>CM062818.1:785453919-787853919 GCA_031772625.1 Pinus tabuliformis | reverse complement strand
GATTCTTTGCAGGTATCAATTTGCATGTGTGTTTTCCTTGCTAGATTTGGCATGCATGGTATTGCATGTGGTTCTTTACTGTTATGGTGTGGGTTTTGTCAGGTGTGATAGTGTTTTTAGCCTAACCTTTCCATTTCCAGATAGCCATGGTGTGATGGGGTTCTCATGTTTTGATTGAGATGGATTTCCAGATGGATTTGAAGCTAAGTGAGGTGGATCTCTAAATAATAAAACACATGGCCTAATAACCCCTGAACCAGGTTGTGGGTTGCAGTAAAGCCAGATTTTTTGTTGCCTCAGTGGACCTAGGAATCCTCTTTTGGTGAATGGCGGGATATACAGTAAATCCTAGAGGTGGTTGCCCTTGATTAGGCTTAGGAATCCTAGACGGTGAATGGAGGGATATATCATAAATCCTAGAGGGTAGTGTCTCGGTTTAGGGCCTAGTGACCCCTGGATCGCACTGTGGATTGTGGTAAAGCCTGAGAGACTAGGAGATAGGAAAATTCCTCATGGTGTAGGTGGAGAAATCTAGTGGCGTCTATGCTTGTTTTGACCTAGTGATCTGGTGGAGGTCATGGTAAAGCCTGCCATTACATGTTTATTGTGTTGGTCTAGTGATCCAGGATGGATTACGGTAAAGCCTGGTTTCTATTGATGAGGGTCAGGTAGTTTAGCCTTGGGATTCCCTGGTTGGTTCTTTTGGTTTGAGTCCCACATTCATGCTTGGAATATGGCATGAGGGTGAATGGATGGAGGGAGAATTGGCTCATCCATTCTATGGTCGGGTGGAACATGGTAGTCTCATCCCAAGTTGGATTTTGCATTCATTAATAAGAGGTTCTTTCCTTGATATCTCATGTATAAATGTACTGGTTTATATGTGGATTCTATCATTGATGTATCCTTGATATTTCTGTTGTTATTATGTTGGTTATAAGCATGTATTATGACAGTGATGATATATGGCTCTCCTCATGTTTTGATTTGTAAATGAATGAATAATGTATCTATGGCCTAATAGATGATAATGCGACTAATTATATAAGGGAACAATTCTTCTTAGTGATTCTCAGATAAGTATGAGACCCCTATGCTCAGATTTGTGGTTTACTCATGTAGATTACATATTTGTGATATGTTTGACGAAATTCCTGTCATGGCTAGTTGGTGTCCAGTAAAGGGCTTGTTCAATTAATTGCATTTGTATCATCATTCCACTATTATATTTCTTTTCTGAAGGTGACATTTAGTTCTGGGCAGTGACCTAGGCTCTAGGCCTAAAAAAGTGGCTCAAATCCCAGGGACACAGGCACAACAATAGGAAGAAAAGTCCCTGGAAGTTGGCATACCATGTTGTGGGGGCGTCTAGAGCCCTTTGGACGCATGCATGCCCATATCAAGGGAGCATTCAGAAGTTTAATGACCTAAAACTTTAGTGGGACCCAGAGGTTGGTTACCTAAGAGGTTGGGATGGTTCTTGGGAGTCTTGTTGTTGATGTGGAAGGTCTGTGTGGTGTGTTTCTGTCGATTCCACTTCCTTAAGTTCACCTAGGAGGTTGAATCCCATCATAGTAGCCTCTCGTCACATGTTTACCCCGGTTGGATGATTACTTGGGTAGATGTGAGAGGAGGGTGTTACAGACTCGAGGGAGGTTCTCTTTTCATCCAGTATGCATGGATTTTCTTGTGGTGTGTTGTTGCATAAAGGTTGGTAGCCTAATCACGATGGTAGACTGTGGGGAAAGTCTTGAGGGTGGATATAAGCATTTGTGGTTAGTGTGTGGAGCAATTTTGGATAACATAGTATTGGTTTGGAGTATTGCATGGAGTGCTTCAAAGAGGGTTTGCCCTTCTGTTGTTGTTGCCCAGGATAATTGGCAAAGCCTCTTTGAAGATTATTTTCCCAACATTTGTATTGCTTGATTGTTTGTTAATGGCCACAGTGTAATTCTTGATAGCCCTCTAGCTCAAGCCTTTGTTACTCCCATGACTCGTCACAGTTTTGGTGTTGTTTTATGTGGGCTCTAGTTGAGGGCTTTTTCTATTTCATTTGACCGGTTGATAACTCTCATAAACTATATTGTGGTATTCTAGCCCACATGGCTCTCTGGATGGACATTGATGTCAACAGGTGATATGCAGACATCGAGGTCGCACTGTGGTGAGTGTGGAGTGAACTGGCAACACATGAGCTCTCTTTAGTTGAGTTGTTTCAGAGCTTTTGACCATTGATAATATGTCTTTTCACATGGATGAAATGGACAACTGGTTGGCTAAGATCAAGCGACACATTTCATGTTTGGCTACGTCACCTACACCTCCAGGTTCCAGTGCTCAGGATCTCGAATCTATTAACTCTTTGGACTGATATGTTTGATGGTTTCTATTGATTTTTTTTGTTACGACAGGTTTATAAACTCTTTAGTGTTGCTACTACAAATGTATCTCTTTCAGTTTTGGACATGTTACTCCATAGACAGGTGGTTAAAAACCTGGTTTCCCATTGGGAAGGTTGAGACCACTTGTCGTAATGTTGTGAGATAACACTTAAGATGTTAATGTAATGATATTTTGATTTTAATAATATAAAAAACACCAAACTTAAAAAATAATAATAAATTAAAATAAATATTATATCAACAATAAAATATAATACAATTCCTTATTTTACTAGCAATTTTATGCTATTGAGATTCCTATGCATTTTATCTATCCATATATCATAACATCTCACAATTTATTTGAAATAATATTTAATCATAAAAAATTTACAATTATGTAATTCAAATTCTATTATGTAAATATTATCTATCTTCTTTATTTTCAGTTTTATATAACAAAAATAAATTCTTTTAAATATTAATTTAAAAATATCCTAAACCTATATCATAACCTTACATTTAAATTTTAGTGTTCACATATAATCTATTTGAAAGCTTGTGAAATATTCAACGCAAAATTATTCTCCAAGCACATGACATGCTCCACCCTATGATCCAACTATCAATAATGGAGGGTTCCATCTATAATACCATGTAGAGAGGACAATGTTATCATGACCTTAGGTTGTAGATTTTTAGTGGCTTGGGTAGGTAAACTATCCATCACTTAGAATCAATATAACTATGCTAATTATGTGTTATTTTTCAGCATCATAATTGAGCAAGGTGGTTGGGAGAACAAGTACACTTGAGTGCACACTATAATGGCCGCCTTAGTGGCATTTTTTAGGCTACATCAGTGATGACATAGCATGAGGTTACTTATTATATCTCTCCAAAGGTGTCTATAACTCCATATCCCTTAGTATATGGAAGCTTTTTAAAGGGAATATTACTTTGTATGGACCATTACATGTCAAAATCGTGTTTACGTTTTATGCAAGAGATGGAAAATTCCCCCACCTTAAATACGAGACATAAATGATTTTATTTTATTAGTAAAAGCACACGTGTACATAAAGCATCTTGCTATGCCAAATGAATGAAATCCTATTAATAATATTCTCGTGATATGTTTATATTATAATATGATTCTCTAAAAAACATTTTATATTATAATATGATTATATTACAACATTTTTTAATAATTTTTTTAGTTATTAAGGTTAAATAAATGTGATAGAAAGATGCGTGTTTGTCATGGAAAATTGTAGGTAGGATAGAAGCTTAAATACATTGAATGCGTGAGAGATTGTTGCTTTGGGATTTTAAGATTTTGCTTTGAATTACCGATGTTATAAAGGTTTTCAATCAAAGCGTATAAATAAGTAATGGTTAATGTTAGTATATTTTAATTAAAGGTTTTCAATCAAAGCGTGTATAAAATGTTAGTATATTTTAATTATTTGATTTATTTGGATGAATTTTTTTAATTATAAATTTTTGGAAAAGTAAGGGTGGTTTAAAGATATTAAATGAAATATCGGGGTTAAGTAAGGGCGTCCTCTATCTTTTATTTTTTTGGCATTTACATTGATAAGCTTGAGGAGTGTTTGGAAACTGCAGGTTGCAAGGGTATCGAGCTCGGTGGTATAATCATTACTCTTCTCCTTTATGTTGATGATATCGTTCATCTTGCAAAAAGCCATGATGACCTAAACAAGCAGCTTAAGACTCTTCATGTCTACTGCTCCAAGATGGGTATGACAGTGAACACCGACAAGACTAAAGTCATGATCATTAAATCAAACAAGACCACCCATGGTAGTTTTGTCTATGATAACCATTGTTTATAACAGGTTTCTTCTTACAAATATTTAGGTATGACTTTCCTCATCAGCTCAACTGGAATTATGGCATCGAGAAAAAGATTATTGGAGGCTGGAAAGATTATTATGAGCTTGAAAACAATTGTAAGTCGGTTGATCTTTGCATTTGGAGTAAAAAAGGTTCCTCTTTGAGACTCTCGTCACCCCTGTTGTCTTATATGGATGTGAAGTTTGGGGTTGTAGTATATCTAGAGAGTCGTGGAGAAAGATTGAGATGATTCAAAAGCAATTCATAACCTGCAACCTTAAGATCAATGGAAATACTCTCTATCATATCCTCTTGATCGAAGCTGGCATGTCCCCCATTGAAAGTATGACTATGTTTAGATATCTGATGTATAAGAAGAAGCTTTACAACATGGAATCTAAGAGGCTCCCAAAAATTACTTCTAACTTTAGTCAAAACCCCAACCTTCTCCTCAAGTGTGGGTGGCGTAAGGATGCCCAGTCTTGGTTAAACCATTGGGGGATTAAGGAGGAGATCCTCATGGGAGGCAAGGATAGTGTCAAATATACTATTACCTCCAATTTTGAGGACAAGTTGTGGGATGATAAGGAGTTGGAGGGTGAAAGGAAGCTAAGATACTATAAAGAGGTGATGATTCAACCCCACCCTTGATAACCAGAATTATCTCTCTGTGTTGACCAACAATAAGAAAAAAATGAACATCGCTAGGATAATTCTCATGAGCTTCGAAGCGAAATCAGGTGGTGGTCTAGTCCCGAGACTCCCTGGGATGATAGAATCTGTCATATTTGCGATACTAAGAAGGTGGAAGATGAAAAACACTTCCTTTTAGATTGCCCAACTCTTACTCACATCTGCGCTCAATTCACTAACGTCTACCACACTTCTAATCTTCTTGACTTATTAAGCCAGCTCAACTATAACAATCTTGGAGTACTTCTTTCTCTTCTTTTTTATCACAGAAACAAGATTTTGAAAAATCACAATTATATTTTTTTGTTTTGAAATCTGATAGACCGCATTAATCTTAATATATGTTAATAATTATCATCATCATAATTTAAAATGTATTTAATTTTATTAAAAATATTAAATTTATTTATATATTAAAAAAATATTACAATCTCACCAAAAAACTATCATAAAAAAAAAAAAAACAATATAATAAACCATTAAAATTATATACTCCATATGTAAATTAGTATTTTTAATTATAAATTATTAATATAATTAAACATGAATAAGATATTTTATAGTATATATGACTGAAGGTCAGGGTGTTTATAAAATTGTGATCTTAATGAACATAGATGTTTGGATTTTAAATTAAATACAATGTATGTTTTGTATGTAATATTAATTTATTTGAGTATAAAATATCTTATTAATTTGATTAAGCATTGAGAGTACAAAAGCCATAAAGGTACCTTATTATATAAAATAAACAACCATGAGACAAGTTGCATTTATCGCAAAGAGCATAAATTAAAATATTTGGTTGATTTGAACGGGCAAGGTATCACGCAACCATTGGGATTATAATCAACATCTGATGGGCATCTCTATCTTTAGGGATTTACGGTGATCTCGTCTTTTAGCAATTAGTTCTTGGTTGGTGGTGATAATAGTATCTCATTCATCTTGTCTTCATGGTTCAAGTGGTTTTTTGTTTTTATACATGGTAAATGTGAGGATTAAGAACATGTAATTTTAAAGGCAAGGTAGAGAAGGCTAAAGTGTAGGGGTGTGGGGAAATATGGGATATTAAATAATAGTTGTTCTTACATGTAAGGATGAGGTTTGGGGAGATATTAGGTAAAACATAATATGACGGTGAGGATGGGAGTAAATATTGGATAAAATATATATTTCTTACCCTCACCCTCATATTATTTTTCCCTTAGCTCTTTTCAATTCAACATAATATATTTTATGCAATATGTCCTTTCACTCACACTTTCAAATATAGAGATAAGTGTTTTACTTAATATCTCCCCCACTCTTTGATAAAACATAATATGTTCTACTCCATATATCTCCCCACCCTATATTTTACCCAATATCTCCCTCCTACCCTACCACTCCGTATATGAGGGTGTGTTATAACTAATATCTCCTCATACTTTGAAGTATAATATAATATGTTTTACCTAATATGTCATTTCACCTCCACTCTCATAAAATGAATTTGAAGATAAGAATAAAGTAAAGTAGATATGGGATAAGATGGCAATAGAAATTTTTATATGGAAAACATATTATATTTAATTAGAAATAGCGGTACTTAAATCATAAATTTGATTTGAATTGAATTTTTGCATTTTCCTATTGATATAAATAAAAATTAATAATTTTAATTATAAAAATAATTGTAAAATAAAATAAGGGTAAACCTTTCATAATTAAAAAATTTCATTAATAAAAAGCCTAATAAATTTTATCTAAATTTAGATCACGATAAATTTTGACTAATATTTAAATTTTTTATTAAAAAAATGTTACCATGTAGAGCTAGACCTATTCCAAGTTGTTGTAGGTAAAGGAATAACGTGGAAGAGGCATTTCAACGTATGGTAAATAATGGCGTGCGTAGTGGAGGGTTATGGTTGGCTAGTGTCGAGGAAGGAGATGCGGGTGAAATAGAAAAGGTTAGATGAAATGCAAAACCATACTTGTATGCAAAGCATGGGTGATGGGAGTGGAAATATTATTAAATGAGAGGACACCCATGCATTGGGCCCAATTTCACATGAAGACAATAGTCTCGGACACGGGTGTGGAGCCCGCGATCGCTTTACGGGAGAAATTCATATATCTCGCGCACGAAAGAGAAGTAATATTTTGTTTGTTCCGTCGTCATTAGACCGACCAAAGTGAAAGGGCCAGGAAAGCCGAGAGGCAATTCGGCACTCAAATTCCCAAAAAGGCGCCGACAACTAAAAAACAACAAACTCCTAAACCAAGTCAAAATAAAAAGGCCAGATAAAGGCTTCGCGATTTAAATAATCTACAGTTATTAAAAAATAAATTAAAGAATTAAGAAAGTTACAGAAAAATGTAGACCGTACGTATAAAATAAAGAGAAAAGGCAGCGAGGCGGCGGCCGTCAGGCGCCGTCGTGCCGTATGGATGGGATCGGTAACGGCCGTTAAAATCCCGATGCGAATTATTATTATTATAAACGGCAACAAAGAAAGCAGGCCAGCGAAGAAACAGAGATTTAGTAAATTTCAAATTATAAAATTGGCTAGTACACATCGCGTCAATTTATCCAGCGGTGAAAGATGCGAAATGAAAAAGTGAAAATCGACGAATCAAATTGAGGTAAACCCAGGCATACGGTAAACCGAAGAATGTATGTATGTGGTGGGATCGATCGGAGAGAATCTGCAGGCTGTGCAGAAGTTTTCCGATGATGGGATGAAACCCTAGAATATTTTCGTCCTCTTTTTAAAGATAATAGTCGGAAGGTACCTCGAGAATATCGATCCGGCAGGTAGGCAGGGTTTCAGTACTCAGGAATGTTTTGAAAATCTGCGCCCTACAAGTACCAGAAACATCAAGGAAAGGAAACCCCAGGTTTTTTTTTTAATTTTCTTTTCGTTTCTTTTACAAAATTTCTATAGACTTCAGAAAGGTTCGAGGTCTGCGTCCAATACAGTGCCCGAGAAATAGCCCAGGCGAAGCATATTGGCAGGCAGCGGTTTGGAAATCTGGTCGAGGGTTTGAGACTAAAACTGAGCTTCTTTTGAATTGTTTTCTGTTCTTGTACTGGCATGTGAATCTGTGTTTTGTTTGATGAAGGCTTAGCAGATTAAAGATCCCGTGGGTAAAGATAATTTTGTTCTTGGATTTTGATGTTGTGGAGTGGAAATATAGCAGAGGGAAAGATTTTGACTCTGCTTTCATTTTCTTTTCCAGAGGGAAAGCGTGTATAGACTTTGATGTTTTTGTTGTATTCTTTTTAATGCGTTGCAGTGAGAAATGGTGTAGAAAACAGTACAGGCGATTAAGAAAGCAAGGCGCAGTGCAAAAGGCAGCAAAATAAAGAGGAATGGAACGCTGTTTCGCTGCAGGCACAGAAGAGTCAGGAGTTCGAATCACAGTAAAAAGAAACGCTACAAAGACTGCGACGTTAGGTGATCTGTGTGCTTTGTATTATCTATTTCAGGCGAAGATAAGTTGCCTGGTCTGTTTATTCGTTGCAAGGGCAGGTGATCCTGTGGGGAAGAGGGGGGCTTAACATTCGCGGGCGTGATACGAGAAAGAAGATGCAGCGTGGCGAACAAGCAGGGAGCTCAATGAACGCCAGGGGGGCGGATCAAGACTCTAAAATGCTGTTTCCGACATGGCCGACGATAGCAGTTCCTTCTCACAACGTAGCACAGGGACATCTTGAGCCGTTCCAGACGCAAGTGATCCCCGGCCGTGACCAGATTCTGGCGGCCATGGCTTCGGAAGCCGGCTCTTCGTCATCTAATTCGTTCTCGGGGTTCCAAGACCTCATTAATTGCGGGGCACCGCTGCAATTTTCCTACGATTATCGTGGCGGCCACATGATGCAGGTCCCCTCGGGCTTGGCGAACTTCAGTTCTGTGGACCAGAAGTCCGTCGGGGATCGGCTTTTTCAACCGGTCTTGATGAGCAGATCGGCATTGGAAATGAGCAAAATGACGGCGCAGGAGATCGTGGAAGCCAAGGCCCTTGCGGCGTCCAAGAGCCACAGCGAAGCCGAGCGGAGGCGGCGTGAACGGATTAACAACCATCTTGCCACCCTTCGCAGCTTACTTCCTAACACAACCAAAGTAAGTGGATGGAAAAATTAAAAGAAGGAAAAAGTGAACATAATGCACTCTGAAAAAAATTATTTTCTGTGGCCATAACCTACTAACCAGACGCAATGAAAAATACTAGTCTCTGAAATAAAATATTTTTGCGCTACCATACGAATTTGTTTCGTGATCTGTAATGGCATGTAGTCATGTCCGATACCATAGATTTGCTAACTTGATGAATTTCGACTTAATTTAGCATTGCCGATCTCTGATACTTACCAGTTGAATTTCCATAAAATTTTAAATTTCAACCATGTCAAAGCGGGATATTTATTTACAAGTTGAATCTCCATAAGATTTGAAATTTACCTATGGCGGATCTCGATAATTACTTACAAACTTCACAGCACTTACATTTAGCCATGGCGGATCTTGATATTTACTTACAAGTTGAATCTCCGCAAGAGTTACGTTTAGTCATCGCAGATTTTGATATTTCCTTACATTTCCTTACAAGCTCCAAGGACTTACATTTAGCCATGGCGAATCTTCGTATTTACTTACAAGTTGAGTCTCCACAAGACTTGCATCTAGCCAAGGCGGATATTGATATTTCCTTACAACTTGAATCTCCATGAGACTTACAATTGGCCATGGCGGATCTTAATACTTACAAGCTGAATTTCCATTTCCAGACTACTTGAAAATCGACCATGGCGGAATCTCTGTTCACTTGAAAGAAAGAATTCCATAAGATTGCACAGCGGATATTTTATATTCCATAAGTCTTGATATTTAACCATGGCGGATTCTTGATGTTTATTATTTACTTCAAAGAAACTTTTCCATAAGATTGCACATTTAGTCATGGAGGATTTTTATGTTTCACAATTTAAATGTCCATCGGCTGTGATACTTGGCCATGGCAAATTCTTGGATATTTGCTGACAAGTTATTCAATTTCCATATAAGATGACTAAAGATTGTACTCTTTATAATGCAGACGGACAAAGCTTCTTTGCTGGCAGAGGTCATCGATCATGTTAGAGAGCTGAAACGCATGGTGGACGACATAGGGCAGGCAAGCCCGGTGCCCAGCGAAGCTGACGAAGTAAGCCTAGAATATCCTGATCCGAACGAAGAAGGCAGGCCGGTCATACGCGCTTCCCTGTGCTGCGAAGACCGCCCCGAACTCCTGTCGGATCTCATTAAAACCCTAAGGTCACTCCGGCTCCGAGCAGTCAAGGCGGAGATCGCAACCCTCGGCGGTAGGGTGAAGAACGTGTTAGTTGTGACTAGTGGTGACTCACAGGACCCCAACGACGTGAGCGAAACCCCCTCTGCTTCCAGCATTCAGGAGGCGCTCAAGGCGGTCATGGAAAAGCAGAATTCTGGTGATCTTTCGCCTGCAAGTTCTTCCGGTGGGAATAAAAGACAACGTCAGGTAGGTTGATTCTGCGCATCTCTGCAAATTTTTGATGATAAACGATTCGGAGATCATTTGAATAAACAGAAGTCCATGCAGGCCTCGTGCACTGTAATATTCTCTTTCTCTGTCAATGTACTGCTAGAATGCTGGACTCTTATCGATTCATCTCTCTGTATATATTCATGGTGCCAAAATTTACTAAATTATCTGCAACTTCATACGCTTAAGATTTCTTACAAGGGTTTTTAGTTTATTCCTGTATGATTTTTTTTCCATTACATTTGTTCTCAGTAGTCTGTGCAATCTTTATCTGCAATTTCATACGCTTAAGATTTCTTGCACGGATTTTACAGTTGATTTCTGTATGGTTTTTTTTCCTATTACATCTGTTCTCAGTAGGCCGTGCAATAAGAAATAGTAATTGATGAGCTTGACGGGAACATTTTTCCCATTTGCTTGTTTGACGGATTCTCCATCACCAACCTTAAATTTTTAAATTTAGCAATGTTCATGGAATGCAAGTTAGGTTAGATTTTTAGTGATGATGATCAATTTGAACGGTGAAATTAACCAAAAAACTAACGATAATGTCGCCAACACCCGTTCCCCGTTCATACTCAACGTGGATCTGATTCTCTTACACGACTTCCAAAATAATGCCGAGTCAACATTCAAACATGAGCAACTGTAGCGTATCGTTCCCTCCATTATCACCATCCCTGACCTTCGTCGACCAACACCAGTCAATGATAAGAGGCCTGGCACGGACAAGTTGGAATTAACTCGCATTACAGATGTCATAAACAGTTTCTTCCAATAGCTTTGCATTTTTCTCTTCCTGTAGGAGAAAAATAAGTAGTCATGTGCCCAAATTTCAGATTATTCCTGGCATTAAACTTTCAACTACTTTATTTGAGTCTATTCTCGTCGCCATTTAACCTCTTTCCTGTTCCTGCAGCAAGAAAAAAATCATTTCCAAAAATCCAGTAAGGAATATGACATTATAAAAGTTGCATCCATTTCCAACTATCCGGTAAGGAATATGATATTATAAAAGTCGCATTACTTGAATAACATGCTACATCGTGCTTCTCCCTATATATGCATTTACATTAAGAGTCATTTCAATTTTACTTGAACGGTCACTATTTATATCATTATCATGGGATATTTTGACAAAACTATTTGGGAGAACTCTGTAAGGTTCAGGAGGATGGAGTAAAAAAAATCTAGTCGGGGGTCAAACATGGATGATGTTTCAAATTTTGACGATAGAGTAAAACGCTGGTTTTAAAAAAATCTAGCCTGCGGTCAAACACGGATGATGTTTCAAAAATATTTCAAATTTAAGCTGTAATTTCAATATTAAATTAATTAAATACTCATTTCCTTTCTTTAACTTGAATATGGGAATATCACAAGAATTTTGTTTTACAATTTTAATTGTTAATGATTCTTTATTCCTTTTGAAAAACCACATTTATGATAATGGATTTTATGCCCAATTGATAAAGAGATTATGAATGCACATATCATATTTCTTTTAGGTTTAAAATTTACTTTTTAAAGTTAGTGTAATATTGTTTTTGTTTTTTTTGTTTTTTTGGGGTGAAATAGCATTAATGTATTAATGTTTTCCCTATAATTAATAAATTATAAATATATTTATTATTGAGAGGTATTTCTAATATATTATATCATAACGTTTATATAATAGTAAAAGTAATTAATATATTTATATTTTAATTAATTAATGTGTATATATTATTTTGTTTATTAAGTTGTTTATGATTATTTAGGGTTGATTTGTGGGTTGAGAAACTATGACCTAGGGGCATTTAATTTGTGGAAGTTACTCAGGAAGTACTAGGCCCGGGTGACCCTAAGCTGACTAGATTTTTTTATCATGTCTCCTCCCCCTAGCATATGCACAACCACCACCATGAGGTTTGATCCTAGGTCTTTGCTAACGAACCCTATCCTCAACCGATTGTGCTAGTAAGACTTGACTAATTAATCATTATATTAATAAAAAGTATTATTTTATTATATTATTTCTAATGACATAAAGATCATATTACATTAAGTTTAAATATCTTTAGAGGTTATATCATATGCATACCATTATCCTCCATTTTTCATGATCTCAATCTTTTATTTTATCTATAGCTTAGCCAAATAATATTGGAATAAGAGACATCTTTATGATTTATTGAGTGTAATTATGACATAGTTTGTTTCATTCTGAGTTTGCTAATAGCTCTAAAAATTTGATAGTTAAACCCTCTTATGGCCATCCTTTCCCGCCCACCCACACAACACATATATGGATGAATAATACTCCAAAATCAAAGGAAAAATTAGAAGACGATATTTTCTATTTTCTAAGGATATTCCATTTTTTAATAAGATATATATATATATATATATATATATATATATATACTTTTGTATGGCTAGTATGTTAATATTAACACTAATTATTTTTTAAATACTTTTTTCTTTTACTTTTAATTTTAAATCATGAGATTTATTTGATATCAATGAAGATTCTAAAAACATAAATTTCTTTGTATCATATGATCTAATGAAGTCAAAAGCATCCCAATTCTTTCCTCTATTTTTTTTTCCAAAGGAGAAAAGAACATTTCTAGATGCAATATGAGTTTCCTATGGTCTTTTATTTGTTTTACCTAACATGATTTAGTCTTTTTACTAGTTTATTTTTCACGGCTGATCAAATCCTTAACTTGTAATGAGGTTTGTGGTCAAATCCTTAATTTTAGTAGGCTGATGTAGAGTTAAATATGAGTTAAATGTAAATATTTTGATGAGTCTATAAGGGAATGTTATTGTCAAGTTTAGGAACTTAAGATTGGTTAAAAGAAATTAATATCAATATAGGAGTTAAGTAAGGTTATCATTTTTCGCTACACTTTTTGACATATAAATGGACATGTTAAAAAGTTGTTTAGAAGAGGCTTGTTGTGTTGGATTGGCGCTTTGTGATACAATAATCTTCCTTCTTATTTATGTTGATGATATTGTTCTTATGGTAAGGAGTCTTTGTAATGTCAACAAGCGACTAAAAATCCTAAAAATTTGTGCTTTAGTACAACTATGATCGCTAATAATGAAAAGAATGAACGATGAGATAACTAAATCCAAAAGTATAACTTACACTATTTTTATGTATGGCAATAATGATTTGGAGGAAGTGCCTTGATACAAATATCTTTAAATCCATATTTATCACAAACTTAAATGGATCTATAGTTGAATTGAGAAAATGATAAGTGGAGGGTGCAAAGTTATTTATCGATTAGAAAATAATTACAAGTCCATGGAACTTTGGCTATAATATAAGAAGAAACTCCTTTTTGAGACTCTTGTTATCATACATGGATGCAAATTCATGGATGTGAATCTAGAATTATAATATCTTTAGAGAATCATGGAGAAAGATGGAGAAAATTCAAAATTATTTTATAACTTATAATCTCAATTAAATGAAATATATCCTATCATATCCTCGTAGAAGTCAATATTGCCTCCATTGAGAGTATGACTATGATTATTTACCTAATGTACAAGAACAATATAGACAACATTAAAGACAAGACTTCCTAATATTGTTTCAAGCTCGAGTCAAAACTATACGTTACTTGAATAGGGTGGCATGAAGATGCCAAATCTTGGTTGATCACTAGGGAATAAAGGAATAAGATACTTTGCAAAATAAGGATAATACAAAAGTATTATTACATTTAGATTCAAGGAGAAATATATTGTGGGAAAGAGTTAGAAAATAAAAGAAATGTAAGATACTATAAGGTGGTTTTCAACCCTAATTTAGAAGATAAAAAATATCTCTCTGATTTAAGTAGCATAAAGAACAAATTAATATCCTTAGGATAAGAGAAAACTCTCATGAGCTCCATAATGAAACATATTGGTGGACAATTCCTAAAACACCATGTGTTGAAAAAATTGCCATCTTTGTGATACTAACAGGGTTGAAGATGAAAATCATGCTCTTAGAATGTTTTGCATTCACTCACACAACCAATATAGGAAGATGTTATAGTAGCACATTCACCCACACAACCAATGTAGGGAAGATGTTATAGTATTGCGTTAGATCAAATAATACTAATAATAATAATGATGATAATGTTGTCAACTAAATTTAAAAGTTAATAAAAATAAAAATTAGAATCAATTCAATATTAAAATTTTGTTTTTATTAATAAAATTACAAACATTTTTTTTTAGAAAAAAAATCATAATATGCATATGACATTCAAATAAATTTAAGTAATAATAATAATCTATATTCATACTATTTTAGAAAGTATAGTTAATAAACACATAAAAATTCAATAAATTTAATTTATAAACATATAATTAGAAATAAGAATATTCTATATATAGAAATGTGAAATATATATAAAATATAAATAATAGGTATAAATTAAAATCCATTTTACTATATAAATTAGAACAATGATTTATATTTGCGACTATTATATTTTAAAAATTTATATTTAAATTTAATTAATAAGCATACATAATAAAAGTTTTTTCTAAACCTTCTTATATATAAAATCAAGTTGTACATATGATATTAGAAAAGTAAATTAAAAATCTTTGATGGCGGTGGATGCACAAGAGACAAACAAGTTAGGGAGGAGCACTGCCATCCCACTGACTCTGCAAGTAATTAAATCAGGGGGTAACGTGCCTTGCTACCCCATGCATGAAGTGTGCGACTACAATACTTTAGAACACATAGAGTACCATATTCTGGAGAGTTTGTTTGTTGATTTTATGTAGTGGAGAGGGATCTTATGCCCGAAGAATTTAGAATTCCCATGTTGTTGGTGGGATTCCCACATTCCCTTCAGAGTTCAACATCTAGGAGAGGTAAGGCTAGGCATCCGAAGAACTTAGTAGTGAATTGGAAACTACTGGAATGGAATAGGCATGACAAAATTCGTGTCAATTCTAATAGTTTCTTGGTAATTCTATTGTCTTGCTTTTGTGGGAGGATGGAGATGGAGGTAATCTCACAGAGGTGGATAAGATTGACATGTTTGTTGGGTTGAAAACCACATTTGGAAACGAATTGGCTTCTCTAGAAGCAGGTGAAACTCCGTTGATGTGAACTCTAGAGGTGGCCTCCAGGCCTACTTAGCATTAATTCCTCCTTGTGGTTACTACCAGGTATTCTTCATCCCCTCGTTGCATGTGTTAAATTCTTTGGGTTGTGTTCACAACAGGTCGGATTGGGCTATGTGGTAGTATATTTGTTGGAAAAGGTGATTTTTTTTTATCCAAGTCCAAGAGACCTATTATTTAGGGACCTAGTTGCACTCCTTGGTCTGACTAACCCTAAGTTAATTGACCAATTTGTTGGCCAAACATTGTTCAGATCAGTGTATTTATGCTCTTTTACAACCCTATTTAGCTTAGTTTTCTATCTATTTTTATGGAAAACAGTTTGTTGGTTTGTATAAATTATTGGAGGAATTAAATTTACTAGGCCTGAGACTATACTACCTTCCTCTAAGTTGTTGATTGTTTGGCATTTGAGGTGTTGTTGAACCTTTTATTTATGGTATTGTGTTGCTTCATTGTTTGTGGGGGATAAAATGCCACGTCAACGCATGCACAAATGTCTTGGGGCTGGAGGTCATGGCTAGCTGAATCTGTCATGAGTCGAGATGCATGCTTAGGACACGGTGAATGCCTATCACTCTACAACCTCCCTTAGCATGTGGGAGGAGATTCAACGATTAGAGATACAAGTTCGTCAAGAAAGATGGGTCTATTCAGGCTCTGAATTACAAGATGAGGTCGTTCACTAGATCCTTGACCCTAACCATACTAGGGGAAGGTGAAACTAGTACACGCATGCTATTACTCTCCATTAGCAGTTACAAACTCTGTTAGGACGAGTATTAAGGGAGAAGCACAAGGACATAAATGACATCATATTTTTTAAAAACATTGGAAACAATGGAAAGTACAAGTAGGCCTAAATAGGTTGGAAGCTGAAGTAGTTCATATGGAGAAACATATTTAATGTGAATTCACCCTTAGTCCGTCTTGGTATGAGTGTGAAGGACCTGGCCCTAGTTTACATCATTAGACTCTTGATATGGATACCATGCTTTTGGACTTTTTCTAGTAGTTCACTTTCGAGTTGCATAGTCTTTTATGTTCAATCGTTATATGTGGTATTTTGTAAAAACACATAATTATCATATACCGAACAACCAATCAATATGGCATAATGAGGCTTGTATTTTTTGAGCAATGATTGTTAATGATGCATTTTGATTTTTTTTATGGAAATACAATTAACTTACAAAAAAAAAATTAAAAATATAATGATACATGTATAAATAAAATGCCAAACTCATATATATGTAACTATATGTATTATCAAGAATTTAATAAAATTAAAAATAAGAATATTTGTGAAATTTATATAAATATAAATAATATTATTAAGAACCAACATAGGTTCATCTTAACTCTCAATCTAACAAATATTCATAGGGATAAAATCTCTTGAAGTGGAAATATTTTTCAAGTTTTAAACTAAAAAGGAAGTTTGTTACTTGAGATATTTGATCCCTCTGATCTCTTGATAGATCCGGAATTAAGATGGATCTACATTGACATTTATTACAATAACAACCTTCTAACTTTTTGACTTATCAAAACTATGGTGATTTCAAAAATGCTTCTCTTAAAGACTTTTGAACACAAATAAAATTTTACAGCAAAACAAGTAATTCCTTATCTTTCTTAGGACTCAATAAACCGAATTTGATCTAGTGACAATTTGCTTAATAAAATAGTAATATGTATTTATATTTTATATATTTTTGTGATGAGAATGTTGTTCATAAATAAATGCTTTCATTTTACTTAGTATTTAATACTATTATATAATTTTTTTTTTTTTTTTTATAAATTTAAATATTATTTATTTTTCATTATTGATTATATATATTAAAAATTGAAAAAAATATGTTTTAAAAAATCATAAAGTATTTTATATAATTATATAATATGTTAAAATTCATTAATAATTATAATGATTAAGCATAAAAAGATAAACGCATTAAATTATGATATCTGCTTTATGCCAAAATATATCGACTAGGAATAAATCTATTCAGATAAAATATCTTTAGTCTGTAAAATTAAATTATGATATCTGCTTTATGCCAAAATATATCGACTAGGAATAAATCTATTCAGATAAAATATCTTTAGTTTGTAAAATTCATTTATCTTAGAATATGACTATTCATGAAAATAACTAGTCATATTTTAGAAAATCAATAAACCATTTATATAATAATAAATCACACAAATCGATACTAAATTCACAATTTTTTTTAAAAGAGTGCTAGGTACATATAAATGTCTAGTCATTTCTCATATTCTTCATATAACTAAACTCATACACATTTTAATATTTTATCTTTAAAAGAGTGCTAGGTATATATAAATGTCCAGCCATTTCTCATTTCTTCATATTTTAGTTTGGATTGGGTAGATGTAACTCATATTCATCATATTTTAGTTTAGGTAAGTGTACACGTTATATTAATTTGCATAATACATAAAATGTCATGCCATAAACATTTTATTAGGTGTATATTTTTTTTGGTACTTTATATTTATGTTTTAGTACTTTTTAATTATAATAATAAAAAAATTATTATGTGTAATTATAAAAAAAACTACTGCAATATAAGGTTATATTTGTAATGAAATATAAGGTTATGTTTGTAGTTGTAATATAAGATTAGTTATTTTAATAGAAAAAAAAATAAAAATTATATAATATTTAGTTTGAAAATTCATTTTTTAACTTCATTGCTTCACAATTATCAATAATAAAAATAATCTATTTGATTTTTGTAAATGACAAAACTATATAAATTTAAGTCATTTGTTACTTTATGTTAGAATACCTAATTACAACTAAAAAAATTTTGTAGTGAATACTTGCATTTTGCATCTACTACCAAGTAGTATCCACAAAGCTACACAAAAAGACATCCCTTACCTTCATATAAGGAATATTGGCCTAAAAAATCATATCGCTCTTATATCAAATGACTCTCTTACCATCCAACCAATACAATTCTTTATATTTCACCATGAACAAACTTAAGGTATTCAATATACATTATGAGTTTATATGAATCTTACATAAATAAAGAAAACTACAAATTTATCATATGATAGAAGGCAACATTCACATATTTGCATGTTTGATAACTCACAATTTCATGTAAAGATCTTTGGGCATAAAAATAGGTTTGCATCTTTTTATTCTAAAAGTTTCAAATATTTATGTGACATTTTTTTCAAATGTAAATCTTGTGAAGAAACCTAAGGGATGGGTTTCCATATATGGTTAGGTCCTAATAAGCCTAATATCAAATAATGCACCTAAGGGAAATCAATCTAGGCACCTATTGGCACAAATATAGTCAAATACTTAATAGTATTGGTGCAATAGGTTGAGATAACCCCTAAAATATAATATTTGCAACATACTTACTTATATTTAAATTAAGTCAATGTTTATATTGTCACTTCTAAACCAATACAATAATGCAAAGCACCATAACACTTCATCTTAAATTCACAAGGCAACTCATTCCTCAACCAATAAATCAAATTATAATCTCTACTAGGTGAATGAGATCAACCACATATAAAGTCTTCAACAACAACAATGTTATATTCATCAAAAAGAAAATGCCAACATTGACATATAATATTTTTATATTAGTTTTATAGAACTGCTCATTAATTTGAATGTTCCATGCATGGAGAGCATTCTTATGACCATAAAGGGATATTTTTTAAAGTACGCATGTGATCCTCTATCCCATCAACCAAAGAAAATTTGAAGGATGGAAATTTATTTTAAAGTGTATAAATGTTAGTGAATCTTACTAGTTCTAAGTTTGGCGATAAAAAATATTTAAATTTCAAAAGATTTTATATAGTTCTATAAAAGTTTGATGATTTTTAAGGTTAAATAATTTTATCTTATGGAATTTGGGCAAATCATTTTAGAGAAAATGGAAATTTTTTATGGGAAAATTGTCGCATGGGAGAAATTTAGCACGTAGTTTTTTCTCTATTATCAAACTAAAGTTGTTGTATATAGATTGAACTTGTAGAACGCCATTTAAAAATATATATGATCCACATTTATCTGATAAATACTCTAACCATAACAACAATTAAAGAGCAACAAAATTTTGATAATACTATATCTAACCATTAAACCAAAGATATCATCATAATTAATATCCAATTTTTAAATTAGAATTTTCACAGCAAATTTTACTTGATATTTTTCAAAAATCCATTTACTACTAATCTTCTTATTCCCCTTAGGCATAATGACAATATCCCACACATCATTTTTCATGATATTATCACACTCTTATTATATGGCTTCAACCCATTATGTAGAGCATGAGCCTTCATAAAGTGTCTTGGCCTTAAAATATATTAAGGTGTAGAGCATGAGCTTTCATAAAAAAAATTTAAAAAATTGGGTTTAGAATATATTAAGGTACTCATCAAATTAACAACATATTCATATCTCATATTTTGAATCTTAATTTAAGAGTATTTTTTAGGAGATGGTTGAACTCTCGAGATCCAATATTGAACCTTCAACAAATATTTTTCTTTTTCATATTTTTTTTACAAACTTGGACATACTTATGATTCCACCAATTAATCATATCTCTTATTTTGAATCTTAATTTAAGAGTATTTTTTAGGAGATGGTTGAAACCTCAAGTTCCAATATTGAACCTTCAACAAAGGATTTTTTTTTTACAAACTTGGGCACACTTATGATTCCACCAATTAATCATATCTCTTATTTTGAATCTTAATTTCAGAATATCCTTTAAGATATGGTTTAATTCTCGAGATCCAATATTGAACCTTCAACCATTTTTTTCATATATATATATATATATATATATATATATATATATAATCTTGGACCCCTTCTGATTCCACCCATTAATCGCCTCTTTCTTCAATCCTTTAAAAGTCATACTTATATATATATATATATATATATATATATATATATCTCATCATCTACATCACCTTGAGCATCACTACCCTTGTGATACTCACATCCATCGTATGGTTGATCTTCAATTTACCTTTTATAAAATATTATTTTGGGTAATTTTTAAAAGTGTTTCCCATCTCATGACAAAAAAAAGTATTAATTTAGATTTGTTATAATTTAGAATATTCTCCACCACTTGCTTGATTAGCGTCATTAGTAACATTCTTATTCCTTTTCTTCTAACTAGCTATCTTAGTCTTTGAGAGTAATACGACACCATCAACTTCCGTTTAGTTCATAACTTTCTTGTATATATCTTTGAATGTTAATAAGGTCCATATAATTGTTCAAATGAAGGTATAAATAAGGAGAATTTGAGGTCAAAAATAGGTCTCAAAATAAAAAATGTACTAATCAATATTAAAAGAACCAATAAGTTTCAAGATGATGATGTTATCCCTAGGGATAAATATTTTGGAAGGAAAAGAAGAAAACTAGTTTTTTTTATTGTTTTTTTGACTTATGCCCTTATAAGTTTACTCAAATTTCAAATATGGGCACTTGGTGGATGCAAATCCAACAAGCACTCTGCATACCTTTGAATAGAACCACACCGACAAAAAATGAAATTACATGGAAAAAACATGTTTGCAAAATCTAGTTCTACATCTCCGAGTGCCCACAATTGAAATATGAGTAAACCTATACAGCGATAAGTTGAAATTATAATAAAAAAGCTTTTATTTTATTTTTATTTTCCTTTAAATTTCATTATTTTCCTTAGGAGTCCCATTTTAGACCTCTCAATTCCTCTAATTATTTTCTAACATAGATTGGTGACAAACACCTTCTAGTATCCTAAAAACCATTTTTAAAGTGATGGGAGTAACTTTTCTATCTATGATTTTATCTCCAACATCATGCAAATGGATAATATCTCTTTGATCTAACTAATATTTGAGGAAACACTTTATCGACCATCATATAGGATTCAAGTTTCCATGTACAAACATTTTCCTTAACATGCTAGAGGACTAATACAAATAATTCAACTTATTGCAAACTTATTGCATGAAGGATCAATGAAGATGTGGCATTAATAAATATGGCCATTTAGATTTTAACACTTCTTCCTTCATTTAAGTAATTCAATGTGATTTATGGGTTCTAGATTAGACCATTAACATAAGAATAAAATTTCCTTCTCATTAGGACCAGAGCCATGAAATGATTCCATGAAGTATTATTATACCTATCCTTTAGTGCCTCAAACTCATTAAGTTGAAATTCCCAAGTTGGAGAATGAAATACAACCTAAGTAGTCACACATAATAGTCATAATTTTGACATACATTTACAAATAATGACACTTCTTTTAAACATAACTTATCCTCCTTGGAATAAGGAAATTTGTAGCATAAACAACTCTAATTTATGTTTACTTAACTTGGTGGCAACACTCAAAAACTTCCCATAAATGTTGGCAAGTTCACATGAGTTTTAGGTGTGAGCATATTTGGCATCAAATTGACACATTAACCAATGAAAAAGGAGAAAGGGTCCAATAACATTATACAAAATTGGCAATTGCACCACAAACTACAATGATAATATATGTGAACAAGCTTGACAATGTGTACTTAATTTTAGGTTACAAACATTAAATAAACTATCCAACAAAAAATATCTTGAAAAAAGAAAATAAATATACACATCTTAATGTTGCATGTACATGCCTAAGTAATACCAATATGTGTCGTAGCTATATGTATGTCTCTCGTTCATTAGTAGCAAATCTACCATATTTTGTAAATACAAGACTAATTGACTTAACCATATCTCAATACATACATATATCTCTATCAGATAACAATAACCCAAACACCTAAACAACTTAATTCAACATAAATATATATAATGTTAATTAACAATAATCTTATGCACTCAATATTAATAAATTAATTAATAAATGTTAAAATAGATATAATATAACCTTCATCTTCTCATATTAGATTTCACAACATTTCTCAATAACAACAAATTAATAAACATTTGTTTCCTTCCCATTAAGAAGATGGGTACCTTTAAAATAATGTTGATAAACTTAAATATACTCAATATTTTCTTAACCCTTTATAAAATTATTCAAAATATTTATTATATAAAATAAATAAATACTCTTTATAAGATTATTTAAAAAAAATATTATATAAAATAAGTAATTACACCCCCACACAAATTTGGAATATTAATGTATATTCTAACCTGCTTCAAACTTAAAATCATCAATTATTTTATGTACTTCAATAGCTATACTTTTATTTCTGTAAAAAAACCACAATATTAAAATAATTATATATTCTGAAATTACCTCTCACACACATTTAAAAATAACAATTAAATTTTGTTTAAAAAAATATAATACCCCGTTAAAATTCCAATGACATTCACTCAAATAAAATATCACTAACGGGATAAAGAATTAGTCATCATCCACTATTTTTCACATATAAATCAAATTTGACTAACATGAAGAATGAGTCATTGCAAATTATAGATTCATTGTTTACCATTAATAAACTATACAACCCAAACTAAAATAAAATCACAGAATCTAACATTGGATTCGCAAACATTTCAAACAAAAGAAAACCATGGGGAATAAAAGTATCCAACATTACATTATTTGTAGGGAAGATTTTTAATTTGTTTTATTTTACTAAGTCTGTGAGTTCTTCACCATAGAGAGGCATAATCTAAATAAAGAATTGGTTTTTTAAAATAAATTGGATTGTACAATTTAGGTTAGCGGTTGTAAAATTGGATTGTACAATTTAGGTTAGCGGTTGTCTATAATGTAATTTTTTGGAAGTTTTTTTGGTGGGTTTTTCGGTCAAAATCCTGTAGCAATTTATTAGATTCGCAAGTTTGATAGCTAGTTTTTGTACAATCAAAGCCTCCCAAGGGTTTTTCATGGTGCTGAATTCAAATATTTAGCTAAAAAACCATTTTGAATAATACAAATCAAAATTTAACCTCAATTTTTTCCGCCGAATTCCATCACTGAAATCTTTAAAAAATCACATTATAGACTACTCCATTACGTTAGAGGCATGGCCTTCCTAACTCTGATATCAGTGTTGATTGGACATGTGTACAAACACACAGAGTATATATATATATATATAAAGGTGGGGATAGTTAGGTTGGGCGACGTAAGGTTTCGTTTTATAATGTCACTTGTTTGATTTATCTTTATAATATTACTAGTTTGATTTTTGTGGTTATTTTAATGATTCATTGGTGGATTAAATTTTGTTATATATTGGGTCGTGTGAACATGTTATTTAATTATTTTTAAGTAAATATAATAAGTGAGAAACATTCATTATTTTTAAGTAAAATACAGTAAGTGAGAAACATTCATTCTGTCTTTGAAAAAAATTATAATATATTTTTGTATTTATTAAAAATATTTTAAATTGTTTTTTATTTATGTTATTCTTTTAAATTTTTGGATTATGTATATGATTTTTATGAAGTTAAAATTTATCATTATAATTAATATAAATAAAAATTTATTATACTTTATTTTGTTATTTTTTCAAATAAATAATTTTAACTTTTATTTTATATATATAAGGAAAGTGTAATATGTTTAACCAATGAAATTAGTTTATATATATATATGGGCGCGAAGGTGTTATAAAATTAACCAATTAAATTAATTTAAATATATATATTTTATATGAATTTAGTTTATATATAAATATGCACGCGCGCGAAGGTGTTATATAATTAACAAATTAAATTAATTTAAATATATATATTTTATATGAATTAGAGGGGAAATTTTAAATAAATTTCTTGGGTTAAAGGTTCAATTTTTCATATTATCATTATATCTTTAATTTTTATATGCAATGTTTACCATCCTATTAATTTAATTTTTATGTGCATGTTTACAATCATATTAACTTAAATGTATATGGATATAAATTTTATAATTATGTGCCTTTTGTTCATTAACTATTATTTTTATTTAATTTAATAGTATTATTTAATAAGTATATTTATTAATAAATATAAAATTTTATATATATATATATAGATATAAAAAAAAAGGTTAGATTACAAATGAGAGATTGTACTCTTAAGACACACTTTAAATAAATGTACTAAAAGAAGATGTAAAAAATAAAACATAAAAAATATTATAATTATAAGAAGGGTATATATTAAATTGTAAATGAAAAATGTTATAATAACAAGTGCTACATAATATTTAGTACTTGCCACTTAGTTTTAATATAACTAAATTAAATTAAAAATATTGGATTTAAGTTAGTGTGAAGGTTTAGAATCCAGTCAATTTAGGTTTTACTGATTGGTAAATTGAGGTGTTTTGTTAATTATAATTTTGCATTGTGGCTTGGAGAATAATAATGTGTTATTGTAGTGTTACCCGGATGCGGGTGCTCCCTCCAGTTAGCAATGTTAAGCCTCACCGCTCCGACAACTGGCTTCATGGCTGGCATCATGGCGTACTGCATGGTACAGGATGCGGGTAGGATTTATAGGCTCAAGGAGAACGCATTTATGCTGAGGCAGCCTCGAAACTGGTTTGAATTTATTTCACGCATGGCAACCATGACCGCGCTTTGGTTCTGGGGATTGAAAACGGGTTATGGCATTAATGCATCAGAGTTCTATAAGGCCAAGCCGCTTCCGTCTTGGAGCATTATTATGTGGGTTTGGCGCGGGAGATATCCTGAGATTTACAGAGCTCACTCTGTTCCAGGTCATTTGCCTTCCATTTGCCTTCAGCAGCTCTCTGCGCTCGCAAACAAAATGCGCAAACGTGGTATCCCTCGGAGGGGCAGCAATTTTGGTAATAGGTGTGGTCGAGCTCGTCTTGCACCTCCGATTGTTGATCCTATTTCTTCTATTCCGCCTTCCTATCTGTCGCTGGAACCTGAGAGGGCTCGTCCGAACAGTTCGTTTCAGACATCAAGTTTCTCTTTCCAGAGTGAGGTCAACAGGCCTATTATTACAATCAATTTCACTGTTTCGGTTTCGGAAGAGGAAGGGAATTCCTCCAGTTCGGTTCCTTCGGAGAATGATCCTTCTCAAGATGACAATATCTTGCTCGGGGATCTGTCCGGGCGTGTTTATCGTGCGGACCGTCAGCAAGAAGACCCTCCGGCTCCTGAACAAGCTCAGCCTCCGAATCCAGCTCAGGAAAGTGCCCTGGTTCAGGAACAGATTCAGAATTCAACTCCAGCTCAGGAAGATGCTATACCTTGTGGTCCCTCTCACAAATATTCCAGAGTCCTGCACCTGGCTACTCATCCCAATGGCGAGCCAGTTCTGGATGAAGATGGCTATGTTACCTGGCTAGCATCGCCCAGTCCAGAAAAGGAGGAAATGCCACCGTCGCCGAATCATGCCGGTTCAGCACAGTAACTTCTGGCCGGGAGGCTCTCTTGCTCTTACATTTTGTTTTTTTGCTCTTAAGGTCTTGGGTTGGAAGTTAAAGGTTAATGACTGGTATACTCTGTCATCTGATTATGTTCATATCGGAGGTTTTTTTGTACTGGTTGTCAATGTAGGTCAAGAAATTTCTAAGTATGCTACATCTAGTGTGCAGGACCTCATTGTAATTTTGACTGAAGGGCTATACTGTAAAACCCATGTTTATCTGGCTGAGGACTAGCTGAGGCCTCCTCTAGAAATGTAACCTCTCTGTACATATTTTCACTTTCTTAATAGAATTAGTTTTTACCGAGAAAAAAAATAATAATGTGTTATTGTAGTGTTAATGTTCTTGTTGAGAAGATTGTCTACAAGGTTTTACATTTTCTATGTAAAGTATAGATAGATATATTTTAAAGGATACTTGCTCTTGCCAGATATGTAAAAGATAGGTTGAATATATTCTTAAAAATATATATATATATATATATATATATATATATATAAAGATTAAAAATGGATTTGCTTTATCTACTTACTTATTTGTTGTTTTAATTGATAACCATTTTAATTTATTATTAATAATTTATTATTGATATTAAGTAAAATTAGACAATTAAGTATGCACATTTACATTTTTGCTCATTCTTATTAAAGTGTTAGAAAAAGACCCAAGAAGTGTTACATTTTTTGCTCCTAGAAGACGAGGGTGATTAACTAGGCGACCATCTAGCCTCGAGATTTTCCCACTTGGCACACAGTACACATGATTGATATCCATTATGGTGGTTGGGGTTGGGTTTCACACCCATCTATCCTTCTAGACATGATAATTTTGGTTATCTTGCCCTTTGCGTTCCTGGGGAAGATTGAGGAGGTGTGGGACATGAACAGAGATTGTGGGGTGGCAAGTCTACTCGTGGGTGGCCATGCGAACTCACCATGGAAGAAATACAAACAAAAACGAGTAGAGGAGGTCTTGCATGAACCTGTAATTTCCCTAGTCAACTCAAAAATGTTCATTTGGGACCCTCATGAGTATTTTTCTAGTCCTACAGTCTTGGGTGTCAGATGTGAACATGCTTGGGGAATCTATGGTTATTGTCTTAAAAGGAGTCTCTTGGTTGGTATGTTGTGTGGGAGGCTTCAGGTTCTTTTAGTATTCAACCTATGGTCTTATTGCAAGTCTTTCCTTTTGAAAGTGAAATGTTCCTAGTGGTATTTGCATGCTTTTTTCGGGTTGGGGTGTGGACTATCATCAGGAGTTTATCTGGGGGGGTTGCACTTGCTTTTGTAAGATTCCCTGGTCTTGTTAGTTTGGGGAAACAGGGGGATGTGAGGTGTTTCTTGGGCGAATGGTTCTTAGCCCCTCACGGTCTTGGTCCCTTACCTCCGTCAGGGTGTTTCATGGGATTCCAGTACAATATTCAATTGGTCTGGGCCCTTCGCGGGTTGTGTTTGTATCAACTAACCTTTGCACTATCTCTGTAGTTCAGCTATGCTACGCAACCTGACCAAGTCTGTGAGGATTTTTCTGGCAACCTCGTCCCATCTTTGGCTGTCGTGCCTGGGAAAGTAGCATTAGAAGAATTAAGTTTGTGGTTGTTGAGGGAATTAGTCAAGTCCGCTTCAGGGCTTCGTGCTCACTCTCTCTTTGTTGGTCAATTTAGGATTGTCCTATTTGTGGTGGAGGGGGTGGCAAACCCATGGAGTTGGGGATATTTATTGTGCTACAAGTTCAAGCCTATTGCTCGTCCACTATCATGTTGCGCCAACGGGGCCAACCTCGCAGAGGCGAAGGGAATCAATATCAAGCTGACCTCCATGCAGATAATCATAGCTCGTCATCTACATATTCAGGGAGTGAGGGGCGAGTGGGTGAAGTTTCCTACGATCCGGGTTGCTCCCCTGGTCATGTGGTTCTGCCATCTACTATGGACTCAATAGCATATCAACTGTGAGGTGTCCAGGCCAATGGACATTCTCCAGGAGCACCGATATGAGGATCGGAATGAGCTCGATGCCTATCTGGAATATATCCAATTCAGTCAGAATAAAATCCTAGACCATCTAGCTAGTATCTGATGAAGTCACTGGCGAACGAATGAACACTTGCACGTGCTGGAAGCGAGAGTTGATCACATTGACTTCCATATACACAAGAGAGCGGACCTACTAGCGGTGCCTCCTTTGCCTCCTCCACAACCACCTCCATGAAATTTCATTCAGAACTAGTTTGTTCCTTTTTGTCTCCATTTTGGTATGTACGACTCCTTAGCATAGCAGAAATAAAGGTTCAATGGATGTATCTTTTGCATACTCCAACTTTTACAATAGTTGAGAATCATTTTGTATAGTGTATATTTTCTTGATAATATAAATGAAGTTATTTTACCGCAACAAAAAAAAAGTACGCAGTAATAATGGGAAGTGCATTTATTTGCATCTTATTCCTATCCATTTTTTATGCAAATACTTGCTTAAATTATGGTGGGTAGTTATTTTCATATTTATGTGAGTATTCCTTTGAATCTTCATAATGAAAAATCTAAAAGTATCTAAAAATCATGGCATAAATATTGCAATTACATAAAAAAAGATAGCATTATATTGTGCAAAGGTTGCAATAACAATCATTACAATATAATACCTTAACCAATTAATTTTAAATATTAATAAAAAAATAATAAAATTCAATCCATATATTAAATTATGAAAAATACTTAATTTTTTTCATCAAAACCACTCAATACCATACCTGCACCAAATATAATATAATAAGGAAGTAAATATTGAAAAAAATTGTCTTTTATATTTAATTATAATTTTCTTAATTTAAATAATTTTATATTATTAACATTTAATATATCCAATTTTCAATTAAATAATTTTATGGAAAATATTTAAACATTTAATAAGATACTTTACAGTTAAAATGAAAACAATGAAAACATGTATAAGATTTATATAGTGTTTTAGTGTCATTATTTTATAATAAATATGGATGTACATATTTAATAAATATGAATATATAAAACTTATAAGAATGTATAAAGCTTATATTTTGTTATTTGTTTTTCAATTTTATTTTTAAACTTATATTATTAGTGTTTTTGGGTCAATTTCTAAATCAAGTAAACTTAATTCATCAAAAATATAATTGAGGGATCCTAATGATAGGACACATCACAATGATCTCATATAAAGAAAATGATATAACCATGAATAAATCACAATAACAGTGATTTAACTACTAAACTACTGAAGTTTACAAAAGTGTAAACTTGAATTCTTGACATTTTAAAATATATGTATTTTAATTATTAAATTTAATTAAGATGCATTTTCTTGAAATCAATTGAAGATAGATACATTTTCTTTTTATTTATTATAATGAATATAAAAGAATATAATATATAGATGGATAATTTTATATAAAAATAAAATAATTATTTATAATTTTTTTAATTTATAAATTTTAAAATCTATTTATTTAATATAAAAGAATTAATTTACTTAAAGAATATATAAATTATAATAAATTTATAATTATTAAAATTAAATTAGTTTAATCATATAAATTAAGGGGATATTAGATTTTGATTAGCAAATACCATATGTTCATTTAAATATGCTTAAAAGATTATATCTCGTATTCATATGCTATTTTTTTTAATTAATTATTTTAATTAAAAGGTAAAAATGTAACTATTTTTAAAATAAATGTTAATCTTTAACCTATGACTAACACTAAGAATATTCTAGAATAATCTATAAAGGCTAAATCTCTATCATCTACCTAATAATTATGATATTTTTTAATTAATAACTTTAATTAAAAGGAAAAAATGTAACTATTTTTAAAATAAATCTCAATCTTTAACCTATGACTAACACTAAGAATATTTTAAAATAATCCATAAAGGTTAAATCCCTATCATCTACCTAATAATTATGGATAATTAAATCTAAATTCTAAAAGACTTATTCCAAAATAGACAGAACTACCAAATTATCAACCTATATATTCATTAATTTTCAAAAAACATATATATTATTAAAAATAGATTAAATTCCTCAAAACCTCTCCCAAATAAACATACCTATATTTTATTTTTAAATAATTAAAATTAAAAAAACTATATAATTAAAATAATATAATAAATACTCTTAAAAAACCAAACTTTAATAGGTTTAACATCTCAACGTTTAGGAGTATTAAGCTTAAAAATTACATCATCAACTATCTTTCAAGAAATACTAACATACAAGATGAAGATCAATATAAATAAAAATATGTGTACACAAATTAACTATATAAATTAAATATTAAATAAATATAACGATTATTAGAAAAAAATATTTTATTTAAATACATTGATAAATTTTTAAAATTTCCAATTTTAAATAAATAAATCTAATCATTTAAAATTGGAATTTTATTTAATTAATAAATTTTAATTATAATTTTTTTAATAAATCTAATCATTTATATTATAACTTTATTTAATTAATAAATTTTAATTATAAAAAATATTTATTTTAAAAATTTGAATTATTAAAATTTTTAAAGGTAAATTAAATTTTGTATAGTTAAAAAATTAATTTTATAATTTATAGTTTTTTAACTTTAAAACTCATTTAATAATTTATATATATCCATATGTCATCCATTTCTATTTATATAATTAAAATTCGATGAGTGTGGATTGCTTACACTCGCTTTACCAATAAAGAACACACGTGATATTTCTTGTATCGATTTTTTATTTATGATTTTTTAAATGTTATGACGAAATGTCTTGTTATATTGTGATTCATAACTTTAGATCACAATGACTTTAGATTAAGAACACATTTTATATGCATAATATCATAAATGAATTATGAATATTTGGGATAAGGTGATGTATAATAATTGAAATGGTTAAAATTCAAAAATGAATTATGAATATTGGGGATAATGTTAGGTATAATATATATATATTTTTTTGTGAGTTATGGTGTTGCTCTTTTTTTTCTATTACTTCAAATTAAAATAAACATCAAAAGTAAGGTTGCCTTCAACTTGCCCTCATGGGGAAACCGAGTATTTAAGCCACCTAAAGTTCTTAATAGCTGACCAAAAATAAAAGATCTATAGTCTGCTTATCCAGGCTAAATACACTAAATAGTCTTTCAGGTTTCTAATCCTACTTGCATGCATATAACGATTTTCTACTTCTAATATTTGAAACAAACTGAAATTATCTATACTATGCAGTTTCATCAAAATTAATACATATCTATAATTAATCAGCTTCTGCCTCTGGCCGTTGGGTAGTCTCCTTGTTTGCATTCTGATTTCCTTCCCTTATCAATTGCTGGATCTCCTCAAGCTTCTTTTCCTGCATCTCCAAGGTAATTTGAATAATTCTGAGCTCCCTCCTCAGGTTGGGAACTCCTTGCGCTAGTTCAGCCATCTCTATTGCAGCTTGCTCCAGAGCTTTAGCCAACAATCTTTTCATCACCCAGTATATATGTAAGGACTGTTTAAATAAAGACATTCTACCCCTAGTGTTACCAGGGTCGTGGAGTAGGAACTCCCAATCCTCCATCTCGGAGTCGGACTGAGCTTGAATGGCGTCTTCCTCCATATTCTGGATAATTCTTCTAATTCTTGGGTTCGTGTTCTGGTTATATGCCTTCTCTGCTTGCTGAATTTTCCTATCCAACGACCGGCTTGTCTTTTTGCCCGGTCTCCCCCTCTGCCCTCGTCGTCCTCCCCTTTCTCCTCGGTATCTGCTCGTTCCTCTGCCTCTCGTGCTGCTCGGTTCCATCCCGCTTCCCGCACCTCTTCTTCCCCTCTGTCTGCCGCTCTGCCTTACCTTTCCTCCCTGCTGTCCTAGCTTCTCGTCACTGGTTTGCTGGGTCTCCCAGCCTTCTACATTTCTGCTTCGCTCCTTACCCCGCCTGCACTGATCTTGCAGGCCCTCTTCCTCCTCAGAATCATCGTAAATTTCATATATCTCCTCAACTATCTCTTCCTTCGCTACTGCCTTGCCTTTTCTGTCCCTGTCTCTGCGTCGGCTTCCATTTCTTCTACTACCCTTGCTCTCTTCCTGGTTTCCATGGCGACATCAGTAAGTTTTCGGCGCAACTTCGCTCTGTTATAGTACTCCACCACCTTTCCTCTCCTCTCTCTCTGAGTTCCTAAGCAATTTTCTCGTTGTCAAATCCTTTGTTGTCGCCCATTTATAATCTTCCTTACTCTAATCCGCTTACCTGTCAACTTGGCCTTCCGCTGCCACCTGTTGCTTTGCCCTCTGCCTTTCCTATCAATTATCCATCTTCCCTCATTTCCATTTATGGATTCTGACATACCTCTTCTTCCTCCTCTCTGATCACTTGCGTTTATTATCTTGCTGTAAGGTGGTTGCTTCATTCTTGTCGTCGCACACTTCTGTTGTACTACACCATGCCTGTCCATTATATCATTTCCCCGCCTTGTCTGACATTCATTAAATGTCTGGACTTGCCGATCCATCTCACCTGCCCGTCGCACGAATGCTATGATTCTCGTTTGTTGCTTGCTCATTATTTTCATTCGTTGCTTGTTCATGGTCATAATTAATAATACTGGCCAATTCCTCCCACTCTCTGTTGGGCCGCAACGTTCTCCACTGATTGTCGATCTTGCCGTTTCGACCCTTGCAACCCCAATTCGCAAGGAAATCTGCCGCTCGGTTTCCATTCCTTTTCACATGATTAAAGATTTTATAGTCAATTCTTTTTAGAAGATCCGTTATTTCTTGGACGATCCCTGCCATTCACCAACTATTGGTGACCTGCTCCCAGTTCTTCCCGTTATTCAGTTTCTTTAGGATTTCAATTGCAATCTGAGAATCTCCTTCTATTTCCAGGTTTCTATAGCCGTTTCGAGTCACAATTCTCAAACCTTGGTGAATCGCCCATAATTCGGCCTCATTATTTGCCATCTCGCCGCCCCACTCTGCATAGATCCATCTGGTGTTTCCCTGACTGTCTCGGAAAATTCCTCCGAATCCGGCCTTACCTGGGTTCCCCTTCGAAGCCCCGTCAAAGTTTAACTTCATAAAGTTGTCTTTGGGGTATGCAAACTTGTCATAGCTTTGAGGTCTCGTACTAAGTCTATCAATTTTTTTGTTATGCGCCATTTCATAATTCAAATTTAGGTCTTTTAGAATTTTCTCCTCTCCCTGATCTGCTTTCCAGTCTTCCGCATCCCACTTCTCTACCAGAATTGATTCTCTAGTTAAGTTCACTACTCTGTTCCATATTGTTACCGTGTTTTTAGATTTGTCTTGGAAAACTCTGCGGTTCCTTTCTTTCCATACCATCCAAATCACAAAACCGGCAATGAGATCCCAGGCCTTTCGGACTACTTTACATTGAAATTTTTCTAATGTTAGGTATAATATTTGAAAATGGTTAAAATTCAAAATTTTTATTTTATTATAGGAAAAATGGTTTTGAAGTGTATTATTTTATTTTATTTTTGTTTTAAAATTTATTAATTTAATTTGATTTTTGATTTATAATAATTTAATTAAAAATATATTATTTGAAATAATTAGATAGTGGATATATATATCACTTCAATAGAAATGGATAATTGAATCGGTAATTTTACATCAAAGAGTATTTTAACATAGCAATAAATTAGTGAATATATATATATATATATATATATATATATATATATATATATATATATATATATATATATATATTCTTCGCATATATTCTTCGGGCAAAGGTGAAAGAGTTAAAAACATACTCTATATAATTTTGGCATATATTCTTCGGTGAAAGAGTTCTAAGGCTTGGTGAAAGAGTTAAAAACATACTCTATATATTCTTCACATATATTCTTCGGTGAAAGAGATCTGAGGCTCAATGAAAGAGTTAAAAACATACTTTATATATTCTTCGCATATATTCTTTGGTGAAAGCGTTCTGAGGCTTGGTGAAAGAGTTAAAAACATACTTTATATATTCTTCACATATATTCTTCGGTGAAAGGGTTCTGAGGCTCGGTGAAAGAGTTAAAACATACTCTAGATATTCTTCACATATATTCTTCGCTGAAAGAGTTCTGAGGCTCGGTGAAAGAGTTAAACACCTACTTCATATATTCTTCGCTGAAAGAGTTCCGAGGCTCGGTGAAAGAGTTAAAAACATACTCTATATATTCTTCGCATATATTCGTAGGTGAAAGAGTTCTGAGGCTCGGTGAAAGAGTTAAAAACATACTCTATATATTTTTCGCATATATTCTTCGGTGAAAGAGTACTCTATATATTCTTCGCTGAAAGAGTTCTGAGGCTCGGTGAAAGAGTTAAACACGTACTTTATTCTTCACATACATTCTTCAGCGAAAGAGTTCTGAGGCTCGGTGAAAGAGTTAAAAACATACTCTATATATTCTTCAGTGAAAGAGTTCTGAGGCTCGGTGAAAGAGTTAAACATGTACTCTATATATACTTCGTTGAAAGAGTTCTGAAGCTCGGTGAAAAAGTTAAGCACGCACTTTATATATTCTTCGCATACATTCTTCGGTGAAAGAGTTCTAAGGCTTGGTGAAAGAGTTAAAAACGTCCTTTATATATTGTTCGCATATATTCTTCGGTCTGCGGGTTGGGGTGGGCACGGGCGATCTGCAGTCAGGTTTGCTGATATCAGGTGCACACATTCCTTATTTTTTTCTTTTTCTAATACATATTTTCTCATATAATTTCAAGTATGAATATTTCACCACAGTTACCAAAGATTACCAAGGGCAGACCTAACACAGTTACTCTACAAGGCCTTTATGAGTATATAGAGTCTTTAGAGAAACATAGAGAAGAAACAGAAGCCAAGCTACAAAAAGAGTTAGAAGCCATGCTGGAAAATAAATTTGCATCTCTTGAAGACACGATCCAAAAACAAATAGAAACTAAAATAGAACTACTGGAGAATAAAATGGAGGCAATGGAGACTAGATTGTAGGTTATAGAAAAACAAAACCAAGATACTAACCAACCATCCCAGCAAGGAGATGTTGATACTTTAGAGTGAAAGACATGATTAAAGAACTAGAAGAAAAAGTTAATAGCTGCCTCACCCTAAATAATGTGGTAGATAAGTTAGATACCAAACCAATTAAAGATGAAATGAAAAAATTAATAGAATTAGACCACGAACGTAACAAAAGGGCCTTGAACCTTATAATCTTCGGTTTAAAAGAGGAAGTAGATGAGGATACTTTAGCCTTAGCCCAGACAGAATTACATAATAGATTACAAATTGAAACAGTGTGTCTCACAAAAGCAACAAGGTTGGGGAAATTAACTGAGAATAAAGGAAGAATAATCTGCATAAAGGTGAGCTCCATTGATCATAAGTAAACATACTTAGTAAAACCTCAAGTCTAAAAGGAACGGGAATATTCATAAATGAAGATCTCATTCCAGAAGATCAAGCAGAATTAAGAAAGGAGGTTCAAAAGGTAAAAGAAGCTAGAAAGGAAGGAAAATGGACAATAATCAGAAATAGAAAAGCCTTTATTCGAGATAGAAACCAAAAAGATAGTAATCAATAGCAATTAAACATGCTCCGGATCCTTTCTTGGAACTGCTGGGGCTTCCCATGGAACAAAGGCCCCAAGCTAAGTTGGATTTCAAATGATGTTGATACTATTTTGCTTGTTGAAACTTGGGAGCACGAAGAATATAAGGTCCCTAACATAGATGGCTTTACGCTATGCTCTACTTGGAACAAGCGATCCTCCCGTAGAGGCATTGGGGGAATAGCTTGTTACATTAAGAAGAACATCTCCCCCGATGCTAGGATTTATAAAAACGACCCTCACAACCAATATAGTTGGATAGAGATCAGAGACATTAATAATAAAAAGTCCTACATAGCAATATGTTATTTCCCCCCCATCAATTCTAACTTCTATAAGAAGAAGAATCTAGATAAAACTAACCCTTACAATGGTTTAGAGAATGATATTTCTAGCCTAAGGAATGACGGTAATATCTCTTTAATAGGTGACTTTAATGCTCGAACTTCAAACAACCAAGCTATTATTCTAAGCAATCATTCCAACCCTAATCCTCTTTGGTTAGACGAAGACCCTACTCTGCTAGTAGGTACAAAAGGAGCTCTGAAGACCTCGGGAAAATTTGTTTGGGTCGGAGCTAGTCAAGCTCTGTAGTGCTCAGGATCTCATAATTTGCAACGGTCTAAAGAAGTGGCCCAATTCTAGCAAGATGACCTGCATCCATGGACTTGGTAGCAATGTGGTAGACTACATTATTTCCGATCTCCCATTATACAACGAAATAATAAATTTTGACATCTTAAGCGACCACGAACTTGACTATGATCATAGACCTTTACTTATAACTCTCAATTTTGTCATGCATAGAGTTCCCACAGAAAATAATACTTACAGCCAAAAGAAATTAATATTTGATAGAAATAAAAATGATTTCTTTCTAAATGAATTAAAAACTAATTTTCTTCCTTTATCTAGTATAGACAACATAGAAGACCTCTATCTTAATTTTACTACAACCCTCTCATATTCTATTAACAAGTTCTCAATTGAAATTTCAAATAATAAAAGAAATAGCAAAATCAATCCATGGTATGACAAAGATTGTAAAAGTGTGAGGAGAGCAATTAAGGAAGCTGTTGATGAATCTCTTAAAATGGACAAGAAAAAAATATATAAAGCCCTAACTAAAAGGAAAAAGAGGCAGTACATTCGTCAAAGACAGGAGAATCTCTTACACCTCTCTAAGGTAGCTCCTAAGAAATTTTGGAGGCAGATTCTGACTATGAAGACTAAAGATAATAATAAAATCCCTCGTCACGATTGGAATTCCTATCTTAAAAAGCTTTATGAATCTCCAAATGTCATGGATAATTTGGAAACCCTGCTCACAACGAAAGAAGTTTTCTCTTTAGAAGACATTAAGTTTGGGGTTAATCGCCTCGCTAATGGGAAAGCTAAGGACATTGAAGGTTACCAGGCATAAATCTTAAAAATTGGAGGTCCTGTCCTCATCCCCCACATCCACAAGCTTTTCAATCAAGCAGTCAAGCAAGGGTTCCCTAAACCTTGGACTGAGAGCCTCATTATCCCTATTTTTAAAAGTGGGGATACAAATAACCCCTCTAATTATCAGACAATTATGATCAGCCCTCTCTTAGCCAAGTTATATGGTAGTATTTTGGAAAAGAAGTTAAGCATATAGCTTGAAAGTGAAGGTAAGCGGGCTAAAGGCCAAGCAGGTTTCATATTGAATCACTCAACAATAGACCACCTTGTTACGCTTAGGATCATTGCGAAGGAATGTCGTAATGATAAATCCAATTTATTTTGTTGCCTTGTGGACTTTAGAAAGGCTTTCGATACGGTTCCTAGATACAACCTTTGGAATAGATTAGAAGAGCTAAAGGTTCCTCTCGAGTTGAGAGCTGCCACTATAAGGTTATATGAGAATGTAATTGCCAAGCTAAAGAGAAATGAGGGGTGGTCGAAAGATATTAAGTGTAACATCGGAGTTAAACAAAGTTGCCCCCTCTCCCCTACCCTATTTGGCATTTACATCAATAAGCTCGAAGGCTATTTAGAGGAAGCATTATGTGATGGCACGATCTTAGATGGGATAGTCGTCATCCTTCTTCTCTATGCTGATGATATTTTTCTTTTGGCAAGGTGCCCATCTGATCTTGATAAGCAACTCAGGCTTCTTAAGGATTTCTGCTCTACCATGGGTATGACTGTTAACACTGACAAAACAAAAGTTATGATTATCAAATCCAAGAAGGACACTTATGCTAATTTTATGTATGACAATAATAACTTGGAGGAAGTGTATTCTTACAAGTACCTAGGAATTGATATTCATCACAAGCTCAACTGGAACCATAGCATTGAGAAAAGGATTAATGGGGGGTGGAAAGCTTATTTTGGTCTTGAAAATAATTGTAAAACAACAAACCTTGTAATGTGGGATAAAAAGAAGTTCCTCTTTGAAACTTTAGTCACTCCTGTTATCTTATATGGCTGTGAGGTTTGGGGTTGCAGCATCTCCAGAGAATCATGGAGAAATATTGAGCAAATCCAGAAGCGTTTTATAACTTATAACCTGAAAATTAAAAGTAATACACCCTATCCTATTCTCCTTATAGAAGCAGGTATTTACCCTATTGAGAGCCTAGCTATGATTAGGTTTCTGCTGTATAAGCACAAACTCAATAGCATAGACGATCATAGACTTCCTAAGCTAGCTTTAAATTCCAGCCAAAACCACCTAAGGGTGAATCGGGGGTGGAATAAAGACACAAAGGCCTGGTTAAACTATTGGGAGATCAACGAGAATGATGCATTGCAAAACATAAATAACATTAAAGATATTGTTACTTCTAAGTTCAAAGAAAAAATGTGGTGTGAGAAAGATTTAGCGGCTAAAAGAAAATTAAGTTATTATAAGAAGGTCATCAACCCCACCCTAGAAGATCAAAAGTATCTCTCTATTTTAACTAGCTCAAAGAAGAAAATTAATATAGAAAAGATTAAAACGAATTCTCATGAGCTCCATAGTGAAACAGGTTGTTGGGCAGTTCCTAAAACACCATGGATGGAAAGGATTTGCCATATATGTGAGAATTGGAACATCGAGGATGAAAACCGCTTCCTCTTAGAGTGCCCTGCGTACAACCACATTAGATCTCAGTTTCAAAATATTTGTTACAATACTGACCTTCCTAGCCTTTTACAATGTCAAAATTATAGTGAGCTCGGGAGGCTTCTCTCCAAGCTTTTTGAGCATAGGAATAAAATTTTAATCAAAATAAATAATTTGTTTCTTTAGGTCTGATAAACCAATGTTTGGTCACATTAACCACCACCACCATCATCATCATCATACATATATATATATATATATATATATATATATATATGAATGAATGATTATTATTAGTATTATTATTATTATTTTTTAATTTGGAAGAGTATAAGATTTTACTCTATTTTTTTGTATTTTTTGTATTTTGAGGAATATAAGATTTTATTCAATCAAATAGAAATTTAAGGTCTTCACGACCATAAGGTGGTTGAGTGTAAATAGTATTGACAAGAAATTAACCTTTATGAACATCTTACCTCCAATAACACTCTTTGTGATTTTTATTAATTTTTATAATTTTAATTTTTATTTAGGTAATCATTATTTAAATTTACTGATGTAATTTTTGGAAATTACCCTTTTTATTATTAAAATTATATTTTTAAACGCATAAATAAATTTAACATCTTAAATATGTTAAAGCCGTAGTCTAATGATTATACTATTTTGCTATGAAAGTTATGGAAATTCCAGCCATATTTTGAAAAAATCGAGGAGGGATTTTTGTAAATCCAAATAAAAACTATCAAATTTCATAATTTTAGGTGCCTTAGTAGTTTTTTGATGGTGCTTAATCCATTTCCATAATCAAAAACATGATTAAAAAATTCTCTCTAAAATATTTTTTGAATTTTTTGCTCGGATTCCGACCACTTTTGAGGGCAATTCCACCATCAAAAACATGATTCAAACACTACCCCTACAAGATTTTTTGAATTTTTTTTGCCTGGATTCCGACTACTTTTGACCACTTTTGACCGTTCGGGTAATTCCTCCATAGAAGACTCCCTAAAAAAATATAAAACATAATATGTTTAGATTATATTTTAAAAATTAATTATATATTAAACTCTAAATTATAATAACTATAATTAATTTTCTCGTTAATTTTGGGCGGGTTGAGACTTGCCGCAATATGTAATTTCTTCTACTTTTATTAATAGAGTACTGCCTCAGTTTAAAAAAAAAATTTCTCGTTAAATATATATATATAATTTGGGGAAAAGCTTTATTTTTTATGTGAATTTTGAGATGATTAGCACTCTCAATATGTGGCTTGAGCAGCCATTTCTGAGGGGTATCTAAGCCATCCAAGAGCATCTAAACAATCAAAATCACCTAAAATTTACACTCATCTTGGACCACACTAACTCTTAACATAACTAAATTATTTTCCACTAAAACTAATTACTTTTATACCACATAATATCTTAATAAAATAAATAGAAATTCTTTTTATCGATTAATTTCAAATTTTTATTTTAAAATTTAAAACTCAACTTATTATTTTTAATTTTAAAATTTAAAACTTTAACTTATTAATTTTAATTTCAAATATTTTTGCGAATTAAAATACTGGAAAAAAATACAATAAATATTCTTTAAAAAACTAAACTTTAATATATTTAACATCCAAAACTCTATGAGTAATATTAAAATTACATTATCAACTATCTTTTCAAGAAACAATAACATACAAGATGAAGATTAATAAATATAAACCTGTCAACACAATTTAACTATAAGAATCAAATATTAAATAAATATAACCATTTTAATTTATTTAAAAATATATATAAAAAATCATTTTATTTAAATAAATTGATAAATTTTTCAATTATAAATAAATAAATCCAATGATTTAAATTATAATTTAATTTAATTAATAAATTTAAATTACAAAAATTTATTCTATTTTTAAATTTAAAAAAAAATAAATTGAAATTTTATATAATTAAAAAAAATTAAATTTATTTAATTTTAAAATTTTAGTTTTTTAACTCGTTTAATAATTTATATATATCCATATGTCATCCATTTCTATTTATATAATTAAAATTCGATGAGTGTGGATTGGTTACACTCGCTTTACAAATAAAGAACACACAAGATCTCTTGTATCGGTTTTGTTTTTTTGTTTTTTTTTTCAAATGTAATGACGAAATGTCTGACTAAATTTATAAGTTTAGATAAAAAAGGCTTTACATAACAGAGTTTATATGCATAATATCATAATTTCATAAATGAATTATGAACATTTGGGATAATGTTATGTATAATATTTTAAAAAGGTTAAAATTGAAAATATTATTTTGTTGAAGGAAAAATGGTTTTGGAGTGTATTAATTTATTTTATTGAAAATATTATTTTGGTGAAGGAAAAATGGTTTGGAGTGTATTAATTTATTTTATTTATGCTTTAAGTGATATAAAATTTATGTATAATATTTTAAAAAGGTTAAAATTGAAAATATTATTTTGTTAAAGGAAAAATGGTCTTGCATTGTATTAATTTATTTTATTTATGCTTTAAGTGTATAAAATTTATTAATTTAATTTAGTTATCCATTTATAATAATTCAATATTAATATGTAAGAAAAATACATTATTTAAAACAAGGAGCCACTGCCGTGGCGGTAGTCCCTGCCGGGGTCTGCAGGGAACTTAGAGGACGTGCCAACCTTGCAGAAACCATATTTAACTTTGCCTTTGGATGAATGCCTATATAATCCGGTTAAAAGAGAAGAGATTCAAATACTAGTATTTGCTTCCAATTACTAACTCTACTAGCATCACGGAGGATAAGAGGGGTTGCCTTCCATCAAAGATCACATAATCATGGAAACTCATAGAGGGCTTACATTGTTTAATTACTCAGAGATATGGCAAAGATACAAATACAAAATTGACGTTATGAGAATATTCGCGGAAACCAAATAATCATGGAAACTCATAGAGGGCTTACATTGTTTAATTACTCAGAGATATGGCAAAGATACAAATACAAAATTGACATTATGAGAATATGCGTGGAAACCAAATAATCATGGACACTGATAGAGAGCTTACATTGTTTAATCACTATCACTCAGAGATATGGCAAAGATACAAATACAAAATTGACATTGTGAGAATATGTTGCAGAAACCTTGAAGGATAATAGGATAGGCCCCTGCATGCATGACATGCATTACTCTCAATTACTTGTTTATATCTATTAATTTTATATAAATCTACATCTAAATTTATTTATTTAAATAAAATAATAATAATATATTAATTTAATTTATTTAAATAAAATAATAAATGTATACCCATATAAATAATAATTGAAATAAATAGGGTAAAATAGTATTATAGTAAAAAAAGTTAGAGAACATTTTGAGTAAAACGTCCTGCATGCGTGCCCACTCTACTTGGAGTTCATATCATGCAACGTGGGGTCTGTAGCATGCTACGATACTCCCTCTAGGAAGTGCACAAGCAACTTTTTTGTTTCAAGTGGCACCTAACGAAATTTGGTAAATATGATGAACTTATTTGTTTATAAATTTGCGGCCCTGTACGCTCAGTTTTTCTCCCATAATTTTCATTCAGGTTTGCTTCGCTGGTAAAATCTTCTAAGGCATTGTTGTATTGAAAGGCGGTTTCCTCTATACAATGCAGGTACTCTGGAAAAGCTTCTCAGGCATTGTTGTATTGAAAGGAGATAACTCCAATCCCACGTTTGATATAGATATAGCTATAATGTAGACTGAGATTTTTGGTTCTTTTGAATTCTCTTGTGGATTTTTTGGCTTTTATTTGATTAAGGGTTTTCTTCATAATTTCAATTCTCCCCTTTTGTAGGGGACGACACCCACTTGCTCATGGCTACAAAACACCCACTTGCTCACCTAACTAGTGAGAGGATTTTCGTTGGATTTTCATTACCATACTTGGATTTGAAGGTAAAGTTTCTTCTTTTTTTTTGCCTACGATTTGTATTTGGAATAAGGTAAAATTTCTTTTTATTAGAGTTTTCATTTCTGAATACTAAAGTGACACTGCAGAATGAATGGTTGCTCTTGTCAAAGGCATTAAAAAATTTCTTGATCATTGTAGTTTTTGCATTATCTAGCAATGCATAGAGAGAGCCTCAGACATTGTTGTCTTTCCATGGCACAAGCTGCTAAAAAATATAATAAATGTATTTGTAAGAACACGGGAAAACATTTTCACATGTCACCACGAGTCAGCAACCATTAGAATTTGCAGTAAGATATAAACATACTAAGAGTTCTTAGTATGTAAAATAGCACAATGGCTTCACTATGGGTAGGAAAGCAACAACTACACTCATGAAGGTTGCAGCAATTCATTACAGTAAGGGAAAGAGGGAATACCTCTTTACAGGGAGAGGAGTGAAGGAAATAAGTACTTTGTTACAGAGAAGGAATATTGCGATAAAGACCTCAAATGATCTTTGTGTCTCACTCCCTAACAACTAACTCCCTCATACCTATAAATCCAATTGACTTGCCTCAACTTTTCATTGGTATGTATTTGTCTGTCTCAATTTTTCGCTTTTCTATGTTTTTTCATTATCTTTTGCTTGCATTATCTTGCTTGTATCTTGCTTGTATGTGCTTGTTGTCTTAGTTTGCATGTATTTATTCATAATTATCTAAATTTTGCATGTATTTATTCATAATTATCTAAATATACTAATACTATGGGGAAAACGATAGTTACTAATATTAAGGGAAAGCCAGCTGAAAATTGTGAAAACCTAAAAGAGTAAATTAACTATTTTATTTCAATTTTGTTTGAATTATTAACTTTAGTTATTATTATTTTTTTAATGTAATTTGACAGAATCAAAAAGTTTTATGCACTAGTAAGGACAAGTCAAACATGAAATTTATGTACTAGTAAGGACAAGTCAAACATGAAATTACAACATATCTATTGCCGAGAAGCAAATTGATTGATTATGATGAACTTAAATACGGCAAATTGATTGATTATGATGAACTTAAATACGGCAAATTGATTGATTATGATGAACTTAAATATCGATTTATTATGTGTAGGTTATTACTCTGTCTGATTATGATGAACTTAAATATCGATTTATTATGTGTAGGTTATTACTCTGTCTTTTTTTATTGTTAAAAACCGTTAATTAAAATCAAATAAAAATATAACTCCCATAATATTTTAAATAAAATGAAAATATACCTACCAGACATAAGGTTAAAAAACAATACCTAATAGATAGATTGTAATGACACAACCCTACCCTAACCTAACCTGGACTACAATGACAATTTCAAATTTGGTTTTGCTTAATAAACACCATTTAAACTTAAACCTCAGGTTGTGAAACAATTGTATTATATACAAAAATATGTAATGCAGTACACCATAATTTAAAATTAACGAACCATGTGCATTTTAAAAAATGCATATAATCAAATCGATGATTTCCTAATGGTTTGGAATGTAACGGTATTCGCAGAAAACCTACAGCGAATGTTTATGAGGCAACTATCAAATGAGTTGAAACTGAAGGCGAAACACGTCGCGGCAAAAACATCATCCACGGCCGAAACAAGATGAAGCTCAAATGAAAATCATTTTTTAAGGATAGCTGACGGAGAGAAAAGCAAAAACAGTTAGAAAAAGAAAGAAAAACAATTTGTAACGGTTAGAAATCAAGAAAAGCAATTTTTAATGATACCTAATAGGAGAAAATCAAGAAAAGTTAGAAAAAGAAGGAAAAGCAATTTATAAAAATAGTTGAGAAGTTAGAGAAAGAAAGAAAAACAATTTATAAAAATAGTTGACAGATAGAGAAGCAATAAAAGCGATTCGTATCTCCACTTTGTCACGATTGTCAAACCATTGTTTTGTGTTGTGTTGGAAGGGCTCCACACATCCGAGATTGAGTCCGCATTGGTCCCGAGAGGGAGGAGGAGGGCGGCCTTCAGGGGAAACGGAATTGGACCTCTGCTCTACTCTCGAACCACCTCTGCTGGGAAAATGGAATTGGACCTCTGCTCAGCTCGCGAACCACCTCTGGATGAAATTGACCAATCCAGAGGTCCTCTGCTCCGCTCGCTTCTATCTCGTGCTTCCAAGTATGTATGCTTCTGTCTCGTGCATACAATTATTTTTAATTTTTGTATGCTTCTAATTTCTTTGAATCAATGAATTATATCTACCAACGAGAAGGAAAATACATGAATTATGCCCGACTTACCAGATTCTTCTCCACTGTCTTTGAATCATTCAATTATTGTACAAATGCATTATATGTAAAGACTACAAGGAAAATATAAATGCATTATATGTACAGACTACAAGGAAAATATATGCCTAATTTACTTATCAATTTCTGTTTCAGAATGTATGAACTGTGCTAACTTACCATTTTTTCTTTTGTGAAACAGTTTGATAGGGTCTTATTTCTTCTCTGCGACAACGTCATTTCTTCTTCGGAGCAGTCGCTCTTTGGTGTAGGGTTATTTCTTCCATTCTTTGGTTCTTTGGTACACGGTTGTTCCGCTCTTTACTTTGGTGCACTGCTTTCTTTCATTCTTTGGTACAAAGTCGTTACGTTCTTTACTTTCTTTCACTCCTATTGAACTGTCAAACCATAATAGCTTGTTGGCCTTGGTGAAACCGATCCCTCTGGAGGTCCCGAAGATGTCGTCCTCCACCTTAGGCTTCTCCTCGCACACCGCCACCCGACCTGCCCTCCCCTTCTTGGACGAGGCGACTACCTTTTCTTTGCGCCGGAACAACGCCACCATCTTTGCAGTGCGAGCCTTGAGCCCCTAGCATTGCTGCTCCGTAGCTCTCCTAACGGTGCCCATGATAACTCAGCAGCATTTGGCAGCCGAATCTTGAGGCCCCCCACAACGGGCAATGCGGGCCGCTGGCTGAACCCTGCTATTCCTCCTACATAACTGGCCGTAACACCTCTACATGGGAGAACCGACTGCGCCATTGTGATGTTAACTAAAGACACAGATCAGTGTAGTGAACCATATTAAACTGTCAAACCATAATGTAAAGCAGTGGAATGGATAGGTTCCTTGCTTTGCTACACTCCTATCAAACTGTAAATCAAAGCAGTAGATTAGAAGCAAATGGGTGGTGAAGCAGGTATGTTAGAGACCAGTGGTGAAGTTGATTAGAGACAAGTGTTGTGCCAGGCTCCATGGTGTGTCAAAGAGCTATCATGCACATAGCAGAAGGCTAACATGCAAGAGTTTTTCTCTGCTGCGGGGCACGATTTAACATGAAATTTGTGTAATACACATGACATCAAAGTTTGGTTAAAGTTTCTCTCTATTAATACACAGACATCAAACTTTAACAAAAGTTAAGTGCCTCCCTTTACTTTTGTTTTCCTTTCAGACTTTGGATAAAAATTCTTTGGATCTCTAACATTGCCTCGGGACATGTGAGGTTTCCAATAAGAGGTCAAATGCTAAACTTTGGTTAAATTTTTTGTGAAGCCAAATTGCCAGCGGAAACTTTCGTTAAATTTGGTAAGAAGAAAAAATGTTGCGCAAAAGAATCGATTAATGGGCAGTGGACGACCAAAAACTTAGGACAAACTAACTTATGTTCAGCTCGGAATGTCTTGAAACTTGCGAAGCCGGCGATAAGACCTTCAACTTTGTTGCCCAATCAGAAATTAGATAATAACATTTATATTATTTTTTAATATGAAAACTTTGGTTAAAATCGTGATGAACATCAATATTCTTGGTCAAACACAGGATTAATACCCGGTCAATAGCTAGTGGTTTATATATATATATATATATATATATATATATATATATATAAGTTGCATCTTGATTTTAGAATATTAATTTGTTTTTGTTTTTATTTTTGTTTTGTTTTGTTTTTCAATTATTTTGAAGACCATAAAATTTTAGTTTTTTTTTTTTTTAATATTTCGTGAAATATAAGATTTTAGTTAATTAATAACAATTTAAGGCCTTACTCTACGACCAGGTGTTGAGTGTAAATAGTATTTGCAAAAAAATAACCCTTATGAAGATAGCTTAAATTATCTCTAATTTTATAATTTTGATTTTTTTAGATAATCACAATTAAAATTTATTTATATAATTTTTGGAAAAAAATTATTATTATTATTTTTTAAAATTGTATTTTTAAATACATAAAATAAATAATCGAATTCAAGCTTATGTGATCCATAATATGTTAATTTACGAAGATTTTTGGAAAAAAATCACATTTTCACTATTTGGTTGACGCGTTTGGAACCAGGAGTGTGGTTCATCCTCAGGACAAGATGAAGAGACCGATCTCTGAATAAGGTTAAATAGGAAGCTAGGAAAACAGTTAGATTTGACGAGAGAGGGAAAATTATATTATTTATTGATTAAATTATATATTTATTTATTTATACATTATTATAATTTAACCAAACGACTATATTTGATAAGGGGAGGGAATTATTTATTCCGTTTAAATAAGTTTTTTTAATTAAATAATTGATTCATTCATTTCCTTACTTAATTACTTATTAATCCTATACAAATAATATTTCTTTGAAAAAAAAATCATTTCCAATATTTAAATAATTAAAAATTATTTATTTATTTAATTAAATAATTTATTCATTCATTTCCTTATTTAATTACTTATTAACCTTATATAAATAATATTTCTTTGATAAAAAAAGAGAGGATAATGAATAAATAAAAATGATCCTAATAGAAATTAAATGGTGAAGGTAAAAACTAAATAAATAATTAAATGGAAATAGATATTAAGAGGGAACCAATAAAATATTATAACAAGGGAAAATATATATAAAATATTATAACAAGGGAAAATATATATAAAATATTATAACAAGGGAAAATATATATAAAATATTATAACAAGGGAATATATATATATATATATATATATATATCAGGAAATGAATGAATAAATTATTTATTTATTTTTATTATTATTATTTTTTTTCTCGTTAAGACTATGCTATTCTATTATATACATTAAAAGGAAAACAGTTACAGTCATGAGTTCATATTGCCAGAGGCCGAGGATGGCACTCTGGACTTACAGTGATAAAAAAAAACCACCCAAACAGGGTCCACACAACTAAGACTGAATACCCGCGCAGGGGCCCTATCATGGAGACAAGTCACCCGCGCAGGGGCAGCGTCATTGATACAAAACACCCTCGCAGGGGCGCTACCATTGTGACAGATTGCCCACGCAAAGGCTTTCAACCATTGAGGAACAGTGAGAGCAAAAATAGTCATCCCATTCAGGGGCATAGACGAGAAAAAGAAAACCTTCAACCATATCCCTCGCAGGGGCGTAGACAGACATTGAACTATATAATTCTCGAACCAAATAAAGACATTCAAGACATACAGTGAGCCGTTGTGGCGATTCATAGCAAAACCAGAGCATCGTCTGAAGGGAAGAGACTGAGCGAGCGGACGACTATTCGTCCGGCTCCTCTTCATAGATCCAGCACATACCTTCCGGGGGGGCCCCAATCGACCTTGGCTTTCTCTGACAAAGGCGCTTCCTGAGTCGTAGGTGGGTCGATGTTCGGCTTTGGGCGATCCTCTGGCAGACCCTCAGCGGCCCTGGAGCTTTCAGCCAGATGAAACCGTGAGCGGGGTGGCTCCCCGCCTTCCTCCTTCGGTTCTTCCAAAAAAAGGACCGAAACATGGGCGTTAATACAAGAATTGCCCTGGGCATTGCTGAAGGAGAAGACCGCAGTTCCAAACGCAGGAAGTGGATTAGAGCCCGAATCAGGATTGCCCGAATCCATGAACTGGCTCGCCTGGATGGGATGAGCCTCTGCAACTTGGTGGCATAGACAGCGGCAGCAGCGAGAGGGGGCATTAGCGACTGAGGGACGTGAGGATCCGCCTCTGCTAGAGCCTCGACGGCTGATGAGGCGCTGTCGTGGCTTGACCATGATGTCGTTGAAAGCAGGAAAGCGGAACAGAGCAGGGTAAGATGAGGAGGAAGGCGTGAAACAACCGTCACCCACCCTTGTAGACTTGATACCACCCTCAATTGCCAGAGGGGCGCCTTGAACCTTAGCTCTGAGAGCCGACAGCCATACTCCCAATTCCAAAATCTGAGTTCGACCCAATGCATGATTTTCCATACCCCCATCATTCTTATGCTCCTCTGCATTGTCTCGATCCTCGTATGCCATAACTGCACACTGCAATTGTAATTGAAGCCTGGACAAGGCAGTGAAGTGCCGTCCTTTCTCGCTCCAGCACTCACGCTTGCAATCCCTGACGGCGGATTGCAGTAAATGCCCTTCTTATGCTTGGGGTCGCCCATGGTGACCAGGTGGCATTCCAATCTCCTCGGTCGTGTCACCCGCATCCGGGGATTTATTTTTATTATTATTATTATTATTATTATTTTTATTTATTTATTTATTTATTTTTTTTTTTTTCTTTTGAATAAAGACTAATTCTATTAAGATTAAAAAAGTATAGTACAATCAAGCTTGCATGCAAGCGAAGCAGAGAAGCAAGGGAGCCGAAGGTGAAAGGCTATCCACCTCGCTCCATAGAGACAAACAAGGAAAGGGCCATAGAAAACACGAGAATACAAAAAGCTAGAACTAAGCAGAGAGATCTACCCTGAGAGGGCAGTTACTACCACACGACATTTTTTGCCTTTTGTCTTGCTTACTTTGACCCATCTAGAGGAGTTTGGCTGAGCCGTAACAAGTTGCAGACTATTCTGCCTTGGCGGTGGAATATCCTTATCAGAGTCTGAGGACGAAGATAAATGAGAACGTTTCTGAGAGATCTGAGGGGTGGAGGGGTTTTCCAGACCGACTGAGGGAGCGTCCAGTGGAATCTCAACATTTTTCCCATCTGCTACAATTTCTTCCTCATCTGAACTAGAGGAATTTGTATCGTCCATAGGAGGGGGAGGCACACATGGATTCCAGCCTTTGGATTTGGGTTTGCGATTCATATTCTTATTTTTGTCGAGGAACTGGGTACAGGAACTCTAGAGGTGCCCTGTTTGATGACAATGGCGGCAACGGAAGGCTGTATTCTCGTAATCCAAGGTTTGAGTCCAGTGGAAATCGCCAAACTTGAGGTTAATCTGATCCGACAGTCCTTTGCTAATATCTATTTCTACACAAATTCTGCCGTAGGTGTAGAGACCATTTTCCTTTCGTGAAGAATCTACAGCCAGGTAGCGTCCTAAAGTGTCTGCAATAGCTAAGAAGACAGAGATATGCCATAGATGCACCGGAAGATTCGGGAGACTGACCCAAATGGGAATCTTGGTGATGACAGTTGTAGAAGGGTCGAAGTCTGGAAACCAGGGGGTGAGAAAAAGCCCAGCCGAGCCCCAGAACCAAGGGCCTCCCGTTAAGGCCTTCTGGTAATATACTTTTAAGTCAAAAGCCACAATCAAGAATCCTTTTGAACATAAGTAGATCTCACTTTTTTTAGTCCAATTGGTATGGATCCATTGGTATAGATCTGATGTGTGAGGCCAGAGCCCATTAAATCTGCATATGAGTGCGGATTCTACAAAAAGCTGATAGCAATCGTTAATCCCAGGATGAGAGAGATTGATGGAAGGAATTTCCTCTAATTTGTCTACCAAAAAAGGCTTTGGAGCCCCAGATGGTTGGGCTGCTTTCTCGGTGGGCTACGGTTGGGAAACGTCTTTGCGGATTGCATCTTTATAAGAGAAAGAAGGGGCATAGGAGGTTTGCCTAAAGGAACCACCTCTTAAACGAAAGGTAGCCACAATAGAAGCGTCCTTATGAATGCTGTAAGAGAGAGGAAGGGGATTCATAAGTTGCTTACCCTTATATAGCAATCTGAGGTAAGAGGAGGGGATCCCCAGCCGGTGTTCAAGTTTTTGCAAAAGATCCTACACGAGATCTATTGCACGTACCCATAGCATTTTCGTTTTGCCTGAGAGATTGACTTGGATCTGAAATGCATGTGTTTCTTCATGCAAATCTGGTTAGTTCAAGAAAGGAAGCTACTTCCAACCAACAACAGACAGATCCAAGTCTAGATTCGCCAGTCTTTGAGCAATGACTAGAGCTAGACGAGGGGCAACGTTCCCGATATTAACGCAAGTGGAAGCCTGAACATCAGGGGACGGAAGAACTGGAACGCCCGGCTCTTGCTTGGTACACAAACCAGGCCGCGGTAGAGGGTCTCGTATCTGAGCAGAGACGCCATTGTTCAACAGGGGCTTACTGTTGTGGAGTGGGGAGGGGCCAAAAATGGTCTTCGCCTTGGCGCCGTGGAGATTCCGGGCAGCATTATCGTAAGCTAGGGCAGCTTCTTCGGCAGTGTCAAAAGTGCCGAGCCAGACTCTGGTTTTCTTCAAGGGATCTCTAATTTCCGCCACGAATCTCCCCCATGGCCTTTTCCTCACGCCTCTGAAATGCTTTTCCTTCACGGCCGACGAAGCTTCCTGCACACAGACTCCTATTTCGCGTAGCGCAACCCAACCGGTCACCACATCCACCACAGCGGTAGCTAGGGTTTTCATTTCCATTATCGGTAGCTTTGGATAATAAATTATTTAATTAAACAAATAAATAATTTTTAATTATGCGAAAACTTCATGGGAACTTTTAGGCTAAATTTTCCTCTAATGTCTTCGTGGCTGAGACCAAGAGGCAGTGTTGGTGGACCTTTAGTGGAGGAGGAAGCGATGATGGAAGGGACCTGTGATATGATGTGATAGAAGGTTTTAGTGACCGAGGGCACTAAACCTGGTTGAGTACGAGGATGTGATGATCGAAGTTGTGATGAGTCTACTAAGATGAACAACATGGGCAGCTAGAGTCATGGACATCGAGTTGGGTAGGTAGAGCATAGAAAACTTCTTACATGGACACTATGCAGGAGAAATGATAGAGATGTCACTTATGAGCATCCAAGGAGGAGTGCCAAGGTAGGGATGTTGCGCGGATGGACTTGCTGATGCAACATGGAGATATTCTACAGATGAACCGCTGGGGTTGTTGTGCACATTTGTACAACAGGGCCATGGTTGTTTTATGGGCAACCGATGATAGTATTTATACCATGTTACACGATAATTTGTCACTGTTTGTCACCGTCCTTGTTACCCCTCTCCCGCACACTGGAAGACTCATTCCGGGACCTGTGAGAAGTGACATGACCTGAAACCACTTGCATTATATTCCTCTAAGTATGAGCTTCATATGCCCTGAAGACATCTCCTGCAGAATACCCATAAAAAGACCTATTTTTGCATTGGCGCGGTTCCACAGTGTACTACCCGCGCCAATGGGGGAAATCCTCTAAAGAGGGCGCGCCATTGGCGCTCTGTCTCAGAGTCGCACTCGCGCCAACCGAGTTGAGTAAATTTTTTAACAAACAAACTCCCGAAGGTTCTCCCTAACCCATTCATCAACTGAATCTATGTTGAGCTAGGATGGTTTTGGCTTCGAATCTCCATAGAAGGGAAGTGGTTTTCCACCTTTCATGGAAGCTTCTAAGTGATAAAGCCAATCCCATTGAAATTGTGAGTGATCTTATCTCCTTCCCCTCTATCTATAAAAGCTTGTCTCTATGCCTTGAGCAAGCTAGTTCCAACATAGTGCTAGTGATAGAGAATTCCAGGAGTTCAAGAGATTGAAGCTGCAAGAGCCTTCTTTGCACCCATAAGGCCAAATCTAAGTGAGGAGATTCTTGTCACCAAAGAGAGAGAGGTTTGTTTCCCATCCCAACAAGCTTTGCAAGACTTGTGTAGCTGATCACCCAGCCAAACGAGGATTTGACGTCAGAACTATGGTTGTATTCTTCTTTGTTATTTATCAATAATAGATGACTATCATTATGGTTCCACTCTCGTTGTCCTTTGTAATGATTGATGTTGAGTTATATCCTTTCTAACTGATATATAATTGCATCTATTGGATTTTATGCTTGTATTTGCGTTGTTCTTTGCATGTGCAGGTGTCCAATCACGGAGATCGTGGGGATCGTGACCGGCCGAAGCAAAGGAACGAGAGCGACGTCGCTTCTATGAATAATAGCGTTGGAATCCAAGTAGGTTCTCATCATCCACCTTTAATTTTCAATTAGGAACTTGCGTGATAGCATTGTTTGATTGTTGCTAGACGAATAATAGCGTTGGAATCCAAGTAGGTTCTCATCATCCACCTTTAATTTGCAATTAGGAACTTGCATGATAGCATTGTTTGATTGTTGCTAGACCCGGTCTCGGCTAGTAGGGATCGTCTCTGTCCGCAGAGAGGATTTACCTCCACAACATACCACATGGAGGGTAGAGACATCTTGTGATGGTACTTGAGACTGAGACGTGTATGCTTGTTGAAGTGTTGGATGGAGATGGATCATGGGAGCTCATGTTGACTTGAGAGAGTTGCAGCTACCAGAGAATTCATATTATGGTGGTCTTGGAGTATCTGGTTTGCTGAGGAGCTGAGATCAGAGGTGTACTTAACTTTGATGTAGTATGGGATGCATACCTTGGGACACATTTATGGGGTGTGTTCGTGAGGAGTGACTTGATGTATATGATAAAGACGAGACACTTTGGAGTTGATGGAGCTACAATGGTAGAGATGCCTTAGTGGTAGCACTTGGGCATGGGTTGAGTTGATGAGACTTAACCACTTTTGATAGACACGATGATTGATTGGTTTATGACCTTGGACAACAAATGGATAGGATGATGAGGTAGGTGTAAACTTGCCCCTTTGATAGATTTGATGGTTGGCATTTTGCAAATGAGATTGAGGTTTCTTCATGGACCTAGATATGGCACATGGAAAGTTGGATTGATGGGAGGAGCTCTTGACTGATTTGAGGAGAGAAGCCTCTCACACATGGATGTTGATGCTTAGATGGATGTTACTACTTGGTACATTACCAACGCACATGAACATTAGCATTGATGACAACATGTTGGAGATGAGATGGAGACTAATTCATGGACTTGAGCATGGCTTAGTTTACATTTGGATAGAGATGGGATGGATTCTTGATCGAGCTAATGTTGTGACATGATGTTGGGGAAACAATTGATGATTGCATGAGGAGGTGCATTCTCATGGATTGGATGATGGTTGGACTTGCCATCCAACTAGTTCGATTTGTGGGAGCCGACAATGTACTAAGATGTGTTTGAGTTGAGTTGAAGAATCATGGCCGAAGTTCACACGATGATGACACATGGTGAGTCCACATGATATATGTTGTAGTGAGAGAATTTACCTTAATTTGGAGGGACCATCCTTCCACAGTGGAACAACATGTGGAGATTGCAACGGATGTGGTTGATGATCATGGATTGAGGAGACTTTCCCGTTTATGGAGTCATGAACCTTGATGGAGGTTTATGTGATGATGAGCAGAGTTAGGTAGCATAGATATTTGATGTTGGAGCTAGCAAAACTTTGCAACATTTTGATGATGATGGTTTTGTCGAGGACGATAACCTTATTTAGAGTGGGGGAGGATGTCAGCGCTTGAGTTGGGTAGACGTGCAACAAATTTGTGATGGGTGCACCCATGCTGACCAAATCAGGTGGAGAGTGCGCAGTGGAGGCGACTTGAAATGACTTTGGGTTAAGTGCGATGGGTGAACGCACTTATAGCGGGCGCGCCCATGTTGGGCGATCGCCCACCCATTGCGATGAGTGACTGGTTGGAGAAGTACGAAGAGATTTCGGTGAGATGTGTTGTTCGTGGTAGTGTCAGTATCTTCATCCCTCCATCAGTGATCAAAATTCTCTTGTTGCATTGCATTTTAGGCGTCTCATCTGATCAGCTGCATTCCATTAGGATCATGGATCATCTGATGGTAGTGGCTTATTATCAATTTTCCCTCATGATCTTTACCTACTAACCTATTTTCACAAATTCAAGTCATTTACAGTCATTTTCTGTCTTTACATTTGCAAAAGCCATTTTTTGGGTTTTAGGTTTCATTAGGTCTAGGTTTTGTCATTAAAGTCTTGTAAAAGCTCAATAATGGTCAACAGGCACATGAGGAGGTCAAATAAAGTCTCAACATCAAAATTTTTAATAATCACATGCTCAGTGATTGATTTTTCCTCAAAACCCTGTTTTGAGGAAAAACATAGTTTTTCTTCTATGTATATAAATTTCATGTAATTTTATTCTTCCTATATGTATTAAGTCTAGAAATACAACCCTGGTCACCTTTCCAAGCTCCTGCACTCCAGCTCCTGCAAAAGAGTCAGAAATTCAAAGCATTAGTCCATCAAAAGTAAAAAAATCAAGTTAAACTGCCAAAACAGAGTTTTAAAAGACAAAGTGAAAAACAAACATTAGAAAGTGGGTTATTTTTAAGTGAAAAATTAAAGTCACTTGTATATAGGTTTCCCATTGTGTAAATACATCATTTGTGTGCCAAAGAGAGAGTGAACAAGCAAAAATCACGTTTGGAGAAGAAGGAAGGCAATTTGCAGCAAAATTTTCTCAGTCTATTTGGCACGGCGCACCTGGGTTGGGGTGCGGCGCACCTGGTTGGCGCGGCGCACTTTGGTTGAGGCGCATCGCACCTGGTCGGAGCGGCGCACAGAGTGCAAATTTAACACTGGCAAGTGAACGGGCACGGCACACCTGTTAGTGGGCACGGTGCACTTGCCTTTCAAGACCGAATTATGTCCAATCGACCTCATCTAGCCTCCAAACCTTGCAAAGTTCATTCAACAAGTAAGTGAAACATCCTAAAGTTCCTTTGCAAGAGATTTTCTCCTCTTTCATAGTGTGTAAATTGGTGAAAGATAAAACCTTAACTACTGCACAGTTTCATTGAAAAAACTGTCTAGGGTTTTGAGAGTTGTAATTTTTGCTGTTGCTCCCTGCAATTATTTTCACATTCCTCCACTACACTCCCCTCATTTCATATCCCTTACCCCTCTCTCAATCAAATTCATCCTACCCCCCTATCCCCAAAACCCTAAAACCCTAAAACCCTACACCTAATTCCCACTATTCCCCAAACCCTAATCTTCATTTCCCAAACCCTATCATTCCCTAATAACCCTACAACCAGCATCAAAACCCTCCTTTCCACTTATACTATCAGTCAAACCATCAAATCCTCAAGAATAAAACAACAGTCACCTATTCTTGAGAAAATCTCTTCATACTCATCATTCCACACTCCACATTTGCAAGCATGGAAACAGATTCAGCATATGAGAGGGATGATGAAACTGTCAGTGATTCTTCCCAAGAGGTTCATGTCACCATTCAGCTGAGTGTACCATCATTCATAGGGTTTTCATCATCATGTCAGGTTCCAATGGGTCATTTTACACCTTGTTCATGCTTCAGTTGTGCCTAGGTAAGGTTCATTTCCCTCTCTTAGGTTTTGAAGGTAATTTCTCTTGGATGGTCAAATCATCAACAAAACTTGTATCCTGATGTTCATACACCTTCCCCTATCCTTAATGTACCTCATTAAACACTTCCCATCACTGATATCCCTCAAATTCCTCATTTTCACACAAACCCTAGTTTCTTGCTATAATTTGGCAATTTTCTAGGCTAGGCCTGTGTTTTGCCCTTTTGGACCCCTTCCCCTCACTAAATATTTGAAATTCCACTTTTCCCTAATTCCTAACATCCCTCCATACTTCCCTAAATTTTCTCAAGAATTTATAAGCCCCTTATCCCTTTCATTTCACTTCATTTTGACAAATCCCCTATTCCACACATCGGGATAGGTTTTACTCAAATTATGTTTCTAAGCAAGAAAAAATGAATTTGGAAATAGTAAGAGATGTTTTTGTCCATAATAGGCCAAGGAATAAAAAACTCCTTCACTTTTTACACAGGTGTCATGGTTTTAGAGAAATTTCAAAAATACAGTTGCCTCAAGAGAATTGATGCACCTCTGAAGTGACCTTGGGAAAATCAAGATTTCTCCTAGCTTTGTTGGCCAAATGACTTGCTTGATGAGTCACATGATAAATAGACATAAGGATATTTCCAATGAGCTATCATGAGCTCAATTTGGAGTTGAGGAAGACCTTCAAAAGTTGACTACAACAGCACTCTGCCTTTAGACAGCCTCATTTTGCACATTTTGACCAGTCTTGGGAGATTTGACTTTTGATAGGGCAAATGAACTCCAAATTGCAAAATTCAAGTTGTGTTGGAACGTAGACTCAATAATATTTCCAACGAGCTATTGTGCACCCAATTTGGACATAGGGAAGGCTTCCAAAACTTCATCAAAAAACTGCACTACGCACAGAATCAGTGGCGCTACGCATATAAATTTTTAACACAGGCTTTTCCAACAGGTGCGTAGCGCCACCTGGTGCTCGCTTTTGACAGGGACCTCCTTTTGAAGAAAAATTGGAATTTTTGGATTCCTTATGAAAAGTTATGCATGCCCAGAAATTACTAGGAAATTTTGACAAGTTTTGGGTCACCTAAAGGGCCAAAAACACCTCAAAAATGCCCTCTCTGCCACTTTTTGGCCACACAGGAAGTAGTCTTGGGATATTGCAATTTGTGAGGGGGCAAATGGACTCGAAATCATAAAATTCAAGCTGTTCCAGAAAGTAGACTCACAGGGCTTTCCAACGAGCTATCCTACACCTGATTTGGACCTCGGGAAGCCTTCCAAAAGCAGCTTGGAAAAAGCACTATGCACAGAAAAAATGGTGCTACGCATAGGATGAAAAAGTGCCAATTTTGCCTGTTTGCTCAGAATTTCGCCTAGTTTTCTTCTAGTTTGACTTTTTATCTCTCATGGTCAAACTAATGATGTAAATTGATGTAACTTGATGGAATTTGATGTAAAAATAATGAAAATTCACTCATGGAGGTAGATACATCATGAAAAGGTGGTTTTGAACTGAATGAATTAGTTTCCTAGGTTTTAGAGGCAAGATGTTCCATTTCCTACTTTTTAGTTCTTAGTTTATATCTTGTTGAAACAACTCCTAAACTCATGAATTCGACCCTAAAGGCTAGCATGAGTTGTTTTTTGCCTATATCTAGTACTTTTTTAGTCATTTGTAAAGGTTGGACTCTTGTGAATGCTTTGAACACTATTGTACATCATCTCTGCAATTTGGCAAGGAAATAGACCTGGGTTTGCAGCATTTTGTGGGATTCTTGTGGCAAGGTGACTTATTATTGTTTTTCCTTCTGTGATTGAAGTTATCATATGTTTATGTGTGCCATTATCTCTCTCTTTTCTGCTTAACTAAATGAATCAAGTATAAAGGTGGAAATCATTGATGTTGCAGTGCTCTACCTTAGGGTTTCATTAGTTTTACATGTTTTCTATTGTTTGAAGAGGACTCATGACACTTTCATGCCCTCTCCAACTCCTCACTAGTCTTAAGACTCTCTATTTCACTTAATTCAAGGTACTAAAGCACTTGCTTACCTCGCCCCACAGAAACCTCTGCAAAACTGAGATCATTCCTCGGACCCAAAACTGTCTTTCACATCTGATCCAACAAACCACCATTAAACTCAATCAAACTCCTCTGAGTATATACCTAGCCTTAAATTAGTATTTATATCAGTGATCTCAAGCTTTATTGGCCATATTTTCCTAAGATTGACAAGGAGAGAGCCCTCTCCCGACCTGGTAGGGCCAGCTACCATGTTAAGTGTGGTTTGATGTTACCCTAGACCTGCCTTTCTTAGCCTGAGGTAGATTTAGGCCCTAACAGTGCGATCTCCAGATGTGCAATGAGTTGGCGTGTTGGGTGAAGGGAATGTTGGGAGACCCAAGTTGGGCACCTGGGTGAGTGCGTGTCCGAGGTATTCAACACGACTGATTTTGAGAAGCACGTGTGCGGCTGAAGTATGGGTTAGTGAACGGGTGAAGGCAGCGAACTTATACGACGAGTCAACGGCATAGTTATTTGGTTGGGCTGACATACTTAGTGATGTGCAGGATGACGCATGAATGTACACTTGGGACGATGTGTGGGGAGGTGAAGTGACATGACACTTGGATATTTTCCATGGCATATGGAAAATATAAATAAGAAGGGAGTTCGAGTCATTTGAAAATCAAGCTTGACCGAGGAGATTTTGCAGAACAAGTGCAAGTGGGTGAGTTGAGTGAGGAAAGAGAAGTAAAGGCTGCGGGGAAATAAGGGTCAAAGCATTGAGCTTGCAAGGAGGCTGGGTCAGTTTTACACAACGCATTCTGCAGGAGGGTCGGGTTGGGTGGATAGGCTACACGACGTGCAAGCCATGTGCCCGCGCCGATGAGTGAGCTGAATGGGAGGACTGCGGATAGTTTGGTGGATGGTATGAATGAGTCACGGTTTGACAATGGGTTGAGTTGTGATAAGTGTGGGCTGCGTATAGAATGGGTGGACAACATGGTAGCATTACCCGAAGCCAAATGTCATGCACAAAATTCAGGCATGGCTGAATGAAGGCAACATGAGTTATGTCGATGAAGGATTTTGGTTTCTGGTATGGGCAAGTGATTGCACAAGTTGCACAACTTGGGCACGGTTGCCCGGTGCACATTTGGAAAAAATTTCAAGTGTGTAGACCAAATGGTTGGCTACACAACTTGACTGTAAAATAGTGTATTTGTAAATTATTGAAGTTTATTTATAAACTGATTGGGTAGAATTTACGGGAGTTTCCCCTCCTAAGTATGTATGGGCATACTTGTGATGTTGATTTTATTTCTGCTGCATAATGATAAAAGATAATTGAATAAAATAATTTATGAAAGTTTATTTCGCTACATTATTGTGAACACTTGTTTAGAAAATTGACTAAGTGTTGAAGTAGGCGTAGGCTGTGTACTCTAGTATTGGTTAAAAAAAAAGTATAGAAGTGCCGCACCTACCTATGTGTTGTTCGAAGACTACCACCGAGATAGGTGCGTGAAAACCGTGGACGTTGTGCGCACTGGCGAGATTTCGCGTTAAGTTCAACTACTCTCACATGGATTACGCCTAACACTTCAATACTTAGCCAATTATTCAAGTTCTGCTTTACTTCTTATTCATTTACTCATAAACATTCAATCTTCAACAATTATGCAATGTACAATATCACAAATTTACTATAAACAACAAAATCCATAAACAATATGCAATGAACTAGAATGATGAGCTAAGTATAATGGGAGGGGGAACTCCCAACAATTCCCCAAACTTATTTTATTATTTACAATTCTGAAAATACATTGTACAACAACAAGTGCGAGTAAGGTTGGGTCGAACCCCAAAGGTTCGTTGCCACAACATTTGGGCAACCAAAGTTACAACATTTCTTTATAGCCAAGCAAGGGAACCCTGTAGCTCGCCCTACCCACTAACCCAACAACACCTTGTCGGATGACTGCATAGCTTGCCCTAAGCGAGCGCATGCCCCTGCTCCTATTTGTATATTCACTGCCTCAAAAACTTTGTGATATTGTAGACCTTCGCCTTGCAAACTTATCCTACAAAGTCTTGCTTCCTTCCTTGCCCAAATGCCAAGCTCCCTTACTTATATGCATTTTATCATTTTGGTTTATTTATGTCGACACCCCTTCATTCATTTTGGTCAATCTGTTGTAATGTTCGAAAACCCCTTCGTTTGGTTGAGCCAACCCGACCTCATCATGTGAGTGCCCCTTTGTGTGGATGCCTTCTCGTGCATAGCAAGAGACACCTTTCACTGGTTGTTTGATGCCCTACAATCATGTGGGTACACTCGAGGCATGCACCCATTGTGATGCTCTGTGCTAGATGCCTTACCCGAGTTGACTATTTGTTTGCCTTCTTGTTTAATCCATCGTTTCATGACTTACTTTCCCATCACATAAATTCACAATATCGTTTTGTTTGAACGTCCTTGGTAGGAGAACCCTTCATGGCGTGCCTGTTACATTTCACCTCGCGTGTTTCCTGACACCCTGCCATCGTGTAGGCGTGCCCAGGGCATGATCGGCCCTCAACTTGTATATGCCCCTAAATTCGTGCACACTTCCTGTTGTCACTGTGTTGACATGGGCACCCCTTGTCTGTGTGGGCACACCCATCATATTAGTGCTCTCGTGTTATGTGTTCTAAGTTTTCACCAAGTTGTTTCCTTATTGCTTGGGTGGGCGCCCTGCCTTGTGCAACTCATGCCCATTTGTGAAATCTTTCTTTGTGTAGGGTGCACCTTCCTTTGTGTAGGTGACCTTGCCCAACTTCAACATCTTTCATAATTCATCTCGGTTTTTCACCACTCTAAGTGGTTGTGGGTCATCATGGGCGTCCGTTGGCCTTGGTTCCAACTCAGGGTCCTGAAATCCTCCCCTAATTTAAAATGGTTGTCACCCTCGACAACACCATCTTAGAAAAATATTTTTCCAGTTCTTCCATCTACGTCACAATAATAAAATAGCTTCACCTTTGACCTGCTCCATGCCCATAACCTATCTTAACCCTGCAAGAACATAAGGTGTTGGTACCCCTTGTGTTGGTGACTGGTTAGGTAGCTAAACTGACCATGGTGCGTCCTCCACAAGAACGCATGCATCTTGGCATCATCACAACTGTCATCACATCTTGTTGTCATACGATCATCCATGTTCTTTTCCACTGTGTTTTTCTCATCACTTTAAGGGGTCTCATTGCCATGAGAAGATGACAATGAGCCCATATGCACTCTAAGTTCAGAAAGAAGGCGAGGGAGTGAAGGCTAATGACCTTCCACTCCCTTCTTCATCAAATTCAAAAATTTCAATCCAGGTGTCCACATCTTTCTCTTCTAACTTATGAATATATGCATCATGATCTTCTTTTTGTTGGTTCTCCAATTTTGTAACCTTTCATTCTATCTTTCAAGTTTCCATTGCCTCTAGTCTGTTTTTCAAATGCAACACACTATCTGACAATGTTTATATAATTTATTCCTATTCCATGATTTTTTCCTCTGTTCGGTTCAACCTCTCATGGACTTATTTGTTTCGCTGATCCTTCTCCACACTCATCAATGTTATCTTATACTTGCCCTTCATAACTCCCATGGTTGGAATACTCAACGGTTCTTCCTCCCTTCCATCGTATATGAACACATTCTTCAAATGTGGCATGATTAGTGCCTCATATTGATTTCCATTCCCAAAACTGCTTCATAATCATCCATATGAACAATCGTGAAGTCAAATTTTTGTGACCATTCACCAATTCTCACTTCCACATCTTATGCAATTCCGATGACTTGATCAATTGGTGAGTTCACTACTTTAAGATGTACTTGAGTTAGAATGAACTTTATTCCAACCTTCCTTGCCACCTCTTCTCACATGAAGTTGTGGGTTACTTCGTTGTCCACCATGATCAATAGTGCACCTTGCGCTACTTTCATCTCAACATACTCTAGCTTGTGCCTCTCAGGATCATGTTTTGGGATAGCCTTTATCACTGCTGCATTTCCCAAAATCTGCATCACACCAACTTCTCTTTGTTCTTCTTTCTTCTTTCCATTTGACTGTGTAATGGTTGTGACACTTGGTCTCAAAGGAAAATTCTTGGCCACATTATTTCCCTCGCACAACTAATAGTTCAATGGTTTCTTCCTTTCAATCTTTTGACTTGTCTTTTCTTCGTATTCCTTCGAAGTCTTTTCCTTTGTCTTATCTAACTTCTTCTTCTTCTCTTCCACTATTTCTTCATGATGGTAAACCAACCTATCAACGACAACAACAAATTCCTCCTCAAGTGTCTTGATCTTCTACTACTTTACCTCATTGCGAGCCCAAGGTCTCAGCGTAATAATGAACTTGAAAACCTCATCTTTCTTTGCCATGTTGGGTAACTCCAAGATCACACTAGAAAATTCGTGCTAATATACTTGATCTTCATATGAGCATCCCATGTTTCATCTTGTGGGCTGAAGTGAGCCAACAATGTTTCCTTCATCTCTTCCCAAGTTGTGATTTCCTCAGCATCACCATGGGCCATTTAATCCACCCTTCTTCGCCACCATATATTAGCATAATTCGTTAGGAATTGTGCAACAACCTTCACCTTTTATTCTTCAGAAGAAAGTTCCAATCTCTTGAGGTATTGCTCTATGTCCCACAAAAAGTTTCCAAGAGTCTTGGAATTCCTTATTCCATCGTATGAATTAGGATCCTTTATTTTGAAGTGGGAAACTCCACTAATCAAACTTTTCCCCACTGATTTATTTAAGATCGCAATCTCATTCAGAGCTTTGAAAAGACTCTTCTCCAAATTTTCGATCTATTCCATCCCTTGATCTTTGGCAGTCTCAAGTTCCTTCACTTCAATCACAGTATGATCATACATCCATTCAAGGTATCCATACCACACCTTAAGTTCTTCATGGCTTGCTTCCTGTTCAACGATCTTCTCTTCGAGTTCGATGTTTTATGCGTTGAGTCCACCCTCAAGTTTGACATACTTCGTTATGATTTCATCTACTTGATCTAACACTTTATTCAACAATATCACATCTATAGTCATGATAGACTCACCTATCAGTTTAGTTTCTTCACCAACATTTACCATGAGTCGACTTTGTGAATGATTTATGACCATAAACCACCAACTCTCAACTTTGTTGCATTGTGTTTATCTTGGCCCTGATTTGATTCGTCTCCTCCCCTGCTAAACCAGACTTCAACACAGTTCTTCCTTCAACTTCTATTAAATCCCACTTTCTTCAAAACAAGCTCCAATACCATTCGTGCAAGCAATGGGCAGATGTATCCTCAACTTCTGTCATGCCCACCTTCGTAAAGTAGGCTCTGATACCATCTATCACGGCCCCATGTTGTTGTTACTTAAGACCACCATGGGCACTGTGCGACACCAATGATATTTCACTTTAAGTTCAACTACTCTCACCTAGACTCTGCCTAACACTTTAATACTTATCTAATTATTCAAGTTCTTCTTTATTTCTTATCCATTTACTCATAAACATTCAATCTTAAAAAATATGCAATGTACAATATCACAACTTCAAAATAAATAATGGAAATAATAAACAATATGCGATGAACAAGAATTATGAGCCAAGTATAATGGGAGGGGGAACTCCCAACAATTCCCCAAACTTAATTTATTACCTTGAATTCTACAAATGTATTGTAAAACAACAAGTGCGACCAAGGTTGGGTCGAACCCCAAACGTTCACTGCCACAACACTTGGGTAACCAAATTTACAACATTTATTTACAGCCAAACAAGGGCGCCCTATGACTTGCCCTGCCTATAGACCCAACAAAACCTCATCACACGACTGCCTAGCTCACCCTAAGTGAGTGCATGCCCCTGCGCCTCTTTGTTTGTTCGCTACCTATGCCCATTTGTTGCCTTAGAAACTCTGCAATATCACAAACCTTTACCTTTGTGAACTTGTTCTGTGATGTCTTTCTCACTGCCTTATGCCAAGCTCCCTTACTTATATGTGTTTTACCTTTTTATGTGGGCTGACACCCCTTCATTCATTCTGGCAGACCCATTGCAATGTTCGGAAGTCCCTCTGTTTGATTGAGCTGACCTGAACTCATTGTGTGAGCACCCCTCCATGTGGGTTCCTTGTTGTGCATAACACGCGATGCTCGATGCTGGTCACCTAATGTCCCACCATCGTGCGGGCATGCACCTGTTGTACTATTGTATTCCACACGCATTACTCGAGCCGACTGTTCATTTTCCTTCTTGTTTACTCCATCATTTTTCCACTTACCTACCCATCACATCGGTTCACAATATCATTTCATTTGGACATCCTTCGGTTAGGGAAGTCGCACGCCTTGGCCAAGACATGCTCTACCTTGAACTCGCGTTGGGTGGGCACGCCCATCATGTTATGCCCGTTACGTTCTTCTTGGCATGTTTCCTAACAACTTTCCATTGTGCAGGTGTGCCTAGGGTGTGCGAACCCCTCAAATCAAGCACATTTCTCGTTATTGCCATGTTGACTTGGGCACCCCTTCTCTGTGTGGGTGCACCTATCATATTGGCACTCTTGTGTCGTGCATTCTAAGTTTTCAACAAGTCATTTCCTCATCGCATGGGTGGGTGCCCTGCCTTATGCGACTCGTAACCCTTTGTATGATCTTGCTTTATGTAGGGTGTGCTTGCCTTCGTGTAGGCAACCTCACCCAATTTTACCATCTTTTGGACTTCATCTTAGTTTTTCGCTACTCCAAGTAGTTGTGGGCCGTCATGGGCGGCTGTTGGCCTTGGTTCCAACTTGAGGTCCTTACATAGGGGCATATAAGCCATCAAAATCACGATCCAGGGAATCTAAACCATCAAAATCACATAGGGATCACATGCATCTTGGGCCATACTAGCCCTTAACATGGTTTGATCTTTTCCCATGGAGTTTGAACAGGTGACCTTCACACCACAGAGTGCCTTAACAGAGTGTGTGGGGAAAAACTTTATTGATTAATTTCAAGGTTTTTTTTTTAAAATTTAAATCTCAACTTATTATTTTTTAATTTCATATATTTTGCGGGCTCAAGGATTTGAACCAATGAATTGTGACAAGGAATGCCTCAATAATGTACCCATTCACCATTAATCCAAAACCCCATTAATAAAAAACCCCATCGATTTATATATTTATATAATTTAATAACTAAGAGGCAGATTCAAATAAATTTTTAATAAAAAATGTTTTTAGGGTTTAATAACTAAGAGGTTTGTACACTAGAAGAGTTTATTTAAAATAAAAGGTATTTTATTGTATATTTATGAAAAAGATGAGTATAATTTAGGTTTAAAAAAATAAATAATATTTTGAGTAGATTTTATTAATTGTGTATTTATACTTATAAATTTATTAATTAGTATAATAATAAAAAAATATTTTTAAATAAAAAATTATTTGTTAGAGAAATTTTTAGATAAAGAAGGATATGTTTTGAATATCAACTTTAAAAGAATCAGTAAGATTGAAGATAATGGCAATCATTCCATGTGGAAATAAAGAAAAAAATATTTTTTAATTATTACATTTTTGGGTGAGACATTGCATATATTCAAATAACACATTATTTTTTGTATATTTTAGTTTATCTAATAATAATTTATCAAAAGAGTGTGGATGTTGATTAGATATATAATTTAACTCCACATCCAATAGATATTTACACTTGAAATTTATATGAATTCATAAGAAAATAAGTAGAGAATATGAATAAATTTTTTTTTTTCATTAAAATTTATATTTATTATTAATAATATTATTATAATATCCAGTTTAAATATCAAATTTCTTTAAATATTTAATATCATGAATTTGCAATTTATTTTAGATATGGAGTTTTGATATGTTACTTTTTGAAGCAATGTTTGGTTTTTTCAAATATATTTTTTAGTATTTATATAATTGGTAATTTATGGTTTTTCATAAGAGTTAGAAAAATGGGTCATGGTGGATGTCATAAGTGTACATAATTAGGTTTAGCTCTAGCTATATATATATATATATATATATATAATGGGATCAAAAATACATCAAGTAATTTTGAAGTCCAACAAAAAAAACTTGTCAGTGTAAATATGGAGATACGTGATAAGAACATTGATAAAAAAGAAAAACATTAAGTTAAAATTGTGGAGGAAGGAGGACCAATAAATTCTAGAGTTGCAAAAGAGTTCCTAGGAGCCATTTCTTTGGTGTATGGAAGAGTAAAATTCACCTTAGGTGTAGAAGAGGAACCAAAATTCTTAGAGGAAGAAAACCACATGAAATTTTCATGTCAAGTTGCATTGATGTTTGACAATTAGTTCTTGATTACTTCAATTTCATCTTGAAGTTTGTGAATATGCTCTTGGTTTTGAACTAATAAATCCATCATTTTATCCATCCACACAAGAAATATGTCCAATTGAATATGCTAAGTGATTGAGGAGGAGTGGAGGTCAATAAATTTTCCTTCACATTGAGTTACAGAAGGGTTAATAGTGGAAAAGTTATCAAAATCCCATGATAGGGATGCTAATTGGACAAGAATAGAGCAACAACATAGAGGGGCTAGGAAAAGGTGGTGGTGCAAACGGAACATGAGACAGGGAGGTGGTAGAAAGGATTTATATGAGAAAAACATTACTAAAGGACATATATTGTAGCTAGTAATGACCTATACCAATTGGGCTAGAGCCCACCCCAAGCCATGATTTGTCTGGATAGATATAATTAGAGATTTGTGAAAAATCCCACCTTAAAGTAGGGAGTTAGGAAAGGAGGATTTATGATGAGGGGAGAACAATTATGTCAAAGCTATATAAGGTGACACAGAGGATGACCTTTGCATAATATTGATATGAAAACTCTCATACATATGTTTCATGTGTTTGCAAAAGTTATTTAATGTGAGGCTTGTTATGGAATAGGATGTACAGAACATTTCCCATTGATATATTGGATCTCAATATTGTCTAAAAGGCTCTTATTTCCTTACAAATCTATAAAGGAGTTATTGGATTTAGGAGTGTGAAAGAAGAAACATTTGGAAAAGGAAGGAAGGCATAAGTAAATCTAGAGTAAAATACATTTCAACGAGTCAGAGGGGGAAGTGCTACGAGACATATGATGTATAATGGTTTTAAGTCTCTTATGATATTTAGACTGAATATATTAAGGGAGGAGGTAAATATAACCCCCAATAGTAAAGTATAGAATTCAACTTGATTGTTGGTAGCTATATCAAAGTTCCATAAATACATATTTACAATATTTTCCCCTAATCATAAATACCCCACACCTATTACACCTATATAATTAATAATTTATCACTAATAATTTATTAAACATATATACATATGATAAATAGTAAATTTGCAACACAGTCTATTTACAATTACATTGAGCCTCTCAAACTTATTTTAAGCCACTACTAGCATAGATCCATCTTAACTCCAGATCTACTAAGCACCTAAAGGGATCAAATCTATTAAAATGCAAACTTATTTTTGAGTACGAAACTTGAGTAAAGGTTTGCACCTTGAGAGATTTGATTCCTCTCTTCTCTTGGTAGATCCTTTGTTAAGATGGATGTAACATCCCCCAGTATTTCTCATGCAAAAATACATAGGATTAGAATTTTTTTAGTAGATTTACTAGCATGTAATATTCCTAATGACTTATTCCATATTCCTTAAATGATCATTATATAAAATCACTGTCATTACATTAAAGTAACTTTATAAATGGAATAGCAAGAAACATAATGTAACAACCATTATTGCAACATGTTAACATAAATATTTTTGTTGTAACCTTGCATCATTATCAATTTTCATTTATTTAGGCTAGTTAATAGCATATTTTATGATGTAAGTGCCAATGTCATGCTGTTGGGCTCGGGATCCCCCAAGGGTAGTTTTGGGGCTTAGAGCCCAAATTTTAGTCCAATTTTGTAATTCCAATGTAAAGACTCCACATTTTGCGGGCACGAAGCGCGTAGTTGTTGAAGAGTCATAGGGTTGTCCGCCCTTATTTTGATAATGTAATGTCGACTGTAGAAGATCTACCCATGGTCTGCGGACCATGGGATTGTATAAATAGAGTAAAGCTGTAAGCAGTCAAAGGCATCTAATCTAATACAATATGGAAAATCAATGAAGATGTATGCGAGATAGCTCTGAAGTGTAAGTCCAAGTTTTGCATTGTAGCATAGGTAGAGGCTTTGCAACTGAGTGCGCAGAGGCCTAGTAGTCCGCAACTGAGTACGTGGACCCCTGCAGCTAAGTGCGCAGGCCAAGTCGAGTCTATAATCATCTGGAAGTATTAATGAAGAGAAGTTTCCTATAAATTTTGCACCTTATTTCCAGTTTATGCATTTGTTATATTAGGTATGAATTTCACTTCTAATGCTTATATGATGCGTGAATGTGTATAATTGTATTGGTTAATTGAATGCAAGTAATAGCATCTGTTTATGTGAAGCTAACTAAGATATAATAAGAAGATAAGTAAGATACTTAGCCTAGTTTGAGAGACAGGGCAGATCGCTGCTCTAGCAATGCGAAAGGACTTCAACCCCTGGTTAGGGCTGCACGAAAGCCGATTGTAATACTTCGTGAAGGTACTGAAGGATAGAACAAAGCGTGAAACAACCTGCACAAAGGCATGAATAGTTGGAAATAACTGACATCATATCATCTTAAGGGTGCAGAAACTTGGTTCCATCATCCCCCCCATACTGCTTCGGGTGAGACTTCATTCCGCGCTCCCCGGGCTGAAGCCGAAAGGGCCAATAATGTAGGGATTTGTTTGGCTAACTAACACTGAAACTGGGTCAGGCCCCCTTAAGCCAACAAATGGTTCCTTTGTCGGGACCAGAATCTACATAGAGATGTGTGATGTCGTATCATTAGAATCCAACTAAGAAAGAAATTGAAGGCTGGTTAGACATAAGAATTCACGAGTTCGCAGCGTAGGAAAACAGAAACCTGTGACTGTCAAAAGAACAATGGCTAGAAAGCTACTTGTATATGGAGATCCACGAAATATTTTTCGCATCCTTCCCTACTGAGCTATACGAGTGGATCGCCAAGCTAGCAGATAGGCAAGGAAGGTGGAAACTTGACGGTCCTATTGTGTGAACCCCAGAGTTAGTGTGAAGGTTGGAAGCATTGGAGGATAAGATTACGCGTGCCATTGATCATTGGCTTGATCGCATTATATGAGGATTTTTTACTGAGTTCACGGTTGACACCTCAGTCAGCTACAACAAGGCAGAGCGATGCTTTCTCAAAGGACTGCGAGGTAAGTACGTAAAGTATTTAAATACTTGGATTAAGATGCTGTTATGCGAAAAGTGGTTTATGCAGTTACCTTGATGTTCGGGGCTATGCGAAGTGGAGAGGTTTACAGGAATGAAGGAAATAAGGATCCAGAAAATAGCCCCTTGATTTCACCTCCACAAGGGGATGAGGAAGAGCTCGCGAAGGTCTCTCCGCGAAGTGCTATTCATATGATAAGACAAAGAATTCCATGAATCCCACCTCCGCCCACACCACCACCGACTTCACCTCCATCACCTCCATCGTCACCCGTACCACCTCCACCATCACTGCGATTCAGTATGGCGAGCATAGTGAAGTTGCCTTTGTTTAAAGGCTTGGGAAATGAGGATCCGGACTAATTCTGGTTCATAATGAAGGATGTATGGGAAGCTCAAGGTGTCACAGATGACCATATAAATAAAGCAACACTGGTTAGCACCTTGTAGGATTGCACGCTGACTTGGTATATTAAGTACTCCAATGATAACCCGAATGCGAGAGTAGCGGACATCGAAAAAACTAAATAGGGAATTTAGCAGGCCTAAATCTGAAGCGCAGTCGATTGTTAGATTCAAAGAAATCACAATGATACTAGGCGAGACATCTTGAGAACTAGATCAAAAGTTGAAATGTATGATTCACGAAGCAAATATGAATCTGATAGATGGACAACATCGCGAATGGTTTGTAGCTTCGCTACTACCACACCTAAGGAGTGCGTTGTTGTAGTAGAACATAACAACTTAGGTAGAGGCCCTAGAGATTTCCATGAGACTACACGAGACCCCGATGCAAGATCCTAATCTGGGAGTTCAACAGATTCAAGTGCAGCTAAAGAATCTGTGCCTTGAGATGCAAATATTGATGCAGGATAGGACGGTTCAACCATAAGTGCGCGAAGAAGTATGGTGTGTGAAATGCAAAAGTCAGGGTCATGACAAAGACCATTACCCGGTCTTCACAAAGTACCTTGCAGGAGGAGGACCGATGCCTCTAAGGCTAGAAGCTCAAGCAAGACCTAGTGTGGTGCGCTATCTATTAAGTATCCGGAAAGCATGCCACAGATAACTACCACTTGTTACAAAAGTATACACAAACTTTGCAATAGTTGTTCTATAACTTTTGTAGGTTAGTGGGACATGACGAGCGTACTTGTAGGAGCTATGAATTTATGACGGATAGAACTCCCGCCTACAGATTTCAGGTTGAAATGCAGCCCCTTGACTAGAATGAAGGAATGGCGCAGACAGGATTTCAGGGGCGCAGAAGGGGCTGAGGTGGAGGAGGACCTGGTAGAGGTCACAAACAGTTGATTTGCTACAATTACAAAGGGCCATGACACTATGCCCATGATTGCACTAATCCAACGCACCCGTCATGCAAGTATTGCACGCTATTTGATCATGAGACAGAAGATTGTCCTACACTGATAGCTAGGATCCATGACAAAGGAGCACTACCCCCTCCCCCAACTCAGAACTTGCAGATGATGAGGTCTGAGCTGCGTGAGGAATATCCGAACGTAAATATTGTGCTTCGAATTGGAATCACGACGGGAGATGACAAAGGGAAACATCCGGAAGAATGTACCTGGGTTCGCAAAGCCCCAGTGAAAGAAGCTGAGTTTGATTTGGAGTGCACTAGGGAAACCTTCATGGAAGCTAAGAAGAGCTTCGCTGAGGCCTCCACTTCAGGAAGCAAAGATCAGCTTGAGCTGGAAATGGATCCCTCCATGCTCACAACTTTCTTGGAAACTTGTATGAAGTTACTGTGCGATAGTAAGGTTGTGAAAGGGTTACAGGAACTTATCAATAGATGTGTTGGGACCGCGCCCGGAGAACCAGGTGTTGTTCGTAAGATCGGAAAACATAAAGCAAGGACGGGGCGTGAAATGAGACTCACCACGCAGATCAGAGAATACGAGATGGATCAAGTCATTCTGGATTTGGGATCAGATGCGAATGTTCTACCGAAGCAGACATGGGAGCGAATGGGAAGACCCGCGCTGCAATGGTCTCTAATTCAGCTGAGAAGAGTGAACTAGCAGAAAATCATACTCATGGGGCGATTGTAGGGAATAACTGTGGATATTGAGGGAGCGAGCACGTTGGAAGATTTTGAAGTAATAGAGATTGTTGACGACAACAATCCTTACCCCGCACTCTTGGGAATTGACTGGGCCATTGATATGAGTGGGGTAATCAATCTGAAGAAGTGAAACATGATCTTTGAGAAGAAATCATTGCATGTAATCATACCCCTAGACCCTGCTGAAGGATTGCGCTATACGGGAGCCGGTCCGTGACTATGAGAGTGATGATGATCTGGACTGCATCTACAAGATAATAGCGCGAGACCAAGACTGGGTGAATCCCAACATGGAGAGATAGATTACATGGGACTGCGAGAGTTCCTGCACTTTGGATTCCGACGAAGAAGTAGAACGATGGAAGAATCGGTTACACGAGGTAACTGCGTTGAATTGTAACATGATGACCCAGTCGCTGCGCTGCGTGTCGACAAAAGTAAGAGATATGCCTACTTATGATGGTTTAAATGAGGTAGATACCTTCTTGGATGCATTCAAAAGGGAGGAGCTGGAAAAGCAATGCTTCCAGGCCTTGGACTGGGTATTACACACTACGCCCGCAGGATGGTGGGGTACACACAAAGGAAGCTTTGATGCTTGGCGTGAATGTAGGAGAATGATGCGAGTACAATTTGGGAAGCCTAAGGTGTGATTGACAGACAAGTATGATGGGCAGATTGATCGGCGCACATGGATGTAGGTTTATGAAGAAAAGCCCCAACCTGAGCAGGTGCACCTGTACTCTGCACTAAAGTACTTGGTTAATAAGTCTGTGTTGTGGGGGTGCATTTGCAGATGGATTTTATTGTTCCAAGAATACAATTTTGAAGTTGTTGAGAAGCCTAGACGATTGAACGTGGGACTAGATCACCTGTCACACATCGAGACAGGGGAGGAATCTACTAGTTTGGAGGAAGGATTACCTAATGCACAACTCTTTGCTGTGCATGTAGCAGATGGACATTTTGAAGATATAATACACTTTCTAACAACTGAAACTGCGCTGGAAGGATACTCTGTCTAGCAGAAGAAGGAATTAGTGGTACCTACGACAAAATTCTCTGTCATTGCTGGACATCTATACAAGATGGGGAATGATGAAATATTACGAAGGTATGTACCTAAGCTTGAATGAAGCAACATCTTCGCAGACGCTCATGGAGGCGCCGCAGGAGGACATTATGTAGGAAGAGAAACTGCGCAAAATATTCTACATGCCGGTTGTGGTGGCCAACCCTTCATCAGGATTCAAAAGCACATTGCGAGGCATGTGATGTATGTTAGCAGACAGGAAGGCCATCACGGAGGGATGAAATGCCTTTGAATCCACAAATGACATTGCAACCTCTTGAAAAGTGGGCAATGTAGGACCTATTAAACCTCAAGGGAAGACAGGCACGAGGTATATTATCACTGCGACAGAGTATTTGACTCGTTGGGTAGAAGTGCAGTTGGTGAAGGATTGCATGGGCATGACTACCTCAAAGTTTCTATTTGAACACGTACTGATGTGATTTGGATGTCCGAAGATCTTGATGAGTGATCATAGTAGACACTTCCTGAACGAGACGATCAATGTGCTAAAAGAGGAATTTCAAATGTATCACCAGAAGAGCACACCTTATCACCCACATGCTAATGGGACAATGGAGGTATTCAACAAAGTGCTTGAAAATGCGCTGACCAAGGTATGCAATGCACAACGAAGTGATTGGGACCTACACATACCTGCAGTGTTATGGGCTTATCGGACGACATGCAAGAAACTGACGGGACATACACCTTTTAGGCTTGTATATGGAGTGGAAGCCGTAATGCCTATGGAATACATCGTGCCTAATCTGTGCATAGTAGCACTCACAAGTATGACAGATCACAGAGCCCTCGAGGAGAGGCTCGTGCAGTTGGATGAGCTTGAAGAAGAATTATTTTTGGCTGGATTTCACCAGCAGGTCCAAAAGCAGTGTGAAAAGGCATGGCACGACCGACACATCAAGCTGCGCACATTCAAGGTAAACGATATGGTGTTCTTGTATGATAGTACGTTTGATAAATTCCCAAGAAAGTTCAAGATGCATTGGTTAGGGCCGTATATTATTAAGGAGATTACCGACGGAGGCGCAATACAGTTGGTCAAGTTAAATGGAGAACCCTTCTTAGGAAGGGTGAATGGCAGTCGCCTGAAGCCATACGCCGACAATATGGTGATGTGACTATATGAAATTTGCACAGTCTTAGCACTCCAGGCAGCTGAAAGGAGGCACGAGACTATAAACTACTCTACCCGAGAACTACACAATATCAAGATTGCGTGTAGTATCGAAGTGTCACAGGGTTCGCGACAACGCAAAGATAGTTGTGTTGGCACATAGGTTTTCCGGAAAGTGACCGTTAAACTCACTATTCATGATTTGATGGTTGGTTTGAGGCCAAATGTAGCGGGCGACAAGCATTTAAGGTAGACTTTATGGGTTAGATTCTTGAAAATATGCTGCCAATCTAGCATTAATGGACTGAATGTGGGGGGAAAGGTCGAATTCAAATTCAAAAGGTGCTATAAATTACAAATGGTTATCTAGCAAACAACACTTGGAAATTTGAGAACTGAGTTGTTGTGTGCTCGAGTATTCACGAATTGAGATGTATTCGAGACATTGAAAGCGAATTTGTTGTTTGAGAAACTACCCGAGACATTGAAGGAACTGTGGAGTAGCACTATGTCAGCACCCAAAGAAGCCATGGACACAGGAGTAGTGACAGCTGAGGCAGCCACGTAGGAAATTCTGGAAGTGGAAGCCCCAAAGAGCGCTAGAATAATCATTGAGGTCCCTAAATCACCAAGCAAACCGATACCTAAGAAGGATAAGTAGGCCATGATCCCAATGCACATCTCACCCAGAAATCCACTAAGGACCAAAATCAAATTGCAGTAAAAGGGGAAGGCCATTAATTTGGAGGCCGAAGAGCAGGAATTTGAAGAAATCGTGGTGGAGGAGGAGGATGAAGAGATGGAAATTGAAACCCAGGGTGCAGGCCCTATTACCTAGTTACCTAAATATGTGCCTCCGCGAAAGGCTAAAGCCAAGGTGTCGAAGGATATAGATGAGAGCAAGAGCTATCTTCAGACTCTGCTACTCCCAGACGATATTATCTTTGAGGGACCGCACTTGGGACGGGTTCCTATGTTGAAATTTGAAGATTCAGACCTTACAGACCACGAGAAGTTCTCGCATTTAGCGACTAAGAAGCTAATGCACTAGAAGATCGATGTGACACCTGGAGTGATTGAATTGGAGCCATGCAAATGGCTCAAAGGTGTAGAGAAGGCCAGGTTGTTAAACATGCTCTGGGTGCTGCATTACCACTGCGCCCTAGTGACCGTCTTCGTCATCAGGAAGCTGCTTTGCTTGGTGCATGATGGGTGCTTGTGGCTGGAGGAGCCCATCCCCATCATAGACCATCTGATTCACCGGATTACATGACTACCTTTATCTAGAGAGGACCCAACAAACATTTCAGAGGGAAAAGGTGGTGAGTTGGCCCTTACGGAGGCAATGAAAAAGAAGTTTAAGTTGGAGAAGAAGAAGTGAGGGTATGCCATCTCCAACATCAACAACTCTGTAGTCAAGGTCGTGACACTAATATTGGCAGGGAAGGCGATGTGGAAGTGCCATGCATATGAGGTGCTCGCGCTAGTGGTTGCACTGGCGGCACAATGCGCAGGAGTCCAGTTCAACTGGGAGAAATACCTATGCGGGGAGTTCGTTGCAAACTATCGTGAGGCACAGGAGTAGGGGAAAACATTTCATTATGCATGGATCCTATTGCCGATTGTACTGGTGGCATGTGAGCTACTCGAAGATAGCCAGTTCCCTTCGGTCGTGCCGAACCTTCCAAAGGAAACAAAGTATGCTTCGCTATGGGAAATCAAGGATGTGTAGAGGATAAAGGAGAGCAAGATATTTTGGATATTCATGGAGATGAATATCTAGATGGGGATAAATCGCAAGCCACATTTATCACCCACAGTCTACAACAGTTTTCAGAGCTTTGCAGAGTTCAAAGCAGACTTCCACCATGTCTTCATTCGGGTGCGGAAGGACCCGACGAAGACGTGGCATGATCTACCATATTTGGAAATTGACGATATGATCTTCGCAGTCCCTGAGTCTTGGCCATCGGAGTGGCGCGCTCCAGCTGGCTTCGTGGTGGAAACGAGGAAGTCCGTTACGTAGTGTAAGAAAGAAGAAACAAAACTTCAGATGGTGTAACTAGTGGAAAAGCTTAGCAAAGAAGAAGCAGTAGCTAAGGCCCAGGTAGTGTGTGATGCTTCGAAGTTGGCGGAACAACAACAGAAAACAACAGAAGACGAGTGCGAAGGACAAAAGTCACCTTCGCTCGAACAAGAGACTGACACAGAACAAGGTGGTGTAGACTCGCAGACAGCGTCCACCCAGCTCAAGCGTCCATGACTACGAGAGTAGACCATGCTACGAAAGAAGACAAAAGCCTCAAAGACTTATTTTGACGCAATCACCCTCACTAAGGGGGATTTACATGATATCGATGAAATGGTGAGGGATGTCACCGCGGAGGCCCTCCAACAGTTTGAGGAACAACAATAGTTGGTATTAGGGGCTCTCCGGACAGAAATATAGGAGTTGCAAGTGTGCACTCCATAGGCTGGCACAGTGTCCACCAGCCTCGGGATCGACACTTCAACTGCTGAGGAAATTTTGCGCACCAGGGTGACCAACATGATAGTGCTACCAGATGGGGCACTCACTACAGAGAAGGAGGTTGATAGGTCCATGGTCAGTAGTTTGAAAGGCGTTGAATTAAATATGGTTGTGCTCCCTCTAGAGATGTTCTCTCTAGGATGGAGTCACCGTGGAACTTCGAGCTAGGGAGAGTCACACTATACAAGTTGTGAGCGAGAAGTGCATCAACATTGAGCAGTTGAGCCTACATCGCAATGAAGCAGTAGAGCAGAAAAAACAGATAATGCAGGTTGTCGAGGAAGCCTACCAAATGGTCTCGGAGTTGGCCATTCAAGAAGAGAAATCGGTGGAAGCGCGCATCTGTAAATTGGCCACAAGGGTGCGCGACGCTAAAGAAGAGATGGCCCGGGTTTAGCTGGAGCTGAACCTGCAGATCACAAAACAGTAGTTGAAGGCTCAGCCTTCAACTTCGTCGAAAATCAGGGAACAATGAACCACTGCTATTACAGCAACAATAATGGTGGTTGATAGTGTAGTGGCAGACTGCATGCAGCTATTCGAGCAGTCATTCGAGGTCCTAACTACCCCACAGGAGGACCTGAATGTAGAGCGCCTAGAGATAGATGCGCGCGAGCTACAAAAAAAGTATGATGAAGTAAAAGGGGCTGCATAGATGGTTTCCCTTACACAGAGGCTTGCAAGGATACAATAGGCAAAGGCGCTCAAGGAACAAGTGGATGCCACTCGGCATAAGGAAGCAGTATTAAAAGCGTGCCTACAGCCATGGATCGATGAGGCATATACAATTACAACCTCCATTGAAGCAAAGTTCGCACAACTACAAGCAACTCAGCAGAGGATTTAGGGTAGCAGTTCAACAGTAGCGGTCATCGAACAATGCATGGAGGAAGTTCAATAGGCAGCCACTCAGTGCACTGCCAAAGTTGCATCGATCCAAGTAGGTCTGGAAGGTCTTCGCGCTAAGATCTCCGCACCTATAGAGTGACTTGAGAGCGAGTCACGATGTTTGTGTTGGGGGCCTGTTGGGCGCGGGATCCCCCAAGGATAGTTTTGGGGCTTAGAGCCCAGATTTTGGTCCAATTTTGTAATTCCAATGTAAAGGCTCCGCATTTTGTGGGTGCGGATCGCGTAGTTGTTAAAGAGTCATAGGGTTGTCCGCCCTTATTTTGATAATGTAATGTTAGCTGTAGAAGATCTACCCATGGTTTGCGGACCATGGAATTGTATAAATAGGGCGAAGATCTAAGTAGTCAAAGGCATCTAATCTAATACAATATGGAAAACCAATGAAGATGTATGCTAGATAGCTCTGAAGTGTAAGTCCAAGTTTTTGGTCATGGCATAGGTAGAGCCTGTACAGCTAAGTGCGCAGAGGCCTAGTAGTCCGCAGTTGAGTGCGCGGACCCCTGCAGCTGAGTGCGCAGGGCGAGTCGAGTCTGTAATCATATGGAAGTATTAATAAAGAGAAGTTTCCTATAAATTTTGCGTCTTATTTCCTGTTTATGCATCTGTTATATTAGGTATGAATTTCACTTCTAATGCTTATATGATGTGCGAATGTGTATAATTGTATTGGTTAAGTGAATGCAAGTAATAACATCTGTTTATGTGAAGCTAACTAAGATCTGATAATAAGATAAGTAAGATACTTAGCCTAGTTTGAGAGACAACGCAAATCGCTACTCTAGCAGTGCGAAAGGACTTCAGCCCCTGGTTAGGGCTGTGCGAAAGCCGATTGTAACACTTTGCGAAGGTATTGAAGGATAGAACAGAGCGTGAAGCAACCTGTGTGAAGGCATGAATAGTTGGAAATAATCGACATCATACCATCTCAAGGGTGCGAAAACTTGGTTCCAGCATCCCCCCATACTGCTTCGAGTGAGCCTTCAGTCCGCGCTCCGTAGGCTAATGCCAAAAGGCAAGTAGTGTGGGGATTTTTTTGGCTAACTAAAGCTGAACCTGGGTTAGGCCCCCTCAAGCCAACACATGCAAGGTAACAATATCATCAAAATGGAAAAATAGGAAAACACATCAATGGACACTGATATACCCTAGAAATCCTAAAGGGAAAAACCAACAAACACTTATTTTATTAAATGTTTCATAAGGGTGTTCACCACTCTCTTAATGGTAGCAAGGGATTCCATCCCTTGTCCATTGTTAAAAATATTAAAAAGAAATAACATCTTTAATTCAAACATAACTAACTAGAGGCCATTACATTAATCATGATATCATTTACCCCACAATTACTCGAGCACTGTGTCTTTGTGGTTTGGTTGTTACTTGCAGTGGGTTTCTTGTGTTTGACAACCCTTCACTCTGCATTGACCATTAGTTCATTGCTTATCACAATGTTAACTATAATCCATTTTTTGGTTGTTGTATAAGGGATGAGTTAGACATTATTAATTCATCCTTCACATAAGTCACATTTCTTTCCTACAATTGTTACCATCATTAACTTGACATCATGATTGTATAAAATATTCATCAAATCCAAATAATAAATCTTTACTAGCTATGCTTCAAACATATTTTCATGTGGCATGCTTCTTTATTGACACCATACATACGTTAATTAAAAACATACAATTACAAAAACATGTCTATTTACTATGCATGTGTATGGCTATGACACATGTCTATCCATCTAAATATCAAATGCATAAGGTGAGATACACAAATATTATTAAGGCATGCCTATCTATTCATACCTTCAATGCATTATAAGAAAAACGATAGTTACATTTTACTTCTTCCTGTGAGAATACAGTAATATTTAAAAGAATCACCATGGTTATCATGATAATATTTAAAATAATCACCATGGTTATCACTATCTCTTTGCACAAGAAAAAGGAAATATTTCCAAAAGATAAACACCACAACTAATATTATTTCCTTCGCACAAGAAAACATTCTTTTCCAAAAGAAAAACCACCATAACTGCACATATTTTCAAAAGAAAACTAGCTTAATAACTATTACCTTTGTGCATGCAAATATATATTCTTTTTTCAAAAGAAACTAGCCCAACAACTATTATCTTTGTGCATGTAAAAACATATTATTTTTCGAGAAAAAGCTAACACAATAGCTATTATTTTTATGCATATAAATACATATTTTTTTCAAGAAACTTGCAAATTAAATACATGTCCTTTTTCAAGACAATTTAGCAAAATAAGTATTATCTATGTGCATATAAGCATATATGCTTTTCTTAAGAAAACTATTATAATCACTATTATTTATGAGCACAAGAATTTTACTTATTTCAAAGAAAGACCTATAACTTATATTATCTTTGTGCATGAGATCTATTTATTATTTCCAAAAGGAAAACACATAGGTTATTATCTTTAAGCATAATGACATATTCCTTTTTCAAAAAGAAACTACCATAACTTTTTATCTTTGCGCATGAGAAACCATGGAAATCTTTCCAATATTTTATTAATTAACTAATCTTCTAAATATAATAAACACACCATAGAATTTCCAAGAGGGAGTATTGCATACCCCAAACCTTCAGTAATAAATGGTGGCTAGCTTCCTCATGGTTTTTCTTCTCCATTTGCTAAAAAAATGGCCATCATAGCTATGACTTTCCAAGCTACTACTCGAGAGGATCAACAAAGTCATTTGCATTATCCACCAAATCTCACCTAAGGATGGCTTCATCCTTTTTTTAAGACATCAAATAATGACAAGACTCTCATGAGTCTTCCTATGCACGATGGCTCCCCTAATTCAAAATGCCAGAGATCACTACAAGGTCCTAAATAGATAACCCAACACCTTGGAATTTGAACATGGGAGAATCGAGCGACACAATGGGAGAAGGGATGTTGGAATTTGTTGCGGATATGCTGACAATCATCCCTTCTCTTCTCCCCAACTACACTTTCCAGTGAGGTCCAAAGCTAAGATAGAACGAGTCTCGAGCTGCAAGAGTGAGAATATATGCAGAAGAAAACTATGACATTGCAAGAATTATCGAGGGTTATTTTATTAGCGTCGATGACCTCAAACCCTCTGACTGAGTTAAAATTAGGAAGATCCTTATTCTCTCCAGTAATTCTATCTGTGCTATCAAGCAAAACTAAGGCATCACACCCTTTAATCATCGCCATTTTTTAGAGAGAGCATGATCATTTTTTCCAAACATGGTTCGTATCCATGTAAAACCCAGTTACAATAACCATTGAAAAACTAGATCCTCAAGTAATATGATTTTTACTCTTCATAACATGATTTTTACTCTTCATAACAAATATCCTCACAAAATAACACCATGAAACTAAGCCTCTTTTTACTCTTTTTCTTGGAACAAACCATATGGTTACCATATGGTTACCATATGGTAGTTATTAGTCGTTCCATAACTAATTCTTTATGCCCATCATCGCACATCAAGACCATTTAATTTTCAATAATAATTTCATGTTATTAAAATTATTACGTATGGGTTACAATGAATATATGTTGATGCTTAATAATATTATTTATTCATATATTTATATAAATTTCACATCTGTATATATAGAGATATTCTCATTTTTTATTTTGTTAAAACCTTGATTTAAACTTTATGGAATATCTATGGAATATTTTTAGTAGTAGTAAGGATATAGGGTTTAGATATATTTCAAAAGTAATTATAACATTGCTTTTGTTTTAAAAAATGTTATAAAATTAAAATTAAAAGTTTTATAAAATACTTTGATTGTGAATGAGTTATGATTTTTGGGCATGTAATATTGATAAGCCATGGTATTGGCCTATTATCTTGTAACAAATAATATATACAATATCCATGATAAAATGGGGGTGAATATTTATTGTTAAGAATATTGATATATTGTAAGACTATTATAAGTATTAAGTTTTTATGTGCTCATTAATTAAATTTAAATATGGTAAAGTGGATCTTACTTTATAACTACTATATATATGTTATATATTTTAATGTAAAATATATATTATAATATTCTTCTATCTAAAATATTGTTCGTAATTTTATTAATAAAAACAAAATTACAATATAACAATTGAGTTTTACTATTTTAATTAATCTAATTTTTTTATTATAAATTGAGCCAACATGGATCTAGGCTAGTTTAACAATTATTTTTACCATTTTAATAATTTTTAATTTTATTATTATAAATTGAGCCAACATGGATCTAGGCTAGTTTAACTGAGTTGTCTTTAGTGAGACTTTTTGGAATTTTTTCCGGTGGGTTTTTCTGTCTAATTTCTCTAAAATCCAGCAGGATTTTATTGAAATCACAAGCTTGATGGGTAACCCCTGCACAATCAAAGTGCCCTAGTGGTTTTTTAGGGTGTTGAATCCATATATACAGTAAAAAACTGGTTTAAATAACACAAATCAAGATTTCACCTCAATTTTTTCTGTCGGATTCCTGCACCAGAAAGTCCAAAAAGTCGCACTAAAGACAACTCCTAGTTTAACTAATGGATGAGTTAAATATATATACATTTAAAAAAACATGTAAGAAGTCTCTTAACTATGAAGATTCAATGCCAATTTACCATGAATTTTCTTGACTTCTCAATAGACTTTGTTACAATATGGTGCCTTACTAATATCACATTTCCACAAAACCATAACTCATGTTCATATTGCACATGCTTATATGGATTTTTTTTATTAATCAATTAAATTAAACGGAAGAAAAACAAAAACTACTTTTCAGATAAACCTCAACCTTTGTTCCATAACTAGTACTAAAAATATTCTAAAATATTTCATGGATATGAAATCCATACCATCTACCTAATAATTATTAATAATTGAATTAAAATTGCAAAAGCCCCATAATAATTGCATCTCCAACCTAGTATGGAAGAGATGCTGTAATGTCTAGTTATATAACATTTTGACTCATTCAAAAAAAAAAAAAGTAAAATAAAAAATATAAGAGACTAATGCTTATAAATATTATTATGGTAGTTTAGGTAATATCAAGGTCATAGAGTCATTTTACCATTGACAGCTTTTGGGCTATAGATTTTGAAAACCTATGGTTTTGCCAATGGTTTGTATATATATATATATATATATATATATATATAACCAACCTAGATCCATCTTAAGTTCATATCTATCAAGTGTTAAAATGCGCAAAAGTTTTCTCAAGTTTTGGACATAAAAAAGAAGTTTGCGCCTTGAGAGATTTGATAGATCCGGAGTTAAGATGGATCTATGCTGGTAATAATTTAAAATAGAGTTATAATTTAATTACCTTTTATAATTTTTGTAAATTCTGACAATAAGTATCATGAGGTAAGTGTTTTGATGCCTACCAATATTTACATGGTTGTGCTAGTTATGTAGGTCTGTCTATTTTGAAATAGGGCTTCCAAAATTTTAATTTAATTATTAATAATTATTAGGTGGACGGTATGAACTTAATATCCATGGAATTTCCATAGTATTCTTAGAACTAGCCACAAATCAAAGAAATAAAGAAAGAAAGAAAATTATTTTAACTTCCACGAGGCTAAAGATAGCCGATGGACAGATTGCTTCGTCATATTCTTGATGTATTCGACCCTTTTTCTGTGAAGCTTCACAATAAATGCTCCCAATTTCTCGACAAAACCCTCGCTAAATAGATTATCCCAAGAGCTAGCTGCTAGCATATTTGCATAACTTTCCCTGTTGTCTTTGAAGGCCTCACATTCTAAAATGAAATGCTTTTCTGTTTCCACTTTTATGGAATAACAAAAGATGCATACTCTTCCTCCCACACTTCTTTGGGTTTTTCTAGCGCCCTGTTTGAAAACGGAGTTGATGAGAATTAGTCATTAACTAAGTAATAAGAATTTTGGCTCTCCAAGAGATAATGACCTCTATGTATGCTTTTGTTTGATGACTATGAGTGGGATTAAACACTTCAATATAGTAATTTTTCTTTCTTTCTAGCTCCTTATCCAAAGTACGCTTGTGGAACTTATCCATAACAAAATCTTTTATCTATTTGTTGTTTATGGGACACATGTTCAAGCAAATACCCCATTTAATAAACCATTTGTTATTTTTCTGCATCCAAGTTTTTTTGTTGTTGCACAATATGTCATTAAAGACAACTTTAGGCCATCTACCCTCTTCCATTTGCTCAATTTTTTTAAAATAACTTATGACTCACACCATAGCAATTGCTTCAATAGGAGCAGCCCCTGTTTCACTTAACAAGATAACATAAGGAATTGCACTTTTAATCTGGAATTTGTTTGTAATCAAACACTTTTGAATTTTCTCAATTTGTTTCCACTGCATGTCGGATGTATTGCTGACCCATAGTTCATAACCATAGAGAATCACCGGAATCACTAGAAGCCCAAAAAGAGTTTGAGTGGTTTTCCAGTCCCATAACTCTGCCTCTCTACACCTATTTTGAAAAGCATAAAATGCTTTCCAACCCCCCAAAGTTCTTTTCTTTCTACAACCATCCCAACTTAGATTTTTGTTGAAGTCAATTCCAAGGTATTTGTAATCTGCAGCTTCTTTCAAAATGTTTCCTTCAAAGTAGAACTTATGCTGGTTATGTTTTATTTTTTAGAGAAAACCACTACTTTTGTTTTTCTGATATTGACATATCCCCACACTTCTACAAAAATTATCAAGGGATAGTAAGACTGAGATTTATTTGAAAAGTAGTTATGACCTTTGTTTCAGTTTTTTGGGCATGTGGTATTAGTAAACCATGGTATTAGCCCATGATATTGTAAGAAAGTCTATTTACATGCTAAGAATTTCAATGGTAGAGTCTGGTTGAATGTATATGGTCAAGAAATTTGTTACATTTATTTTTTTGAAATGTATATATGTTTAACTCATCTATTAATTTTTTTATAATAATAATAATAATAATAATAATAATTGAAAACAAAGTTATAATTTAATTAATTTTTTATGTTTTTAATTTTGGCAATATGAGATATATCATGAAATAATAGTTATGATGTTTATCAACTTTTACTAAGCATTTAATTTATATGATTGTGCTAGTCAAGCCGATATACATGTCTATTAGGAATAGGCATGTCTATTAGGAATTCGACTAAAACACAACCATTTAGTTTATGTGGCTACCCTATTTACACTATCTAAGTTTCCAACATTTTAATTTAATTACAATAGTTATTAGGTAGCAGGTATAAGTTTAACCTCCATGGAATATTTTAGAATATTCTAAATAGCAGTCATATCAAAGGTTGAAATTTATTTGAAAAGTAGTTATGTTCTAGCCTTTTAATTAAATTGATTAATTAAAGAAAATGTCATTTGAACATGTGTCATATGAACATGATGTATGATTTTTGACCTTGTGATATTAGTAAGCCATAATATTGTAACAAAGTCTATTTATAGGTTAAGAATATCAATAGTAGTGTGGGGTGAATCTCCATAGTTAAGAAACTTGTTATATATATTCTTTTTATAATAATAATAATACAATTTTAATTTACTTTTGTTTTGTTTTGTTAAATTAGATGTATTATGAGATAAGTATTTTGATGCCTATCTATATTTATCACCCATTTAAATTAACTAGTTGTATTAGTCGTTTCACTGAGATATCCAAATAGAAATAAAAATAAAAATTAATTAAATAAAAAGATTAATATAATGTAATGTAAACATTTTAACTCAATCAAAATAAAATAAAAATAACCCTATGTTAAAATAAGAATTCTAGGTTATTATTATTTTTCATTAATTTTTGTTGGGCAGTTAAGGTAAAATTTCCTTGGTCAAGTTACTAGTGGTTTTTGAGCTCAAGAGACTTGATCGTTCTAGGCGCTTGGTCGATCCGTAATTAAGATAGATCTAGGCTAGTACATATTTCAAAGTACAACTACTCTAAAAACAACTACCCTTACAGAAAATCTCAGTTACATCATATGCAACTTTGTCAAAGTAAACTAAGAGTTTACTAATTTATAGAGGAGTGCACCAATCAATTCAAAATATTTTACAACTGTATATTTTGCAGAAATACCTCATCAACTATATGCATTTACAAAAATTCATGCTATATAGGAAAAAAAATAACAGTGCTAGCTGCACAAACTTCATTCAAATTGCCTGCGCTTCACTCAAATTGCCATCATATGTGGACGAGGAAACCGCCAATGCAACAACCCATTTCGAGAGAGGGATAATTTCCTCCTTTAAGTCACCGAAAGTGTCCTCTGTTTCCACCCAATGAGTGAGGAACTTTGCCTCCATGAATAGATCAAAAGAGCTTTGTTGTTGTTCCACCATGTCCTTAAGTCTGTTTATTGAGGCAAGCAATGCCTGAGAAGTGTTGACCATCCTCTCAATTACTTCTGCAAGTTCCAAATAAATAATCTTGAGAGTTCTGACATCCTGAAGAGAGGGAGGAAGCTATCACTGCGATGAACCAAGGATTGACAAATTAATCCACCGTGAGCTTCATCCAAATTCTAGCAAGAGAGAAGAGAGGCTAGAGTCATGGTTAAATCGAGACAGGTTTGGGCCTCACACAAGCCAACTTGCAACGATAAAACTACCATCCCCATTTTGAAACCACTAACATTGGATCTCAAAATTAATGGGACGATCTAAAGAGTGTGAATTAAATTTTTATCTAAAGAAAATGTCCTGACCTTCCTACTACATCTGAATTGGAGATATTCAGAGTGATTTTCCATTAAGTGGAAATGACTAGGTTGTAATGGAGAATTTTGGGAAGTGTCCACCTATACTCTCCCATTAAATTCCTGTTTCACTTGTTGCATTTACGATGCCAGAGATGGAGTGGAGAAATTTGGGGAGGAGGATCCTAATGACCCACCTTGTTAGAGGTCTTTAATATCCTTGGCCCAACATGTCCTAAAAAAAACTTGCTTATGCTTTGTATGTTATGGAATTGGTGTGAGACATATCCTTTGATTCAAGTTGAATTCTCCTTGAGCCATAGAGGATTGTTTTTTAGCTAATGTGTTTGCCTCAGAGTTCAAGAGGTGAAGGATATGAAAAAAATTTAAGCCTTCAAATTTTGAGAACAGGGAAAGAATTCTTTGATTAAGTTGATTTCCATTACTTTGAAATTGATGATTTTGTCTTTGTGAATTGTCTAATGATCAACATAGAATCCCCAAATATATTCAGTTTGAGATTTTGTGATCTAATGCAATTTCAAGACTTTTCCATAATGCTAAGAACTCGACATGATTATTGGTTGCTCTCCTTATTCCCTAGACAAACTCAGACACCATTTTTCCACCCACGAAAAAGATAGACGAAATGACCCTTTTCACTACCATTTTTCTGGTAAATTTTAATGAATTTTTAAAACTCTAAATTTAAATTGTTTAATCATCATAACTCTAATGCCCTAAGGGATTTTTAAGGTACTAAATCCATTTATGCATTCAAAAATGTATTTTAAATAACAAAAAAATCTTGAAATTGTATTGTCAAATTTTGATAAATTTCCAATAAAAAATATTATTTGGTTTACTCGAATAATAAATAATCGCTAACTCACCAAATTATAATATTTTATTAATAAAGATGCGATAACTAAATAAATTTAAATCTATTACCTTACTACTTTTAAAAATTTTATATATTTGAATTTTATTTAATAATAATTATTATATCTTAAAACATTTTATAATTTAATAGGATAAAAATATTGAAAATATTATAATATTGATATAATATTTTAATTGATCACATTACTATATTAAAAACCATGAGGATATTCATGACTTTGCTGTGGACAATTTGAAAATATTCAACTTTCAACTTTGACTATTGCCCACAGGTTTTTCCAGTGAATGCCATTTAAAAATGCAACAAATTAAAAGTATATTGGTTTTCAAATAATTAGAGAGCTATATTGGAAGACAACCAATTTCTAAATTATTTTTGAAAATGATGAGACAATGGATGTTGTTACACATTCCTTTTCCTTTCCTCTTGTGGACAAACAATATGGAAGGAAGGTGGGTGGCAACCGCCACGTGGCAGGCGTATGCGCGACAAGGAGCACGTTACACAGCAGTGAGAGCACGCGGTTCATGATGAGGTTGGACATGCGAGGGAGATAAAAGGACAAAATAAAATTATTGTTGTATTGTTATGAATATGCTGCCACCCACAGAGAATAATAATAACAACTCTGATTGCTTCTGCGCTTCTGCTCCCTTACAAACTCTTCATGCTTTCTGATTCATCTTTTTTATTTTAATGGTGCAGCTGACATAAGCATCCCTTTCATTGTTTTTTTATGACATCGAGAAACAGCATTCCCACTTCTGGTTCAGGGCTGGTCCTGCAGGGGGCTGCCCATGAAAATGCCAACACTTGTTTCAGGGAATGGATGAATTTTCTATTCCCTCAGCATCAAATTAGGAATTTTGAGGGCTTTTATTGCTGGTTAAAAGGTGAAATAAAATTATTAATAATTATTTATGGGGGAGTAGGGATAGAGTTTGACGCATAAATTGTTAGTTACAGGGTGATTTGCTCGTCAAATAAGGTTAAAAATTGTATCAATTTTTGTGTTAAAAATATGGAAATAGGCAGTTAAATTTAATGGGTGCTTCAGATTTGAAATTTGTAGCCAGGGGTAAAGTTTGTAAGAGATTGATTTTTTATTTATTTATAAAAAATAGTATGGTTTACTTGTAATTTTCTACCATTTTCGAATTTGTTTTTTATCAATTTTGGACTAACTTTAATAGGAAATTTAAGAAATGCAGATTTTAATTATTGATTGCATAGTTAGTGTGTTCTAAGAATTTTGGAGTACATTAAATCAATTTATATATAAAAATGTAATTTACATGATGTAAAATTAAGATTTAAGTAATAAATACTTTGTCTAGTTTTAATAATTATTTTTTTTAAAGGTAAGAAAACCTATTATAACTCAATTGTCAAACAGTGAGGACAACTATTTCTGGCAAAACTATGCCCTGGAATAATCCACTAGTAATGAGTAAGGTGACAGACTTTCATGACCTTAGGTCCTTAACCTGTTTCTTTACTTCCAAAAAAGACGAACTCTTACCAAACAAAAACCCTTTTAAAGTATACTCCATACCTTATTTTAATAATAGTTATTTACACATGTGAAAAATGTAAAATATTTAATTTTATTCCTAATTTAAGTAATTTTAAAATAATATCAATTTTATTAATAATATAATTTTATTTAATTAGAAAAATTATCCTAAAAATATGCTTTACATTAACATAATTATTCATCAGGTTGTTAACATAATTATTCAACTTCTTATTATTATAGTTAATTAAATTGAGATCCACATCAATTTTGTTTATGGATTTTTTTTTTTCATCATCATCTGAGGAAGTGAAAAGGAAGATATATCAATTTTTATTAATATTATCTTAAAAATGTGGTTTACATTAACCTAATTATTCATCTTCTTGTTATTATTTATTATTATAATTAATTAAATTAAGAACCACATCACCACCGAGGGAAATCCTATTAAAATACTTGTTGAGCAGTAACGATATATACAATATCACTTTGGAAATAGAACTTATCCCTATGGGTGGATGCTTTGAAGAGGATTAAGCGGCTTAATAAAATAAACAAAGGCTAATAAATTGGCAAATGCAAGTGATTTATTTAAATTTAATGTTTTCTTCTAGCTTGGTATGCTGGTATCATTGTTTTCCCAAAGCTTTGATCATAATTTAATGTTTTCTTCTAGCTTGGTATGCTGGTATCATTGTTTTCCCAAAGCTTTGATTATGATCATAGGTTGTTTCTTTTTTTCAATTGGAGTTATCATTTTGACATGTGTTATTTGGAGTGCATGTTTTTGATTTTACATGTGTTATTTGATATTTTTAAAGATCGTTAATTTTTTTTATGTACTTTTAAAAGATTATTTATAATTTTTTTATAAGTTTTATGTGGATAATTTATGATTATGTTAAAAATTTGTACCAATTTTTTTTTTGTTGGTTTATATAATATTATTTTTTAATAAACTTTATCTAAATTAAGATATTTTATTTGTAAGCTGATATTATATTACATATTACATATGTAATAATACATATTAACATATGTAATATGCAATATTAACATATTACATATGTAAGTTCTAATTCAAATGGCCATAAGATATTATTATGCATTTAATTCAATATTTTATTTTTATATTTATGAAATATATTAAAACACAAATGAATATTGATAACAATTTATTTAGGAAATAAACATGTATATTGATCACAACTTATCCAGAGTAATTATTTAGGTGATTACTTTTCTAAATTTTATTGAATTTTGTATAATATTTTATATAATATATATAATTTTTTATAAAATTATTTTTTATGAGTTGTATCTAATTCAACATTATATGACTTAATTTAGGAAGTACATTGAAATATACATGCATATTGATCACACTTATTTATGATTATTTTAGACTTAAGAAAATTGTAGAAATGTTTCTTAGTCTTCACAATATTTTATGTTAAAGATAAATCATCATTAAAGGAAATAGAAATAACACTTTTTTGTCCTGATATTTATTAGTAAATCCTTTTTCTTGTTCCAAGTTGTTTTCAAAGTTGGGTTTCATTTTCAATCCTAAATACTATGTAAATACATACAAGATGGCATTTAAATATTTATTTTATTATAATATTAAATAAAAGGAATATCAAACTTTAATTTTTTTATGGAAAAAATATATTATATATTTTTTTCATAAGAACATGTAGTATTCGATATTATAAAATTGTTTTGGAGATAGGGCCAGGACTCTTATATTTTGCAACATATTCCACAATGTTATTGTTCTCTATAACTCACAGGCTAGAGCCTCTGTGCTTGACACAAAAATTGCCCCATATTCTAAAAAACAACCTACTGTAGTTTCAATAGAAGACACCTAGTAATAGTGAATATTTACATAACATCCATAACTAATAGAAAGTAGAAGATCGACATTATCCAAAAGAATAACAACTTTCTCCCAAAGAGCCATCTGTACCTTAGTTAGTGCGAGGCTTTTCGAGATCCTGTTCAATATTGACTTCAATAATGGCCATAACTGGGTTGAATCCACAAGTGTCGTGGATTGATTCGACCATGTTCAGAGACAAGATGGTGAGCTCGGTACGAATTTCAGCTTGACGGGCTTCTAATTTGCTCTACAGCACTGCCATTTTCATTTCCATTAAGGAGGCTCTCACTTTCTCCTCCACGACGCCCTTGTGCATCAAGGTTTGTAACATGCCCTCAACCGCTGCCAATACTTTTTCCATCAAGCTATTTATCTTGGCAAGTTCGTCATCCTAGGACGTTTCACCCATAGTTTCCATATGAAGGCCACACATTTTCTCAGAGACAAAGATGAGATGTAGAGACCAACTTGGAATTTGGTTATAGAAATCATAGTTACCGATCCAACGAGAACTTTACCAATTACCCATGTTTTTGAGGTAGAAAAAAAATCACTTGAGCTTAAAAAGTGGTTATTCAAAATACACTTTTTTTTTGGAGCATATTTTTGACACTTTAAATCTATCATGTATGAACATTTTTTGTTAAATGTTAGTGATTTTCATGCTGATTTTGAAAAGTGTTGATGCAACAACATTCCCTTTTTTTAGAGGGCTTATTTTTGACACTTTAATTTTAATTTTAATTTAATTTTTTTTTATATGTATCAAGTATGAACATTTTTTATTTTTTTTTTAGTGATTTTCATGCCGATTTTGAAAAGCGTTGATGTAACATTAACCCTTTTTGTTTAAGGGGCTTATTTTTACACTTTAAATTTTATAATGTATTAAGTGTGGATATTTTTTTTAAATGTTGGTGATTTTCATGTTGGTAAAAAAAATAAAAATAAATAAATATGACCCAAAAAAATCAAATATAAAAAAATATATAAAAATGACAAAAAGCAAAACATAAAAATGTAAAAAAAACAAAATTAACTTGTAAAAACTGAAAAAAATAAAACAAAAATAAAAGAATTAATATTTCAAAAAACACATAATTTAAGAAAAAAAATTAACCAACAAAAAAACATTAACATTAAAAACAAATTTTATTTTAAAGTTAGAAAAAACACAAATTAAAAATTTAAAAAAATCACACAATTATATATATTGTTGAATTAAGATTTCTGTGATCCATAACAGGTTTATGAGAAGAGTCTTCAGTGAAAATCACATCATAATTCATATTGCTGACGCTTTTCGAACCAACAAGTGTGGTTCATCTTTAGGACGAGTTGAAGAACCAGATCAAGGCTGCATGTTAAATAGGGAGAGCAGGTCATCCAACAACTATATTTGACTGGGAAATGACTAAATTTGACTGGGCAACTAGACTGGACCAACGACTACTAAGTACCAGCTACGATTGACTGGGCAACAAGACCAAGGGATAAGAAAGGAAAAATTAATTAGTTAATTAGAATTTTCAGTTATATTACCATAACTATTAAGAAAATGAATTGATAATCTATTAAAAGGCCCATATATTAAGGGCCCGCCCCTTAATATAACTTCTGCACCTATATATATATTTATAGACAAATGGTTAGTTAATTAGTTTAAGAGTTATTTTGTTATATCTATTAAATACTCTATAACCATAATAGGTTCATTAAATATTGTTAAAACCAACTAAATGAATAAAACATTTATCAATAATTTATGAATTAAAAATAAAAATAAAAATAAATAACATTTAAATTAGTTAAATAAAGACATCATACTAAATTAAAGGAATTGGATAATTAAAGATTTTAACCACTTATATATATATATATATATATATATATATATAAAGGTCCCTTAATTACTAAGTGGGGTCGAAGGAAAATAAATAATTAGTAAGTTAATTTCTTATAATTATTATCCTAAAGATGAGCAATAACCCAAACAAATAGTTAGTTAATTAATCTAAAGGCTGGTTATTATATTTAGGACCCTAAAAATTATAAGTATGTATTTAATTACTAAGAACCATAACCTATTAATAGATACATTTAATGTTATTAAAATGAATAAAACCCATATGAAATAAGAAAAGTTAAAATAGATATCTTATTAAATTAGTTAAATAATGACCTCAAACTAACTATAAGGAATCCAACCTAAATGGAAAATAATTAAATTAGAAAGAATATAGCTTCTTTACTAAGTTAGTTAATTCTAAATTAAAAATCTAAAGGTTAGTAAAAATTCATACCTTTGGAATCCTATCAACAATATTTAGGAATGGACAATAATAGGTATTATGTTAAAAAAGATCTTATAACCTACTTAAACATTTAGTTCTGAAATTTTAATATAGAAGGAGTGAAAAAACCCTAAAAATGAATAAAAGCCCAAGAGACGAGAAGGAAAAAAAGGAAAACAGATGATTAGGAAGACGAGGGGGAAAAACAAAGAGGACCTCACAGCAAATAAAAACCAAGGGACGGGGATAGGAGGAGAAAAAAGGGCCAGCTAGGAAGAAAGGGCAGGGATTCAACAATTGCTAATTTTCCAGCCGTCATCTCTATTGAGATTCCTTGACCTTTTTTCAATTTCAATGGCCTCCCTAAATTTCCATTGATGAAAGGGAGTAATATTGGCAATGACCCGGGCCTCCTCAATGCATATGCTTGGTCTTGGTTTGTTATGGATCACAAAAACCTTAATTCAACAAAAAATTAAAATTTGTTTGTTTTTTTTTTTTTTTTTTTAACTTAAAAAAAGATTGTTTTAAATGCTTTTCTTTTTTTCTCTCTTAAATAATGTGTTTTTTGATATATATATATATATATATATATATATATTTTTTTTTTTTTTTAATTTTAGGTTTTACAAGTTAATTTTGTTTTTTTTTTTGCATTTTTATGTTTGTTTTTTTATATATTTTTTTATAATTTGAATTTTTGTTTTCTTTTGTATTTTTCATTTTTATTTATTTATTTATATTTTATTTATTTATATATCTATTTATTAATTAATTTATTACTATTATTATTTTCTTCTTCTACAGGGTCCGTGTTGATGCTCGACTAGCAACCTAATCCCATTATGTGCAATTTGATAGTTGATTTTAAAGTTTTTGTTATAATGAATCGAGTCTGCCCCCACAATGTGTCAATTTCATGGTTGGTCTTTAAGTTTTCATTACAATGGGTCGAGTTCACCTACACTGCGTGTCAATTTGATGGTTGATTTTTAAATTTTTGTTGTAATGTATCAAGTTGTCTTAGGCTAAGATTTTAAAATCGCTATACATTTAGCATTTAAAAAAGAAATTACTCTTGGTATAATAACTCTTTCATTCAGGTGTTCATTTTTAAAGTTTTTTTAGTCATAAATTTTTTCCATAATGTCATGCTTGAAACATTTGAAAACTTAAGGACATTTTGTAGTCGTAATCTTTGGTTTTAATTACATAGTTGAAAAATTGTCAAGATTTTAATGTTTTTCTAAGTCATGATATTTTATCTTTAATGCTATGGTTGAAAACAATTATAAATATTTTTTCTTTAGCACCATGATTGAAAATTGTTGGAATTTTAAGGTTTTTCAAAGATGTGATATTTTATATTTAATGTCATGCCTATAATCATTGGAATTTTAAGGCTTTTCAAAGACGTGATATTTTATCTTTAATGCCATGTCCTATAGCCGAAAATAGTAATTTACGTTGTGCTGGACATGATTGCAGCACTTCCAAAGCCGACATTACTGAAGGTGAAATAGCCAAATCTTCAACAATGTTATAGTTCTGAGCCACTCTCACATGTGGATTGAACGCTGACTTTCGAAGTATACCCTTGGTGAGCAGTTTGATTACTAAGTCTGGGTTAGGTTTCTCGATCTGTAGTGGATCAGAACCGGGAGCTGAGGTTGATGGGTTAGAATGAGAAGATTCTGCTTCTTTACTATCAACAGGACTTTTACTTCCATAAACATGCGATCGAGTCGCAATCCTAACATGGGACATCATCATTATGGGTTCTTCGTTGGCATTTGAGGAAGAACTTATCATCTTACTGTCTTGACTTGGAAAAGGATCCTTCAAAACAGCAGGCGTTTGGGAACCTTTGATAATCTTCACAACCTCTGCACGATGAGGGCAATCTCTTGTAAAATGCTCTTCATCACAAATGAGACAAAGATAACGAGGTTTGTGTTTCTCATCATTTGATTCCGCTTTTTTTGGTTTCTCTTTCGAATTTTTATCTGTTTTATTTTTCTTCTTCCCTTTCTTCTTACCACCGGATTTTGATTTGGCTGTAGATGACTCTACAACATGAATATCGGCGGAAATTTCTGCGGAAGAATCTCCTTTTGGGGAATCTGGCAAGGTTATGATAGGAGAAGAATTCTTGGAAGACTTCTTCTTACTTTTGGTATTAACCGTACCAATCATACCATCAGCGGCATGAGACCCTGAAGGAGCTGCAACGATTTGATTTTTCTTAGGAAGATCGGGGATTTTCTCGTGTAACGTACCTGACTGCGTATAAACTAAGTCAAGGTATTGTGCTTGAGCAATGACTTGCTCCTCAGTAACGACTCCAGCCTTAGCTACATTTCAGTGATCTTCGGAAGTAAATATTTTACAAACCATTCAGCTAAGATCTGATCCGGAATAAAAACCTTCACTAAACGCCGTCGACGTCTCCATTCATGAATGTGATCTAAAATGTAAGTGGACGTAGACTGCTTTAACGAAGTTAATAATTCCGTGCCATTGTCATATTTGACAGGCCACTGAAAATGAGTTAAAAACGAAGTAGCTAACTGACTAAAGTTATAAAAAGTGGCTCGCGGTAACTCAATGTACCACTTGGCCGCAAGACCAATTAGAGTGCGCTGGAAAAGCCTTAAACGGATTGAATCATCTGAAATGGAATTAGACGCACACCAGAGGTGATAAGTCATCACATGGTTTGACGGGTCCTCCCCTGATTTTCCTTCAAACTTAGGAATATCACTAGAGAACTTATTCGGCATTGGCGACCAAAACGGAAGATAGTTAATTGGATCGTTCATAAGGCGCGACAAATCAGGCAAGTCCAAAGTTGCGATAAACGGTAACTGACAATTAGGGTCCCTAAAACTCTGGGTCATGAGACCAGCCCCAGGAGGAGGATATCTAGGATAACTAGGAATTGGAATTGCATTTGGGATATTATATCCTCCCGGAAAACCAGGATTAACCAGACCGTACTAGGGTTGTTGAGGTTGTTGATATGTATACCCAGGGTACGGTTGATACTGATAGACTAGCTGCTGCACAGCAGGACCGAATTGGTACTGTCCCTGGTACGGTTGATAAGTAAATTGAGGTTGAATTGTGACAACTGTACTTGAAACAGGTTGTCCTACAAGCATCTAAACCGAAGTTTGAATTGTGGATCCAGACTGAGGTAAATATGTCTGAGGAGTTGATACAGGAACAGTAGAAACCGGAGCTGTCGATACTCCAGAAGTAGGTGGGGTAGATTGAACAGATGTTGCAGCAGTTGCAGCAGCCATTTGAGGCAGAGTACGAGGCGTACTAGGCCCAGGCTGAGAAACTACATAAGGTGCAGAAGTTTGAATAATAGACTGGACGGGTTGCTGGGGTGAACCAGAAACCAAGGGTTGTCCAGTTTGAGATGACAACTGTACATTCGGTTGCAAGACCTGTTGAGATTGCGATGGATCCCACACTAAGTTCATTCTCGGGTACGGACCCATAGCAGGTTGAGGATATGGAGGACCATAACCGGGTTGAGGGTAGGGTTGATAATTCAAAGGTACATTTCCAGTTCCTTGAACATATGATTGACCGGAAGGTGGTTGGAAACCTTGCGTTGGGTACTGACCATGAGGCTGATAACCTTGAGGCACGTACTGATACTGGGGTTGACCTTGAGGTACATATTGATACTGGGGTTGAGCTTGAGGTACATATTGAGTCTGGGGTTGACCTTAAGGAACGTACTGTCCCGTAGGTATGTACTGTCCTTGAGGTTGCCCCCCAGGTGCAAATTGGGTACCTTGAGGTTGCCCCCCAAGCGGTACTTGAGGACTTTGAGGTTGCCCCTTAGTCGGTAACTGGCCACCTTGAGGTTGAGGATTAGGATTAGTACCTGACATCATGAGAATATCTTCTACACTCAATGGCTTAGTTCCATTATTTCTAGTTAATAACCCTTGTTCAATAGGTTGAGGAGATGCTCCCGAAAAAGTACCAATAAGTGACTGATACCCCGAGGGAACAGAAGGAACGCCGTACAAAAAGGTTTCTGGAGATTGAGAAAACATGGACGACTGTCTTGACATATTTAATGGAGGATAGTAACCCCTAGGTGTTGGGTGAAAAGGAATACGAGGTGGTGAAAAACTTAGTCCCGGGTTTTCCAAAAATTTGGTCAATGAAAGATACCAAGCACTGCTCCTAGGTGGACTGTAAAATATCGATTCACGCTCCCTAAGTTCTATAGCAGGTTGATTTTCAGGGATAGGGATACCTTCTTCTTCCGGAGAAGAAAGTTCTTCAATAGCTATAAGTCCAGAAGGAAGATTTTGGGTAATTATTCTTTCTACCCTGGGTGAACCAGGACCACTAGAAGTTGGAGAGGTAAATCCCGATGTTGGAGTAGCAACAAATTCAGTTTCAGGTTCAGATATTTCAGGTTCTTCACCTAAATCACTAGTAGATGAAAAAATACTAGTAACTTCGGAAACAGAAACAGATTGTGGATTATAATCTGCTACTGGAGCTTGATAATCAGGATGTACCACTAAATAAGACTCTCCTTCTTCAGGTGACCCAACTCTACTGTCTCTAGGAGTTACAAGGGCTCGTAACCCTTCAGGCTGGCTCGGTGAAAACTCAGGAGGTTGGCCCCGAAGTCTACGGGACTTCCTCGGTAATTCAACCACAATTAAATATTTTATCTACTTCACATGCAAACAAAGTAAAATCTCAATGAAAACCACCTAAAGCCTCTAAAGAACCAAACAAATTTTGAATCACATGCCTAAAGAATCTAGGAGATCAAACCACACACAAACAGTAACTTTCCGTACTGAAAACACTAGTTGGTGATGAAATCCAACGTCGCAGAGTTCAATACAGAAATGGCGGTTGGAACAGTTACCTCAGCAACCTGCTTAATGAATAGACTGGCACAAGTTTCTCCACTAAACCGTCTCGAGTGAAGAGAACCCCCCAGAAAATCCAAGTGAGTCTAGCCGACGTCTGCTCCAGGTACAGTGGGATCTTCCCGCCACCGTCACCTTAGGAAGAATCCTATAGAATATGGTCACTATGGTTACCAACAGAAACAACTATACCTGGGGGAATAGTCTACGATCCGATATGCACGCAAGGGCAAAGTAACAAGCTCAATCCCCTTGAAGGCTCCTTGACATAGTCCAAGGTTTACCAACAAGTGACCCCAGTCTCCTCAACAATGGTTAATCTGAGGTTTACTGTTTTTAATACATGAATATCTGGCGTCGTTCCCAATGAGGAAGGATTGATTCCCACACTGGTTTGGACACGATCTCGTGCTTCTCCTTTAAGAGGAGCTTTCTTAGAGCATAGATGCAATAATTAGATTTTTCTCCTACCGCAAGATACAACTACTTGTTTGTTTTACTGTCTTGGAGAGTTAATTACTCTCTACTCCAAGACACTAGCCTAAGCTATGTTGGTGTAATAGAGTCCTAGAAATAAAAAGATTACTAGATAGATTTTACTTTAAGCGTTATTTTTATTGGTTTTTGTTTAAGTCAAGAGGTGCGAAGATGAAACTTGTGGTGTGAAGACTCGACTCGAAATCACTAAAAAATGCACTAAAGATGATTAAACAATCTTTTCCCTTCAATGAATTTCTAGCTAGGAAAGAGTTTGAGAATGCAAATGCTTGTAAACACAAATCTTTCTTAACAAACAAATCAAAAGAAGAGCTTTTTGTCTTTTCCAATGCACTCAAAACGAGACAACTAGTTATTTTCACATAAATTTCCCTTTTCTTTCAAACACTCAAACACTACAAAAACAAACTTTTTCCAAAAGAGATTTTTTTTATTTTTCATAAAAAACTCAAAACTATGGAAAATTCTAATTTTGAGATCTATAAACTATAAAAAACTATTTGAAGTAAAAGCTTACAAGATTTCTTTTCAAGGATGTTTAACTTAGCTATAAGCAAACTAAGGACTAATTTGTCCAGAATCACAAAACAGTAAAAAAACAACCAATTTTTGTTTTCTTTCCTAAAAATGAAATCCAAACTTTTAACACAAGTCTTTTCGAAGTTTCCCAAAGAGAAACACAAGATGGATTCCTCAACAAAGGTAGATTTTGCAAATGGTCAGACTCATAAGAAGGCCAGTAAAAACCAAGGTGATCTGAGGCTTCTACAGCTTCCAAGCTCTGAGCTACTACAAGACCAAAATGAAAACCAAGCCCGACAACCAAAACTTCTAGGAATTTCACTTAAAACCCTAACACCAATGGAATTAACCTAAGAAAAGCTTTGACAAGTCACATGCAGGTCTGGGCAGAGGATAACAACACCTAAACAAAAACTAAGCTGACTAAAAGAGAAAATCTCAAGTTTTCCAAAATTTTGACAGGGTCTGCAGGCCCACAGTTCACACAGGTGCGGTACCGATCTGTGTGAAAAGCAAAATTGCACACATGTTCGCACTGTGTTGCAAGCCGAGGGTGCAGTCCTCTCCCAAAGTTATGAAAAACAAAAAATAATCCAAGATCTACTAAATCTACCCAATTCCACACACAACAAGCCAAAAACAGAAACAAAAACACAGTTTCTCATGTCAAAGTAAAAACAAGGAAAAAATCAAGTCCCCAGTGGAGTCACCATTTTGTCACACGGAATGAGTCGATCTTGCGGACAAGATTGACCTTCCTAGAATCTAACGATATCTAGTGACAAGCAAGCCAATAAAAAACTATCTTTCTCTAAATATGCAATTCATAAACAAAGGCAAACAAGTGTTTTAGGCCTACCTTGGGTCCAATGCAAGTTTGTGGAAGCCTTGCTCCTTTGATCCAAATTAGCTCCTTTGTAGCGAATCTGCAAACACAAACAAGAAAACAAATTAAATAGCACCTAAAAAGCCAATATCATAAAGCATACTTATCATGATGATCAAGGAATTAATGAAACAAATGACATAAGACACTTTGTTGAGAAAAATGAATCTGATTGTATTAATTCAAATCAAAGAAGAACTTTACAACCTGTGCCTTGATGCTGTACAAGCTCCTCCCAGGGTCCAACAAGAAGTCTCCTCTACTTTGAAAAGTTTCACTCTCTTCCCAATGAAGCCAAAAGGTATGTGATCTTTCCTCTCAAGCTTAACTAGGAAGTCTCAATTCCACCAGCATTTACCCTAAAAAATGTTCAGCTTTTAACCTCCCTAGCAACCAACCCAATGCCTTAATTTATAGTGCAATGGAGGGAAGTTACTAGGTCCTCCTTCAAAGGGATAAAGCCCTCCTTCAAAGGGATAGCTCCTCTCATCAAGGGGTTAGCTCCTTCTCTTTTGTGATGCATGAACCACCTAGGAGCGAACAACCCACGTTAAAATTCCTTCTAGAATCATCTAGAATTAACCCAAAGTGAGTTTTTTAGAATAAACTTGCGCCTTTTTGACTTTCACAGGGGTCCGCACCCACTCCTTTAGAGACAGAGCGGGCAGGTCCGCAAGTAATGTGAACAGGGGGTGCGAAACCGCAGGAAACAGTGAGAGAAAGTGCGGAACCAGAGCTTTGTTGATTTTTAATGTCTTTCTCTCATTTTCAAAGCTTGACATGAAGCGCTGAGGTCTGAGACTTGCTTAGGAGGACAATATAAGTGATGATAGACCCACACTGACTGCAAATAGTCATGGTGACGATATTTTTGTGTAACACCATGCTTGAAAATTGTTGGAACTTTAAAGTTTTTTGGAGTCATGATATTTGATCTTTAATGTCATTATTAAAAAATGTTGAAAATTTAGCCAAAAAAAACGTTATTCCAGCATTAACAATTTTCGTTTTCAGGGTGTCTTTTGCACAAAAAAAAAATGATTTTTACTGTCATTTTTAAAAAATGTTGAAAATTGACAAAAAAATAAATATGTTATTCCAGCATCAACACTTTTCGTTTTCACCCTATTTTTTCATGTTTATTTGGGTTTTTTTTTTGCTATAGTTTTCGTTTTGAGGTAATAGTTCTCATTTGATCAGTAACTTTGTGAGAATACAAACACAAACACTGAGTGAGATTGAAAGGAGCCTTGGTCTTTCGATATATATATATATATATATATATATATATATATATATATATATATATATATATATGCAAAACAGCCATAGTGATACCAAATTGATGCATTAAATCCCTAGACCTGCATATCTATACTTCAGGAATTGCGATTGACTTGAGGTGCTAACCCGGAGATACGTAGATAAAGATGCATTATCTATAACTGATAAGAATTTATTTTCCATATGATATCCCTGTCTCCTGTCACCTGTGTGAAAGCCTGATTGAACTAAAAATTATTTTTCAAATAATACTTGCACTGAGTTGGAGCATGATACCCACAACAAATGGAGATAGAATGAAGAAGATCCTTCTGTCAAATCTATGTAAAGGGGTTAATGACATTTGAAAATACACATCCAACCTCGAAATACATACAACATTCCATGATTTTCAAAACTATATATGATTATCATCATTCGTCTTAGGAGGCAAATTCAATGGGTCACAAATTAATTCTAATTGTATTCCATGAATTAATGCGAAATGACCTTTACTAATCATGGGAGAGGGTGTATAGTTAAGGTCCTTTGATCCTCTTCTAATACTGCCTGATTCATGTTTATACCTTTATTTTCCAAGAGGTCTTCTTTGGAGTTAAGATTATGTAAAACATGGAATTTTTTTTTTTTTTTTTTTTTTTTTTTTTTTTTTTTGCCGAATTGGAAGGGATAATAAGACTATTCTTTGGATGGTCAGACAGAAGTTTTATCTCAATGAATCCTTAGCTTTCCTTGCTTGCCGTATTACAATCAAAGATCTCCAAAGACTAATAGTTTGGAATTTTTTTATGTCAATTGCCAGTTCCAATCCTTTCCATATGTCAAGGTATTCTGCTTGATTATTGGATGTGACTCCAAGCCCCCAAACAACTTGCATCTCTATTTTAACATCAAGGTAAAAAATGACCCCTCCCGCTCCTACCACCCCCTATATTTATATTTATATTATTATTATTAAAATAATTTGTAATAATTTTTTATGAAGATCTAATTATAAGTATAAATCAATTTATCATAAAGGGACTAGTAAAATAAGAGGAATATGTCAAAAGTTTCAATATTATTTTCTTAGATAATTCTTTATATATGTTTTTAAGGAGAACCTTTTGTTTTTTGGTAAGCTCATATACTTTTATTATATTTGCAAATATGTATAATGCATTTTGGAGATAGACTACTTGATCAAGTCCAATATGGATGGACTCTAAGAACTCTAATCAAGGCTTGACTCAAAATTTCCATGACTAGACATATGGCACTAGTATGATGCCAAGCTCATAGTAATATGACTTACCAAATTTTGGTTGTGAAAACCATAGACACCTAATGAAAAAAAAAGAAAATAGGTTGTAAACATAGGCGTTGAATACCAAAAAAGATGACAGATAGACTACTAATGTTACCATGCTAAGAAGACCCATGAAGTTAAACATTCAGAGCAAGGTGAGCCAATGGGCTAGGAGGTTGCTAGTCTTTGTTATGCATATCTCCATTCTTTGCATCTTTTCATCCATAACTTAGTATAAAAGGTGGGGGTCTTCCATGCGAATTGTCTCAAAAACTTCTTAACATGCTAGTACAAGTCCACTATTTGTAAATATTGGTTGTGCCTTTCTCTAGGAGCACCTATATTCAAACACTATTACAAAATAGCTACTAAAAAACGACTAAATTTTTCATATAAACAACCATTTTTCAATCGGTGACTAATAGTATCTAATTTACAGTATTTATAACGCGACCAAATTTTAGTCGTTTTTAGCTTAGTCATTAACTGGTTGTCTCAATTTTATCATCTAGTAGTATATTTAGTCATTAATTTGGTCATTGATTTAGTCATTAATTTCCACAATTAATGACCAAGTTTACAACAAAATACATTACTATATGATCACCCGAGAAAACCAACCAATAACAAAAAAATATGACCAAAATGTTGGTCATGTTATAAGATACTGTAAATTATCTACTAATAGTCATATATATGCAAATTTCAGTCATCGTTTGAAACAAATTAATGACCAAAGAAATATGACTAAATTTTAGTTGTGTTATAAGATATTGTAAATTAATTACTAATGGTCGTATATATGCAAAATTCAGTCATCATTTGTAATCACAAATTTATCATTTGTAGTAGTCATTTATCTTTTTTTGGTAGTTTCATATTAAACAATGTAAACTTTGAAACGGGAACTATAAACTCAAAACGGGAACTCTGGCAAAAAAACCCCGAAAAAACATCAAAAACAGTGCTAAAAGTGAAAAGTGTTGATGCTGGAATAACACCTTTTCTTTTCTTGGGTAAATTTTCAACATGTTTTAAAAATGGCGGTGAAAACCAATTTTTTGCGCAAAAATTATCCAAAAAACACCCTCAAAATGAAAAGGGTTAATTCTGGAAGAAGATTTTTTTTTTTTCAAAAGTTAAATTTCAACATCTCGAAATAATGGCATGAAATATTTTATCATGACTCCGAAAAAACATTAAATTTAAAAAAATAGTGAAACCATAAAAAAAAAATAAAAAAATTAAAACAATGAAAAAACACAAAAAAAAAAACCAAAAAAACAAAACATAGATTAAAATATCTATTAAAAGAAAAATATAAAACAAAAATAAAAAATGAAAAAAAAAATCAATCATAAAATGTAAAAAGAACGAAATTAATGATAAGAACTAAAAAACTAAAAAAAAAAAAAATAAAAAAAAAATTATAAACAATTAAATAGTAAAAAAAATATTTTAAAAAAAGGGGGAAAAAATGAGTAATCTTGTAAACCAAAAAAAATTGGCAAATAAAATATATATGAAAAAAAAAAAAAAAAAAAAACAAACAAACAAACATTTATAAGAAACAAAAAATTAAGTGGGTGAAAATAGAAAAATAAAAAAAAATAAAAACAGAAAAACAAGAAAACAAAAAAATTAAAAATCAAAATTAAAAATAAACTAAATTTAAAAAAAAAATATAAAAGCTACTAAAATTAAGATTAAAATGTTGATTACTTAAAATATAAAAATATATATAAAAGACAAAAATAAAAAAACAAAAAATGTTAAAAAAATTATCTCACAAACCATAAAAGAATTTGGAAGACAAAAAAACAAAATTATAAATATATATATATATATATTAAGTAAGTAAAAATTAGAGAAATAAAAAAAAAAAAAACATTAGAAAAAACTGGGAAAAAAAATAAATTAAAAACAAACTAGTTTAAAAAAAAAATAGAAATTAATGAACAAAATTTAAAAACTAATAAAATTAATATTAAAAAAAAACAAAAAAAAATTCAAATTATAAAAAAAACAAAAAAGAAGTGTATTTTTTATTAAAAAGAAAATGTAATTAATTTTTATTAAACATCGATATTTTGTTCAAAAAAAAAAATCAATTTTTTTTTAAACGTTTTATATTATTAAAAACAAATTTTACTTTTATTTCTATTTTTTATTTAAAAATAAAATTATTTAACATCTTTTGTATTTAAAAAAAAATAAACCTATATTTTATATTTAAAAAATAAATTTATATTAATTTTTTTTTTTTTTAACAATTAATTTTTTTTAAACCAATTTTTTTTTGTTACAATTAAGAATAGTTTTTTTTTTAAACCATTTTAATTTTTTATTTATTTAAAATTTTAAAAATCATTAAAAAAAATCAAAAATTTTAAAAATGAAATCGGTTTTTATTTTTTTATTTTTTTAAATTAAAAATTTTAAAAATTTAAAATTTAAAAAATTAAAAATTAAATAAAATTTTAAAAATAAAAAATTTTAAAAAATTAATATCGTTTTTTAATTTTATTTTTTAAATTAAAAATTTTAAAATTTTAAAAATTAAATGTTATTTTTTATTAATTAAAAAAAAAAAAAAATTTGGCGCCCCCCAGCCGCCTGTGGTGGCGCTGCTTGGGGCGGAGGGCCTGCGCGCAGGCCCCTTCGCCCCCTGGCAGCGCCACCACGGGCGACCGGGGGGCGGGCCCTCGATTCCCTGAATCAAGGGCCCGCCTCTCGGCCGCCTGTGGTGGCGCTGTGTAGGCCCTCCGCCCCCAGCAGCGCCACCACGGATGGCCGGGGGGAGCCAATTTTTTTTTTTTTTTTTTTTTAATTAATAAAAAAGAACATTTAATTTTTAAAATTTTAAATTTAAAAAATAAAAAAAAACGATATTAATTTTTTAAAATTTTTAAGTTTTAAAATTTTTAATTAAAAAAAAAAAAAACCGATTTCATTTTTAAAATTTTTAATTTTTTTTGAATAATTTTTAAAATTTTAAATAAAAAAAATTAAAATGGTTTAAAAAAAAAACTATTCTTAATTATAACAAAAAAAATGGTTTAAAAAAAATAATTGTTAAAAAAAAAATTAATTTTCATATTTTTTTTTTTAAAACATTGTTTAAAAAAAAAAAATTAATGTAATTTTTTTTTTTAAATATAAAATATAGGTTTATTTTATTTTTTTAAATATAAAAGATCTGTTGAATAATTTTATTTTTAAATAAAAAATAGAAATAAAAGTAAAATTTGTTTTTAATAATAAAAAACGTTATATAAAAAAAAAAATATCTATGTTTAATAAAAATTAATTACATTTTTTTTTTAAATAAAAAATACACTTTTTTTTTTTTTTTTAAATATTAATTTTATTAGTTTTTAAATTTTTTTCATTAATTTCTATTTTTTTTTAAACTAGTTTGTTTTTAATTTTTTTTTTCCCGGTTTTTTCTAATGTTTTTTTTTTTTTTTTTTTTTTATTTCTCTATTTTTACTTACTTATATATATATATATATATATATATATTTAATTTTGTGTTTTCTTTGTTTTCCAAATCCTTTTATGGTTTGTGAGATAATTTTTTTAACATTTTTTTTTTAAAATATTAATTTTACTATTTTTAAATTTTTTTTCATTAATTTTTTTTTTTTTTTTTAATTAGTTTGTTTTTAATTTTTTTCCCTAGTTTTTGCTCATGGTTTTTTTTCCCTCAATTTTTACTGACTTATATATATCTGTATTAATTTTGTTTTTTATTTCCAAATTGTTTGATGGTTTATAAGATATTTTTTTTAACATTTTTTATTTTTGTCTTTTTTTATATATAATTTTTTATTTGTTTTTTAGAGAGAATTATTTCATTTGGATTGAAAATTTAATTAACGATGTATAAATATGTAAAATATTGAAAATGAAAAATATCGACCTTCTTCTTTAAATATGCAAATCAATAAAAACCTCACTACAAAAAAAATAAAAATAAAAATAAAAACAAAAAACTATGAAGAGGAAGACCACTTCCAAAATTATTAAATTTACAAAATAATTATTTACATTTCATACATTAGAAAAGTTAAAGTCAAGAAAACAGACTTTTTAAAAAAAGGGTCTGATGCAGAATAACCACTTTTTTAAATCGGCATGAAAATCACTACCATTCTAAAACGCAATGTACATAACAAGAATTTAAAAAAATTAAAGTGCCAAAAACTATGCTCTAAAAAAAACATGTGTGTTCTGCATCACCCCTTTTCAAAATCGGGTCACTTTTTTGCTATCTCTACAAAACGGGTAACAGTATCAGTTCCCGTTTCAAAGTTTACATTGTTATTAATTAAATAAACGACTAATTTAGTAGTTTATATTCATTTCATTTACTTTCGTTAATAACCATTATAAATAGCTAATTTAGTCGTATATTCATTTTATTTTTGTTCATCATTAATCAATATAAATTATTAATTTAGTAGTTTTAGATTGATTTTATGTGTTCATTATTAATCAATATAAATTTAGTATGATTTTGTGGTTAAATTAAAAAAGATGTCATACAATGTGCATGTTCATCTAATATGAAAACAAAAAGTTACATATGTTAATTACAATACTAAATAAAATCAAATGCAACTATAAATAATTTCAACCACATAAAATATATTATATGAAATGTCAAGTATTACAATACAAGTTTCCAACTTAATATTGGTTAGACTACAATTTACCCATGAAATATATTTTCATCACTTTAAAATATCATCATTGTGTTGCCAAGGCATTGTAGGTGAATTCACCAACCCTGAAGATTTAATCACCAGTCTCTATGTGTGTGTCTCATGAGAGATATTTTATTTAAGGGTATCACTAGATAAATTATTTTCTCTCTCCATCTTTCTGCATCTGTCGCTTCAATGTTATTGTTCTCTTCTTTCTTCAATTCCTGTTTTTCACCATTAATATTGAGTTCCTCTTTTGAAATGAAAGAAGATATAAAGCAGAGTATAAGACATGAAATACGATGAACACTAGAATATAAACTAAAGTAGACTATAAAGAATTTATATGACATATACCTCAACATCAGTTATGTCAATGCCATTTTTCCCCAGAAAAGCAAGAAACTCGAACAAGTTTTTTTCAGTTGGGTGATAGTGACCACTATGTAGCCAAATGACATGTGTAAACAAAACAAATAAAACGTCACCATCGAAAAATAACACCTTAGGAACTTAGTAACAATCATGTCAGCTAATTTACAATCTAAAAAGATCAAATTGTAGATATCTTGTGAAAAAAAATGGAAATAAAAAGACAACATATAATAAATAATGTATGACAACTAGCTGGAAAATTACATCATAGAAGAAAAAAATTCTCATATGGTTACCCATACATGTGGGTGGGTAACATGCCCCAATATGCCATGATCCTTAGGGTCCATAGGAAGTAAACCTCCTACTAACATAATGATTGATTGGTTGCATCTTGGCCTTGCCTCTCCTTTTTGAGTAAAAAAAATAAAATAAGTCCATCATTAACTAGTTGTACTTTGTAGTATCATTTTCACATGTTATCTCCACATACCTACCAAAAATTTCATATATGCCAAACAAATGGCATTTTGGAATTGTTTCTAAAACTATGTCATTTATACCCCCTTCCAATGTATCTAACCAAATGTACCCACTTGATTTTCTTCTTTCATATTCATTTACATCCTAAAAAATATTCGTTTCAAAAAAAAAGACAACCCCAATATCTCCAAATCCTAATGCTCATCCATATTTGCCATAAACCATAAGAATTAATACTCTCTTATGATCAACATTGTACAACAATGAAGCTACACAAAACTAACTATTCGTATAAAACAAAAATGAAGCTATTGGTATAAAACAAACAATGAAGCTTAATTTCTATTGGTATAATGAAGCTTAATTTATATTGGTAACTACACAAAATAGAAATGAATTTATTGGTATAAAACAAACAACAATGAAGCTACACAAAATACTCAGTCAATCAATATAAATTCCAAACATAATGAGAAAAGGAGCAGTGCATCATTCTCTACCATGTGTTATACCAAATAAAATGGTAAAAATACTAGAGGAAATCTCTCTTATTTATAATGCATTTTAAGAAGAATAAATGGATATGCAGTTCCTTATATTCTATTTTAAGAAATCCATTTGCATTCCAATGTTGAAGTACCTCCACATAAAGAGATATAACATTTCAAGTTTCCACATACATCATACAAATTCAGGATGATACTTCCATAAACAAGAAAATGAATTAGACGTAGACAAATCACATACTTGTGGAAAGAAAAGGTATGCAAAGCATTGGTTATCTTTCACAGATAGAATATTTTCATTGTTCTGTCTGTGGATCCTCTATCCAATACCTACTCATTGAAAGAATTGAACATAAGACGGTTAAATTGAATAAAGAGGAATACATCTTATGAGAAAAAATAAAAAATAAAAAATAATACCTCAACCGAAAACAAAACTCATAGTACAATAGACACAAGAAAATAAACCTGATTGATATGTGCATGAATTGAAAGAGAAATGAGTACAATCGCACAAGAAGGAAAGTGCGAGAGAAAATAAAACTGTACACTTTATATTATATTAGGTATATAAAAGAGTATAAAATTGGTGGATAGAAATATTTTATGCATTAGGAGAGTGATAATCTTTCACCCACCTCATTGTAAAAAATTTACATATATAATAAATATTGGACCAAATCAACTAGGCCTAAGTCTCATCACTCAACTAAGTGACTAAAATTACATCATGGAAGAACAACCTAGCCTCAAAAGCAAGTTTTGATACAAAGAAAAAAATGGGTTATTATGAGTAGTGGCTCCATTTTTTGTCTTCCTCCTACACCTTATTTGGATGGTCTTTATAAATTTCTCATTTAATCTAATCCAACACTTTATAAGTTATATCTTGTTTTATGTGATGTAGATTTCTCTTGGTTTAGAATATACTTTTATAACAAACATGGAAAATACTTCCTAGATAATAAACCTCAAAACATGGTATGATTTGCCACAATCTTGTATGGTAACAGGATTAAAAGACAAATTGTTGATTTTTTTTAGTTAATGAAGAAATTATTAATCCTTTTACCCTTTTCTATGTATCACCAAAAGAAAAAGAGAAGTAGGGCATGCTACATCTATCTAACAAGAGATCCTATTAACCCGAGCTCTGTAATTAATGGCAATTGAATCCTTGGGATACCTGATATATATCACATAAAGTGGACATGGTTTAATCAAAGCATTCCCCTTTAATCCAAGTGGTCACCACAAACACATATGAAGTCTGTATAAACATTGGTTCTCGTCCAAAAATCATGGATATGTGGAGGGTTTTTGTCCAAAAATCAGAGAGATGTGGAGGGTGGTCCATCTAGACATGAAAATGAATGTTCCTGTTTTACACCTAGCATCCCTCAACAAGCCAGGGGCTCTAGTGTTCATACTGGGATCCAGTGCAACAGTTGTTCATGGGGTTACATTCCCTATTGTTGATCTCTTGCTTTCAAGTGTTAATGCCAGTTTTTATGAACCTCCATATAAGCTTAAAAAAGATGCCAGTATTTTAGCACTTATGTATATATTTTTGGAAGTTTATGCTAAATATGAAACAAGGAAATGTCTCAAGATAGAGTAGAGGTTGTTAAAAGAGCGAGATAGCAAGGCCAACTTTGGCCACATATGTTCATTGTGAGACAATGTCGTGTTGAAATGCTCAACACCCCTATATTATAAGGCTTTAACGAAATAATGCATCCAATATATCATGCTTTCCAAATCTTGGTGGGCATGCTCCTCCCTTGAGTGGGGTTTCTCTGATGTGGCTATTTACTATATTGAATATTGTTGATGTAGCCTTCAGTCAGATTGTTGAATGGCCCTGCCAAGTACCAACAAAACATATTCTTTACTTAAGTGTGTGAAGGGAGATGGGGCTTATTTCTAGCTTTACCATCCATAAAAAGAAGTTCCTTATTTTATGAAAAAAGGCCCTAAAAGATCAGGTAATTTTTTCCTCCGAGGAATAAATTGAATTAAAAAATGAAAAACAGATTATCGTACATATAATGCTTGTCACAAAATTAAATCACTGCTACCACACAAACATAACTAAAAATACCAAAACCACTAAATTCAAAAGTTTATTAGATTAAGAAACTAAGTAAAGGCTACAAGATTGAATAACTCGAGACTGTGACTTTAGATGGACCAAGTATTCCATATATGGACATTAGCTATTTCATTAACATCTTTTGTTATATCTAAAATAATTGTTTTTATAAAACCTATTTCACCTATCCAAATTACCACACAAACAACTCGGTACATCAAAAATACAAGAGGAAATGGATATAGAAAGCTAACAAGGATAACCCAAAGCATTAATTTGTGATTAAATCACATTTATTTTGTAAGAGACAATTGCTTCAATTATTACAAAATATAATTTTGTTAAAGAAATCTGCCACCACACAAACATAAACGAAAAGACCAAAAATAAAAAAAATAAAAAATTATGGATGAGTTTGAAAGCTTAATAGATCAATTACAGGATGTGTGGGGGATCTTCAAAATCCCAGTGGAAATAAGATAGCCTATTATGCATTCGTGGTCTATCTGTTAGAAATTTTGGATGTTTTTTTGGCCTATTTTCTTGTCTCATTTGCCCAGAACCAGGCAAAGATTTGTTGGAATCGCAACTTTGAGTTGTGAAATATCCACAATCCAAGTGCTTTAGGGGTTTTTCAAGGTTTTGAATCCATATATGTAGTCTAAAACACAGTTTAAACAACTCAAATCAAGATTGAAACAACAATTTTTTCACTAGATTCTAGCCAAAAACTCCAAAGCGTCTAATAGACAACACTTATTGTGCATGGGGTCTTTGAAATATTTTGAATAATATAGTCATAAAAGCAACAATTGACCAATCCAATCAAGAAAAGTATATATGAAAGACTCTCCTTTCCAAAATCAAACAACATTCTCTCTCTTTTCGAATGAATCTGATTCTTTCAATTGAGAATTGAATGACGAGGCAAATCATTGGGCTATGTTAGCTTATGAACTTTAGCTCTAGAAAATTATTAAAAGGTGAGGTGACATACTTTAGACTGATCCCCTAAATTCAAAATAAAGTGGATATTAATGTGCACGACAATCAATATGAAGTACTCAATGCAAACAAGGCAACCAAACACCTTGGGAATGACAGTTCAAAGAGCTTCGTTCACTAGGCCATGGAACATTATTTAAAGGTAGGGTAATGGACTTTAGACTGATCCCCTAAATTTAAAATAAAGTGGATATTAATGTGCACAACTATAAATATGAAATATTCAATGCAAACAAGCCAACCAAACACCTTGGGAATGACAGATCAAGGAGCTCCATTCAAGGGTTGTTTGCAATGGAAAAATTTAGGTTGGGTTATGGTTCTATGTTTGTTGGTTTTTGGTCTCTGTATGTGTTTCAATATTCATTGGTTTTTATCACTTACATCTTGGAGTGCCTTGTAGACGTAGGATCCCTGCTCTCCTTATTCCTTCCCCTCAAGCTCATGTTGCACCCAAAACAAATGTGTTCAGAGATAGAAGGCAGAGGTTTAGACAGGCTCCAACACATCACAAATTGGAGGATCTCAGTGGGAAGTGTCTGTGGCTTAAGGAAACTAACCCTCTCAGATGTTTGCAACTTCTTCCTTACATTCCAATTCCAAAAACATGGCAAGGCATGTCCTCAAATTTCGCCTTCCTTTCCTTCGAAAATTCGTTAGTGGTTTGGTAGTTTACAATTTCTTTGATTTCTAGAAGGGCTCAAAGTTTGTTTAAATTAGTCACCCTATGCTAAGCTGTTAATTTTCCTTGTAGCTGGATTCAGTTTGAATGCTCTGGGGCTACAGGGCACGTTTCTTATTGTTCATAATAGGTCCCTAGACACTCTTTTGCATGCAAGCTTACAAGAATCAAGTAGAGTTGCTATGGACAACACTGATGTTAAAGAAATTTAGAGAGTCTTACACTGTCACAAAGAGACCAATCAAGCCACTTGCATTACTTTGATGGCAGTTTCCTAAAATTTATGATGAAGAACAAGCATGAACCACACACAATGGTAATGTAATGAGCATACAATCGCCCCATAAATAGAGATTGCATACAACGTAAATTGAATGCAACAGGATGTGAAGCTTAATTTTCACTTAGCAAATGGAATCTCCATGGATTCTAATAATCAAGGAATTGAGAACTCACTCCAAGCTATGCCAAAGAAAGACAAAACAGTTCAGCTTTGCGACCCAAGGGAAATTGAAGGCCCAAGCTCCCCTCAATTTGATAAAGGGTGAGGAGAACAAAGTGTCCATTTATGTTGTCAGTGATGTATTTTTGGGTGGTACATATTTTGGGTAAATATATGACAAAGAAAAGAAAATCAGAACAAACAAGATATAAATAACTCAAAAACTAACCTCAAATCTCAGATTGTCACCTCTCTGGCTCTACACAAGCTCCAAAACACTGTGAATCTGCTGCAATTTGAAATGGATGAATATCATTATACACTCAAGACAATCATACTAGAAAATTCATCTACATTCTTGTTTAACAATCGTCTTCAAAGGATGTGAAAGGTTTAGATACCCCACCCTATGTTATAATTGTTATTAATTAAAAGTTACCAAAATATTGATTATAAATATATACATATATTCCATATATCAAAGCATAAAAATAAATAAATAAATAAAAAGGTAGCTCAGTACAAATTTTGAAGCCCTTTTTCATGGAAAAAGAATAATCTAAACCTATTAGCGTGGCATTGGCTTCCATCTTGCACACACGACAAAAGTTTAGGCACCTCAAGAGATGGAAGGCAAGCTTTCATCATAGTTGGTTTCTACCACTATAGAAGGTGGGAAGGATCTACTGCACTCCAAAAACCCTGTCATAGAACATCGTTATGATATGGATGTTATAATCTTGCCAGAACATAGTAGAGACCATTGGAGGAAGGGTTTCAATCAACATATAGCACTGGCTATACTCAGACCAAAATGAATTCTGATAGTATGTACATGCCACCTTTTGTGAGTACAATATTCCTATTTTCCATGATAGGATTGTTTAGCATGATCAGCGTTTGTTAAGAGCTGATTCATGTTATATAATGTTATTCGGGAATGGGAAAAAATAAAATAGGGTAAAAAACCAAACAAGAAGTGATTTTTCTAAGGATTATCTTCAACAAGGATTGAATAAGATTTCATAATTGATATTTGTCTTGACAGGGATTTGGGAGCTTTATGTTGGCCCTACTTCCCTGTGTTGAGAGTAGTCCAATTCGCCCTACAAATCCCACTACCCAGGTTGCTTTTACAAGCAAGGATCTCTATTGATAAATCATTTCATCAAGAGCCAAATCTGAAATTATAGCCACCTCAAAGATTGAAGAACTACATAAGAAAATGTCATTAATATACTAGTCATTGTCTCTAAAACTAAGCTTCATTAAAAAATATTTATAAGGTACAAACCTTGGTCATTATTCTATTGCGTTCATCACCTTTAGTAGTGGTGACCCAAATGGTACACCTACCAACCCATTGCCCTAGAATTCCATCAATACTACTGTTGATCTGAGATATTGTGGGACTTGCAAACCAGTGACTGGTGGCACAGGAACATCTAATGATGAAGAGGAATGAATATTACGAGAAGGATTAAAATGAATGCCTTGTGAAGGCCTATAAATAGATGATGATAAATCCTATCGTTGAGAAGAACCACTACTTCTCCTAGGTGCTTGTGTGAATGGAATATGATGTGATCCCCAAGGCATACTTGGTAGCGGATATAGCATAAAAGAAGAAATATCCCCAAGTCCATTTGGATTTCGGTTCATTGGAACCCCATTTCCATATTCATGGTTAGTTTCTTTGTTCTCTGAACCTGCAACAAACCAAGTATTACTAGAAATCAAAATCATCATGTTTATTGAACTGGCTTCTTCTTACTGAGAAGATGAACGTTCCCTTGTACCAACATTGGAGCTAGAAGCATTGCCAAGTCTATGCATAGAAGAAATTTCATTCCATCCAATTGAATGCAAACTCCTTTGTATACTAGACAAAACATGAAACATATGGGCTGACGCAGTTGGGCACTAGTGCTTACACCTGCTGGACCTGCATCTACAAACTGGTCACCTAAAAATGGTCTCGTAGAAGGTGAAGGATTTGGTTGCAAGTCAGGTATATACGTTCCAACATTTCCAGATGGCCATATTTGAGGTACACTTTATTCCTGTTGATGTGGAGGGTTGTGTCTTGCTTGAACAGCTCTGTGGGGAGCTTCTGATTACCTAACCATAGATAAACCTATGAAATTTGGACTCACATCACCTACACTAGCCCTAGGTATGATTGGTTCTTCTGCAGGCCTAATGACATGAATTGTTGCAGTGGTAGCAGGAATATTTAGGTTTCTATGGATGGTGTGCCATCTATGAGCTGTAAGGCAGAGGTGACCATAATCCTAGTGTGAAGAACATGGGAGGACATCTAAAGATGATGGACCTGAAATGCTTTCCACAGTCTTTATTTTACAGGATCCTTGTCTGCCATCCATAGGATGATTGGCACATCCATTTCTGTTATCTAGAGTCTATCATACATCTAACCATGCTGCTAAAAGCAAACATCACTTGTTCATATTTTGATCCAACCAATTTAGTTGGGTGAGGACAACAACTTGAATCCATGAATGGTTTCCCTTCATTTGCAACTACTATCTGATTGGTGCTGAAGTTATAATTATTACCATCAGAAGTAGTTCCATAGTTACAACTTGAACGAATATGTAGATGATCATCCATGACCTGGTTGTTGAGGGCATCCACAGACACACTTTCAGAATGAAGGACATGTGAGTCCACCACTTGCCTTTCAAACCTTGAAGTTGACTACACATTTGAAATTGGGTTCCAGCCAATAACCATTTTATCTTCAGAAGTGCATCCCTAATCAACTGATATATCAGAATTTGTTACACTTCTAGTGGCCCAACCATTGACAAAAGAACTACTGCCACTAGATTGACTTCCTATGTTTATGAAACTACATCTTGGGCTGCTCCCTACAACTTGATAATCAGGTAAACTTGGAGCATCCATGAGATTCGGTCACTCACCAGGATAAATATGTGATTCAATATCCACATTATGTTGGTCAGACATATTTTCCAAATAAAAAATTTCTGATATAGGGTGAAAGGTGCTCCTTTGGGCTTGCATTATAGCTTCAATCAGTCTCCCAAGTTTATAAGTTAAGCAACAGAAATGTGCTATTGCGAGTCACATATTTGATAGAAATTACAGTTGAGAATGTATCAACCGCACCAATTATATGAAAAAGACATCACTCTTTAGGGCAGGATTGATGGATCATAAAAATACATTAACTTTCTTCCAATAGACCTTCCTAAATAATGTCAACGAGTCAATATTAGTCAATGCCATTTCTAAATGTTAAACTTTAAAAATATCATAATTCTCTTTGAAATGAAAAAATCTTAAACTTCACATATGCACTACAAGATATGTTCAAAAGAATAACTCCAAACTCTAAAAAGAGAATATAGGATTTTCTAATATATTTAGTCTCAAAACACACTGCATGATAAAATATGAGGTTGCTAGTATTGTGGAGATGTAATAGTAAAACTAGTTATTCTTGGATCCTTAAGCCTAAATCAAGTATGCAGTTTCTGATTATCACTTCCCACTACTTTTGGACATATTTACAACTATATCAATGCCAGTGAGTTGTTTCAATATTCTTACACAATACGAACTAGAAATCTACTAGAGGACAGGTTACTGTTGTTTCCAAGAGAAGGACCTATGAGCAAGGTTCATTTACATGTCTACTAGACTGGTAAATCTATTCAAAGGACCTGTATTGACATATGAAGTGCTAGTAAAAACTGTACAAACAAGAACAATATAAAGAAGGGACATTATTATAAACTAACTACACAAATGACATGACCAATGCACAACATTGAAGAAATTAACATATCATACGTGCATATGTAGAAAAATGCTAATACAAGTATTAACTTTTATTGAGGTCACATGGTTGCATAGAGACGAGGATTAACATCACAACTGTACTCGTTGTTGCAATGATTAGAGATTCCAATGCAAATAGTTCAGAGACTTCAACCCACATCAAGATTTCAAGAAAAACATCCCATGTCTTCTTGGACATAAACCAGTAACAATATTGCATGAATTGCAAATGCATGTTTTGCAACTCAAAAAATATTGTTGAACTAGAATTATCCATGCTGACATTTAATAAATGAAAAGGGATCATACGATTTGACAAATCCTACATATAAGGAGGTGTCAAGGTATCTGGAAGTCCTCTTCTTTGGAGTCAGTACTTAGGTGGTTGCTCATTCATAACAACCCAACAGTAAAGGGTCAACTTCATCCTACTACACTAATAGATCGATATTGCATGCCTTGTCAACAGAAAAATGTTAAGCATGTAACATGAGATTTCAAACTTGGCCTTACATTTTTGGCTCATGTTCTTCTGTTTCTCCCCTTCACCGAAAATAGGTTTGTTCAGGGATCAAATGGATGATCCAACAAGAGGCTATCCTATGTGGGTTGTGATCAGATTGACAGAAATCTCTTTCTTGTGGAGATAAAATTTTCAGGAAACTTTTCGTGAGAGCAATATTCAGATCAACTTGGGAGAAGTTTTAGCATTTCCATCAGATCTGACAATCCATATTTAAGCTAGGACTGCCATATTTAGATATGATATAGATTCTCTTTAAGTTGGAACCAAAGTAGACATGCTATCCTTGTTTATGGTGAAAGGGGGATCTTGTGTGACTACTCTCTGGCTCCTGAATGTGAAAATATTGGTTTATATGAAACATAAGGTATCTGATGCACTTTTCCAAAAACATGCCGCCAATTCCAAACACTCAGCACATATTAACAAGCATGGGATTATTCCTCGGGTAAAACCATGTGATACAAATAGAACATGCATAAATATATTCCCAAGCATTTGAAGCAAAACATGTTGACTACACCCAGATGACCATCCAAAATACTTATAAAATTGGTAACCATCATTTAGGACAAATCCCTTTGTTGTTTCTTTCATCCTGTTACATCCAAAAGAAAATCACCTTAAGCAAAGAATGATGAAAGTCCTTCGCAAAGTATCTAAATCTACAACTAAACATTTAAAAGTATCATATATGTATCCAACATAACCTTTTAAAACCAGGTTTTTACAACAGAAGAAGTGAATGAGAAATATAAGTCCAATCCACCCTTATATAAAACCTTACAATAAGCAAAACCCATAAAATCATAGAAAATTTCAAGCAATGCTAGATAGAAAACAAACAAAAAATCATATTAGAGGAGCTATGCAACAGGTTTTAGAAACAGGCACTCAATCACAAAGATATCATTAGAGCAATGGTTGACAAAGGTAGAAAAAATGAAGGAGGGTACTTTAGTGTCTTGTGGACATCAAGCCTTTGATAAATTCTTAAGAAATGACAATATGACTTTGAATGGATGTACATTTTAGGAACCTGACTTGAGTATGAAGAAAAAACAATATACCATAGTGTACTATAGAAAAATCCTCAAGCGTCTAATTATCACAATTTCTATCTGCTCTCTCATTCATCCCTGAAAAGCCAAAATCAGTGATTATTACATGTATGTTTGTTAATTTGCATGGTAATTCACACCATTATTATTCATCCAAGATAAAGACATAAGGATTTGAGGTTAATATCTAAAAAGGATTTTTTTGTTTGTTTTAGTGTGCTTTAAACAAATCTTCAAGTACAAAAATAACAAACCACAGTACATCCCTCGCACAAACACAATAGTGTTAAGCCTTCATGAAAAATGACAGAAGAAAAATATAATGAATTCCATTAAATTCCAATATGCTTTAATACTAGAATTTCTTCCTATTCTGGCTTGCTCTGAATATGTGTGTACATGTGCACTACTAGAGACAAAAATTTAAAACAGAAAAGTAGTTCATTTCAGAATGACAAATTTTGCATCCTACATTACCTCACCAACGCTTGAGCATAAAAAATATTTATGTAAATTTATATCCATGTTGTATTCAATGAACACATTCCTTGGTGTTTTATTTGCATGCAGTCATGTAGGTCTAGTTGATGAAGGCTATAAATATTTTAACTGCATGAGAGAAAGTTATTAGATCACACCTGTGATGGAGCACTATATATGTATGGTTGAACTTCTTGGCCGAGTTGGGTGCTTGTATGAAGCACAAGACTTTATCAATAAAATGTCAATAAAACCTAATGCAATTGTATGGAGTTGTTTGCTTGGTGCATGTAAAATACATAATAATATGAAGCTAGCACAATGTGTGGCAGAATGCCTTTTTTGAGCTGGACCCTAGCAATCTGGCCCCTTATGTGTTTCTCTCAAATATTTATGTTGCTGCCAGGAGGTGGATTAACATTGAAAGAGTACAAAAAAGGATGAAATATAGAGGAATAAAAAAGACCCCTCGGGGAGTTGGATTGAGATCAATAGACAAATACTTGTTTTCCTTGCAGTGGACAAATCACATCCACAAACAAAGGAAATCTATTCAATGCTATCTTGGGAGATGAAGGTGGTTGGGTATGTTCCTGGCAGGAGGTTTGTACTAAATGCTATGAAGGAGGAGAAGGAGCATATCAGATACACTGGTACCCCTTACCCATATCAATACTATGGGTGAAAATCACAACCTCATTTAAATCATCAGGTTGGTAAGGAACTAAGGTGATCTCTGCACATCCATACATGAATGCCTGGCCTATATATTTTTTTACATAGGAAAATGAAGAAAATCCTTCATCATCCTTTGCTTTCACACTCCATCAAGTATCCATGATCCATTTCTGACTTGGCTCTACCCAACTAGCCACTACATCTTCCAGACCAGATTTATTTTTATGTTAACTATACTTGATTAATTTATATGTAATCCATTGCTACTCTTCCCTATGCTCATACTCTTCTCCAGAGTAAATTCCAACCTTAACAAAGGATGGAAGGTAAAACATCTTATGCTTCTTCTACAAAGTGCAAAGTTGGAAATATACTAGACATGGGTCTTCTATATACATTGATCCAGCAAGTGTTTACAACTTTCTCCCTGAGTGGCTTCAATAATCATACCTAAAGACACTCTCAACATCACTCTCAGAACTTCTAAATTCCTTCCTTAAAACATGACTCTCTTCAACATTGTCTTGTCCATTAGGTGATTGTTCAGTCATGGGATTTCTGGGTTCTACTTCATTTGACATCAAGACTGATTGTTGTGATGTCATCTTTGATGTCAAAGCAAGCCATAACTTCAGGTAATTCTTCCCAACACCTTGATTATATGATTTTGCAACTTTTTGTCATTACACCCATAGGCCAACCTCTCTGACATTCAAGTTCAATGATGCAAAAATTTGTCTATTAATCCTCAAAAATATATCCATATTATCTTTAGTAGAAGGCATCGTAGAAGAATGACTGAGATTATCACAACTTCCATAAATTTGGCAGGGTCACCTGCACCTTTCTTTATTTTCTTCACCTTAAGAATGAATGTACGACCTTGTATAGAAACAACTTGCAAATTCAATGAAGCCTTCCTACTCAGATTCATATGAAAGTGTTAAACATCTGCAATTTTGTTGAACTGTACACCCCAATTCACTTCAACACCTATAGACTTACACTCTTGATCAATTTGAACCTAACAATGGTCGATCCCTCTATTGAAAGTCCATAACATATTTCCCATCTTGAAACCAAATACTTTGTAGATCTTCCTTTAAAATCCTCTGCAACTAGTTGCAATCGTGAATACTCCGACAATTCACTAGTAGTTCAATAATTAGAAGGTCATCTAAAAATTGATCTAGATCAATGGGTCAAATATGATATTAACCATTGGGCTTCACTCCCTTTATACATTCAAGCCATCAATAAATTTCTAGGCCAATATTCACTAATTGGAAATTCAAAGGGCATTAAAATATCTAGAATTGTTGTAAACCAAGAATTGTTAACAACATCTTTCTCCAAGCTAGACTTCAATTTATTAACTGCTTGAAAAGCTTGTCCATATTCCATTTGATCAAGATGTAATAAGGAAAAATCCTACAAAAAATTCCTTGCTAGGGAGAAATTGTCTTAAAGCAGCATTCACACCACTTTTCTCATCAAATGAAGACATCTTGAAACCACTTTTGACATTAATAGTCTCTGCCATACAAACCTTTGACACAAATGACAACCCTGCCAAAATTATGTTGGACATGTGGCCTCATAAAATTGAAGTATTAACTGGTGGATGATTTTATTTTCTAAGGGGATGATTGATTCAATGTTTTTCAATGTATAGCTTGATAATAGCTTGAACCATTGATCCTTAACACCCTAATTTTTCCTCTTGTGGAATCATTGGCCAACTTGTTGGATTCCACATTTTGTTCTCTTAGGACTTGAAGGAATTTGATTTTGTGAAATCAAGCCACCTCTTACTCTATTTTTAAAAGGATCAAGGTAAACTTACAATTGTTTGACTTGGTAATTCTATGAATAGATTTAATAACAAATAAAGACTCTTCAACCATAATAACAAAAAAAAAATTGATGAGCTAGAGCCAATTTCAAACCTTGGAGAAAATTGTAGGCCTTTGCTTGATTATTAATGAAAACTCTAATACTCAAAGAATATTGCAATTCCTTTTGTCCTTCATGAAGGATTCCCCCTGCACTTTCCATCCCCAGATTTCCTTTTGAGGCAGAGTCCAAGAACAAGAAATAAAACTATTGAGATGATTTCCAAAGTTGAAATTCATGTTCTAATAGTTAAATTTGCCAATTTGATATAGGAATTTTCCTGCCTTTTGAGGCTTGGAATTTTGATGTAGGAATATGAAATTGTAGAAACAAAAGCTTTTATTCTTGATTTAAAACCTAAGGTTTTGAAGATCCTCTAATCCTCGATAAGGGGTGATGAGATATGAGGAATCTTGCCTTGATTGTTGTTCAACTTGGATTAACTTGCTCTTGCTTGAAGACCACTTTTTTATGCACAAGACAGATCTTCCAACTCATATATTTGGGTAGTGTAACCCATAATATTTAAATATACTCCTTTCTTCCATGTTTCCCTTATAGCTAGGAATCCAATGAGTGAATGTCTCATTCCATGATGAAAACATTCTCATTAGGTGTTGGAGATATTGGAATGTTGTTTTCCACACTTGTCAGGTGAAAATGCATTCAAAAAACAAGTGTTGAATCATTTCAACATCTTATAAACACTATGCACATTGGGAGGGTCAATGGATTCCACATTTAACTAATTTTTCAACAATTAAAACCTTCACTTGCACCAACAATCAACAAAAGAAGTTAACTTTGGGAAGACACTTAGGGTTCCATATTGAACTTCATATGGTAGACTTCTATAATTGAAAGGAAGAATCTAGATGGTGATGATATCCATGTTTGGCACTGTATTCATTAGATCATTAGTATTGTAGAAGGAGGAGTCCTTAGGGGTGCGGTCTTGAAGAGAGTCTAAGAGGGATATTAACAACAGTTGTATATGAATTAGAGGGTCCCTAAGATCCCAACCTAGCCAATGTCTAAGAGACCATTTGGAAATGTTGTATAAAATCTACGAATTTTGAGCATCCATACATTATTTTAGAGGTAAAAGAACCAAATTCTTTCCTAGAGGTGATTTCCCCATTATGGTGTCCAACCATATGGAGATGGATTTCCCATTACATAAGATCCGTATGAGCTTGGAATGGATGATCATAGTTTCTATTTTGATGGGATTCCAAATTGTGGATGCTTTCTTTATACTTAAAGGCCTTTTGAAACATCTAAACCTTTCTCCAAAAAAGTATTTTTTGCATAAAACATTTTTCCACCAGTGCACTTATCTTGTAATTAGATTCCATATGAATTTTGACCCCATGAACACATTCATAATTTGTGGATATTTTACCCCTAAACTTCCATATACCTTGGTAGCCTTGACAAATTTCCAATTAATTAAATGGAAATTTTTAATGTCTTCTCTCCTTGCGAAATAAACTCCCTAATTTCTTGAGCCATTTAAAGAGAGATACCCATTCGTGCATGAATTTCTAAGCATTGAAATATGGGGAGGGTTGAAAGTGGAAATTTGATTAATATTATTATTCTAGCTAGGATTAGCCATTGTGACCACCAATGACGAAGTTTATATTTTATTTTCCCTTTCACACTCTACCAAACTTGGGATGAAGGGTTTGATAATCCAATTTCCATCCCCAAGTACTTGAAAGAAAACTAGGTTTCTTGATGAGGAATCAGTAAAATCCTTGATATAGCTTGGAGCTTTGGCTATTGTTCCAACCAAATATTTGGCTCTTATTATAATTTATTTATCCTTGGGGCCTTTGACAAAAACATCCAATGCTTTTTTGAACTTGGCTATAATGATTGTGGATGCCTCTCCAATAAGAAGAGCATCATCCGAAAATTGAGTGGTTGATGTTTTTCACTCCCCTAATGATCCTTATGCCTAAAAAGTTTCCATTACTTCTTTATGTACTTAATTTCCTGCTAAGAGATCCAACCATTATGATGTAGAGGAGAGGGGCAAGGGGGCAGCCTTAGTGCAACCCTCTACTTCCTTTGAAGAAATTTGATGGGTTTCCATTAACATGAAGGATAATCTAGGGATTTCATATGCATATGGAGATCCATTGAATAAAGGAGGAATAAAATGAAAACCTATGCATGACATTAAAGAGAAAATAATGTCTCACTCTATTAAAACCATTAGCTATATCTAACATATCTAACTTTACAATCATACATTGTTCATTGTTTTCATGACTAAAGTGGATGGTTTTTTCGACTAAAATCATTAGTCCACAATATGACTTTTCTACATAAAACCACTTTGATTTTCCAAAATTACCTTGGAGAGGGTACTTTTCAATCCATTTTCAATTACCTTGGTTAAAAAATTTCATGAGCCATTACATAAGGAAATAGGGAATACTTTCCTTTGCAACAAAGGTGAGAAAGCTTAAGTTCATGTTGCAACCGACTCTGCAAGTTTTTTGATGCATTGAATCATTCTCTTGAGGTTGGTTTTGATTGTGTTCCAACAAACTCTAAAGAAATGGATTGAAAATCCATCCAAGTTTGGTTTTAAACTCTCAAGTGCTAAATTGATTTTCTCCTTTCTAATTTCCTTTATTATATCTTTTTTTTTTCTCTTGAGAGATCAAGCTTGGGATATTTTCAAGCATCGCTGTCATTATACTTGGTTCATCCCCCTATATTTTTTTGTATGTCTCTTCATAATGATAATTTTCTACTCCCTTGATCACTGGAAAATTTCAAAGAGTAATGCCATCTTGTAGCATAATTTATTTGATATTAATGACATATTTAAGATTTTGCAGGATGGAGTACAGGGCTATCAAACAATTGCTCAAAAAATGGGCCATGAAGAATCAGCCATTTTTGGAGTAGAAGAAGGTGAAATTGAAAATAAAAAATGGAAAATGAATATATGAAAACTATTTAATTAGAGAGTAAATTCTTATGTATTTGAATACCATCAAGTTCTCAAGAAATAGGAGGAGACATGGAGACTAATATTTATAAGCTTGTGGCATGAAATAGGAACTATAATACAACATTATTTTATAATCAATGCAAAGAAAGGTTCTTTCAAAACAATGTCAAAGAATTTACCACAATATTCTTCTTGGAGAACAACATAATTTTTTTTGTGTTGGGTCAAAGGAGTTGACTGGATTTGGATCAGAATTGGAGCAACCTATTGGTGCCATGTGGAGGGCCTTCCATGGTGGTGAAGAGTCCATCCTAGGAGAAGAATCTACAGTGTAGTATTGGGCCTAGATGGGCTATCTTGAAGTGATGGAGAGGAGTTGAAGATTGGGTGAAGTTTGGTGCCAAAGTACAACACCTTGATGGACTAAGGTCACTGCTAGATTGGCAGTTTGGAGCTCGGGAAGTGGCCAGCCTAGATAGCAGAAGTGACTTGCAGCACTGTTAGGTGGCAACCCTCCTGGAATCTCGATGTGTTGTCCTTTGAAGGACTAAGGGGTATCTAGTGAGTAGTATGGGTGTGTAGGATTGGAAAGACAAGATACAACATAGAAGCTGCAATGACATTTGTCATTGTATCTTGTTTACCATATATTGTTGTCTTATTAAAAATTGGTTTAATATAATAAAGTTGGGTTGAAAATTGTAAAAATTGTGCATACTTGTGCATATGTGATTTACTGTTTTATATTTTCCACTATGCAAAGTAGTTCTGGTTGATATTCTTGGTTTGGTAGCGTCAGAGATTTTAAGATTCTAACCTAGACCCAAGATCATGGAAACTCAACACCAACTTGTGGAGGGACTATTGGTCTATGGTTCATTGACAAGCTTTGCACCTGTTAACATGAATTTTTAAATAGTTTTCTATGTACCCAAATTTTCCTCTTTATCCTTTATTTCTTTTTGATTTTTCTTAGTAGGTTTTTGTAATATCCCCACTTTTAGTTTTCAACACTAGAGATGAGTTTGGAGAGGACACAATTCCGGCACCGAAAGTTAGGAGGAAAAGGGAATATTGCAGCTCTAGTGGAATGTGGGGACCACAAGAAAGAGAAATTTGACCTAAGGAGGGAACTCACACTCTTGGAGGTGAGAGGAAAGAGGAGAGTGAGAATTAGGAGAGAGAGAGAGAGAGAGTGGGGACCACAAGGAGAGAAGGGGCCACAGATTATAAATAGAGCTTGGGGGTCTTACTTTTGGAAATATTTGATCATTTTACAATCTAACAATTGTTCTCTTGAGTTGCTTAGCCAAGACAACCATGTTGTTTTGTACAAGGAATTCCTGAGCTAGAATTCGACCCTCATTTCAGAGAACTTCGAGTGTCTCCCTAGTGAGGTAATTTGGGGGAACTCAGTTCGGAGTTTCCTTTGGGCATCATTGGAGGAGTTTACTTAGCAGTATGCATTTCTTGGGAACAAAGGTATTTCCATGGAGCACATTTTGGGAGAAAGCATGGATTGGAGGCTCCGAGTTTGTGCAGGAAGTTATCTTATTGTTAGACTAGAGTTTGAATAGGGATTTTGAGTTGGATTGGAGGCTATCACTTGGATCAATTTTCCTATCTCTTGATAGGGACTCAGAAGCCAATTCGTGGTACATGGGGGAGGAGATTCCCAGAGAATTTCCCTTCAAGAATTTACAAGAAATTTCCTTGGGGAAGGGCGAAATTATGGAGTGATTTTCAGGGCTAGAATTACTTGCTTCAACGTGGGATGAATTTGCCTTCCTAGGGCCTGTGCTGTCATTTTTAGGGATTACCTTGCAGCAATAAAATCACTTAGAGTTAGTGGGATTTGGAGGTTGGACTCTCACTTCTCTTCCAAGAGATATATTGCAGGAATTTCCAACTCATTGGAGGAGTTTTGGAGCAAGAATTTAGAAGAGATTTCTGAACTAGGTGTTGGCTGAGTATTTGGAGGAGAACACACCAAATTTGGGTAATTCTGGAAGGTCAGAATTAGCCCAAATCATTTATGGTTTTGCTGGACTAGCCTCAAGGGGTCTGCTCCTAATTTTATAGAATTCTTGGAGGAGTTTGGGTGCGGCAAAACAAAAGAATTATTTGGTAGCTAGTGGGGAGGAGTGAGCTCAAATTGTGGGTTCTGGGTGGTCGGTAAGACTAGGCCCAACCCTTTATGGGTCTTTATGGGTTTATTGAGGAGAGGCCAAGATTAATTTGGCGGAATTTTCTGAGCAGTCTAGATGACATGTCTATGGAGGATTAGTTGGAGGCTCATGTCAAGCCCATGATGGAGGAGGATGTGAAACCATTGTTTGGGCTAGCCATTGATGAGGGGAACATAGAGACTACACATTGGGATTCCAGCACAATTCTCTTTAGAGGCGCACGGACAAGATCTACAACGTTATCAACCCACCCCTACACATTGGATTGAGAGAGGTGGAGTTGTCTAGACATAATAGAGGGGATGACCAGGTTAGAAGCACTATTAGGTCACCTTTGCCCATTGGAGAGAGGGAGACAGAGATACCTAGTCAGATCTCATGTGTTGACCTAGATAGCGGGATGAGACGATTGGAGTTGCACAAGGTGCAACATCTGCTTGTCGGGGTTCATGCATTCGATCCCTCTCTTGGGGTTGGATGGCGAGAGATTTTGATTTGGTACCTGGTGGAGTGGGCTGGACTCCAAAAGGTAGGAAATAGTGCCTTCAACATACTGGACTCATGGAGATGGGCATAGTCTGGAGTAAAGCTCAGTGGGAGCTATTAGAAACTAGGGGAATAGGAGGCCTAGGTTGGCATTGAGATCTAGGTGGGGCTCCCTATCCAATATTAGGCAATGGGATTGATGAGGTAGTCGACCTAGTGACTGAGCACATGCATTCCTTAGGGGATTTCCAGTTGGGACTAATGGATATGTAGTTTGTGACCGGGATCCATGGATTGTATTGGCATGTTGGTTGCGTATGGGGTCGCAAGATGATTAACATTATCTAGGAGGAGCTGGTGGGAGGAGGTGGCATGGATAGGCCACCGTACCGGGCATTGTATGGAGATGATGTTCTCCCATTGGGGTATTGTGTACAAGAGTCACCAAGGATCGACACATTAGAGATATCCCCTTTAGCAGGCGGGGAGTTAGGCCGCTCAGGTTTACTAGAGTAGATGAGGAGGTGTATTTTACTTTGTGGCAGGTGCACTAGTAGCGTGGTGGATGCATGGGTACATATGAGATTCCCTATGGTACATTGGGGCATGGAATTGAACATTGGTATCTAGTGGTGCACTAAGTTGTGCTAGGGAGTTCAGTGTTATGCAGAGGAGTGTAGGGGTGCGTATTTGTGTGCAACTGAGCATGATGATGCACAACAAGTTGTCAAAACATTGCTACGAGAAAGATCTCCTAACGAGGGCATCATGAACACGATTGTGTTTGGCACACTCATATTGGGAGAGCGAGCTGATCAGAGGGTTAACCATGAGCTTCCATTTATCACTCTCCAGCATTGCACACTGGCACAGGGGACTTGGATATCATCTCTTGATGCTCTCGTCATGATCAACAAGACCCATGAGGTTCATCTAAAATAGTTGGACATGACACAATGCATTGGTGGTAGTCCGATCTTCTACAGAGTTAGCACTTGCACCACCCTTGAGCTCACACTCAGGGTGATGCATGACCCCCTTTTGGTGAGAAATTTTGGGGTGTCTCTGGAGAACCTACAATGGTTGGTGGACCTTACTTATCGACGATGTTTAGGCTCTGGGAAGTATTGGGGAGAACTTTTAAGAGGCATGACGACATCTCCCACTATGGGGTATGGCCAGTGCAGGGCTATGTCACACACACCAGATTGGTTCGTGTTGTATGGAGTTCATATATTGATTGCATGAAGGGACTTGAGACGTGGTATAGGTTGGTTCCATCAGTTGTCAGGACTATGCCACAGTCATTCTTCCTGTGGGATTCATGCGTAGGAGGTGACATCATGGAGGTGCTTAGTCCAGATGCATTGAGATTCCATAGATGTTTTTCCATAAGGTCCTAGGAGAGGTGGATACAACTTGGGCATGAGTAGCAGAATGTCGTGATCAGAGTTGTGTAGCAACAAGGTAGTGGCACCATTTTTAAACTAGCATGAGATTCAGGCATTGTAGGACTTGGCAGTATAACTACCCTTGGGGATGAACTAATTTCTACAGGGGAAGATCATTCAGGTCCTCCATTGGGCTTTGGTGTCTCACTGATGGCATGGGGGACTTCATTAGCATGGCAGGTTGGCTAGCAGAAGGATATTAGGGGAAGCCCATGTGGGAGAGACTTCATTCCCACATGGATTGGATTGTATCTTCAGGAGTTTACTCTTGGAGTGCAAGGGGTGGACTACTCGGCAGGGTAATTTCATAAGGAATTGGACAAAGTCACACATTATCATGATGTGTTACTTATTCATAGTATGCAAAGGGCTTCTAGTACATATACCTTGTTGGATAGTGAGCGGAGCAAGGGGTGCTCCCTAATGATCAAGTTGGCTTGCGATCCGAGTATCGAGGGATTCCTTCATGTCTAGATAATGCTATCGGGTAAAATGCACGGTGTATGGAGAATGAAAACTACCCTCAAAGGCCTTCCCGAGACCTTCGACAGACTGTAAGATTATCTACAGATGCTACCAAGTTATACACATGTTCATAGACAAATATCAATTAACAAAGTATGGAAAGAGTATTACCTCAAGTCTCCTTCTAGATTTGTTTGGAGATCACAATGTAGCCAAGAAGAACTCCCTCAAAGCCGGCTCCAAATCAATTCTTGCACAAAGGAAAGGCAAACACAATCACCACATACAACCTTGAAAACCAATATATGAATACACAACAAACATATATTTGCATACAACTAAACTACTCATATAAACAAGTATCAACTGAACAACTTAATGAACTATGTTACCGACACCATGGAGTAGGGAACACAACTACAGTTCTGTATTAATAACGGAAGAGTGATTACAACCATCTGTTGTATCAGTCTTCCTTTGCCTCTTTCGCTTCTCTCTCTCTCTCCCTTCTAGCTCACTTCTTCAGATATGAGACAGTTCACAATAGCTAAGTAGGCTATCATTTCAAATGCTCTGACCCCTTTCACAATAACCCTCACCTTGCTTATATAGCAATTGAGTTAGGGTTGCCAAGCTCCTCCTTGAGTTCACTAGGGCAAAAGCAATGAACTTGCCATGCTTTTCAGCTCTTTCCCATTTGCCTCCTTTTCTTAGATTAGAAATCCTCCAAATATCTCGAATTTGGATGTTTCCTTTCTTTTCTTGAGTAATTTTAGGGACAAATATCTAGATATTTGTGAGTCAATTCGTTCCTTTGACCCTTGGAACTTCACCAAGTTTCACTAACACTGTTCCCATACTAGTAACATGCTTTAGTAGGGTCACTAACGCACCTCCAGGCTTGGTAACAAGCTTTATAAAGCAAGTTGTTAGTGCACAACTAGCGTTAGTGTGGAATCAAGGCCTGTGATTGTGGTCTTTGTTTTAGCTATCATGTATTTCCCCTCTGAGTTGATGAGGAGGTCAATTTGTTGTATAACATATGCCCCCTAAAGTATGAGATCAGAGGCAGAGACGATGGCTGAAATACTTTACTAAAACTGTAATTTTTCTGTCAAAATGAGAGAGAGAGAAGCTTCGGGCGGCAAGGGAAACCTGATACAAACACACACACACACACACACACACACAGATATATATATATATATATATATATATAATTGCTAAAATCATGTCCTGAGTCAGGTATTCCCATGCTCAGTAGCTATGTCAGAGTGATTTTCTCCAAAGAGATATGATGATACTAGCCGCCGATAAGCACAATGCAGGTCCAGTGTCATAATAGGATCATCCTGAAACAACTGTCTCCAAAAAACAATATCCGCAGCTTGGGAGAGGAAACAAGGCTGAATGATGCAAGCCTCTACCCAAGGTCTTGATTTCCGCTTCACCGAACAGCATAGATCGATACATGTGAAAATATGCATTGATGTCGAACATGCATGAAATCATCTGATTACTAGTCAATAATGGAGACCGTTAACAGACGCGAGGAAGGCCACCGATAATGGTGATGGTCTCCAAGATGCACAGTGCAATCTAACAAGTGTGAAAGATGTCTTTGTCGTCAAACACCCGTAGAATCGCTCAACCAGGAGCCAATAATGAGAACCCCTGATCAAACACAAGGTGACCTTCTACTAATGTCTGCAAGTACCAAGGCACTGAATGTGTTTCTGGGTTATCTTCCTAGATAGAGTGTTGAAGTCGATCGGAAGAAACTTGTTGAAAGGTAGGCAATAATGTGTCCTACATCAATCGACATGAACTGGGACAAGAATGATTTTGTTTTTTGAGGAATATTTTGAGAATTTGGGTCTAAACAACAGAGGGCATGATGGAAGGATATGCTTGATGGGTTGATGAAGGAAACAAAAAGTTAACCCTTGAACAATAGAAGGCACGACAATAGTTTTAACCATGCAGCACTAGACTCATGAACACTACAGAGTGTTAGGATACAAAGATGCAATTACATCAGGGTATTTAGGCTAAACTCATAGGATGGTAGGATTCATATTGAGAGGCCATCACAAGGAAGGTTTATCTGAGGGAGTGCCATGTTCAAGGGAATGACTGCTGCCAAACCATGCTTTCTAATATGGAATACAGTTGTATTGTCCACTTTCCCCGTTTGATTAATTTAATGAGTCCAGATGGGTAAACTCATTGATCTTTGATATTTAAAGAGTCTGAAAAGGACTGCAAAAAGAATGACTCTTTGCCCTATCTGATTAGTTTAATGAGTCCAGACAGGCAAACTCATCGATTTTTTCATGTTTTAAGAGTCTAAAAAGTATCATAAAAAGAGTGACTCTATATCTTGTCTGTGTAATTTAACGAGTCCAGACTAGACAACTCGGTGGTATTTTCATATTTAGAGAGTCTGAAAAGATCGTAAAGAGAGACTCCATGGTGGTCCCTTTGTCATAGTTGTTAACCGGGTGCGACAAAAGGTTAATAGTATACCCGGATCGGTTACTTTTCCATAAGTTAATCTATTGAATCCGGATAAAGAGAAACCTATGTTCAATAGATTTTGACCTAATTTTGTTACGAGTACGAGGAGATAGACTAAACTCATTTTTCATTGTGAATTTTTAATGAGTCACGCGACGACAAACTCAATACCTTCATCAAAATTTTTAATGAGTCAAATGAAGAAAACTCAGGGTATCTTTTTCAGATTGGTGAGTGAGAAAAAGAGGTAAAAGAATGGCTCATTCCCTCTTCATATATTTAACGAGCTCGAAGGAGGGAAAAAGGTCAGGGATTTTTTGATTTAAGAGTGAGAAATGGTCCCAAAAAAGAACATGCTCTCGTTGTTGCCATATATTTTTAACGAGCCCGGTGAAAAAAACTCGGGATTTTTCAGTTTAACGAGCGAGAAAAGTACCTAAAAGAATGCTCGGGTCATATTTATAAAGTTTAACAAGCCTAAAGACAAATCTCAGGATTTTTTTCAGTTTAAAGAGCAAGAAAAAAGCGGCTAAAAAAGAATGCTCCTTTGGTCTTTTTCAGTTTAATGAGCTAGAAAAAGATCAAAAAAAAAAAAAAGTTGCTCAGAGCATTGTTGTATAGATTTAACAAGCGCAACGATGAAAACTTAGAGATGTTTATATTTTTGAAAGAGCAATAAAATATCTCAAAAAGTTCTCTATTGAGAATTGCATAAAATTACACAACACATGCCTAGTGCAATACTAGGCATAATACTTTTTCAGATAGAGCCCATTTCTAGGCTCCTTGAGCGGGACTCCTTCCCAGTCCTGCAGTTCATATGCCCCTTCTGAGAGGACTTTCTTCACAATATAGGGACCTAGCCATAATGGTTGGAGCGTTCCTGCCCCCAAGAGACCATGTTTATGATCATAGAGCAAAATAAGGTCACCCTCTTGGTAAGAACGAAGCTTAACCTTTTTGTCGTATTGGGATTTTACCCGGCGCTTGTGTGACTCGAGTGCCGGTTCAGCATCTCGATGGGTTTCGTCTAGCTGATTAAGGTATAGTAAGCATTCTTCTTCGGCAGTAGTGCCGGGCAGGAGTTCAACGACTAGTTTCAGAGAAGGGATCTGACACTCAATGGGTAGAACTACTTCTAGGCCATTCGCCAATTGAAAAGGTGTAAAGCCCGTGGTAGTCTTTACTGAAGTTCGGTATGCCCATAGCATCGAATATAACATTTGGTGCCAATTGGTTTTATGGTTTCCTACCAAACTACGGATCATGGTTTTTAAGATGCCATTTACGACCTCTACTTGACCATTAGCTTGGGGATAGTGGGAGGATGATTGATCCTGATGAAAACCAAGCAACGACGTTAAATCAGACATCATATGGTTTTGGAAGTGAGATCCATGGTCTGTAACGATTGTGCGGGGTACACTGAAATGACAGCTGACCTGATTGAACAGGAATAGTGTTGCAGTTTCTCCATCAGTGCTGTAGGTGGCAAGGGGTTTGGCCCATTTTGTAAAATAGTCCACAGCTACTATGATATAGTTGTGTCCACTAGAGGAAACGAGATTATAGGTGACGAAGTCTATCCCCCATTTAGCAAAAGGGCCAACGAGATCACCGGGTGCAGTAGGGCCAGAGGGGCGTGCATTTTCTTTGTGAATACTTGACAAGGATGGCATTGCCGGACGACCGTGACACAATATTTGAACAAGGTTGGCCAGTAATAGCCTGCGCGTAAGATTTTCTGTGCAGTAGATATGCTAGAAAGATGACCGCCACATGCCCCAGCATGGAAGTCATTTAAAACGTGCTCTACCTCTTCATGAGTGAGGCAACGCCAAAGAACTGTATCCGCACCGCAACGATATAACGTATCGTTCATCACTAGATAGTGTCGCGCTTGGTGACGGATGCGACAACGGTCGCCTGTCGTGAGTCCGGGGTGGAATTGTTGGGCTTGGAGGTAGACAAGAATGTCTCCATACCAAGGATTAGTGGTGTCGATAAGATAGATAGCCTCATCCGAGAGAGGATCTTGGGCTATCTCTTTTGGATCGATGATGGGAAGTTCCGACAAAATTTTGGCGAAGACTAAGGAGTTCTTGGCCTTGGCAGTGGTGAAAACCAGATCAAACTATTGCAGGATCACGATCAATTTTGAATATTTTCCTCCAATTACTTGACGAGACAAAATATGTCTCATGGGATTCTCCAAGGCGATGACAGTAGTTTGTTGTAGCATTATGTAGTGTCAGAAACAGTTGATAGCAAAGACCACTGCCAATGACATCTTTTCCACATGCGAATATCTGAGCTCGGGCCCAGCCAGGCCTTTGGAAAAATAATAGATCACATGTTCACTCTGGTCATCATGCGTTTGAACCAAGACCATTCCAAGAGAGGATGGCGAGGCTGCCAGGTAAAGAAGAAAGTCACGGCTATAGTCGGGAGCGCTGAGGAGTGGGGCTGATATAAGTGCCTTTTTCAAGGCATCAAATGATCGTTGAGCTTGATCATCCCACAGATACGACACTCCTTTCTTAAGTAGGTGCATGAAGCCTTTCGTCAATTCGGCATAATTTATGATGAATCATCGTAAAAAGTTTGCTTTCCCTGCAAACGTTGGAGCTGAAGAACGGATTGTGGTTCTGGCAATTGAACAATTGCTTTTACCTTATCGGGATCAACCCTAATCCCATACTTGGAGTCAATGAATCCAAGTAAGCATCCTGACTCGGCGAAGAAAATGCATTTATGTGGATTCAGGTGGATCTTGTAAAATCGACACCTTAGAAAGATCTCTTTTAAATGGTTTAGGTGCTGCGTTCGATGCTTGGAATGGGCTGGAAGGTCATTCAAGTAATCCTGAACGATATGCCTAATATCGTGAAATGTGTAATCCATGGCTCTTTGAAAGGTTGCTCCAGCATTCTTCAATCCGAATGGGAGTTTCTGATAGGAAAAGACACCCCATGGGCAGACGAAGGCAGTTTTATGTTGGTTGTTGGGTTTTATAGCAATCTGGTTGTAACCTGAGAATCCATCCATGAATGAAAATGATTCACAACCAGCGCAGTCGTCAATGATTTTGTTGATGAATGGTGTTGGATAATTATCCTTAGGACACGTGGCGTTCAAGTCTTGATAGTCGACACATACGCAGATGGTTCCTTGTTTTTTATCAACAGGAACCAGATTGGAAACCCATTCCGTTAAGGGAACATGATAGATGAAACCAACATGTAACAATTTTTCCACTTCGATTTTTATGGCTGCCGTTTTGCGGGGATGGACTGATCGAAGTCTTTGACGAACAGGTTTTGCATTGTCGTAAAGCTTGATCTCATGCTCAACGATAGAAGGATCTATGCCAGGATTTTCCTCATAAGACCAGGTGAATACATCATGGAATTCCTTAAGTAGGTAGGTGAGGCTTTCAATTTCCTCAGGATTGCAATCGACTTGAATCTGGATGTTTTACATGATGCCTGTCATGATAGAAATATCGATGAGAAATGTCATTGAAATATTGCACATGTTTCCTTCCGCTTTCAAAGTCTGGATGGTTGTATAGGGTGAGGAAATGATTTCTGGTATGTCAGGGGATAGGATTTGAAGAGGCATCGTGTTCGAATCAGATATCGAAACACGATGGTGCCAATCCTCCCAAGGTCGCTCTTCTAAACTAATGATTTCTCGAATAGCTTCGTCCGTAGGTAGGAATTGATCGAGTAGATCGAAAGAAGGCGTGGTTATGGAAGGGGAAGTGGTACCGTCGACGGTAACCAATGTGACGGGAGATGTGGATGCGGATTGAATGGCTTGGTAGGCCAATTCAGCTGGTGATAGCGGCATTTGTTCTCCGTATGTGTCAAGGTCTGAAGGAGCCGGTAGGATCCATGGATTGGTCAGTTCATGACGAATAGATGAAAGTATGTTGACCATCTGTGAAACCTTCAGAAGTTGAAGAGGAAAACAACCCATGAGGGAAGAAGTCTTCAGTAGACCGATACCTAAACTGACATAAGAGTCAGTTCCACCTCCTACTGGGGGTACGAAGCTACTTGGTAATGGTGAATAATCAGGGGTTCAAAAAGACAACTGATCTACTGTAACTACCTTTCCATCCAATGGGAATAGGATGATGCGAAAGACAGTAGATACGACAACTGTCATGGCATATATTTAATTGCGACCCAACAAGATATTATAGTCGAATTTTTTGTCTACAACTTCTATGTCCACCGTTACGGTTTTCCCATACAAAGTGATGGGGAAACTGGCTAGGTATCCTTTTGGGATAAAGGTGTGGCCGTCGAAAACTTTCAAGGAGTTCGATGACGGGGTTAGGGTTGGAGAACCCAGGGCGAGCCAACATGAAGTCGACATGACATAGGTAGAAGCACCTTCGTCGATGATAGTTCTGTGTATACCTTTACCTTTCGAAGTTATATGCACCTGGAATGCAAGCTGGTGAGAAAGGGGAGGTTTACACTTGTCCATGTCAAAAATAGCAAGCATGGAATCCTTTGGGTTGATACCACCAATAGCCGAAAGCAAAGCTTTCCGTTGTGTTGGGCATGTTTGTAATACTTCAAGCGCCGACATAGCTGATGGCACTTGCGCCAAATCTTCTACAATGTTGTAGTGTTGGGCGGCACGTGTAGATGTATTGTGCGTTGTGCGTCGAAGTGCCCCTTTTGGGGGTCGAATTACAAGGTCCTCAACCGGCCTTTCGATATGAAAATCATTGGGCGGTGGTGGGTTTTGACCTGAGGATGGTTCTGCTACAGGAGCGATAGGAGCTCCATAAGATTTGGCTCTTGTGGTGAGTTCTACCATTTCAAATGTGTAAATGGTAGAAGATCCTTCACCAGCTAAAGGATGTTGCGAACCATCGTTTCCCCCTTGCAGGGGTTGCGGTTGGTTTGCAATAAGATTTTTCTACTGTTGAGTGGGAAAAGGATTCCTAAGGACAGCGGGTGTCTTACCAGTATCCCTTTTGGCAAGGTATTCTGTGCATTCCTGAAGACACGGACAACGCCAGGTCACGTGGTCTTCAACATAGAGTTTGCAGGGATATCTGGTGGTTTTATATTTTTCGTCGTTAGTAGGCGTAGCAGCCTTTTGTTTTGGGTTTGGCTACTTTGTTGATTGCTCCTCAGAAGGAGCAATCTTTTTCTTATTCTTCTTGTTCTTGCCACCAGATTTTTGCGTAGACTGCACAGAGTTTATCACAGTGGCAGGAAGAGTAGTTGATTTGGTAGAGGGGTCCATCGACATCTCAGTGATGTGACCGCTGAGTTGTTTTACAATGGCCCCAGAGGTTGCACTGACAATCCCGTCGGTGTGCACTCCGGGGTGCTGAGTAGAGGAAACATTGGGGTTTCCAGGGGCATTGGGGATTATGTTGTAAAGAGTGCCAGACTGTGAATATATCAGATCTAAGTTCTGGGCATGACGTATGGATTGGTCTTCTATGACCGCACCACTTAGAGTGACATCTCTAGCGATTTGCGGGAGTAAGGACTTGTAGAACCAGTCCGTTAAGAGAAAGTCTGGGATGGGAGCTTTGATTAACCTCCACCTACGTCTCCATTCATGTATATGATCGGAGATGTGGGTGGCAGTATCCTGACGAAATGAAGTGAGGAGCTCTGTCCCAGTCTCATAGCAGATGGGTAGTTGGAAGTGCTTTAGGAATTCCATCGCTAAAGCGTCGAAGGTGTTCACTGATACGCGTGGTAACTCAATATACCATTTCACTGCATTGCCAGTGAGGGTGCAGGGAAAAAGACGTAACTGGACACTATCATCCACCATAGAGTTTGAAACACACCAAAGATGGTAGGTGGTGATATGGGTGCCCGGATCCTCCCCTTGTTTCCCATCGAACTTTGGGATGTTCATTGGTATCTTATGCGGGATCGGCGACCATTGTAAGTTGTGATAGATGGGGTCGTTTGTCAGTTTGTTTAAGTCGAGTATATCCAACGTTGCCAAAAAAGGCAGATTGTTTGGTGCCCTCGACTCAGACCATGGTGATGACGGATGACTTGAGGAGCTTTGCACTGCTCCCATCATTTGGATCCCAATATTGTACATGGGTTGCGTGGTGTAGCAGTTACTTTGAGGTATGGTGTTGTAGAGTGGATTTCCATGAGGATTTGGTTACTGGGGTATAGAATTCCCCCAGGATAGGCGGTGCCCTGTGGACTCATGTGTGAGTAGGGTGGCCCCATGGATTGGTTGGGAACCCCTTGGGGATTCCCGCCCATCACAGAGCTAGCCATTTGTCCTTGATTGATAGAGAGAATGCTCATGTCAATTAGCGACTGACCATGCATGCCTGAGAATGGAGGGGGAACTGTTACATTCCCTACCGGCATGTGCATATTGGGAACCCCCCCAAGTATATGAATTTGGGGGTTTGAACTATACATTGGCGGCTGACCATGTTGTTGGTGGACGAGAACCACGCTCATAGTGCCACATTGAGCATTATAGGGAGCGCTGTATGTGGCACTTGTCGAAGGTATGCAGTTTGACACTAAAGGGGTGGAACCCGGAATCGGCTGGGTTCCACTCGTATATGGTCTCATGTGAGTGGTTGTAACTGGGACAAATGGGATAGCGGGGTTAGCCATCGACGGTATTGTAATGACTGTCGACTGGGGAAGTGGTGGAGGACCGAAAGAATCCACAAAGTTCCACGACCCTTTAGTCTTCGATGGGATAGATGGAAATTTTCCAACTACCGAAGCAAGAAGTACAGGTACCACGGGAGCCAAGACAGGTTCCAACAGATTCATGAGCGGAGTGTTAAAGGAAGGAAGAAATCCTTTAGTAAAGAAATCCTCCAGCAAACTTGAATCGTCGGTTGTCCAAACAGATCCCGTGTGAGATATAGGAGACTGATCCCCCGAAGATGGAGAATCTGGTTCAGTGGAACTCGGCAGATCTTCCACAATGAGTGGGGGAAGGCCTAGCAATCGTCTAGAGTGACGATGAGGGCCGTATGTAGCCATGGTGACCGTTAATTTTTATCAACAAATTTTATCATGATATTCGTTAAAGTCTCAAATGATAGCACTCAGGTACCTAAAAAATATAAAAAATACACTAAATTGATCAATCAACAAACAAAGGGAAATGACCCTGTCTAATAAACATCGATCATTGGAGATGAAACCTCGTATCTCAATGAATAATAGAGAAGGTTGGCCAGATGTATAGTTACGGTTACTCTAGAGCTTCGCCCGAACCTCAGATTGAGGGGCCAAGTACTCTCGTGAAGACGAGCATCCTCCCAAAAACTGAAGATAGAGTAGGTCAGTCTGTGTTAGGTACCAGGACAGCGCGTTCCAGTCACCTTGTGTAAGTCCCTATAAGTTTGGCGACTAAGATACCTCAGATCACAGACACCACCGGGGGGGACATAGTCGTAGATAACACGCTATGTGGGCAGGATACCTGAGTCCCCGACTCAGCTTCGAAATCCCCGAAGGGATCCCCAATACATAGAATACCCAAAGGATTTGTAAGAGAAGGCGGGCTACCTTCACTTACAGTCTGATGTTGTCTTGTATTTTGCTCCGCTTTTATTGGAGTGGTCCCGGTAGTATGAGTGCATAAGGAATTTTTCTCTCTTTTAATGACACTAGTTTGGTGGTCGATCTTGGGCAATTTTACTCACTCTGCTTATCCCAAGATCCTAGCCTAGCTAATGTTTGTTTTCTCAATAAAGAGTTACTGATTGATTTTAGGTAAATTTTATGTGTACTTGATTATTGTCTTTGGTAGGGGAGTTGATGTATGAAATGTGATGAGACTCTGACTCAATAAATCATGCAAAAACAATGCTTTAAAAAATTCTCAATTCGATGAAAACAAGTTGTATTCTACAAGTGAGAGTTTTTCACATATCCATATTATTTTCATGCATTTCAGTCATTTTAACACATGCATAACCAAAGAACTTCTTTCCAATGTTTCTTAACAACTACTTGAAACCAAAATAGAGCAGCTTTTAACCAGCTAAACAGAAGGATGAATAAAAAATGTGAGTCTTTCTTTCGAAAAAAAATGCTTTTAAGAAAGAAAAACTAAAATGATTTCCTAAAAAAATAAATTCAGGACACCTATTTTGCTAGCAAAATGCAGTTACAGATCTTCCTTCAGTCCATGAGAAGGCTTCCTATCCCTTTTGGCTTTCAGACACTGCTAAAAATCAAGGTATTGGGAGACTAATTCTTTGTAACAATGGTTACAGAGAGTTAGTAGGCCCACTAACGCTCCCTTTGAATAGGCACAATGCTTTATAAAGCTCTGTGTAGCCTGCTAACCTGTGTTAGTGTAGGAAATCAGTCAAACCAAGGGCTTTCAAGATCAGATTCAGAGGTGAATACTTGTAGGCAAGACGTAGCAAGATTCTTGGTGGGTCAGAAAGGGATTGCAGAAGTATAGGGAGCTCTTAGAAGGAGGTGAAAAATGAGAAGAGTCTGGGTAAACCAGGAACTAGATGTATAGTCCCCAGTGGAGTTGCAAATTCTGCTATGGGGTAAAATGCACGGTGTATGGAGAATGAAAACTACCCTCAAAGGCCTTCCTGGGACCTTCGACAGACTGTAAGATTATCTACAGATGCTACCAAGTTATACACATGTTTATAGACAAATATCAATTAAAAAAGTATGGAAAGAGTATTACCTCAAGTCTCCTTCTAGATTTGTTTGGAGATCACAATGCAGCCAAGAAGAACTCCCTCAAAATCGGCTCCAAATCAATTCCTGCACAAAGGAAAGGCAAACACAATCACCGCAGACAACCTTGAAAACCAATATATGAATACACAATGAACATACATTTGCATAGAAATAAACTACTCATATAAACAAGTATCGACTGAACAACTTAATGAACTATGTTACCGACACCATGGAGTAGGGAACACAACTGTAGTTCTATATTAATAACGGAAGAGTGATTACAACCATCTATTGTGTTAGTCTTCCTTTGCCCCTTCCGCTTCTCTCTCACTCTCCCTTCTAGCTAACTTCTTCAGATATGAGACAGTTCTCAACAGCTAAGTAGGCTATCCTTTCAAATGCTCTGACCCCTTTCACAATAACCCTCACCTTGGTTATATAGCAATTGAGTTAGGGTTGCCAAGCTCTTCCTTGAGTTTACTAGGGAAAAAAAAATGAACTTGCCATGCTTTCCAGCTCTTTCCCATTTGCCTCCTTTTTTTAGATTAGAAATCCTCCAAATATCTCGAATTTGGATGTTTCCTTGCTTTTCTTGAGTAATTTTAGGGACAAATATCTAGATATTTGTGAGTCAATTCGTTCCTTTGACCCTTGGAACTCCACCAAGTTTCACTAACGCTGTTCCCATACAAGTAACATGCTTTAGTAGGGTCACTAACGCACCTCCAGGCTTGGTAACAAGCTTGATAAAGTAGGTTGTTAGTGCACAACCAGCGTTAGTGTGGGATCAAGGCCTTTGATTGTGGTCTTTGTTTCAGCTATCATGCCTTTCCCCTTTGAGTTGATGAGGAGGTCAATTTGTTGTATAACAGATAATGCATAGAACTGGAATGACTTAGTGGCACGTTTGGGACCCCAGTATTACTGATGGTGAAAGTGGTGATCAATAGACAAAGGAGGCGCTTGTTTAGACATTGCCTAAGGACAAGCAATTTTTGGTAGGGAGGACTATAATATCCCCAATTTTGATTGTAATGGCCCACTTAAATCTTATCTTGCAAATTTTATTAATGTTTACATTACCTGAAAATATTGAGAAATATTGGTGAATACCTTCATTTGGGAAACTATAAATTTATTGTCTAATATAAAATTCATGATTTCTATTATTCAAATTCCCAACTTGCCTTCTCAAATTGAATCTTAGGTAGGATATGGTCTCCTTCCATTATTTCAAATAATATATATATTCATCTCACATTCCCCAATGTACTCTCACATTTACTTGGGAGAATACATGGTCCTCTCCAACTAATTATCAATATATATATTCATCTCACATTCCCCAATGTACCCTCACATTTACTAGGGAGAAGACATGGTCCTCTCCATTTAATTACATCTCACATTCCCAAATGTACTCTCACATTTACTTGGGAGAAGACATGGTCCTCTCCATTTAATTACATCTCATTCCCAAATGTACTCTCACATTTACTTGGGAGAAGACATAGTCCTCTCCATTTAATTATCAATATATACATATTCATCTCACATTCCCAAATGTACTTTCAGATTTACTTGGGAGAAGACATGGTCCTCTCCCATTAATTTCCCAATTTTATATTCATATCACATTTGCAAATGTACTCCGAGATTTTAATTGGGAGAAGAGAAGTCAACTGTAAGGATGGATGAGAAGTTAATGACATTAATGAGAGTTAGTTGAGATGGAGAAGAGAGGGAGGGTATAAAAGGGAAGGGGGAAGGGAGAAAAGGGCATATGGGGCCTTGCTTGATTTTGGGATTGGCTGTGATTTTAGGATTTGCTGTGATTTTTGGAGACCTTAGGAACCTATGGAGGTTTCTTGGGTTGTTGAGAGGAGGGAAATATTGTTCATCTTGGTCTAGATCATTCATCTTGGACACACACACTACATCTGGTTGGACTTGGGCTCGAAGGGCTAGGAAATCTGTGGAGGTTTCTTGGGCTAGGAATTATTTCCTAGTTGGCTGGGAGGTAAATCCAGTTGGGTCAGTCAAGAGGAGCGTTCAGCAGGAGCAACAGCTCAAAGGCATCTCCACTAGCCATCGGTACAGGTATTCCTCTATAGATTACTCATGTAAATTTATTAAAATGAAATGTTCACCATAAGTTATAAGGATTAGAATGTAAATGGTAAAATTTTATTTGTTTAAAAGTCTTGTAAGAAAGTAAATTATTGCCTCTTATTTCATTTAAATTCATCAGAAATAGATCTGTTAGAAGACCCTAGGATAGGGCTCTTACACATGGTATCAGAGCTTTGGTTCAAAATCTGGACCCAAAGCCCACTAAACCCCAAATTCTGCTATAAAGAGCTTGTAACCCTCATAAGGACTTGTAATCCTAAAATATATTCATAAAACAAACTGGTTTTCTTTAGAATGAAAAAAAAAAACAAAAAAAAACCTCTTTATCGCCATAAAAAGCAATACGCTGACACTCTACACCATGTCCATCCATGCGAAGGCCAATGCGTTTGCTAAGAATATTTAACTTTGTATAATAATTGTTGTTGCCAATTATCACATTATCAATTTTATAGCTTTTGATAATCCTTCCATTTCAGTTACAACATCGTGATTGATCAACTCTTGGATTATCTAATTGCCAGAAATATACACTCTGCAAAAGATTCTGAGGAATGCTGCGGAATTTATTTTTAGAGATTGTTCTTATTTCAAAAGATGCATTCTTCCTATTATTAGTGCCGCAAATCCCAAATGCTTATTGAGTTTAATATATCGATTCAAGGGTATAATTCCCACATATGATATTAGAGAAACATCAAAGCTATGATTAAGAGCATATGCTAAGCATTAGAAAATTTAACCCTTAATCTATGGCTCACGTGATAACAGGAGCTCCTGATCTGTTGACGGAAATAGGAGCCCGATATTTGCCACTCTTATCATGGTTTCTTCCAGTGTTTTTTAGCTCGAGATTTGCCACTCTATCATGGTTTCTTCTACTGTTTCATATATGGCTATTTTTATACTAAATCAAAATATAGTATTTTAAAATAGTTAAAAAGTGATTTAAGGTTTTCACAGCTAATTGTGTCAGGAATCTTGAATTGGTTGGATTAAAGCCGTGTTATAGTTTTTCGAGTCTCCAGATTGTTTTGGGTATCACCTATACCCATCGTTAAAGAGAATGAATGCTTTGTCTACTGGACTATGGGTTTAGGACCTAGGTAGAGAGAGAACACATGCGTTCTCCTTGATAATGGGTGGGCATAAGTGACATGAACATATTTTTCAGTTAAACTCTTTTTTGTTCATGAATTGGAGAATAGTATTAGAATACTCTGACTAGTAAAAGTTTAGGATGATCTGTTCCCAAAAGTCTTTTTTTCACTTACTGTCCATTTTTTTTATTGCCCACTCAGACCATATCATATTGTGATTAAATTAATAAAATCAGTTTAGGACTTATGTTGCAAGAGTATATAGTTGTTGATTGTCTTTCACTCGATGGCAATATTGTTGTAAGCTGGGCATTCTACTTCATATAAATCTATACAAAATTTGGTGAAAAAAAATGGCACGTCATCCCATCCATAGAATGGTTTAAACAAATCTGAAGTCCATCATTATGAATAAAATCAGCATGGACTTGGGCTGGAAAGAACTTTGGTCCATAAAGAAGACAAAATTCTGTAACTCATCAAGATGCATCATAGGCTTTCCCAGGCTTGTAAGTATTTTATTTTTTTCTTACCAATCCTCCATGAATTCCTTGTTTTCTGGAATTTTGAAAATGGCTATAATAGGACTATTAATGGTGTTATGCACAATATGTATGAACACCCACCAGTGAATTTACCCCAAACTAGAATGGTAGTTATCAAGTCACACCAATCAATCATGTCAGAAGATATTACTGGAATTGGGTATGGTCTCATTCTCAAGTGGAAAATTCTACTGCAGTATACGATTGAGAATTATTTTAAATTTTACATGTAAATATCCAAAACTGAATTGATCCCGCTGCTAAGCGCTTCTCTTACCTAACCTTGTATTGCAAAGTAGTATCAGATTCTGTTAATCATCCCTGCCCTGTTTCCTATGTGGGTACTAAAAGCCTCGGAAGGAATTTAGGATGTAGTGGATGCCAATTGCATCCTTTTAGTAATATAAGTATCAGGTTATTGGGAAAAAAAATAAAAAAAAAATCCCCATAAGCATGAAAGCGAATGATGATTTTTCTCTCGTGATAGCCTCGCCAGTGGTAGACCTCTCTTTGGATCTATTGGGTGATTTCATTTTGTGATCTATCTATATCATGCTGCAAATTCTTCAAAGAGAGGTTATTGTCACCATCATCTTGCAAGCTTCCATAGTTCCACATTATAGTGATTCCAACTCAATAATCTAGATGCTGTTAATAGAGAAGCAAATTTTTAAGTAAACAAGCCCACCTCTTTGTTAGATAAGGAGGCGCTGCTGGGTAGAGTGGATGAATGTGTATTCACTCGAATTCTGTTCTCATGGTGATAATCCAGTGGTTTGTGGGTTTGAAACAAACTGGGCTTTAGTCTTAATGTTGAAATTTAATAAGAAAAATATACAACTAAAAATGTAAATAAAATTAAAAATTAAAAATCGATAATCCTTTTGGAGTATAGAAAACTGACAAAGGAAGGAAGCACTAGCTTCAGACTACTATAAGAAGTCTAGGGCTCGAAGTTGGTTCCTCTCGTATGCACAATTATCATTTGCAAATTGGCACTCTGATCTCAATTATTTCCTTAACTCATTCTCTATTGTAGTGTTATTATCTCGAGCATAATATCTATTGATAATGTTGTTATGATCCGAAACTTGGAATATGATTTTTGTTTTGTTAAATTTGAAAATATAAAAATTGATAGGGTGTTAACAACAACAAATAAAAGAAAAAAAAAATCCTGGAGTCCATGGAACCCTAGGTACGTTTCGGTGCCTGCGCCCTTGCTGCTCTGCGGCTCGTGGCTTTGGGCCCTCTGCCCTCCTCCTCTGCATTCCCCTTAGTCTTCCTGTGGATTCAGAGCGCTCAGCCTCTGCTGGGTAGGAAATTTAAGCTAGGCCCGCCCTCATGGAGGCCCCGAACTCGCCCCAGGTAGGTCCGCCTTCAGTTGTCGAAGCTTTCTCTCAGCTCTTGGTTGGCTTGCCACAGAAGAAGAAGAGCAAAGCAATGAAGTTTGTCAAGAGGCTGGATGACATTCCTGAAATCACCCTGTCGCTAGAGACCCTGATTCAAGTTGCCCTCTCCTTAGTTGAGCGGGCTCTCGTGGGCCAGTTCACAGGTCTTTGGCCTTCTCCTAAGACCACGGAGTCCTGCGTAAATAGGAATTGGGCTCCTTTGATCAAGGTCGGCGTCACTTCGTACTTCTTAGGACGAGGGTTTTTCCTCTTCGAATTCTCCTCAAAGGAAGATAAGGATATGATTTTTCAGAATGGCCCCTATTTCATGGGTCCCCAGGGTTTGTATCTCAATAGATGGACATCGGATTTTGACCCTGAAGTGGATGTCCCCTCGGCTGTTCCTGTCTGGGCCAGACTCCCTAATCTCCCAATCCATTGCTAGAATTGGGATTCACTGAAACACATCGGAAACGCCCTTGGGAAATTCATAGATAGGGCAAACAACAAAGATCAATATGACTGTGCTCATATCTATGTAGAAGTAGACCTAGAGGTGGGTCTCCCGGAAGCCATCAAAATCAAGGTAGGAAACTGGACCCATTTGCAAAAGCTGGATTACGAGCAGCTGCCTTTCAAATGCCGAAAATGTCATGTCTACAGCCACTTCGCCAGAGGATGCCCAACCAATGTGGAACCAGATAAGGGAAAAGAAGAAGGTTGGAATCAGGTCAAGCGCACTAGGAAAATTCAAAAGCAGGTCAGTCCAAACGGAAAAGGTACTCAGGCCCCCCCTCAGCAACCCCCGCCCAGAATGGTTCAAGAAAACAAATTTGCCCCTCTAAGCTCACAAGTAGAGGAAACTCAGGAACCAAAAAATAAAAAATCAACCTCACCCTCTAAAGGCACCCCCAAAGGTTCTGGAAATGGAGTTGAGCAAGCTAGAAATGGTGTTCCAGCAATAGAGGTAATGGCTGAAAGTGGTGTTCCAGCAATGGAAATGGCTGGGAGCTCCAAAGGAAACACTGTTGAAGAAGAGGAAGACGAGCATGAATCAGAGTGCTCGGAGGAAGAGGGGGAAATAGGAGAATCTCAAGCAACAATAAGGAGATCGATAAGAGAACACAAATCAGATCGGGAAAAAAGAGAGCAGGAAACTTTCAAGGAGAAGCTTCAAGGTAGCCATCCAACCCTTGAGAAGTTACCAGAATCAAAAGAAAAGATGACGAGAAACCAGCCCCAAGGCTCCAAAGGAGCCAATCAGAAATACAAATGATGAAGATAGTCTCCTGGAACTGTAGAGGTATGGGGAGTAGAATCAAAGAAGAAGCCATCAGAAGTTTAATAAGAACAGAAACTCCTGACATACTACTCATCCAGGAGACCAAACTGGAAGACTCTGTCTTCCTTCAGGCAAGTAAGAAACTCTAGAACAAATGTGAGGCGAAAGAAATCTCAGCCCGAGGGGCTTTCGGAGGGTTGGGCTCTCTTTGGAACGCTAGCAAATTCACATTCGTCTCTGAAACCCTCAATACTCATTGGCTGCTCTTAAAATTGCAGCACATAGATTCAAAAGAGATAATCAGCCTTTTCAATGTGTACACCCCTGTGAACGCTGTGGAAAAAAAGGACTGTTGGGACTCCATAAGAACCCAAGCAGATCTAGTTAATCTTGAGAATATCATCATAGCAGGAGATCTCAATCTCACTCTCTTATCAACAGACAAGAGAGGAGGCAGCATTGTTCGAGATCCGGCAAGGGAATGGGCAGAGGATCTTATATAGGACTGGGACCTGCTGGACATCAAGCCAATTTCTGGTAAGTACACTTGGACTAATAAAAGAATTGGTCCTGGCCACATTGCTGCTAGATTGGATAGATTCTTAATTCAAAGCTCTTTTCTTCTGCTTGGATTAGAGGCTAGAGTGCATATTCTCCCATGCAGCACCTCTGATCATAAACCCATCAAGTTGGAACTCATGTCTCAGCTTTACCTTGGACCTATACCTTTCAAATTTAGCTCGCTCTAGGCTAAGGAATCAGACTTCATGCAAGTAGTTAAGGACACTTGGGTGCAATCAGTCAAAGGCTCTCCCTTTTTCATCTGGGAAGAAAAGCTCAGAAGAGTGAAAAGGGCTTTGAAAATTTGGGCCAAATCTCTGCCAAACCTAGCCAACGAAAGGAAAAAAATCCAGAATATGCTGGAAGTCCATCAGCTCCAAGCTGAAACAACAGACATAACAAAAGATATCCTAGATAAAGAAGCTCTGTTTCAGCAAAACTATCATAAGGCATGTCTAGCTGAGGAAGAATACTGTAGACTTAAGTCTAGCAGTCTTTGGCTCAAAGCAGGGGACAAGAATTCTTCCTTCTTTCACAAACAAGATCAGGCCAGGAAATGTACCAATTCCATTTTTGAAATCAAAGATGGTACCATCATTCACAAGGATAATGCAAACATCAAAAAAGCATCTTCTCTTCATTTTGAAAGTCTGTATAGCGAAGCGATAATTCTGGATCAAAACTCAGAGATGTTGGATGGGATCCCTTCCCTGATTTCTACTGATATGAACCACCTTCTTGAAGCTAAAGTCACCAAGAATGAAGTCAAAGATGCCTTATTTGCCATGAATCCAGACAAAGCCCCTGGGTCGGATGGATTCTCAGCCAGATTCCTCCAAATTTGCTGGTCCATTGTGGAAAAGGATCTTTACAAAATGGTTCTAAAATCCCAAGTTTGCAAGAAAATCGGAGGAAGCATGAACTCTGCTTTTCTTGCTCTCATCCCCAAAGAGAAGGGATCCAACTCCTTCAATAGGTTTCCTCCAATTTTGCTTTGTAATATAGGTTACAAATTGATCACCAAAGTCATCGCTAACAGATTGAAGCCCATCCTCCCCAAAATCATTCCAGAAATTCAAGGAGGTTTCATTCAAGGTAGACAGATTATGGACAACTTCATTCTGGTCTAGGAGGCAATCCATTCAAGCTTGAGTCGCAATGAAAAAGGTATGGTTGTCAAACTTGATCTAGCAAATGCTTTTGACAGAGTTAGACATTGTTTTCTACTGAAAGTCTTACATAAACTTGGATTTGGTGAGAATTTTATAAATTGGATTCGAGCTTGCATCTCGGAGCCTTGGATTGCCCCATTAATTAATGGCAGAGCTGCTGAATTTTTCAAAGCCACGAGAGGGCTCAAGAAGGGGTGCCCTCTTTCACCTCTTTTATTTGTTCTTCAAGCCTCTGTTCTCAATTTTTACCTAGACAAAAAAAGAGCAGATCATGATATTGCTGGACTCTGTATAGCGAGGGGTGTGAAAACCATTAATCACACTCTTTTTGCGGATGACACGCTGTTATTGGGAGCAGCTTCCGGGATTATTGCCTCCAGATTTAAAAAAGCTCTAGATGAGTTTTGTTTGGTATTAGGAAGTAGTCTAAACAAAGGAAAATTCCATATCTATTGCTGGAACATCACTTCCAGCTTGCTCAACTCCATATCCAGAACCTTTGGTTTTGCAGCATCCTCAAATTGGACTTCCTTCAAGTATTTGGGCCTCCCGGTTTTTCTCAAAAAAGCTTACAGCAGAGATTGGCTCCCCCAATTGGAGAAATTCAAGAACAAGCTACTTGCTTGGGGTTATTCCTGGCTTAACATAGCTGGTAAGTCGGTCCTCATTAAATCTGTTCTTTCCAGTCTTCCCCTATTTCAGTTTTCTGTCCTTCTTGCTCCAACTAGCATTCTCAGAAAAATGGAGGAGACCATCTGAAAATTATTTTGGAAGGGGGGCAAATAGAACGAGAAAAAGATTCTGCTAGTCAACTGGGAATGTATCTCCAAACCGCTATTGGAAGGAGGCTTGAATTTCAAGAATCTTGGCTACCATAATGTAGCAATGGGAGCTAAATTAATCTGGAGAATTATTGCCCCTAAACCTGGCTGGGCGCAATTAGCTCTCTGGAAAAAATACTTCAAAGGCCAGCATTCTCGCTACCTAGATCACCGTAAGAAGCATACAAATACATCCTTCCCGAAGTTTTGCAGCAAAGCTTGCTCTCTCATCAAAGATCATGTCTTCTAGGTTCCTGGTAATGGAAAAAGGATCAACCTTTGGACAGATAAAATTTTGAATAACGAGCCTCTGGGAGACTGCCATTCACTCCAAACGCTGCGCAGATGGATGAATGAGGCTAGTTTGCGAACTCTATGGGACATTTCAGCTTGGCAGAACTCACGCTGGGCTGGCTGGAATCTTCAAACACCCCCAGAAATTTCTATGGAGCACGAGACCCTGATTTCCAAGCTCCACGGCCTGTCTCCTTTGCTGGCTCAAAAAAGGGACACAAGAGGATGGGGTACATAGACTGGCGGATACTTTGTTGCTCAAGGTTACGCCAAGCTATGTGTGCATCCCCATGTGGCCACAAACCCTGAGCCTTGGAAAGGGATATGACATTATCCCACCTTGCCTAAAATCGACTTCATCAGCTGGCTGCTTTGTCATTCCAAAATTTTGACACATGATAACCTCCAGAAACGTGGTTTTCACGGTCCTTCAAGGTGCAGTCTTTGTAAGGTAAACCAGGAAAGCATAGTTCATCTGATGCTTGAATGCACCTTTACTTTGCAGATTTGGACAGAATTGTTGGGACCTCTGAGTTTCAGCATCGTGCTGCCTTCCTCCATCCCTGATATTTTTACTAAATGGCTGCAAAGGTATCCCGGGACTCCCCCAAAAAAACAAAATCATCAGAGCTTCTTGGACTACTCTCCCTAAAATAATCTGTTGGCAGGTTTGGCTAGAGAGAAATAAAAGGATTTTTAGAAGCTATGAATAGGCGGCCAAGCTGGTGGTAGTCAAGATAAAAAGTCAGCTTAAAGAGAATCTGAGAGATATTAAAGATGAATTTAATCTCAGTCAGCAAGATATAAATTGGGGCTCCTTTCTTGGACTCCAGTTCCAAAATAGTGCAAACAGTATCTCCCTCCTCAAATATTGGTAAATAAGACTTTCAGCAAATGAATTCAAAGACTGGGCCACAAATCAGCAGAGATTCTCCCTCTTTTTTGACGGGGCTGCAAAGGCCAATCCTGGAAGAGCTGGAACTAGAGGCGTCATTTTGAATCCCGATGGCATAAGGATACACAGTTTCGCCTGGGGTCTGGGCATAGCTTCTAGCATACAAGCTGAGGCTTTTTCTCTTTTCCAAGGTTTCAAGATTATGAAAATGTTGAACATCAGGGAGGCAAATGTAATAGGGGACTCCCAGGTAATAATTAATATTATGGTGACTCATTCTAAGCCAATGGATCTAAGGCTTGCAAGGCTGATTTCTAGAGTAATATATCTTAGAGACTCTTTCCAGAAGTTGAATTTTTATCATGTGTTGAGAGCTAACAATAAGGAGGTGGACATCAAAGCCAACAAAGCTGCCCTCCTTACGGCTGGAGCCTTACTCAGAGGAGGACAAGAATCATGGGAACCAATTCCTTAATTTAGATAGCTGTCATGTTTTACTGCATTTTGTTAAAGTAGTTTGTATGTACCCATAAAGTTGGGAAAATCTCAGAAATAGACTACATAGTAGCAGGCAAAAAGAGATGTGAGCTAAGCATAAACGTCATGGCCTTGCATGGTTGTGCGGTTCTTGTGGAATCAGACTCACCTTTTGTAATCCGATTTTTGGCATTAAGGCCAAGTACTTAATAGATCCTCTATCCGTTTCTGTAAAAAAAAAACAACAACAACAACAAATAATAGAAACAAAAAAACAACTGTAATAATTCTTAAAACCAACAATAGCAGGTCCAACGCCAACAACAGAAACTTCAACAAATTTTTGGCAGTAGATTTGTTAGCAGATTCTATAGCAGTAACAACAGGAGAAAAACTAACAGTAGGGATGGATAACAACAATTGAATTCTCAAATTCCTCAACACAAAGTTTGAAATTTTCTTGAGAATGAATCTGCGAAAATTTCTAATGCTAGGTGACTAAAGTCCTTATGATCTCCATTAAACAAGTAATTGTTGAATTTAAACAATGCAGAAATAAATTTCAGACCATAGCATCAATCACACAATAATTGGAAAGTAAATAACGGAAGCTTAAAATCAATTTCACACATACACAGTTAATTACTCCTTCAAAGCAACTTTTTATTTTTATGAAAACCTTACAAGGAAGCCTCTACAAGCTGCCCACTAAAAAGACAACACTGCATGGTTATCGAAAATCACCTTGAGCGCAAGCAGAACAATCTGTTGAGAGAGTACAACTGACTGTACGACTGACTGTATGACATGTAGATCTGTGGTGTAGCCCGCTGAAAACTGCCTGGATTTCCTTCTGCTTGAATTCCTCCCCCCCCAACCCTCTCTTTGTTGGTCAATGTGCTCAATTGTTCATGTGTGTGTGAAAAACCTTATTCTATTTTTGAGTTTACTCTTAGTCTAAGTCATGCATGCATAAGATACACTTTTTTTTAGACTTAATAGCTAAATATAAAAAGTTTCATGTTTTTACTAAAGTGAATTGCAAAATACAATTACTTTTCAAAAATATCTTCAACTACTTCTCACATGTTCACATAGAACCTGTGCAGAATTTACTCTCCAAGCTATAATTCTCAAGAATATGGATGCCAGCTCAGGCCAAATCCAAGGCGGTATGGATGCTGCTCTTGGGCCAAATAGTCTCTTCCAAACTACTTGCAATAGCACCCCTGCTTTCATGCCTTAGAGCCCTTTTTTTTGCCAATTTGCATACTAGAGGAATCTAAGAAAAGAGAAGTTACAATCCTCGATGGTTGGCACTTATGCTTCTTTTTGCTAAGTAATTGATCAAGACACACAGGAAAATACCTATATGATCAATACCTATTAAAATGTATTTCTCATAAAAAAAATAAAAAATAAAAATAAATAAATAAATTATCCCATTTCAGTCACACAAATTACCAACTACGGTGCAACTCCTAAGCTGAAACCAGTTGTAGCCACATGATTTCATGTTTATAGCTTAAGGCACACGCTTGACTAAGATCCAAAATACACGTCGATTGCAGCTGTGGACTGTACAGTAGTTGCATCTCCAGTTTGTACATCAGTCGCCACAGTCTATTATACAAAATATCATCTATGTTTCATAAATACAAAATATCATCTATGTTTCATAGAAAAAGAAAAAAACTTGCATCTATCATTATGCAAACTATGTGTGAGACGAGTAAGAACTAAGAAGGCCCTAAGTTGTGCTAATAAGTCTTAGGTATCATGCAGATTTTGAACAAATCAAAACGGTGAGGACATGAAGGAAATAAGGGCCCAGATAGTCTTCACAAGGACCTCCTTCAAATAACCCATTACCTTCACCAGAATTGACTCTCATCCTGCGTTCCCTAGAAGCAATTAATGAGACCTTAAGAGGGTGCCAAAAAAATGAAATGGAAGGGGAACACCCTCCATCAGGGTTAGGGAACCCTGAGGGATCTAGAGACTATGGTAGAGGACCTCCAGTTGAGGACATTACTAGGGAGCTCCAAAAGATTAAGCTCCCAGAGTTTGCAGGAGGTTGTGCCAGCGAGCATGCAGAAGCATGGTTAGAAGGGATGAGAAGGTGTTTTTCACTAAGGGATTACAATTCCAATTCCAAAGCCAAAATAGAAATATTCCAACTCAGAGATAGTGCTCTGAATTGGTGGGGTAACTTGGAGCGTCAATTGCACCTCACTCCAAACACAGTTACTTGGGAATTATTTGAGGAGAGGTTCAGGAAGAAGTACCTACCAGCGTATTATGAAGAACAACAGGTAGGAGCCTTCCATGCCCTGATACAGGGAGGTCGTACTGTAGAAGAATATGAAATTCGATTTGTGGAATTGGTCAAGTATGTCTCCTACATGGATGTTGACCAGTGCCAAGCAGATCATTTTATGTATGGATTGAGACCTAAGATTAGGGCAATGGTGTGGATGTGGAAACCATCCTCAGTTGTAGAAGCTATAGAATAGGCTCGTTATGTCAAAGAACACTTAGACTTAAAGGGTGAAGGCAGGGCCATCTTTCCACATCAAACAAGGTTTATAGGGAAGGCCCCTTGTACCTTCCAAAGGGGAGGAAGTCTGAGGCCACCACCATATGGAAAAAGGATTATACCTAGAACACCGACAGTAGGGATTTCAATGGTCTCTAGTGCAGCTTCACCCATAGCTTCAAGAGCACATCCAAATCAAAGTCATACGCGAGGAGCAGTAAGTGGGGGAAGGGGTTCCAGGGGAAGAAAATATTTCCAAAGAACTCCACAACATTCGGTTCAAGGTTCACCACGCATCACTTGTTGGGGATGTAGAGGACCTCATTACCAGCGGGACTGCCCTGAGTTTCAAACTGGTAACAATAGAAGAGAGGGAAAATAAATAATGGGGAGAGCAAGTAGCCACCACCGAATCTATGCAGCAGTTGACAATCAGCAAGTTGAACACCAGTCTGCCATGGTAGAAACCTCAGGTATGATAAACAAAGTAAAAGTTAAAATTTTGTTTGACTATGGTGCTGCAGATAGTTTCATTTCACCAGTTGCATTAGAAAAATGTGGGTTGGCAGCCTATGAGCATGATGAATTTAAACAAGTTGAGATGTCTTCTGAAATAAAACAAGAAGTAGGGCCTAGTGTTGACCAATGTCAGGTAAACCTCGAGGTGTGTATGACTAAGTTGAAGGCATACGTCACAACATTGGGGACGTATGATGTAATTATTGGAATGGACTGGATAGAAGCTCATCGAGCTTTGGTAGACTATTTCAAGAAGAGGGTGATCTGTTTAGATGATGAAGGAGGCCAATTGAGATTTTTGGAATCAAGAGGGGAGTGTCACTATGATTCATATCCATGATGAAGGTAAAAAGTTGTCTCAGACAAGGTTGCAAACTATATTTGGTCGAGGCTGTAAGTGACCAGAAAGGACCTTCCCTAGATCAACATCCAGTTTTGTCAGAATTCAAGGATGTTTTTCCAAAGGAATTTCCTGGATTACCTCCTATAAGAGAGATTGATTTCACAATCGACCTAAAACCAGGTGTAGAACCCATATCTAAGACACCCTATAGGATGACAACTCCAGAACTTTGTGAGTTGTAGATGCAGTTAAAGGAGCTCTTAGACTTGGGATTTATCAGACCTAGTATTTCACCTTGGGGTGCACCAGTGATTTTTGTCAAGAAGAAGGATGGTTCCTTGCAGCTATGCATAGATTATAGAGACTTAAATAGAGCCACAATAAAGAATAGGTACCCTATACCTCGAATAGATGACTTATTTGATCAAATGAAGGGAGTAGCGGTCTTCTCAGAGATCAATCTACGATCTGAGTACCACCAATTGAGGATTAAGGAGGAGGACATCTCAAAAACTACATTTAGAACTCGATTTGGGCAATATGAGTTCGTAGTTGTTCCATTTGGTTTAACCAATGCACCAGTAGTGTTCATGAGCCTCATGAATGGTGTGTTCAGGAAGTACTTGGACCAATTTGTGCAAGTTTTCCTTGATGACATTCTTGTGTATTCCAAGGATGAAAAGGAGCATGAAAAGCACCTAAGGGCGGTATTGACTTGCTTAAGGGAAAATCAATTGTATGGAAAATTGTAAAAATGTTCCTTCTTCTAGAAGAAGGTCCATTACCTTGGGCACATCATTTTAGGAGAAGGGATTTCAGTTGACCTGGAAAAGATGAAGGCCATAATGGATTGGCCAGTACCAAAAAATGCCCATGAGGTACGTAGTTTTATGGGGCTAGCCGAGTATTATCGTAGGTTTGTGGAAGGGTTTTAAAGGATTGAAAAACCCATCACCACATTACAACGAAAGGGGGTTAGGTATGAATGGACAAATGAATGTGACACTACATTCATAGAACTAAAGAGGTTACTAACTAGTGCACCAATCCTTCAAGTACCAGACATGAGAAAAAACTTCATTGTCTGCACCGATGCTTCAGCGCAAGGATTGGGTGTGGTATTGATGCAAGAAGGTGGAGTAATAGCTTATGCTTCTAAAAAATTGAAGAAGCATGAAGAGTTATATGCTACCCATGACTTAGAATTGGTAGCAGTGATGTTAGCCTTGAAGCTATGGAGACACTACCTCATTGGGAGAAGATTTGAGTTAAGAATGGATCATCAAAGCCTGAAGCATCTCTTCACTCAAAGGGATTTGAATGCCAAACAAAGGCGGTGGAGCGAATTCATGAGTGAGTATGATTTTGAAATCTCATACATCAAGGGAAAGGAGAACGTAGTGGCGGATGCACTAAGCAGGAGGCCACGAACCTTCTCCCTAGTAGCCTTAAAGGTAAATTTAAGGGAGAGGATATTGGAGAAACTCTTTGAAGATAGTTGGTATCTAAAAGTCATCTCAACCATCCAGAATGGGAAACAGATAAAACCAAAGTTTGATGGATATGTCCTTGAACTAGATGGGCTATTGAGATTCCAAGGGAGAATGTACGTACCTAAGGAAGGGGGTATAAGAGAAACCATCCTTGAAGAGTCTCATAGAGCACTCTATTGTGAACATCCTGGGGTAAAGAAGATGTACGCAGACACAAAGAAGCTCTTATTTTGGGTAGTCATGAAGCATGACATAGTCGAGTTTGTCGCCAAATGTCTTGATTGTCAGCAAGTGAAGGCTAATCATCGCCATCCAGCAGACTCCTACAACCTCATGACATCCCTACATCTAAATGGGAAGTAATTTCCATGGATTTTGTAATGGGTTTACCACTCACTTCGAAGAGGCACAATGCTATATTGGTTATAGTTGATAAATTGACCAAAAGTTCCCATTTCATCCCAGTAAGGGACACTTACAATGTTACAGATGTGGCGCGAGTGTTTTCCAATGAAGTTATTCGACTACACAGATTGCCCATAAAGATCATTTCTGATAGAGACTCCCGATTTACACCTAGGTTTTGGACAAGTTTGCAGTCAGCACTAGGGACTCAGTTGAACCTGAGCACTACACATCATCCAAAAATAGATGGGCAGACTGAAAGAGTAAATCAGGTTCTAGAGGACATGCTTAGGATGTACGTCATGGATAATCAGACTTAGTGGGAAAGGTACTTACCATTGGTAGAGTTTGCCCATAATAACAGTTATCACAGTTCAATCGGGATGCCTCCTTATCAAGCTATATATGGAAGGCCTTATAGGACACCATTGAGTTGGGAAAAGTTGGAGGACCGAGTGATGGTTGGCCCTGAATTACTTCAAGAAATGGAGGAATAGGTAAAGCAGGTTCGGAAAAGGTTAAAGGAAGCATAGGATAGATAAAAGAGTTATGCAGATTCACATAAGATTGATTGCAGTTATGAAGTAGGGGACCAAGTTTTTATTCGTATTCGGCCCAACAAAAGCACCATTCGGTTTGGGAAGGTGACGAAATTGTCACCTTGATTCGTAGGACCTTTCAGGATCAAGGAGAAGATTGGACCAATTGACTATCGTCTTGTACTGTTGCCCCATTTGCATAAAACTCATGATGTTTTTCATGTATCTATTTTACGACATTATGTTTCTGATGAATCTCACAAACTGGATTGGAGGGAATTACAGGTCTCAGACATGGGAACCGTAGTGGTCGAACCATTACGCATATTGGACAGTAGGGTTCAACAGCTCAGATGTCACACGGTGGACCAAGTTAAGGTCCAGTGGGACAAGTATAGCCCAGGATCTGCTACCTGGGAGGATGCAGAGACTATGCGTTGTGACTACCCCTCACTTTTTGAGCATCTGTGATGCCCATTTTGACTAGACAACTACCTATGTTAAGGTTCTATTTTGTAGTTCCATGCTATTTATTTATGAACATTATGTAATATTGATGCATTTGGTTTGACACATAAAACTACTTATATGAATCAATTGATAGATTTGATATTGATGATAGAAATGGTTGATGTATGGCCTACATGTATGACTCACTTAGTGATGGATTATCTAGTGCGTAACTTATCAGAATTATTTTGGTTCATATATAGCTCAAGTGGATATGATTTATTTAAATGAATGACTTAGTGAATTTATGATTTACTTCCAGTGAGAATTCCCAGATTGACACATGGATACTAGACTTAATAATGTGATGATTATATGTCTTGTTGTTATATAGGTGCATGAATGAGAGCTAACTCGTAGGGGGAAAAGAAATATATGATAGCTGAGATCTACTCTTCCATTGAGGGAAGGTCAAGACATCTCATGAGGAAGGTATAATGTACATTATTCTACTACATTTGGTATCTACTTGATATGCACTCTTATGACACGAGTAAAATGCAAATGATAGGTGGCAAGATGACCTGACTGGATTATTCGATGACAAGTCCAACCAGCTCTATAGTGTGTTCCGTATTAGGGTGTTGACCCTAGTTATGAAGGAGGGGTGGAGGCATTTCCCATCGTGTATCCTCTGAAACTTGGAATCGTGGGAGGACAGTGGTGGACACGCTCCCCTAAATGTGTGATGACGATTGCTAGTTTCCTGTTGGGGAAGTTAGGTCGATATATTCGATGCTTCCACCATGTCGGTTTTATCAGTGGTTAGTATGGCCGTTGCCACTGATAAGTCACTAGAGGACGGATAGGGTGGGAACGGAAGTAGGTCAGGATGGATAGGAGGATATAGATTAGTTGGAGACTCTTGATGGGAAGTAATGTCATTATTTGACTTATCAAATTTTACTGCTATAACTCTCTCTGGTTTGCTATGCTTTCGAACTCCTAGTATCTTTTCATTCTAACTTTAGGACAAAGTTTTCTGAAGGAGGGGTGTATGTAATGGCCCACTTAAATCTTATCCTGCAAATTTTATTAATTTTTACATTACCTAGAAATATTGAGAAATATTGGGGAATACCTTCATTTGGGAAACTATAAATTTATTGTCTAATATAAAATTCATGATTTCTATTATTCAAATTCCCAACTTGCCTTCTCAAATTGAATCTTAGGTAGGATATGGTTTCCTTCCATTATTTCAAATAATATATATATTCATCTCACATTCCCCAATGTACTCTCACATTTACTTGGGAGAAGACATGGTCTTCTCCAACTAATTATCAATACATATATTCATCTCACATTCCCCAATGTACCCTCACATTTACTAGGGAGAAGACATGGTCCTCTCCATTTAATTACATATCACATTCCCAAATGTACTCTCACATTTACTTGGGAGAAGACATGGTCCTTTCCATTTAATTACATCTCATTCCCAAATGTACTCTCACATTTACTTGGGAGAAGACGTAGTCCTCTCCATTTAATATATATATATATATATATATATATATATATTCATCTCACATTCCCAAATTTACTTTCAGATTTACTTGGGAGAAGACATGGTCCTCTCCCATTAATTTCCCAATTTTATATTCATGTCACATTTCCAAATGTAATCCCAGATTTTACTTGGGAGAAGAGAAGTCAACCGTAAGGATGGATGAGAAGTTAATGACATTAATGAGAGGTGGTTGAGATGGAGAAGATAGGGAAGGTATAAAAGGGAAGGGGGAAGGGAGAAAAGGGCATGTGGGGCCTTGTTTGATTTTGGGATTGGCTGTGATTTTAGGATTTCCTGTGACTTTTGGAGACCTTAGGAACCTGTGGAGGTTTCTTGGGTTGTTGAGAGGAGGGAAATATTGTTCATCTTGGTCTAGATCATTCATCTTGGACACACACACTACATCTGGTTGGACTTGGGCTCGAAGTGCTAGGAAACCTGTGGAGTTTTTCTGGGCTAGGAATTATTTCCTAGTTGGCTGGGAGGTAAATCCAGTTGGGTCAGTCAAGAGGAGCGTTTAGTAGGAGTTGCAACTCAAAGGCATCTCCACTAGCCACCGGTACAGGTATTCCTCTACAGATTACTCATGTAAATTTATTAAAATGAAATGTTCACCATAAGTTATAAGGATTATAATGTAAATGGTAAAATTTTATTTGTTTAAAAGTATTGTAAGAAAGTAAATTATTGCCTCTTATTGCATTTAAATTCATCAAAAATAGATCTGTTAGAAGACCCTAGGATAGGGCTCTTACATTGATTTTCAAGATTAGAGATGAGTTTGGAGGGAGGACGTAACTCTATCACTGAGACTTAGGAGGAAAAGGGAATATTGTGGCTCTAGTGGAATGTGGTGACCACAAGAAAGAGAAAGTTGACCCAAGGAGGGAACTCACACTCTTGGAGGAGAGAGGAAAGAGAAGGGAGTGTGAATTAGGAGAGAGAGAGAGAGAGAGTGGGGCCCACAAGGAGAGAAGGGGCCATGAATTATAAATATATATTGGGGTTCTCTCTTTTGGGCATATTTGATCATTTGACAATCTAACAATTGTTCTCCTAAGTTGCTTAGCTAAGACAACCATTCTGTTTAGCACAAGGAATTCTCGAGCGGAAATTCCACCCTAATTTCAGAGAACTTTGAGTGTCTCCTTAGTGAGGTAATTTGGGTGAGCTCAGTTCAGAGTTTCCTTTCGGCATCATTGTAGGAGTTTACTTAGCAGTATGCATTTCTTGGGTTCAGAGGTATTTTTGTGGAGCACATTGTGGGAGAAAGCATGGATTGGATGCTCCGAGTTTGTGCAGGAAATTCTCTTATTATTAGACTAGAGTTTGGACAAGGATTTCAAGCTAGATTGGAGGCTATCACTTGGATCAATTTTCCTTTCTCTTGATAAGGACGCATAAGCCAATTTGTGGTTCTTGGGGGAGAAGATTCCCGAAGAATTTCCCTTCGAGAATTTACGGGAAATTTCCTTGGGGAGGTGTGAAATTATGGAGTGATTTTCAGGGTCAGAGGTACTTGCTTCAGTGTGGGACGGATTTTCTTTGCTAGGGCCTGCACTATCATTTTTTGGGCTTAGCTTGCAGTAATAAAATCACTTAAAGTTAGTGGGATTTGGAGGCTGGACTCTCACTTCTCTTCCGAGAGAGATATTGCAGGAATTTCCGACTCAGTGGAGAAGTTTTGGAGCAAGGATTTAGCAGATATTTCTGAACTGGGCATTGGGCTAGCAGTTGGAGGAGAATGCGCCAAATTTGGGTAATTCTGAGAGGTCAGAATTAGCCCAAATTACGTCTGGTTTTTATTGGACTAGCCTCAAGGAGTCTGCTCCTAATTTTGCAAAATTCTTGGAGGAGTTTGGGTGCCCCAAACTAGAAGAATTATTTGGAAGCTAGTGGGGAGGAGTGAGCTCAAATTTTGGGTTCCAGGTGGTCAGTAAGACTAGGCCCAACTGTCTCTCGGTCTTTCTGGGTTTATTGACGATAGGCCAAGATTAATTTGGAGAATTTTTTGAGTAGTCTAGAGGGCTCAAACAGGGGTACGTTTCTAGCCAGTAGTGAAGATTTCCAGTTCAGCGTAGAGCTAGGAGAGAGCAGCAACAAGTTTGAGAGGGATTTATTATTGTTCACTTGGGCTTCGCTAGCTTTCCTTGAGCAAGCCCAGGTGCACTCTTTCCAACACTCATTATACCCTCTTCATATTATAATAAAATGGCTCAACAGTGCAATTTTTGGTGCAATTTCATGGGTTGATTCATGTGTTTGATCTTCATGGTTTTTATGTCTATGTTTGCCTTATTGTTTACTATAAAAATTCCCTAGGAATATTACAGTTTTTTCCAAGATTTTTGACTTGTTTATCCTCCTTTCTTTCTTCTCCCTTTCTTCCTCCCCTACTTGTAATTGTTCTTTTTCCCTTGTTATCATTCTTGGAGTGGAATGTTCTAGATTAGGGTTTCAATCTATCTTCTTTTCATAGATATAGCAGGTTACTTCTTCTTTCCTCATTGAGAACCAATCCTAGTTCTTCAAAAATCGAGATTTGAATGGTTGGGTAAACTAGAGTGATAATAGAACTGACTACTACTTTTGCATAAAACATTGGTTCAAATTGTGATAAATCTCATACCTATTAGACATTTTACTTGAGTTACCTCCTTGGTTATGCTAAAGATATTATTTCCCACTTTCTTCCCCTCTTGAACAATTTGAAACTATTTGATTAGCTCGTTCACCTTGCCGTTCTTGTTTAACCCTTGTTCTGGTGCCTTTGATGATCCAAGAGTATTTGATATTGGTTTATTTCCCCCTTGAATTAGGTTTTTTGTAATCAATTCTTTCCTCCTTGTTGCTTACCATTGTTCATTCTTGTCCTACTCTTGTTGAGTTTCCCATAGGTTCTTTTCACAATCTTTTGCAAAATTTCCATATTTGTTATATATGTTGCACTTAAATGGTAATTTCTTAATTAATTTCATCTGATCCAGTGCCAAGGCATATAGATCTGAGCCCGAGAAGGGAAAAGTAATTTAGTAATGTTTTTGTCAACCACAGTTGCTACCTATGTTACATATTGGGGCATATATCCTATCTAAATATTGGCCAATATTTTATTACAATTGGATGGATATGTGTTAGGGGTTGCCAACATCTACGTTCCAAATGATGCTTTGGAATGTGCAATTTTTTTCCATTGAATAATTGAAAAGCTATTAGAGGCTAACTCATTGATTTACGGGGACTTCAACGTGGTTGAGCCAAAATGACAAGAAGGCCTTCTTTCTTCCTCACCATTAGAGCCCCCAAGATTGAAAGTTTTAGTTCAATATGTGGTCCAACTTAGCTATTAGACATTGGATAAACCAACACTCCCCGTGTGTTTCATGACATGTTCTTAAACGCTTCTGATGGATCCATTAACTCTGGCGATGTGTCCATTTACTAACAATTGTGGGTTTTGGTGTAAAGGAAATCATGATTCTAACAAGTGGTATCAAAGCCAAATGTCTTAAGTTCGAATCACACGCAGCTCATGCTGGGGGGGAGATTGTTGGACATTTGATAAACCAGCTCTCCCCATGTGTTTTGGGACTTGTGCTTAACTGCCTCTCATAGATCCATTGACTTCCGTGATGCATCCATTTACTAGCACCAACAGGTTTTTGTGTAGCAGAAATCGTGATTCCAAAATTAGGTATATACAATTGCAATGTCTATGGAAGGAATGATCTTAATTTTAGAAAGAGATCATTAAAGTAGCTCAATTGGGGCCATGCTCAAGAATCGAAATGTCTTCACAATTGAATGTCAATGCTTCATGCTTGTTCAGTTGTTGACCAAAGCTACTTTGTCTGACTACTAACCTTTTTTTGAATCTCTTAGGTGGGTTGGAAGTCATGCATGTCACAGTCAAACTATATTCTTAATATGTCTCTCCTTGAGAACCCTAGTTTCCTGTGATAGCATCCATATCCTTGTTTATCAACCCTACTCTGATATTTGATTTTGAATCCTTCAGGGGAAATTAGTTTCTACCCCTCTGGCGCAATGCCCTGCGTTGACAATGGTTACCCTGCCCCTTTTGTTAATATGCTCGTTATGTATATGTTATCAATAAAAATTCAAAGCATGTTTAACAACAACAAAACTGCAGACCTAAAAGTATGGTTGCTAAAGCCACAAACACACAAAAATCACTGAAAGAAATTTGAACCAGTAATGTTTTAATAAAAATCCCCAAATTATTGTTTTCTTAACATTTAATTCAATGGAACTAAACATATTGTATCAATCCGAGCCATCCCCATTTTTGTTGTAGCTTAAAGATATATGTCAATTCAGTGACAATGAAATGGAAGACTTGGATGAAATTTCACTATTTAAGTAATGTAGAAATTTCACCGTAGATTAAACTGATTATGCAATATACTAAAGCAAAATACTTAATCTACTTCTACAATCAAACTTGCGGAAGCTTAATCGAATATGAGAAAGATAAATGAGAACACATATAACTGAGAATGAGAAATCGATCACACATGAACACAGAAGAATACTCTGGGGAAAGCCTCAACTAAAAACCCCGATCTCTGTATTATCATACAAGTGGAAATATGTTCAGATTACACAAAGCATTAGATCACAAACTATCTTGCTCTCAGCACTATTAAACAATACAGCTCACACACTGAATAGACACAACATATTCCTTCCTTCAGTCCTCCAAGCCTCCTATTTCCTTGCGCAGTTTCTCTTGGGTGCTCTAGCTGCAACCTGTGTGATTCTCACCTCACACACAACATTGACCTCTGAAATAACTTCGCAATCCTGAAGGAGATAATTCCTTCTGCATGGATGAGTTTCCTATATAGGAAAATTCCTCCAAATGATAGTACAATGTCCTTATCTTTAATATTAACTGGGTCTTTCTCTAAACCGACACACATTCGTTATTTATGAGAGAATATTTAGTTATCTGGAGAACACTAGTTGCATGCATGCATGCATTAACTGACTAGATTCACAATTAGTTCCTCCAACTGTTTGGAACTAATTTAACTGGGCTTAACTCAGTTAATTGAGCTAACTAATTACAAATCAAATACAACTCATCCTTATCTCCTTGATTAAGGGATAACTTCCTCAATCAAAGGGATAACTATTGCATGTCTTCACATAGACTTCATGTTTGATTTTCTCCAACTAATTAACTCAAGATGAATTAATTAATTATTTTTCAAACAACTGCTAAGATCAAATTCGAATTTTAATTCTCAATTTTAGTTTAGGGACTAACTAAAATTGGAATGTATCCCAAAATGCTATTTATAGTAGTTCTATTTTTAGCACTTCTATTTTTATCATTTCTTGTTGCTATTTTCAACACTCCCTCTCAACAAGAAAGAGATTATCAGTAACCCCAATCTTGTTTCTGTGGAACTCGAACTTGCATTTTGACAATGCCTTAGTCAAAATATCTGCATCCTGTTCCTTGGTCGAAACATACAACAACAACATGATCCTCTTGATCACACAGTCTCGAAGATGATGGTACCGGATATCAATGTGCTTGGACCTGTCATGAAAAAATGGATTCTAAAAGAGTTTGATACAACTCTCATTATTGCAGTAGATCACAATTGGATCCATCCTCTGACCAAACAATCCCACTAGAATCTTCCACATCCAATTGGCTTCGCATGCTGCCTGACTGGCAGCCATGTATTCAGCCTCTACTAAGCTAAGTGCAACTGAACTCTGTTTCTTGCTATACCAGGAAACTGCAGTTGAACCAAGGTTGAATATTCCTCCAGAAGTTCTCTTCCGGTTTGATGGAATCCCTGCCCAATCTGCATCTGTGAAGCCTTGAAGCTTCACTCCCTCTGTCCATCTGTACCACAATCCATACTAAGATGTGCCTCTAAGGTATCTCAGCACAGGCTTTGCTGCCTTCCCAAATAGCTTGGTAGGCTGAACCATAGCTTGACTCAGCTAGTTCACCGCAAAGCATAAGTTTGGTCGTAAGTTCACTCGATACATAAGTGAACCCACAAGCTGCCGATAAATAGTAGCAACTACTACCTCACCTGAAGTAGCATCCTCCTTCCTCCAGTTCCCAGCTAGAGGAGTCTGCATGGGCTTGCACTTCTCCATGTGGAAGCACCTGAGTATCTCATTGGCATACTTGCCTTGAGACACAAATACTTCCCCATCTTTCTGCCACACTTCCATGCCTAGAAAGTAGTGCATAAGACCCATGTCTTTCATCTCGAACTCTCTTGCAAGGTCCTCCTTGCAAGACTTGATCAACTGATCATCACCTGTCAAAATCAGATCATCCACATAAAGAACAATGATCAATGGCTTACCTTCTACCATGATGTGGTAAAGGTTCGCATCTGCTTCACTCTTGGTGAAACCCAACCCGATGCAATAGCTGTCGATCCTGGTGTAACAAGCATGAGGTGCTTGCTTCAGCCCATACAAATCCCTCTTGAGTTGGAACATATGCGACTCATGATCGAAGGTCTTGAAACCTTCCGGCTGCTCAATGTACACCTCTTCCTCAATCTTCCCATTGAGGAATGCGGTCTTCACATCCATCTGATGGATCTTCCAACCCATCTGAGCTGATAGTGCCAACATCGATCTAATAGATGAGTACCTTGCTACAGGAGCAAAGGTCTCATCGTAGTCGATCCCCTCGACCTGTGAGAAACCACGGGCAACAAACCTTGCCTTATGTTTCTCAACACTGTCATCGACTGCCTGCTTTACGTTGTAAAGCCATCTAGAACTCACCAGCTACCTAATTTTCCTTGCTAGATTTGGCATGCATGGGATTGCATGTGTTTCTTTTCTACCATGTCATGGGTTTTGCCAGCTATGACAGTATTTTTAGCCTAGCCTTGCCATTTCTTGATAGCTTTGATGAGATGAGTTCTCTCATGCGTTTTGTGGGGGATGGACGGATTGGATTCGAATCTGAGTGGGGTGGATCTCTGAATTGAAAAACACATGGTGGTAGTGGTCCTCGAACCAGACTGAGGATGCACGAAACCACTGGCCTAGTAGCCCCTAAACCGGACTATGGGTTGCGGTAAATCTAGATTGTGTGCCTCGGTGGGCCTAAGAATCCGTGCCAGTGAATGGCGGGATATACGGTAAAGACAAGAGGTGGATTTTCTCTCCATTGGCCTAGTGATTCCAGGATGGAATGAACGGTAAATCCTGGAGAGTATTTCTCGGTGTAGGGCCTAGTGATCCCTAGATGAGACTATGGATGCATGGTAAAGCCTGAGAGACTAAGAGGCACTCAAATTCCTCATGGTGTAGGTAGAGAACTCCAATGGCATCCACATTGATTGGTGTTTTTGATGTGTTCTATGAGTCCCACATTCATGCTTGGAATATGGCACAAGGGTGATTGGCTGAAGAGAGACTTGGCTCAGCCAATCTATGGTCAAGTGGAATGTGGTAGTCCCATCACCGGTTGGTTCATTGCATTTATTAATGAACAATTCATTCCCTTGATTTTCATATGCAAATGTATTGATGTATATATGGATTTTGATGGATGATATGTCCGTTGTATTTCTATTCCTATTATGCTAGTTATATTTATATTTTGTGACAACAGCTATGTATGGCTCTCAGCATGTTTTTACTTGTATTTGAATGGATATTGTATCTATGACATAATAAGTGACAAGGCAGAAAAAGACATGAGGAAACAATGGTTCATGGCGATTCTCAGATAAGTATGATATCCCTACACTTAATTATGTTGTAAACACTTGTAGGTTACATGTTGATTATATGTTTGACGAAATGCCTGTCATGGCTAGTAGGGGCCGGGTTATGATTCTGTTCATCTTATTACTTTTGTATCCTTGTTTCCTTGTATCCTTACCAATTCCAAGGGATCATTTCATTCTGGGTAGTGTCCCAGGCTCTGGACCGAAAAAGATGGCTCAAATCCCGGAATGTTAGAAAAATAGAGCATTAGTTTAAGACTAACTCGCCTTGGCAGTGTCTGGGAAGCATTATAAAGCACATGGCCAGTGTCTGGGGAGCATTATTTCTAATACTAACTCACCTGGGAAGTGTCTGGGAAGTGTTAAAAAGCACCTGGCTAGTGTCTAGGGAGCATTAGTCCTGATACTAACTCATTGGGCAGTGTCTAGGGAGTGTTACCCAACCCTAAGTTTCTCAAACAACAGTAGGACCCAGGGGCAGGCAGTCTGAGTGGTTAAATTGTTCCCTGAAGTTTATTTGGGTGATGTTGGATGACTGTATGTGATGTTTCGTCGATTCCATTTCCTTAAAGTCACCAAGGAGGTTGAATCTTATCATAGTGGCCTCTTGTCACATGTTTACCTTGGCTGGCTAGTTGCTTGGGTAGATGTGGGAGGAGGGTGTTACATTCCTTATTCTTTCTGGAGAGTGATACTATCTGATTTACAAACTATGAGGCAGAGCATTCCATCTTCTTTGGCAAGCCTGTAAACTTTTTGTTCCCAACATCCCAAAGGTGTTTTCAAAATGGAGGATAGTTTTTCTTGGGATGCCATATACCGAGGTTCCAATTCGGATCAATGGAGATGAGGTTGTGGTTACTAATAAAATCCTTGGGGCTCACTAATTATGCTTTGATGTATAGTGGATCCCTCTCTTCTTTTTCCATCACTCTCTTTACTTATTTAGCTCTTATTTCCTTATGATTCAACCAAGATGCTAATGCCATTAGTTGCATGTCCTCTAATATTGAGTTGGGGTCCCAAAAGTTCATGTCTATGAGGACCATATTGTGCACGTAGAACTCAACCAGTTTGGCTCTATCCTCAATACTTGCCTTTTTGTAAAAGTCAATGAACTTCCTGTAGTCTTGAAAAGGTAGAGAGCCATACTGTGCTAAGGTATTTATCTGGAATTGTAGCCACTACTCCTTCAGGAAGATTACATATGGTTTGGATGGTTGCCTGCATTGTATGGATTCCATGGATAAACTTTCCATAATGGCAAGTTGTACCTAATTTTCTTGCAAATTCTCTCTTAGCCTTCTATTTTTTTCCTGTAGATGCTCCCTCATGACAAACTCCCTTAGCCTTAAGTTATTCAATTCATGGATAATTTCATTCACTTTCTCCTCCATGAGGCCAACATATTCCACCCTCTTAAATTTTTCAATTTGTATCCACCTATGAGTCCTACCTCATTCCTTTTCTAACTGAAAGAAGACGTATAGAAACTTTCTCAAGTATAATCCTACCTACTTCAACAAATTTGTAGTAGGATTCAAGGTTAGGATGTGGGTCAGGATCCTGGAGTTCTTGGGGACCTTCTTCTTTTCCTTTTGATGTGACCGTCTCTTCTTATAGCATCTCTTGTCGCTCTTGTAGCAACCCCTATTTCTCCTGTAGCAATCCCTGTTTCTCTTGTAGCTCCTATGTTTTCTCATATAGTTCCTATGTTTTTTCTTGTAATAGGGTAGCTTGTGCTTTGAGCCTGTTAGATGTGATTTCTCTAGTGGTGGGCCTCCTTATGGGTGGTACAGGTTGTCTACTCTTGACTTTGGGGGAGGTAACTTCCTCAATCTTCCCTACACTAGTTGCCACTTCTTCCCTTTTGCTTGCTGATTCCTCAATGGTGGTAGGGACCTTTGAAGGAGGTTGTGGCTTCCCCTGCCTTATCCTGGTGCTCTTGTTTTAAAGTATAAGGGGCCTTTCCTTGGCTGCCTCCTTTTGGGCTTGACTGGTGTGCCCAACGTGGCTAATGTGGTAGCCACCTATTGCTCCGTGTTTCCTAGTGAGAGGCTCATTTGTTTCCCTTATCTTTCTATCTCTTAAGGATTGGAGGGAACCTCAGGGTTATTTTCCTCTACTTTTTGTTTCTCTTCATCTTTTTCCTATGTTTCTGATTTCTCCTTATCTTCTTCCTTTTATTCTCCCTTATCTTCCCTATCCACAGTACTAGAGGCTAGTGTTTCTTCCCATTGTGTGGATGTGAGGGATTTTGTTTCAATGAATACCTCCCTGTCCATGTCTACAAAGTTAGTTTACAAGACAGGGTTCCTTAGGTGGTGTTATCACTCAGGTTGTCCTTAAAGCTCCTTAAAGGATACAGCCGAGGTTACCACAAACCAATCTTTGGACTGCAGGTCCTAGCCTACCAGCAGTCAGAGAGGGATCTCTCTTTATGATTTAGCTTTGTTGATGGTGATTTTAGGCTAGTTATTGAGTTCAAGGGGTTTTGTTTGATTTTGGTGGGATGGATGAAGCTTCCAAGTAGAGAGGTAAGTATAGTGTGAGAGTTTCAAACCATTGGGCGTGGAGTCAAGGATTAGGATTGCTGACGCATTTTCTTGGTCACAAGAGAAATATGGAGCAAGATAGCTACACATGAAACAAATTTCAAGGTAAATGGAGATGGATTGAAGGCTAAGGAATGAGAGGCAGTTAAGAATCTCTCTTTCAGCTTAACAGAGGGAAGGCGAATGAGCTCTATCCAAGAGCAGTAAAGAATTCCTAGATAACTGTCAAACATGGATGAATTAGGAGAAATATGAGCCAAAGGGAATTCATATTCATTACCAATTCAGAGGAAAACATAAAGAAACAACAGAAATTGAGCATAGAGTGCAGTCAAGCAAATTCTAAACTAATCTTTTTATCTGCTATTTAGGTGGCGATATATGTATGATAAAAACATGTATGAATTTAAAACAGAGATAAGAGACACTTATTGGATCATGTTGCAGCACAAGAATTCCATATTCATTCTTCAGAATAGTAACAACACATTAGACAGTCCATCCTCCAAGCTTTTCAGCAGTTTTTGATTAAAGAAAACATATCCGATATACAGAGCGAGTCTCTCGTGGGGCAACTCAACCAACCAACCCTTTAAACAATGAATTAGGGTGGTTTATATAGGGAAAATATCTAAAAATATTCATTATAGCAGATCTTAAACAGATCTGAGGGAAACGAGTTCTTTAATCTAATCTTGTCATGAAATAAATGCAAGAAGATATCTAAGTGCCGCGCTGGGGCAGCTGCCTCAAAAATGAGTGGAAATCTGTCCTTATGGCTCTGTGCAGTTTATTCAGCCATAACTGTGCTTTGGGCTTTGATCCCCTACTCTTGAGTGGCTTTGATGTGTATTAACTGTGATCTGAGAGCCATTTAAATGGCTGTACCGCTTTCTTTGACTTTGCTTGGGGGCTTTTAATGTTCGCCCGCTTCGATCTGATACTCTTTGCCGCTTCACTGATACTCTTTAATTTAATCAAGGCTTCATCTTTCCTCTGATACTCTTTGATACTTGAATCGGGCCATTTTCTCTCCCTCGGTGTGCTTGAAACTGTCAAATCGCCCCTTTTCTGCCATTTCAAGGCAAGAATAGCTGTTGCAAATGATTTCCATGGCTTCTGGAATGCTACTGGCGCTGGCCGATTTGAATAGGAATCATAAATGAAGAAATCCTGTCAAAACTGCGAATTTTCGGGCCTCTTGGAAGCCGAGCGATATGATGCTTTCCATTTTGGTCATTTTTTCTTAGCGATGCGCGATTAGCGCTAAGCGCTAACCGTGCATCGAAAACTACCTCAGTTTTTCATTCCGGGCTCTCTTTGCTGCGATTTGCGCCCTTCGCACCTTCCTTTAGTGATGACGTCAGCATGACGTTAGCAGGGGGTCCCAGTACAGCAGTGACGTGGCAGTACGACAGGGATTAACTCGGAGATCGGCAATTGGCCGGGACAGGGGGTAATGGCTTTTATATAGGTGATGCGATGGGAGCGATCGCCGATTTCAGAAAGGCGACCAGGTATGTGGCTGTGCGATAATGGAAAATATTGCGAAAATGAATGGATCACGATGCGATAGGCTTTCGGATGCGATAGCAATATCGCATCGACGGATGAGAGGGGCTTATGTATATAGGTAAAAACCCATGCGACTGCCGATCATGAAATCAAATCGGCGAAGCGATATCGGGAAAGTATAAAGGGGTGGGCCGATGAATGAATGCTGTGACCTCCGACAGCGATATCGCGTTGGAGGAGAGGAATACTCATTGGAGGAGAGTTAATGTGATCGGAAAGGCCGTTTAAAGCTTTGGAAGGGTTCTTGATGCATCAGAGTGAGTTTGATGGCATTTGAAGGGGGTTTTTGTGTTTTGGAAGGAGTACAAACACTTTAGGAAGATGGTTTTTTGAGCAAAATGAGGGTTCTTACTAAGTTTCAAGTAAACTTAGAAATTCCCAAACGATCTTTATGGTTATTTTTCAACCAGAGGAAGGGATAAGTATATAGGGGATTTACTACCATAGTTTTAGTAGGGGAGGGGAGATAGATAGGGAGTTACATAATAAAGTTAGTAGTTAATATGAAATGCGATGAGAGAGCGCTAAGTATGCAAATATTAGGCTATGAAGGGGAAAATGACTCGTATAAGGAATATAAGCATCCTTTAAGCAAAGCAGATCTTTACTTAGGCAATGATATGAAAAATGATGAAACTCAAGAGATATCAAGCAGATCTTGACCTCTTTGGGGAGGTTAGTAAATGATTTGGGGAATAAGAAGAAGGGGGAGTTAGACATGCCTCGCTTGAAGTCCTCCAAGGGAAAATTGCTTTGCATTTGTGATCTGAAAAATGTATAACACTTGAAAGCATGAAATGGATCATACAGCTTGATTCTGCAACCACAAAACTACTTACCCAGCCTACTCACCTAGCATTTTCTCTTCTTTTGGTTTGGGTGCACTTGAACTAGCATACCCAACTTTTCATTCTTTTCTTCTTGCTGTCCTCCTATCTACATCTACACTTATTTCATCCAGGGGCTTAGATTAAGCAGTTGAGCACCCTTGTTTCTCTACCTATCTACAAATCTGCCAAGATTAAGCTGTTTGGACAGATAATTATTCTCTATATTCTACAACAGGAAATTGAAACCTAGGGAGACCAAGATTAAGCTGTTTGGCCCTCCCTTAACTAAAAACTCATCAAAAATGGAACACAACAGTGGTACTTAGATTAGCACACTCTCATGGACACTTCATTGGCCTTTGTAGCAAATATGGAACATTGCAGTATGCAAAGTATGACGTATTTGGCATGTAAAAATGTTGATCATGAAAGATGAATACCTGCTGTAGTAGGAGGCTAACAATGGCTCCACTTGGGGATGGCTTTTCCTTGTGAAAAGCCAAGAACAGCAGGTCAGACTGCCTTGATCTTCTATTGCTGTTGTGGACTAGAAACACTTCTTCGTTGGCTACTAAAAGGCTGGAGTTTTGAGATCTGAAAAACATTCTCCTCAACTGAAATACTGTGACCTATATAGCATCGCCTGCTTTCTTCTACGTGCTTGATATTATCTACATTTTTTCTTGAGACCTGCCTTTTGAAATAGTCTCAAAACATGGATCAAAACTGATGTATTTCCTTTGTTTTTTCTTTGATCGGGGTGTTGATACAAAACCTAAAAAACGCTCCTCTGTTTTGATACTATTGACTGAAGTGGAAAGTTTGATTGTAGCACTTCTAACTGAATTTGATCTGATATAACAACGCTGCTTCGTTCCAAGCAATCAGATTGCTTATACAAACATAAAAAAGAAAGTGCTGACATATATACAAATATATACACAGGGGAATTGCATCCCTTAAAAGGGGTCTCGATAATGTTTCAACATTCGACCATTTACAGGGTCGTCTTCCACTGTGCTGTCATCTATAGTTTTGAGAAAATAAGTGTTATTGCCTTGCACAACACTGATAACAAATGGGCTTTTCCATAGAAAATCAAATTTTGCATGCTTTCCCTTGTCTTCTCTTCGTGAGTCCCACCTCAACACTTTATCGCCAATAAAGAAATCCTCAGCTTTAGTCCTTTTGTCAAATGCCTTTTTTAGCCTTTCTTGCACAATTTGAGCTCTGTCATACACATCCTCTCTGGTTTGCTGGAGATGAATGGCCTGATTTATTCTTCTTTGAATATTATTTGGTTCTGCTTGGATCTCTTGTAACAACTTGATGATAGGAATGCCCAAGGAAGATGGAAATCTGGCCTCCATGCCATATACCAGCTCATAAGGGCTCATCCCAATGGATTTCTTTGTTGAAAGTCTATCTGCCCATAGGGCATTTGTGAGCCTCCTATGCTAGTTCTTCTTGTTTTCTTCTAAGATCTTCTTAATAATACTAATCAGGCTCTTGTTAGATGACTCGGCCAAGCCATTACCTTGAGGGTAATAGGCTGTGGAGTGGCCCAAGGTGACGTGAAATTTGTGGCAAAAATTGATCATGTTTTTGGATTTGAAGGCAGCAGCATTGTCAGTGATGATCTTCTCAGGGCAGCCAAATCTAGAAAGGATATTGCACTCAAGGAATTGGATAATGGTGGAGTCATTGGCCTGTCTACATGGGATGGCCTCAATCCAATTGTTGAAATAGTCGGTGGCTGTTGAAATCCACTTATGCTGGCCTGAGGAAGAGGGGTGGATTTCTCCAATGAAGTCAAGACCCCATTGTTGAAAGGGCTTTTCGGTTAAAATGGGCTTAAGAGGCAAAGGCAACAACGTTCTTTTACCCTCAAAGATTTGTCATTTATGGCACAAGGTAGTAAACTTCTTTACATCTGTAAACAAGGAGGGCCAATAGAAACCAGCCCTTAGAATTTTATCAGCAGTGGACTTCCAATATAGATGTCCTCCATAGTCCCCTGCATGGAATTCTTTCATGAAATTGTTAGTTTCATTCATAGTTAAACAATTAAGCAGTATGCCTTCATGATTTTTCCAAAATAAAGCACCATCTATGAGACAAAACTTTGAAGCCTTCATTTTTGAAAAACTTTTCTTCGTTCTGGACAATCCTGGGGGAGAAAACAGGTTTAACAATACAAACCATATATCAGCATACCATGGAGATTGCAAAAAGGTTTCACTGATCTGTGGAGTCGCCAGCTCTTGTTCATTGTCTAGTTGGTTAAAGTCTAAGGCTTGAACATTTGTTTCGGACATCAGTTTGGCTAAACCTTGTCCCTTTATGAGCTTGGTTGGTTTTATTTCTATGTCATACTCAAGGATGCTAGCAATCCACTTGCCTCTTTTTCCTTCTAACCCCTCTTGGGTTAATATGTCTTTTACAACAACATTTGGGACATAAGTAATCACATTTGAATATAAAATGTAAACTCGGAAATCTTTGATTGCTTTAACAAGGGCGTAGGCATGCTTCTCCATGATTTGGTACTTCAAAGGGGCATCTCTTAAGGCTCGGCTGAAAAATGCAATTGGATTTTCAGCTACTTGATCATCCTTTTGCAAAAGGACAGCAGCTATGGTGTGCTCATATGCAAATGAGAATATGATGAAGTCCCTATCAAATTGAGGACTTGTGAGGATTGGGGCTTGGGTTAAGGCAGATTTGATACTCTCAAAGGCTTGTTTGGTTTCAAGAGACCATTTTACCTTGGCATCCTTTTTTAACATGTTGCTTAACAGTCTTATCAGCTCGGCTAGATTTGCGATATATCTCCTTAGGAAATTGATCTTTCCAAGAAATGCTTGCAATTCTTTTATATTTATTGGATATGGGATTTGGAGGATGGCTTGGATTCTTTCAGGATCTATTCTAATCCCATCTTTTGAGATGATATGGCCTAGTAGTTTACCTTCTTCAAGGCCAAAGAGAGACTTCTTGGGGTTCAAGGAAATGCCATATTTCCTACATGTCATGAGTATTTGCCTCAAATGTTTTAGGTGCTCTTGATCAGATTTGGAGAAAGGGGTTAAGTCATCAAGGTAGACAACTAGGAAATCATGTATTTCCTTGGCAAATGCAATATCCATTGCCCTCTGAAAGGTAGCACCAGTGTTTTTAAGTCTGAAAGGCATCTTCACATATTTAAATGTTCCCCATGGTGTGGTAAAGGCTGTCTTGTCTTGGTCATCCGGGTGAACCAATATTTGATTGAAACCTGAAAAGCTATCTAGCAAAGAGATTCTTGATGACCCCACTACTCTTTGTAGGATGTAGTCCATTTTTGGCAAGGGGCAGTGGTATTTTAGGGAGACTTGGTTTAAATTTCTTAGATCTACACATAGCCTAATCTCACCTGTCTTCTTTCTTGTGGGAACAAGATTGGATACCCATTCAAAAAATCTGATGGGTGCTATGATGCCTGCTTCAAACATCCTTTTCACTTCCTTTTCAATCAAAGGGAGAAGCATAGGATTGATTCTCCTTAGTTTCTGTTTGAAGGGCTTTTGATTTGGTTTTAAGGGAATGGTGTGTTGGATCACTGAGGTGTCATAGGACTTCAAGTCCTCATAACTCCAAGAAAATACATCTTGGAATTCTTTGAACAAATCAACATATTTGGGCTTTTGATCGGGTGGCAAAGATTGATATAGTTTGATCATTTTGGGCTTCTCTGCTGTCCCAATGTTATGTTCTTCTATAGCGGTGTTTAGGGGTTGCATTTTTGGTTTTTTGGGCACATCATTTGCATCAAACATATCTTCTAATGGAGTGAGGCCAGCAGGGAAAGAATTATCTTTTAGATCAATGATTTCGGCCTCTGTTTCGGCTATTTCCTCCAAATGCATCTGTTTCAGCTCTTCTATGTTTGCATTTTCGAAAACAGTTGGGTTTAGGATTTGTTTGGCTATTACAGCTGCTACAGCCTGTTGATTTTCATTTGTTTGGTGTTGGGAGTCGTTCGTGGCATCCGTGTCAATGTTTATATTTGAAAACTCATGCTCCAGAGTAAGGAAATTGTTAATTTGTTCATCGCTTTCAAACACTTTCCAATCTTTAACATTATTTGGGATAACAGGCCTATGTTTTATCTCGGCAGTGAAATGGTGATTTGGCTCAAAGGGAAGATTGCATGTACTAGCAAAAGTGGCTAGACTGTGTGCATGAATGTTATGATCTCTTGAGATCTTGGCAAGCATGGATTCAGTGAATGTATTGAGTATATTAGTGGCAGCAGTCCTATAGGCCCTCATTCTATTGTCATTAGTGACAAAGTTGCCTTTCATTTGTTGGATTACTAGGTCGGAGTCACTTAGAATAGACACTTTGGCAGCTCCTAAAGCTCTGAGTAGCCTAAGGCCTAAAAGCAGTGCCTCATACTCGACCATGTTGTTGGTGCATTTGAAATTTAGTCTATATGCATGACCTTGTGCATGATTGTTATGTGTGTTGTGAATCCATATTCCAGCTCCCGCTCCTAACTTGTTTACTGAACCATCAAACTCTAAATACCATGTGATTTCTTGCTTGTGGTTTTTATTGAGAGTTTCAGTCATTTTAGGATTGGGTGGACCTGAGTCTCATGTTTGGCGAGGTTCTTCTTGTGTGTTGGTTGCATTGGCTGTTGTGACAGTCTTATGGGTATGTGCAACTGATTCTTCATTGATGTGTGCTTATTGTTCTAAAGCCAAAGGCTTGACATCAGTTAAAGGGCGGCTATCATTATTAAACAAAATAAATGAATCCATATCAGTATGGATTGAGTAGATGGGGAAGTTTTGTGGCTCATCCTCGCTACTCACCATATATTTCATGCGTGTTTCTCTATATAGTCTTTTTGGTTGCCTAAAGACTGATATAGTGGCGTAAGAGAGGTCTATCTGGAGGGATCCTTGGAGTTTTTCTCCCCAAGATCTTGAGAGGAGCATGCCGTACTTCGGTGGAATGTCAGCAACCACGACATCCATGAGGATTGTCTTGTTAGGATATTGGACTAAGGAGACACACAAGTGTTTGATTAGGCCTAAACACTTGACTTGACTTGAGTTAAAGGAGAATAAATCTTTGTATGGCCTGGTTATGTCAAGGTTTAGTTTTTCCATTATCGCTTTGGGCATAAGATTGTGCAATGCACCTGAGTCAAACATTGCGTTATGTAAAATTTTATCATGGAAATGCAAACTGATATAAAATGGAAAAACTGCTCCATTGACTATTTTTCCATTGACTTCTGGGCCAAGGAGCAACTCTGGGGTATCATCTAAAACATTTACATCATCCTTAACCTCTGGCATTTGTAACGATCTTTGTATTTGCTGCCTATAAACATCATGCTTGGCAAGCTCTGAGAGGGGGATGGATATCTTAAGTTTTCCAATCTCTTCCTCTAAATTAAATGGCTTTTCCAATGGAGTCTTGGTGTTGATGATGGAAGATTTCTCTTTTTCATTGGAATTATCAATGATTTGCTCTCGTTTGCCAGTGTCATGGAGAGTGATCGCTTGCGTTTTTTCAGTTATGGGCAGGCTTTTTGGAACGTTGTGCACGTATTCCTTTGAGGAAAAAGGCACGACAGGCTGTTTTTTAGAAGGCTGTTCGATAGTTATATCACCTATGGTTACGTGCTGTGGGTTTGGGACAGATTGTTCAACGTGTTCTGTTACAACGGCCTTGCTTGTGATTTTATGGGGATGTTGTTTTTCCTTTGGTTTGATGGGCTTGGGCACATCAATCGTTCTGGTTCTTAGCGTATATTGCTTGTTTAGCTCATAAATGACTGGGTCATAGACTTGTTCAAAGTCAAAAGATTCTTGGGTTTGAGTTTGGAATTGATGCATGTTATCGTTATTTTGGTCTTCTTTAGTTAAGAAGACATGTTGCTCGTTCTTCAAACCTATTAGGTTTATGTGAGTTTCTTCCATGGGCTCATTAGATGTTGATGTCTCAGCATAATTTTCTTGGAAAGGAGGCCTTATTTCACGGTCTGGGCTCGCCCTTCCAGCATTTGGGTTTTGATTCCTTCTGAAGTTCAGGTTCCTAATAGTGTTGGTTTGCTGCCCGTCCCAAGATGATTTTTTCTCAACATTGTCCACTCTGTCTACTAGCCTATGCATGCCACTGATAAGGGCATCCAACTTTTGGTCTATGGCTGAGGGTTCTTCCTTAAAGGTTGTTCTTCTCCCTGTTCTGGCTCTGTTTCTTTTGGCAATTAAATTTGCCTCCACAGTGACAGCCACATTTTGCATTTCGAAAAGGCTGTTAAGGGCTCTTTCTTTTAATTGGTAGGCCATATCTGGGTCGAAACCATCAGGGAATTTATACAAGGCAAGGTCAGGTGGAGGTCTTAAGTTCTGTGGTATTACATTGTAGACATTATTGAATCTTGCACAATAGTCCAAAACAGTCTCTTGAGGGCCTCTTTTAATTGTATCGTATTCGGCTAGTATGTGCAAGGGGTCTTTATTTTTCTCCCATCTGTTGATAAATGATTGGTACAAGGCTTCTGGGTCTGCTATGGAATTAGCCGGGAGTGCTCTAAACCAAGTCCTGACATCGCCTGTCAAACTTTGGACAAAAATCTTCATTCTCACCCCATCATCATCAATCTCATAGCTTTCAAAGTAATCCTGCATTTTATTTGTATGCTGAAGGGCTGTGTAGGCATTCGTGCCATTAAAATAAGTTATTTTAGTCTGGTAATCCTGAGGCATAGCCCCAAGGTTAGCAGGCAGCTGTAGGGGTGCATATCTATTAGCCATATTAACAGGTATAAGTGGAGCAATAGGGATAAATGGAACAGCTGGAACAACTGGGATAATAGGAGTAGTAGTGGTAGTGTGCGCAGTGAACGAAGGTGTGGAAAAGGTGCTTGGAGAGGTGGATAAAGAACAAGGGGAACTAGGAGTTGAACAAAATAAAACTTTGACAGGGGTGGGAACACCACTTGGCCGAACTATCTCAGGACTAGAATTAGCAAAATCTTCTTTTCGCTCTAATTTCCTGAGGTTTCTTGGGATTAAATTCGGATTTTCAAAAACAGCTGGTGGATTTGGGTCTGGGTTTTACCTGGTATTATGTACTTTCTTCTTAGGAGCTAGCTTCTAACTTGTTTTTGGAGATTTTTCTAAGAAAGTGGGTTAGAAAGAAACTTTTGGAGGTCAAATTCTTTCCCAGTGGAGCTTTCCAACTTGATTTGTGAAATTATCTGAAGAATTCCCCAGTCGAGTCGCCATTATGTTATCCCTCAGGTTGTCCTTAAAGCTCCTTAAAGGATACGGCCGAGGTAACCACAAACCAATCTTTGGATTGCAAGTCCTAGCCTACCAGCAGTCAGAGAGGGCTCTCTCTTTATGATTTAGCTTTGTTGATGGTGATTTTAGGATAGTTATTGAGTTCAAGGGGTTTTGTTTGATTTTGGTGGGATGGATGAAGCTTCCAAGTAGAGAGGTAAGTATAGTGTGAGAGTTTCAAACCATTGGGCGTGGCGTCAAAGATTAGGACTGCTGACGTGTTTTGTTGGTCACAAGAGAAATATGGAGCAAGATAGCTACACATGAAACAACTTTCAAGGTAAATGGAGATGGATTGAAGGCTAAGGAATGAGAGGCAGTTAAGAATCTCTCTTTCAGCTTAACAGAGGGAAGGCGAATGAGCTCTATCCAGGAGCAGTAAAGAATTCCTAGATAACTGTCAAACATGGATGAATTAGGAGAAATATGAGCCAAAGGGAATTCATATTCATTACCAATTCAGAGGAAAACATAAAGAAACAATAGAAATTGAGCATAGAATGCAGTTAAGCAAATTATAAACTAATCTTTTTATCTGCTATTTAGGTGGCGATATATGTGTGATAAAAACATGTATGAATTTAAAACAGAGATAAGAGACACTTATTGGATCATGTTGCAGCACAAGAATTCCATATTCATTCTTCAGAACAGTAACAACACATTAGACAGTCCATCCTCCAAGCTTTTCAGCAGTCTTTGATTAAAGAAAACATATCAGATATACAGAGCGAGTCTCTCGTGGGGCAACTCAACCAACCAACCCTTTAAACAATGAATTAGGGTGGTTTATATAGGGAAAATATCTAAAAATATTCATTATAGCAGATTTGAGGGAAATGAGTTCTTTAATCTAATCTTGTCGTGAAATAAATGCAAGAAGATATCTAAGTGCCGCGCTGGGGCAGCTGCCTCAAAAATGAGTGGAAATCTGTCCTTATGGCTCTGTGCGGTTTATTCAGCCATAACTGTGCTTTGGGCTTTGATCCCCTGCTATTGAGTGGCTTTGATGTGTATTAACTATGATCTGAGAGCCATTTAAATGGCTGTACTGCTTTCTTTGACTTTGCTTGGGGGTTTTTAATGTTCGCCCGCTTCGATATGATACTCTTTGCCACTTCACTGATACTTTTTAATTTAATCAAGGCTTCATCTTTCCTCTGATACTCTTTGATACTTGAATCAGACCATTTTCTCTCACTCGGCATGCTTGAAACTGTCAAATCGCCCCTTTTCTGCCCTTTCAAGGCAAGAATAGCTGCTGCAAATGATTTCCGTGGCTTCTGGAATGCTACTGGCACTGGCTGATTTGAATAGGAATCATAAATGAAGAAAACCTGTCAAAACTGCGAATTTTCGGGCCTCTTGGAAGCTGAGCGATATGATGCTTTCCATTTTGGTCCATTTTTCTTAGCGATGCGTGATTAGCGCTTAGCGCTAATTCGCGCATCGAAAAATGCCTCAGTTTTTCATTCCAGGCTCTCTTTGCTGTGATTTGCGCCCTTCACGCCTTTCTTTAGTGACGACATCAGCAGGGGGTCCCAGTACGGTAGTGACATGGCAGTAAGGCGGGGATTAACTCAGAGATCGGCAATCGGCCAGGACAGAGGGTAATGGCTTTTATATAGGTGATGCGATGGGAGTGATCGCCGATTTCAGAAAGGCGACCAGGTATGTGGCTGTGCAACAATGGAAAATATTGTGAAAATGAATGGATCACAATGCGATATGCTTTCAGATGCGATAGCAATATCGCATCGGTGGACGAGAGGGGGCGTATGTATATAGGTAAAAAACCATGCGACTGCCGATCACAAAATCGCATCTGCGAAGCGATATCAGGAAAGTATAAAGGGGTGGGCCGATGAATGAATGCTGCGACCTCCGACAGCGATATCGCGTTGGAGGAGAGGAAGACTCATTGGAGGAGAGTTAATGTGATCGGAAAGGCCGTTTAAAGCTTTGGAAGGGTTCTTGATGCATCAGAGTGAGTTCGATGGCATTTGAAGGGGGTTTTTGTGTTTTGGAAGGAGTCCAAACACTTTAGGAAGATGGTTTTTTGAGCGAAATGAGGGTTCTTACTAAGTTTCAAGTAAACTTAGAAATTCCCAAAGGATCTTTATGGTTATTTTTCAACCAGAGGAAGGGATAAGTATATAGGGGATTTACTACCATAGTTTTAGTATGGGGAGGGGAGATAGATAGGGAGTTACATAATAAACTTAGTAGTTAATATGAAATGCGATGAGAGAGCGCTAAGTATGCAAATCTTAGGCTATTAAGGGGAAAATGACTCGTATAAGGAATATAAATGATTTGGGGAATATAAGCAGATCTTGACCTCTTTTGGGGAGGTTAGTAAATGATTTGGGGAATAAGAAGAAGGGGGAGTTAGTCATGCCTCGCTTGAAGTCCTCCAAGGGAAAATTTCTTTGCATTTGTGATCTGAAAAAGGTATAACACTTGAAAGCATGAAATGGATCATACAGCTTGATTCTGCAACCACAAAACTACTTACCCAGCCTACTCACCTAGCATTTTCTCTTCTTTTGGTTTGGGTGCACTTGAACTAGCATACCCAGCTTTTCATTCTTTTCTTCTTGCTGTCCTCCCATCTACATCTACACTTATTTCATCCAGGGGCTCAGATTAAGGAGTTGAGCACCCTTGTTTCTCTACCTATCTACAAATCTGCCAAGATTAAGCTGTTTGGACAGATAATTATTCTCTATATTCTACAACAGGAAATTGAAACCTAGGGAGACCAAGACTAAGCTGTTTGGCCCTCCTTTAACTAAAAACTCATCAAAAATGGAACACAATAGTGGTACTTAGATTAGCACACTCTCATGGACACTTCATTGGCCTTTGTAGCAAATATGGAACATTGCAGTATGCAAAGTATGACGTATTTGGCGTGTAAAAATGTTGATCATGAAAGATGAATACCTGCTGCAGCAGGAGGCTAACAGGTGGTTCAAGGAATCCATCACAATTAGTTTGATAAGGCCATGACATGCAAGGTTCTAGTTCTTCCCCTTCCTCACTTGATGGCTCATTTCAATGATGGGTTGTATGAGGAAATTTGGGACACTGAGTCTGTTTGGAATTGGTAACTTTTTCTATAACCTTAGCTCATAGAGAAACCTAAATCGGTAGGCATACACAATGTTCAACCTCCCCTCATATAATACGCACTTGAGGATGTGATAGGCCACTTCATCCCAAGGGTAAGGAAGGATTCTTTTCTTACTCCATTTTAGTCTTCCACATGCTTCTCTCTATGGAGGAAGATTTTTTTCCTTGATGTAGCACATATTGCCTTATCCTCTTTGCTCCATCGAATTCCTAATGGTATGGTGGTTAATATGCTTATAAGCTCTACGCTCAAATGGATTTCAAGTCCTATAACAATAGTAGTGGCACTATTTTCTCCCTGAGAATTGAGGGCCATGGAAAATTATTGAGTTATATCATCATCATAACCCTTTAATTTCTCAAAGAATCCCATCCACTGATGTCTCAGAGAAATGTCCATAATAGGGGGATGCTAATTAATTATTTTGATGTATGTGGGTTCACTTATGTTGAAACCCCCTCCCATTTCTCCTATTGCTCCTTCTCTAGGTTATCTTAAGTGTATTTTCAATATTTTCCTTAGAGAAATCTTAGGTGTAGCGATAGTGGCTAGTTTTTCTTTTGACAAAGGAGGAGAAGGATGATAATTTTTACCATGAAAAAAGCTTTTCTCTGTCCCTAATTTTCCTTCTTATATGATAATTTTTCAAAGGAAAGTACCGCACAAGGGTTTCTACAGGGTAACCTATTTAAACAAAATTCTTCATGTAGGTGTATGGAAATTAGAGAGGTAGGAAGCCACTTACCATTTCCAAGATGACTCTTTTATGTGCATGAGGGTTTGAGGAGAAAAATTGGTTGTTTTGGCTCCCCTTCTATCCTTAATTCATCATTGTAGCTTCTTGTTGGGCACAGAATTCCCCCAAGGCATGTTTTTGGGCTCAAAGCCCAAGTTTTGACCCAATCTTGTTGTAAAGCTCCGTGAATTGCGAGTGCGGGGTGTGAAAGTATGATAGAGTCACAGGGTTGTCTGCCCTAGTTTTGTAATGTAATGTTGGATGGATAGACCTACCCATGGTTCGTAGACCATGGGATTGTATAAATAGAGCAAGGCTCTAAGTAGAAAGTAGAAGAAGGAGAGAGGAAGAGAGTCGAAGGAACTAAGTGAAGTGTGTCTTTGGGTCGTAGAGTAGGAAAAGGATCTGCAGCTGAGTGTGCAGAGGCCTAGTAGTCCACAAATGAGAGCGTGGACCTCTGCAGCTGAGTGCGCAGGGCGAAGTCAAGTCTATAACCAAGGAGATAATTAATAAAGAAAAGTATTATCATAATTTTGTGTATTTGTTCTTGGGTTAATGCATGTTTGATATAATTTTCAGATATATTGTTTATTTACTGCGCGCACGTGTATGAATGGTTTATGTTGTTAAGTATAACTTAAAGCACATAAGTAGGCTAAAATAATCAACTAACATTGGAATACCAGTAAGATCTTGGGTAATAATGTAGAAGCGCAGCGTTCAGCCCCTGAGTAGGGCTGCGCAAAGGCAGTATATCAGACTATGAGGTACAGGAAAGTGCACGAAGCAACTTGTGCGCAGGGTCAAACTGTGGACCACTTGAACTCATCAGACATCTCTAGGGTGTAGAAACTTGGTTCTAGCACCCTCCCATACTACTTTAGGTGAGACCTCAGTCCGCACTCCGCGGACTGTTGCCAAAAGGGCCAGTAGTACCGGGATTTGTTTGGCTAACTTAACTTTGAACCTAGGTCAGTTCCCTATAAGCCAACAAATGGTTCTGTTGCCGGGACCGGCATTTGCATAGAGATGTTTGATGTCGTATCACTAGAATCCGACAAAGAAGGGAATTGAAGAGTGGTTGGATAGAAAGATTCACGAGTTCGCAGCGCAGGAAAACAGGAATCTGCAATTATCAAAGGAAGAGTGGTTAGATTTCTACTTATATACGAAAATCAGCGAAATGTTCTTCGCATCCTTCCCCTCTGAGCTGTACGAGTGGATTGCGAAGCTAGTAGATAGTCAAGGAAGGTGTAGGATCGACAAACCTATTGTGTGGACTCCAGAATTGATGTGCAGACTGGAAGCATTGGAAGATAAGATCACACGCACTGTGGATCATTGGCTTGATCGAATTAGTCCCTTTAACTTTTAGTATAACTAACTATTATTTTAATTGACTTATTTTAATTTTTAATTTAATATAGTTATACCCTGAGTCCTGTCTAACTAGCCATTTCCCAGTCAAAGTTAGCCGTTTGTCAATATAGCTGTTGCCTGGTCAAAGATTATAGCCGTTGGATGTTCTGCTTTGAGTATTTAACTTGCATACTAGATCTGTTTCTTCAACTTATCCTGACGATGAACCACATTGGTTGGTTCGAAATGCGTCATGTGATTTACGCTGAAAAATCTCTCATAAACTTGATATGGATCACAGAAGCCTCATTTCAACTATACGAGGATTTATCACCGAGTTCACGGTAGATACTTCAATCAGCTATGGCGAGGCGGAACGACGCTTCCTCAAAAGTCTGCGAGGTAAGTGCGTTAAAACTTTGAACACTTGGATTAAAATGCTACTATGTGAAAAGCAGGTTATGCGAATAAATTGATGTTTGGGGCTACGCGAAGTGGGAGGATCTACAGAAACAAAGGTAGTGTAGAACTAGACACTAGCCCCTTGATTTCACCTTCGCGAGAAAGTGAGGAAGAGCTCATGAAGGTCTCACCAAGAAGTGCGATCAGTTTGATAAAGTAGCAAATTCCGCGCATACCACCCCCACCTACACCACCACCAATTTCACCATCTTCACCCCTATCTTCACCCACACCACCTCCGCCACCACCAAAATTCAATATGGAAAGCACGATAAAGTTGCCGGTGTTCAAAGGGGTAGGGAACGAAGATCCGAACCAGTTTTGGTTCGTGGTAAGCACTGTATGGGAAGCGCAGGGAGTCACGAATGACAATATAAAGAAAGCAACACTGGTTCGCGCACTGTAGGATCGTGCATTGACTTCTTAAATTAAGCATTCCAATGACAATTTGAACACAAGGATCGCGAATATCCAAGCTACGGTAAATAAGGAATTTAGCAGGACAAAATCAAAGACAGTCGATTATTGGATTTAAGGAAATCGCGATGCTTCCACGTGAGACCCCCTGGGAGATGGATCAAAGAATGAAGTGTACAATTCGTGAAGCCAATATGACCTTGATGAATGGGCAACACCGTGCATGGTTTGTAGCATCGCTAACGCCACATCTAAGGAATGCGTTGTCACAGCAGAAGCTAACCACTCAGGCTGAGGCCTTGGAGATCGCAATGAGACTGCATGAGACCCCGATACAAGACCCTAACCTAGGAGTTCAATAGATCCATGCGCAGTTGAAAAACTTGTGCCTTGAGATGCAGAGTTTGAAACAAGACAGGACAGCTCACCCAAAAGCGCGTGAGGAGGTATGGTGTGTAAAGTGCAAAGGCCAGGGACATGACAAGGACCATTGTCCAGTCTTCGCGAAATACCTGGCAAGAGGAGGACCAATGCCATTGAGACCAGAGGTACAAGCAGGACCGAGGGCAGTGCCTGCATTATGGTGTGCGATTTGTCAGATAGGAGGAAAGCATGCTACAGATAACTGCCATCTATTACAGAAGTATACGCAAAATTCCCAGCAGTTGTTCTGTAATTTCTACAAGTCAGTAGGCCACGATGAGCATACTTGTAGAAGTTATGAACTGATGATGGATCAGACTCCTACCTACAGAGTCTAGAGTGAAACAAGGGCCCTCGATCAAAATGCAGGGGTGGCACGCACTAGATTCCAGGGGTGTGGACGAGGTCGAGGTGGAATGGGACTAGGAAGAGGTCACGAACATCTAATATGTTACAATTGCAGAGGGCCAGGGAATTATGCCTGCGAGTGTACAAATCCAATGAGACCATCATGCTTATATTGTACCCAGTTTGATCATGAGACGTAGGAATGTCCCACGCTGATAGCGAGGTGCACGATAAAGGAGCACTCCAACCTCCCCCGACTCAGAACCTGCAAATCATGAGGTCTGAGTTGCACGAGGAAGACCCAAATGTAAATATCATGCTCCGCAGTGGTATCACGATAGGAGATGACAAAGGTAAGCAACCCAAAGAAAGTGCCTAGGTATGCAAGGCTCCAATAAAGGAACCAGAATTTGATTTAGAGCGTGATAAGGAGACATTCATGGAAGCTAAGAAGAGCTTTGTGAATGCCTCCACTTCAAGAAGTAAAGACAAACTCGAGCTGGAAATGGACCCATCAATGCTCACTACATTTTTGAAGACATGCATGAAGCTACTGCGCGACAGTAAAGCTATGAGGGGACTGCAAGAACTCATCATTAGATGAGCTGGACCAGGAGAACCACACGTAGTCCAGAAGCTCGAGAAGCACACAACATGAACATGAAGGGAAATGAGATTGACCACGTAGATCGGGGAATATGAAATGGAGCAAGTGATTTCGGATCTAGGATCGGACATGAACGTCCTGCCAAAGCAGACATGGGAGTGCATGGGCAGGCCTATGTTGCAATGGTCTCCTATTCAATTGTGAATGGCGAACCAGCAAAAGATCCTACCTATGTGAAGATTGCAGGGAATAATGGTGGATATCTAAGGTGCGAGCACGCTTGCAGATTTCGAAGTGATAGAGATTGTTGATGACATCAATCCCTATCTCGCACTACTAGGAATAGATTGGGTCACTGACATGAATGGAGTGATAAATCTAAAGAAGTGCAAGATGATTTTCGATAAAAAGTCACTATGCATAGTGGTACCTTTAGACCCTGCAGAAGGATCATGCTACACAGAGACAATGCGTGACTATGATAGCGATGACGATCTAGACTGTATCTACAAGATGACCACGTGGGAGCAGGATTGGGTAAATCCAATAGTGGACGACAGAATTTCATGGGAGCGCGAAAGCTCCTGTACCTCAGATTCAGACGAGGAGATAGAACAATGGCAGAACCGGTTACATGAGGTAACCACGCTCAACTGTAACATGATGACAAGGTCGCTACGCTGTGTGGAAACAGAGGAAAGAGATCTGCCTATGTATGATGGGTTGAGCGAGGTGGATGATTTCCTGAAAAAATTTGAGAGAGAAGTACCAAAACAAAATTGTTTTGATACTTTGAAATGGGTACTGCGCGCTATGCCCATAAGATGGTGGGGTACGCATCAAAGAAGTTTTGAGGACTGGTGCGAATGCAGAAGGATGATGCACATGCGGTTTGGAAAGCCTCAGATGTGGATAAAAGCCGAGTATGATGGACAGAACAGCCCACACGCCCACCTTTCCAGATGGGTACAGGCATATGGTGTGCAACCTGCACAAACTCAGACCATCCTCATGATAGGTAACACGACTAACAAGCAGGAGCGGGAAAGACAAAGGCGCAAATGACCACTCTGGTTGGGACCAGGAAGTATGGTAAAACTAGGCACGCAGAAGGATATTCACGTAGAAGCTTTTGACAAATTACACAAAGCACTGAATAGGGTCCACTATGTGAAGCGAACTGACTGGGACCTATGCGTACCCGTGGTTATCTAGGCTTATATGACCATGTGCAAAACCCTGACCGCACAGGCACTTCCGAAGCTGAAGTATGAAGCGAATACTGTAATCCCTATGAAGCATGCAAAGCCTAGTCCATGCATAGTAGCACCAGTAGATACGAGGGTTCGCGAAGCTCAGAAAGAAGGGATCACACAGCCACATGAAACAAAGCGCATGGGCCCTGAGGAAGAAATCCAACAGGGAAACCTTAGACTCCACAAACTTGAAGAAGAATGGGTACGGTTAAGGAAGAAAAGCACTTTGATGGATGTGGAAGTCAAGAAGTTGGAGGACGAGATAAAGGATGATTTTCTCACCGAAAAAAACTAGGATGGTAAGGCAAGGTGCGTACAATCATGCTGACTAGTTTGAGAACTATCACCGTGAATTGATTAGTCTGATGCCTTGGCTTGGACCACATATTTCTAAGCATAGTGACCAGGGTAGCACATTGCAAATGGTGAAGTGCGCGATGCCGACTGTAACAATACAAGGTGGGGATTCTCCACGAACCATTACGGAGGACAGGATGGAACTCTACGTGGGTGGTGCGACCACCTGACTAGCCTAGGGAAGGATAGTCTTAGCGCTCTAGGAAGTTGGAAGTGAGCGTGGGACTATAAATAATTCTGCCTAAGAGCTGCGCGATATTGGAGATGCACGTAGAAGCAAAGAGGCACAAGGTCCACGACCGCGCACGGGGGGTTGCACTGCCGCGCGGGTTGGCTAGAAAGTGACCATTGAAGTCACTATTCATGATGGGATGCTCAACTTGAGGCCAAATGGAGTAGGCAGCTGGCATTTAAGATGCGATTTATGGGCAAGATTTGGGAAAATCTGCCACCAAGAAAGCTCAGTGCACTGCTGACCTTTGCGTAGTTCGAGAACAGTTGGAGGGACTTTGCGCAAAGATCGCTGTGCCGACAGAGTGACTCGAGGGCGAGTCACAATGTTTGTGTTGGGGGCCTGTTGGGAACGGAATCTCCCCAAGGCATGTTTTGGGGCTCAAAGCCCAAGCTTTCACCCACTCTTGTTGTAAAGCTTCGCGAATTGTGGGCGCGGGGCGTGAAAGTATGATAGAGTCACAGGGTTGTCCGCTCTAGTTTTGTAATGTAATGTCGGCTAGATAGACCTAGCCATGGTCCGCAAACCATGGGATTGTATAAATAGAGTGAGGCTCTAAGTAGAAAGTAGAAGAAGGAGAGAGACAAGGAGAGTCGAAGGAACTAAGTGAAGTGTGTCATTGGGTTGTAGAGTAGGAAAAGGTTCTGCAAGTGACTGCGCAGAGGCCTAGTAGTCCACAGCTGAGTGTGTGGACCCCTGCAGTTGAGTGCGCAGGGTGGAGTCGAGTCTGTAACCAAGGAAGGAATTAATAAAGAGAAGCATTATCATAATTATGTGTATCTGTTCTTGGGTTAATGGTTTGATATAATTTGTAAATATACTATTTATTTATTGCGCGCACTTGTATGAATGATTTATGTTGTTAAGTATAACTTAAAGCACGCAAGTAGGCTAAAATAATCAAATAACATTGGAATACCAGTAAGATCCTAGGTAATAACGTAGAAGCGCAGCGTTCAGCCCCTGAGTAGGGCTACGCGAAGGCAGTATATCAGGGTGCGAGGTATGGGACAGTGCGCGAAGCGACTTGCACGTAGGGTCAAACTGCAGACCACTTGAACTCATCAGACATCTCCAGGGTGCAGAAACCTAGTTCTAGCACCCTCCCATACTACTTCAGGTGAGACCTCAGTCTACAATCCATAGACTATTGCCGAAAGGGCCAGTAGTACCGAGATTTGTTTGGCTAACTTAACTTTGAACTTGGGTCAGGCACCTATAAGCCAACACTTCTTTTCTACCCTCCTGTAGCAATTCAGATCCTCCTATAGCACCTCCTGTAGCACCTACAAACTCAGTCTGTAGTAGTTCGGTGACACCCTAGGCAGACTCTGGTAGCATCTAGCTTGTCCTTCAGTACCTTGGTGGGTCTCTCCAACTTTTTTCTAGAAATGAGCAATTGCGCAAATGGAATCGAGCCTCATAATTTTATTCCCTTTTTTGGTAATGGCTCAGACTTCTTTGGTGACTTGGCTCTTCCTCAAAATCATCACCCCACTTAATTTGACTTTTCCATGTGCATGGTTAGCTGAGTGAATTGTAGTTTACTAATCGAAGGTGGCCAAGTTTACTGGCCACCTCTAGACCATAAAATATCCATTCTCGGTCATTAAACACATTTTTTTACCATTATGTTCATAGGAAAGAGGCGAGAGGTGTCATGCCTGAGCCTACCTATGATGTCGAAATGTTGGATATGCATGAAGACTAGTGCTAAGCTCATGAATGATTAACTGACCTCTAGAGGTGATGTCTTTGTTGTTTTTTTGTTGAAAATAGCAACAAGAAATGATAAAAATAGAATCCATAAATTCCATTTTAATTTGTCCTTGAATTAAACTGAGAGTTAAAATCAAATTCTATTCTCATAGTGACTTGTAATAGTTAACTAGAGTGAGTTGACTTAGTTAACTTAGGAATTTCGAGTTGGAAGTATTTTTGAAGTCATGTATATGTTCTCCCTATATTTTAGGGGTCTAGGATGAATTAAGTGTGAGTGGTAATTAGTTAACTCAGTTTATAGAGTTAAGTCCAGTTAAATTAGTTCCAAACAGTTTGAGGAAATAATAGTGATTTAACAGCCAGTTAATGCGTTAGTGCACTCAAGTAGTGATACTCCAGTTAACTAAAGATTTCCTCATCAGAAACTCATGCATGTCGATTCTGAGAAAGACCCAGTTGAGACTAGAGTGTAGGGATAGTGTACTATTTGTTGTATAATTTTCTGATTTACACTAACAGTGCATGCAATCAAGAACTGGACCTAATTTTGGATCCTGCAGTTATGGATGAGGAATTTCCCTTTAAATACGAGCTAATTCTCCCAGGAATTGTGAAAAGAATTAGAAGCTTGGAGGCTTGGAAATTTGGATAAGTATTGGACAAAGGAAGTCATCAGATGGAGGATAGGAAATACTTATGTAGGTTAAGCTCAAGGTTGAGCAAGTCATATTGTATTTATCCAAATTCTTTGACCAAGGATGCAAGGAAATAAGAGGCTTGGAGAGCAGAGAAGAGGCCTGGATTTGGGTTGAGCTTGCTTGTGAGTTGGGAGATTGATCATACTGAGTGCGGGGATTGTTCTTGTGAGAACAAGCATTGTATTATCATCTTGGATTTCTGATTAATGCAAAACAAATAATGGGGTTTTGAGTTGTGGCTTTCCCCAGATATATATTGTGTTATGTGCCATTGATGTTCTTCCTCTTATTGATTATTTTTTTGCTTGATATTTATGTGCTTCCACTGTAAAGAGTAGAAGTATATTCTTGCCTATTGTTTTAGTATATTACATGAGCTTGTCAATCTACATAATAATTCTACATGGTATCATAGGTGAGAACAATATACTAGAGGAGATTTTGAACTTTTGAGTTTTGGGCCGCGAGTTTGCAGAGAAGATATGAATTTTTTTGTGCAAAATTTTCTGAAAATATAACAGATTTGGATTCTTTGCAAAAAAATACCCAAATTCAAAAAAACAATTGGCTGAATCAGAGTTCGGATGAGGGAGAATTAGGGGACTTTTGAGGTCTAAAATGGGCCTTCTAAGAAAAATGTACAACAACAATAAAATTTATAATAACCAATAGGATTCAAGATGATGATGTCAACCATGGGGGATGATTCACCATTTTTGGAGTAAAAAAATCAAAATATTAAAAAATAATAAAATAATAGAACTATTTTTTCAACTCATATTTTTAACTTATCTCCCTAAGGTTTTACTCAAATTTCGAGTGGGAGTACTCGTTGGATGAAAAATTTGATTCTTTATCCAAGGAGTACCCATGTTGCATACTTTCGATTGACCCTGCTACACAAAAAATGAGAAATACATGGAAACAAGTGATTGCAATCACATTTTTCATGTACTTTTGTTTTTTCGTGTAGTAGGGTCCATCGAAAGTATGAAACATGGGTACTCCTTGGATGAGAAATCAAATTTTTCATCCAACGAGTGTTCCCACTCGAAATTTGAGTAAACCCATAAAGAGATAAGTTGAAAATACGAGTTGAAAAAATAGATTTCTCTTTTTTCCCTCTAAAATTTGATGATGTAATCTAATATTATTTTACTATTTCCACTATTATTTTATAATTTCTTTAGGAGGCCCATTTTAGACCTCAAAAATCCCCTAATGATATCGCTAATTTAAAATCAACTCTTTTTCCAGAAAATTTCGTGACAGTAGGACAGATGAAACAGATTGGTGTGCTAGCCAAGAACCTGTATTCTCTTGAGGTTCAAGATGCATGAAAAGCCTTGAGGAGAAAGGAAAATGTTAGAGACTTGGTGGTTGAGAGGGAAGTGAAATTACCTCTCAACATGCAACCCCAAAAGAAGTAGTCTCAGAAGTAGTTTCAGGAAGTTGTGGAGCAACCACAACTAGAGAAGCTGAGAGGAGACCAAGTGGAGGCATCCACTCATGTAGAGACCTCCAATAGGGGGAAATTTCGAGCCAAGTGGGCAAAGGGAGAACATGCATCCATACCTCCAAGTGTGAGGTGGGGTGATGTGAAGGGCTAGTCCCAAAAGGGCTGAAATTGGGTGGGTCCATTGAGTGGTTTTATCTCATGGATCGTACCTTGCTATGGGAGCCCAAAGTACATAGTAGCAGGAAGAATCAGTGGGATTGATGTAGTCAAAGATCAGAGTGACAGAGGCTAGAGCAGTCAGATACTGAAGAAGCATAGAGAGGGTTGAGAATAGTGCAGAAAGGCAGAGTCAACATAAGCACAAATTTTTCAGTCGACAGAGGCAATAACAGTCAGAGACTTTGATGACAAAGGCATCATTATGATTCAGATTGGATGTTTTTTTTGTTTCTGGAGTTGATGGAGAAAAACACTAGAGATGAGTGTTACATGAAGACCATTCCAAAGGTTCATGATTAGGATTGAGTTGAATTCCTTTCTTGTTGAGAGGGAGTGTTGAAAATATCCACAGGAAATGATAAAAATAGAATCCATAAATTCCAATTTAATTTGTCCTTAAATTAAACTGAGAATTAAAATCGAATTCTATTCTCATAGCAACTTGTAATAGTTAACTAGAGTGAGTTGACTTAGTTAACTTAGGATTTTCGAGTTGGAAGTCTTTTTGAAGTCATGTATATGTTCTCCCTATATTATAGGGTTCCAGGATGAGTTAAGTATGAGTGGTAATTAGTTAACTCAGTTTATTGAGTTAAGTCTATTTAAATTAGCCCCAAACTGTTTGAGGAAATAATAGTGAGTTAACAGTCAATTGATGCATTAGTGCACTAAACTAGTGCTACTCTAGTTAACTGAAGATTCCCTCATCAGAAACTCATGCATGTTGATTATGAGAAAGACCCAGTTGAGACTGGAGTGCAGGTAAAATGTACTATTTGTTGTATAATTTTCTGAGTTGTACTGATAGTGCATGCAATCAGGAGCTTGACCTAATTTTGGATTGTGTAGTTACGGATGAGGAATTTCCCTTTAAATATGGGCTAATTCTCTCAAGAATTGTGCAAAGAATTAGAAGCTTGGAGGCTTGGAAATTTGGCCAAGTATTGGCTAACGCAAGTCATCAGGCTGTTGGGTCACTATAATACTAGTAATTACCCCATTACTATTGTAGTTATACCCCTTATTTATATTGTTGTGCCCCTATTACCCCCATATTTTTATTTCTGTGCCCCATAGAATCCCTCTATTGTTATTTTTGTGGCTTATATTATTATTGTTAGGTCGGCTGGATTATATTGTGACTCCTTAGACTCCTATATATAGAAAGGAGGTTTTGTCATTTGTATCATCCAAGAATTGTTCATTTATGTAATGTAAAGGAGGTTACCCCCTCGAAGAGGCTGAATTCTAAGGCGTGGATCTCTCTTTTCTATCTTTTTGTGAGCTGGTTTCATAACATTTGGTATCAGAGCTTTGGATTCTAGGGTTTCGCTGCTCCAAACAGGTCATCGTGGCATTTTCGCTATAACATTTTTTCTGTGACGTTTCAGAAGTCGCAAAAAAAACCCATTTGAGAATAAATCGTGCTGAACCTTTGGTCCAAATTTCAGAGCTTTTCGCGCGATATTTTCGGAGATATGATCTGAGGAAGTTGGTCTTTTTGCAGTCTCCTGAATTACACGCAAAACAGGTGACCTGGGGAAAATCGTCATAACTTTCTTTCTGAGCATCGGATTGAAATTTCGTAAGAAGGTACAGAAAGAGGACAGACTGTAGTTTTCGTTTATATATTTTTGAGAGTCAAAGGTTGAAACAGGGACACGTGGCACTTCATACAAGTTCGCTCTACTGAACTAGTCTATAATCAGGTCACTGCGGGAGATGGTACATAACTCTTTCTTGGAGAATACAATTTGGATCAGACTAGTGGCATTGGAAAGAGGACATAGAAGGCTACTACATGTCACAATTTCAAAACTGGATGATTCGAAATTACAGAGATACATCAGATTCAATATCAGGCTTCTACAAAGTAAAAAAAAGGTGTGTAGTTTTTTTCTTTTAATTTTTGCATAAGCTTGGTTTGAAGGAATTCAAAGGGCATAGTAAAGCATTATTATCGGTAACTGATGCCCCGAGGAAAGAAAATGCAAACACCTAGTAAGGAACCTGAAAGCTCTAGCATGACTCATGAAGAAGAGGAAGAAATGCTACATGATATATCAAAATTACAAGAACAAGTGCAACAAATGTCACGCTCACAAAAGCTAACAGAAGCTAAGATAAGTGGAGTGGAATCTAAGATAAATGGCGTGGAATCTAAGATAAAGGGCATGGAAGCTAAGATGGAGGATTCGATGGAAGAATTGAAGAAGTTGCTACAAGAAAGGGTCACTAATGGTGAAAAGGTAGTAAAGGAAACTCATGATGAGAACAAAAGAAATGTTAATCATGATTCCATAGACTCTAATGTTGGATCGAAGACTCACCATGTTCCAAAAATCGATATGAGGAAGTTTGATGGCAAGGATCCCGCCACATGGATATTACAAATGGAGCAATTCTTCGATCTCAATAATGTGCAAAACACACAAAAGGTACGTATGGCAACTTTATATTTGGAACCAAATCAGTTTGTATGGTATCAATGGCTTTGTTCTCGTAAACAATTTATCACTTGGGAAATTTTTACAGAAGAATTGATAGCACATTATGAGGATACAAAAAGCAACACTTTTTTTAGCCAATTGATAAGTCTCAAACAAAAGGGTTCAATAATGGAGCACATTGAGGAGTTCCAAAAATTGAACATAAGGGTAAAAGATATTCCAGAGGAGCATAGGATTGATGTGTTCATAGGGTCTTTAAAGGATAATATCCAACATGATGTGCGCCTTTGGGAACCTGATTCATTAGAGAAGGCATTCAGGTTAGCAAGAAAAATGGAAAGCAAAATTATGGCAACTAGGAAGCATACCATTCACAACTATAAAGACGGAAGTGTTGTTGCCCATAGTCTTCCACAACCTACAAGGTTGACACCACAACAATTGGAAGAAAAAAGAGAAAAAGGGCTTTGTTACAATTGTGATAGAAAATACACAAAGGGTCATAAGTGTGGTGAGAAGAAATTATTCTACATAGATTGTGAAGAGGAAGAAGAAAAGGAGCAAGAAAGGTCAAAAGAAGAGGATATATTCCAGGAACAAAGCCTAGATGAAGAAAAAATAAATCCGACCATATCTTGTAATGCATTGGCGGGAATTACCACTCCTCAAACCATCAAGATAGAAGGACAAATCAAGAAGAAAAAGGTAATAGTGTTGATTGATTCAGGAAGCACCCACAATTTTATTCATTGTAGGGTAGCAAAAGAATTGAATTGCTTCCTATATCCAGCACCAGAGTGTCAAGTGATGATTGCAAATGGAGGAACAATAAATTGTTCTGGAAAGTGCCATAATATCAAGCTATCCATGGGAGAATATGTATTGACTAGCCCAATGCTTTCCATTCCAATGGGAGGTGCTGATGTTGTACTAGGAGTCCAATGGCTACAATCCTTGGGTACAATAGCTTTTAATTTTCAAGAACTTTTCATGAAATTCTCTGTGGAAGGAAAGGAAGTTGAATTAAGGGGTATTGCAGGGAAACCAGGAAAGATAATCAGCTCTAATGGCATGACAAAGCTTCTAAAAAAGGAGCAAAGAGGTGTAATTGCACAATTATGTTCGCTAGATGTTTCCACATTGGAATCATCTATTTCTCCAGATCTCCAAAAAGTCCTGGACAATCATTCCAAGGTATTTGAGACTCCCAAAGGTCTCCCACCTATGCGTGATCATGATCATGCTATTCATCTGATTCCAGGAAGTGTTCCTCCAAACATCAGGCCGTACAGATATCCATATGTCCAAAAAAGTGAAATTGAACGTATGGTTGCAGAAATGCTAGAGGCTGGTATAATTCAACCGAGTCAAAGTTCTTTCTCAGCTCTAGTAGTATTGGTGCACAAGAAGGATGGATCATGGCGCATGTGTCTAGATTATAGGGAGCTCAACAAGCTCACTATTAAAGATAAGTTCCCCATTCCTGTAATTGATGAATTACTAGATGAATTGCATGGATCAATTTACTTCACCAAGTTGGATCTTCGTTCGGGATATCATCAAATCAGAATGAAGATTGAAGACATTCCGAAAACGGCATTTAGAACTCATGAGGGTCATTATGAATTTTTGGTCATGCCTTTTGGCCTTACCAATGCACCTTCAACATTTCAAGGTTTGATGAATTCAATTTTCAAACCATTCCTTAGAAAATTTGTGTTAGTATTTTTTGATGATATACTAATCTACAGCAAGTCTTGGAAGGATCATGTTGAACATGTTGACAAGGTGCTACAACTATTGGAGGAGAAACAATTATATGCAAAAAGATCCAAATGTTTCTTTGGAGTCCAGGAGGTGGAATATTTGGGTCATATTGTATCTCATGAAGGAGTTAAGGTAGACCCTAGCAAAATTAAAGCCATTAAGGAATGGAAAATCCCCACATCCATAAAGCATCTGCGAGGATTTCTTGGGTTGACAGGGTATTATCGCAAGTTCGTTAAGAATTATGGGAGAATAGCAGCACCTCTAACAACATTATTGAAGAAAGATTCATTTTCATGGACTCCGGAAGCAACAAAGACCTTTAAACATCTTAAAGAGGCAATGTGCCAAGCACCGGTCTTAGCTACACCGGACTTCACAAAAACCTTTATTGTGGAATGTGATGCTTCAGGAAATGGAATTGGTGCTGTTCTAATGCAAGATGAAAGACCCATTGCTTTTGAAAGTCGTCCAATCAAGGGAAAATTTTTAAGCAAAGCTATTTATGAGAAGGAAATGTTGGCAATACTCCATGCACTTAAGAAATGGCGACCCTACCTAATGGGAAGACACTTCAAGGTAAAAACGGATCATGATAGCCTTAAATACTTTTTAGAACAAAGATTATCCTCTGAAGAGCAACAAAAGTGGGTCACAAAGATGTTGGGTTATGACTTTGAAATCATCTACAAAAAAGGGAAGCAAAATGTGGTGGCAGATGCACTCTCAAGAAAGGATGAGGATATGGAAGCATTTTTGTGTGCCATTTCTATTATCCAACCAGATTGGATAAACGAAGCAAAGGAGGAATGGAAGAATGACGAAGAAGTGTGGGCACTTATTCGAAAGCTACAACAAGATTCCAATACTTCTAATACATTTAGCTGGAAAAATGATTCGTTATGGTACAAAGATCGCTTATACCTCTATAAGAATTCCCAGCTAAAACAAAAGATTCTTATGGAATTGCACACTTCTCCCTTAGGAGGGCACTCAGGATTTTTAAAAACTTACCACAGGGTTAAGAAGGAATTTTTTTGGGATGGCCTTAAATCAGATATTCAAAAGTTTGTGGCGGAATATTTGGTTTGCCAACAAAATAAAGTTGAAACAATTAAGACACCGGGTCTATTACAACCTTTATCCATTCCAAGCCAACGTTGGGAGGAGGTTTCAATGGATTTTATCACAGGTTTACCCAAGTCTGAGGGAAAGAGTGTCATCATGGTGGTAGTTGACAGACTTACCAAGTATGCACACTTTTGTGCATTATCACATCCATTTAAAGCCAGTACAGTTTCTACTGCATTTATGGAAACAGTTCAAAAGCTACATGGAAACCCAAAGATTATTGTAAGTGACAGAGATCATATTTTCACTGGAAATTTTTGGACAAAATTGTTTTCTTGTCTTGGTACTCAGTTAGCTCATAGCTCATCTTATCATCCTCAATCTGATGGGCAAATTGAGATAGTAAACAAATTTTTGGAAGGATATCTTCGTTGCTTTGTATCTGATAAACAGACACAATGGGTCAAATGGTTGCCTCTGGCTGAATGGTGGTATAACACTTCCTTCCATACATCAACACAAATGACCCCATTTATGGCACTTTATGGGTACCAACCACCATCAATCACATCATATTTAAGAGGAAATTCTAAGGTTCAGGCAGTGGAACATCACATCGAACATCAACAACAAGTCCTCCAACTCTTAAAGGATAACCTCGTGTTGGCACAAAATAGAATGAAACAACAGGCAGATCAACATCGCAGTGAAAGAAGTTTTGATGTAGGTGATTGGGTATTCCTACGGCTACAACCATATAAGCAAATGTCCCTAAAGCAAGCTAAGAAGGATAATAAATTATCACCAAAGTATTATGGTCCATACAAGGTGTTGGAAAAGATTGGTACTATGGCATACAAATTGGAGCTTCCTGCAGATTCTCGATTGCACCCAGTTTTCCATGTTTCATGTTTAAAGAAGGTCATAGGCGACAAGCTCCCAGTTCAAACAATATTGCCAGAACTTGACGAGGAAGGAAAAATTATATTGGAACCGGAAGCAGTCACAGAAACAAGAACTCGACAGCTACGAAATCGATCAATTTCAGAGTATCTTATCAAGTGGAAGAACTTATCCGCTGAAGATTCCACATGGGAGGATGAGAATTTTATGCAGAAGTACCCAGAACTGCTCAAGCGTTGAGGACAACACTTTTTTGAAGGAGAGGGGCATGTTGGGTCACTATAATACTAGTAATTACCCCATTACTATTGTAGTTATACCCCTTATTTATATTGTTGTGCCCCTATTACCCCCATATTGTTATTTCTGTGCCCCATAGAATCCCTCTATTGTTATTTTTGTGGCTTATATTATTATTGTTAGGTCGGCTGGATTATATTGTGACTCCTTAGACTCCTATATATAGAAAGGAGGTTTTGTCATTTGTATCATCCAAGAATTGTTCATTTATGTAATGTAAAGGAGGTTGCCCCCTCGAAGAGGCTGAATTCTAAGGCGTGGATCTCTCTTTTCTATCTTTTTGTGAGCTGGTTTCATAACATAGGCAAAGGATAGGAAATACTTGTGCAAGTTAAGCTCAAGGTTGAGTAGAGAATATTGTATTTATCGAAATTCTTTCACCAAGGGTGCAATGAAATAAGAGGCTTGGAGAGAATAGAAGATGCCTAGATTTGGCTTGAGCTGGCTTGTGAGCTGGGAGATTGATCATACTGAGTGGTGGGATTGTTCTCATGATAATAAGCATTGTATTATCATCTTGGATTTTTGACTAATGAAATACAGATAATTGGGTTTTGAGTTGTGGCTTTCCCTGGATATTTATTATGTTATGTTCCATTGATGTTCTTCCTCTTATCGATTATTGTTTTTCTCGATCTTTATGTACTTCCACTGTAAAGAGTAGAAGTAGACTCTTGTCTCTTGTTTTAGTAGATTACATGAGATTGTGAATCTAGAGGATAATTCTACATGTTTATGCACAGGTATTCACAACATGATGATGTAGTCGACTGATGAAATTTGTCTTCGATGCAGACCTCCTTCTAGTGTTTGATTTGCTACTGCTGAAGTGGATAAATGACCTGAAATATACTACCTGACATCTACTCTTTAGGGATGGTGTGGCTTTTATAAGCATCAGGAATTGCCTCATGATGCCTAAGGGTGGCTGGATCTTGTACTTTGGAGCTGTAAAAAAAATCTGGTTCAAGGTCTTGCTGGAACTGTGCAATCTGCTACAAGACGAATCTTGTTCATGTAGTAGTCACTTATTTCCCCCTAAAGAACTCATGTTGCATTCAAGTATTAGGAAAAATCATAGTGTGTCTAGGGACATCATTAAAATCATCAGAGGGTGGTGAAGGTGGTAAAAATGGTGAAAGCAAAGTCCTTTTTCTGTGTTTTCTTTTTTATGTATGGCAGAAGTGGAATTTTGAGGATGAATTTGGATGAATGGGTGGACGAGTGATGAAGGGATTTTGGTGGAGCCTTCCCTAAATTTCCCAAGGAAAATATGACCTTATTGGCCCCCTTTTCCAAGTGAATTTCCCTCCGATAGCATTTCAGGTTACTCTTGTAGCAATTCAAGGAGGAGGCAAAATATGTTTCAGTTTCTTTCTAGATGATGGAGAGAGGTAGGGAGGTGGATGGATGACGATGAAAATGTAGTGGATTACTAGGAAAAATGGAGAAATGGGCTGTGCACTCTCTCCTGTAACCATTGTCCCTTTAATTGCCTAGAGTCCTACAAAAAAGAAATGTTAGCATAATTGATGTAAGGACTCCTCGCATTTTCTTTTTGTTTTTCCGTTTTTTTTAGACATTCAGACTACCTCTAGAGATGTTTTCAACCCGCATTCCTACCCTAGGCATCTCAGAGGAGGTTTTCACCCAGGGATATTTTTATTTTATATAATTTTATTTTATTGTTTTGATCTTGGATTGCTTCACATAGGTTTTCAACCTAAGTGTTGGCCTCAGATTCCTCATGGAGGTTTTCATCTAGGCTTCTTTATTTTTTCATTTTTCTAGAATCTTGAGAGACTAAGGGATATGAGCCTCTCAATCACATTCAATTATTTGCTGATTGAACTAATAAACTCTTCCTTGGACAAAGGTATTTTGTACAACTTCAATATGTAACCATTAACAAGCAAGGGAATGCCTTCCTCATCAATTGTTCTGATTTGGACAAAACCATTATCATAAAATATTTCCACTAGATAAGGACCCAACCATCTTGCGATTAATTTCCCCTTGATATCCTTGAATCTAGAATCGTACTTGAGAGCCCAATCACCTTCTTGAAAAGTCTTCTCCCTAATGTGTTTTTCATGCCAAATCTCCCTTTGTAGCTAGATTACCTCAATGTGTAGGAGAGCTTGTAGTCTGAATTCATCTAAACCATTGAGTTGGAGCAACCTATCTTTCTGTGATGTTGTGAGGTCGAGGTCTAGCTGATCTATCATCCTTAAGGTATTATACTCAAATTCAATGGACAACCGAGCCTTATTCCCATAGAATAGTTAAAATGGAGTAAATCCACTGGTGGTTTTCTAGGTGGTGCTGTAGGCCCAATTGGCTTCTACAAGTCTGTCTACCCAATCCTTTCTGCTGCTACTAAAAACCTTGGTTAGGATGTTCTCGAATGCTCATTTTGTGACCTCCACTTGCACATTTTCCTGAGGGTGATAAGCAATGGATGTCCTGTGATCGATGTGGTGTTTCTTCATGAGATCTTCGATCAGACTTGATGTGAATAGTGTTCCTTGATCAATGACCAACTATCTTGGAAAACCAAACTTGTAGGCGATGTTCTCCCTCAACAACTCAACCACCTTCTGCTCAGTGGCTTCCTTAACTACCTTTGTTTCAACCCATTTAGTCAAGTAATCAATACACACAATGATATACTTCTTTTGTCTTGATGGGGGATTAATGGGCCCAATGAAGTCCATGTCCCATTGCTCAAATGCCTCTAGAGTCACTTGAGGCTGTAAGGGAATTTCATCCTTAGGTGTGGGTTTACCCATCCTTTAGCACTGATCACACCTGGTGGTGTACCTTCTTGCATATTGATGTAGAGTGGGATAGTAGTAAAATTTTTGTAGAACCTTGAAGGTTGTTCTCTTGGCAACAAAACGACCTCCACAAGGTCCATCATGACATGCTGAGAAAATGTCAAAGACCTCCTCTCCCCACACACATCTCCTCAAGATATGATATGGCCCCAACTTGAAAATATTTCCCCAAATCCAAGTGAATGGGGCAACTTTCCTAATAATCTTTCTTTTCTCCTTGGAGGATAGATTAGGAGGGAACCTCCATCAACCAAGTAGTTGGTTATATAAAAACACCAGGGAGATAACACTGAGATGGAAAAGAGGTGTTCATCTGGGATATGATCATCTACCATTTCTTCCTTTTCTGTAGATAAGGTTAGTCTTGACAAGAAATTTGCAACCACATTCTCTTTCCTTGGTTTGTCAATAATAGTCAAATCAAATTACTGCAGTAACAAAAACCATCTAATTGTCGTAGCATTAACATAAGGTTTATTCAATAAATACTTAATGGTTGCATGATCACTACGAACATTTTTATTATAACTAGTGATGTAATGCCTAAACTTGTTCAAAGAATGTACCACAACCAAGAATTCCTTTTCAGTGACCATATAATTTAACTAAGCTTTAGAAATGTTCTTACTGATTAAATAGATAGCATAAGGAAATTTGTCTTCCACTTGTCCTAAGGAAGCCCCTACAAATTTATCTGATGCATATGTGTGTATATGGAAAGGTAATTCCTAGTTAGGCCCTCTAAGGATGGGTGTAGTGTGTTATAGCATCATTTACCACATTTATATACTTGATTCTTTGAGTCATGGAATTGGGCAACCCTTTCCCTTTAGACTTGGTCCAAATATTAAAACATATTATTTTAAATTCCATACACGACTCTTCCCTATAAAAATCACGTGCAAACAAAGGTTCAGCTATACACAACCTACATAATTGATTTAAAATAATAAAAAAGTATTAAATCCATATTTTTTGGGTGGGGTTTACGGGTTACACTGGAAGCCTACCTATAGGAGCCCGTGGCCTAACTGTTTCCCAACTGAAAAAATTGTTTTGAGGTCTTATAAATACACCTCATGGGGAAGGACTAAGGGGAGAGAGAGATAGAATATTGATATTATATCCAACTTTTCCCTGATCAAGTCTGATTTATCCCTATGCCTCCTACACTCCCAGCTATAGGAAACCCCTATTTCCTCATTGTGATGCCCATTTCCTTTATATGGCATCCATGTGTATGCGTTTGAAAGAGGGTAGTTGAGGCTTGAGCTGGACGGATCTAGAGGAAGGTTTCGCTTGGAACTATAGAAGGATCAGGTTGCATTCTTCCATATTATTTTGCTATCATCAATGAAGAAGCCATGTCTTGTTCCTGATGATTATATCTTAATTCTTTAATTCACGTTTTAATCTAATTGATGTATGATTTCATGTTTTATACTTATATGTTTATATGATCTAACATTTATATCATGAACATGCTTTCAATTACTGCTATTTTATATGTTTTTCTTAAATGAGTTGTAGGTTTTAAGGCATTGGAGGAATCAAAGGGTTTGGACCCTATGGGAATGACCTCAAAGGTAGGACCTTTGGGTAATACTTCTTCTTCCTACTTTAGTAGTTTAAGTATTAAAGCTGATTGTTTATTTTCTTCTTGTTTGTGTTTTCCCTCTGCTCTGTTGGGGTGCTCAACCCATATGCTAGGGTGTATTATTCCCGTAATAGAATTGGAGAATCCACTAGGGAATACTTCTCGTATTTCCTATTTTGGGTTGTTTCTTGCTTGATCTGGGCTTTCTTGTTTGGTTTCCTCTCTTTCCAGCATATTTGACTTGTCTGCGACTTGGGAAAATAGTAAGATCTTCTGGATCAGACCTAAATTTTTTATTTTTCCTTACTGAATTTTCTATAAGCAAGTTTTATTTTATACAGTCACGTACACATGCATTTTTTTCCAAAGAAACATGCGTATATGCATGTTTCCTTGAGAACAGTCGCATATACAGGCAGGATTGTCACTACACAGTCGCGTATGCCTAGTTTGATTTGAATTTCTTCAAATGATGAGTCTAGTAAAGGGTTTTTCCTGACGTTTCTTACTTATGTTTAGTCATTGATTATCTTAGAAAGTCCTTCTTCTGGAAGATTATCAATTTCTTGTCTCTCTTTGCGAAAAGGCCTAGTCAACCTAGGGTTTTCTTTCTGGTAAGGTGTTGGTTTCTGTGTTTGGGTTCCAGGCTTCTCAGTGAAGTTCTTGGTTGTTCTGAGTCTTTGGAATAGAGAATTGGTTTCAATTTGTTTATAATCCAACCTTTGCATTACTTTGCCTTTCTTTCCTAAAAGTTGGTGTTCTTGGTTTTTTCTTGGTTTTTGAGAAAGTTTTTCTTACAATCTTGAAACGTTTTCTTGGTCTTCTTGAATTATTTCTTGTTTGCTGGAGTTTGTCTGCTTCTCTTGAGATCATTTCATTTGATTTTATAGCCTCTTGACACTTTAAGTATTATCATGCTTGTGATATATGTGGCTTGTGAAGTTTGAGGTTTTTTATGCTTGAATTTGATTATGAATCCTTTAGTAGTTTTTTCTTTCTTGAAAACTCTTTTGTGTCCTTAAAAAGAAAATGATAAAAACATTATTTTGTTGCCTTTATTTTTTGTTTCTGGTTTTGTTTTTGATCTCTTTATCATTTTGAGCAAGTGTGAAGTCTTTTCATTAGGTTGAATTCCCTTGATTTTGGGAAGAGTTTGTGAGTGAATTTGTTCTTCCTTTTATCAAGTTTGGCATCTTAATCATTTTAAGAAACACATTTTCTTCTTTTTAGAGTAGTCTTTTGAATCTTGCATTAAACATTTATTTTGCATTAGGATAGTTTCACTGTAAGAATTTTTAGTCATTTTTTGTAGATTTTGAATGTGTGAGCGTGTGTTTTGAAAAAAGAAAAATAATTTTTTGCTTTCATAGTTTGTTCGTAGAACCTTGTAGAAATCTATTTTCATCGAAAGAAAAAAGTTGCATGTGCATATACATAGGTTTTCTCTTGATTTATTTTGCATCCATAACATCATAAAGTTGCACTTCCATCTTACCCCTGACCTACGAAAATCCATTAAAATCAAGCACCTAATTTAAATTGAAATATATTTTTTTGATTTGTCATTAGTAACATCAACTAGTCTAGGTCATATTAGGGCCTTGGAATAGGCAAGTTAACTCTCCAAGGCCACTCTAAATTCAAAACATAGAAGTTGATTAAAAGAGTGAAATCTAGTGTCGTGAAGTTGATTGGGAAAGCTATTCTCTTCTGGGAGCTAAGCACGAGGGTGATTGAAGGCATGAAAGAAAGATACCCCCTCTCCAACTTGTTGGATCCCGACCAAAGATTGTTCCGCCCAACTGCCGATACGAACTGGTGACCATAGTTTCCTTTCCTAGGGATCACATAGGTGACTGCAGGGGGGAATACCCATGGCACCTGAGGCAGATGTTGTATCACTCTCATTATTACTTCTAGAGGGTGCCCTTACGAAGCTTGGTTACTTGCACAGACAAAGGGTTTTGATAGGAGGTCAGCGTAACTATTTCTGTTACCTTCACTGGTAGGCTTGGACCGTCATTATCCCAAACTATCTTTAGAAGGTCCTTTATATCACTTTCTTGTATTTTGGTTTCCTGTACTAATTACCCAGAGCAAAAATACCCAAAAGTAGCTTAATTGATTGTATCTTTAGGGACATTTTAGTGAGTATTGTTTGCTCCTAGATTGACATAACTTTATAATTTTTTGAGTCTTTACAATTTCTCATGATAGTTAAAACTGGTTGATCAACCAATTTGTTGGTCCAAGAGGCTTTGTGGGCTCTCACCTATGAGTGCCAAGCCTTCTTCTAGAAGGTGTAGGAGAAATTATGCTGGTGATTTTCAATCAGTAGCAGTGAACGCATCAGAGATTGATCCTCCGCATCAGGCTATAGTTTCACAAGGTAGACCTAGTGCAAGTCGTGATTTGGATAGGGATACCCATGTCCTTTCTAGGGTCCTCCTCTAGTCAGAAGATGAAGTTGAGTTTGAAGAGATTCCTGAGCCACCTATGGTTCCTTCTTCACCTCTTCCTCCTAATTATTTGGACGTTCTTTTGTACATTGGGACCTCGGCTCATAGGTTGGAAAGTCCTGGTTTTTATCGTCCTTTTCCTTCGATGGCCATTGTTGGTAGCACGAACTCGAGTATGAGTGATACTAGTGAGCATACTCCTCTTTCAGTTCAAGGAGGAGGTACTATTGACATATCTATTGTCCCTCCTAGTATTGCAATATTTGGCTCTACTTTCATTCAATATTTGAGTGGGGGCAACCAAGCGTTTTCTTCCCACATTGGTTCCTTTTCCTTTGGGATGCCTTCTAGTACAATTCCCTCGGTTTCCCTTCATCCCATCCATTGTTTCCACAACCATGAATTCTATGGCCAGTGGTTCATAATATTTTCATGTTTTTCCTTTTGGAAGTGGTCACATACCTCATTCTAATCCTTCTTTAGGATCTCTTCCTTTTTCCACTCAAGGTCAAAGTTATAATCCTTTTCAAGGGTGGACTAACACTGCTTTTAGTGGTTTAGGAGCTAGGAATCAATTTTCTTTTGGCCAATAGGGGAAAATGCTTGTTGGCTTATTCAGGCCTAACCCAGGTTCAGAGTTAAGTTATCCAAACAAATCCTGGTACTACTGGCCCTTTCAGCAACAGTCTGTGGAGTGCAGACTGAGGTCTCACCTGAAGTAGTATGGAAGGGTGCTAGAGCCAGGTTTTCGCACCCTAGAGATGTCTGAGAAGTTCAACTGTTTCGCGGTTTGACCCTGCACGTAGGTTGCTTTGCGCACTTTCCCGTACTTCGCAGCATGATATGCTGCCTTCGCGCAACCCTACCTAGGGGCTAAACGTCACACTCTACGTTATTACCCAAGACCTTACTGGTATTCCAACGTTAGTTAATTAGCTTTTCCTACTTGAGTGCTTTAAGTTATACTTACCAATATAAACCATTCATACAAGTGCGCGCAGTAAATAAATAGTATATTTCCAAATTATATCAATCATTCATTAACCCAAGAACAGATAAAAAAAATTATAACAAAACTTCTCTTTATTAATTCCTTCCTTGGTTACAGACTCGACTTCGTCCTACGCACTCAGCTGTAGGGGTTCGCGCACTTAGCTGTGGAGTACTAGGCCTCTATGCACTCAACTCCAGAGCCTTCTCCTACTCTACGACCCAAAGACACACTTCAACTTGTGACTTAATCACTTAGACTTTTTCCTACTTCTTCCTTCTCCCCTTTTACACTTAGAGCCTCGCTCTATGTATACAATCCCATGGCCCAAGGACCATGGGTAGGTCTATCTAGCTGCCATTACATTACAATACTAGGGTGAACAACCCTGTGACTCTATCATACTTTCGCGCCCCGCACCCACAATTCGCGGAGCTTTACAACAAGATTCGGTCAAAACTTGGGCTTTGAGCCCCAAAACATGCCTTGGGGGGATTCCATGCCCAACAGGTCCCCAACACAAACATCGTGACTCATCCTCGAGTCACTCTGTTAGTGCGATGATCTTTGCGCAGAGTCTCTCCAACTGTTCTCGAACTGCGCGGAGGTCAGCAACGTACTGAGCGACTGCTTGCTGGATTTGCTGCATACGCTGTTCCAAGACCTCTGTGTTGGGAGTGCTTCTCTGCATCAATGTGTGCATCCCCTGCATGTGTGCGAGCTTGCCTTCGATGTCTGCTGTGATGGTGAAGGCCTCATCGATCCAAGGTTTGATGCGCACTTTTAGGACTGCTTTCTTATGTCATGCCGCGTCCACCTACTCCTTCAATGCTTTAGCCTGCTACATCCGCACAAGGCTCTGGGTGTGGACCACTGTTTGCACAGTTCCTCGGAAACTGTCATACTACTATGGGAGTTCTCGCACCTCTATCTCTAAGCTCTAGATGTTGGGGTCCTCCTGTAGAGTTGTGAGGACCCTAAGTGATTCTTCCAACATGCTGGTGCAGTCTCGCACTGCACCTCTGATTTCCTCCAATCCCGTTGTGATAGCGCTAGCGTGCTGTTCTTTGACTTCCAGGGGAGTGGATGGCTGTGCCTTTAACCTCATCTCGGCAATCTAAAGATTTAGCTCCAGTTGAACCTTTGTCATTTTCTCCTTGGCCTCACGGACGCCTGCTGCTAACCTATGGATCCGCACCTCCACTGGTATATTTGTTGGGATGGCCAGCTCCGGGACGCTTTGGAAAGCATCGTCTATCACCTGTACTAGCTATTGATTTTGCGACACCAATTCGTCACACTGCAAGCTTAGTTGTTCCATATTTATTTTCTGCTCAATGAGGACTTGGAGCACGTGGATCTCCCTAGCTCGCAGCTCTGCAGTTATCCCATCCTGCAACACATATAATGTCTCACGTGGGAGGGCAGCTAGATTAACACTAAGACCTTTCAGCGCACTAACCAAAGGCCTGTCGGCCTCATTTGATGTCACTAGTGCCCCTTCCGGCAGCACTATTGTGTTCGTCATCCGTGCACGCAACATCTGCTCTGCTGCCATGGATCCGACTGCAAGGTTGGTCGAAAGGGTACCAACCTGAGGGGGTCACGCCTGTAATTCCTATAACTGTGCTTTGAGGGCCCCCAGCACAATCTGGTTCTCCTGCATGAAAGCTTGGAGAGCGTCATTGGTGACATCGTGCACCATCTCACCGATGTCATGCAGATCACCCTTGGTTAGCGTGATCGGGTCAATGGACAATTTCGAGGCCTTGACCTTCTTCCGTGACACTGCCTACTCTACTGGGTGTTGGCGCTTCAGCTATGTTGATGCGGATTGTGGGTCTGTAACTCCTTTTGTTTCTACTTCCTCTACTTCCTGCCCTTGCAAAGGTGTTGTTTGGCCCTCGGCTGCCTTCACGGCTGCTTCCTGTGCTGCTGTGGATTTTTCCTACTCAGCTGCTTTCTGTGCTGCGTCCCGCGCTGCCCGCACTTCTACTATTATTGTTTCCTTCCTCTGTTTTTCAGCCAATTGTGTGATGCGCAGCATGGCCTCGTCTTTCTTCTTTTGCATTTCCGACTTGTCGATTTCTACAATGTTTGGGGTGTGCCATTCCGACAGCCATGCCTCCAGGACATTGAAAATGGCATCGTCGGTGGCTACAAAGGGTAGCTTTGTCCACTATTTAGTCAGGTCCTTGCACGCCCTGATATATATGTTATGCATGTTTGCCTTAAATTCTGCAAAACTCTGCAGACTGTTGTAAACTATGGGTGACAACCGCGACTTACGGTTGATCCACATTCTGAGGTTCATCTCCATGAACACCCAGAAGATCTTGCTGTCGCGTATCCTTTTAGCATCCTTCGTGGCCCAGAGCGAAGCGTACTTTGCGGCCTTCGGTAAATCTCTGTCAATTATGGGGAATTGACTATCCTCCGGCAATTCCCCAGCTATGAGCACTATGGAAAGCAACAACCATAAATAGTGGAACGTTTTACCCTGTTCCTGGGATTCGTCGAGATTCTCTAAAAAATTTGTGCAGAGGAATTCGGACCAGTTAAACTGGACTCCGTTCATGCACTGGTCGGCTAGTGTGACCACCGACACAAGTACCTCGTCTGCGTGACACTTGCGAATAACTTTTCCTACCAGGATTTGGGTTGCCACGTGTACTGCTTTGTCCTTGATGTTGGAGATAACATAGCCCCTCTTCTTCTGTTCCATCTTGTAATTTTTCTTCATGGCCTCCGCGATGGCCAAATCACTGCCCTTCCATTTTGATATGGTTGGGGGGACCTCTCCTTTGTATGGAAGCTGGGAGTGTTGAAAATGAAACAAGATGATGAAGCTTAGTGGAAAGGAGTCGCCTTCACTAAGTGAGCCCGCAGGCTATTTTTGGCGCAAAGTCTATTTTTAGACATATGGATCATGGTCTATGAGTTGCATGATGTTGTTTATGGATGATTGGTCATGTTGGTAAAAATATATGGACTTTTATTTTTAGACATATGGGCGGAGTCTATTTTTAGACTGCCAGGCTAAAAATAGAAACAGTCAAATATTATTATCTCATAATAATATTTGGACTCTAAACATTATCTTATCCTCTTGGAGCACTTTAGTTTGAGCTACAGATGTGGCACATGCAGCTGTCAGAGGGAAATACGCTTTTCTTGTGGGTCAGTTGAGCTATTGCATGCACGACTTCAGTTAGAACTCATGTGGTTGAGTTTGGTGGAGTTGATTGTGGAGTTGATGGAGTTGTGTTTAGTTGAACTAGTTGTATTTAGTCTAACTGCAGAATACACTAGTGATGAGTTGTGTGAATTGATTATTAATTAATTCACTAATTATTAACTCATAAAGAAACTAAAAAATACATCGGTTAACTCAGTGCATGGACAGTTCAGTGGAGACAGGTGTTAGAGGTTGAGATTGCTATCAGTTATGACTATAGTTGTGCATGAGATCTTGCACAATCAATGGGATTGAGTTATGCCAATGAGGACTGCGCAGTGTGGGCCAATACCAAGGAAATTGTATCCTTTTTTCATGTGATTTTCACTTTGGATTGTGCAGTGGAGGCAGGCAAAGCAGCGGAGGAGATTTGAACTTGTGACTTGTTCGGATCTGAGCTAGTTTTGTGTGTAACAGGTGGAGATAGAACTGAGTACTTGTGAGGAGTATTGTACTATGTATTGTTACATGTTCTCAATCATTATAATATATAGATAGTGTGGGGTTTTCAACTGTATGCTTTCCCCAGGTTACATACTGTGTTAATGTGCGCATGCGATTGATGTTTCATTGTTTTTAATGCTGCTAAATTGATGATCAACGTAGAGGAGGTTATGTATTATGCATGTATTCCGTAATAGTGTATAATCAGGATAATATTTGTGAATAAGTGCCATATTATTCAAAATTTCTACATGGTATCAGAGCTGTCGATCATTAGATTTATTATTCAGAAAGTGATTACATTTTATTTCTTCAGGCAGAGTCTGTAATCGGGCCAGGTAGCCTCTGGATTCATCCTTATTTTGGAAGGTGAGATATCTGGTGAATGCCCATACAATCAATCTCTATATGAGAAATACTTTTTTCTCAAGAATTTTAGATCAGAAGCGGTTGAGTTTTAAGCTGGTGGAATTCGAATTTGCAGCAGTGTTTTCTTGGTGTTGAAGTTGAAATGTCTTTCAACGGATTGTGATTGGAGTATGCCCTTGAGGGCAGCTCAAATTATATTGCATGGAAAGACATGATGGAGGTGGTGTTAGATGACAATGGGCTGAAGGATTTCATAGAGAATGATGTCCCTAAGCCTACTGATGCTGCTGAAGCTGAGGTTTGGCAAAAGAAGACAGCAAAGTGTCGAAGGATTCTGTTGGAGGGCGTGAAGGATCATATTGTGTCCAGCCTGCATGGAAAGGATTCTCCATACCTGATGTGGAAAGCGTTGATAGATCTATTCCAAAGCAAGAGCGACCAGAGGAAGTTGGTGCTCAAAGATAAACTCAGAAACATCAAATGTGAGAAAGGCGACAATATGCTCAAGTATCTAACGAAGTTCACCCAATGCAGGGATGAGCTAGGAAGTGTGGGGGTGACTGTCGATGATGAGGACTTGGCGAGCTTGGATCTTCTTGGTCTTCTGAAAAGTTGGCATTCCTATCAGGACTCTGTCAATGGTCGGGAGAAACTACCAGGATGGGAGAGACTTTAGTTGGATCTTGTGCAAGAAGAGATCAGGCGGAATACCAGGGATGGATCTTCATCAAAGGCAACTGATGAAGAAAATTGCGCTTTGGTTGCCAAAGCAAAGAAGGGGAAGAACATGAAAGCTTCTCATTCTGGTGTGAAAGGCAAGAAGCAGGACATGTCCAAGGTGAAGTGCTTTCACTGTCACCAGCACAGACATTATGCCACAAATTGTCCACAGAAGAAGAAGAATAAGCAAGCTGCTGGATCTGCAGTGGGAGAGGCCTTAACCTCGCAGTTTGAGCTTGATTTTTCATTGATCTCATGCTTGGTATCAAGTGTGATGGGATCGGTATGGTTCTTGGATAGTGGTGCATCTTTTCACATGACATGAGATCGAGATTTGTTTTCTGATCTGGAGGAGAAAGATCTTGGTGTGCACATCGAGATGGGTGATGATGGTAGATACAGTGCGATCAATATCGGTACCATTTCCTTTGTGAGGGAGTTTGGTAAACCCTTGATATTGAAGGAAGTAATGCATGTTCCAGGATTGAAGAAGAATCTTATCTCTATGGCAATGTTATAAGACAAGGGATATGATGTTGTTTTCAGCGAGGGAAAGGATTTCCTGCACAGTAAGACAACTGGAGAAACCCAGAAGATAGGGGTTCGAGTCAGGAACCTTTATCAGTTACATGTAGATGGCTGCATAGCAATGGAATTTAAGGTAGAAGGATTGGTGAGCCAGGATGATGGAGAGCTGTGGCACAGGAGATTGGGCCACCTTCACCATGGAGCCTTGAAGATACTGCAACAGATTACTACAGGGCTTCCTAAAGGCACTCTTGCGCAGTCAGATCAGTGCAAGGGGTGTATTTTGGGAAAGTTTGTGAAAGCCACCTTTCACGAGAAGGATAGTCGCACCACGACGATCCTTGAGAGAATTCACATAGACGTGTGTGGACCTTTCTTAGTAGCTTCGACAACAAAACACAGTTATTATGTGATTTTTTTTGATGATTTCTCTCGTAAGTGCTGGATCTTCTTCATGCAGAAGAAGAGCGAGACATACTCAAAGTTCTGTGAGTTCAAAGCACTGGTTGAGAAGGAGTTGGGGAAGAAGGTGAAGGCTCTTTGGAGTGACAATGGTGGTGAATACATCTCTAGCGAGTTCAAGGATTTCTACAGCGCAGAAGGGATTCGAAGAGAGCTCATAGCTCCCCATAACCCACAACAGAATGGGGTTGCTGAGCAGAAGAAAAGAACGATCGTGGGTGCTGCACGGGTGATGTTATATGATGAGGGCCTACCCCTTCACTTGTGGGCAGAAGCATGCAATACTGCAGTATATGTGCACAACCGTTGTCCTGACAGGATACTTGGCATGAGTACACCCGAGGAGGCTTATTCTAGTAAGAGGCTTGATCTTTCTCATTTGAGGATTTTTGGTTCTAATGTTTACATGCATGTAACGAAGGATGCCAGGAAGAAGCTGGAGCCGACCGCAGAGGTTGGGATATTTGTGGGGTACACTGATACACCCCATAACTATCATGTGTATGTGCTAGACAGTCGCAAGACTGTTGTGCGACGGGATATAAAATTTCAGGAGGAGAAAGCCATGAAGTGTTCGCTTGAGAGGGAGCCACACTTGCATGCAGATGAGGAGCTATTAGTTCCTAAGGATGGGCTTAAGGACATGGATCAGCCACAGGACGAAGTTCATGGAGTGGAAGAGACCACTCATGCAGCGCCAACCATCAGAGGGCGAAAGCGCTTGACAGAAGCTGAGCGACTAGCTCAAGATGCAGAGAAAGTTGTAGGACCACCTATAGCTCAACGTAGATAGAGACAGTCACCTGATCGGTACACTGGATACATGGCTCTTGTGAGAAAATGTGTCATGACTGAGCCATCCTCTTTCGAGGAAGCTGTGGAGGACCCCACATGGATAGATGCCATGGTGGAAGAGTATGATTCGATTGTCACATGGGAGATTGTCCCAAGACCTGAAGGGAAATCAATGGTGGGTTCGAGATGGATCTACAAAGTTAAGTAGGCAGCTGACGGGAGTGTGGAGAAGTACAAGGAAAGATTTGTTTCCCGAGGCTTTTCACAGATAGAGGGGATTGATTATGAGGAGACCTTTGCACCTGTCGCAAGGTATTCTTCCATACGGATGATTCTTGCTCTCTCAGCGCAGATGGGGTGGCACATTCATCAGATGGATGTGAAGACTGCGTTCCTCAACAGATTCATTGAGGAGGAGGTGTACATAGAGCAGCCCGAAGGTTTCGAGATCTTCAGCAGCGAGTCGCATGTGTGCAGGCTCAAGAGAGTGTTGTGTGGGTTGAAACAAGCACCACGTGCTTGGTACACATGGATAGACAGTTATTTCACTGGACTTGGATTCTCCAAGAGTGAGGCGGATCCTAACCTATACCAGATTGTGGTGGAGGGTAAGTTGCTTATCATTGTACTTTATGTAGATGATTTGATTCTAACAGGTGATGAGCTGTTGATACTTTCATGCAAGGATGATCTTTCTAAGGAGTTTGAGATGAAGGACTTAGGCCTCCTTCATTATTTCCTGGGATTGGAAATTTGGCAGTGTAGTGATGGACTATTTGTTTCTTAGGGTAAGTATGCCCGGGAGATATTGGAGAAGTTCAACATGAATGGCTGCAAACCTGTTGATACTCCTCTTCCTGGAGGTTGGAGGAAGGAGGATGCTACTTTAGCAGAAGTAGTGGATGCCACTGTTTGTCGACAGTTGGTGGGGTCGCTTATGTATCTGGTCAATACACGACCCGATATATGCTATGCTGTTAACCAGCCTTCACAAGCTATGGTTAAGCCAACTAAGCTCTTCTGGAAGGCAGGCAAGCATGTTTTACGGTATCTCAGATGCACATTGGGATATGGATTATGATACAGACAGGAGGATGAGGTGAAGCTATGTGGCTTCACGAATGCAGATTGGGCAGGGAGCCCAACGGACAGAAAAAGCACATCTGGAGGGGTCTTCAGTATCGGGTCGACAATAGTTTCTTGGTACAACAGGAAGTAGAGATCCATGGAACTCAGTTCAGCAGAGGCCGAGTATATGGCAGCAAGTTTGGCTGCATGCGAGGCTATATGGATGAGGAAGATCCTGGTTGGGTTGTTCGGTTCTAACTTGGAGCCTACAGTGATTTATTGTGATAACCAGAGTTGCATTAAACTCTCAGCTAATCAAGTATTTCATGATAGATCCAAGCACATCGACATCAGGTACCATCATATCAGAGATTGTGTGCAGCGGAGAATCATGTTAGTTTCATACATTCCAATGGAGGATCAGGATGTTGATATCTTGATGAAGGTGCTCACCAGGAGCAAATTCGAGTACCACCGAGGTAGGATAGGGGTTGCTGATAATCCATATCTGTTTGAGAGGGAGTGTTGAAAATGCAACAATATGATGAAGCTTAGTGGAAAGGAGTCGCCTTCACTAAGTGAGCCCGCAAGCTATTTTTGGCGCAAAGTCTATTTTTAGACTATGTCTATTTTTAGACATATGGATCATGGTCTATGAGTTGCAGGATGTTTTTTATGGATGATTCGTCATGTTGGTAAAAATATATGGACTTCTATTTTTAGACATATGGGCGGAGTCTATTTTTAGACTGCCAGGCTAAAAATAGAAACAGTCGAATATTATTATCTCATAATAATATTGGGACTCTAAACATTATCTTATCCTCTTGGAGCACTTCAGTTTGAGCTACATATGTGGCACATGCAGCTGTCAGAAGGAAATATGCTTTTCTTGTGGGTCAGTTGAGCTATTGCATGCATGACTTCAGTTAGAACTCATGTGGTTGAGTTTGGTGGAGTTGATTGTGGAGTTGATGGAGTTGTGTTCAGTTGAACTAGTTGTATTTAGTTTAACTGCAGAATACACTAGTGATGAGTTGTGTGAATTAATTATTAATTAATTCAATAATTATTAACTCATAAAGAAACTAAAAAATACATCAGTTAACTCAGTGCATGGACAGTTCAGTGGAGATAGGTGTTAGAGGTTGAGATTGCTATCAGTTGTGACTATAGTTGTGCATGAGATCTTGCACAATCAATGGGATTGAGTTATGCCAATGAGGACTACGCAGTGTGGGACAATACCAAGGCAATTGTAGCTTGTGCTCACGTGGTTTTCACTTTGGATTGTGTAGTGGAGGTAGGCAAAGCAGCGGAGGAGATTTGAACCTGTGACTTGTTTGGATCTGAGCTAGTTTTGTGTGTAACAGGTGGAGATAGTACTGAGTACTTGTGAGGAGTATTGTACTATGTATTGCTACATGTTCTCAATCATTATAATATACAGATAGTGTGGGGTTTTCAGCTGTATGCTTTCCCCGGGTTACATACTGTGTTAATGTGCACATGCGATTGATGTTTCATTGTTTTTAATGCTGCTGAATTGATGATCAACGTAGAGGAGGTTATGTATTATGCATGTATTCCAAAATAGTGTATAATCAGGATAATCTCTATGAATAAGTGTCATATTATTCAAAATTTCTACAGGGAGACGCGATGAATCAAGTCTGCTGTGATGGGGATGGGCTGCTCCATCCATAAACACCCGTCATGCACCAGGCATAGTAGTTTCCTGATGACGAAAAATGGTTATTAGGGCGCGGTGGAAATGCGACACCCAGAGTAGGTTTAGTAGCTCGACCTTTTCCACTCCATGTAACCACTTCCGCAGCTCTAATGCTATCACCCCCCCCCCCCCCCCCCTGCTTCATGAGGTTTCCAGTCTCAAGGTGATGGAACTTCTCATTGTTAGTGAGGTCCCAATATTTGAATTTTAGGCTTGGCATGTGGCCCAGGTGCGTGCCTTCAAATATAATGCCATCTAGGAGGAGTGGGGTCTAGAGCGATCTCTTGGTCTCGTCTAGGTCCTTGGGCACTTTGGCCTTCCCTTTTCACATGGAGACATAGGCGAGCAGTTTTGTCGCAGAGTGCATAGGCTGAGTATCCACCTCCATGCCTTCATCTTCTTCTTCTGCGATGATAAGATCCTACAGATCTTCTTCTTCTTTGTCTGTTTCTATAGTGACGACTTTCCCCTTCTCCTCCATCGACAGTTTGCTGCGTAGCAGGTTCCGCAGGGACATGCGTACGAGAGCCATTGCATGTTTGTCCTTCTGCGGTCTTGACGTGTGTGGTAATTTTGGGATTTCTGCCACAATCTCGGCACCTTCTGGAACATCCCCCACAGTTAGGGCCTGCGCGGCCTCCTCGGCGGTCACTTCTGCTATCTCCATACCATCCTTAGTTGTTGCCATTGTATCTGTGCAGCAATCTATCACTCGCGAATTCAGGGGCTTAATCAATGCTTGGCTCACAACAATCAGGGTTCTGCTCAACCACTCAATTCGAAAATGACCAAGTGTTGTTTGCTGGGTAGCCCTTTGTATTTTATAGTGCTTTTGGAATTTGAATTCGACCATTCCCCCCAAATCTGGTTCATTAATGCTCCCTTGGCAGCATATTTTGCCATATTTTGCCCATGAATCACATCTTAAATGCATGTTGCCCACTCCATTTGGCCTCAAGTCGAGCATCCCATCGTGAATAGTGACTTCAACGGTCACTTTCTGGCCAACCCACGCGGCAACGCAGCCCCCCATGCGCAGTCGTGGACCTTGTGACTCTTTGCTTTTGCGCGCATCTCCAATATCACGCAGCTCCCGGGCAGAATAGTTTATAGTCCCGCGCTCCCTTCCAACTGCCTGGAGTGCTAAGACTATCCTTCCCTCGGCTAGTCAGGTGGTCGCACCACCTGTGAAAAGTTTCATCCGATCATTCATCATGTTGCCTGGAGAATCTCTACCTTTTACTATTATGGTCGGCATCGCGTACTTTATTACTTGCAACGCGCTACCCTAGTCATTATGCTTAGCAATATGTTGCCTAAGTCAAGTCATTAGACTGATCAATTCATGACAATAGGCCTTAACCCTGTCATCATGATCACACGCACCCTTCCTTACCATTCCAGTCTTTTTTTCTGAGAAAATTTTTCTTTTTTTCGTCCTCCATCTTCTTGGCTTCCACGTACATCAAAGCGCTTTTCTTCCTTAACTATACCCTTTCTTATTCAAGTTTGTGGAGTCTAAGGTTTCCCTGTTGGATTTCTTCCTCAAGTCCCATGCATTTTGTTTCTTGCGGCTGTGTGATCCCTTCTTTCTGTGCTTCGCGAATCCTCGTATCTACTGGTGCTACTATGCGCAGACTAGGCTTTGCATGCTCCATAGGGGTTACAACATTCACTTCATACTTTAGTTTCGGAAGTGCCCGTGCGGTCAGGGTTTTGCACATGGTCCTATAAGCCGAGAGAACTGCTGGTAAACGTAGGTCCCAGTCATTTCATTTCTAATGGTGGACCATATTCAATGCTTTGCATATTTTGTCAAAATCTTCTGCGTGCTTGGTCTTACCATACTTCCTCGTCCCAACCGGAGGGGTCATTTGCACCATTGTCTTACCCGCTCCTTCTTGTCAGTCGTGTTTCCTATCATGAGGATGGTGTGCATTCGTGCAGGTTGCGCACGATATGCTTATACCCATATAAAAAGGTGGGTGCGTGGGCTGTTTCGTCCGTCATACTTGGCTTTTATCCACATCTAAGGATTTCCAAACCGCATGCACATCATCCTTCTACATTCGTGCCATTCCTCAAAACTTATTTTATGCGTACCCCACCATCTTGTGGGCGTAGCGTGCATAACCCATTTCAGAGTGTCGAAATGCTGCTATTCTGGTACTTCTCTTTCAAATTTGTTCAGGAAATCATCCTCCTCGCTCAACCCATCATACTAGGCAGGTCTCTCACCTCTGTTTCCACACAGTGCAGTGACCTTGTCATCAAGTTACAGTTGAGCGTGGTTACCTCATGTAACCGGTTCTGCCATCGTTCTATTTCCTCGTCTGAATTTGAGGTGCAGGATCTTTCGTGCTCCCATGATAGTCTGCCATCCGCTGTTGGATTTGCCCAGTCCTACTCCCACGCAGTTATCTTGTAGACACAATCTAGATCGTCGTTGCTATCATAGTTGCGCACTGGATCTGTGCAGCGCTATCCTTTCACAGGGTCTAAAGGTACCACTACGCGCAGTGACTTTTTCTCAAAAATCATCTTGCGCTTCTTTAGATTTATCACTCCATTCTTGTCAGTGGCCCAATCTATTTCTAGTAGCATGGGATAGGGATTACTATCATCAACAATCTCTATCACTTTGAAATCTACTAGCACGCTTACACCTTTGATATCCACTGTTATTCCCTGCAAGCTTCGCATAGGTAGGATCTTTTACTTGTTCACCATTCGAAATTGAATAGGAGACCATTGCAACGTAGGCCTGCCCATGCGCTCCCACATCTACTTTGGCAGGATGTTCGCATCCGATCCTAGATCCAAAATCACTTGATCCATTTCATATTCCCTGATCTACGTGGTCAATCTCATCTCTCTTCCTGTTCACGTTGTGTGCTTCCCAAGCTTCCGGACTACGTGTGGTTCTCCTGGCGTGGTTCCAGCACATCTAGTGATGAGTTCTTGTAGCCCCTTCATAGCTTTGCTGTCATGCAATAGCTTCATGCGTGTCTCCAAAAATGTAGTGAGCATTGATGGGTCCATTTCCGGTTCCAGTTTGTCTTCACTTCCTAAAGTGGTGGCATCCACAAAGCTCTTCTTAACTTCCATGAATGTCTCCTTAGCGCGCTCTAAATCAAATTCTGGTTCCTTTGTTGGAGCCCTGCGAACCTAGGCACTCTCTTCAGGGTACTTGCCTTTGTTATCTCCTGTCATGATACCACTTTGGAGCATGATATTTACATTTGGGTCTTCCTCGCACAGCTCAGACCTCATCATTTGCAGGTTCTGAGTCGGGGGAGGTTGGAGTGCTCCTTTATTGCGGAACCTCACTATCAACGTGGGATAGTCCTCCGTCTCATGATCAAACTAGGTACAATATAAGCATGATGGTCTCGTTGGATTTGTACAATCACAGGCATAATGCCTTGGCCTCCGCAATTGTAACATATCAACTGACCGCAACCTCTTCCTAGTCCCATTCCACCTCAACCTCGTCCGCGCCCTTGAAATCCAGTGTGCGCCATCCCTGCATTTTGATCAAGGGCCCGTGTTTCAGTCTGAACTTTGTAGGTAGGAGTCTGATCCATCATCAGTTCATAACTTCTACAGGTGCGCTCATCATGGCCTACTGACCTGCAGAAATTACAGAACAATTGCTGGGAATTCTGCGTATACTTCTGTAATATACGGTAGTTATCTATGGCATGCTTCCCCCATATCTGACAAATCATGCACCATAATGCAGGCGTCGCGCTTGGTCCTACTTGTGCCTATAGTCTCAATGGCATTGGTCCTCCTCCTTCCAGGTAGTTCGTAAAGACTGGACAATGGTCCTTGTCATGTCCCTGGCCTTTGCACTTTACGCACCATACCTCCTTGTAGGCTTCTGGGTGAGCCGTCCTGTCTTGTTTCAAACTCTTAATCACAAGGCACAATTTTTTCAACTACACGTGGATCTGTTGAACTCCCAGGTTAGGATCTTGTATCAGGGACTCATGCAGTCTCATCACGATCTCCAAGGCCTCAGCCTGAGTGGTTAGCTTCTGCTGCGACAATGCGTTCCTTAGATGCGGCATTAGTGATGCTACAAACCATGCGCGGTGTTGCCTATCCATCAAGGTCATATTGGCTTCATGAATTGTACACTTCAGTCTCTGATCCAGCTTCCAGGGGGTCTTGCCTAGAAGCATCGTGATTTCCTTAAATCCAATGATCGACTATGTCTCTGATTTTGGCTTGCTATTTTCCTTGTTTAGCACAGCTTGGATATCCGTGATCCCTACGTTCAGATTTTCATTGGAATGATTAATGTACCAAGTCAATGCGTGATCCTGCAGAGAGCTAACCAGCATTGCTTTATTTATATTGTCATCCGTGACTCCCTGCACTTCCCATAAAACCCTTACTATAAACCAAAACTGGTGTGGATCTTCATTCCCTACTCCTTTGAACACCGAAAACTTTATCACGCTTGCCATATTGAACTGTGGTGGTGGCAGAGGTGGTGTGGGCGAAGACGTGGGTGAAGATGGTGAAATTGGTGGTGGTGTGGGTGGGAGTTGTATGTGCAGAATTTGCTGCTTTATCAAACTGATCGCACTTCTTGGTGAAACCTTTGCAAGAACTTGCTTTCTAGTGGAGGTGAAATCAAGGGGCTAGTTCTAGTTCTGCGCTACCTTCATTTCTATAGATTCTCCCACTTCGCGTAGAACCAAACATCAATTTATTCGCATAAACCACTTTTCACACAGTAGAATTTTAATCCAAGTGTTCAAAGATTTAACGTACTTACCTCGCGGTCCTTTGAGGAAGCGTCATTCTACCTCGCTATAGCTAATTGAAGTATCTACTGTGAAATCGGTAATAAATCCTCCTATAATTCGATCGAGCCAGTGATCCACAACGCACACGATCTTATCCTCCGATGCTTCCAGTCTACACACCAACTCTGGAGTCCACACAATAGGTTTGTCGAGCCTACACCTTCCTTGACTATCTGCTAGCTTCGCGATCCACTTGTACAACTCAGAGGGGAAGGATGCAAAGAAAATTTCATGGATTTCCGTATATAAGTAGCAATCTAACCACTCTTCCTTTGATAATCGCGGATTCCTGTTTTCCTGTGCCGTGAACTCGTGAATCTTTCTATCCAACCACTCTTCAATTCCTTTCTTTGTTGGATTCCAGTGATACGACATCAGACATCTCTATGCAGATCCTGGTCCCGGCAACAGAACCATTTGTTGGCTTATTGGGGCCTGACCTAGGTTTAGAGTTAAGTTAGCCAAACAAATCCCGGTACTACTGGCCCTTTCGGCAACAGTCCGCGGAGTGCGGACTAAGGTCTCACCCGAAGTAGTATGGGAGGGTGCTAGAACCAGGTTTCTGCACCCCAGAGATGTCTGAGGAGTTCAAATGGTTCGTGGTTTGACCCTGCTTGCAGGTTGCTTCACACACTTTCCCGTATTTCGCAACCTGATATGCTGCCTTCGTGCAGCCGTACCCAGGGGCTGAACATCGCGCTCTGCGTTATTATCCAAGACCTTACTGGTATTCCAACATTAGTTAATTAGCTTTGTCTACTTGAGTGCTTTAAGCTATACTTACCAATATAAACCATTCATATAGGTGCACGCAATAAATAAACAATATATTTCCAAATTCATTCATTAACCCAAGAACAAATAAACAAAATTATAACAAAACTTCTCTTTATTAATTCCTTCCTCAGTTACAGACGCGAATTCATCCTGCGCACTTAACTGCAGGGGTCCGTGCACTCAGCTGCGGACTACTAGGCCTCTGTGCACTCAGTTGCAGAGCCTTCTCCTACTCTACGACCCAAAGGCACATTTCAACTTGGGGCTTAAGCACTTAGACTTTTTCCTACTTCTTCCTTCTCCCCTTTTACACTTAGAGCCTTGCTCTATTTATACAATCCCATGGTCCGCAGACCATGGGTAGTTCTATCCAGACGACATTACATTACAAAACTAGGGTGAACAACCCTGTGACTCTATCATACTTTCGTGCCCCGCGCTCACAATTCACGGATATTTACAACAAGATTCAGCGAAAACTTGGGCTTTGAGCCCCAAAACATGCCTCGGTGGGATTCCATGCCCAACAATGCCTTACTCCTCCGTAAGTTCCTTTCAAGATTTTTCTCCCTTTGCTAATCCATAGAACCCTTACCAAGGGCTCTCCTCTCCTTTTAATACTTCACTTGGGGGAAATATTCCTGGTTATGTTAAATTTTTGGCAGGAGTTGGTCAAACTCTAAATTTCTCTGGACCACAAGGTTTTCCTTACGGTTTAGTTTCTTCTAGGAGAAATCCTTAGGAACCTGGTGCCTCTACAAATCTAGGATATTATTTTTAGATTGTTGGGAATTCATCTCATAGTGGGTGGAATGCTCAAGCTCCTCCGTGCTTACCATTCCTTGCAACCCTAAATTTTCTAGATCTCTTAAAATTGGTGAATGATCCCATCCAATATAATCTGATATGGCTTCCGGTTCCTACCAAACTTCCATCAGATATTCCAAAATTTTAAGGAAAGTCTGGGGAGGATCCGACTGAACATATAACAACATTTCATTTATGGTGTTCATCTAACTCCCTAATTGACGATTCAATCAGGTTGAGATTGTTTAAGGGAACCTTAACTAGAAATGTTGCTAAATGGTATATAGAGCTTAATGGGGGTACCTTTGTTTTGTTTGGTGAGTTGGTTACTATGTTTTTGAACCATTTTAAGTTTCCCGTTTGGTATGATGCTGGAACTAAGCTATTGGCTAGCTTCCAACAAGATACGACAACTCACATTTCTGACCATAATCAGGAATGTGGAGAAGGAAGAAGCTCATCAAATCCTATATTCCTAATGAATTCCTTCTTGAATGGTTTTTAAAATCTTTCCAGCCATAAATTTCTAGGATGTATCACTCTGTGGAGTTTTCATCGAAGAACAAACTATCTTTAGAGCCCAACGATTAGAACTTATATATTCTCAGTCTAGGATTCTTGAGAAGATTTTTCCTAATGCTCATCGATCCAAGATAGATTTAGATAAACCGAAGCAAGGTCCCTATGCCAATGGAATTATCGTATCGATCGATAGTAGTATAGCTAACCTTCTAATTCAAGTGCAACAATTTTCTTTACAATCTGCTTCTTCAATTTAGGCATTCACATCAGTATCTATGCCTTCTCAACCTTCAACTATTAATTATGTCCAATCTTCCAACCCCAAAGGAAATCAACAATATGATGGGAATAAGAAGGGATGAGGTAAGAAGAAAGATAACGATAGGAAGGGAAATGCGAACAAACCCAGTAATAATACTAGGGAGGGTAAAAAGGAGTCTAAAAAGAAAGTTAAGTTCCATTGCAATTTATGCAATGGAGACCATTTAACTCATCTTTTCCCTAAGGTTCAGGATTCTAAATGCTTGTTAGTGCAGTAGGGTTCTTCTAGCTCCTAGGTAGTTCTAACTAACCCTTTTCCCCAAGGGCAGCAAATGTTTGCTGGCACGAATGCTAGTACTGGAAACCCCACAGGGGGCAACTAGGAAGGGGAAAATCCATCAAATGTATATATGATGAGTACTCATGTCGATGTTGCTACAAGATCACATGATTATGGTGAACAAGAATCCTCTAAGGCTAAGGTCACTCTCGATGTTTCATAGTCGCTCCATATTGAGAGGCCCATAGTTGAGTCTATACCTCGGATGATGAAAGGCTTTGCAAAAGATTCGACAACTAAGCCTAATGCTAGGGATGCCCATAACTACTCCATTGTTGAATATATGGCAGAAAGCCCTTGTGAAATGTTTACATTAGAGGTACTCCAGTCCTGTCCGGCACAAAGGAGTGCACTACTCACTACGATTGGGGCTATAGATCCAAAAATATATCTTATTGTTATATTTGACATGTCAAATATTAAGAAGAGACTGCCTCATCACATGGATTTTCAAATTAAATCTACATATCAAAAGATCAATATCTTTCAAACTATAGTTGATGAGGGAGCTTCCACATGTGTCATGTCTATTGCATGTTGGAAATCTATCAGATCTCCTCAAGTTGTTCCTTCACCTACTCTATTGACTGCATTTGATGGTCATTCTAATAGGCCGCATGAAATTATTCCAGCCTTTCCCATCTATGTTTGGGGCTGGTGGTCAATATAGAGGTGGAAATAGTCGATGCAAATTTGGATTATAATCTTATATTGGGACAAAATTGGATTTATGAAATGGATGCCATTATATCATCATTATTTTTCATCCTATGCTTTCCCCATGAAGGGAGAATTTCTGTTGTTGATCAGATGGAGTATTCTCCAAAATAATCCAATTTATCCTCTTATTCCTTCGTTCCCTTGGTGAATAATCCCAAGAAACCTGTTGAGAATTTAGGAGTTCGAATGTATTCCTCATTGATGGGTAATTTTGATCTTCCTTCTCATATTGCTTGAATAAATTCCATTTCATCGTCCAAGACCCCTTCTCGGAGAGTGTTTTTAGAACTCATTATTTTTTAGATCCTTGGCCCTTGCCCTCTTCTACCACCACATTATAATCATGGCAAGTGGGTGGAATGACATATCCTATCTTTGTAGCTAAAATTTCTTATCAATTTATTGTTAACATTGCAAATTCTGATCCTACCCCTCTTTCACTAGAGGAATTGGAAGGAGATGTGTCTACAACTTGGACTCTTGACTCTAATTCTTCTATGGACTGCCTTGGTACTGTTTTACAATCTGAGGGAGTAATCCTAGAATCCAAGATGGGTATAGACAGAACATGGGATGTTTTGCATCATCAATCATATTTTATCCAAGACTTGCATGAAGTAGAATCAAGTTTGTCTAGTCCTTAGTTGACTGGTGATGTTCACATAGTTTTAAACCCTTTGGCTCTACCACAGGTTTCTTCCAAAGGAAACATGTCTATTATTTCAAAAACTATTCCACTGAACATCTCCAGGAATCCAAATATAATAGAGAATGTTTTCATCAGAGCCAAATGCTCCCTTGAAGAAATTCAAATCTATACTGATCTTTTTAAAGAATTATGTGATGTGTTTTCTTGGTCTTATAAGGAAATGCCTAGAATTGATCCATCAATAGTCTAGAAAGATCAAGAATTACGCAAATGCGAAGCCTATACGACAAAAGCTTCAACTAGTAAACCCTAAGAAAGCGACAACTATCAAATCCGAGGTTGCGAAGCTGCTCAAGGCAGGTTTTTTATACCCCATTCAATTGACTGAGTGGGTCTCGAATCTAGTCCCAGTTGATAAAAAACATGGAATGATCCATGTATGCCTAGAATTTAGGGATTTAAATAAGGATTTTCCTAAAGATAATTTACCCACACCATTTATTGATTAGATTATCGATGAATGTGTAGGAAATGCAATTTTCTCCTTCATGGATTGTTTCTCAGGTTATAATCAGATTACTATCTGTCCTGAAGATCAACATAAGACAACTTTTATCTGCCCTTGGGGTACTTTTGCATACAAGAAGATGCCTTATGGACTTAAAAATGCTGGAGCTACTTTTCAGCGAGCCATGTTCTATGCTTTCCATGATATCAAACATATCTTAGAACCTTATTTGGATGACCTAGCTACTCATTCTCAAAAGAGAATTGATTAGCGTCATCATCTTCAATTGGTTTTTGAGCGATGTCGTTTCTACAAAATCCGGTTGAATCCAAATAAATGCATTTTCACTGTCACATCCAGTCAGTGATTGGGATTCATTGTATCTACTGAAGGGATTTATGTAGATCCTTTCAAGGTTGAGGTAATACTTCAGTTGCCTCCCCGGTCTACCATCCATCAACTTCAAAGTATCCAAGGAAAAGCCAATTCCTTGAGGAGATTTATCATTAATTATGCTGAGATTACAAATGGATTTATGCGATTGCTAAAGAAATGAGTTCCATTTCTGTGGGAAGATTTTTCTCAACACTCATTCGATGCTTTGAAAAAAGAATTGATCTCTACTCCATTACTGAGTCCACCTGATTATAGCAGGGATTTTCTCTTTTAACTCGCTACGGTAGAATCAACCATTGGTATGGTTCTGGTTTAGGAAGATGATCCTCTCCGCGAGCACGTGATTTATTATCTGAGCCGAGGCTTGGTAGGTCCTGAACTACGATATTCTCCTATAGAAAAATTAGCTTTGGCAGTTGTTCATGCTGTCCAATGACTTAGACACTATATTCTGCTTAGGAAATTTTTTTCTTGGTGGCTGTCAATCCATTTCAGTTTGTTCTCAGTAGGCGAGTGATTGGGGGAAATATAAAAAGTGGATTGTTATTCTACAAGAGTTCGGTCTTGAGTTCTTGTCAGCTAAATCTAAGAAATCGTTAGTATTTGCAGAATTAATTTCAGAGTTTCCTTGTGAAGAAGAAATAGTTTATGAGGAATCATTCCCTGATGAGCATATTTTTCTTATTTCTTCACAAGATCCTTGGTATGGAGATATTATTATATATCTTCATACTTCTAAGTTTTCCCTCTCTTTTTCAAAGGATGAGTGAAAAAAATTGCATTACTTAGTGAAAAGTTATGTTATTATCGGTGACACTTTATATCTTCACGAGGTTGATTCAATCCTTAGACGTTGCTTAATCTTAGAAGAAGATGAGTCAATGCTGAATGATTGCCACAATGGAGCTTGTGGTGGTCATCTATCTGGGCTATCTACAGCCCAAAAAATCTTGCGTGTAGGGTATTTTTGGTGTTAGATTTTCAAATATTGCATTGAAGTGGTCAAAAAATGCCATCCTTTTCAAGTTTACACTCGGAAAATGCATGTTCATCCAACTCCGCTTTTTCCTGCCGTCGGTTTGTTCACGAAGTGGGGCATTAATTTTACAGCTTGTAACCCACATTCAGCAAGGGATCATAAGTATATTATTGTAGGAATGGACTACTTTACCATGTGGGACGAAGCTATGCATATTGTAGTGAATGATGGTGAAACAAAATACCTGTTTCTTTTCAACCAAGTCATTTCTCGTTGTGGTATTCCAAAGGAGATTGCCACTGACCATGGTAGTCATTTCCAAAACAAGAACATGACTAAATTGGCTCTCAAGTTGGGTTTCTAATAGGAGCATTTGTATCCTTACTATCCTCAGGCCAATGGTTAGGTGGATGCCGTGAATAAATCCCTGAAATTTATCCTACAAAGGATAATTAATAAGGCTTGATCCAATTGGCATATCATGTTATATCCTCCGCTTTGGGTATACTGGATGTCGGTTAAGACGACTATGGGTTTCACTCCTTTTCAACTAGTTTAAGTTTGGAATAGATATTCCCTATGGAATGTGAAATTACTTCTCTTAAATTAGTTGTTGAACTTCTTCCAGACACTTCTAATCTTGAAGAACGCCTCGTTCATTTGGAACATCTTGACGAGCAGTGTCGAGATGTTGCCACAATTAACGAAGCTCATAAAAAAAGAGTGAAATTCCAATATGATAAGGATGTGCGTCCTAGGGTTTTCTCTAAAGGTGAACTTGTCTTGGTCTATGACCAAGACAAAGACGTCTTAGGGGAAGGTAAGTTTAAAGCCATGTGGTACAGTCCTTTTATTGTTAAAAAGGTCTTAAAAAGTATTATGCCTAGGTTTTTTCCTAGCATTTTCTCTGTTGTAGATATTGTATATATTTGTGCATATTTGTCTATAGGTTTCATAGTGATATCAATATGGCACCCCATGCAACATCTGGTGCCCATGCAACATCTGGTGGACGCACTAGATCTAGATCCCCTTCGAAGTACATACTTGCATAGGGGTAGTCCTCGATGGTAATGAATTATTGTTCCCACCAAAGGAAAAGCTTGTCATCAAAAGTTATTCTAGGGACGTCGCCACCCCCTAGTCTCATCATCAAATCAGCCCATCTACCTATACGTGGATCCCTCAGGCTGTTGATGGTAGAGAGAACTTTTTGTCAAAGCCCTAGTATCCCCTCAAAGAAGAAAGTGAAAAGGATGGTACCATACCCAAAATTTTTGTATTACTCTTTTTGATAGAAGTGAGTTGCTTTTTTAGATTGATCAAGAGGGTTGTACACCAATCAAAGACTGTGGTGAGGCATTCCACTGCTAGGCTCATTGTAACACGTGATGCTTAGTGCAATGAAGCTAAACCTATTACCCTCACAATAGTAAAAAGGAGAATTCTGAGGGGTAGACTCTCCACATTCTTTATTGGGATCTATGTCCCTACCTTCTCATTATTTCTGGGGCAATATATGCAAATATAATCATCTACATTGAGGCTGCCTCGTGCCTTCACTTGCAATTTAACTGGCTCCCCTCTTCGAGAAAGTCCAATGATGAAGTAGATATATTCTACTTCAATTCGCAAGGGCATTTGATCAATCATAAAAACATCCTCTTTTGGATCCCAATAATTCACAAGCATCTCCAACAACCTTGTGTTGGTTTTCATATTAGGCATTTTGAAATTTTTTAATAATCCACACCCTCTTAATGCATCCAGTGACAATGGGTCATTCATTACTTCATTGTCTACTGCACTATGCTGTCTATCTTTCCACGTCATAGTGATTGTGCAATTCAAACATTTTCATCGATTAAAATTTATAATTTGAATTTTTTCACTGCACACATGCGGCTTCACTTCATACACAGTCGCGTATCAGGATTACTCATACATAGCTTTGATATGACCAACCCACATACGCGTAGAGAAAAAATCTAAAAACAAGATCTTTACGGTAAAAATATTAAAACATTGTTTGAAATACACTTAAATTTCTTAAACGATCAAATTTGAGGAATACCTGGACGTTTGGTAACTATTCGTGTCGAGAAATAGGGTGGATTGTGGTTGCTAGTTTTTTCTCTAGAGCTCCTTCTCTCAATTGTTCAAAAAAAAATGGGGTTTGTTGGGCCAAAAGGTCTATTTATAACTTGTAATTTGAAAAAAATTTTAAAACCCACTTTTACAAATTTTATCTTTTATTTTTAATAAGTTTATAAACTTTGTGACCTTTTGGCTTTGAGTGCTAGGATGGGTTATCTTTCAGGTTGAATTGAAGACTTTGAGATTTTTTCTACTGCTTCAATTCCATGACCGATAACCCGTCATGGCAAGTATCATTTTTCGTCACTGGCTTATACGTTAGCGAAGACCATTTTTCCGTTGCATTATGCATTCTAGCCTCCATACTATGATATGTTGCCTTAGGGTCAACCCCATTGTATTATGATTCTTAAAACCATATTCACTCACCGACTTATAAAATTATGACATGATGGTAGAGCCTTCCTTTACATGGGTTTCCTAGTTAGATCCTCGCTGGCATATGTTGCCCATGCTGCAAACATTGAGTAGGCTCGAGAGTCCTCTTTAGTCCTGCCATGACTTTTTGCGATGAAGATTCATTCTCCTTATTCTTCATTATCTTTATGGATTTATATCCTAGAGGCTCCCATATTATTGAGTTGTACTACTGCATTGCATGTTGGCTATTTGTACCATTTGGACATAAGCCGGCTTCACTTGGAATCATGTATAAACTACTTTTTGACCATGTCTTTTTGCAAAATCAACCTCGCAATCACTTAGCCTTTGCAAATTGAGACCTTTTTTCCATGGAAAGGACATTCCTTTGAGTGTCATTAACCAATTTCATCACCTTGCATTGAGCATAGGAATGTTCCCCTCCCAGGAACTAGCACATATGTATTTGGACACTCGTTCTTTCCATTGTACCATAGGCATTCTTTTATACCGTTTTTCAGGCTTTCCAAATATGAGAAAGACAAAAAAATAATATATTCCAAAAAAAGAGCGAGAATGATAATTTACTTCCATCATTTTTGGCTGCAAGAGTAAGATATGTCTCCCTTAAACAAAGCACTTAAAACAAGTCTTTCCTTCATTGGGATGGGATTTAGTTTGAATTAGGAGAGCCATAACCTTGTTATTGAGTCAATACTCCTCCGATTGGTTATCTCTTCTAATCATATGGAGATTTTTCTTATGCATCCTACATGAAAAACTTATACAAAGTTATCATATGCTTCCATATAGTCACAATTGAGTCATGAGTTTTTTCAAGGGAAGTAAAACTGAGTCGGCCTTTCTGTGGTGTCTCTTGACTCATATTCAGTGAGCCATGCCCGGTCCATCAAATTTATGTTCAGTATCACATCAGCTATTTGGTCCTTTGCTCATGATAGTTCGAGAAGGTCTCCATTGAATTCTTGATGGCGGGTATGCTCTTATCGACTTTGACACATTGCTCTAAGAGTAGGCCTAGATTCACACCCTAGCCCTATTTCCATCATTGATAGGTGATATTGTGCTCAACATTGATAAATATTATGGGTCTTTGACTAAGTGGTTTTACTTGTGTTCGACGTTAGCTTACATTATCACACACTGGGATTCGTGCAGTCCCTTGGTTTCCATTTGACCCTATTGGTGGATTCCTCACCTCTGTGTCATCTTTCATTATTGGTTGGTTCAGAGGTTTTCTATCATGTGCTAGCCACATCTTGTGTATGCCAGAAACGTGCTTCAGTTTGGTTACTTCATCTTTCTTCATCCGATTCCTTCCACATTATTAGCTTGCGGGTTACACTAGCATTTGATTGATGTAGGATGCCTTAATGCCTGCCTTCCAGCAAATATGTTTCCATCGACTCTGACTTATTGCTCTGGGAATAAGATCTAGATTCCTTTTTTTAGTACCTTATGGTTTGCAGTCATTAGGGGTAGACTCCTTCGCTATCGACAATGAGATTACATCAATGTCTCCTAATTGATAGATTCTCTCAAGTGTTCAACTTCAACTCATTTATTCGCACTTGCTAGATTGTACTGGGGTACCTTGACTCTCATCATCATTATTGATGAGTTGCCTTGCGTTTGTTAATGGTATACATCAATGACTGGTAATCAAATGATTTCTCACATGGTCGGCTTCAGCTCATTTATTCCCATAGTGTAGAAATGTACCATGGCGGTCAGTGAAGACCTCGAGTTTCATCAACATTTCATGGTTCATATGTCAGTCCCTCCAGTTTATTGCCAGTGACACCATCCACCTTATATGTTGTAGTTCATCACAACAACATCCTATATATTGGTACCTGAGTTGCATGTAGTACCATTATTCCACGTTTTGACTTGGTACTTTTTAGGATCAGTTATGTGACTTCAGTGATCAGATATCTACTTCAGCATCATTGACCAGTTCTTCTGTATGTGATATTGTGACATAGCCTTGATATGTAATTTTTCCGTTGTGATCAAATGATCCACTATGTATTTCTCAATGTCCTTTGTACTTGTATACATATTGGATCCACTCTACACTTGATATGCAGACATGATTTACTATCTCTTAGCATAGGTATGCCTGCCTTAGACATGAGCTTTCTTTCTAATCTCTTCCATTGGTTTGGTAGCCTGGAATCTGGTGATCTCCTCCTAAGTCCTTGCATGATTCTTTATATACAGTTAATACATTTCAGCCATCATGTACCCCTTCTGACCTCATATATTAGGGGGCATCTATTATAGCATCATTTACTACCTTTGTATACTTGATGCTCTGAGTCATGGACTTGGGCGGCCCTTTCCCTTCAAACTTGGTCAAAACATTAACAAATATTATTTTAAATTCCATACACGACTCTGCCTTGTAAAAATCACGTGCACACACGGGTTCAGCTATACCCGACCCACGTATATGATTTAAAATATGAAAAAAATACAAAATACCTATTTTTTGGGTGAGGTTTATGGTTTACACCGGAAGCCTACATATAGGAGCTCTGTTACACAACATTTTGTCACTGTACCTGTACTTCCCGTTTCTTTATCCTGGAGGACCTCTATAGTGAACCCCGCATGCTCTGCATTCATGGAGAAACTCCCATTATGTCCCTCTTCATGAGCAGATCATTTCCCTTTTGCATCATTTCCCCTGAAACTTCTGTTTTGCACAGCTTACAAGATCGACGCTAATGGCCTTTGTCTCCCCCGTGCCGATGTGCAGAGATTAGCACTACTCCTCACGCTGACCGGAGTGATTGAGATGTGTTTCAGTCATGTCGGTCTTGTTATGGAAAGTTTTTTTAAATTAGAGCTGAAGCTTCCAGCTCTAGAAGCTCCGTAATGGAAGTCTGGTAAATGGTTTGGCCGAATGGGGTCGAGGATGACGGTTTGGGCTCCTTTCCCCTATAATGATGGAACTAACTCAAGGGATAAGTCCTTCTCCCATAAGAAGAGGATCCATATCCCATCCATATTTCCTATATAAACATCCCTTCTTCCCAAGCACAAACTAGTGTGAATGTTATAGTCACAGTTGATAGTTTTTGGCGGAGTGCGAGTGTTATAGTTGCAAAGTGTTGATACTATTTTGGAGTAGACAAGCAAGCTATTACTAGTTGTAGCTATCTAGTTGTGTAAGGGAGAAGTGTGTTTTGGTTTGGAGTAAAGTCTAAAGGGAGGAGCTTTAAAACTATTTTTGTCTGAATCCATCGTGGAATGCTAGCAGAAGTGTGTGGGAACCTGGTCTTGTCAGAGGAAGACTGCAACATCAGATGAATGGTTGTAATCTCTCTTTGATATTAATATATGCAACTATCGATTGATTTCCTACATGTTTTGTAATATTACATATCCATTTCTTAATGCTTCTTGACTTGTTAAGTAGGTTGAATTGCAACTTGTCTATTATTATGTTTGTGTGATGTTATTGTTCACTTGTTTGAGGAGCTTGAAGAAGGAAGCGAGAGATTGCTGGAGCGAGCAAGCAAGGACATCATCAAGTAGGATAAGAAACCAAGAGGCAGGCCCTCTTGATTGATTCTAACCTAAGGAAATCTTCCATAGAATGTGTCTATTGTGGCTAGACCCATTATCGGGCTAGAGGAATTCGTTCATGTTCGCACTTATAATTTTACTTCACCACAAATTGGCAACCATACTAGGGAGATCCCATCTTTTTGTTTGTTTTGGATTTCATGATTTCGTGAGAATTTTTCTAGTTTCATGTTTTCCCTTTGGTTCTGTTTCTTTTCTCCTGCTTATTGGCCTGAGTCCAAAATTCATAGTAGAAGATCTGGTCCTTGTTTTGGAAATTGTTTTATTTTTCCTTAGTTACCCTAGCCAACGCGGTTAATCCATTGCAGTTGCATTGACCAACACAAATTTTTGAGGAACAGTTGTGCCGACCAGCCTATGGCGCTTGTTGTGAGTTAGGTAGTTGCGCTAATGCCTGTAAGTGAAGATTAGGGCTTGACCCCAATCTTGGCCAGTGTGTTCTGCGCTTGTGTTTTTGACCCTGTAAGCGTTTTTGACTATTTTCTCCCTGATTATAAAGCTACTTTTGATTTGGTTTTGATTTCTTGTTGGCTTGTCATCTTGCTATTTTATTGATTGAGTCATTGAGTGGCCAACGACACTAGGGCATCTAGTTGGTTGCCCATTCAGTAGTTCGTGAACTCACCAAGTCGGATTGTAGGTGTGTTTACTCCTTGCGTTTGTTTTTTGGTCCTTTTTACGACTTTGACCTCTTTTTGCACAAGTTTGAAAAAGTTTCGTTTACTAGATTGAACGTCTCTTTTAGGCATAGATTATATTATTGGCCTTGTGTTTGGTAAAGTCGGTGTTTCATTGATCTGAATGAATTTCTCTTTTCATGTTTTCATCTGCTAGAAAAGCTCATTGTTTCGAAAACTTTGTCATTGAAAGTTTGTATGCAAAGTTTGTTTCACTGTTTCATGAGAAAGTATGAAATTCTAGCTTGTTGCATCATTGTGTTACAAAATTTGCATTGTTTTAAAGACTAGAATTGCATCAACATTTGAAAAAGGAAGATACTTTTTCGTTTTCAAAGGACTAATAGATAAGTGCTTGTCAGGAAATTAGGAATTGGAGTGTATTTTTCATTAGTTTATTTTTTGAAAAAGTAAGGTAGTGAAAGATCATTTTGTTTTGAGTTGCTTGATTGTTTGCATATGATTGAGTAGTTTCTACCCTCTCTAGTGTAGGCATTTCATCAAATTGAAAGGGTCTTGTCCCATTTAGTTGCATTTTAGGTTTCTCGAGTAGCATCACTAAGTATTGAAAAATTAAACTTAACTCAATATCAACTCTAAAATGAATTCAATTAACCTAAGGTGCATTTGACATTAACGATCATATCTAGAAGGTCTAGGCTAGAGACGTGTTCCGACATCTTTAAACCTAGTAGCTGTCGTTAGCTTCGGCATTAGATAGCGCTAGCACGGATTTGTGCTCCTTGTACTGTCAAGTATATAATAGGAGACCCCACTAGGTTGCAACCCTTTTATCCTTAGGAAGTCGAGTCGGCCGCCTTGCGAATGTGATACACCAAACAGAGCATTCAAGGAGATTTCCTACTGGTACTTCTTGGTTCACCAGGAGGTATTTTGAAATTCACGATTGCCTGGTAATCCTGTTTACCTAGATCATCGAGAGCAGTGATTTGATATTTTTGACTCATTAAATTTAAAATATCATTCGAGCACTTGTCCTTTTGAGCTGGTTTCCAATTGAAAGTGATAAAGTCATCCTTGTTTTTTTCTTGACTCTTAAAAAATGAAAGAACATCAGTCTTTTATGCATCTTAATAATTGATTGCCCACGATCCAAAACATCCTGTTAGTATTTTTGACCAAATCGTGAGTTCCCTTAAAAGGACATTTTTAAAGCCTTGAAGTTATTTTTTTTGTCGACTAAGACAAGGTCATCGTGGCTGAACCATCTTGTTCACCCAATTCCTCTTCCTCTCTTCCATCTGAAAGATTGTCTAAGGAGCCATTTCCTGAGATATAAGAGTCACTTGAGGACCAAAATGTTGAACTCACAATTTTTTTGAGTGTTCAATCATTGTCATCTCGTCCTTTGCCTACTTTTGATTCGGGGTCATCTGCTGATCTTGGCCCGAAATCTCCGGAAAATCCCGTTCGAACTCTAGAGAACTCGCCGACCACCGACGATCATCTTGGACTGGTTATCTATCCTCTGAACCCTCTGTTTGACGTTGTTGAGTTATCATCGCAAGTTACGTCCTTACAGTCCATACGACCAGCCAGGTGTTCCTTTGGAACTATCCCCTAGTACACATTTGACCATTCGTCGTCGTTTGTTTTCAAACATGGAACCCGAAGGTGATGCTCCAGTCACATCTCTGGATGAGTTCGAAGTTTCTACTCCACACACTATTGAGGGGGAAGAATTGAAATTGCAGTTCCCTCCCAAGGGTTTCCCTTATTTGAACGATATTCTTGCCAGTTTTCCACCCAACTATGTGTCTTTGGGGCACTTAGTTTCAGGCACACCTAGTGCCTCATCACTCTACCATAATCCTGTATGGGCGTCAAGTGTCAGGCCTACGTCAGGTCCATTTGTCATGAACACAACTTCCCAACAGGCTGTTACTTTTGTCCCGGTGTAGCTAACCATTACAAATACCCTTGTATCATCTATCCTAGTTACACGTCAGTCACAACCAGAAGTTTCAAAGATTTTCTCTGTCATTTCTTTTGTCCCATTAGTCAGTGGCCAGATTGTGCCACCACTTGGGGGGAAGAATTTGAATGTCTCTACGGTGTCAGGTGCCACTAATGTGAGCAGCTCACATGCTTGGTATAAACCAGCCCTCTTCTGGTATTATTTATAACCCCGCTGACCCTAATGTATCAAGCAATTTCCAGTACCAACAGGTTCAAAATCCCATTGGTCCGTCTGGATCGAGAAATGTTTAGTATCAATAGCCCTATGGGGTTTAGGTCTAATACCGAAATCCTTACATTCCATATGGTTCTCAAGGATTAGTTAATCAACCATACACACTCCAATTTGGGCAGTACATCTAGCCTGGTTACAACCAAATTCAGTTTGGTAATTTCCTGGGCACTGTTCAAGTACCCTTGCAACAACAAGTACAACCTTTACAACAACGAGGAAGCCTTTGTTATCACAAGGGAAACCTTTGTTACAATAAGGGCTCTCCGCACAACACCAAGTGAAAATTATCCCGCAACAAGGTCTCCTACAACAACCGCAAGGCCAATCCTTACAGCAGTTGCAGCAAGCCACGCAACAATAGATGCAGTATGCTCCACATACCTCGCAACCCATACCCTCATAGGGCCAACCTTTGCAAACCCAGGGACAAATTTTGCAACCGCATGGTCAGCCCTTGCAACAACAAATACAACTAGGGCAGCAACAACCCTTGTATACATACCAACAAGGTCAAACCTTGCAAGGGCACGGTCAAGGTCAAGTCTTACAGCAGCAAGCCCAAAATCTTCTTGTCCTAGGTCAACAGGTTCAGAATCCTGTCGGCCAAGGGAACTAGGTACAAAACCCCTATGTCTAAGGGAAATAAGTGTATCAACCTTATGACCAAGGACTGCAGGTCTAGAACTCTCTTGTTCAAGGACAACAGGCTCATCAACCCTATGTTCTAAGACAACAGGTCCCATATCCATATGTCCAAGGTCAACAAGCTCAACAACCTTCTAACCCATATGTTGCCTATCAGCGACCTATGCTTGGATAGTTTCAAGGTGTTCAAGGTCAGAATCCTCCCTATGGTCAAGGTAATCCGCAATGGGGGCAGCCTCAGATGCCATATGGCCAAAATCCCCCACTGTGGGGCCAAAATCCTTATCAACAGGGATGGGCTCCTCCTTATGGGCCCACCTATTGAAATCCCATGCCTTTTAACACTCAATTACCTTTCTTGGCTACACTCGAGTTGCTAGATGTATCGCACCTTACGAATGATCCGATCCTTCATTCGCCATACTAGACTTTAGTGCCATCAAAGATACCAAGTGATTGCCCAAAGTTTGATGAAAAAGCTAAAGAAGATCCTCAGGCTCATGTGATGACATATCACCTTTGGTGCTCGTCGAACTCATACGTGGACGATTCCATTTGTCTTCATCTTTTCCAACTCACCCTCATAGGTGCCGTAACGAAATGGTACATCGAGCTACCTCGGAGTGCTTTCCATGACTTTAATTCATTAGCCATGGCTTTCCTCACGCATTTTCAGTTGTTGGTTCACTATGAAACTAACACCTATTTTCTCACATCGCTTAAACAAGACACTGTGACACAAATCTCTGATCATATCCATGAATGGAGACGTAGATGTTGCCTGATCAAATTAGAGATAACTGAGAAGTTTTTCACTAAATGGTTTACCAAATCATTCATAGCCCCAATTGCTCGTGACATAGCTATGGGTGGGTGTGTCACTGAAGAGAAAGCCATCGCTCATGCCCAGTACTTGGATCTGGTTTACTCTCAGTCTAGCACTTTATACGAGTTGTTACCCAATGCTCCACGGCCATCATCTGATCCTGCAGCATCAAAGTCACCAGTTGTTCCTCCCGTTGATGGAGTTATTGGTTCAGTATCCCAGACCCCTGCTAAAACTTCTTCCAAACAGAAGTTGGTCTCAAATGCTGCTCCTAATAGTTCATCTCAGAATCTACTTGGCCCTGGTAAAACCTCAGAGGTCCACGTTGTCCAGTCTATCACAGCAGACAAATCCTCGAAAGGAAAGAAGAAAGGCAAAGGCAAAGCTAAAGCCGATGCCCCGAAACAGGGTCCTCCCAAATCATCTGCTGGCGAATCTTCACAACGGAAACCAAAGTATCCATGCCTCATTTACGAGGAGGATCACTACACTAAGGATTGTCCTCGACAATCTGAAGTTAGTCACCTACTCAAAGGGACCCCTGCCATCCTTAAAGATCCATTTCCATCTCAGCAGACCCAAATGGTAGAACAACCCTGATTTGATTCCTCTGGATCTCAAATTTTCATGATGAGCACGCTAATTAATGTGGCTACCCGATTGACTCCAGCTAAGGTAGCTGGGAAAGAAAAAGAAACTGTACCTTCTTCTTCTACCCCGAGTTCTATCCCTCTACAAATCTAGTGCACTAACCCTGATTCTGCTATGTGGCCAACCTCACGAGATGTGCTGCGGAAATCCTCATATAATCCCAATACCCGAGCCGCTCAACACTACAATATTGTTGAGGATTTGGCTCAGGTGCTGTCCGCCATATCGACTCTCGAGGTACTCCAAATCTGACCATTGCAATGGAAATCTTTGCTATCAGCTATCGGGGGTATCGATCCCACTGATTCTAATTTGATATGTTTCGATATGGAGAACCATGTTCCATGACTCCCTCATCAGATTTCCTTCATTATTAAGGTACTCATTAATGAGAAGACCATCCACCGCACTGTCATTGATGAAGATGCTTCCACCTGCATCATGTCAACTGCATGTTGGAAGGCTATTTGTTCCCCTGCACTGAACCAGTCTTCGAACACTTTGAAAGCTTTCGATGGGCACAATTTCCAACCCTTTGGTGTCTTACCTAACCTTGCCATCACCTTGGAAGGCAAGACAGTGCAAGTCGAAGTACAAATTGTTGACGCCAATCTCAATTATAATCTTCTACTCGGCCGAAGTTGGACTCTTTCCATGCATGCCATGGCCTCCTATTTGTTTTGCGTGATCTGTTTTCCCCATCAAGGGAAGATTGTCACTGTCAATTAGTTGTATTTCTTTGCCTCTTCCTCCTTCGATGGAAATGTTCCATATGTTAAGCACTCAGGTGCTCCGTATGAGCATGTGGGGGCGGGCCTCTTCAAAGATTCTGCCTTAATGAGAACTTTTCCACTTCCACCTCCTCATGTTGCCTCTATCAACATGATCTCGGTCAAATCTGATCCCTAGGTCATACCCGCACTAGAATTTGTTGATACTTGGGGCGAGGTTATGCTGCTTAGTCCCACCGAAGTCAATTATGTGGAAATTGTTTCGACTTTGAACACTGCATCCTTTGATTCCCATATGTCGAATACCTCTCTCGATATGTATTCTCAATCCCCCTGGCTTGGCACTTTGAAATCATCTGATGCCTTAGCCGAGACCTTCTTCACTGATGAAGGTATCATGGAAATCATGTCTCTCGAGGAACAACCATGGATCGATACTCATCATCTCTCCTCGTTCTTGCCTTTCCCAATGCTCAAGTCTACTATTTTCGAAGATTTCCCTTCTTTGCTGCCTATTGATGTGTTAGTTTATCTTGACTTGGTCAAGATCTTTCAATTGAGGGCACCTTTATCCCTTCATGGATTCAAGGTTTTTCACCCTCCCCAATTTTTCACCAATTTTCCTTTGACTCATAACCCTCCCTCACCCAGGGGGCATGAGGGCAAAGCCTTCTATGAGTTCTACTCTATTATTTGGCCGAGTCGATGCTTACTCGTTATGGCAACGGTAAAAATCCAGTGTTCATCTATGTTGATTGATTACCCAAGTCCCAGCATGGACTCCCTCAAAAAGTACTATGCTTAGGTCATCTTGCATGGTTACTTATGTACATTAGTGTGTGATTCATTTTTGTACAACATGGTTTTGTGTGATAGTTTTCAAACAAATTTCCTGTTTACTATGATTTTCTTGCTTTGCAGATGTCTGTGACTCCTCATGTTGGTTTCGCTGATGGTGCTTGCCGTAGTACCCAGAACTTATCATCCGTGGCATGGGCTATCTATGATCCTAATAGTGAGTTGATTAACCTTCAAGGTATCTGCCTAGGTTGTACAACCAACAACATTACTGAATACAGTGCGGTCATCGAATTATTGTCAGAAGCCATCGCTCTGGGAATCAGAGAATTGGTTGTCAACCTGGATTCATAGCTTGTTGTCCTTCAACTCAACATGCAATATTCTATCAGGAACCCTCAAATATTACGAATGTATCTCCGTATCCGTCTATTGGAAAGACATTTTGACTATATTACATATCATCATGTTCCTAGATGCATGAACACATTGACAGATGCATTAGCTAATTACGTGTCGGATAGACATTTACGAAACATATAAAAGATAAGACAAACCATTTGTACCATAATAGACAGGAAAATACAACATCTCTCTCTCTCTCTCTCTCTCTCTCTCTCTATATATATATATATATATATGATGAGAATGTTTGATACATCAGAACCCCACAAATAATATGTGTGTCTGAAATAACATTAGCAACTCATAGGCCTCATACATTTGTGGCACACAGGCCTCAAAAAATATGTAAGTGATGGACCTAGGAAGTACTCAACATGGTGGTCATGGTATCACGAGACAATTCATGCAACACGACTCAACAGTCGACGGATACGATCTAAGACTCCCACCGTGTGTCTCTGGTACCGACGGGGCATGTCTCCTATCCGAGCATACTCTAGGATACCATGAGTTAACCCCTCGAGGTTCCTCATGATCTCCTCCTCATTGTCACTCCCTTCCTGATAAGGGGTGACAACATAAATAGGGCGGGGTACGCGCCTGGCTATCAGGGACATCCTGACCGGCTGCTCTGGTCCAACATCTGCACAAACAAGAGAAATGTTATAAGCATGCATATACCAAAAACAATTAAAAAATCTCAAAATAAAAAATTTGATGTTTTATCTTCGTCATCGAAGTCCTCTCCATCTAGTAAGGGCATATTTGGTTCTCCATGGAAATTAGTGCCATTGTACAGCCAGTCCTCCATGACAATAATCTATCGTCGTATCCATGAGAAGAGTGTAGGTTGGTATGACATATGATGAACTCATTCCAGGGAAGAGGGCACAAGTACTGATTCGAAGCCAAATTGCTTCAAATTCCCTGCCTCGGCCTTGGAAAACTAGGACTTGATGTTCATCTTCATGGCCTCTACCTAGTTGAAGATCGTAGGAGCTGTGTAGTCAATAGCATAAAGGAACTTTGACTTGTTAGTGCCATGTTCTGCTTGGGACCCTGCCACTCTATTGATAGTCAACAGAAGCACCCTCAGTGTCAAATCCCACACACTAGAAATCTCTATCTTACCACTCTTGGATTTCAGGGCATCAGGGCAGTGTTCGGCAAGAAGGGAAGACATGCTTTCCCCAATCGGACGTGACCCATACAAGTTCACTAGCTCACCTCTGCGAGACAGTCCAGTGATGAAGTAGATATATGAAGTTGTCAACTCCAGGTCCTGGTCCCCAATGACAAAAATCTCATGATTAATGTTCCAACGACTTATCAAGTATCGAAGCAACTCGGGCTGGGCCGCATCCCTGGTGTAAGGAAGAATTTGAGGAGCCTGCAAGCCCTCAAAGCCTCTAGGCAATTTGGATCATTCATTGCCTGGGTGTCAACATCTTCATGTTCCCTTTGCTTCCAATCCACCATTTTCAGCAATTTCTCTCCTAGAAAAGCCATTAATTTGAGTCAATAATCATCCTTGGCCCATAGAATTCAAGTTTAAATGGTCATCTTTTAAGGAAAAATGATTTTTCCCTATCCATGGTGCTGGCGTGCCTGTTTTAAAAACAATTGTGCCGATCGACGTGGGTGGTTGTGCAAATCATGCTTGGCCAGTGCAATCCCGTGCCTAGAAATCATGCCGATCGAGGGCGAAATGTTTTGTCAAAAAACTCCCTAAAAATCCAAAAAAATGGCTAAAAACATAAATGTATGACATGAAAATGGAGCTCAGAACTTCAGCTATTACCTGGAACCAACGCCTCGTCGATTGACCTCCTAGATCTCCCGCAATCTGCTCCAGAACAACTAGGGCAAAAGTGGGTAAAATGTCTTCACCGCAAAGGTAAAATGGTAAATGGTAAAAATATATTTACTTTTCCACTTTTTATTCATTTTTTCATGAAACTATTAGGTTTTGTAAATGTTTTTGAAGTATTTTACCTTAAGGACTCTATTGTACCTTAAGAAACCAATTTCCTGGCTGTGGAGAAATTGTGCTTAAGACATTAATGATTATTGTTTGTTGTCACTTATTTGTCACTTTATTGTTTGTTGTATTCTTAAATGAAGGACCTAGAAAACTTGGTATTTAACCCTTAATACGTATGTGACCGGAAAATCTCAGAATGCCATTTGTTGCTAGATATAAATGATGAATGAAGAAATCTTGAAGGAGAAGTTTTAGATAATATGCTACTTAACACAGAACCTATTATCCGTCACTTAGAAGAATTATGAAAATGAGAACTGAATCATAGACAATATGCTGCTTGACACAGAAACTATTATCTGCAACCCTTGGAGAAGTTAACTATAATATGCTTCCTTACACATAAACTATTATCTATAACTTCGAAAGGAAGATGAAAACTTCAAGTATAAGAGTGCTCTTTTAAGGGATTTTAACTTTATCTACATAAGCAAATAAATACTTGCAGCTTCATTACTATACTTGAAAGAAGAAAACATAAGATGACACATGACAAAGAAGTTACAAAATTATACCCAGCAATTCATGAAAACTTCTAATTCTTTCATTAATCAACAACTATATCAGGAATATAGTGGCTGAGTCTCCAGGTTCTCCAAAATTTGAACCCCCCTTCTTTGTAAATTTTCCTCTTTTTATACATTGTGAAACAGTTTCTAGTCTCTGAAATTGTCAAACTACTAAAACTGTTTCTCTAACTCTCTGAAGTAAGAATTATTACAAAATATTACACAGAGAGTAAAGACATCTCAAAGAACATAAAATAACAGAAAATAACTGAACATGACAGTGACTGCTGGCTTTTCGGCTTTGTTAATTAGCTCTTGAATTCTTCTGTAGATGCTTTAATAATGATTAATCCACTTTAACCATAATAAACAGTGTTTGACTTTGAATTTTGCATAAATCTAGGCTTATGCATGTATCGAGCGCGCTTTAATTGGCCAAAATGAAATTTAACCACACTAATTACCTTCCTTTGAATTTGACTCTAACACTGATTTTTCCCGAAACCTTTGATTATCATGGAACTAAAAAATAATTAATTATACTTCATAAATCCATCGGATCCGCCCGTTCAATACTCCATTGACTTCGTATCGCAAATCGCAATCGGCGCCTTCAATTGATATATCAATACAAAACTTAACGACATGCGACATAACGAACGCACCGGAAGAATTAAACATAATATATACCATATCGGGTCCGGCCTGTCGCAAATCGTAATCGGCATAACCATATACATATACATAAAGCGTTATGCGATATCGCGGACCCACTAGCATTATAAAACGTAATGCATATATTTTCGGGTCCAGATTTTCCATCACTCATCGCAATCGGAAAAGGAACCAACGCATATGTAAAGACGCTTTGCAGAACCGCCGAGACTTATAAAATGCAACATATAGTTCTTCGGGTCCGACCCATCATTGCAAATCGCAATCGGTGATTCCCTGGTGATAACATAAATTCCCATTACATTTTTTGCGATTTTGATTAACTACATTGCTAAAACAGACACACACACACACACACATATATCGGGTCTGGCTCCATATAACCATTTATATAGCGATTTGATTTTTTCGTATAGCGACCTTGGCTACACCGGGGCCGATTCTTTTACACTTCTTTCTTTTGCGATTTCGATATATAATAAACAAAATACTTCATTTCCCTTAGACTCTGTGGATGTAACAAAAATAAGGGAGATTCATTAAGGTTGAACCCCTACAGTGATTTTTAGACCACGCATTGTGATAAAAGTGATAAATATGCTTAAACACAATATAAGCTACAACATCTTGCTCCACCTGGGGATAGTGCTTTTGCCATAGAAGCACTAAGAACCACAAATCAGTGCCTTCTCCTCGGGCATGGAGTCATACATTGCTTTGCCAAACTTAACTGTGTAAAAATTTGTACAGTGAACCCACGCCAATATCTGCAGTGATAGGATGCTTGTGCTTTGATAGAAAAATATTGAGAATCATAGATCAGTAGCCTTAGTTGGGCATGGAGTCCAAAACTGTGAAAACCTTGAAATTTGACAAACTGAAATTTAACATTCCTGAAGTCTGAAACCTCTGCAAACTAGTTGGAAAGTCACCCTTATTCATCAACTAAGATTAAACTGAAGAACTGCAACTGGAAACCAAATGCTCAACACCTGAGCTTATTTATGTACAAGTTCCTACATATGTACATGATTGATCTCCATCAGGTGAAGTCAATCTTCCAATGGTACCAGGTTAGCATTTGAGTGCTTAATCTAGAACCATTCCGCTAGTGAATCTTGAAAAAACAATTCATTCTGAGTTTCTCCTGAGTTCCAATGTTGTGATCCTGAATGTGTTCATCCTATGAAACCTTCCCTGAGTCAACAACCACATCATTGGGGTTAGAAAGCCTTTCAAGGGGAACAAGTCCCTTTGGCAAAATATTATCCTTCAATTGAAAAATCTTCTGATTAGCTATTAAATCTTTTAAACCACTGATTTCTGCAACTTCTATTGTTTCTTCTTTATCCTGATCAATTTCTGTGCCCTGAAACTCCTCAACTATAGTAAAAAATTCTTTAATCTGCTGATCATCTTCAAAAGCTTGCCAATTTTTAACATTATCAGGAACAGAGGGTCTGTGTCTCATCCCTACCTCATATCTTAGTCTTGGATTAATAGGAGGCTTGAAAGTACTAGCAGCCACAACCAATGAATCTGCTAATCTATTCTCATTTCTTGGAATAAATTGAATGTTAAAAGCTTCAAAAAAATTCTCAATCAAATCCCATACCTCATTTCTGTATGCCCTAAGCCTAGGGTTCTTTGTTTGGAAATGATCTTTTATTTGCTTAATAATCAGCTCTGAATCTCCAAAAGTAGAAATTGACTTAACTCCCATCTGTTTAGCTGTTTGTAGAGCAATAATCAAGGACTCATATTTCGCCACATTGTTTGTTGCCTCGAACTCTAATTTAAAGGAACAAGGGAACATATTACCTCCAGGCACAACTAGAAGAAAACCAACACCTATTCCTTCCTTGGAATAAGCTCCATCAAAGAAGCATTTCCACACTCCTCCAGTTTGCAACTCTGTAATTACATTGGCTGAAGCACGCCACTTCTGATTATCTTCAGCTAGCTCTGCATTATCATGCAACATGAAACAAGCAAAGTCATCCTTCTCCTGGCTATATGCAGGTGAATTACCTACTCCATTTTCTGTAATTGTTTTTACAAATCTAGTTTCTCTATACAATCTCCTCTCTTCCCCACCAAAAGTCAGTATAATAGCATATGTAAAATCTAGATTCAAAACACCACCCAATTTAGCCCCCCGGGACCTAGATAGAAGCATTCCAAATCTAACAGGGATATATGTTACTACTATATCCATGACCAAGCTTCTAGCTGGAATTTGAGCTAGTGACACTGCCAGATCCTTAATGACCCCAAGACACTTGAATTTATTTGAATCAAAAGAATACAAGTCCCTATAGGGTTTGGTAACTTGTAGATTTAGTTGCTTCATTACTGACAAAGGCATAAGATTGTGTGAAGCTCCCGAATCAAACATACAATTATGTAAGAGGAAGTCATGGAGCAATAAGGAAATATAAAAGGGAGGTATTGAAGGGTCTACTTCCTCTACATGTGGACCAAAAACCACTACTGGTTTGTCTTGTAGATTTACAGTGTCATTTATAATCTCATTTTCTTTCAAATTAACAAACTCAGCAATCTCCTTTTGATAAATATGTATTTTTGTCAATTCTATAAGAGGAACCTGAATTCTTACCTTTTCCAACTCCTTAGTAAGACTAAACAAGTGACCCTGTTTAGCAGTCCTTTCGTTCTCCTCTTCACCTTTTTTCATGACTGGGATTACTTGAGGAATTGAAACTAGTTTCTCGAAAGGAATTTTTCCAGTTTTATCTTGAGAAGACTCACCTTGAAGTATCTGTGTCTTTCCATTTGCATTCTGTTGCTGCTTTCCTTTATTCACTTGTTTTGCAGACTGAGATTCTTGTGGAGTCACCTTTGGTGAGGAAGTTGAAACTTGCTGCTCACTTTCATTTTCTTGATTTCTTGATCTCTTCCTCAATCTCAAGTCATATTTCTTATGTAGTTCAGCCTGCATAAAATTAGAGAATTGCTTCCAATATTCATCAATTTTATTTTCATCATGAATGGCATATGTTTCATCATATTCATACTCTTCTCCTTCGATACCAAGTTCATCTTCATCTACTGCATATAATGTAGAAATTTGATCTTCAGGATGCTCTTGTTTTTCAACAGGATCTGCCTCTATATATAATGGTGCTTGAATCTGATCTTGATCTTTTCTTCCTCTCTGCAAAATTTGCAAAGGTTGTCTTCTGTATTGGGGATTAAAGCTCTTATTATACTGTGTTTGTTTCTGAGAATTTTTATTTTCTAACTCTAACTTATTTAACTTATCTGAAAAAGTTTTAATTACATTACACATATCCTCCAATGCTTGACTTTGAGAGGATTCTATCTTTGCCTTTCCCTTGTCTTGGATAGGCTGTGTTTCTGGTGCTTTTCCTATAGCCACTAGATTTGCTTCTATCTCTAATGCATCTATTTGGATCTGATCAAGGGTTGGAGATCTTCTTTCCCTTAATGTGAATCCAAAATTTGATTCAAAATCCCCTGCAAAAGTTATTTTTGCACCAGCAGGAGGAGGCTTAATCTCAACTAGAAGACTATTGTACAATTTGTTAAACCTTCTGAAAAATTTGACCATAGTTTCATCAGACTTCTTCTTTATGGCATTAAAATCTATTAATGAATACCCATGGTCTCTTTTTTCTCCCCATTTCTAGATGAATAAATGTTACATCTCTTCCCAAGAAGGAATAGAGTTTTTAGGAATTCCTTTAAACCATTTCCTTGCTTCTCCATCCAAGGACTGAACAAAAAGTCTTAGAATAACATCTAAATGTTCAACGTTTAGGCTGTCTGCAAAATTGCAAAATACTGATACATGATTCTCTGCTACTTGTTCATCTTCCCCTGTAAAATGAGGAAGAGTTGTGAGGTAATCCTGTGGCATTTGATTAAACGGTTGTGGCAGTTGAAGGGGTGCATACCTATTCATCAAGAATGTAGGTACTGCCATGTTTATTGAACCTTGATTACCAACAGATGTGGAACCTGACTGAGAAGTAAATGGAGTGTGCAGAGGTGGTAATGTGGCTATTGGTTCAGGTTGAATAATTATAGTAGGTAAAGTAATAGACTCTAAAGATTGCTCTTGATAGTTAGGTTCCTGAATAAGATGATGAAAAAGATGACTCTCTATCAGATGAATGTTCAGATAAATTGCTGCCTGATGCAGACAATGTAGGAATTGGTGTAATTTGGGTCTTAGACTTTCCAACCCTCCTAGAAACTAGCCTTTCAGGATCTGAAAGGGCTTGAACCTTCTGTTGTGAAGTGTCTGGTCTTGTATGCGGTCTTCTTAAAGCCAAAGTTATTGCTTTGATTCAAAACAGACAAGTATTTCCTCCTCACTGACCAACCAGGGGAAAATATTGAAAAACCCAGGGAAAAGTGTTCTTGTCTTCTCTCCCCGGCAACGGCGCCAATTAATGTTGTACCTTAAGAAATCAATTTCCTGGTTGTGGAGAAATTGTGCTTAAGACATTAATTATTATTGTTTGTTGTCACTTATTTGTCACTTTATTGTTTGTTGTATTCTTAAATGAAGGACCTAGAAAACTTGGTCTTTAACCCTTAATACATATGTGACTGGAAAATCTCAGAATGCCATTTGTTGCTAGATATAAATGATGAATGAAGAAAGCTTGAAGGAGAAGTTTAAGATAATATGTTGCTTAACATAGAACCTACTATCTGTCACTTAGAAGAATTATGAAAATGAGAACTGAATCATAGACAATATGCTGCTTGACACATAAACTATTATCTGTGACCCTTGGAGAAGTTAAAGATAATATGCTGCCTTACATAGAAACTATTATCTATAACTTAGAAAGGAAGATGAAAACTTCAAGTATAGGAGCGCTCTTTTAAGGGATTTTAACTTTATCTACATAAGCAAATAAAGACCTGCAGCTTCATTACTATACTTGAAAGAAGAAAACATAAGATGACACATGACAGAGAAGTTACAAAATTATACCCAACAATTCATGGAAACTTCTGATTCTTTCATTAATCAACAGCTATATCAGGAATACAGTGGCTTAGTCTCCAGGTTCTCCAAAATTCGAACCCCCCTTCTCTGTAAATTTTCCTCTTTTTATACATTGTGAAACAGTTGCTGATCTCTGAAACTGTCAAACTACTAAAACTGTTTCTCTAACTATCTGAAGTAAGAATTATTACAAAATATTACATAGAGGGTAAAGACATCTCAAAGAACATAAAATAACAGAAAATAACTGAACATGACAATGGCGACTGGCTTTTCGGCTCTATTAATCATCTCTTGAATTCTTCTGTAGATGCTTTAATAATGATTAATCCACTTTAACCATAATAAACAGTGTTTGACTTTGACTTGTGCATAAATCTGGGCTTATGCATGTATCAGGTGCGCTTTAATTGGCCAAAACGCAATTGAACCGCACTAATTGCCTTCCTTTTAATTTCCCTCTAACACTGATTTTTCTCGCAACCTTTGATTATTATGGAACTCAAAAAGAATTAATTCTACTTCATAAATCCATCGGATTTGCCCGTTCAATAATCCATTGACTTCGTATCGCAAATCACAATCGATGCCTTCAATTGATATATCAATACAAAACTTAACGACATGCGACATAACGGATGTGCCGGAAGAATTAAACATAATATATACCATATCGGGTCCAGCCTATCGTAAATCGTAATCAACATAACCATATGCATATACATAAAGCGCTATGCGATATCGCGGATTTGCCGACATTATAAAATGTAATGCATATATTTTCAGGTCCGGATTTTCCATCACTCATCACAATCGGTAAAGGAACCAACACATATGCAAAGACGCTTTGCGGACCTGCTGGGACTTATAAAATGCAACATATAGTTCTTCAGGTCCGGCCCATCATCGCAAATCGCAATCGGTGATTCCATGGTGATAACATAAATTCCCATTACATTTTTTGCGATTAAGATTAACTACAACGCTAACACACACACACATACACACACATACACACACACACACACACACACACACACACACACATATATATATCGGGTCTCGCTCCATATAACCATTTATATAGCGATTTGATTTGTTCGTATAGCGACCTTGGCTACACCGGAGCCGATTCTTTTACACTTCTTTCTTTTGCGATTTCGATATATAATAAACAAAATAATTCATTTCCCTTTGACTCTACGGATGTAAAGAAAATACGGGAGCTTCATTAAGGTTGAACACCTGCAGTGATTTTTAGACCACACATTGTGATAAAAGTGATAAATAAGCCTAAACACAATATAAGCTACAACAGACCCGATGATACACTTTGCCTTACTTGTGTAGCAACAGTTGATGGATGTTCGATGATGATGATGAGTCACATTTTAGCTCTTTTCTCGACTCGTTAAACTCATATGGAAATATTTCCGAGTACTTTTTCCCCTTTTGACTCGTTAAAGAGGATAAAAACGGGGGGTCCGCTTTCAGCTCTTTTCTGACCCTTCAAAAGAAAAAATATGGCCGAGCCCTTGTCGTTTCAAACTTGTTAACGAATGTGAAACTTCATGCGCCCAGTATAAGTTTACCCCTTTTTCAGGTTGGGATGTACTATTTACGAAAAAGGTACTCCTTGACTGAAATGGTCAAGCAGTTCTCTCAAGTATTCTTTTCTACCTGTTCGGGCTTGAGAGACACAAATGTATGAAAATGGATCATGTGGAGTTTTCTTTTACATGTCTTTTTCAAACTCTCTAAACATGAAAAAGATATCGAGTTACACCTTTGTCGGACTCGTTAAACTATTAAATGACATTGGATTCGTCATCATGACGAACACGAGTTTCTCCTTCCTAGGGCTCGTTAAAATTACTAGGTTTGATTCGTCCGAAGGATGAAATTACAATGCAATCATATGCTATCCCCTTCAAGCTTATGATTAAAAAATAATTAGGGTACTCGCCAGAAATGGCGGGGGAAAATTTGGAAATCTATCAGTTGTGTTGGTAGCTCACTCTTGAATATGACACTCTTTACTTCGTGTCGGGTTGGGACATTCTCCTTTGCATTGTTGACCTTCCTGGGTTTGGGACGTTCATTTTTGTGTTCCATTTGATCTCTGCCACGTCATCATGACCTCTGATCTTATGGATCCAAAAGCTGCCAAACTTCTGGTTGTGTTGCCAATATGTTCAAGAGTTGTCCCTCTGTAGTTACACTTACCTCTGATTCTCTGTATCATCCAAAATCATTTTACATCCTCTTGTCTCGCGTCGATGATGTGGGATTCAGTATGGCCCTCCTTCGACACGATCACTTTCTGTCGACTTCAACTCATTATCTGGGAAGTTGACCAAGAGACTTCCTTCCAATACCTTAGAGCTTGCATCCCCTAATGGCAAGTTCTTCGCACTCAATGACAAGTTCACATCATTGGCTTTTGATTGAGTGATTTCACTGGTGTTTGACTTCAGTTCCTGTATTCACATTCCATGAATTGTGTTGATAGTACCTTGAGGGCCATCGTCATTATTGGTGGTTTCTCTCACGCTTGTTAATAGTTTACATCATTCACTGGTAATCAAGTGAATTTATAGTATGCTCAATGTCAACACATCCATTTGCACGCTAGGATCTGTACTTTGATCGGGTCATGTTGGAGTGCGAGACCCTGGGCTCAGATCACACAAGTCTAGGTTGTGAAGTGGTGCGACATGATTGTGATGATATGCATGTCTCTTTTAGATGGCTGGCTGTGACTAGACCACGAGTTATCATATGTGATCCTTCTTATTATTGGATGGTTGTGACCATACCTTGGTTTCATTATGTTCCTCTTTGATGGATGGCTGCGCCCATACCTAGATCCGTTTACATAATCATTCTCTGGATGGTTGCATCCATGCCACAATTCATGTATCATTTGACAGAGATCTCAGTTTATGTATATGTATATGTACTTGTTTACAGTTTTTCCGATGGAAGACTTGTTCCCCACACTAATTTATAAAGCATTTCATCCCTCACTCCAGCTCAACCTTCACGCTTTAGGGGTCATCTATTACAAACCATTTTGTCACTGTCCCTGTACTCCTCGTTCCTTGATCTTGGAGGACCTCTACAGTGAACCCCACATGCTTTTCCTTCATGGAGAAACTCCCATTATGTCCCTCTTCATGAGCAGATAATTTCCATTTTGCACCATTCCCCCTGAAACTTCTATTTTTCCTAGTTTACATGACCAACGCTAATGGATTTTGTCCCACCAGTGCCGATGTGCAGAGATTAGCACTACTCCTCTCGCTGACTGGAGCGACTGACCTATGTTTTAGTCCTGCCGGTCTTGTTATGGAAAGTTTTTTAAATTAGAGCCGAAGCTTCCAAATCTAGAATCTCCGTAATGGAAGTCTAGTAAATGGTTTGGGCGGATGGGGTCGAGGATGACGGTTTGGGCTCCTTTCCCCTATAATGATGGAACTACCTCAAGGGATAAGTCCTTCTCCCATAAGAAGAGGATCCATATCCCATCCATATTTCCTATATAAACCTCCTTTTCAAGCACAAACTAGTGTGAATGTTATATTCACAGTTGATAGTTTTTGGCAGAGTGTGAGTGTTATAGTTGCAAAGTGTTGATACTATTTTGGAGTAGACAAGCAAGATATTACTAGTTGTAGCTATCTAGTTGTGTGAAGGAGAAGTGTGTTTTGGTTTGCAGTGAAGCCTAAAGGGAATAGCTTTAAAACTATCGTTGTTTGAAGCTATCGTGGAATGTTAGCAGAAGTGTGTGGGAACCTAGTCTTGTTAGAGGAAGACTGCAGCGTCAAGAAAAATGGTTATAATATCTCTTTGATATTAATATATGCAACTATTGATTGATTTCCTAAATGTTTTTTAATATTACATATCCATGTCTTAATTCTTCTTGACTTGTTAAGTAGGTTGAATTGCAATTTGTCTATTATTATGTTTGTGTGCTGTTGTTGTTCACTTGTTTGAGGAGCTTGAAGAAGGAAGTGAGAGGTTGCTGGAGCGAGCAAGCGAGGACATCATGAAGTAGGATAAGTGACCAAGAGGTAGGCCCTCTTGATTTATTCTAACCTAAGGAAATCTTCCATAGAACGTATCTGTTGTGGCTAGACCCATTATCGGGCTAGAGGAATTCATTCGTGTCTGCACTTATAATTTTACTTCACCACAAGCTCGTGGCCTAATTGTTTCCCAAGTAAAAAAACTATTTTGAGGTCATCTAAATACACCTCATGGGGAAGGTCTAAGGGGATATAGAGATAACATTTTGATATTATATCCAACTTATCCCTAATCAAGTCTAATTATCCCCATGCCTCCTACACTCCCAGCTATAGGAAATCCCTGTTTCCTCATTGTGATGTCAATTTCCCTTAAATGGCATCCATGTGTATGCATTTGAAAGAGGATTGTTGAGGCTTGGGCTACACTGATCTAGAGGAAGGTTTCTCTTGGAACCAGAGAACGATCAGGTTGTATTCTTTCATATTCTTTTGTTGTCATTAATAAAGAAGCCATGTATTGTGCCTGATGATTAGATCTTAATGCTTTAATTCATGTTTTAATCTAACTGATGTATGATTTCATGTTTTATACTTATATTCTTATATGATCTAACACTTATATCATGAACATGCTTTCAATTACTGCTGTTGTATATGATTTTCTTGAATGAGTTGCAGGTTTTAAAGCATTGGAGGAAGCAGAGGGTTTGGACCCTACGGGAACGACCTCAAACATAGGACCTTTCGGTAATACTTCTTCTCCCTACTTTAGTAGTTTAAGTATTAAGGATGCTTGTTTGTTTGCTTCTTCTTGGTGTATGCCCTCTTCTCTGTTGGAGTGATCAACCAATACCATAGGGAGTATTATTCCCGTAACACAGTGTTCAAATTTTCTTTTAGCACTGCGAAGGCTTCTTGACAATTTTTTGTCCAACAAAATTCTGAATCTTTAGCAAGTAGTTCACAAAAATTGAAGCCAATTTACTAAAGTATTTAATGAACCTTATATAATACCTATCTAATCTAAGGAATCTCCAGAGATCTCTTTGTTTTTGAGGGATAGAGACCCTTTTAATGATGGAAATTTTGTTGAGGTCAACCTATATCCCTTCCTTGGATATGGAATGGCAAAGGACAATTCCTCTTTCATCTAAAATTCAACTTTCTCAGGACTCAATGAAAGATTCATTTCAATGAATTTCATTGAGACTTTGCAAAAATTAGAAAGAGCTTCCTGGAAGTCACATCCATAAGGGGTGAAGTCATCAATATATATCTCAATAGTGTTATGAACAAGTTTAGCAAATATACTTAGAACTAACCCCTGGAAGGTAGCAGGGACATTGCATAGACCAAATGGAAGGACCCTATAGGAAAATTTACCCCAAGGACATGTGAATGTGGTCTTATCTTGGTCTTCAGGGCTGATATCTATTTGGTTGTACCCACTATATCCAACCAGGAAGGAGAATAATTTCATCCTTGCAAGGCCATGTAGGACATGGTCAAAGAAGGGAAAAGGGAAATGGTCCTACTTTGTAGCCTTGTTAAGTTCTCAGTAGTCAAAAAATATTCTAAACTTCCCATTTTTATTGGGGACTAAAATGAGAAGGGACACCCACTCACTATCTGAAATGGGGTATATGAACCTTGTATCTAGTAGCTTTTGTAATTCCTCTTTCATAATGTCCTTAAGAGATAGGTTCATCCGTCTTTGGGGTTGGTGCACGGGATTGCATCCTTGTTTGATGTAGATATGATGAGTATAGGTTGAGGTATGCACACCCTTCATCTCCTTATAATCCCAAGAAAAATCATCCAGGTGTTACCTCAACACACAGCATAATTGTTCTTCCTGATCGGCTGAGAAAGAGGGGTTGATATTTAAATCTATAGATGGGCTAATTTCCACAACCTTAGCATGTTTTTGTCTAGAGTCAACAAAGAAAAAATTAGTCCAAAGACTACTTTTAGGTTGCTTTATGAGTTCATCAACTAGTATGGAAGTGGGAGGTTGATTCTATAAGATATGGTCAATAAGGTCATCTTCATCAAGTTTCCTCCCCCCTATAACAATATCTAGTGTGAAGACTAGGTAGGGGGTTGTATGATAAAATTATTCCTCATCCTCATCCTCTTACCACAAGGGCAGATCATGTTCAATAGAATGTTTAGCAGGAGTACACAACACAAGTTGTTTTGATAGGTGACCATTCTTAATGGTCATGTTCCCAGCCTTGTAGTTAATGTAGGTATCAACAGTGGCCAACCAAGGTCTTCCTAGGATGAGAAGATAGCCATTAAACTTGGTTTTGGGTTGGAGGACAAGGAAATTAGTGTGGTACTCCCAGAAGTCAATGGATACCATTACATCCTCAATAAATCCCTCAGGAGCTACCGTGGATCTATTTTCAAGTTGCACTACTATAGTGGTCTTCCTCAAGGCCCCTTGGAGATTGATATTGCGCATGGTTTCCGTGGTCATCACATTGATTAACGCCCCAAGATCAATCAATGTATTATGGACCATAATGCCATCAATGTGCACATCCAATACTGTGATACCAGGATCCAAGTACTATGGGGATATTATCCTTCCAAGCAACATATCAGATAGTTGTCCAACAACATTGATAGTGGGGGTATCTCTTCTTCTTCTCCGAGGAATTTTGAAATGTTCTTCCTTGATAAGCTTTTTGTAGATGGGAACATCCTTGATGACCTAGATAAGGCATATTTTAACACACAAGTTCTTCAATTCTCCCAGAAGTTCAACCTCTTCTGGGGTGTGTTGTTTAAGGTGGACCAACCTTTCAGGATAAGGGGGTGTATTGGCTTGAGGGGAACTCTCTTCCTTCTCCTCTTTAAGATATTCAGGTGGAGAAGGCAGGTGATTATTTGGGAGAACCTTCCCAAACTGAAGGTTGATCTCTTGGATTTCCACAACAAAAGAAGGATAAGATATCTCCCCACTATAAACCTATTGTCCTTGCTTATTGTTCGGGTCTAGATTGGGTTGAGCAAACATTTGGGGCTTCTTAGGTGGGGTATGGTGAGGGAGATGTGGTTTGGGTTGAGGTTGAGGTGGAGGAAATAAAGCAAGAGGTTGGGTTTTTTTAGGCCTCCACCTTGGTGAGAGGTTTCCCCATTAGGAAGATTGAGGTGGATATGGATGAAAAGGAGAGTTAATACATTGAGGAGGATATTAAGGAGAATAAGGCCAAGGGGGAGGTGTGGGCCATGATGGATGAGTGGAAGGGTACTAAGGCTGGAAAGGTGCATTCTGATTTGGATTGTAATGAGGATAGTGCACACGTTGCATGCCCTACTAATATGGCCGAGGGCCTTGAGGCCTCCTCTAGTTGCTCTGAACCACCTTCCACCCCTTGGTATACAACCTTCAGATCTAGCAAAGAAGGACATTTGTCTATTGCATGGTTTTATTCGCAGACAGAGAAGACTTCTATGACATTTAGTGGGCACTCATTCTTAGGATTTCTCTTAGTGCATCTAGGGAAAAAGATGGCTAGTTCCCTTTCTACTTCCTCTTCATTCCTTATAATTTTCATAGTATACATCTATAGGGAAAAGGTGTGCAAAATTTCACTCTTAATATCCTCCAACATACTTCCTATCTCATGTTTGATGGTTGTTGTAGAGGGAGATGAACTAACCAAGCCCTGACTAGAACTACCCTTTTTCCTAACAACCCTAGAGTGATTCCTGAATACAATTTTGATGTCATCATAAGGTAAGTTGTAGATATATCCTCCAAAAATCATGTTGAGGGTTTCCATTACATCCTCCCTAATCCCTCAGAGAAGAACTAGCTTCAGTAACTCAGGGTCAAGGATACAATTTTCCCTGCTATAATTGAGTTGGAATTTTTCATAGTAGTCCTCTAAGGATTCTTTAGACCTAGAGTAATCCGTATACTTGTCATTGAAGTCTTGTTGCATTTGGGCCCAGGTAGTGATGCTTCCTCTAGGTAAACTCATAAACTAGTGTAAGGCTAGATCTTTGAGGGTAGATGGAAAAAAATTCAACTTATGTTTATCAGAAGCATAGTCATAGGTCCTAAAACAATAACTGTAGGTTTTAACCCCGTACAGAAATTACGTGCATACGAATTCTAAAACATAAAATAAACAATGCAAGAGCATAACACATAAAACACATATACACAGAGATTTTCCCACTGGATCCCAAAACCGAGACTACCAGCTTGATTGTTCATTATGTTCCTTTCAATGTTACAATACATATCTATACATGCCGAAGCATCCAATACCATGGACCAAAAAACCATCGCGTCCAAAACCATGGACCAAAAACCATAGGTAGGTTTTCCCAACCTAATATAGGGTGGAAAGAATATAACACAACCCAACATTCTCCCACTTGTTGTTTTCTTTCCACATGGGGCCACAGGAGAGCTTAGTCATTTTTCCAGCCCTGAAATGCCCATTGTTTCTCTACGCCAAGAGAACTTCTCAGAGCTCACAGATTTTTTCAATGCATCTGCAATATTCTTCAAAGTGTCCACCTTCACCAGCAACACCTTTTTTTCATCTATCATATCCCTCACAAAGTGATACTGAACATCAATGTGCTTTGTCTTTGAATGATAAGCATGGTTCTTTGCCAAGAAAATTTCAGTTTGGCTGTCACAGTCTATTATTATAGCTCCCTGTACTAACCCCATACTTGAACACAATCTCTACAACCGAACTTGTTCCTTGCTTGCATGAGTGGCTGCCATGTATTCTGCCTCTGTAGTTGATAGTGCTACTACAGATTGTTTCTTACTCATCCAATTGACTGCACCTCAAAATAGGTTAAACACATACCCACTTGTAGATCTTCTCTAATACAGATCTCCAGCCCAGTTTGCATCAACAAAGCCACGAATATCCAACACTCTGTCCAATCCTGGTCCTCCTTGGTAGCACAAACCATGATCACTAGTGCCACGCAAATAACTGAAAACCCGCTTCACTACTGTCCAGTGCTCCTTCCCTGGTTTTGACATAAACCTGCTCAATACTCCCACTGCATGTGCAATGTCTGGTCTAGTACAAACCATTGCATACATCAGGCTACCAACTGCACTTTCATATGGAACACAGGACATATCCTCTTCTTCTTCTTGTGTCTTGGGACACTGTTCAGCAGATAGCTTTACACCTACAGGAATAGGAACCTTTACCGGTTTACTATCCTGCATATTAAACCTCTGTAGTATTGTCTCGACATAATTCCTCTAGTTTAACTAGAGCTTCCTCTTTTCCTTATCTCTTTTACTTTCCATGCCCAAAATATAGTTTGCAGCACCAAGATCTTTCATGTCGAATTTCGAGGACAATTGGGTCTTCAAATCCTGGATAATTTCTTTGTCATTTCCAACCAACAACATATCATCCACATACTGTTGGTCACTTTAATTACTTATTAATTCAAACAACCAAGTGATACATAAATTGTCAACCCAGGGAAGTCTGTTATTTCAAAGGCAACTGCGTACTATATGTACTCAATCTTAAAAGCAATAAAAGTTGTAGTAAAAGCTAGTCACACCTTGCTTAAGCAAATTGAAGCTCCACTCTGAGTTACAACAAAAACAATCTATTGCAGACAACTACCAAAGAATTCTTAACTTCATTAAAGGAGTAATCTAATGAAAGAGAATCAATCTGCAAAGGAAAGCACTGGCTATGTTGTAACAGAGAACACGACCCTATTCCCAGAGCGGGAATCTTCAGCACTTGTTTCTAATTATCAAGATGCCAACTCACTCTGTAAACTCAATTGCTAATGCAACACTCATGAATTAACTATGGATGAAATAAATAATGTAGCAATCAATTGGAAAGAAAACATAGTTTCAGCAATAATGCAAGAACAATATTCAGTAAATAGTACTGTTAACAAAGCATGAATGAAAGACACACTTAACACATTGCAGAAATATAATGGGTGAATCTTGTGATGAAGGTTGGCCCTGTCCTTATCACAAGATTCCCCGGGAGACGAGAACTAGAAAGAAATATTCAAAACAAGATTTTATTCATCCACCAATATGTCATGTTACAGAAAAAAGGATTCCAGTTCTATTCTTTCAACTAAGCCTTTTCCTGCAGTCTGTTTGTCCCCTTCTAATGTAGATGTCTCCTCTTTTTAAAGAGGAGACATCTATTACAATAGATTACATTGTAATTCCTATTTTACCCTTTATACAAAAATAGGAAAGTCAGTTTTCTCTTTAACAAAATGCTGTTACAAAAATACTGTCTTTAGATCATGATTGTTACATCCAGTGTAGCAGCTCCTTCAGTGATCTTCTTCTGTTGCTGTCAAATCTAGACTACAAATCAAAACTGTTCAGCCACGAGATTTGCATGTCATTCCTACTGTTTCAACAACTGTAGAAGTAATCTTGCAATCTCCATGCAGTTTCAACAACGTGGACTGCACATTGTTCTTTAACCGTTCAGCAACTATCAATTCAATGGTTAATAATGAAGATAGCGTAATTATATGTAAAATAATTAAACGTATAGTGATGAGAAGAAATATTGTGTACCTTTAGGATAATTGGGTTAAAACAATCACAAGGACTTTTAAATATAAGTTGAAAAAGGATGACATCATAGAAAAATGTATGGTCAAAAAGAGACAATATGAGGTCCTAACATCCCCCCCAACTGAAAGGGTTGCATGTCCTCATGCAACTTTGACTCTGATTCTGAGTCCGAGTAGTGGGCTGTACAGTGAAAATTACTTAGGCAGTAAGTGTAGAAGGTGCTATCAACCAAATCTCTGAATCCTTGGACATTCTATAATCTTTGCCATGCTGCGAGCTCCTCTTTTTTGGACAACCTGAAATAAGCCTTATATTGTTGTACTGGCAGCCATAGAAGAGGGAAGTGAAAATGGTATCCTAACCATTTTTCGGCACACTGCTGAATGCATTTGACATAGTTAGGTAGCCGTGAAATTGCTGTTTGAAGATTAAGAGGGTTAAAGGGATGATATTCCTTTCTCTCCTTAGGGCAGTGTTCCCAAAATAGATTGTTTGCCTATAAGGCAAGAGCTCCCTTGGCTTTAACATAATGTTGGCAATCTTTTAAGACTGCTTCCTGTAACTCTCTGATATGCTCAGTCATTCCTGGTTCCCTTAAAAACCGATGATATTCAACGATGAAAACAACAACATTTTGTGGCTCGGATCGAATCCACAGAAGGCGATTATCTTCATTCTGTTTTGTTGAGAGGAAGGCATTTTGCCACATGAGCTGATTGGCCAGGAAAGAAACAAAGGCTCTAATCTGAATATCCCCAACTAGAGGGATCAAATTAAGCTTTCTATCCTCAGGCATGGCTTCATTATGGAGGTATAGTTCACAGAGTAAATTTTGTTCACTGACTGATGCCTCTATGAATGTTTTGATAAACTGCTGAGGTGTAGATACCTCATGAGGTCGTCCATCTCTTATTGCCTTTACTTGGAAGAACGCTAGGCACTCTGCAAGAAACACAGAATAATTAAAGGATGGTTTCCTGGTGGCCAGTAGTCTTTGAACCAAATTAAACATGAGGAGCAATCTGGTTTTTAACTGCTTATTTTCCTTGTTCTGTGCATGAGACTGTTCCAAAATTTCCCAATTTGCATATATATGATTTTGCCATGATAATTTGTTCTCTTGCAAGATCTTTTCTTGCGACACAACATATTCCTTCTTCCATTTATCCATTTGTGCTTGAATTCTATTGGTCTGAGTGAAAACAGTCTTTGAACATCGAGGTTCAGTCTGAGTAAATGCAGTCTTTGTAGGCCTTGGTGCAGGACTTTTAGTTTTATCAACCAGAGTGGGCCGAGATATTTGTGGTTTAACCTCTTTTTTAAAAATCTTTGAAGGCCTTGCTGGTTCTTTTGTAAGAGCAAGGCGTTCCTTTTTAACTGTAACAAAAGTAGGTGCAGGAGGGGCTCCAGGCAATGGAACTTCAACTATCTTATAACCAGCTTGATGATAAATATTACCACATTGGCTACACATGTATTCTTTATATTGATATTTGTCTACACTTTTCTCAGTTGTGGGTGCTGCATGAGCTAAAGTATACAAATTAGGCTCTCTCTCATAGGCTTCCCTTGCCATTATTAATTCCTGCTTATAAACTTCGAGCTCCGATTTAAGAAACTCATTTTCCTGTAGAAGGGAATCCAAGGTGACTGGGCTTTTTGTAGCAGTCACAGTCTCAGTAGCTGATTCCAGTGGATGGAAGGGTTGTTGTTCGGTAACAACTTCATTATTTGTGGCCTCAGCAGGTAGTTTTTGTGTAACATCTGCTGAATCATCAGTTGGCTCTGTAACAGCCGTATCATCCTGAGCATCCAAATTTTGCATATCAACAGATGGTTCTTGAGTGACATCTGCTGACAGCGTAGTTGGTTCCTGATTATCTATATTTTTCTCATCAGCAGGTGGTTCTTGTGTACCAACTACTGAGTTAGTAGCTGGTTCTTGTGGAGTAGATACATCCTAGTCAACTGATTTATGGACATCAGCAGGTGGTTCTTGTGTGGCAACTACTGAGTCAGTAGCTGGTTCTTGTGGGGCAGCTACATGCTGGTCAACTGATTTATGGACATCAGCAGGTGGTTCTTGTGGGGTAGCTACATGCTAGTCAACTGATTTATGGACATCAGCAGGTGGTTCTTGTGTGGCAATTGCTGAGTCAGTAGCTGGTTCTTGTGTGGCAGCTACATGCCGTTCATTGTCTTGGGTATCTAAATTTGATGGATCAGTAGCTGGTTCTTGTGTGGTAGCTTCTGGGTCAATAGTTGGTTCTTGTGTGACAACTACGTTTTCTGAAAGGAATGATGTCACAAAATCCTGGGCATTTTGCATTTCAGTACCCGAGGGTGAGGTAGGTAAAGATTCAGGGTCTTGGGACTATGGTGGGGTATGGGGTTTTAGGATAATAGGTGGGGAATTTGGGGTGGTGGTCTCTGTTGCTACTTCAGAAGACCTCCTCATTCGTCTTCGAGGTGAAAAGGCAGGAAGAACAATGGTTTTTCTTTTATGAGTAGCTTTCTATGGGGTAGGAGGGTCATCAGGAGTGATACCTTCTTTGACTGAGGCCCTAGTTAGTCTTTTTGGAAGTGGCACAACCTTTTCTTGCCTTTTTCTTTTTAACTTAGCAATGGGAATGTTGCCATCAGAATCATCATTAGGGATATGGACAGTGGGAATGGATGATTCAGCGAAATTATGGGGTGGGGTCCATGCAGTGGAGGGGTTAATTGGATTAACTGCTGCGGGTGGTGGGGAATCAAAGAAGCTCCCTGGTTGTTGTGCAGAAGGATTTTCAATTTGCCGAGGGATTCCAGGGGTCTATTGAGGATTTTAAGCATCCAATTGGGGAGTTTGGGTTGCTGTTTGAGGAATTTTAGCAGTTTCTTGAGGGTTTTCGGCTGTTGCTTGAGGAATTTTAGTAGCTTCTTGGGGTTCTGGGGGTGGGTTTTTAAGGGGAGGGGGATTGTACTAAGCAAAACCTCTCTGAATTAAAAGTTGGACGAGATGATGATGGGTAAGGGAAAGGTGTGGGTACTTTGCATTCAAACAATAATTTGACATATTCTTTAGACACCCAAGTAGATAATACGACATATTTAACAGTTGACCATGTCTCAAATGATTCAACAGGACAAAATCATGCTGATAAACTACCTGGTAGCATCCTTCCCAGGTGAGATAGTGCTTGACAAATTCGGCAACCGTCGACCATGGAAGTGGTAATGAATGAAGTGCAACACCCCTGCCTTTAGGCTCAACCCGCTCTCCTAGTAGAAGAAAGTCCTGCTGTGCGTTCAAAATGATGTGTTTTCGACTGAACCATCGAATGCCTGCAGCTGGTAGGCCTGAAACCTGTGATATATCATATTCTGAAACTGGAATTCTAACTCCTTGAACAGTAGAGTAGCCTTCCCATAAATTACGTGCAAACTCCAGGACTTGCTGAGGATCGAATCCCTGGAGCCTCCGAAAATAATCTATCCATCCTGCATGCTAAAAAATCTGATATACTTCTGGGTGCAATTCCAATAGAGCTGTTGAGCCGGGTTGATTTCGAATAGCGTTACCTCCCATAGTTACTTGCTTCAGTAAAATGCACAATAGAGAGCCGAGTTATCAAACCCGAAATAGAGTAAGTTTTTCAAATGAGGTTGTGACATAATAAGACAAAGATGGGGTGACAAGCCATGATCATGGTAAAAAAACGACGGTGATTGGCGTATCATGAAATGATTTCCAAATTTTGGTATTCCCCCCGCCAACTGCGGCTAAAATGATAAGTTTGAATGTACAACGATTGCGGTAATCATGTCACAATCTTCTCATTAACTATAGCTTAATAATATTTACACATAACAAATGCATACCTCATGTTTTACCTTTTATCGATGTTCTGAAAAAATAAATAGATCACCAATGGTTATGAAAAAGGGTTTTGTAATATGAGGGTGTTTATATGAAAGGACTTTATAAACATAGGAGGAGGTAGTGAAAGAACAAAGTTATAAGATATTTCTCACAATGGAAAGTAATATGAATTCATTCTTTTGAGAAGAATTGATGTTTCAGTTATGGGAAAGATGGGAAAATTTGGTGTTTCAGCAACGGGGAAATGGTGTTTCAGCAACAGGGAAAATGGTGTTTCAGCAACAGGGAAAATGGGAAAAGTTGGTGTTTTAGCAATGGGAAAAGAGAGATATTGCTGTAAAGAAAAATAGGAAAATGTTGCTGAGAGGTAATGTGGGGGAATGAGCTATGAATTGAGATGAGATGAGAATGTTTCACAAAATGAAACTAGATCCTTTTTGCAATACATTTGTTCTTTTCAACCAGCCTCCCAATATGAGACCTACAAAATAATAAACTATAACATGGCAACCCTTGACAGGGATTATTAGTTAAGTAAACTAATCTAATAATAATAAAAGAATGTATAATGCAGAGATTAAATGCAATGAGGGGCAGCAGGCTCCCCCAAGAAGATATAATGTGAATCTTCCATGCAAGTGGCCTTAAAATCCTCCTTAGAAATAGGTTGTTGGTATGGACGGAGCCGATACCCATTCACTAAGAATGGTGTTCTAGAATCATAAATTGTTAGGACCCTTACTGTTCCATTGGAAAAAACAATATCTATCTCGTAAGGTCCTAGCCACCTTGTTCGTAATTTTCCTTGAAAATTTTCAAACCGAGAATCATACAATAGAGCCCAATTACCTTTTTGGAACTGCTTATGCTTAATAGTTTTATCATGCCACCTGGTTCTTTGCTGTTGAATCATAGTTGTTTGATGGATGGCATCCGACCTCTTTTCATCCAATTCCTGAAGCTGTTGCGACCTAGTCGTCTGTGCATTAGTCAAATCAAGGTTAATAGCTAAAGCAGTTCTTAATGTTTTGATTTCGAATTCTACAGAGAAAACATCACTTTTTCCATAAACCAATTCATAGGGTGAAAAACCTAGTGTTCATCTAGGTAGTTCTGTAAGCCCATAATGCTTCAGGTAGCCTTTGAGACCAATCCTTCCTATTCTCCTTCACTGTTTTTGTTAAAATGGCTTCTATGACTTTATTTGTACTTTCCACCCGACCATTAGCTTGGGGTTGGTAAGGTGTAGTCATTTTATGATTAATATGATATTTTTGAAGCGTAGCTTTAAAACCATGAGAATTGAAAGGAGGTCCTCCATCTGTGACTAGTTCTCTAGGCACTCCAAACCTAACAAAGATTTCTTCAAATAGAAAGGTTAAAACAGATTCTTCATTAGCTCTAATAAGTGCCTTAGCTTCCACCCATTTAGTCATATAGTCTGTACAAACCAATATGTAAAATCTTTGGTTGGATGGAGGATTGATGGGTCCTACAAAGTCTAGAGCCCATATTTCAAAGGGTTCAAGTATTACCTGGGGGTTCAGTGGCATTTCATCTCTATTATTAGGTTGACCCATTCTTTGACAATTATCACAGGCCCTGACATATTTCTTTGCATCCTTGAAAAGTGAGGGCCAATAATAACCCATCCTGAGAATTTTATGTGTTGTTCTCTTATCAGTAAAATGCCCTCCACAAGGGCCATCATGACAAGCCTTCAATATATCATAAACCTCATCTTCTCTAATGCATCTTTGGATTTCCTGATCAAGTCCTATATGGAAAAGACACCCACTTATCCAGCTATACAGAGCACTTTGTTGAATTATCTTTCTTTTCTCCTGATGTGATAGGTGTGATGGTGGCTTCCTTGCAACCAGATAATTGGCAATGTCTGCATACTAAGGTGAGTGAGCAGATACTGCAAACAAGTATTCATCAAGAAAGGAATCATCTACTGGAGTATTATCATCAGTTTTTATCTGAGAAAGGAAATCAACAACTACATTTTCTTTACCTGGTCGATCTACAATTGTAATATCAAATTCTTGTAATAACAATAACCACTTGGTAACTCGAGCATTTGTGACAGATTTGTTCATTAAATACTTAATAGCCGAGTGGTCAGTATGAACAAAAGTAGGATAACCAGTAATGTAATGTCGAAATTTATTAATAGCATAAATGACTGCTAAAAATTCTTTCTCAGTAACTGTGTAATTAAGCTCAACAGGGGTCATATTCTTACTAATGAAATAGATAGCATAAGGAAGATTATTTTTTTCTTGTCCCAAGACAGCTCCAATTACAGTATCCGAAGCATCAGAGGATATATGAAAGGGAAGTGCCTAATCAGGTCCCCTTAGAATAGGAGCTGTAGACAACGGATGCTTAAGTTCATCAAATTCTTTCTAACAGGCATCAGTCCACTTAAATTCAACATTTTCATAAGTAACACAAACAAAGGAGAAGCTATTTTAGAATTTTTTTTGATAAATCTTCTGTAATATCCAACATGTCCTAGAAAAATTCTTACATTAGTTTGTGTTTTAGGAATAGGAAGGGTCTGAATTACCTGTACTTTGGATGGATCTACTTGAATCCCAAGGAATGAAATGAAGTGTCCCAGTACAATTCCTTCGTTCATCATCATATGACGTTTTTTAGTACTCAAGGAAAGATGAGCTTGTATGCATCGTTTAAGTACTTTCTCAAGATTTTGTAATGCATCTTCAAAAGTCGCACCATAAGGAGTAAAGTCATCCATAAATATCTCCATAGAGTCATTAAGCATATCAGAAAAGATTCCTATCACTGCTATTTGAAATGTTGCTGGAGCATTACATATTCCAAATGGGAGAACTCTATAAGCAAAAGTTCCCTAAGGACTAGTAAAAGTGGTCTTGTCTTGATCTTGGGGTCCAATTCTGATTTGGTTATATCTGCTAAAACCATCTAAAAAGGAAAAGAATTTCTTTCCTGACAAGTTGTCCAACACCTGATCAATAAATGGCAAAGGGAAGTGATATTTTTGAGTGGCTTTGTTTAAGGCTCTATAATCTACACACACTCTCCATTTCCCGTTTTTCTTATGTACTATCACCAATGGAGAAACCCATTCACTGTCAGATATGGGGTATATAAACCTTGCATTAAGCAACTTTTGAAGTTCTTCCTTAACAATTTCCCTCAAATTTGGATTCATTCGCCGCTGGGGTTGACATTCTGGTCGGGCCCCCCCTTTAATATAGATACGATGAGTACATAATTTAGGAGAGATCCTTTTCATGTCTGTGTAGTCCCATGCGAATGCTTCCTTGTTTCCACAGAGCAATTTCATTAGCTGCTATGTTTCAGCAACTGATAAATTGGGGTTTATGTTCAATGTTTTGCCAAGTTCGATTTTTACTGTTATGCTTTTAGAGGATATAGCCGTTGATGTTTGAGGTAAATTTTCAGATTTAAGCTTTTCCTGTGTTTCAGGTTCTAGAATTGCAATTAACTGATTATATGTTTCAGAAGTGACTGAGGAAGGTTTACAAATAAAATTACTAATTACTTCATCTTTCGTGGTGTCTTTAAGAGTTAAGGCTTGCCCAATGGTCAAAATGGGTTGGTTGTCATTATCCTCATAGTCTAACCATACAGAATCATCATTGTTAATCATAGGTGTAGCATGAGGGTAAAGAGTAAGCTGATTAGTTTCACATCCATTAGAAATTGTCATTGAACCTGATCTAGAGCTGATAAAGGCATCTACTGTAGCCAACCAAGGTCTCCCCAAAATCAGAGGGTGCCCTCCCAACTTTGCTTTAATCTGTAATACAACAAAGTCAGCTGGGTAGTTCCAGGATTCAACTGAAATGTCTTCAATAACCCCTTTTGGTTTGATTGTGGAATGATCAGCTAATTCTAGGATAGTTGGTGTCTCTCTAATTACATTTTTCAACTGTAACAACTGTGCAGTTTCAAGGGTCATAATATTTATAGCAGCACCTAAGTCTACCAGAACTCATGAAACAATAGTTTTTCCAACCTATACTGTGACCGTAGGATGGTCGGGATCACCATATTTTACGGGAGGAACTTTTCCGGACATTAAAGTAGCTAGATCACCCATCACATGAACTGTAAGGGGATCTTTAGCTTTTCTACCATGTTTCTTGATGCAAATGTCTCTTACGGTTCTGGCATAAGTTGGTACGTCTCTGAGTGCTTGTAAAAGTGGAATTTTAACATAAAGATTCTGCAATTCCCCTAGAATATTAAAAGCAGGGGGCTCAGGTGTCTTAGTGAGAGCTACATGTTCAGGGAATGGTGGCTCTACTGTTTCAGCAGTTTTATTAGAAGGTGGCTTGACTGTTTTAGCACCCTTATTAGGTAAATTATTCTTTTCTGCCTCTTCCTTGTCAGAGTCAGAAGAGGTAATATCATCAATAATCAGCTCAACTACTCTCTTGGATCATAAATGAATTTCATTACACTGCACAGGAGATGTAGGTAGGTTCTGAATATCGATGACTCGCACAGCTTTATTATTATTAGGGTTAGGGTTCGGTTGTACAAGAAACTGGGGTCTCATTGTCTGATTAGTTGGTGGAGTACCTGATGGGAGAGAGAGTTGTTGCTGAAACTGAGGAAATTGGTTTGGGAACGGAATTTGTTGAGCTCTCCAGTTTGGGTTCCATTGATTAAAATAAGATTGCTGTGGAGGCCAAGGAGTCCACATTACAGGGTCTGCAAAGGGAGGGTTTGTTTGTTGCATGGGTGGGAAATTCATTTGATTAAAGGGTGGGTATTGCATTTGGTTGAAGGGAGTGTAGTTTGCTTGATTAAAAGAAGGATAATTATCCCAACAATTAAATGGCATATTAGAGTTCATACCTTGTCCTTGTGGTTGCCATTGCCTTCTTTGTGTCAACAGATAAACTGCTTCAGCTTCCTCCTCAGTTGGTTGCAACACTACTTTTATCCTAGGTAAAGAAGGGAATTGTTGAGTTTCATGGTCTTTCTCACAAATGGTGCAAATTGGTACCTTGTCCAATGGACATTCCCTTAGTGGATGTTTTTCTCTACATTTAGGACAGAAGATGGCCAAAGCGGCTTCTGCCTCTGCTTGTTTCTTCTTAACCTGCAAGGTATCAATCTGTGAAGCAAAAGAACTTAACATTTCAGTTTTGAATTCCTCAAGTAGATTACCTATTTCAGCTCTTGTTGCTCCTCCACTGGCTGATTTTTGGACTCTTGAATAAGTATTATCCCTACTTTTTGATTTATTTGCATCTCCTCTTGAACATCTCTTGCAGAGGTTAATGATTTCATCATACGATTCTTTAGATATGTCCCCTTTACCAAGCATATTTATCATGTCTAAACAATCATCCCTTACCCCTTTCAATAATATTGTCTTAAAAATATCTTTACTTACATTGGGGTGATCAAATCTCTGCAGATTGTACTAGAGAATTTCCACAAAGTCCTCTAGATTTTTGTCCTCCTTCTGAACCATCTTGAATAGTTCCTCCCTTTTCTATCTCGTCCGGAAATAGTCTTGGTATTTGGCTAGAAACTTCTCCTTCATATGATCCCATGTTGTGATCACATGACCTCCCAAGCTCATAAAACATCTTAGTGCATTTCCCTTTAATGTTGCTGGAAATAACTTCAATTTTTTAGCATTAGTAACATAGTCGTAACTTCTACACAATATATCAAACTCGAAAAGAAAATCATCAGGGTCTTCAGAGGATAAACCATGGAAGTTAGGTAAGGCTGAGAGTGGGATATTCTTCATAGGACTTGTTCCTCTGGGAAGTTCCCCAATAGGGAATTCCAAGGTGGAGAGAGAATTTTCGCCTCTTCCTTCTCCTCCTCCACGTCCTCCGCCAAAGAGTCCTTCATTGTTTCCATCCATTGGTTGTTCTCCTGTTGCACTTGCCCGATCTTCAGCACTTTCTGTTGGACTCTCAATGTCCTGAACTGGTTCCTCAACTTCAATATCTTCAATATCTTCTATTGGTTCTTCAATGTCTTCTACTAGTTCCTTAGTATGTTCTATTGTCTCTGCAACCCTTTCAGGTCCCACTATTTCCTCCGTTCGTAGTCTATTGGGAGAGAGTACTGAGTCTGTGGCCTTCGAGAGCTTAACCTCTAAAAGGTTTCAACTTTTGAAATGATCTCATCAACAAAAGTTTTTCTTCCTCCTCTTCCTTTTCTTTTGCCACCTGTAGGATTAGTTTTCTTGCGCCCTCTCATGCATTCTGTACATCTAAAAGAAAATCATCAGTGCTTTTAAAATCTATGATTGCCTTCCCCGGCAACGGCGCCAAAATGTTGGTCACTTTAATTGCTTATTAATTCAAAAAACCAAGTGATACATAAATTGTCAACCCAGGGAAGTCTATTATTTCAAAGGAAACTGCGTACTATATGTACTCAATCTTAAAAGAAATAAAAGTTGTAGTAAAAACTAGTCACACCTTGCTTAAGAAAACTGAAGCTCCACTCTAAGTTACAACAAAAACAATCTATTGCAGACAGCTACTAAAGAATTCTTAACTTCATTAAAGGAGTAATCTAATGAAAGAGAATCAATCTGCAAAGGAAAGCGTTGGCTATGCTGTAACAGAGAACACGACCCTATTCCTAGAGCGGGAATCTTCAACTCCTGTTTCTGATTATCAAGCTGCAAACTCACTCTGTAAACTTAATTGCCAATGCAACACTCATGAATTAACTATGGATGAAATAAATATTGTAGCAATCAATTGGAAAGAAAACATAGTTTCAAAAATAATGCAAGAACAATATTCATTAAACAATACTATTAACAAAGCATGAATGAAAGACACATTTAACACACTACAAAAATATAATGGGTGAATCTTGTGATGAAGGTTGGCCCTGTCCTTATCACAAGATTCCCCAGGAGATGAGAACTAGAAAGAAATGTTCAGAACAAGATTTATTCATCCATCAATATGTCATGTTACAGAAAAAAGGATTCCAGTTTTGTTCTTTCAACTAAGCCTTTTCCCGCAGTTTGTTCGTCCCCTTCTAATGTAGATGTCTCCTCTTTTGAAAGAGGAGACATCTATTACAATAGATTACATTGTAAGTCATATTTTAACCCTTTATACAAAAATAGGGAAGTAAGTTTTCCCTTTAACAAAATGGTATTACAAAAATACTGTCTTTAGATCATGATCATTACATCCAGTGTAGCAGCTCCTTCGGTGATCTTCTTCTGTTGCTATCAAATCTAAACTGCAAATCACAATTGTTCAGCCACGAGATTTGCGCGTCGTTCCTACTATTTCAGCAACTGTAGAAGTAATCTTGCAATCTCCACGCAGTTTCAGCAACGTGGACTGCACATTGTTCTTTAACCGTTCAACAACTATCAATTCAATTGTTAATAATGAAGATAGCGTAATTATATGTAAAATAATTAAACGTATAGTGATGAGAAGAGATATTGTGTACCTTTGGGATAATTGGGTTAAAAAAATAACAAAGACTTTTAAATATAAGTTGAAAAAGGATGACATCATAGCAAAATGTATGGTCAAAAAGAGACAATATGAGGTCCTAACACATACAAGACCAGATAAATAACACGGTCACCAATTAATTTAAAATACACACAGTGATCTGCATTGCTTCTAATGAAGCCAAGTCCCCTTATAAATGTATCAAATTTCTGATACCACATCCTTGGTGATTATTTTAACCCATACAGAGACTTCTTTAACTTGCATACCAGTTCTTTCTTACCCTTCACCGCAAAGCCTTCAGGTTGCTTCATGTAGATCTCCTCTTCCAGATTCCCGTGAAGAAATGTTGTCTTCACATCCATCTGTTCTACCTCAAAATCAAAAGTAGCTACAACAGATAAAAGTAACCTAATATAAGTTACCTTGGCAACAGGAGAAAAAATATCACCAAAATCAATTCCCGACACCTGGGAATAACCTTTTGATACCAACCGAGCTTTGTATTTCCTTCTACATTTGTCTTCTTCTTGAACACCCATTTGCTGCCAATGGGTTTCCTTCCAACTGGTAACTCCACCAGATTCGAAGCCTCATTTTTGTGCAAAGATGCCATTTATCAACCCTGGCCTCTTTCCAGAGTTTTCCATCCTCTGAATCTACTGCTTCCTTCACTGTTTTGGGATCATCGTCAGTAATAGATAAAGCAAAATTTGAACAGAAATCAGATGGACTATACCTTTCTGGCTGCCTTATTTCTCGAACTGATCTTCTCACACCCGGAGTTTGTGGCTCTTCATCTTCTGATTCCTCCTCTGCTGTAGAGTCTGATTCTTCCTCCTTAAGCTCAAACTCTATCTTCTCAGGTTCCTTTGGTTGGACTTCATGTTTAATAACATCTTTCACCTATCTGAACACCACATCTTGGTTGTACATAACCTTCCTTGTTGTTGGGTTCCAAAGCTTATACCCCTTTCAACCATCCTTATACCCAATAAAGATGCACTTTTCAGATTTACTATCCAACTTGGTTCGTTTCTCCCTTGGAACATGTACATATGCATCACATCTAAATACCCTCAGATGTGAAAGATAGGGTTTCTTACCAGTCCATACCTCTTGTGGAGTCTTATCCTCCAACACTGATGAAGGTGATCTGTTGACCAGGTAACATGTTGTCTCCACCGCCTCTGCCCAGAATTCCTGTCCTAACTCGGCACCACTGAGCATGCTTCTTGCCCTTTCCATCAACGTCTTGTTCATTCTTTCTGCAACTCAATTTTACTGAGGTGTATATGGAGTAGTCTTCTGTCGTGCTATACCACACTTCTTACAAAATTCTACAAATTCCTTACTGGAAAACTCTCCACCGTTATCTGTCCTCATCACCTTTATCTTCTTCTTTATCTGGTTTTCCACCAGAGCCTTAAATTCTTTAAACCTTTCAAGGACTTCAAATTTCTTCTTGAGGAAATATATCCATGTATTCCTTGAGAAGTCATCTATAAATGATACATAGTACACCAACTTACCCAGTGATGGAACCTTCACAAGTCCAAACACATCATTGTGCACAAGCTGTAATATATGTTTCACCCTCTTACCACCAGAGGGGAAACTCACCCGATTCTGCTTCCCATATACACAATTTTCATAGAAATCAAAGTCCAGAGAGCTATTACTCATACCTTCTACCATACCTTTATCATGAAGTATTGGAAGGCCCTTCTCTCCAATATGTCCAAGCCTTTGATGCCACAACATGGTCTTCTCTCCAGAGACCACTAGATTTTCAGCTCCACTTTCAGGAACCACAGAATTTTTGAACCCATCAACAACAGTGCTACCTTACAGCTTGTATAGAGTTCCAATCCGAACTCCTCGCATAAATACCAGTGCTCCCCGAACCATCTTGCGGGTATGCTTCTCAAACACTGTTTTTACACCAGCATCATCCAACTTTCTTACAAAAATTAGATTTATGGCCAATGCAAGAATATGCAAAACACCCAGAAGTGTTCTAACCCTTCCACCTTGCAACTTCAACTTCAATTTTCCGCGACCAACGATTCTAGCCTTCCTATCATCCCCTAAGAAGACATCACCACCATCGTAATTCTCATACTCGCAGAACCACTCTCTATGGGGAGTGAAGTGAAAGGATGCACCTGAGTCAATCAACCATGCATCATGATCTACATGTGTATTTGAAGAAGCCAAGTACACATTCCCACCTTCATCTGAGGTGGTTTTCGCCTCTGCAGAAGGAGCATCATCAGATCCCTTTCCTTTATCAGGAGATTTAGATTTACAGTCCCTTTTGAAGTGCCCTTCCTTTCTGCATTTCCAACACACTACCTTTACAGGTTTTCTTGGACATTTAGATCTCCCTCTAGATTTAGATCTCCCACTCAATGACTTATTTTTGTTTCTGTTCTGGGACCATCCTCGTACAGACAAGGCATCACCATTTTGGCTCTCCATATTTTTCCGTCTCATCACCTCCGTCAGCAAGGCTGAGACAATTTCATCAAACTGCAAGGCAGTTGCATTGCTACCTATTGCAATAACCAGACTATCCCACGAATCTGGTAGAGAACACAACAAACTAATGCACTTATCTTCATCTGAAATTTTGATATGAATAGATGATAATTGACTTACCACAGTATTAAACGCATTCAGATGCTCTGTCACCGAGTCTCCATCTTTCATCCTCAGGTTATACAGCTTTTTTCACAGGAATAGTTTATTCACCAGAGACTTAGATTGGTACAAATTCCCTAACTTGTCCCACAAAGCCTTCACCGTAGCTTCCCCTGATACATTCAGCAATACTGAATCTGAGACATACAATTGTATTGTGCTCTTTTCCTTCTGATCCAACTTCTTCCATTCTTCATTAGACACTCCCGATGGTTTAGTACCCAGATCTACCGCGATCCACTAATCTTTATCCACCAACAGATCCTCCATCTTGAGTTTCCACAACTCAAAACTGTGACCATTAAATTTCTCGATCTCTATCTTTCCACTACTCGCCATCTTCTTTCACCACCAGAATCGATCTCGCAAATCTCTCACTAAACAGGGTCTACCACAGGCCCGAGCGAAACCCCTCAGCAACAAAGGCATCCCCTTGAAGCCAAAACAACTCTGATACCAAATGTAGGTTTTAACCCAATAAAGAAATTACCTGCATACGAATTCTAAAACATAGAAAATAAATAATGCAATAGCATAACACATAAAACACATATACACAGAGATTTTCCCACTGGATCCCAAAACCGAGACTACCAGCTTAATTTTTCATTATGTTCCTTTCAATGTTACAATATATTTATACATGTCGAAGCATCCAATACCATGGACCGAAAAACCATCGCGTCCAAAACCATGGACCGAAAACCATAGGTAGGTTCGCCCAACCTAATATAGTCGTGGAAAGAATATAACACAACCCAACAATAACAAGATCAAACATGAAGGTGTCAGGACCCTCAGAGGTTAGGCCATGTAAATTTGGAAGGGCATCAACGCTTATATTCTTCATTCTGGCCTCTCCATTGGTTTCTTTAATAGGGAAAAGATCAATTTGTCTATTTTCAGCCTTGATTTGGGTAGGTGAGATGGGTCCTTCTTCCCATATGAGTTCCTAAAAATTTTCAGGTTTCTTCCTTAGAGGGCCTTATACCTCCCCTGCAGTCAGAGAGGGAAATTCGCAATCACCAAAGAAGAATGAATGTTCACTGCTTGAAGGGTTTGGGGATTTTGGTAATAATTTCCCTTGACTATCCCTACTCCTATGCGACATGAAAGAACTAGCTCTCTCTCTCTCTCTCTCTCTCTCTCTCTCTCTCTCTCTCTCTCTCTCTCTCTCTCTCTTTATCTCTTTTCTTAAAGTTTTCAAATCAATAAGACAAAAAAAAAGTAACTCCTAATTAGAAACAAAACCTACCTAAACACCTCCCCAAAAATGACGCCAAAAAGTGATGAGCCTTGCTATTGCACCAAGGATGTTGCAACTCCCAAGGCTTCTCAACTTAAATTATCAACCCAAGGCTTGTACAAACTTAGAGGTGACATTGCTATATGCAAAACATGTTAGGTTATAATCATGTCACCCTTAGTCATTAGATTGGATTAAGGTGTTCATATACCACTCCTTCAACTAACTGTAAAGAGAATTTCTTATGAAAACATATCATGATTTCAAAGAAATGAACATGATTCTAACTATAGAAATGAAAATGCCATTCAGTAAATGTAAATGTTAATTGAAATTGCATGAAAGGAAGAGTATAGTTTGGTTACAAAAGTAAAATATGCTACTCTAGTTTCACATTTAATCAAGTCAATATCCTACTTGCATGAATCATTTATCTATTTGAAAATTAGAAATTCAATTTTCAACACAACTATGAAAAAAATGCTAAGTATAATTCTACTTGTTGTCTTATGTTTGTAGTTAGGAAAGGATGGGGTTGGAATGGTATTATAATATTTCTTGATCATGAAATCAAATCTCGGGGGCCATTATTCAACATCAAAGTGAAAGGGTCAAAGTCTGGAGTGAATCTGGTTGAAGAAAGAAATGCTACATGACTGTTACAGGAAGTGCTACAGGAGGCCCTGTTTTTCTACTCGTGGGGGTTCGAGGGTATTTCAGGAAAATAATGGTATCTCGAAGGTGAAGTAAGGTTGATGAAGGTGAATGAATAGTGTAGGAGCCCCTCAGCCAAGCTTAGTACCCCTCATAGGCCTATCGTGCACCAAATTTCATGCTCATGGTGTCCTTCAAGTTCCCTGGAAGAGTCATCTCGGTGGTAGAGTTTGGAAGCAATGTGAAGTGTACAAGGGAGAGATGGAATGGTCTAGGTAGATGTGGAAGAGTGGGACCACCCCTAGAACTCAACAATGATCCCTGTATATCAATCAAGTTCATGCATTAAATGATCAATATTGCATCAAAATGAATCAAAGTGGAAAGGAAGAGTTGATTTTCATTTATTCCAGATCTAATCTATCCTACAATATGCATCTAATTTGATTGAAAAATCAATGCTACTAGCTCCTAAATTGTAGAAACAAAGCATGTAGAATAATCTTGATCCAAAAATAAATAATTTCCAAGAAATCATAAACAAAAGGTTTTGGCTTGTTGTTGTACAGTCTTCCAACACACATCCCACAAGGGAGGTGGAAGTCCAACATGAAACTACAATTTTGCAATATAATCCTACTTATGCAGTAAAATGGCTTGCATAAGAAAATAACAAGAATAAAATACAATAGAGGGACTAAAGACTCTGGGTTGCGCCTGAACCCAAGGGTTTCAACCCTCCAAAACTAACTCAGATGGAGGCCAACATTAAACTTCCATTAGAAGAAAATAAGAGTCACATACATGGCATGAAAGATTAAAAAAAAATGTCAAGCACTATACTCTCAATATTTACCATATCTCCCATAAATGTTCAAATCCCAATGAGCCTTTAGGATTGTGTATTTATACAAAAAGTAGCCGAGGGAAAACCCCTTGAAAAAAGGAGTGATACCCTGTTGGGCATGGAATCCCCCCACAACATGTTTTGGGGCTCAAAGCCCAAGTTTTGGTACGTATTATAAGACTCCGCGAATTATGGGTGCGGAGTGCGAAGTATAGGTTGAGTCATAGGGTTGTCTACCCTAAGTATTATAAAGTAATGTAACATCATGTCAGCCTACCCATGGTCCGTGAACCATGGGATTGTATAAATAGAGCGAGGCTCTAAGTTGTAAAGATAGCGAAGGAGGAATGAGAGAATTAGGATGAATACGCATGGTTCAAGCATAGAGTAAGAGTCTAAGTGTATTGGGTCATAGTAGTAGGAAGAGGCTCTACAACTGAGTGCACAGAGGCCTAGTAGAGTCTGCAGCTGAGTGCACAGACCCTTGCAGTTGAGTGCGTAGGGCGATGTCGAGTCTGTAATCTTAATCGAAGCATAATAAAGAGAAGCTTATTCCAATTTCTATGTATCTGCTTGTGCATTGCCTTCTGTAAATTTATACTATTTTATTTATCGCGTGCACTAATATGTTTGCTGGATATGCTGTAATAATCACTAGTCTTACACAAATAAGTTAAGTAATCAGGTAATAATAGGTTAAATAGCAAGGAACTTGGGTATAATATGGGTTGTGCCTCGAGTAGGGTTACGCAGAAGAAACATCATAGGTTGCGAGGGACTAACAAGTGCGTGTAGTGACGTGTGCGCAGTGTCAAACCACGGACCTCTAGAAGCTCATCAGACATCCCCATGGTGCGGAAACCTAGTTCTAGCACCTTCCCATACTACTTCGGGTGAGACCTCAGTTTGCGCTCTGCGGACTGTTGTCGAAAGGTCCAGTAGTACTGGGATTTTCTTGGCTAAATCACCTCTAAACTTGTGTTAGGCCCATACAAGCCAACAAATGGTTCCGTTGCTGGGACCAAGATTTGCATAAGGGATGTCTAATGTCGTGCCACTAGAACCTAACAAAGAAAGAAATTGAAGAGTGGTTGGACAAGAAGATTCACTAGTTCGCGGCGTAGGAAAACATAAATCCGCAAGTATATAAGGAACAATGGTTGGAGCGCTACTTGTATATGTAAATCCATGAAATTTTCTTTGCATCCTTTCCTCTGGAGCTATATGAGTGGATTGCGAAGCTAGCAGATAGTCAGGGGAGGTGTAGACTCGACAAACCAATTGTGTGGATTCTGGATTTAGTGTGCAAACTAGAAGCGTCAAGAGATAAGATCACACGGGCTATGGACCATTGGCTCGACCAAATTATAGGAGGATTTTTCACTGAGTTCGCAGTAGATACGACCGTCAGCTATAGTGAGGCGGAGCGACTTTTCCTTTAGGGACCGCGAGGTAAGTATATTAAATCTTTGAACACTTGGATTAAGATGCTATTGTGTGAAAGGTGGGTTATGAAAATAAATTAATGTTTGGGACTACGCGAAGAGGGAAGATCTATAGAAGCGGAAATAGTGAAGAGTTGGAAACTAGTCCCTTAATTTCCCCCTATGGGAAAGCGAGGAAGAGCTCGCGAAAGTTTCTCCGAGAAGCGCGGTTAGTCTGATAAGGCAGCGCATTCCACGTTTACCACCACCACTCACACCGCCACCTGTCTCACCCTCCTTACCTCCATCTCCACCCACCCCACCTTCGCCACCACCATAGTTCAGTATGGTGAGTGCGATCAAACTACCGGTATTCAGAGGAGTAGGGAATGAAGATTTGGAACAATTCTGGTTCGTGGTAAGAGAAGTATGGGAAGCACAAGGCGTCACGGATGACAATATCAGGAAGGATACGCTGGTAAGCGTGTTGCAGGATCACACGTTAACATGGTACATCAAGCATTCTAGTGACCATCTAATTGCAGTAATTGCAGAAATCCAGGCCGCACTGAACAGGGAATTTAGCAGGCCAAAGTCGGAAACACAATCAATCATCGAGTTTAAGGAGATCATGATGCTCCCAGGCGAGACTCCCTGGGATCTGGACCAAATACTGAAGGGTATGATTTGTGAAGCCAACATGACGTTGACAGATGGACAACATCATGCATGGTTTGTAGCATCACTGACATCGCACTTAAGGATGAAATTTTCACAGCAAAAACTTTCCACCCAGGCCGAAGGTTTAGAAATGGCAATGAGATTGCATGAGACCCCTATACAAGACCCTGGTTTAGGAGTCCAACAAATCCATGTGCAATTGCAAAATCTGTGTCTGGAAATATAAATTTTGAAATAGGACAGGACACCTCGTCTGGAGGCGTGCGAGGAGGTATGGTGCATAAAATGCAAAGGCCAAGGGCATGACAAGGACCACAGTCCAATGTTCACGAACTACTTGGCAAGAGGAGGGATAATGCCATTAAGACTTGAGGCACAGGCAGGGCCGAGTACGGTGCCTGCATTACGGTGAGAAATCTGTTAGATAGGAGGAAAACACACTACGGACAGTTGTCATCTATTGAAGAAGTATACGCAGACGTCCCAACAATTGTTTTGTAACTTCTACAAGTCGGTAGGCCACGATGAGCACACCTGCAAAAGATACGAACTAATGATGGATCAGACCCCTACCTATAGGATGTAGACCGAAACACGAGCCCTCAACCCGAATGCAGGAATGGCGTGCGCTGGATTTCAAGGGTGCGGTCGAGGTCAAGGTGGAATGGGACTAGGAAGGGGTCGCAGATAGTTAATTTGTTATAATTGTGGAGGGCCAGGGCACTATGCCCATGATTGTACAAACCCGATGAGGACATCCTGTTTGTATTGTACATAGATTGACCATGAGGTAGAAGATTGCCCTGCACTGATAGCGAGACTGCACAAAAAATGGGTACTTCAGCCCCCTCCGACTTAGAATTTACAGATGATGAGGTCTGAACCGCGTGAAGAAGCCTGAATGTAAACATGATGCTCAGGAGCGGTATGACCACTGGCGATGATAAACGTAAACAGACAGAAGAAAGTGCCTAGGTTCGCAAGGCTCCTACTAAGGAACCTGAATTTGATTTACAACGCGCGAAGGAGACATTCATGGAAGCTAAGAAGAACTTCATGGAGGCCTCCACTTCAGGTAGTAAGTATCAATTAGAACTAGGAATGGATCCTTCAATGCTTACTACCTTTTTGGAGACATGCATGAAACTGCTGCATGACAACAAGGCAGTAAAAGGGCTACAGGAACTTATCACTAGGTGCGTGGGGTCAGGAGAACCGTGCGTGGTTCGGAATCTTGGAAAACATGCATTGCGCACAGGAAGGAAAATGAGGTTGACTGTGCAAATCGGCGAGTATGAAATGGATTAGGTAATCTTGGATTGGGATCAAACGCGAATGTACTAGCAAAGCAAACATGGGAACGCATGGGAAGACCCGTGCTACAATGGTCTCCTATTTAGTTACAAATGGCGAACCAACAGAAGATCTTGCCCATGGGAAGATTGCAAGGGGTAATAGTAGATATTGAAGGTGCGAGCACGTAGGTAGATTTTGAAGTGATAGAGATTGTCGATGATAGTAATCCCTATCCCATGCTACTAGGAATAGACTGGGCCACCGATATGAACGGAGTCATAAATCTGAAGAAGCGCAAAATGATCTTTGAGAAAAAGTCACTATGTGTAGTAGTACCGCTAGATCCAGCCGAAGGAGTGCGATACACTAAACCAATGCACGATGATGATAGTGATGACGATCTCAATTGTATTTACAATATAACTACATGAGAAGAGGATTGGGTGAATCCGACTGCAGATGGAAGGATTTTGTGGGAGCGCGAGAGCTCCTGCACCTCGGATTCAAACGAAGAGATAGAATGATGGCAGAATCAGCTGCACGAAGTAACAATGCTTAATTGCAACATGATGGTCAGATCACTGCGTTACGTGACAACAGAATCAAGGTATCTGCCGACATATGATGGGTTGTCAGTGGTGGATGAATTCCTGAGCAAATTTGAAAGCGCAATACCAGAATAGCAGTGGTTCGATGCATTGAAGTGGGCACTACGCACGACGCCCACACAATGGTGGGGTATGCATCAAGGAAATTTTGAGGACTGGTGCGGATGCAGAAGGATGATGCACCTACGTTTTGGAAAACCCTAGCTCTGAACAAGAGCCAGTCAGTAGGGGCAGAACAACTTGCACGCCCACCTTTCCCAATGGGTACAGACATATGTTGTACAACTCACACAAGTACACACCACCCTTAGAATAGAGAATCAGAACGAACTGCAGCAGCATGAAAGGCGACGTGCACTACCAATTATCTACAATGAAGCATTTGATAAGGTGTGCGGAGTACTGAACGAGGTTCACCAAGCAAGATGCACTAATTGGGACCTGCACGTACCACCGGTTCGATGGGCCTATAGGACCATGTGCAAAACCCTAACCGCGGAAATGATTCCGAAGGTGCGAAACAGAGTAGGGACCATAATTTCTGAAGAGAATGCAAATAGGGATCTGCACGAAATAGCTCCCGTAGTTGTGACAGTATGCGAAGACCAGGACAAAGAAATCACATGGCTATGCGAGGTCGAACACATAGAGATTTACGAAGCCATTCGGAGAGGGAACCTTAGACTTCGTGAACTAGAAAAGGACCAGGTACGATTGTGGAAGGAAAGCATTTTGATGGACGCTGAGATCAAAAGGCTGGAAATTTAAACGAGATCAAGAAAGCATGTCTCGTCGATCAACCAAGGATAACAAGAAAAGGTATGGATGATCATACCATTGGATTAGAAGATTGTTGTCGGGAATTTATAACTTTGCTGCCATGGCTACGACTGCACCTCACCAAACCCAGTAACCAGGGGAGCACACTACATACAGTAGAACGTGTGGCACCAACTGTCGTGAGGCAATTGAAGAGTTTCTGCGGACTATACTGAAAGGCGAGTTGAAGTCTCACATAGGTGGTACGACCACCTGACTATCCGTAGGGATCACAGTCTCAGTGCTCTAGGCAGTTGAAAGAGAGCGCGGGACTATAAAAGAGTCTGTTGGGGAGCTGCGCAATGAGGGAGGTGTGCGCAGAATCAACACGTCACAAGGGTCGCGACTGTGCACGGGGGGTTGCACTGCCACGCAGGTAGGCTGGGAAGTGACCATTGGTGTCACTATTCATGACAAGATGTCTGATTTAAGGCAAAAGGGAGCAGGCGACGGGCATTTAAGACATGAATTAAGGGTAATATTTGGGGAAATCTGCCACCAAGAAGGCATTGATGGCCTAGAATTGGGGGAAACGGTCAAATTTGAATTCAAAAGGCGTTATAAAACTCCAGGGGCTAGCCACGAGAAAACACTTGTTCACTTGAGATTTGAGCAGTTGATTAGAACACAGAGTGTTGAGCACCGAGCAATATTTAAGCCTCGAAGTTCACGAACGACCACAGATAGTTCAAACAGGATGGTGGCTACTAGGAGAGGTTTGGGCTCTGTGGGAGGAACCACCGACAAGGCCGTGCAGAACCCCATGATACATGATGTTCTCGGAGACACTGGGGTTGTGCCGAAAATCCCAAAATCGCCTCGGACGCCGAGGTCCAAGAAAGATAAGCAGGCAGCGGGACCAGTTCGCATGTCCCCGAGGAATCTGTGGTTTGGTAAAATCTCAATGGAAGAAAAGGGCAAGGTTGTCACCATTGAGATAGATGATAAGGAGGAGGACCTACAAGCTCTCATCGATGAGATAGAGGAAGCAGAAGACATGGAAGAGGTCATCCAACCATGTTCTCTGTAGTGAAATTTCCCGAGTACGTCCCTCCATGAAAATGGAAAACTAAGATACCAAAGAACCTAGATGCAACTAAGAGCATAATCGAGACCCCACTCCTCCCCGATGGAATTATGTTTGAGGGCTCGCACCTGGGTCATGTGCCCACAATGAAGTTTTAAGATTGGGACCTCACAGATAGCGAGAAGTTCCCACACTTAGAGACAGAGAGCCTCATGAAGCAGAGCACGAAGGGGCCAGTCACGACACTAGAGCCGCGAAAATGGCTGCGCGGTGTGGAGAAGGCTGGATTACTTCATCTGCTGTGGATTACACACTTTCACCGCGCACCTATCACTATTTTCATCATTAGGCAGCTGCTTTGCTAGGTGCACGGTGGGTACTTATCGTTGGAGGAGCTTATTCCCATCACGGTGGATCTCATCCATAGAATTTCCCGGATCCCCTGTAAGGGAAAGGACCCTGCGGCGATAGCAGGAAAAAGCGGAGATTTGGCGCTTGCAGAGGCCATGAAGAAAAAATATAAGCTTGAGAAGAAAAATAGGGGTTATGCAATCAAGAACATCAAAGATAAATGGGTGCATGTAGCAACCCAACTCTTGGCCAGGAAGGTAATGATAAAATGCCGCGACAATGAGGTACCAGTGCCGGTAGTTGTGCTGGTCGAAAAATGCGTAGAGGGGGTCCAATTCAACTGGGCCAAGTTCCTCTGCGAGGAATTCTTTACCAACTACAAGGAAGCCAAGGAGCAGGGCAAGACCTTCCACTACGCGTGGTTGCTCTTGTCCATTTTGCTGGTAACAGGAGAACTGCTGTGGACAGTCAGTTCCCTAGCATTTAAAAGGACATACTAGAGACCGCAAAGTACACATTGCTCTGGGCTACCAAGGACATAAAGCAGATTCATGAGACAAAGATATTCTGGGTGCTCATGGAGGTGAGCATCCAGATGTGGATCAATAGATGGTCGCGCCTGTCCCCCATAGTGCACAACAGTCTGCGGAGCTTTGCAGACTTCAAGGTGGACATGCATAATGTTTACATCAAGGCACATAAGGATTTGGCGTAGCAATGGACCAAGCTCCCCTTCATTGCCATTGATGATGCAATCTTTTCAGTGTTAGAATCATGGCCCCCCAAGTGGCGCGCCCTAGATCTGGCGGAGCTGGATAGGACAACAGCACAGAAACAAAAGAATGAGGCCAAGTTGTGCGTCACGAAGTTAGCCGAGAAGAGGTGCAATGAAAAAGCGGTCGCGAAGGTAAGGGTTGTCCATGAGGCAGCAAGGGCAGCTGTGGAGTAGGAAAAGGCCACTGAAATAGCATCAACACCGCAGGCAAAAGGGGCCACCACAATGCAAGACGAGGAGGGCCAGGACTTGTCTACAGGACAGGAAGCAGAGGACATAGACCTCGCATAAGAAGGCGCGGACCCGGGCACAAATTCCACCCAACTGAAAAGGCCACGCATCACAGAGAGATTGGGTCCACGAAAAAAGGTTAAGGCATCCAAATTGGCCATCGACCCAATCAGGTTAATAGAAGGCAATCTCTACGACATCGTTGACATGGTTCGCAAGGTCACCAAGGAAGCGCTCCAGGAAGCCATGTCGGAGCAGCAGATTGTGTTGGGGGCCCTAAGGGCACAACTGCAGGAACTACAGGTGTGGCCCCCACAGGAAGGAACCGTAGCCACCTACATCACAGCAGGCACATCAGCAGCGGAGCAGTTGCTATGTGCAAAGATGGCCAACACCATAGTGCTACCAGAATGAGCACTAATAGTAGAGAAAGAGGACGACAGAGTTACAGTGGGCAGGATCAAGGGACTTGGCCTTAATTTGGCTGCCCTTCCATGAGACACATTGTACCAACTGCAGGATGGCATAACAACAGAGCTCCATGGCAAGGAGGGTCGCGTGATTCAGGTGATGAGTGAGAAAAAGATCAACATCGAACAGCTCAGCCTGCAGCGCGACAAACTGATGTCACAGAACCAACAGATCATGTAGACAATTGATGAAGCATGCTGATGAGTCCCAGAGTTGTCCATCGTTGTAGACCTACCAATAGAGATGCGGATCCACTGTCTGGCAAGTGGAGTCCAAAACGCACGCGAAGAAACAACGCGTGTGTAGTTGGAGCTGAATCTCTAGTTTGCCGAGCTGCAGCTGAAGGCACATCCTTCCACTCCTCCAGAAGTTAGAGAGTAGTGCATTAGCGCTATTCAGAAAGGATTGGAAGAAATTGGACAGGCAATGGAGGAGTGTACCAGTATGTTGGACCAAACCTTTGGTGTCCTCACATCCTTGCAGGAGGACCCCAACATACAACTCCTGGAAACAGAGGTGCGCGAGCTTGAGGAGAAGTATGATAATGTAAGGGGAACTGCGTAGACAATCATCCTCACCCAATGGCTGGCAAAGATGTATCAAGAAATGGCACTGAAAGAGCAGGTGGATGCCGCAAGACAGAAAGAGGCACTTCTCAAAGCGTGCGTCCATCTGCGGATTGATGAGGCCTTCACCATTACGGTAGATATTGAGGGCAAGCTCGCACAGATGCAGGGACTCTACGTGCTAAGGTAGGCAGCTGATCCTCACAAAGAAGCATCAGAAGAGCGCATGCAGCAGGTCCAGCAAACCGCAGAACAGTGCGCCACGGACCTCCGAGCAGTACAAGACCAGTTGGAGGGGCTCCGCGCCAAGATCGCCACACCAACAGAGTGACTCGGGATGAGTCATGATGATTGTGTTGGGGGCTTGTTGGGCATGGAATTCCCCCCACAGCATGTTTTGGGGCTCAAAGCCCAAGGTTTGGTCAAACGTATTGTAAGACTCTACGAATTACGGGCGCGAAGCGCGAAGTATAGGTTTAGTCATAGGGTTGTCCGCCCTAAGTATTGTAAAGTAATGTAATGTCATGTCAGCCTACACATGGTCCGCGGACCATGGGATTGTATAAATAGAGAAAATCTCTAAGTTGTAAAGATAGCGAAGGAGGAATGAGAGAATTAGGATGAATACGCATGGTTCGAGCATAGAGTAAGAGTCTAAGTGTATTGGGTCGTAGTAGTAGGAAGAGCCTCTACACCGGAGTGTGCAGAGGCCTAGTAGAGTCTGGAGCTGAGTGTGCAGACCCCTGCAGCTGAGTGCGCAGGGCGGTGTCGAGTCTGTAATCTTGATCGAAGAATAATAAAGAGAAAATTATTCCAATTTATATGTATCTTCTTGTGCATTGCCTTCTGTACATTTAGACTATTTTATTTATCGCGCGCACTGATATGATTGCTGGATATGCTGTAATAATCACTGGTCTTACACAAATAAGTTGAGTAATTGGGAAATAACAGATTAAATAGCAAGGAACTTGGGTATAATACGGGTTGTGCCCTGAGTAGGGCTACGCAGAAGCATCATCATAGGTTGCAAGGGACTAACAAGTGCGCGTAGCGACGTGTGCGCAGGGTCAAACCGCGAACCTGCAGAAGCTCATCAGACATCCCTAGGGTGCGGAAACCTGGTTCTAGCACCCTCCCATACTACTTCGGGTGAGACCTCAGTCCATGCTCCGTGGACTATTGCCGAAAGGGCCAGTAGTACCAGGATTTGCTTGGCTAAATCACCTCTTAACTTGGGTCAGGCCCATACAAGCCAACATTCCCTCCAAAATATTGAGATTTGTGGATCTAGTTCCCTTGGATATTCACATGCACTTGAATTCCTCGGTTGCTAATGAATTCAAGCTATTGGTGAGGATTCTTTGATCTCAAGCTAAGTTGGGGAGTTAATGCAGTGGACAATCCCCCCTAAATGCTCTCTAAATGTCTCCAATCATCCCCTGCATAGTAAATATCTCCAAAAATGCTTCTTTTACCCGCATATTAATCACATTAGGCCATGAAATACGACAAGCACCCTTTAGTCTTCCTACTAAGCATATTATGGTTAAAAAATGCAATTAATGTGAGAAAGGGATAGTTTTAAGGGCTGAAGGATAGAACAATGGGCCTCAAAATATAAATATTGATGGGACCCATCATCTTGGTCCTTCATTTTTCTCTATCACAATGATGTCACTGACAAATATTTTTCGTTGCAATTTCCAAGCTTTAGTAGAGTGATGGGTATAAATCAATGCCAACCAGAGAAATATTCCCAAAAACATGTTATTTTTCTTGCAACATCCTCCAACAATACCACCACATTCACTACCCATATTCATTACCAATTAATTTTTGTGTAGGGGATAAGTGCTCAAGTGAATGTTCTTCCCTCTTGAAACAACGAACACATTAACACTATGCATTGATGAGATCCCAATTGGCTTCCACTTTGAAACTCAAGTTGCATACGCTCTCTTATATGATTTGATGAGCAAGTGGTATCTGGAATGTTCACCCCCATTGGAGAGCTATGGTATTGCAATAGAAGTCTTTGGAAATCTAATCAGATTTGATGATCAGGGGGAGGAGGCCATGAGGCTAATGAAGAAGGGGAGTCTCTAACACAACCCACATTGGTAAGGTTTTCTGCTATATTATTGGAAGATCATATGACATGGGAAGGTATGACAGTAGGAATGTTTACTATGTGAAATGTAATGCATTTGAACAAAAATTCAAGTCTCTAATTGATCGACATATTTTTGGTGTTTCCCAAATTGAGGAGATGCATCATTTTATTAATGGAAAGTTGTGAATCCACTTCAATAATTAGGCTGGTGTATGAGAGTTGAATTGAAAATGAGAGATGATTTTCTAAGGAAAGAAGTTCTGCATTGTTGTTTGTGTTCTGGCCCATAGATGTATGATAGTAGAAGAGAGCATGTCCTCAACTATCTTTAAAGATGCATCCATACCTTGTTAGACTTGGGTTTCCTTTGGAGGCGCCATCAAAATTGAGCTTGATGAAAGGGGGAGGGGGAGGGGATGAAAAAGAGGGAGAGGGGAAAAGAGAGGGGGGAGGATAGGGTGAATAGGGGGGAGATAGGGGAAGGAAGGAGTTATTTTAGAAAATGCATCTTTGAGGTGTGAGGGGACCAAATTTCTAGGAGCTAAGGATTAGATATGGATGATTCCTTTACATTCATAAAAAATCTGGTCCAAACAAGATGTCAGGGAGACTTTGGTTTTTAAATATGCGTCAGTTCCATTTCTTCCAAATTTTCTATAGAAGAAGTATAGGAGCCAATGTCCAAGCTCTTTGAAAAAGGGAATTGTCAAATTGAGATGGGTTCTAATAAATGATTGTGTTAGCAATGCTTTCATCATATCTCTCTGAATGTTTGAATAAATCCATTAACTAGTTTCATATATCCTTAGAGTAGATAGAGGCATTAAATAGATGATTGGAATCTCCAAAGTTTTTGCAACATAGATGGTAGAAGGAGGGACCTTCGATGCCATATTTAATCAATATGTCATAGGTTATAGTGTATTTTTTCACCAGAAGCCATAGAAAATGTGCCACCTTTGGCCACAAATTTAGTGCCGACCCCAACATCTACTTAAAAGTGGTCCAAGGTATGCCTTTGATTTTTGTTTTATATGTTTATGATCTATTCTTGACAAGTACTGAGCTTCTGATGCTCGAATGTAAGAGGGAGTTGGCATCTGAATTCGAAATGAAGGATCTTGGTATAATGCACTACTTTCTAGGATCAGAGGTTTGACAAATACCTAGAGAGACTTTTGTTTCTCAAGGAAAGTATGTTGTGAAGCTATTGGAAAGATTTGGAGTGACTAAATGCAAGTCCCTAGCCACACCAATGGATATGAATTTCAAGAAGTTATGTATATATATTTATAGACTTGATTTGGCGAATCCTTTTATGTACCAATAGTTGATTGGGGCATTAATGTTCCTAGTGAACATCTGTACGAATATATGATTTGTAGTGAACATCTGTACGAATATATGATTTGTAGTGAACACTTTTATTCAATTCATGACTGAGGCCCTTCATGCACATTGGGTTGCTACCAAACACATATTAATATATTTTCATGGGAAAATTAACTTTGGTCTGAGATATTATGTCGATGATGGATCACTTCATGGATACACTGATGCTAACTAGGCTAGACACATTATTAATAGGAAGAGCACATCCAGGTATTGCTTTAGCTTGGGGTCTATGATGATATATTAGATGACTAGGAAATAAAATTTTGTAGCTTTAAGCATAATCGAGGCATAATACATTGCTTCTAGCATCGCTAACTATGAGGAATTCTGGTTGAGGAAGCTATTTGGAGAGTTGTTTGAGCATGTGTTGGACATGACAGTGATATATTGTGATAACAAGAGTGGGATCTGATTGGCATAAAATATCATGTTTCATTACAAGTCCAAGAACATTGAGATTATATATTATTACGTACATGACATGGTGCAGAGAGGAGCCATGAGACCCTCTCATATTTCGACTGATGAGAAGATTGCAGACATATTCACCGAAAGGGAAGTTTTTGGTCTTCAAATAGTAGCTTAGACTGATGGATGTGACCTTCCTAGGTAAGGGTCAAGGCTGATTGAGGACAATGAGTTATGCTCTTCCCCCTATTTGAGCTCCCAAGTGAGGAACTGTGTCAAATATCTCATGGGGTTTAGGGAACTCGCGAACAATAGGTGTGTTTGATACTTACCTCACGGTAAGTATGTATCTCCCCTATTTTCATCTCAAGGCATGTTTTATCCTTACCTCATGCTAAGTTTGTATCTCCCCCTACCAAGTATACCAAAATATGCATCCTACCCACAAGTTAGACTTGTTGGGATTGTTCCTCCCCATACAACCAATGGGTTGAGAAGATGACATGGGCATGTCTGATCCTTACCTTGCAGGGTAAGTGTGTATCTCCTGCAATTTCCTTGGGCTTTGTCTGATCCTTACCTCGTAGGGTAAGTGTGTATCTCTTCCCAAGGTAGTGGATTAAGGTGTTTAACCACTTGACTCTTTAGAGTCCTGATGGGAAGATCAACAAATGATAGGATAACTGTGATCCTTATCTCATGATAAGTTGTATCCTTCCTATTGTCCTTGGATAGTGGGTTGAGCTAGGCTCCTCTATGATGTGGATTGAGTTGGAACTCCCCTATGTTGATTCATTGGATGTCAAGTGGTAGCAGAGATTCCCCGATGGATAGATGGTGGTAGCTTGAGTTCACCTACGATATCAAATTATTCTTCTATTATATTCAAAAATGTTCTGTAGATGAGTAGAGATGAGCAATGACGACATTTGAGGATGACAAGATATTTGAGATGGGACATATGTTGCAGTTCGTAATTTCTCGCTAGCTGATAGGGAGTGTTAAATTGGAAACATTGTGACAAATTCCCTCCTTTAGATAATATTCCTCATCAAGAAAGTCCCCTCGTAGCCTTGGGAAAAACTTAATTTTCTTAAGGAAAAATATATTTTTAATATGGAAACCCGCAAGTGCACAAAAGTTCAGGTTGAATTTAGGGAGAAATTGGACACCCTTGGAAGCATATAAATACAAGTCAAGTGATCCTCATTTGGACATCATAAAAAAGCATCTTCTTCTCTCTCTTCTTTATTTTGGATCGAACATAACTGAGGTTGGTATGCAAAATTGGCTCATACATGTTTGAAATTGCAGGGTCTGAGCTCGCACATGTAAAGAAGGAATTTTGATCTGTAGCCGTAGGGTTGGAATAGGGAATTCTTGGCTATAGCTTCTCAATGGATAGGGTTATCCTTGTGGCTGCAGAGATTCAGTTGCACACATGGTTGCTAGACCCATGCAAATATGACCTAGGGTATTGTTGACAATTGACCACATATTTTGACCATTGACTGCAAGCTGAAAAATATGATTTGAAGAAGATCTATCTATTAGGCTCATCTCTTAGATATTGTTTGGTTGGTTTTTCTAGATAGTCTTGTGTATGGTGAATTGGAACAGTGTACTCTCTCTTTGCTGATCATTTTATGAAAATCTAATAATAAGAAGAATTTGAAAGGGTTTCCTCCCTTGTGGGGTTTCCCCTTTGTCTTTAACCGAATCATTGTGTCTCATATTGTTCTTGATTTTCATCTATTGTCTATGGTATTTATTTTTCTATCTACAATTTCTCTTGATAATTGGAAGAATAATGTGTTGAAATATTTCTAATTAAATGAAAGAATTTGGCTAAAGTGATTGTAACATCATGGAATAACAAAAAATTAATAGTACAACATAAAACAAACAATACGAAGCATGCAAGCTATAATTTACAAATAATGTGGATAGGCCTACCTTTCCTATCATAATGAAACAAATCTAGTCGGTGCTATGAGCTTGAAGGAGATCTCCCAGAGATCTCAACTCCTCCTCCTCCTTTTGGATCCTTGCACACAAAAGAGAAACCATTAAACCACTATATCTTTCAACAACAATTAGTACATGCATATATATAAATCCAAGACAAACATATAAATATTAATGGAAAACATGAATGAAATGTGGGGAAATTTTGCAAATTTGTGTTATACAAGAGAAATCTACATGAACTCACCTTCTGTAGAATTTTTCTATTCTACCTCCTAACCAACACTCACTGGTCTCTGAAATTATTTATGCAAGCTTATCATAGAAGTAGAATATGGGTTAGTCTTCCAACAACATTCTAGCATTATAAAAATTTTCTCTCTCATGAATTATGGAGATATTTTTTATATATTATTTTCATAATACTGGTCACATTGAATCTAGACACTTTCTTAATTGTATTTGTTCCTTTGATCCTTATCCTCTATGAGAGATCAAATATGTCTGATTAAACCTTATCCATGCAAAACTACACTTTGTTGTGCCAAATTAGTGACATTGGGGCATTGTTATCCATATGTTTCTTGAGGCCAATTGACATAGGGAATTTTTGGGCCTAGTGTTACTCAACTAGAATTACAAGGGAGCGTTGAAGCCTCCAATTACTAACTTATGGAGCATTCGAAAAATCACTTCTTAACACATTGACTTGAAATGTGTTTTCCCCTTCTATTGGAACCTATGGGGTGGATTTTTTAGCTATAATAGATGCCCCCTAATGTATGAGGTTATAAGACAAAATTATTGTCAAAATAAATTATAATAAATAAACCAATGAGTAAGGTAGAGAGAGAGAGCATGAAAAGAAGACATGTAAAGGCTGTGAAAAGTATAGTCATATACATATATAAGTTCATCTCAAGGTAGGCATACCCATACTTGTAATTGAGAGAATAAATCATATCCTCCCACACAACATATTGTGAACTCATCTCATCAAGGACTACTCATGATAAAAAATAGATATATGGCACATTAGTTATCAATAGGGCTCCACCCAGATGTAAGTGCCCCCAGTGATGGCCCTCAAAGTACATAATACATTCTCCAATTCAGATTTGGGGAAGAAATGGTCATGAGTGAGGTATTCCCATATTCCAAGGTCTTTGAATCTTCATGATGGTATGAGTCTACTACATGTGAATGAATGAGTTTATGTCGAGCATGCAAGGAGACTATCTGATTATTAGGCATTGAGGCATCCTATTAAAAAAATTGAGGGAGACCATTGATAATGTAAATGGCTTCCAAGATACCTAATACAATACACAAAGTGTGACTGAATGAGCCGATGTCAAAAAAATTGTAGAATCAATCAACATGGGCCAGTGATGAAATCCCACTATCAACTGCACGGAAACCTGCCACTAATGGCCGCAAGTTCCAAGTTACTAGTTTGTTTCTATATGTACATGCCAAATAAGGGACCAAATCCAATGGGAAGAGATCCATTGAAGGAGGGACTTGATGTGCCCCCCATCATCGGCATGAAACTGACACCAAGATAAGGCCTTTGATGGTAGTAGTTGAAAAACTGATGCACAACTAACACAGTGATGGCCAACAAAAGAAGAATAGTGATAGTTGTAGTTGGTTGACATTGACTTAGACTTACCTTGAATAGATAACAACATGAAATAATAATGAAATTGGTATTTTTTGCAATGAAATTTACATGCAATGAGTTATTTCTCTGTCATCTTCTATATGCATAAGATCACCAAACAACAAGAGAAAAATGACCAACAGATAGATAATAAAACCCCAACCCAATGCTCATACATGCAGTAAGAAAATAGTTTTAGGTGATATAAAGGAAAGAGCATGCACCTGGCCTCCCTGCAGGTTGGTGAAGGGTTTTGAATTTGTAGTGGAATCCTCGTGCTCCACTCAAGTGATCTGCTTCATATGAACTCGATCTTAACACCTACACATGACCACAAACACTGAAGGATGACAACTTATCTTCCTTAGAAAATCGTCAGCTCAAAAAATCATAGAAATAACATATACCACTACTGAAAACATGTAAACACAGGGAACGAACATAGATTTCTATTAATTCATAAACAAATTACAAGTATACCTTTGCCCTAGGTCACCTCTCCAAAATATGATAGAGTCTCCCTACTACAACATGAAAATATATATGAATAAAAAGACCTCTAGCAACATATCACTCACAAAATCTATCCCTCTCACAAAGGATCTCATGCTGAAGCATAAACTATGGATCCCAAAAACTCTAACTAGCCTCACCCTCTCAAGTGGTCCAGTATAAATGAGGTGAAGAGAGCTCCTAGGAGGATGAATGTATATGCTCGAGATGATAAGAAGTTATGAAATCTTATCAATGATGAGTCCTAGCCAGCTCGAATAGGTGACGAGTTGAACTGATCTCTTAGGAACTGCAAGAATCTAGAAAGATTTCCCAGTCATAGGCACAAAATAGGTAACAATAGATTACAGTCGCTCTTATAAGGAAAGTTGCTAGGGACTGGAAGGTTCCAGTCACTCTTATAAGGAAATTTTCTAGGGATTGGAAGGTTCCAGTCGCTCTGATAAGCCATCATCCATGTGACCAGGTGTCATGACAAGAAAAAATTAGGTTTGAGGCCCAAAAATTGTCAATTAGCATGATTTCTTAGGAATACTAACCTTAGGGGGAAAAATAGGATGATAATAGATTCCCCCTAATGTATGAGATCAAAAAAGAAAATGATGGTCGAAATATATTATGACAAGTTTCGAAGGTCAAAAAAGGAGTGAGGAGACAAAGCCAAGGATTTAGATCAAAAGACACTAGAGCTGAAGTCTTCTCGGTGCTAATAACCCATGCTCATAACCATGCTCGGTTACAAGAAGATAAACATGACCGCCTTAAAAAACACTGTGTATCCATGACATGAAATGCTATAACATGGCCATGCTAACATATAAAGTGGATCCATGTGACTCAATAAATAGAGCAGAGTCACTAGCAAATACAATGTGGATCTATGTCACAATATACATCAGTAGGACTATGGACATATGACAGGCATAGAAGTGTCTCAAATAGCCCTAAAAGTACATAAATGATACATAACTCCAATGAAACTTGGGAAGGGTTCCATATAAGAATGATATGTCCCTAACCCAGGGTCTTCGACATAACCTCGATGATACAAATCTACATCATGCAAATAGATGAGCTGAAGTCGAGCATGGTAGAAGCCACATGGTTTCCATTCAATGATGTAAACCAGTAACATACATGAGGGAATCCACCAATGATGAAAATGGACTCGAAGGTACCTCTTACAATCCGCTTAGTGTGAATACATGAGCTGATGTCAAACACCAGTGAACTCAAAAAATTAGGGGCTAATGATGTAAACCCACTGTCGATCACGAGGAAGCCTGCCACTGAGGTATGTAGGCTCCAAGGTACTATTGGTTCCTAGATCAAGCTCATGGATAATGAGCTGAAGTCGATAAGAGAAGATCTATCAAAGGAGGTCCTTGATATATCCACCATAAGTCGAATCAGAACATACCAAGATGATGAGATGTGTGGATGAAGTCATGAAGTGATGAAGTACAAATGACATAAGGATTGTCGAATAAAAAAGGTCAACAATCTACTGCAAATGGTTGACATGGGCTGAGACTTCCCTTGAACACATAGAGGCACGACACAAAAGTGACTTGGCAACATGACTAATGAGCACTAGATGGTTTCATGTGATGACACAAGAGGCATCGAGGCATGATCCATATGAATGGAAGAGTAACCAACTGGAGGAGTAAATAGACTCATATTATGTGTGGTACGACTCTTAGGAAAGCTAAAACCCAACCGTGAGATAATGAAGAAGACATGTGATGTGTTGAAGGGCGACACAAAGGATGCTTCTTCTTGATGACTAATGGAAATAAATGTTCCCTACCTTTTCTGTTTATAAGTTCTTTTTTTGTAAATTTGTCCCCAAACCCAAGAAAGAGATAAAAGTATACAAGGGAGAACCTCCTAGGTAGTGTAGAATAGGGTATTCCTTTTCCATAACTAGTCTATCCTAGTCTGGAAAAGGGTTGAACTTATACTAGGTAGATGACCCTTCAAGTAATTTAATGAGAGTGAAGGAGACAAGTTCACTCGAAAATATTTTATAAATTAATGAGTCTGAAAAGAGCTTAAAGGAAACTCCTCCTGGAGGAACTAGTGGTATACAGGATAACAACTAGTTCTGGTGATGATGGAACTACTCATGCATAATAAGGAAAAGAGGTTGTATCATAGCACCACTCATCACAACGGTTCCTACAAGAAAGGGTAAAATAAAAAGTGAAGGTGAATGGTAGGCCAAGGAGATGAGGATGATGGAGTGTGGAAACCAAGGCTCTTCATGTTGAAATAGGCTGAGAAAAAGAGGCAACCACAAGGGATGAAATGTGGAATCCTCCTGGGGTATGGAAAGAAATATGACAAAGAAGAGGACATGAGGCTCAAAGTCTAGGTCATGGTGGGTCAGAAGGAGGGATATCGAAGGTGTTGTGCTATTCAAAAACCCCTCATTTATTGGAATAATAGCTAATATTCTATTAATAAATAGGGATCGTTGATAAAATCCTTCAAAAAGAAATTTAGCACTTAGACACTTTCTTTTAAGTTTTTTTTTAAGAATAAAGCAAGATATCAAGTCAAAACCCTTTGAAAACTAGAAATTCTCGCCTTTTCGCATACTACTGGACCAAGTGTGTCAAAATCCTTGTTAACAAGCAAAACCCGCAAATTGCAATCAAAAGGATCACTGCGCCTAACTTAAATATCATTGGGCTTTTCATTTAAAGCTAAGACCTATGGCATTTCCTATTTAATAAAGCCTGTATCACAATCGCACATCGATGCTCACAAAGGACGCAAACCCACAAAGCATGTTGAAACGTGCGAAATGCGATATTGTGATAGGACAAGTCAACCTTACTGCATCACGTCAAGATACTTAAAAATGACTAAATCTTACGAACTGTGCGATCTTGCGAAATGCGATAGAAGCCAATGTCATAAATGGTACTTAAGTCCGCCACGTAGTGAAAGTGCTTTATAAGGTAATTACTCTTTCAAACAAACTATGCTCTAAGTAAAAAAGAATATACTTCTTATCCCACATCTCGCATCCCACAGAATCCTAAAGAACTTTGAGAAAGCGCACAATCAAATATGCGATAATGCGATTTACGATATTGCATCGCAATTGCAAAATCAACATTCTCACAACTTAAGTCTGCCACCTTAAAAGTTTTCCTTCCCATTTTGTGATGTGTACATTAATGAGAAATAAAGGTAGCAATAAGGGACCATTAGTGGCTATTTAATATAGGTTAATGGAATTTATGTTGAAAAGTGTCTCGACGTGATACAATATCTTTTCATCTGTGTTTGATTAAAACTCGTTTCTTGTCACCTTTCCAGGTTATTTGTATCATTCATTCTCATTATCATTCTTACTTGTGTTTATTTGATAAATTCTGCTTTGCTCCATTTCAGGAAAAATCCACAGGGAGCATTGTTAGAAACAATGGGAAAGAAGGGAAAGGCAGCTATGTAACGATCCCTCTTTTCTCCAATACTACGTGTAGCAAAGACAGAGTAACTATGACATGGGAGACCATGTACAACTTGTTAGAAGAGGAGCACCCCAGGCCACTAGAAACAAAGGCCACGTAATTTTCCCAGGATTCATCTGACGCCTCCTATTTTGAAATGGAATGATCTTTCCTACACCGCATAGATGCACAACCAAAAATAATCCCATATACAGACATGGTCAAATGGGTAATTGACGAGGCAGATATTGTAGACCAAACATTCAGGAATCACAGGAAAGAGGTCATGGGTCTTTTTTAGCAAACAACCTACAACTAATGTACCAGTTACCAGAGCTGCAAAAGCTCTACAACAAACAGTTCCTTGAGCAATTTTCCAAGGAAAATGAAGACCCGACAGACGTCACGCAAACCTGGACAACAAGTGAAGGCAAGCTCAAATGGGATAAAATGGGTATGTACTCTACGACATCCATTTCTCCCCCTCATAGTTTCATAGTAGCAATGCTATGTAGATTGTTCGATAAACTCGATAGCACCAAGTTTTCCCTGGAATGGCTCCCATTGATAGATGCAACAGTGAATGCAACAATAATGAACTGGGCTCAAATTCTATCAGACAATTTGGCTAAGGCTATTATAGAATATAGAAGGAAGAGAAATTATTCTCTAAGAGTGTTTCCCCCCTTTTTCATGAGTGCTTTTGTAATGGATGCAATCTATTTTAGTTCTAAATTTCCCAATATGGGATGGAAGTGGACTGTACAGGACCCACTTCCCATCCATATGTACCATAAGATTTTGTGGGAATCTCAATTTCACCCCCATTTTTATAAAATTTGTCAAGGAGTTATGCTACCCATCCATAAAGAAGTGTACAACAGAACCACCCCTAGGTTTTCTAAAGAGGCCAAGGTAGATATCTTGCTAGTAGCCAGATGGTTTGGGGAAGAAACCTTTACCTACATTAGAGTATTCGGGAGCATTGCTTCACTGCATGTTCTCCCATATTACGTCCTTGACAAATTAATGGCCAGAGAAATAGCCTACCAAACAACAAGGGAAGGTGGATTAAGAAGAGCACTGAAAGAGTACAAGAAGGTCATTTGGCCTACATTTCCATTACAATGTGGTGCATTTGCGCTACATAATTTTTGACATGCATGCAAAGAGGAAGAGGTTATTAAATATCTAAAATTAGCTATGGTAAAAGGATTTTACAACTGTTAAGGATTTTACAACTATGGTAAAAGTAAAACAGTTCACCCACGAAGGGGACACCTTTGATGACCTCTTCCTATAGGTAGAAACATATTCACAAGTGTTGCATTTGGCATCGGTACTTTTAACCCCAGATGATCTTAGGGCTTTCCATGTGTATAGGGAAAAAATATTATTGAAGGTCCCATTAGACCTATTGCAGATAGAACCAATAAGGGACCAACTCCCAGTGTAAGCTTGGAGGACATTTCCAAAGAAAACTTTGAAGAAGAAGCCCAAGAGAGATCTATGCACGAGTCAAAGCACTCAGAGCAACAATCTCAAAATGGAGTAGAAAACACAAATAAAGAGTCCGATAAGGACACAACTGGAACTACATAAGAGATGACCGAGAAAACCTCAGCAAAGAAATAAGCAGAAAATAGCCTCTACTTCAACTTAGTCAGGTAACAACCCAATTATGGACTTGTAACATGAATGGGAATAGTTCAACAAAAGGGTTCACAAAGATTCATACCCTGAGCAAAAATCTGAGATATAGAATCCTAATCAAACCCAGCACAAGTCAAATCTAGAAACGATAGAGGAAGGAACTAAGGGCACTCAGGACGTTGAAACCATTCCTACTACTCCTACTTCAGAAATTGTTTTGAGAGTTGAAGAAATACCTCTGCTAGATGTATTTTATAGTCCTACCCACAATGTTGTGGTCAAGAGACAAAGGAAGGAAAGAAAGTTGCACGTTGTAGCTATTACAACTTCTGAAAATGAACCAATGGACATCGTACGGAAGGACTCGTCCATGGACCCATCTAAAAATCTCACAAAATTGTCACAATTCATAGGAGCCTATGCCACAAAAACTATTGACAAAGCGACATAGATCCAAATGCTACTTAAGGAAAAGGAACAAAGAATTTGGCTGTTAGAACAACAATTAGCTTAGGAAAAATCCAATCAACAAGAAGAATTACAAGTAGCCCAACTCCATCAGGGATTTGAACAAATGAGAATACAACATCAGGCCAGCTTAGCAGAAAGAGATGCGCAGATACAAGCTGTTAGCACCTAAATCTGCCCTAGGCTGAAGGAAGGAAAAATTCAAGGTAACCACAAACCATGCTCAGTCTGGTAGCTAGCCCTACCAGAACAGGAGAGGGCTCTCTCTTGTTCTGATAGGGATAGCTACCAGACTGAGCGTGGTTTGTGGTTACCCTAAATTTTCCTTCATTCAGCCTAGGGCAGATTTAGGTGCTGACATAGTGGCGACCATACTAGGGACGAAAATGGTTTGCTTGAAGATTGTCTTGCCCCAGTACATCTATCAAGTTCAGGTATGATGGTTGATGGTGAACAATACATAAGAAGGCTGGAATCATTCACCTAGCAACTCCATTCACTGAAGAATCGAGCAATCAATCCTTCATGCCGACTCCACTACAAAGAGATCAGTAGCTTTGAGATTTTCAAAATGGAGCGGGTTGCAAGAAGATACACTCCCATGAGCCGAGATCACATCCCAGGTTTTCCAAATAAAATTCCGAATGTAGATTGGTCAAGGAATCTGCCTATGTTTAAAGATGATGGTAAGAAGGACACTGCTTTACATCTAGTTTGATTTCACATGCATATTCACAAGTTGAAGGTTGATTTTCCTGAAGATTGCTTAATGAAGATATTCATGGCCACTCTAGAAGGTGAAGCCCAATCTTGGTATGAAAGTTTGCCACCTACTTGTATTTACTGTTTAAAGGATTTTCATGCCATGTTCATTGAAAGATATAAAGACTCTTATCCATCATTAAATCTAGTTCATGACTGTTGCAAACATGCTTCCACTTTTATTGAAAGCCTTGAAAAATACTATGAGGATGATAATTTTATGGATGATGAGATCATGGAAGCCCTGGATGAAAATCCCTTTCAGCAGCGTAAAGACGATCATGAAAATTTGCAGCATGATCAAGATTGTAGTATGGTGGAAAAGGAAAGAATTTTTCATCTTGACAGTCAACAGGAATTACATGAAATGGATCAGCAGTATGAGGAAACTTTGTACACTCCTTCACTGGAAATTAATGAAGATAATCGCTACTTGAGCAAGAGAAAACAAAAAGTTTTATCTCCTTTGTCTGAAGATGAGATAGATCAACTCTTGCACGGTTATGTTCCAGCTCAAGCTAAAGTGGATTTGTTGTGCACACATGGTCAAGAAAGTGTTGGTGAAACTTCTTCCTCTTTTGAAAAGGATCATAGTCCGGTGAACAGCGTTATAGATCAGCAGGTTGAAGAATTCCATATGGCTGAAAGTGATGAAAGAAAAAGTGTCGTTTCAGATTTGTCCATAGAAGAAAACAGCATGCAGGGAAGTCCAATTCTACTTTCAGAATGTGATAACGTTAAGTCAACCCTTTCAGATCCAGATTCGGATTATGGTGACCAAGAAAACCTTGTACTAAGTCCCATGAAAGAGAATTCTGCTGTTAAAATCACCTGGAATGAAGAAAACAAAGTTTTGAATCCAAATGTTCTTATGTCATCAAGACAAAGCCTTCATAAAGAGGTAGTCTAGTTAGCTCATGAACAACAAGATGAGAATTTTGTTCAATTAAGTGAAAAAGTTTCCTTGGATGAATCGTTGGTAGATGATAGAAATGTCATGCTTGGGTTTCAAGAATCATTCGATGTTTCTTTTCTCATGATTGATGAATGCAAAGACAATCTGGCTGTCATGTCATATGAAGATGACCTACAATACATTCAGGCTACTGAAGAGCAGAACATTCAGGATTGTCTTTCAGACTCTTCCTCATATGTTTCGTGTTTTGAAGTGTTCTTTGAAGAGGAAATCTGCTCATCTACTTGTTCAGAATTGTTTGAAGACCAGGAACCTACTCTTATTTATGAAAAGAGATCAGCATCACAAGAAAACGACACCTTGTTCCTTCGGCAAGGGGAAAGACCTTATGTTCTTCATGATCCAATGGCAGATTTGTTGCAGTCAGCAGTGAAGGTGATTATTGCAGTATTCAGTGATGAAGGGGATCATGGTCAATTATGTTTTGGGAGGCCCAATTGCCAGTATCTATTGTTGACCAGAAGATCTGATCCGGAGAATCAATCAAGGAGGCATCTACTTGATTGGTTACATTGGAAGACACATTACACATGATTGTACATATTGCATTAGTAAGCAGGTGGTTTTCATCATGATTTGAAACCCTCGAATCTTGATGGGCTGCTTCCATTGAATAAGTTTTGTTAGTTCTTGTTTTAGTTAAGTCAGTCATGAGTCATTTCCTTTTGCATTGAGTCGATTTTTTCAGTCATGTTGTTTTCATAATTAAGTCGGTTTAAGTCAAGTTTCAGTCAATAAATGAGTCGAAGTCTTGTGTTGTTTGTCGGAATAATGGACTCCATAGCCCAATGGACGAAGGCACTGTCTGCTCACCCAAATCTACCATCCCCCATTGGAGCCAATGTTAGTGTCAGTCTTTGCAGCCTTCCTCCAGTGATCAAACATGCTCTTACAAAGTTATTTTAAGGTGTCAAGGTCAAATTTTATCATTTCAGTGAGTCTTCATGTAGAATTTGGTCACTAGGCATTAGGTCTAGGGTTTGCTTTCACTCTTTTCAAAGTTGTCCAAATGTCGGTCTATGTCACTATTCAGCTGATTCTACCATCATTCAGAGAGTTTTCATCATCATGTCAAGTTCCAATGGGTCATTTTACACCTTGTTCATGCTTCAATTGCGCCTAGCTACGGTCATTTCCCTCTCCTAGGGTTTTGAAGGCAATTTCTCTTGGATGGTCTAATCATCAGCAACACTTGTATCCTGATGTTCATACACCTTCCCCTATCCTTAATGTACCTTATCAAACACTTCCCATCACTGAGATCCCCCGAATTCCTCATTTTTGCACAAACCCTAGTTTCTTGCTACAACTTGGAAATTTTCTAGGTTAGGACTGTGTTTCGCCCTTTTAGACCCCTTCCCCTAACTCAATTTCTTAGATTCTACTTTCCCCTACTTCTTAACATCCATCCCTAGTTCCCAAAATTTCCTCAAGAATTTAGAAGCTCCCTATCCCCTTCATTTCGCTTTATTTCGACAAATCCCTTGTTCCACACATCAGGATAGGTTTTACTCTAATGATGTTTCTGAGTAATAAAACATGAATTTTGGAAAACTGAGAGAGGTTTGTGTCCAAAACAGGCCAAGCAAGAAAAACCTCCTTCACTTTTTACACAGGTGTCATGGTTTTAGAGAAATGTCAAAAATGCAATTGCCTCGGGAGAATTGCTGCACCTCTGAAGTGACCTTGGGAAAATCAATTTTTCTCCTAGCGGTGTTGGTTAAATGACTTTATTGATGAGTCAAATGATAAATAGACATAAATAGATTTCCAATGAGCTATCATGATCTCAATTTGGAGTTGATTAAAGCATTCAAACGTTGACTATAACAACACTCTGCCTTTAGGCAGCCTCATTTGGCACATTTTGACCAGTCTTGGGAGATTTGATTTTTTACATGGCAAATGAACTCAAAATTGAAAACTTCTGGTTGGGTTGGAAAGTAGACTCAAATAAATTTCGAACGAGCTATCTTGCACCAAATTTTGACACCCAGAAGGCCTCCAAAAGTCACCTGGAAATAGGCGCGGCGCACTGGGAGAAATTTTCCAGTGTAAATTTACATTGGCGCGTCGCACATGGGAGGCGCGGCGCACAGGGCTAAAAGGCCTGAATTTCATTAAAATTTGCCTCCAAATTGCCATGTAGGGTCTAAATCATGGCTTTCTCATCAAATTTTATGAATGATATGGTGGTTCTTGGCTATGTTCAATTGCCACAAAACTCATAAGACCAACCACTCAAAAAACATCAAAACCATGGTGGCTAGGGTTGCATAATTGAGGTATTGAGGCCAAGGTTCTGTTTTCCTACCATTTTTCCCTCTCCTACCATTTTTCCCTATCCTCCCTTTCTCATTTTTCCTATTACCCCTACCCTAAAATACTACCAAACCCTAAAACCCTACCTTGCCAAAAACCCAAACCCTACCTTATCAAAAATACCCAAACCCCCTACATGTCCCTAAAAAAAATTCTCCCTATAACCCATGTTCCCATTATATTATTCCCCTCCTAATATTCCCTTGTTTCATTGTCCCCTTGGTGGCAGATTATCAAAACAACCTAGCTTTCACCATCATCAAAAGGGCAGCCTAAATTCAATTTATAAATAACAGTCATGGCATCTGAGGTTTCATCAGAGTATGAGGTGGAGACCCACAGTGATACAGCTTCAGGAGAACAGGCCCCCAGGAGACATCACAGGAGTGGAAAACATGTTAGAGATGATCCAAACACCCTCACTGAGTTTTAGGCATGCCCTCTTGCTATGTCATGTTTCCAACACCTAGCATGTTTTGAATTTTTGTCAAAGAGTGGCAAATGTTAGAGTTCATCATGAGTTGGCCCGTCTTTTTGCACTTCTCCTACATGGAGGTCAGTCTATCTTGGATGGGGTCACTTTCACATTGAAACCCGAAGCCATATCAGTGGCAACATGCATACCAAATGTTGGAGAACAGTGGCATAAGAAGAAGAAGGTGGAGAGGCATCATTATGAGCCTTACATTATGGCCAGTTGTTTGAGTCAGCTCACGAGAGTTTTCCCATTCAGACTTTTGAGAGATGAGTATTCTCCACTCATGAAATTGATCATGAAGTACTTCAGTTGTGAGGGGAGGTTTTCTCGCCTTTATCCTATCACATTAGGTTGCTCATGCACTTTACCAGGGTGCGGATTATGAACCTCCCATTTTTCATTTGTGGGAACATAGAGAGGATGAAAAATTTCATGCAACATAAGACCCCTCAGCAGCAGCTCAACAATGTTTATCACTTTTCTCTTATCCGGATTTTGGTGGATCATCAGTTGGGTTTGCAGGGTATTGCTTGGGAGGACTTCATCTCCCGTGACTTCTTTAGCGCTCCATAGGTAGTATCAGAGGCAGAGCATGAGATAGGTGGTCCTTCACATCAGTATGAGCGCCACGAGACTGCTACTATGCCAGTATTCATCACCTATCAGAGAGGCAATAGACATTTGTTTGCAGTGGCAAAGAGAGTGTTATCTCCACCCGCGGTGGAAGGGGCCTCGCTTCCAACATCAACATCACATGAGCAGGGAAAGGGTAAGGAGCCAGTGCAGGAGGAAGGGCCATCAGGTGAACGAGAGACCGAATTCGTTCTCCTTCATGATGATGAGATAGATACAGAACCAACAAATGCAGAGCTTAAAGAGATCATCTAGGAGAAGCAATCAAAGATTGAGGCCTTATCCCTTGACTTGGGGAGGGCCAAGTGGAACATGAATTACTTGGAGCAGAGAAACAAACAGCTAGAGGATCAGCGGGCGATTATGGAGCTGCAAAACATTCATGAGCATCGCCAAGCTGCTCAAAGGAGAAGAGTTGAGCTCATATCATTGGAGCAAGAGATCAATGAGGATCGAGAGACCCATCTCGAGAGCATGAAAATGCACTTGGACAGGCTGCTGGACAAGGTCAATCAGGACCTTGCCTTGCTGAGACACATGGCTTATCATTAGAGGACACGAAATATGAGTGCAAGGGCCCGGATAAGGAGTTTGAAGGCGAAATTGAGGAAAGCAACAAGAAAATCAAAAGAGGAAAAAGAGAAAGATAGGCTTTGAATCTTGGCTGAGGCTTCCTTAGCCCATCATAACACCCCATAGAGAACCTCCAACCCAAATTTCAAGAAATTTGGGGAATTTTTGGTCACATGACAAATTTTTGGGCAAAACACAGGGTTTTTCTCCCTGTGTGGCGCGGTGCTAAAAATATAGAGCTCCAAATGAGGAATGGTTTACATTTTTGGATTAAGCATGGAAAATCACAACTAATGGTGCCCGGAAATTTTTTTTGGGAAAGATCTGAGTCTCCAGGAGGTCAAAAACACCCAAAAAATGGCCTTTCTGCCCCTTTTTTGACACACAGGAAGCAGTCTGGGGAGAATGAATATTTGGAGGGGAAAATGAGCATCAAATTCAGAAATTCTAGTTGGGTTAGAAAGTAGACAGAATAGGATTTCCAACAAGCCCACTTGGGCACATTTTGGACACTTACAAGTGCCCCAAAATAGGCCCCAAAGTAGTGCGGCGCACAGAGGAAAAATTGCCAAATTTGCTTCCGTTTCGCGAAATTTCGATTCGCGACTTCTCCAAGTGGGCCCGCTCATCTACACTTCGGTATTTTGGCACCAAAGGCAGCATTTAAAGCATTTTATTTCCAGATGGACTTCTATCCAAGTGGTGAAGGAAGGCAAACAGTCACCCAAGCCAAATGTCATGTTTGTAGCGCTGCACCTATAGCTGATGGTTGGCTCTTCACCTCCATTTTGTAATGATTCAAGTAACTCCCAAACCCTTGGGCGTTCTATCTCTTCATGGCACATTCTATATATTGTATGTAAGATATTTGCAAAGGGTTGGTTAGTTTGTAACTTCTGGGAGACTGTGGGAAAGAAACTTTGTTTCTTCACTGTGTATTTTTGACAAAGAATTAATGAAAGGCAGTAGCTCTGTTTCATGAGATTCTTGTGGTTGTGAGTGTAGCAAATGTGTCTCTTATGTTTTCATATGTATTTCTTTATGTTTCATAATTCAATTCATGTTCATTTCCAGTGAAATTTTCTGAGTGAGATTAGGTAGAATTCAATTTTATTACTCTTCCTGTGGGAAAATTTCATGTTCAATGTTCTTCTTTTGTTGAAAAGGATTCATGTTCCTATGCCCTTTTCACACTCCTAAGCAATCTCTTCGTTCCGCGTTATTCCAAACTAAATTGCGACACTTTCCGCCTGCCTTGCCTCATGAAGTAATCTGTGCCTTTGTATTAAATTCTTTGTTCTTTGCTGACCGTTGGTCCCATACCATCCCAGAAGCTCGGTCATTCATAAAAATTGTTTCTTGTATCCATATTCACTCACTAGCCTAAGATCAATATTTCATTGTAAGTCATCTCAGACTGTTCTTTGCTTATCTATTCACTGAGCGTGACTCGGAGAGAGCCCTCTCCTGCTCTGGTAGGGCAAGCTACCAGACTGAGCATGGTTTGTGGTTACCCTGAATTTTGCCTTCATTAAGCCTAGGGCAGATTTAGGTGCTAACACATGCTATGACAGATAAGTTTAAGGATAATCCATAAATCAATGAGTTCATAAAGGAAGCACTCAGTGTTAATTCCCAACTAATGCAGTAGAAGGAAGTACTTTGCCAAAAGATCTCGCAGATAAGTCCGTATTGCGAAACCAATGATAAGCTAACAAACCAAGTCATTGACACAAGACTTGAGTATGACGAAATCCATAAAAAGATTTCTGACTTTATTACATGGAAAGAATCAGAGGATGGGAGAAAGGTTGACCTACTGAAGCTGGGGGAATCTCATAAAGACATCTTGTTCACAGATTGGGATTTTCGGTTGAAATAAGCGGAAAGTGAAACAACGATAACAATGACTGCAACAAACAACATAATAGAATCCATCAATGAAAATATTCATGGCACCAATATTGTTATGGAATGTATACCAGGATTTCTTCTGAATGTAAGACAGTTAGAGTAACAGTGGAGACAGGCAGTGCAAGAAAAGGAGGAGGCAATCAGACAGGTAAGAAGGTTGAATTGGGAAGCATACTGGCAAATTTTAGTGAAACCACACAACCAGTGGATGACCTTGAGGTGCTTAACAACCTCAACACAAAAGATGATTCCAACACTAACAGACGTTATATTTCTGGGGTACTTAAAATCTACAGATGGCCAACCAACTCAGCTCAAGCCAATGACTGATATTTGCGATCTTAGAGATCAAGTCCAAAGGAGTTAGTCATTTAATTTATTTTCTTTTAGTTTTATTTTTGAATATTTTGAGGAAGTTCGTTCAAAACTCCTCAACTATTTTTGTAATAATCTATTTTAGGATCTATAGTTTAGTATTTAAACCCCTCTCATGCATTTAGAGAGAGGTCTAGAAATTTTATCAGAAACATTCTTCAAAACATTGCACTTCTATACTTTTTAGGAGGTTCTGATGGAATGAATGGAACATGATCTATTTTCTTTTAAATATATAGCATTATCTACTGAAATGCACTTTTTTACTCCTAGAATGTGTTGGATTGATTGAAACTGGGTCATTATTGCTGAAGCACATGAGTAGGACTCGTCATATATGGTACTTTTATCTTATGATCTTGTTTTATTTATGTATCAGGCAATACTTCTTCTTTAAATTGTTTTATGTGTGAAAGTTTAAACTACAGTTTAGAATTATTGCATTTTTGTACGATGTTAGCTTTGACTCCATTCTAAATACATGACCGATTTTATATGCAATATATATTTCTCAATCGTTTTGTGTAACTATTTATCCAAAACGATTTTTGTTAAACAATTTTACTTCTTATTGCAGTTGAATGATCTTTATGACCAATTGTTGTAGGACATCATTGCAGATCACATATTGTATTTAATTCTTGGGTATATTTATAGATAAATAGTGTTAAACTAGGATATATGCATGTGTTTAATAGTTAGATTAGATTACACTTAGCTTAATAATTTCCCCATTACATCATATATCACCCCAACAACACTATCAAAATGTTTTCTAGGAAACTAGTCCCATTATCCCCACTTGGAGCCACTACACCAAACGGAAAAGGAGTTGTTAACCAAGGTCCAGATTGGGTGGATTTCCCCCATGTTGTCGCAACAATTTTTGAGGCTTCAACATTTTTGCGCTAAAAGGATGGCCTAACTATGAATGGTAGGTAAATTCAAATCAATAGGTCATTCTAGGAGTTAAAATCCCTCACCATATCCTCCAACTTCTCAATCGCATTATAAATCTCCAATTCCTAAGCGATAAGTTGTAAAGAAACCCTTAGAATCCACTACTATGATCTCAAAGAAGTCAGATCAATTTTCTTCTATAGAAACCCCTGAAGTCCAGTCTTTGATCCATAAGCTGCAGGGGATTTCAATATCTCAAGAAGAATCTGAGTTATCCCAAGCTAGTGTTTCTTCTCAATTTCCTTCCTCTCAAAGGTTAACTAGATCACAAAGCGAAAAATTTAGGATCCCCCCATTTGAATTCCCTCTACCAAACTGAAGGAGAGATAAGAAGACACAATCTGAATCCCATAGTGAGGTTCTCTCATCATCACCTAAATCACCCTCATTCATTCCATCCACTTCATCACAAAATCAACCATCCGCCTCACAACTCTAAATCGTGGTTTACACTAGTACTGGAGCACAAGCCTCCTCTACCCAATCACCTTCAACTACTGGAACATATTCCTCTACACATATACCTATGATGGCTCAAAGACCATGGAAAAATCTAGGAGTTGTTCATATGGTGGGACCCTTACATCCATTTCCTGCCCATCCAGAAAAGTGGTTACCAAAGTTCAATCCCGATGATCGCCTCCCAGCTGAAGAACACATAAACAACTTTACGTTGTCCATAAATCTCAATGAAGTAGTAGAAGAAGATGCAATTATAATATTATTCCCTTATACTTTATAAGGATCAACAATATCATGGTATTTTTCATTACCATCTTGTTCTATTAATAGTTGGGATGCTTTTCAGGAATAGTTCCTAACCAAGTTTGGAGATGACCGATCAATGACTACTCTTATAAATGACCTCTCCAACTTGAAAGTTGAACCTAGAGAACCCATTAAGGACTTAAATTCACGTTTTAATAAGTTATTAAATAAAATACCAACGACATCCAATCCCAGTGATGAAGTCCAAAATGAATGGCACATTTCTGCTCTTCCCTCAAACACAACTATTTTTGTCCATAGAGCTTCCAAACCAACTTTGGCAGGAAACATGAAAGAAGACATAGTTGTATAAAAATGAAAGTAACTTTTAGCGATGAATCCAAGAAAAAAGCACCTAAACATCCTTTTGATCTTGAAGGTCTACAAAAAGTCCTTAAAACCATGTCCAATGAAATGGTTCATATCAAGAAACAGGTAACAAAGACTTCCTCAAGGAAACCTTTTAGACCATACAAAAGAAACCCTACCTCTGATCCTAAGCCTCCAAGTACCATATCAAACGCAGAGTCAGATGTGGAGGAAGAAGAAGTCTTAACAGCAGAAGAACAAACAGATGATGAAGAAGTAGTTGAGTTACGAGGAATGTGGGATTTTATCATTCCCAATGAAGAAAAGAAGCATTACCTGTCCCAACCAGGAGTAGAAGCCTTGTTGATTTGAAACAAACAAATCCAAAGAAGAAGGCATCAACTCTGGCTCCCAAAGACAAAGCAATAGGTAAGAAATCTTCGCCTAAATCCACTCAAACCACTCCTCCTCAAACAAATTCTTCACCTTCATCTAAAACCCTGCTATTCTCTGATGAAATGGAATACAACATCATTGAAGATACGAAAAATACTAGGGCGAGCATCACATTCCATGAGCTTAGCAAGTTAATACATCAACAGAAGCTATTGCTCAAAGAACTAAAAGCAATGCCTACTTCTCCTCTTCCCACTGCTGTAATCTCACAAGTTGCTCAAGAAATGGGAAGGCCTCCTACTACGTCAGTAGACATAATCGGTCCTACTGATATTGATTTAATAGGAGGAAGATCCAAATCCTATACTCCTCCACTTCTTTTGAATTTTGAAGTTTTCAACAAAAATATACACAATTGTTTATTTGATTCTGGAGCTTCATCCAACATTCTACCAAGAACAGTTTATGCGAAATTAAATGTGGAGCCCCAAAAATTTGTTGTTCACATTATGCAGTTAGACCGATCCCAGGTAAAAGTTGTAGGATAACTCAATCAAGTCACTATTAGACTCTCTTCAAACCCGAAAGTCTGTCAAGTCATTGAAATCCATGTGGCTGATATCCTCGAATTCTATGGCCTAATCCTTAGCAGAGATTGGTTAGAAAAGAATCATGGGTATTTCGCAACCGATTGGTCCCACATGTGGCTTTCCTATAATGGTAAGCTGAATCAAATAAGGGTTGACCAAGAGAAACATCAAAAGTATACCATCACAGAATTAGAGGGGGAAAACGAACTAGTCGCATCTAGCAGCAATATCATTGGAAATTACTCAGTCAAATCATTTCTAGGAAATTTTTATGCAAATACCTCACCCTTCTTGGAAAATACTATTATATCGCAAGTTGAAAATTACTCTCAAATAGATGCTTGTAAATGTATAAATTTTGTAGATAAGCCCATAGTTAGCTCTTTATTTTGGAAATTATTTTTTGATGGACCTAAATCTAACGATGGAGCCAGAGCGAGATTCATATTATTTAGCCTAGAAGGGGAAAAAACTATGTTAGCATGTAGGCTTGAATTCGAATGCACAAACAACACTACCGAATATGAAGCATTGGTTCAAGGGATGTATAAAGCCATCAGCCTTGATATCAAATATCTTCAAGTATTTGGAGATTCATAAATTGTGATAAAACAGGTAAGAAATACTATACACTGTCTGTCTAGACATTTGAAACATTATCAATCGTTAGCCCAAGACCTCACTTCTAATTTTATAACGTTTAATATTTCCCCTATCCCAAGACTCCAAAATGTAGTCCCGCTCTTTTGGCTAATGTTGCATCCAAGCTCATTCCAAGAGGAGATTATAGCCCCAATCACTTTTATATTGAATTAATTTTTAGGCCTTCTATTCGTGACAATATCACCAATTGGAAAGTCTTTAATAATGATCTAGATATCATAAGTTTTCTAACATTTGAAGGCTCTTATGATGACTAGATAATAGATGAATATCAACATGATAGCCAGCTTAAGCAAGAAACAACTATGAATTCCATACCTAAGTCTGTGGTTAAGCTGAAATACTTATATGATCTTGATGATAGATTCAAAAAACCCACTAACTCAAAACTTCAAAGTTCAACTTTGAGGTTTGAACTAGTTAATCTTGGAACTGAACTTAAACCTCAAAATATCAATCTAGGAATTGGTCTTACATCAGATGAAAAATCAGCCTTTATTCATTTGTTGAAGAAATACAATAATGTCTTTGCTTGGAACTATGAAGATCTTAAGACATATGACACTTCCATTATTTAGCATACCATTTCCATGATATTCAATGAAAATCCGGTACAACAAAAGCTGAGAAAGATCCACCCGAATTTAGAAAATCAAATCAAATTTGAATAGAATAAGCTGCTCAAAGCCAAAATAATTTTTCTTATCAAGCACCCAAAGTGGGTTTCCAACCTTGTTTTGTCCAAAAAAAATAATAGTGATATTCGAATATGTATAGACTTTCGCAATCTCGACGAAGCTTGTCAAAAGGACAAATTCCCATTACCTCCTATGGAACAAATACTGCAATCAGTTGAAGGCTCATAACTAATGTCTTTTCTGGATGGATTTTCAGGTTATAATCAGTTTCTAGTACATCCAGATGACCGGCTAAAGACTACATTTCGAACCAAGTGGGGCACCTATGCCTATCAAAATATGCCATTCAGATTAATCAATGTTGGTGCAACATTTTAGAGAGCCATGGACATAGCTTTCAAATGTTTTGTGAATAAATCAATGGTAATCTAATCAGATGATATAACTGTGTATTCAAAAAGTCACAGTAACCATTTAAAGGATTTAAAACAAATCTTTGAGCACTGTTAGAGGTATGGAATTTATCCCAATCCCAAGAAATATTTCTTTGCTTTAAGTGAAGGAAATCTCCTTGGATTTATTGTATCCAAAGGAGGAATTCACATTGATCTTGATAGGATAAGAGAACTTTCTGAAATCCATTTACCTCATAACAAGAAATTCATGCAATCTTTCCTCGGCCAGATAAATTTTGTCAAAAGATTTTTCCCTCACTTCTCGTGAATTATTTTACCTCTCCAATCTATGATTAAAAAAAATTCTCTTTTTAAATGGGGACATACTGAGCATGAAGCCTTTGATCTGATTAAACAAGCAATCATAAATTCTCCCTCTTTAGCAACCTCGATTTTTTCTAAACATTTCATTTTATATACCTTTGCTTCTGAGAAATCATATGCAGCTATATTAACGTAGGTTAATGATGACAAAGCTGAAGCACCAATTTCTTTATTTAGCTCCAATTTCCATGGGGCTAAATTAAACTATTCAGATGTTGAAAAAAAAGCTCTTGCTGTTTTCAAATCAATAAAAAATTTCAGACCCTTTCTCCTCAAAACTCACACCAAGGTAGTAGTCTCATTCTCAGCAGTGATAAATTTATTAATACAAAGAGATGTAGGTGAGAAAAGGGAAAATTGGCTAACAACACTGCAAGAATATGACATTGAGATCAGACCAGCTAAAATTGTAAAAGGTCAAGGTTTTTGCAGAATGTTAGCAGGAGCATCAAACTTACTAGCACTATAAGATCTAGGTGATGATATACAAGTATATGAGGTAAGCCTCAATGACACTAAATCCAAATATGCTGATATCATCATTTATTTGAAAAATGGATATGCCCGTACGCAACTAAGTTACAAAACAAAAAGGGCTTTGAGGTTAAAATCTAAACAATATGAAATCATCAATAATGTGTTTTTTAGAATGAATTATGATTCTGTCTTGATTAGATGTCTTGAAAAATCTGAGGTAGAAAAGGTTTTGCAGAAACTCCATGATGGACCAGCTGGTGGACATTTTGGAGGGGACACAACCGCACATAAAATCTTGCATGCTGGCTATTATTGGCCAACCTTATTCAAAAATGCACATGAATATGTAAGGAAATGTAAAATTTGTCAAATAGCTGCTGGAAGACAGAGGAAACATGCATTACCATTGCAGTCGGTCAACATTGAACAACCATTTGAACAATGGGGACTGGACATAATAGGTGAGATTGTTCCTCACTCCTCAAAGCAGCATAAATATATCCTTACAACAACTGATTACTTCACAAAGTGGGTGGAAGCAATTCCACTTAAGGTAGCCAATTATGAAAACATCATTAAATGTATTGACCAATTTATTATTACTAGATTTGGTCTACCATCTACCCTCATGTTTGACAATGCGTCTTATTTTATAGGCAATGCTATGAGAGAATTTGTTGTTAAAAGTGGTTTTAAAATTAAATATTTTTCTAAATACTATCCTCAGGGAAATGGCTTGGCCAAATCTACAAACAAAAATCTCATAAGAATCATCTAACTAACCATTGATCAAAGTCAGAAAAACTGGCACAAATATTTAACACTTTCTCTATGGGAAGATTGAATAACACAGAAGGCCTCAATAGGCACTTCTCCCTTTAATTCTGTCTATGGAAAAGAATTTTTCCTCCCTACAAATATAACTATTCCATCTCTAGCCCTAGTTCAATTTATTGAAGAAATTCCTTCCTCTTCTATGCCATTAAGACAATCACAAATCCTCAAGCTCGAAGAAGAAAGGGAAAATGCCAAAATCACACATGCACATCATCAACAATTTGTCAAATCTTCATTTGATGCGAATTCTGTAAATTCAAAATCCTTTCAGCTCAGAGACCTGGTATTTAAATGGGATAAATCACATGAGGAAAAAGGTAAGAATACCAAATTCCAAAGAATGTGCCTTGGCCCGTTTCAGATTGTGGAACAAATAGGCCCATCAACCTTTCTATTGCAAGATTTATCAGGCAAGAGAGATTCTCTAGATGATAGTCCTATGCATGGTCTTCTAATTGATGATTAACTGAATGAGAAAGGAAATCTGATGAGGGAGGCACAGAGCATGGTTCTCTAGATAAAAACATATCAAATTGGAATCAGTAGGATCAATACCCCCGATAGCCGACAACAAAGATTTTCGTTGTGATGGGCAGCTTTGGAGCACCTCGAGAGCCAACATAGCTGACAGTGCCTGAGCCAAGTCCTCAATAGTATTATAGTGTTGAGCGGCTCGAGCGTTGGGATTGTATGAGGATTTCCTTAGCACACCTTGAGAGGGTGTCCGTATAGCAGAATCAGGGTTAGGGTGCTCGATATGAGGAGGGCCAGAACTCGGGCCAGAAGAATAAGGGGTGGCTTCTTTCTCTTTCCCGATCGTCGGAGCAGGAGTTTGGTAATTTTTTAATCTAGTAGCCACGTTAATAGGCGTACTCATCATGAACACTTGAGATCCTAAGGAAGCAGAGGATTGGGGTTGGTTTACCATTTGGGTTTTCTGAGACGGAAATGGCTCTTTTAGGATAGCTGGGGTCGCTTTGAGCAAATGAATAACTTCGGATCATTGGGGGAAATCCTTGGTATAGTGATCCTCCTCGCAAATGAGGTAGGGATACTTAGGTTTCTGTTGTGTAGATTCACCAGCAGACGATTTAGGAGGATCATGTTTTGGATCATCGAATTTACCCCTGACTTTGCCTTTCTTCTTACCTTTCGAGGATTTGACCGATGCGGTAGACTGTACAGCATGAACCTTTGAGGTTTTACCAAGGCCTGGTGGATTCTGGGAAGAACTATTGGGAATAGTGTTTGAGACCGACTTCTGTTTGGAAGAAGGGTTAGTAGGGGTCTGGGAAATTGAACCAATGACTCCATCAACAGGAGGTGTAGCCTGCGACTTCGATGTCATGGGATCAGATGATGGCCATGGAGAATCAGGTAATAACTCATACAAAGTGACAGACTAAGAGTAAACTAGATCTAAGTATTGGGCATGAGCAATGGCTTGTTCTTCAGTGACCTTGAATACATTAAAAATATCCAGTCATAGGTTGTTGATAAGCAACGTACGAGTTAAGAGGTTGTTGAGCTTGTTGACCTTGGACATATGGGTATTGTACCTATTGTCCTTAAACATACGGGTGGTGAACCTGTTGCCCCTGAATAAGAGGATTTTAGACCTGGTGCCCTTGAGCATAAGGATTATACACTTATTTCCTTGTACATAGGGATTCTGTACCTATTGACCTAGGACATTAGGGTTTTGTACCTGCTGCCCTTGGCCAAAAGGATTCTGGACCTGTTGACCTAGGACATTAGGGTTTTGGGCCTGCTGCTACAAGACTTAACCCTATCCTTGCCCTTGCAAGGGTTGACCTTCTGATATGTATATAAGGGTTGTTGCTACCCGAGATGGTTTTGCTATTGCGAGGGTTGGCCCTGTGGCTGGAGAATTTGTCCCTGGGGCTACAGAGGTTGGTCTTGTGAGGACATGTCCTGGAAGGTTTGCGGAGCATACAACATTTGCTGCTACACAGTTTTATGCAATGGTTGCAGGGGTTTCCCTTGCGATTGTTGCAGTTGACCTTGCTGTGGGATCATTTTCCCTTGTTGTTGCACGGATAGGCCTTGTTGCAACAAAGGTTTCCCTTGTTGTTGTAGAGGTTGTCCTTGTTGTTGCAAGGGTACATTGCTCAATCTAGCAAGATCATCAAGGTTTTGAATAACACCAGAAGAAGGTTGGTTCATACCAAGCATGTGAGCCTGTGATTCACTCACATTTGTGGTGCCTGACACCATAGAAACATTCAGATTCTACCCCCCAGGTGGTGGCACAGCCTGGCCATTGACCGGAGGGATCGAGGAACTAATAGAGACATTCTTCAAAACCGTTGGTTGAACTAGATGAGTAACTGGGATAGATGATACAAGAGGGTTCAGAATGGTGGGTTGCACTGGGACTGAGGTAACAGCATGTTGGGAGGTCAAGTTTGCAACGAACAGAACTATAGTAGGCATGGCATCAGATGCCGAAAAAGGGTTATGGTAAAGTGATGAGGTACTAGGTGTACCTAAAACCAATTGTGCCAAAGACACACAATTAGGCGGCAATTCCTGATACACACTGATGGGAATGCTCCCTTTATAGGGGAAACCTTCAGGAGGAAAAGGATGTTCTTCCTCCTCGATAGTGTGTGGAGTGGAAAATTTTGGCTCATCTGGAGAGGTGACTAGAGCATCACCTTCGGGTTCCATATCTGGGAACAAATGATGAATGACTGAAGAAGTACGAGTGGATAATTCCAAAGGAACACTCGGCTGATCATATGGATTGTACAGACACTACAGTGATATCACAACAGGGTAAAACAAAGGATTCAGAGTATAGATAACCAGTCCAAGATGACCATCAATGGTCGGCGAATTCTCAGGAGTTTAAATGGGATCGTCCAAATATTCTGGGCCAAAATCAGTAGGTGACCCAGTATCTAAAGTAGGTGGAGAAAATGATGACAAAGGTTGAATGCTCAGAACTATTCCAAGTTCAACACCTTGGTCCTCAAGTGACTCTGGTAATTCAGGAAATGGCTCCTTAGGCAATCTTTCAGATGGAGGAGAGCAAGAGGAACTAGGTGAACCAGATGGTTCAGCCATGATGACCTTGTCTTAGTTAACAGGAAAAGAGAGAGATAAACTTCAAGGATTTAAAAGTTCTTTAAGGGAAACCCACGATTTGGTCTAGAAAAGACTAACATGATGTTATAAGACTGTGGGAAATCAATTTAATAATACACATAAATAGACTGGTGTTCTTCCATTTTTTAAGAGTCGAGAAAGAAACAAAAATGACTCTATCGCTTTCGATTGGAAATTAGCTCGAAAGGACAAGTGATCAAATGATATTTTATGTTTAATGAGTCAAAAAGATCAAATGACTTCTCTGGATGATCTAGGTAAAAAGGATTACTAGGCAACCGTGAACTATAGAATACCTCCTAGCGAACTGAGAAGTATGGGCAGGCAACTCCCCAAATGCTGTGTTCGGTGTATCACGTTTGCATCGGCTTCCTATGGATAAAGGATTGAAGCCTAGAGGGGTCTCCCGTTATATACTCAATGGTACAGGGAGCACAAATGCGTACTAGTGCTATCTAGTTCCGAAGCAAATGACAACTACTAGGTTTAAAGACGCTGGAACACATATCTAGCCTAGACCTTCTAGATATGACCGTTAAATGTCAAATTCGCCTTAGGTTGATTGAGTTCATTTTAAAGCTTATCTTGAGTTATGTCTCAGTTTTCAGGCCTTAGCGATGTGACTCGAAAAACCATAAATGCAACTAAATGAGACAAGACCCTTTCAAGTTGATGAATTGTCTACACTAGAGAGGGTAGAAAACACATAATCAAATGCAAACAACCAAGAAACTAAAAGAAAAATGATTTTTCACTACTTCACTTTTTGAGAAAATAAACTAATGAAAAATACATTCCAATTCCTAATTTCCTAACAAGTACATTTCTAATAGTCCTTCCAAAAGAAAAAAGAGTTATTTTCCTTTTCAAATGCCAATGCAATCCTATTCTTTAATGATGCTGACTACAGTAGCATATTGATGCAACAAACTAGAATTTCATACTTTTCATGAAATGACCAAATGATTTTTTTGCATACAACACTTAAATGAATTTTTTTTTGAGATAATTATCTCTTCAAGCAAATGAAAACATGAAAAGAGAGACTCATTCAGACTAATGAAACACCGACTTTACCAAAAACAAGACAAGCAATGTGATCCATGCTGGAAAAGAAACGTTTAGACAAGAAAACGAAAACTTTTCAAACTTGTGTAATGGAGGTCAAAGCCATAATAGGACCACAAACAAAATGCAAGGACTAAATGCACCAATAACTCGACTCATTGAGTTCACAATCAATTGAATGGATGACAATCTAGATGACCTAATGCCACTAACAACTCAATGACCCAAGAAATCAAGCGGAAATATGACAAACCAAATGAAAAGCAACTTTCTAGTTAGGGAGAAAATGGTCTAAAAGGCTTACGGGGTCAAAATCATGAGAGAAAAACACACTGGCCAAGATTGGGGACAAACCCTAATCTTCACTTATAGGCATCAACGTGACTGCCTAACTGACAACAGGTGCCAGAGGGAGGTCTGCGCGACTGTTTCTCAGCATATAATTCTAATTGGCGTGATTGTCAGCGAATTAAGCACGCTGAGTGAGGAAGCCAAGAAAAATATAATTTTTTTTTAAAGTTGGGACCAGATTTGCTACTATGAATTTCAAACTCAGACCAATAAGCAAAGGAAAACAAACAGAACCAAAGGGAAAAAATGGAACTAGAAAAGTTCACATAAAATCATGAAATCTCAAACATATAAATAGAAGGATTGACAGCCTAGTATGGTTGCCAATTTGTGGTGAAGTAAAATTATGAGTGCGGACACAAACAATTCCTCTAGCCCGATAATGGGTCTAGCCACAACCGATACATTTTATGGAAGATTTCCTTAGGTTAGAACCAATTAAGAGGGCCTACCTCTTAGTGCGCTTATCCCTTTTGATGATGTCCTTGCTTGTTCACTTCAGCTATCTCTCATTTCCTTCTTCAAACACTTGAAACAAGTAAACAACAGAAACAACAACCATGATAATAAAACAATTGTAATTCAACCTACTTAACAAGTCAAGAAACATTAATCCATGAACATGTAAGATGACACATCATGTAGGAAATCAATCGATAGTTTCATATATATTGAATCAAGAAGAGATTACAACCATTGTCTTGGTGTTTTCGTTCTCCTCTGACAAAACTAGGTTCCCACACACTTATGTTAGCATTCCATGATGGCTTCAATAATGATAGTTTTAAGGCTTTTCCCTTCAGGCTTCACACTAAACCAAATTCACACTTATCCCTCACACAACTAGAGAGCTACAATTATGAATAGCTTATTGTTTACTCCAAACTTAATTAGCACTAGCACACCAACCTTAACACTAACTTGTGCTTGGGAAAAAGGGAGGTTTATATAGCATGAATGGATGGGAGATGGATCCTCTTCTCATGGGAGAAGGTCTTATCTCTTGAGGTAGTTCCATCTTTATAGGGGAAAGGAGCCCAAACTGACATCCTTGACCCCATCCAGCCAAACCATTTACCAGACTTCCGTTACAAAGTTTCTAGAGGTGGAAGCTCAGGCTCCTTATTTAAAAAAAATTCCATAAGAGGACTAGCGTGACTGGAACAAATATCATTCACTGTGGTCAGTGCTAGGGACAGTATTAATCCCTGCATATCCGCACAAGGAGGATAAGGGCCATTAGCGTCGCTCTTGTAAATTGGGAAAAACAAAATATTTTGGGGAAATGGTGCAAGAGGGAATTGTTCTGCTCATGAAGAAGGACACAATGGGAGCTTCTTCATGAAGGGAAAGCATGTAGGGTTCACTGTAGAGGTCCTCTAGAATCAAGGAACAGGGAGTACAGGCATAGTGACAAAAGGCCTCCAAGTTATGATGAAAGTTATCATATGGAATATAAGGGAACTCAAAAACATTACCGAATATTAGGTTATAAAAGTCCTCATAAGGTCAGAAAACCTCAAGTTCTTTTCTTTAAAGAAACAAAGTTAGAGAAGGAAGAAATGTTAAGTTTATCAAAAACATTTTTGAGTTCTAGTTCTTTGGTTGCTCGAAGCTCGATCAGAGCCTCCAATGGTCCTATCACCCTCTGGATTGACTCCATGTTCTCACTAAAATCCACCCTTAAATATGGGTTCTGGATTTTTGTCAAATTAGCACATTATGATAGGGGAGAAGTGATTTCGTTCATCAATATGTATGCTTCTACTAATTATAGTGATAAAAGTTAATTTTGGGACTCGTTAATCAAGTTGAAGGAGGACTGGTGGCACAATGATTCAAGTGTTGGAAGTGACTTCAAAATAGTTCTCTTCTCCTTGGAGAAGTGAGGAGGTTTACCCTTAAGGAGGTCAACCCTCAAGTACACCGATTAAGGTTGCCCCCTCAGGTCCACATGTAAAGAGTGGTACCTAAAGCACTGAGGCAAGATGGCCCCTCAACTCCGTTAACTCGCCCCCTCAAGGACTATGATTCAAAGTAGCTCCTAGTATGCCTGAGGCAAGGCAGTCCCCTTAAGGTGCCCCTATATCCACTTTGAGAGCATATTGTTGGCTTGGTGGGGCTTGACCTAGGTTCAAAGTTAGTTAGCAAAACAAATCCCTACACTACTGGCCCTTTCGGCATCAGCCCATGGAGCATGGACCGAAGTCTCACTCGAAGCAGTATGGGGGGATGCTAGAACTAAGTTTTTTCACCCTGAGATGGTCGTGATGTCGGTTTATTCCTTCTATTCCTGCTTTTGTGTAGGTCATTGAGTTCTAGGGCTCTATCTATCTATCCCTTTACTCCACCCTTTGGTACCTCCGCGAAGGGGTACGATTGGCCTTCCCGCAGCCCTAACCTGCGATTCAGGTACTTTCCCGCTACTAGAGCAGCATATCATGTAGATTCCCAATCTAGCTTAAGTGTCTTACTTATCTTATTAAACAATCACAGTTAACACCACGTAAATAGATATCCTTATTTGCGTTCAATTATCCAACGTAATTACATACATTCACACATCACATAAGCATTATAAATGAAATTTATACACAATAGGACAAGGTGTATTAATAGGAAACAAAGGCACATAATTTTTAGAATGTTTCTCTTTATTGATATCTTCAGATGATTACAAACTCTATCCACCCTTCGCACACAACTGTATGGGTTCGTGCACTCAGCTACCGACTTCTGCCCTAGGCCTCTGCACACTCTCAGATGATATGTTACCAATAATTTTTCACTCAGACAATATCTTCCCAACAGAAATTTTTGAACAACAACTTAGGTTCTGATACCATTAACACATATTGGAAGCATAGCCTATAGGCTAGAAAGAGATGAATAAGATAGTACACGGATCACTAGTTGCCACATTACTCTAAGAAGATTCTGCAACTTTCTGGATCGAGACAACTTTGATGAAGAACGACAAGAACAGGCATTCTACACAGGTATGGGATTACAAAATTTTGTAACTAATTTGTTTTACTCTGTGCAGTTCTCCTTTTGGTATGAACACATGCCAGTCGAAGATATGGAAGAAGAAGACCCACTTCCAGAATGGTTCTTAGATTGGTGGAAGATTTATGGATTATCTCCATTAATCTTAAAACCATATTCCTTCACCTTATTAAAGATTCCCAACTTCACTCCGCAGACACCATGCCTGACAGATGTCCTAAGAAAAACAATCAATGATCTTGCAAATCTGAGTGATCTTGATTTTCTACAAGGAGTACGAAGATGTGGCCATATACGCTGGTTCGTAATGAATCACTACAAAGAATGAATACTTTACACCAGCAATAACTCCAATTATGAAGATTTTCATCAGCAGATAAATCCATAACACAATCCTTATCTTAATCTTAACTACTTGGAATTACCAGATCCCCATGACACGAATATTTGGGAAACAGAGAAAGAGATATGGGTCCAGTACTATTCAAATTTCTTGATTGAATGGTGGAATCTCCAACACTACAGATGGCCTCAAGTAGATTGCTACACCATGATGTAATGTCTTTCCAACCGACAATGGAGTTGGACGGGTCTTGCGTAGATTCCCCGGACAAGAATATCTACTGTGTAAATAATGAGATATGCAAATCTCATCTTTTCAGTTTTTTGAGGGTTCTCTTGTACGAATCTCCTCTATGTAAACATAAAATAAATCCGGTCCCCATATGCCTCTGGCTTTCCGTATTGAAATAGGGATGAGATAACATGAGTAGTCCGCTCATGCCTGGATTTGGTCTTGCTTTTGTCAGACTGTACATCCTATTGTCAGCAGAAGCATCTTGCTATCTATCAATCTTGTTGATGACTCATGAGATACTTGAGTCCTATAAATAGATGAGACTTGAGGATGGAGAGCATTCGGGTCTGAAGAGTTTAGAGTTTTAGGAGTCTGGATTCGAGTGAATTTTCCTGCTCTGCATCTGCGGACCATAGTGTCTGATCTGCTTGCATCACGAAAGGTTCACCCTGGTCTTATAGTATTGGTTTGGAAGCCTGCGCATCGGTGTGCTCGGCACTGGTGAGAACCTAAAGTGGCTGAACCATAGGAAAAGTCTAAAAGTCTATCATAATATTTCTAAGGCAGAGTCTGTCCATCGCCAGGCAGCCTCCAGTAATACTTGTTCCCAACGAACGGTATGAAGTCTGGTAAATGCGACGACAGTCGATCTCTGTAAAGAAATAATCCTTCTGTAATATCTGAATCCTATTTCTGATAAATATAAATCAAAAGCCTTTGGCTATTTTCATTTACTACCTTCCTTATCTGTTCCGCATTTGTGTTAATGATCCTGTGTTAATGGTATCAGAGCCTGAGTTGTTGTTCAAAAATTTCTGTTGGGAAGATATTGTCTGAGCGAAAAACTATTGGTAACATATTGTCTGAGTGGATCACTAGTTTCGTTGAGGCCATGAATAGTGCGTAAAGCCCGTGCGGAGCCGCTAAAGGCGTTGAAGGAGCTGCAGAGCCTCTACCTACACTAAGAACTGAAACTTAGACTTCTCTCCTTGTTGCTCAAGGCTTCTTACTTCTACCAAACTTATCAATGAATACTTAGAGCTTACTTACTTATCTCTTTTTATACAATCCCATGGTCCACGGACCATGGGTAGATCTTTAGAGCCAACTTTACACTTTACAAAATAAGGGTGGACAACCCTTTATGACTCATGACACCTTCGCGCTCCGCGACCACAAAATGCAGAGACTTTACAACTTTATTACAAAGTTTGACCCTAAACATGGTCTTTTAGCACCAAAACTGTCCTTGGGGGATCCTGTTCCCAACAAGCCCCCAACACAAACATCATGACTCACCCTTGAGTCACTCGCTAGGCATGGAGATCTTAGCACAAAGACCCCCCAAATCGACCTGTATGACCGCAACCTCGATAGTGCACTGTGCGACTGCTTGCTTTGTGTCTTTGACCATCTGCTTGTTCACTTCTCCAGAACTATTGGATTATAGATTTTGTTGAGTTTCTTGCAGAGTTGCAAGCTTTCCTTCGATAGAGGTTGCAACCGGATAAGCCTCATCTAGCCAGGGCTTCAGTTGCACCTTCAACACTGCTTCCTTGTGCAACGCTACATCCACCTGTTCTTTTAGCTGCTTAGCCTCCTACAGCTTCGCCAGTCTCTCTCTGAGCATGATGTTTCGCGTTGTGCCCTTGACCTCATCATAGTGCTAATATAGCTCACGCACTTCTGTCTCTAGTTGCTATACATTCGTGTCCTCCTGCAAGCTCGTCAGGACCTCGAACAACTGCTTAAAAAGTTGTGTGTAGTCTGCTACTGCACTGTCAATCGCTATTATTGCCTCTGTGACAATGATTTCACATTTCTTGAAGGTTGGGCCTTCAACTGTAGTTCGGTGATCTACAAGTTCAACTCCAACTGAACCCTTGCCATTTCTGTATGAGTGTCGCACACCCCTGTAGCCAGTTAGCGGACGCGCACCTCGACTAGTTCCTTCTCAGGAATGGCAGACTCTAGGACCATTCGGCATGCATCCTCCATGACCTGAAGTATATGCTTGTTCTGGTCGGTCGCCTTGGTCATGGCAGTGATGGGAGAGTCACGCTGTAGTTCCATCTATTCATTGTTAATCCACTACTCGCTGATCACCTGTAGGGCATGGTGCTCGTGGGCCCTCAACTCTGTAATCACTCCATCCTGCAATAGGTGGAGCACCTTGCCAGGGAGTGCTACTAGATTGAACCCTACTCCCTCAAGGGGACTGATAGTGGGTCTGTCAGCTTCATTCTCTGTGGTCAGTGCTCCATCAGGCAGTAGTATCGCACTGGAGGCCATCGCGCGCAAAATCACAATATCTTTTGAAGTGTCGATAGCAAGGCTGGTGGACACCATGCCATCCTGTGACACGTGGGTCTGCAGCTCCTACAGAGCTGTCTGGATAGCCCCCAAGATTAGTTGCTGCTGCTGCTCAAAGTATTGTAGGGCCTCTGCGGTGACATCCTGTACCGTGTCGCCAATGTCATGCAAATTGCCCTTTGTGAGGGTGATTGGGTCCAACGATGTCTTAGTAGCCTTAGATTTCTTCCTGGACCCTCCTTTCTCTTGCTCTCTTGGACGTTTGATGCGGCCGAACGTCGCTTGTGGATCCGTTTCATGCTTCTCTATCTACTTGTCCATCTCTTCCTTTATCTTGGGTGAAGGCGACCTCGCGCCTTTGTCAATGCCTTGCTCTGTTCCACCTATTTGCTTGGTCATCTACTGAGTGGCATCACACTCCACCTAGACCTTGTTAGCGGCCTCCTTCTTATTCCTTTTGTCTTAGTTGCGTCATCTTGAGCTTGGCCTCCTCCTTCTTGCGCTACGCGATGAACTTGCTTCCTCCCACCACCAATTCTGTTGTAGTGTGCCATTCTGTCAGCTAGCAATCAAGTACTGCATCAATGGCATCATCCATTGCCAGGTAATGCAAGTCATACCATGTCTACGCAAGGTCCTTCCATGCCCTGATGTACATATGGTGAAAATCGTCTTTAAACTCCACGTATCCTTACATATTGGTAAACACTGTAGGAAACAACCGTGGTTTGCGATTGATGGCCATGTGGATGTTCATCTCCATCAAGATCTAGAAGATCTTGTTGTCCTAGATACGTTGCACATCCTTGGTCACCCACAGTGAAGCATACTTCGATGTTTCTGGTAGGTTTGGTGTGACCGAAGAGAATTGACTATCTTTTGGTAGCTCCCATGCTACTAGCACAATAGGCAGCAAGAGCCACGTATAGTGGAATGTCTTGCTGAGCTCCTATGACTCATGGAAGTTTGCAAGGAACTCACCGTGTAGATAGTCTACCCAATTGAACTGGACTCCTTTGGTGCATTGGGCTGCTAGCGCGACGACAAGCGCCAACACCTCATTGGCGCGACACTTCCTCATCACCTTCCCTGCCAAAATCTGCATAGCCACATTTACAACAGGGTCATAGATGCTAGATATGGCATATCCACATGGCTTCTTTACCAGCTTAAACTTCTCTTTCATGGCCTCCGCGAGGGCCTTCTCACCACCTTTTTCGCCAAATATCATGGCCGGATTTTCTCCTGTGTAGGGCAACCACGTGATCCTGTGGATCAACCTGTCAGTGATGGGTATTGGTTCCTCCAGTCACAGACACCCATCATGCACCAAGCATAGTAGCTGCTTAATGACCAATAATTTAACTGGGGTGTAGTTGTAGTGCGACACCCATAGTAGGTTATGCAGACCTACCTTGTCTACTCCTCTGAGCCACCTTTGCGGCTCCAACGCGGTCACCCTGGTGGTTGTGTCAATAATGTGGTGCATCAGCTACTCGGTCGCTAAGTGTGGGAACTTTTCATGGTTAGCCAAGTCCCAATCTTTGAGTTTTAACAGAGGAACCCGCCCCAAGCACGGCCCTTCAAAAACAATTTCATCCATCAGCAGAGGCGTTTGCAAGGGGACCTTTCTCTCATTGATATCTTTCGAGACCTTGGTATTGCCTTTGCACAGAGGGACGTACTTAAGCAACTGAGTGATAGGGTTAGCACCCTGGGCTTCAACTTCCTCCATGTCTATCATCACATCCTCCTCATCTATCAGGATGTCTTCGATTTCTTCCTCCTCTGGCTCCAAATTGATGGCTTTGCCCTTTTCCTGTGCAGTGGGATTATCCTTTTGTGGGTTTCTTCTCGGCGATGCACAAACTGGTATTGTAGGCTGCTTTCCCTTCTTATCCTTCATGCTCTCCTTGGTTGGAGTGGGCTTTGGTCTCAACATCCTTGGTGATTTGGGGACTTCCACTAATACTTCGGCAACTTCTGGAGCAGGTTCTTCGACCTCCATAACAATTTCTGGCACCAACTCCTCTGCTTCAGTATCTATAGCTTCTGTGGGTGCTGACATAATGCTTTCCAGCAGTGCTTGTGACATCTCTGGTAATTTATCAAATGTTGAACTCGCTATCAAAACCTTAAAGCATTCTCAGTTCATGTGCACCTGAGAGCTCAACAACTCAATTCTCAAAATGCCAAGTGTTTTTCGCTGGACAACCACCTGTTATCTAGAGGGAATTTTGAATTCAAATCTGACCGTTCCCCCCAAATTCAGTTCATTAATGCTGGATTGGTGGTAGATTTTCAAGGATCTGACCCATAAATTTCATCTTAAATGTCGGCCACCCACTCCATTTGGCCACATTTCTATCGTCAAATCATGAACAGTGACTTTAACGGTCACTTTTCGGCTAACCTACCTTATTTCTCCCTGGGTAGTGTAGTCCCATTTGTGTTGTCATTAACCCTGTGACACTTCCTTGCTTCGTACAATCCTCTAATCGCACAGTCCCCCAACCCAGACAGTGTAGTTTATAGTCTCGCACCTCCTTTCAGCTATTTGGAGTGTTAAGACTGTGCTACCTTCATGTAGTCACATGGCCGGACCATCGGTGTATGGCATCAATCGACTACCATTCACCTTTCCTGGGAAGGGATCACCATTCAATTGGACCAACTAAACCGCTCCTCCATCGATAATCTCCTTAATGGCATAGGGCCCTAACCAATGCATTCTGAACTTCCCTGGAAATTTATCAAACTTTTTGACATATAACAAAACTAGGTCATTTACCTTAAATGTGCACACCTTAATGTGCTGATCATGCCATGCTTTTTCACGCTACTTTTGGACCTGTTGGTGAAATCTAGCTAGAAATATTTCTTCCTCAAGCTCATCCAGCTGTGTGAGCCTCTCCTCTATGGCTCCACGATCCATCATACCCGTGAGCGTCGCTATGCATAGACTAGGCACAACGTATTCCATGGGCATCACCACGTCAACACCATATACAAGCATAAAGGGCATTTGTCCAGTGAATTTCTTACATGTTGTCCAATAGGCCCATAGTACTGTGGTTATGCGCAGGTGCCAATCACTTCACTGAGTATTGAAAACCTTGGTTAGCATGTTTTCTAGCACTTTATTGAATGCTTCCACCATCCCATTAGCCTGCGGGTGATAAGGTGTGCTCTTTTGATGATATACCTGAAATTCCTCCCCTAGCGCGCTGATCGTCTCATTCAAAAAGTACGTACCGCGATCACTCATCAAAATCTTTGGACACCCAAATCGCATCAGTACATACTCAAATAGGAGCTTTGCAGCAATTGCGCTTATGCAATCCTTTACAGGTTATACCTCCGCCCATCGAGTCAAATATTCTGTCGTGGTGATAATGTACCTCACTCCTGTCTTCTTCCCTTCACGTTGAATGGGTCCCACAAAATATATCACCCATTTTTCAAAGGGTTGTAACGTCATTTGTGGATTCAGAGGCAACTCATCCCTCTACGATGGCCTGCCAATCCTTTGACACACATCACACGCTTTGCAGTAAGCTTTTGAATCCTGATGGAGGGTTGGCCACCACAACCCTACACGTAGAATCTTCTGCGCGGTTTCTCTTCTTGCATAATGTCCTCCCGTGGCGCTCCCATGAGCATATGCAAGGATACTGCTCCTTTCAAACTTCAGTAGATATCGTCGCAATATTTCATCAAACCCCATTTTGTATAGATGCCCAACCATGACAGAAACATCTGTCGTGTGCACCACTAACTCTTTCTTTTGCTGGACGGTGTATCCTTCCAGGGCACTTCCTATCATTAGGAAGTGTATGATATCTTCAAAATTACCATCTGCAACATGCACTACAAATAGTTGTGCATGAGGCAATCCTTCCTCCAAATTAGTGGGCTCTTTGTTGTTGGGAAAAGTATCCAATACGGAATGACCCTATCCCACTCTAAGGGTGATAGTACCTCAGCAACAACCGAATGCAAAGCTATTCAATATTACTTCTTTATGAGACGTAAGAGAGAGGAGAAACGGATCCACTAACCGTTATCTTCCGCTAATGGTTGATCCAATCTTCCCTCTTTGCTGCTTGCTCCCAGCTCCTTGCTCTTTCACTGGCCCCAGCTACACAAAGATCCTGCAAAAGCACAAGAAAGGGAAACTACAAGAAGCATACATCCATAATTGATTCAAGGATTAGAATAAATCAAATATACAAGCATCAATTCGCCATTGAGACACATGCATATAGAAGAACCTCAAATGCTTTATTAATGGAAGAAGTAAAGTTCTGAGAGTGTTACAACCATAAAAGGCCCAATCCAGCAACACCTCCCAGTAGAAAGAAATCTCCTCTTCACCTCCTTCAAGAAAATCACCCAATAGTTCTATACTCAAACCAACAGCACTTCCTTACATTCACAAGATTCCAGCCTCCCTAGACCTCATGAGAGAGCTCTATATATAGGAGTTTTGGAGAAAGGATGAGTCAGCTTGAGGCTGGCATGAAGCTGACTAGTGTCCTCTCCCACTTCAGTTATTCTTGAGTTCTTGAGTCCACTTGGAGGTTCTTGCTTCCACTTGGAGATCTAGATCCTCTTACTCATCACCAGGCGAATTCCTTGATCCAAGTGTCATTTTGGAAGCTTCCTGGGCATTTGACACCTTGCAGAATGACTGTGCCACTTGGCCAATCTCGCCCAACACAGGTAGCCTTCATTAGATTTGACATTCAGCGCAGGTACAGAGTGGAGCAGTTGACATTCAGCGCAGATGCTCAGTGGAGCAGTTGACATGATCCAGAATTAGCTTGTTTTTGAGTGTTTTCAGGGGGAGAACTGATATTTAGTGCTGTGGTTTGCTGACCTTGTTCCTCTAGGGATAGGAACAACATGTTTAGGGACTTTGGATCCCTTAGATTATTGACATTTCATGCTTCATGCTGTAAGGCACAAAAATGTCTATAACAGTTGCCCCCTAAAGTATGAGGTCGTTTATCGGGTGAAATGCTTTATCAGGAGGATCCGAAGTTCATTCAATCGCTGAGAGGTGCCCTGTAATAAAATACAATACAATACATTATTTTTCATTCTGCTTTCATGATCTAGCTGAGGAGGGCATTCCCATGCTCAGCTTTATAAATTCATTTTGGTACATAGAACAGACGATCGTCTGATGGTAGACTGATAATTCTCTGCTGAAATTATCATCCTTTGAGTAGGATGATCATCTGCTGCAATGATGTACATATCAAATGTCTTTATATTTCCTGAATATATATCGCAGCCCGGATGGATGAAACTAGATCCGAGGTCTTCAAAACTCGTTCGATCTTCACTCTAAGTACAAGTCGATCCATGTGAGAATTGCGCTGAAGTCGAACATGGAAAGACATCGCTTGATTACCGGTCAATAATGTAAACCGTTAACAAGCGCGAGAGGAATCACCAATAATGACAATGACCCTCAAGGTACTGCAGTACAATTCACGTGGTGTGAATAAAGGACTTGGCGTCGAACACCACGCAAAATCTTCTGGTCGAAGGTCATTAATGTATACCTATCGCCGGAAGTGAGAAACTTGCCATTGAGGCATGCAAGCTTCAAAGTACTGGGGGGTTTGTTCCTAGATCAACTTCTTGGATAATGAGCTGAAGTCGACAAGAAGCGATCCGTCAAAGGAGGGCCTTAATGAATCCCACATCAGTGACACGGAACGGAGCTAACGATTTTAGTGGAGGTGAAAACAATCTGTGAAATATGATTCAGGGTGGCGATCATGGGTGGATGAAGGATAATGTATGGCAGTGGATGGGACACGGTTGACTCTTTCTGAACAACATCTCTTGAACATATCACGACACTGATGTGATGGATTGGTAGCATTACCCAAAATGTGGATGGTTTGGCGAGGACCATGGTGATGAGACCGGTGAATGAAACAACCCAACCCGATGTGATACGGAGGACAAAGTGTCATGTTCAAGAGCGACTTGCTACCATTAAAGCTTTGAGGTTCTCCCAATTTTTCCCCAGTCATTTCTGACCAGTACCTCTTTATTTTTGTCAAGCTTGAGGAGGATAACATATTCTTGTTCTATAACCTGCCCTTCGGGCAAGCCCATCGCTATGTTTTAACAAGCTTAGCGATAGGGAAACTCGTTCTCGTCTAAAGACAAGTTTGTCGCTATTTAATCATTTTAACGAGTCTAACGACAAGGAAAACTCGGTCCTTTTCATTTTTAGAGAGTCTGAAAAGGTACAGAAAGTTAACTCCAAAATTCCTTTTTCGTCATCTAATCCCTTAAGTCCGAAAAAGTATAAAACAATACAGAAGGGATGAGTTTTCGATAACTTTAACAAGCCGAATAAAACAAGCGCTCGACCTTTTTGTGTAATAATCCCTCAGGTCCAAAAAGATTAAAATCTAGAGGAGGGATAGCTCTTCCGGTCACTTTAACGAGCTGGAAGGCCAAAACTCGGCAAACTTTTCATATTTTACGAGTCAGGAGAAAAGAGCTCAAAGAAGACTCGTCTTTTGAGGAACGAGTGATAAATAGGGATAGCAGCAGATTCCAGGTACAGGTTGGAATTTTCCAATCATGGCAGTGTCACAAGGATGGCTAAATGAAATCACTCTTCGCAGCTGTTCCTCAAAATGGGTAAACAATCATATGGGGGTGAACGATCGGCCAAATGGAATGGAGGTGGCAAGTGCAAACACGACCAAGGCTTTTTATGGCTAATAAATTTACGGTCACAATGGTTATTTACCGGAATAGGTTCATTTTTTAATGAGCTTAAACTCTGGAGGAAACTCTTGCTCACGCTTTTCTATTTTTTAACGAGCATAAATTCCACGGTAAAACTGCTCGATCTTATGTTTATTTTTTAACGAGCATGAACTATGTGCTAAAACTGCTCGGATCTCGCTTTTCTATTTTTTAACGAGCATAAATTCCGCGGTAAAACTGCTCGATAATACCAGTCATAAGATAAGAAATGTCTCCTGTGAGATCTCTATTTTTTATAGAGCTTCATCTTCACTAAGCTTTGCTCCCTCTCATCCTTTCTTTATGCAAGTTCGGAAACGGCTAATCCCAAAAATAGATAAATAACCGCTCCTAGCTTGCACTCCAAAAGGTTTGCATGCCCCCAGGTATAAAGTACAATTTCAAGGCTGCCCCTACTTATCCGATAAAACATTTGTTTTAAAGGGTGAGGCTTGCCTCTTTCTGGTTACCCAAAGATTGTTTTGTTAACACCATCAAACGAAAACATTTCCTCGGCACTATCTACCGAAGTAGACAATGATGAATGACTGTTGTCAAACAAGTAACCTTATCAAAAGAATCTTGTTCTAGAACAACCCTTCTTCCATCCACGGGCGGGGTACGGACTAGTCATATTCCTTCGCGGAAATTCTACTTTATACCCAAGGTTCCCTCTGCCCGAAGCAGACCAGGATGCATGCCCCCTGGGTTCCAGTCCCATCTTTCCGAATCACTCGCACTCATCGGGAAGGAGGACTGGGCGTGGAGACATTTCTTGGGTGAATAGACCATTGAGGGTTGGTATGTGACTATTTGCGATGCGTGATCCCGGAAATGAAAGTTGGTCTACGAGCTTGACCATTCTTCCTTCGTGTGGAAAACACATTACTCTAAAGAGTGAGGAGACTATAGCTCCCATGCAATATATATAGTCTCGTCCAAGGAGTAGGTTATAATCCAAGGGTCCTTGAACAACCATCACGTTCATCTGAACGGTCTTCCCTTTCAATGTAACAGGCACATTGGGGAGGATCCCTAATGGTCGACTGGTTCCTTTATCAAAACCCAAGATATTTCTTATCTCAGGCAAAAGCTCCGGGGAACCCAGTGCTTTCCAAGCAATAGAGGAAAGGATACTCACAGATGCCCCTTCATCAATGATAGTTCTAGCCATTACCATTCTGTAGATTTGGACTATGATTCTGAATGGTATACTGGCTGGTAACCGGGGTCTGCCTAGTTGGTTCCAATCAAAGGATACAACCAGGTTGCTTGGTGGTGGGACCGAATATACGGCCGGATATGACCCTGACGATGTTCCTTCCTGCGATAAAGGAATGGGCGCATTGCCCTGATGCTCATCAGAGTCTGTGTTGATGAAAAGAATCTGGATGGTGTCATCCTTATTCTCTTCAGTGAGGGTGTCACTTGAAGATGAATCTTCAGTGACGGTGTCATTTGAGGATGAAACCTCTGAAGGAAGAACCGGGTCAACTGCCGTATCGACCTTTAGACTTTCGTCTGGTCTAGATTCAGTAGGTTCATTTTCAATGACTGACGCTTCAGCTGACCACTTGAGCGGGCCGGCTGTATTTTCAACCAACGAAGGACTTGGCACGAGTTTTTTGTATCCAAGAGGAAGTCTCAACGGTGAAACCGGACGATCTTCCAAAACTCTCTTCGCTTCGTCTAAGAAGGAACAACGGTGGATGGCGTGATCGCCTTTACACAGTTTGCAGGGGGATCTTATTCCCCCTCTTTGTCTTGAACCTTCACTTTCGCTGGTTGACGGTAAGCATTCAACATGACTATCAGAGGTTGATGCTCCCGAATTGTGCAACCGAGGGGACCAGTCCCTTAGTATCCGGGGAATACAGGGACAATCTCTATGGAAGTGGTCTCCTCTACATATGACACATGGCGATTTAGGCCCGGTCTGTGCTGTGTGTGGATTTTTGTCAGATGTCTTTTGCTTGCCCCCAGTTGCCTTAGGCTCCTTCTTCTTCTTCTCCTTCTTCTCTATGGGAGCTTGGCTTTTGCCGGCTCTACCTTGCGAAGATGAAGGATTAGAGGAAGAGTTATAAGAAGTAGAAGGCTGGTGGGTAGCTCTGGACTCATCTAACTGTTGACTCGACTGTTCAGGAACCATGGTGGTCTGAACTACATTAGTTGAGAATAGCCAAATAGGCAGGCCAATTGTCAGTCCTGGAAGCGACAATGTGGCCATGTGGGGCGCACCAACTTCCCCCCAAGAGGAGAAAGGACTAGGATTTCCATCATGTGGAATTCCTTGGTTGGGGCGTTCCATGTTCTCAACCTAAAGATCAACGCGGGAATAGGAGGTGATTATGTTCCGTTTAAAATAAATTTTATAACGACGCTTAGACACAACTTGCTTTTTCACTTTTTAAGAGTCGAGAAAAAGCTAAAGATGACTCTAGTCTCCTTCGATGTTTTAACAAGCCCGAAGTGACAAATGCTCGGATGGACTTTTTCAGTTATAGAGTTTGAAAAAGGCCAAAAGAAACTGCTCTGGAGTTCTAGGCAGAGGGTGTGCCAAACTTTTCGCAAAACCACAGAATACGTTTTACGGTACGAGTGGTCGATCTTCGTGAATGCTGTGTTCACTGCATTGCGATCAGTAGGGCGGCCGACACGGTTTCCTATGGATAAAGGCTTTATTCCTATAGGGGTCTCCCAATATATACGCGACGGTACGTGGGAGCACAAGTCCGTATTGATACTTATCGCTTCACCGTGGAGGAATCACCCAACCACTCAACGCTAAGATATAAGGTTTAACGACGCCAGAACACGTCTCTAGCTTAGACCTCTATGTGTTTGCGTTATGTTTCAATGCGTTGTTATGTAAATTCAATTTATTTTAAGGTTGATCTTGTTTAGCAGTTTGCCTTTATGGATCACCACGAGATGTATAGTAACACTCCTAAATGCAGTCTAAGATGATAAGCAAGCTTTTCAATCTTTCAACATTGAAAATCTTAACTACTGAGGGAAAAGAAAGATAACATCTTTTCACACAGATCATAGAGAACACACTAATGCACTTTTCCTAAATCAACATGCAAACTGTCATAATGCACATGCACAATGCAGGTATTTCTTTTCTCTTTCTTTAATGTTGGCGTAATACAAAAAAGAAAGCTGTTGTATAATTTTGAATTCAATTTCAAGTGAAAGCAAAAAGCTTGTCCAAAATCGAAAGACACGTTAAGATTTACTTGTTTCGACACTAGAAATATATAAATTCAAACCATATGACGAAAATAAATGCTCAATCAGCTATGAACAGCAAATAAACTAACTCTTAAGATCAAAACGACACTTAATCACAGGTCTAGATCTAAGAGGCCACAGCAAGACTAGTTCACTTTCGTTATGGGAAACTGTAAATGATACAAGAAATACACAAAGAACAAACACAGTTTCTTTATACAACCGAGGCGGAATAGTGGTAAGGAAAGTTGGTTTCAGATAGGCACATATACTGGTAACAGGCAGCAAAACAAGAGTGAAAACAGGGCAAGAAACAGCAGGAAACCCCAGTAGCACAAGGCCAGACTGGTCCAGCGCAGGTGGTACACAGGCAGTTTGACCTTCAGCGCAGGTAGCCCCTTCGGGAACTACGCTGAAATGCAGACAGCCTTCACACAGCCTGCACTGAAGAACGAAACTTTCGTTTCTCTTGGTTTCTAGGTCACAAATTGCTAAAAAATTCACAGTTTTTGGCCAAATCAGAAGCTATCAGTCAAGGACACACTAAGGGATGACAAGGAGGATGAAAAGCTATCACTAAGAGCTTATTAGAGTCCTTGTGAATCAGCTCTTCAAATCATAAACTTGCCCAGAAACTGAGCTAGAGTAGCTACCCTCTACTTTGCATTTGAAAGATCCAAATGCAGTTCGATTCGGTACTCCCTTTGTTTATGAAATGAATAGCAAAAACACAAACAACCAACAAGATACGATCCCCAGTGGAGTCGCCAATTTGTTGTTGGGAAAAGTATCCAATACGGAATGACCCTATCCCACTCTAAGGGTGATAGTACCTCAGCAACAACCGAATGCAAAGCTATTCAAGATTACTTCTTTATGAGACGTAAGAGAGAGGAGAAAGGGATCCACTAACTGTTATCTTCCGCTAATGGTTGATCCAATCTTCCCTCTTTGCTGCTTGCTCCCAGCTCCTTGCTCTTTCACTGGCCCCAGCTACACAAAGATCCTGCAAAAGCACAAGAAAGGGAAACTACAAGAAGCATACATCCATAATTGATTCAAGGATTAGAATAAATCAAATATACAAGCATCAATTCGCCATTGAGACACATGCATATAGAAGAACCTCAAATGCTTTATTAATGGAAGAAGTAAAGTTCTGAGAGTGTTACAACCATAAAAGGCCCAATCCAGCAACACCTCCCAGCAGAAAGAAATCTCCTCTTCACCTCCTTCAAGCAAATCACCCAATAGTTCTATACTCAAACCAACAACACTTCCTTACATTCACAAGATTCCAGCCTCCCTAGACCTCATGAGAGAGCTCTATATATAGGATTTTTGGAGAAAGGATGAGTCAGCTTGAGGCTGGCATGAAGCTGAATAGTGTCCTCTCCCACTTCAGTTATTCTTCAGTTCTTGAGTCCACTTGGAGGTTCTTGCTTCCACTTGGAGATCTAGATCCTCTTACTCATCACCAGGCGAATTCCTTGATCCAAGTGTCATTTTGGAAGCTTCCTAGGCATTTGACACCTTGCAGAATGACTGTGCCACTTGGCCAATCTCGCCCAGTGCAGGTAGCCTTCATTAGATTTGACATTCAGCGCAGGTACAGAGTGGAGCAGTTGACATTCAGCGCAGATGCTCAGTGGAGCAGTTGACATGATCTAGAATTAGCTTGTTTTTGAGTGTTTTCAGGTGGAGAACTGATATTTAGTGCTGTGGTTTGCTGACCTTGTTCCTCTAGGGATAGGAACAACATGTTTAGGGACTTTGGATCCCTTAGATTATTGACATTTCATGCTTCATGCTGTAAGGCACAAAAATGTCTATAACACTCTTCCCCTATTTCGATGCATGACAGATGGTCTGGTCCCGCGTTCAGTCATCCAGGCTTCACAATAGCTTCAAAATCATACTCCTGGAACAATAACAACCACTTGCAGATTCTGCCCCCCAACACAAGCTTATTGACTAGGTATTTCAATGCGGAATGATACGTATACATCTTAAAATGGCCACCCAGCAAATAATGTCTGAATTTCTGGACTGCGTATACCATGGCTAACCCTTCACGTCCGGTGGTGGAATAGTTCTTCTACACCTTGGATAACCCTCTGCTTGTGAACTCTATAGGATGGTCCAAGTCTCCTCCACCAGCCTATGTCAGTACTGCTCCCAGCGCTATACATGACGCGTCGACATGTACATGAAACTCCTTCTTCCAATCTGGGAATACCAGAATAGGCGCGGTGACCATCTTTTCTTTCAATACATCCAAGCTTTTCATAAAGTCCTCGTTCCAGCAGAACATGACATCCTTTTTCAACAACTTCTCCATAGTTACGATGATCTAGGCATAGCCTTTGATAAACTTTCTGTAATATCCAGTATGTCATAGGGTAGCACGCAACTGTTTCACACTCCTTAGCGCTTCCAAGTTAAGTATCACCATGATCTTCACGGGATCTACCATCAGTCCCTCTCTACAAACCACATGACCCAGTAGGGTCCCAAAAGGAACATAAAACAGGCACTTCTTCGGATTGAGCGCAATCTAGTATCTCTGACAGGTATCTAGCATCAAGCGCAAACTTTCCACATGGCTTTTCACCAGCCCAAACATAGTCCAGTCATCAATGTACACTTCTAGGAACTTATGAATAAATTCCTTAAACGTCGTTATGACTATGCGTGAAAAAATCGCAAGTGCATTCTTCAATCCAAAAGGCATCACAGTGTACTGAAAACATCCCCACTCAGTCGCGAAGATCATCTTTCTCCTATCCTCCAATGCGATTTTGATTTGATGGTACCCAGAGAACCCATCAGTGAAGGAATATGCTCCCTGGCCACCTACATTGTCAAACACTTCATCAGTGAACGAAGTCGAGAAAGGATCATGTACACAAGCGTCATTCAACTTCCTGAGATCTACACATATCCTTATTTCATCCTTCTGCTTCTTTTCCTGTACTACCATTGGACTTACCTAATCATATTCTTCTATGGTCTCAATGCCTACCATGAGCATCTTGTCTAGCTCTAAGAGGACCTTCTCCTTATACGTCCGATTGAGATGGTAAGGCCTTTGCTTTAATAGTTTTGCATCGGGCTTCAACATGACCTTCATAACACCCAAGTCTCCGATTATCCATTTTAGATTCGTAAACTTGGTAGGGAACAAATCCTGGTATTCATGGAGCAATTCAGTGACCTTATCCACCATTGCATCCTCCCAGTAATCTCCAATCTTCGCGAATTTGGGTTCTAACTCCGTACCAATATTTACCTGTTTCGTTTTCAGTGGCGCGGTTATATCAGGATTCTCAACCTGTGGTCCTTCAACCTCGTGGTGACCTTCTGTTTTAGGGATGTTAATCTTTCGTAGATCCTCATCTTCCTCTTCAGCGATTACGTATAGCATTCCAGCATGTGACTTAGCTGAGTAGTCCAATCGAGTTGAATCATGTCCAAACGATCCTATGGTATCCTAAAGATTGTTGCTTTCACCTCTTGTAGCACTTCGTCAATATAGTCAAACCCGTCTTCAAAGATGAATGTCATTATGAACCCTTCGCACAGAATATCCTATTCATTGGTACCATGTCAGAGCTTCATTTCTAAGTACCAGTTCATCGGGATGACATCCAGGGTGTGACAGAACAAGTGCACCCATTCAAGTTGGGGCTTCGCTCCATAAGCCTTGGCCCACTTGGCCAAGTGTGCATGCAGATCATCCTTCCCGTCATACTTGTCTGTCATTCATACCATCGGCTTCCCAAAGTGTGTTCTCATCATCCTCCTAAATTTGTACCAATCATCAAAGCTACCCTTGTGTGTACCCCACCATCTTTCGGGTGTAGCATGCAGTGCCCAGTCCAAAGCCTGGAAGTGCTACTTCTCTAGGACCTCCCTCTCGAATGCGTCCAAAACTACTTCTACATCATTCAGGCCATCATAAGTGGGCAGATTTCATACCTCTGATGACACACAATGTAGCGACCAGGTTGTTATGTTACAGCTTAGCGTGGTTACTCCATGTAACCGATTTTGCCAGTGCTCTAATTCTTCATCAGCGTCTGAGATGCAGGAATTCTCACGATCCCATGTAATTTGTCCATCCACTGTTGAATTCACCCAATCTTGGTCTCACACTATTATCTTATATATACATTCCAAATTTTCATCTCTCTCATAATCGCAGACTAGTTCAGTATAGTGTGATCCTTCAGCAGGATCTAGGGGCATTATTACACAGAGCGATTTCTTCTCAAATACCATCTTTCGCTTCTTTAGGTTGATTACCCCATTCATATCAATGGCCCAATCAATGCCAAGGAGCACAGGGTAGGGGTTACTGTCATCTACAATTTCTATTACTTCAAAGTCAGCCAATGCGTTTGTGCCTTCAATATCTATAGTCACCCCTTGCAATCGCCCCATGGGGATGATCTTTTGCTGATTTTCCATCCTTAACTGAATTAGAGACCACTCCAGTGTGGGTCTTCTCATCTTTTCCCAAGTTTGCTTCAGTAGGACGTTCACGTCTGACCCAAGATCCAAAATAACCTGATCCATTTTGTATTCTCCTTTCTGTGCGCTCAGCCTCATCTCTCGTCCTGTCCTTGTTTTACGCTTACCAATATTTCGTACCACACGCAATTCACCTGGAGTGTTTCTGGCACATCTATTTATAAGCTCATGTAATCCCTTCATGGCCTTGCTATCGCACAACAACTTCATGCAGGTCTCTAGAAAGGTTGTAAGCATAGAAGGGTCCATTTCCTGATTAGGCTTATCCTTGCTCCCTGAGGTGGAGGCCTCAACAAAGCCCTTCTTTTCTTCCATAAACATTTCACATGCGCACTCCAAATCAAATTCAGCCTCCTTCATTGGAGCTTTACGAACCCATGCACTGTCTTCAGGTTGTTTCCCCTTATCATGCCCTGTTGCAATTCCACTTCGAAGCACTACATTTATATTTGTATCCTCTTCGCGAGGCTTAGACCTCATCATTTGCAAGTTCTAAGTCAATTGAGGTGGTAGCACCCCTTTATCGCGTATCCTTGCTATCAGCATAGGACAATCCTCCATTTCATGATCAAAAAGAATGCAATATCTTCACGACGGACGTGTTGGGTTAGTGAAATCACGGGCATATTGTCCTAGTCCTCCGCAAATGTAGAATATTAGCTATCCTCGACCTCTGCCAGGTCCTCCTCCACCTCAGCCTCGTCCGTGCCCCTAAAAGCCTTTTCTTGTCATCCCTACACTATGGTCAGGGGGCCGCATTTTTGCCTGAAATTATAGGTGGGTTTTTTGTCCATCATCAATTCATAGATTCTGTAGTTGTTTTCATCATGCCCTACTGACCTACAGAAGTTACAGAACAGTTGTGGTGGTGTTTGTACAAACTTCTGCAACAAATGACAGTTATCTGTCGTATGTTTTCCTGCTACCTGACATATAGCGCACCACAATGCAGGACCCGCGCTTGGTCCTTCTTGAGCTTCTGAACTCAAGGTATTCAGTAACCCTCCTGTAATGTAGTTCACAAAGACTAGGAAATGGCTTGTGTCATGCCCCTGACCCTTGCATTTCAGGCACCATACCTCTTCATGCACCTCCGGTCGAACTGTTATGTCCTTCTTCAAACTTTGCATTTCAAGGAAAAGATTTTGCAACTGTGCATGGATCTGCTGAAAACCTAGATTCGTATCCTACATTGGTGTTTCATGCAGTCTCATTGCAATCTCCAAGGCCTATGCCTAAGTCATTATCTATTGTTGTGACAACGCAAACCTTAGGTGTGGCAGGAGTGAAGCCACGAACCATTCACCGTATTGTCCATCTCTTAAGTTCATATTAGCTTCACAAATTTTACACTTCAATCTCTGATCTAATTCCCAAGGTGCCTTGCCTGGTTTCATCGTGATTTCCTCGAACCCTACAATTGACCATGCCTCAAATTTAGGCCTACTAAACTCTTTATTCAGTGCGGTTTGGATGTTTTCCACTCCAGCGTTTGGGTTATCATTGGAGTATTTAATGCACCAAGTTAGCGCGCGATCCTGTAGAGCACTAACTAGTGTTTCCTTCTTCGCATGATCATCTGTAACACCCTGAGCTTCCCACACAAATTTCACAATGAACCAAAACTGGTCCGGATCCTCATTTTCCAAGCCTTTGAACAAAGGCAGCTTCACTGAATTTTCCATACTGAACTGTGGTGGAGGCAGTGGTGGTGCGGGTGAAGTCGCAGGTGATGGTGGTGAAGTTGGAGGTGGCAGTCGCGGGAATCCTTATCTTATTAACTGAATAACACTTCACGGAGAAGCCTGTGCTACACCCTCTTCATCATCCATTGGAGGTGAAATCAATGGACTATATTCAAGACCCTTTCTTCCTTTGTTCCTGTAAGTCTTTCCGCTTCGCATAGCTCCGAACATCAAGGTAGTTGCATAACCCATTTTTCACACAATAACATGATTCTTAATCTAAGTATCCAAAGACTTCAAGTACTTACCTCGTGGACCTTTGAAAAAGCATCGCTCCGCCTCATTGTAGCTAACCAAGGTATCGACCACAAATTAAGTCACAAATCCTCCTATGATGCGATTGATCCAATGATTGACAGCACAGGTGATCTTATCCTCTGAAGCTTCCAATCTCTATACTAACTCCAGGGTCCAAACAATAGGATCATCAAGTCTTCAGCTTCCTTGGCTATTCACTAGCTTCATGATTCACTCGTATAGCTCAACTGGAAAGGAATAGAAAAAGATCTCATGGATTTCTGTATATAGGTACCTGTCCAGCCACTGTTCCTTTGTTAGTCGCAGATTTTTGTTCTCCTGTGCCGCGAATGCATGGATCTTCCTATCCAACCAGTTTCCAATCTCTTTCTTAGTTGGATTCCAGTGATACTACATCACATAACTCTTATGCATATTTTGTTCCCGGCAACGGAACCATTTGTTGGCTTGGTGGGGCCTGACCTAGGTTCAGCGTTAGTTATCCAAACAAATCCCTACACTACTGGTCCTTTCGGCATTAGCCCATGGAGCGTAGAACGAAGTCTCACCCGAAGCAGTATGGGGTGATGCTAGAACCAGGTTTCTGCACCCTAGGATGGTCGCGATGTTGGTTTATTCCTTCTATTCCTACTTTTGCGCAGGTTGTTGAGTTCTAGGGCTCTGTCTGTCTAGTCTTTTAATCTGCCCTTCGGTACCTCTACAAAGGGGTACGATTGGCCTTCGTGCAACCCTAACCTGCGGTTCACGTACTTTCACACTTCTAAGGAAGTGTATCATGCAGATTCCCAATCTAACTTAAGTGTCTTACTTATCTTATTAAACAATCACAATTAGCGTTGCGTAAATAGATATCCTTATTTGTGTTCAATTATCCAACGTAATTACATACATTCGTGCATCACCTAAGAATTATAAATGAAATTTATACACAATATGACAAGATGCATTAACAAGAAGCAAAGACATATAATTTGTAGAATGTTTCTCTTTATTGATATCTTTAGATGATTACAGACTCTATCTGCCCTACACACATAGCTGCAAGGGTCCACACACTCAACTGCAGACTTCCACCCTAGGCCTCTGCCCACTCAGTTGCAGAGCCTCTACATACACTAAGTCCCAAAACTTAGACTTCTCTCCTTATCTCTCAATACTTCTTACTTCTACCAAACTTATCTATGACTTTGGACAACCCTTTATGACTCATGACACCTTCGTGCTCCGCGACCACAAAATGTAGAGACTTTACAACTTTATTACAAAATTTGACCTAAAACATGGGCTTTTAGCCCCAAAACTGTCCTTGGGGGATCTCGTTCCCAACACGTACAAAGGATCTCCTTAGATTGGGGGGGGTCATATAGTGGCCAGACTTGACAAGTGTTTAATCCATAGAAATTAGATGGTCAAGGGTATAGAAATAATCTTGTCAATTCTTGCAAGAGGAGAGCCTGAGCACTGGCTAGTGGATATCATCATCGACCCTTCAAAGTACTTGGGTAATATCCATTTTCACTTTAATCCTAGGTGGATTCTCAAAGATGGGGTGAAAGATCTAGTTATCCAAGCTTGGTCCCTACTGGTAACAGGCTCCCCTGCCTTTGTATGGGAAAATAGACTGAATAATATCAAGAAGGCTTTGTGATCTTGGTCTAAATCAAACTTTAAAACCCCAAACCAGGAAGAACAAGACCTCCTTAAAAATTTACTTCCCATCATGCTCAAATGGAAGTTGAAGAGGTGACCAAGGGCCTCATTGAGGAAGGAAAAAGGCTTAACAAACAAATCTCAATCCTCAGCATGTAGCAAGAAGATTAATAGTGCCTCAAGTCTAGAAGTTTACAGTTGAATGCATGAGATAGGAATATGATCTTCTTCGACAAGCAAACAAAGGAAAGGGAGTTTAGGAATCATGTGAAGGGAATAATCCCCGAAGATCAACCAAAGTTGACAACCTTCGAGGAGATAAAACAAGAGGCTCATCATTTCTATAGAAGATAATGTATAGAGGAAAAATAAAATGATTTAAGTGAGGTCCATTCCTTTATTTTTTCCCTTCCTCCTATTATTTCAAAGTTCAATAATTCCCAGTTGACAAGGTTGATTTTTGAAGAGGAAGTGATCGAGGCTATATGATCTCTCAACCCTAAAAAGGTCGTTGCCCTTGACGGATTTCCCATTTGTTTCTTTATTGTATTATGGGAAACTATCAAGAAATATGTGTTAAGATGTTTAACTCTTCTATATTGAAAGGAAGAATAGGAGACAGTACCAATTCTTCTTTTTTAGCCCTAATTCCCAAAGAAGCAAAGCCAATTTCCTTCTCTAGATTCAGGCCAATCTATTTATTCAACTAAAATTATAAAATTCTCACAAAACTAATAGCCAATAAGCTTAGAAATATCCTCCCAAGAATTATTTTTGAAAATCAAGGAGGTTTCATGAGGAATATACACATCATTAACAATGTTATTTTGGTTCAAGAAGCTATCCACTCCAGCAAACAATGTGGAGAACCTGGAATGGTAATAAAGTTGGATATGCCAAACATTTTTGATAGAGTGTGTCATTCCTTTTAATTCTATATAATGAAGAAACTAGGTTTCAGTGAGGATTTTATCAAATGGATCAAAGCATGCATTGGATGCCCTTGGTTTACACCTTTGGTCAATGATCACCCCCACAGTTTTTTCCAAGCCTTTAGGAGATTCCGACAATGGTGCCCCTTATCCACTCTCTTGTACATCCTTATGGCGAAACCTTTAGTAGAAATCTAGAACTTGCAAGGGTTGAAGGGAAACTAATAGGATCAAGTATAGACCTTAACAAAAAAATATGTCAATCACTCACGATTTGTTGATGACACAATTTTCTTGGGTTGCACATCAAGGAATTATGCAATGAGGTTTAAGGAAATATTGATTTTATATCATAATCTGTCTAGAGGATTAGTTGACAAGGGAAAGAGTCAAATATTTGGATGGAATTTCTCCATCTCGGTTCTCTAGGAGATCTCAAAAGTTCTTACATTCCCTCTTATTAATGATTGGTAATTCTTCAAACACTTGGGAATCCTGACATCGTTAATTTCTTTGAACAATGTTGGGCAATGGATCCCCCCACAACATGTTTTTTGGGCTTAAAGCCTGAGTTTTGGTCAATGTCATGTCAATACTCCATGAAGTACGGGCGCAGAGTGCGAAAGTCTAGGATGAGTCATAGGGTTTTCCACCCTAAGAATTGTAAAATAATGTAAAGTTGTGTCGGCCTACCCATGGTCCGCGGACCATGGGATTCTATAAATAGAGCGAGGCTCTAACTGTAAAGGGACAGGTTTAGGAACAAGTAAGTAGATAGATGTGAAGGCATGGTTAGAGGATAGAAGTGGATCTGAAGTGTATTAGGTCTTAGTAGTAGGAAGAGGCTCTGCAGCTAAGTGTGCAGAGGCCTAGTAGAGTCTGCAGCTGAGTGCGCAGACCCCTACAGCTGAGTGCACAAGGCAGAGTCGGGTCTGTAATTGAATTGAACTTGAAAAGATCATTAATAAAGATAAGTTGGATTCGGAATATTGGGCATCTGGTCGTGGATCTATATTTTTGATATTATGCATTAAGTGTTATCTATTTATTTATATGTGCGCACTTGATAAACACTTGTCTAAATGTTTATGTATGAAAATATTCTAAGTAATTAGCAAACAGAACCTAATTAAGGAAGACTTGGATAATCAACACGGGTCACACTGCGGTTAGAGCTGCACGAAAGCAGTAACACAGGACGCAACACGCCCGCAGGTGCACGTAGCCCAGTAAGCACTAAGGTTGGATCGCGTCCCTATCGCCACATATCAGACATCCCCAAGGTGAAAAAACCTGGTTCTAGCACCCTCCCATACTACTTCGGGTGAGACCTCAGTCCGCGCTCCATGGACTTTTGCTGAAAGGGTTAGTAGTACCGAGATTTTCTTGGCTAAATCACTTCTGAACTTGGGTCAAGCCCCACGTAGACAACAAATGGCTCTGTTGTTGGGACCAGGATCTCCCTAAGGGATGTCTGATGTCGTGCCACTGGAACCCAACAAAGAAGGAAATTGAAGAGTGGTTGGACAAGAAGATTCACAAGTTCGCGACATAAGAAAACAGAACTCCGCAAGTATCTGAGAAAAAGTGGCTGGATCACTATGTGTATACGGAAATCCATGAGATTTTCTTTGCATCCTTCCCTTCTGAGCTATATAAATGGATAGCGAGGTTAGCCGATAGCCAAGGCAGGTGTAGGCTCGACAAACCAATAGTGTGGACTCAAGAATTAGTGCGCAGACTAGAGGCATCAGAAGATAAGATCACGTGAGCTGTGGACCATTGGCTCGACTAGATAATAGGGGGATTTATCACTGAGTTTACGGTAGACACGACCGTGTGCTATAGCGAAGCAGAACGATGCTTTCTCAAGGGACCGCGAAGTAAATATATTAATTCTCTGAATACTTGGATTAAGATGCTATTGTGTGAAAAGAGGGTCATGCGAATACATTAATGTTTACGACAATGCAGAGCGGAAATATCTACAAAAGCAGCGAGGAGTTAGAAAACAGTCCCTTAATTTCACCTTCGCAAGAGAGCGAGGAAGAGGTCACCAAGGTCTCTCCGAGAAGCACGGTCAGTCTGATAAGGCAGGGCATTCCGCGGCTACCACTTCCACCCATGCCACCACCTACTTCACCTCCCTTGCCTCCATCTCCACCCACTCCACATCCACCACCTCCACAGTTCAGTATGGCGAGTGCGATCAAACTACTAGTATTTAGAGTGGTAGGGAATGAAGATCCAGACCAATTCTGGTTCATGGTAAGAGCAGTATGGGAAGCGCAAGGTGTCACGAACTAAAATATCAAGAAAGATACATTGGTAAGCGCATTACAGGATCACGCATTGACATGGTATATCAAGCACTCTAATGACCACCTAAACGTAGGAATAACAGAAATCCAGATCACGCTAAACACGAAATTCAGTAGGCCAAAGTCAGAAACACAATCAACCATCAGATTTAAAGAAATCGCAATGCTCCGAGGCGAGACTCCCTAGGATCTGGATCAACGGCTGAAGAGTATAATCCGTGAAGCCAATATGATGTTGACGGATGGACATCATCGTGCATGGTTTGTGGCATCTCTGACACCGCACTTGAGGACAGCGCTATCGCAACAGAAAATTTCCACCCAGGCCGAAGCATTGGAAATGGCGATGAGGTTGCATGAGGCCCTGATACAAGACCCTGGGTTGGGAGTTCAACAAATGCATGCTTAACTACATAATCTATGCCTGGAAATGCAAAGTTTGAAGTAGGATAGGGCATCGCGGCCAGAGGCACGTGAGGAGGTATGGTGCATAAAATGCAAAGGCCAGGGCCATGACAAAGATCACTATCCAGTGTTTGCAAACTACTTGGCAGGAGGAGGGCTAATACCGTTGAGACCAGGGGCACAGGCAGGGCCAAATGCGACACTCGCGTTATGGTGCGTGATCTATCAGATAGGAGGAAAACACACAACGGATAATTGTCATTTGTTGCAGAAGTATACACAGACTCCCCAACAGTTGTTTTGTAATTTCTGCAGGTCGGTAGGCCACGACGAGCGCACTTGTCGCAACTACGAGCTAATGATGGATCAGACCCCAGCCTATAGGATGTAGATAGAAACACGAGCCCTCAACCTAGCTGCGGGGATGGCGCACACTGGATTTTAGGGGTGAGGTCGAGGACGAGGAGGAATGGGACTAGGAAGGGGCCGCGGACAGTTAATTTGTTACAATTGCGGAGGACCAGGGCACTATGCCTGCAATTGCACCAACCCGACGAGGATATCATGTTCGTATTGTGCCCAGTTTGATCATGAAACAATAGATTTTCCTACATTTATCACACAGGTGTGCGAAAAAGGGGTATTCCAGCCTCCTTCGACTTAGAATATACAAATGATGAGGTTGGAACCGTGCGAAGAAGACCTGAATGTAAACATGATGCTCAGAAGCGGTGCGACCACAGGAGAGGATAAGGGGAAGCAACTAGAGGAAGATACATGGGTTTTCAAGGCTCCTGCAAAGGAACCTAAGTTTGAATTAGAACGCGCAAAGGAGATGTTCATGGAAGCTAAGAAGAGCTTCACAGAGGCCTCCACTTCAGGTAGTAAGGATCAACCAGAGCCAGGAATGGATCCTTCAATGCTTACTACCTTTCTGGAGACATGCATGAAACTGTTGCATGACAACAAGGCAGTTAAGGGACTACAGGAGCTGATCACCAGGTGCACGGGGTTAGGAGAACCGTGCGTAGTCCAGAAATTAGGGAAGCATGCATTGCGCACCAAGAGGGAAATGAGATTGACTGCGCAGATTGGTGAGTATGAAATGGATCAGGTAATCCTAGATCTGGGTTCAGATGCGAATGTGTTACCGAAGCAAACATGGGAATGCATGGGCAGGCCTGCATTATAGTGGTCCCCTATTCAATTACGAATGGAGAACCAACACAAGATTTTTCCCATGGGGAGGTTGGATGCAGTAACAGTTGATATTGAAGGCGCAAGCACACAGACGGATTTTGAAGTGATAGAGATTGTTGATGATAGCAATCCCTATCCCGCATTGTTAGGAATAGATTGGGCCACTGATATGAACAGATTCATCAACTTGAAGAAGCGTAAGATGATATTCGAGAAAAAATCGCTACGCGTAGTAGTCCCACTGGACCCAGCTGAAGGAGTGCGCTACACTAAACCAGTGCACGATGATGAAAGTGATGATGAGCTGGATTGTATTTACAAGATAACTGCGTGAGACCAGGATTGGGGAATCCAACTACAGATGGGATGATCTCATGGGAGCGTGAAAGCTCCTGCACTTTGGATTTAGACGAAGAAGTAGAGCACTGGCAGAATCGGTTGAACGAAGTGACAATGTTGAATTGCAACATGATGATTAGATCATTGTGTTGCATGACAATAGAGGCACAAGAGCTGCCGACATATGATGGATTGACAACGGTGGATGAATTCTTTAACAAACTTGAAAACGCAGTACGGGAACAACAATGGTTCGATGTGTTGAAATGGGCACTGCGCGCAACACCCGCATGATGGTGGAGTACACATCAAGGCAAGTTTGAGGATTGGTGCAGATGTAGAAGGATGATACACCTACGATTTGCAAGCCCCCAGCCTCGAACAAGAGTAGGTCAGCCAGGGTGGAGCAGCTTGCACGCCCACCTGTCTCAATGGGTATAGACACACGCACACGTACAACCCGAACTTAGGATCAAAAATCAGAACGCGACGCAGTAGCAGGAAAGGCGACGCACACCACAAACATTCCATGCGGAAGCATTCTATAAGGTATGCAGGATCTTGAACAGAGTTCATGAGGCGCGACGATCTGATTGGGACCTACACGTACCAGCAGTCTGATGGGCCTATAGGGCCATGTACAAAAACCTGAGCGTGGAAATGATTCCAAAGCTGAGGAGCAGAGCCGAGACCATAGTTTTGGAAGGAAGGAATCCTCACGTAGTAGCTCCCACAGCTAGGACAGTACGCGAGGACACAGACGAAGGAATTATTTAGTTACAAGAAGCCATTCAGTGAGGGCACCTTAAACTTTGCAAACTCGAAGAAAATTGGGTACAGATGAGGAGGAAAAGCATGTTAATGGACGCAGAAATCAACAAACTAGAAACCGAAATCGTGCAAGCAGGTTGCACTGAGAAACTAAGAATGACAAGACAAGACATGGGCAGCCATACTATTGCATTAGAAGATTTCTGCCGAAAATTTGTGGCTCTACTACCATGGCTGCGACCGCACCTTACCAGACAAGGTAACTAGGGGAGCGCACCGCATAAGGAAGAACGCACGATGCTGAGTGTCGCGAGGGTAATTGAGGAGTGCCCGCGGACTAGGCTAGAAAGTGAATTGAAGCCTCGCACAGGTGGTCTGACCACCTGAATACCCATAGGGAGCATAGTCTCAGCGCTCCAAGTAGTTGAAAGAGAGCGCAAGACTATAAAAGACTCTGTATGGAAGCCGCATGATAAGGTGGTTTCGCGCAGGATCAACATGTCACAAGGGTCGCGACCGTGCAGAGGGGGCTGCATTGTCGTGTAGATAGGCTACGCTGTGACCGTTGGTGCCACTGTTCACGACAAGATGTCTAATTTAAGGCAAAGAGGAGTGGGCAGTAGGCAATTAAGACATGAATTAAGAGCTAGATTTGAGACGATATGCCGACAAGAAGGCATTAATGACTCAGAAGTGGGGGGAAGGGTCAAATTCAAACTCAAAAGATGCTATAAAACCCCCAGGGCTAGCCACGAGACAACACTTGGTTGTTTCAGAATTCAACAATTACATAGCATTGAGCGTTGCGTACTCTTACCACCTTCAAGTGTAGATACGATGATGGTTGCTAGAACAAGAGTGCGATTCGCCGAAGTTACCATGGAGTTCCATATGGCTCGTGAGGAACATGGAGAGATGGCAGTTGTGCCGGAAGTTCCAAAATCACCACGAACGCCGCAGCCATAGAAAGATAAGCAAGCTATGGGGCTAGTCTGTATATCCCCAAGAAACCCACAGTTTGGCAAATTGTCAATGGCAGAAAATGGAAAAGTCGTCACCGTTGAAACAGACGAGGAGGAGGAAGACTTGCAAGCTCTGATCACTCAAATTGAGGTGTAGGATGCCTCGCCAATGCCTTTTGCAACGAAGTTACCTACGTACGTCCCCCCCTGGAAAGGGAAAGCCAAGATATAGAAGGACTTGGAGGCCACGAAGAGTGTGCTCCAGACCCCGGTCCTCCCCGTTGGTATAATGTTTAAAGGTTTGTTGTTAGGATGAATACCGACCATGAAGTTCGAGGATTGGGACCTCGTGGACAGCGAGAAGTTCCCACACCTGGCCACGGAAAAGTTAATGAAGCAGAAATGGTTGCACGGTGTGGAGAAGGCTGGGTTACTCCATCTGTGATGGATACCCCACTACCACCACGCGCCCATCACCATTTTTGTCATCAGGCAGCTGTTGTGCCTGGTGCATGATGGGTATCTCTGGATGGAGGAGCCTATTCCCATCATGACCGACCTAATTCATCGAATTTCCCAACTGCCCTTTAAAGGACACGACCTTCAAAGGACACGACCTCGCGGCCATAGTGGGAAAAAGCAGAGACTTGGACCTCGGAGAAGCTATGAAGACCAAGTATAAACTAGAGAAGAAAAAGCGGGGGTATGCAATAGAAAGTATTACGGACAAAGGGGTGTGCGTAGCCACCCAGATCCTAGCCGATGAACTGATGAGGAAATGCCACACCGACAAAGTACCGGTGTCTCTGATTGCGCTAGCAGAACAATGTGCGGAAGGGGTCCAGTTCAACTAGGTGTAACTCCTCTGCGAGGAGTTTTTGACGAACTACAGAGAGGCCCAGGAGCAAGGTAAGACCTTCCACTATGCGTGGTTGCTCTTATCCATCATGTTGGTTGCAGGGGAGCTGCCAGAGGATAACCAGTTCCCCAGTATTGAGGGTGATCTGCCCAAAGCTGTCAGGTACGCCTCACTCTGGGCTACAAAAGACGTGAAGAGGATTCGTGAGATGAAGGTGTTCTAGGTGTTTATGGAGGTGAGCATCTGAATGTGGATCAACCGAAGGATGCACCTATCTTCTATGGTTCATAATAGCTTGCAGAGTGTGATAGAGTTCAAGGCGGATATGCATAACCTGTATATCTGGGCGCACAAGGATCCAACACAGAAATGGGTGAAGCTTTCGTTCATTGCAATGGATGATGCGATCTTTATAGTAATGGAGTCATGGCCTCTGGAGTGGCATGCCCCAGACTTGGTAGAAATGGGGAAGGCCAAATCCCAGCAAATAAAGAAGGACACCAAGCTGCGCATCACGCAGCTGGCTGAAAAAAGGCGTCAGGAACAAGAAGCATCCACACAGCAGAAGATGGCAGATGCAGTAGTAGCAGCGCAGATGGAAGAAACCACAACAACACCAACAAGAGAGCCAGAGGAGGGCCAGGAGATGTCCATGGGGTAGCAAACTAGGGAAGTAAATAGGACAGAAGAATGCACGGACCCTGGTTTCACATCGACCCAACTCAAGTGGCCATGTGGCCCTGAGAAAAAAACTCCCAGGAAGAAGTAAAAGTGAAAAAGACGTCCATCGACTCGATCACGCTCACAGAAGGTGATCTGTTTGACATCAGCAAAACAATTCGCGAGGTCACGAAGGATGCGCTCCAGGAACTGAGGATGGAGCAAGACACTATGTTGGGGGCACTCAGTGCATAGTTATAAGGCTTACATGTATAGTTCCCCCAAATAGGTATAATGGCTCAGTCCGTCGCAGCAGGAACCACCGAGGCCGAACAGACATTGCACGCCCGTATGGACGACCCTTTCATATTTCCCGAAGGCGCGCTAGCAGGAGCAAGTGAGGGTGACCGGGCTGCGATAAGCAACATGAAAGGCATCAGATTGAACTTGGCCACCCTGTTGCGTGAAATTATCTACCCACTGTAGGATGGGGTCATTGCAGAGCTCCGTGCCCGGGAAGACTGTGCAATCTAGGTCCTGAACGAGTAGAAAATCATCATGGACTAGCTTAGCCTCCAGCGCGATGAGTTGGTTGCACAAGCTCGCGGACTGGAGTAGGCAATAGAGGCTACATGCAGGAGAGTCCCTGAGTTGGCCATGTCGGAAGAACTACCAACAGCAGAGCGGGTCCATAGATTGGCGTACAGAGTCCGTGAGGCCAAGGAGGAAATGACAAAGGTTTAGTTGGAGCTGAACCTGCAGATCGCCAAGACACAATTGAAGGCGTGGCCCTCCACACCCCCAGAAGTCAGAGAGCAGCGCGCCCGTGCTATCCAGATGGGGTTGGAACAAATTGGCCAGGCAACACAGGATTGCACCGGGATGTTGGAGCAAGCACTAACCATGCTTACGCACCTGCAGGAAGACCTGAATCTATAGCGCCTAGAGACAGAGGTGCGTGAGTTGCAGTAGGAGTACGACAGTGTCCGGGGCACCATGCAGATGGTTTTCCTTACTCAACAACTTGCTAGACTACAACAGGCAAGGGCACTGAAGGACCAATTAGATGTTGCGCGCCAAAAGGAAGCCCTACTTAAAGCACGCATCCAACCATGGATCAATGAAGCTTTAAAAATTACCGCTACCATTGAAGGGAAGTTGGAAGAGATGTAGGAACTTTATGTAGTTGGATAGGAACGTGACCCTGCTCATGAAGGTTTAGAGATACGTGTGCAACAAGTACAAAAGACAACGGAACAGTGTGCTGCGGACACCCAAGCTGCGAGCGACCTCTAGATGGACTTCGCACAAAGATCGGTGAACCAGCAGAGTGACTCGGGATGAGTCACGATGATTGTGTTGGGGGCTTGTTGGGAATCGGACCCCCCCACAACATGTTTTTGGGGCTTAAAGCCCGAGTTTTGGTCAATGTCATGTAAAGACTCCACGAAGTACAGGTGCAGAACACGAAAGTCTAGGATGAGTCATAGGGTTGTCCGCCCTAAGAATTTTGAAATAATGTAAAGTTGTGTCGGCCTACACATGGTCCGCGGACTATGGGATTGTATAAATAGAGTGAGGCTCTAAGTGTAAAGGGAGAGGTTTTGGAAAAAGTAAGTAGATAGATACGAAGGCATGGTTAGAGGATAGAAGTGGATCTAAAGTGTATTGGGTCATAGTAGTACGAAGAGGCTCTGTAGCTGAGTGCGCAAAGGCCTAATAGAGTCCACAACTGAGTGCACGGACCCCTACAGCTAAGTGCGCATGGTGGAGTCAGGTCTGTTATTGAACTGAACTTGAAAAGATCATTAATAAAGATAAGTTGGATTCAAAATATTGTGCATCTGGTCATGGATCTATATTTTTGATATTATGCATTAAGTGTTATCTATTTATTTATATGCGCGCACTTGATAAACACTTGTCTGAATGTTTATGTATGAAAATATTCTAAGTAATTAGTGAAAAGAACCTAATTAAGGAAGACTTGGATAATCAACACGGGTCGCGCTGTGGTTAGAGTTGCGTGAAAGCAGTAACATAGGACGTAATGAGCCCGCGGGTGCGCGTAGCCCAATAAGCGATAAGGTTGGATTGTGTCCCTATCACCACATATCAGACATCCCCAGGGTGTAGAAACCTGGTTCTATCACCCTCCCAAACTACTTCGGGTGAGACCTCAGTCTGCGCTCCGCGGACTGTTGCCGAAAGGGCCAGTAGTACCGGGATTTTCTTGGCTAAATCACTTATGAACCTAGGTCATGCCCCACGTAGCCAACAAACAATGACAAATAAGTAGATACTTTAAACAAATTCAAAAAAAAATCAGGGATGAGGGGAAACTGGTTGAGCACTACTAGAAGAGTTACCTTGGTTAAATTTGTTCTTTCCTCATTACTGATTTATCTTTGCTCGGGTTTGCTCGCTCATAATTTAGTGTTTTCCCAAATGATTATTATGATAAGGAATCTTTTATGGTGGGAGGGGGGGGTGAGAACGAAAAAAATTCCACTTGATTTAGTGAATATTGTTTTCCTTCCCAAATAAAATGGAGTATTATCTGTTAAAGACCCTATGTTCATGAATTTAGCTTTGGGAGCCAAAATTATCTAAAGGTTGATATCTAATTTGAAAGAATGGTGGAAGATGGCCTTTTTGTGAAAATATTTTATGAAGAATATAATATTAAGATCTGAGGAGGCTCAATGTCCTAGTATGTGCTCTCAAATATGAAAGATTTGCAAAGATATTTGTCCATTGATTTCTAATCACTTCAGCTAAAGATTTGGGAATGGGGCTTGCATAAATATTTGGAAGAACAATTTCTCAAAATATGGCCTATTAGGCACACATGAGGATTTCAAAGATATATCTAATTGGTTTCAAGGCAATGGGATGAAAAATTTGACTGATATTTCCCTTTTGGATGAGTCTGGTCATTGGAAATGTTGGTATATGCCTCCCCTCCCTGTTAATCTTCGTGTGCAATGGTTTAAATTCCTAGAATTTTTAAAATGGTTGCCTCCTATCTCCTCCTCTCTTTTGGGTTGTCACTCTCGTGCTTTGAGTCCTTTCCTCTCTTATTCCATCAAGCTTGGATATTCCCTCTTAGTTAAATGGGTCCTTCATCCCCCTCCTTGCAGAATATGGACCAAAATCTAGAATAATGACTGCATCCCGAAGATTAATATCTTTTGTTGGTCTATGGTGCATCAAAAAACCCTTACAGCTGAAAATATTTGAAAAAGAAATATTCTTAGATCCTTAATATTTTCCCCATGTCTTTGCTCTAAGGAGTCCATCCCTCATCTCTTTCATCACTGTCCCTTCTCCCTTTAGGCTTGGATATTTTTTCTCTGCCCAATTTTCTTTTTGGATCATATCTCGATATCCTGGTTGACATGTTTCAGAATGGAGGTTTCTTTATCCCTAGAGTTGGAAATCCTCCTCCCTTCCAATTCATTGTTGAATTGCCTTCCCGAAATTCATATGTTTGGCTCTCTGGATTGCACAAATAAAGAAATTTTCAAAAAAAAGAATTGTCTTCTCTTCTGGTAGCATCTGAAGCATCCTCCCTCTTGTTTGAGTCAATTTATGTTCATGCATACAGGGACAATGATTTAGAGGAAATGAATAAATAAGAACATGCATGGATTTTTGTCAATAGGAAATTTTCATTATCCTTAGTTCACATCAACAAGCCAATCAAAACTCATGTTTTGTGTCTCAGGCTAAATCAAGAGGAATTCTTGAAATGGAGAATGGAGAAAGCTTAGTTTTCACTTATCTTCGATGGGTCGTCAAAGGTAATCCAGTTTATGCTAGACCAGGAGGGGTTCTCTTATGCCCCAAAGGAAACTTTGTGTCCAAATTTGCATGGGGGTTAAGAACAACAAGCAATAACACGATAGAGTTCCTTGCACTATGGAAAGGCTTGGAGGTGGCTTTAGAAAATAAAACTAAAATTCTATCAGTTTATGGAGACTCATTGATCATCATATGCCAATTGATTATGGCCAAGTGGTTCATTAGTTCCATAACTCCTCCTATGGCCCAAATAGCAATCAACTCTACCTCACAATTTGAAGAAATTGAATACCATCACATCCTTCGGTATTTGAATGTGGGAGCAGATGAGCTTACACACAATGTCTCTAGTTTGGCAAAAGGGAAACTTGAATTGAATAATATAGTGTGTATATTCCCTATTCCTTAATTATGATATTTGCAAATTATATCATTAAGAGCTAGGTTCAAGTCTATGACAAGAGGGATAGTTTTGATTTGTGGGTAATATCTCTTCCAAGGTTTCTAGTCACATTGAAATCCACCTTCTTTCCAAGGTTGGGCATGTGGATGAACATGATATTCTATCTATGCAAGGTGGTCGATCCCATCAACATTGATTCTCAAAGATCCTCATATCTCAAGCCTATTTATTTCTTCTCCTATCATATTAGTTGGCAGCACAAGTGTATTGGATCTCTGGTTATTACAAGATAGTGGTGTCTCATGTATTTATGTCTCACCTGGTGGAATATGGTTTGGCTCTCCTCGATTATGACGAGGATTTTTATGGATGAGAACGGAAAATTAATTAACCTGACACATATTTTGTCATTCCCTCATCTTTCCAATCTTTGGATAATGGAGTTTGCTCATTGGAGGTTTCTTAGCTTTTGTATTAACAAATCCTCCTTCTATATATCGACTATCCAAAATCTTCCCATTGCAATAGAGTTTAAGGATGCTATTGGTTCTATTGTTGTTCCTATATTTTGTCTTGGCCTATGTGATTGGGTGTTCAGTCCTGTCGATACGGTTAATCCCATTGATTCTCCTGAGAACATTGGAGCCCTCCAAATCTTAGACAAGCTCTTGGATGCTTCACATGCAATGTTAGTCTCCATTACGAAACTAGAAGACATGATGGAGTGCTAAACAATGTATTTTTAGTTTTTCCTTGAGAGGAATCTGCTTCGACAACAAGCAGACATGGATTTAACTGTGGATGACCTTAAGGAGGAAATCCATGCCATTGGTGAGTGTATAGCGACTCTAGAATTTTTGGGATTTGGTAGTTCATCAAGGGTAGCAGGTGTGGATGGTACTAGCATTACTGATGGAGGATAGAAGGTCTGTCGTTGTAGGGATGATGGCTCCAAGGGGCCAATTGATCTAGTTCTGATGCTAGTTATGTTGTTTTATCTATGACTTTTTTTCCATGGTTCTATGTAAATTTTGCTACATTCTAAGAAGATTTTCTAGAGTTTACAATGAAAATATTTTTAGGATAACATAGAAATTTATTCCTAGAGAATGTAGATATCTTGAATATCCTATGAATTGTAGAATTTTTGTAAATGATATGCTTTGTAATGTTTCTGGTCCGTAATCTAGTCTTGTTAATATAAATATCCTATTTGTATATATATATATATATATATATATATATATATATATGATGTTGATTTTTTATTATGGTAAATAAAAGAATTTTATTTTGATCTGAAGCTCATAGCATTTGATATGATGTGAACTATTAATAAAATCAAAACTATGGTAAAAATGTCATTGCAATTTTAACTATTATAATTTTATTTTTTTTATTTTTGTGTAAAAGATTATAATGTTTGTTAATGGTTCATAAAGTATATAAAAATAAAGATGTGAATGGTGTATACTTGTTAAATCAATTGTGGAAAACTTATCACATCTAGACAACATTATTGATGTGAAATCCTATTTAGATGTGAGATTCAATGTAAAAGATTGAAATTTATGGTAAATAATGTGATTGGTATTTTTTACTTTTATCATTGCACTTTTATGTTAAAGTGAAAAATGTTTTAAATGGTTAATAAAATTATTTATATTTGTTTCTATTTTATTATATATTTGATATCATAATAAGTTATTATTACTTTGATAAAAAATTGAAATTATGGTAAATAATGAGATTAATATTTTTATTTTTATAATTTTATAAGTGTAAATTTATAATGTTCGTTATGATTAATCAATGGTAAATGAAAAATGTATTCAAATTCATTCGCAACATTGTTAATATTGAAATTTGATATTTATGTTACATTCAATTTTAAATTGGGTAAATTTGTGTCTTTATTATTTTCAAATTTCATCTAAAAATCTCTTCTCCCCAATATTGGTATGAAAGAAATGTATGAATTGTGTCTTTATTATTTTCAAATTTCATCCAAATTTTTTTCCAATATTGTTAGGAAAGAAATGTATGAATCTCTTATATGGATAGGCTGTGTGGAATTTGTTTTATAATAAGGAAAAGGAAGACCCCTTAATGTAGTTAAAAAATGAGACTTTAGCAAGTACACAATTTATGTGGGATATCATGTTCTTATTGAACATAAAATGTCAACAATAGTGTTAGAATGTGTCATGGAAACTCAAAGCTCTAAAACGGACATGCATATTCATATTGTTGGCTATTGAAAATAACACATTAACATGGGAGGATTTGCACAAAGGAAAAGCAAAAGAGGGTTGGGGATATTCATTTTATCTAAAATAATGAAGAATCAATTTCCTATTTACTTATTAAATATCCTTATCCTCAACATATGTGGTCTTATAGTCAATACATTATAAGGATTAAGGATTAAAAATGTAAGGGTAGGATATCCATGGAATAATTTTTAAGAGGGTAGATAACTAAAAAATATCTCAAGGAATTTAAGGTTGCGCCCTACATGATTATTTGGAATATCTAGCTAATAAGAAATGTTCAAATGTTTGAGGAGAAATTCATTCCCACCTTTCAATGCTCCTTACCAATAAAATCTATAGCTTCCATCTATAAACTACTTGAAATCTAATGTATGATTCGTAGGCAAATGGGAATCTTGGTAATATATGAATCCAAAGCATGATTAATATTACAAAGTGATCCAAATTGGATCATTATATTGTTTTTCATCCATCTCGATGCATTTGGAGTGGATAGAGTGGAGGAATCAACTCATGTGACCATTTTTAGTCGAGGGACCCAATTTAGCAAAACGGGGTTTGAAACCTTCTGGGAGAATTTTGAGGCATCAAACGATGTTTCTTGGGGATAAAAAATTTCTACTTGAGCATGCACATTTTCATGCTATTCTACACACATAAATATTTCCAACGGCACAAGATCACGTCAATCGAAGTCTGTATGCAAAATTTATGACACTGAGAAGTTGACCTTCCTATTTTCACACCTATAGTTTGGGAGGATGTCACATCAGCCCCCATTATTCATGGAAAAGGGGATAACCACATGTTTTTGATGTAGAAGACTCTAGAAGAGTCTATTTTGTAACTCTGGTTAAGAGTTGATGTAGTCAAACTTAACCACTAGTAGGCTATCGAGTTGTGTTATAATCGGGCCATTAAGAGGTAGAGACATTCCATTCTTTCGAGAGAATTTTGTTCCATAGTTGAGAAAAGATAGCTAGGAGAGATAGGAGGCACAACACATAGAGAGGATTCGTGCACTATAGCAGCCCATGGGCCACAAACATTACTTCTTTGTATTTGCAACCACATTTATAGATAGAGAAAGAGAGTGAAGCGGCCTCACCTTCCAACTGGGTTTTCTCCCAAAAGGGTTTCCCACAGAGCATATCTTGTGTATTACATGTGTATGAGTTTATTTTTTCATTCTCTAATATTTTGCTTGATTTAATTTTACATGCATGCACTAACTACAGTTAATTTTATAGATCTATAAATTAAATAAAACTGTAATAGTGTAGAATCTCATATTTTTAAAATAACATTATCGGATCTGTTGTGACGAACTGTCCAGTGGAATATCCATGGTAGTTTATGGATCATTTGGTATTAGAGTGAGTTTCTTTGGCTATTTTGGGGAGATTGCAGGGATCTAGTTTGGCGAGGCCGAAAACCATAAAACCCTAATCATGGGTGACAAATCTGTAAATGAACATCATGCTCCTATAGAGGTGAGGTTTTCGCAGCTTGAAGAACAAGTCACAGATATAAACCACAATGTAAACCTCCTCATGGCGGCCCTAAGTAATAAGCCAGGGATATTTGGAAAAGAAGGGGGTTCAAATGTAAAGCACAAATTAGAAGAGGGATCGGGAGATCGAGAAGATGCAAATACCTAGCCGAAGAAACAACCCGGAAAAGATCAACCCAATTCGAGTGTCGTGAACCAATCCCTATTTAAAGTGGAAGAAAAAGTCGATATCAAGCCATACCAATGGAGAGATCGATGCTCAGAAGCTAAACCATTGGTTGTAGCAACTTGAAGTTTATTTCAGTGTCCATCAGATCGAGGAAGGGTAGAAGATTTCATTCGCGCGGCTGAAATTGGAGTGTCATGCACTGACTTGGTGGGAGAGCCACACGAAACCATGAGATTGGATGGAGAACCTCTAGTGACTAAGTGGGAGGATTTAAAAACCCTCATTAAGTCACAATTTTATCCCATTGGGTGCATAGAAGACTAGTTGATCCGGTGGAATTAATTCAGGCAAAAGCCAGGCCAAAGCGTGTAAGAGTTTACCACATAATTCATAAAGATGGCTATAATGTTGGGTATCTCTCCAAATAACCCAGATGTACTCCTAAAGTATTTGTGGGTTCTGCACCTACATTTTCGTGATCAGGTGATGTTTTTCAAGCCCAAAATGGTGGACAATGCTTGTGTACAGGCACAATACCTGGAGAGCATAGGCCTGAAAAGAGAACAATCAAGTGGATCAAAGGAAAATGAGAAACAAGACGCTTCTAAGGAGGGGAAAAGAAGCACAAAGGGGGAAAAGATAAAAATATGGCATCCACAACACATCAGTGAAAAGATCCTAGAAACCACTACAACATTGATGGTCATATAGAAGAGAAGTGTTGGAAGTTGCATCCAGAGCTAAAATCGAAGAAAAACAACAAGAAGAAGAATCTCATGGCCACTGATTCGAGCAACCAATTTGAAAGCATCTCAAACGTGGATGAGAAGATCATCTATACATCAATGCAGAAGGAGGTGAATTTTAGTAGCCTTCAGCAACAGGAAGAGAAAGAAATGACCAAACTCTTCCATGTGAAGATGTAGGTCAGGTAGATGAAGATTGATGCTATGTTTGAGTCAAGATCACAAGAAAATTTCATTGCAGTAGATCTGGTCAAGAAGTTGGAGCTGGAAGTTCATGATCATCCAAACCCATATTGATCTAGTTGGATGTTGGTGGCCACCCGCCTATCCCACTTGGACCTCCACAACTGTCTCTTTTAGTTTTTCATTTTTCTTATTTGTAGCACAATTTACTATTTTTGGCATTTTTTTGGGTCTTGAACTTTCGAAGCTATTTTGAGGCCATAAACAACATTTTTTGGGAAAACTAGGACCAACGCTAGTAAGATTGATGTTGGTCACTCAAAAGTTGTATTCCTCGCATAGATATTTCTAACGAGGTATTGTGTGCGTCAAACAAAGATCGTATGCCAAAGTTATGACACCGGGAAGTTGATGTACCAATTTACCCAAACAGGGCCCATAGTTTGGCGCTTCATCTCCTAGGGTTAGGTTTTTGGATGTTTAGGGTTCTCCATTGTCTCTCAACAATAAATAGGCCTTTGAGCCTCATTGTAATGGAGTTCAGAGGCATGTAGCCGCCACATCTCTTCTCAGAGATAAGCTACCATCGCCCTAGCTAGTTTATTTCCATTTCTGTTTGTAAGCATATTTCAGTATTTTACATTAATGAAATGAAGTATTATTTCTGATGCATCTCTGTATTTATGGTCATTTATATACTTTATTGCGTTCCTGCATAAATCCATCTTACATATCCACTGGGATGGGTATATAAGGATGCAGAGTTGAAGGTAACAAAACAGTGAAAAATTATATTTGCTACGAGTGTTGATTTTATTGATTAAGTAGATGTGGATGTGGTTCCCCTTGACATATGTGGATTCGTGCTTGGGAGTCCATACATGTACATGCATGATGCAATATCATGAGGAGAGATAACCAGTATCAACTCATCAAGGAGGGAAAATTGTTCATCATCAACGCACACAAATGAAAGTCAAACATTTCACTAGTAAGTGCCAACCAGGGCAAGAAATTGACCAGTTCCAACAAGAAGTATGTTCTATTGTTTTTAAGAGAAGGTCAGTATGTAGAGGAGTCAATAAGAGGCAAAAAATCTCTAGAGGGGTGTACTAAGAAACAAAAACAATGATTTGATTTGTTACAGGCATACAAGGATGTGTTCCGAGAGCCTAAAGGGTTACCCCCTAAGGGAGAAGTGGAGCACGAGATCCAGCTATTGCCAGACTCCCCATTGCCAAATATTGGGATGTACAGGTAGTCTGTTATAAGAGCAAGTAAGGTTAAGAAACAGTTGCAGGAGCTACTGGAATAGGGTGTCATTCGACCGAGTACATCACCATGTGGGTCACCCATCATCATTGTGCTAAAGAAGGATGGGACTTGGAGGATGTGTATAGATTACAAGGCGTTTAATAAAATCACACTCAAGAATAGATATTGCCTACCTAGGATAGATGATCTGTTAGATCAGTTGCAGCAAGCAAAGTATTTCAGCAACCTGGACTTGAAGTCTGGATATCACTAGGTTTGAGTCAAATAAGAAGATAGATGGAAGATCGCCTTCAAAACCAGGCAAGGTTTGTATGAGTGGTCAGTTATGCCATTTGGCCTGTGCAATGCACCAACTACATTTATGAGATTAATGAATGATGTATTGCACCCTTTTATAGATTAATTTTTTATTGTCTATTTGGATGTGTTGGAGCGGGTCCCCTAGGGGACAATTTTGGGGTTAAACACCCATGTTTTGGGGTAGAAGGCCCGAATTTTGTGTAAAGAAATGTAAAGTCTCTGCATTTTGTGGTCATGGAGCACGAGGATGTCTAAAGTTAAAAGGATTTTTCGCCCTTAATATAGAGAAGTTGTGTTGGTTTTGGAGATCTACCCATGGTCTGTGGACCATGGGATTGTATAAAAAGGGAAGTCTTAGAAGATATAAAAGTACAGTAAGTAAGTAAGAATTCATGAGTCATTGGTAAGTTTTGGTGAGCTAAGAGCAAGAGTCTTAGTGTAGGAATAGACTCTACAACTGAGTGCGCAAAGGCCTAGGGTGGAAGTCTGCTGCTAAGTGTGTGGACCCTTGCAGTTGTGTGTGCAGGGTGGATAGAGTTTGTACTGGGAACTTGAATCATAAATAAAAAGAGTATTCTGGAATCACTATGTTTTCTGTCTCTGATTATTGCATCTGATTATGATATGTTAAGTTCCGGGTTTATATTATAATGTTAAATTGATGCGTGAATGTATCTGTCTTTATCTATTATGTGAACGAAAGTAATAATATATATTTACACGAGGGTAATCTTAATTGCATGGTAAAGTTGGCTAACCACTAAGATAATTAAGGAACGAGATAGTAACATAGCTACAAAAGTGTGTAAGTTCCTGAATCATTATTTAGGGTTGCACGAAGGACAACTGGATATCTTTACGAAGGTTCTGAAATACGGAAGAGGAAATAAATCAATAAGCCCTAAAGTCTTATCGATCTGCGCAAAGGCAGGGATTAAGGTAGAAAACCAACATCACAACCATCTCAGGGTGTGGAAACTTGGTTCTTGCATCCCCCCATACTTCTTCGGTGAGATTTTGGTCCGCACTCCGCGGACTGATGCCGAAACGGCTAGTAGTGTAGGGATTTACTTGGCTACCTAACGCTAAACCTGGGTCAGGGCCCATCAAGCCAACAAATGGTTCTGTTTCCGGCACTGGGGTCTGCATAATGAGATGTGAGATGTCATATCATTGTAATCCAACTATGAAAGTGATCGAAAATTGGTTGGATAGAAAGATCCATGAATTCGCGGCATAAGAAAACAAGAATCCTCACTTGATGAAAGAACAGTGGTTGGATAGATACCTATACACAAAAATACATGAAATCTTCTTATGTTCCTTCTTGGTTGAGTTACACGAGTGGATCACGAAGTTGGCAGATGACCAAGGAAGGTGGTGGCTTCACACTTCGATTGTTTGGACATCGGAGTTAGTAAGGAGATTGGAAGCGTCTGAAGATAAGATCGCGCGTGCTATCGACCATTGGCTTGACCGCATCATAGGGTGTTTTGTGACAGAGTTCGTGGTCGATACCTCTGTCAATTACAGTGAAGTAGAGCGCTGCTTCTTTAAAGGACTGTGAGTTAAGTATTTAAAGTCGCTAAATACTTGGACTAAGATGCTCTTGTGTGAACAACGGGTTATGTGGTTACCTTGATTTTTGGAGCTACACGAAGCAGGAATTATTTCAGGGATGGAGGAAGAAAAGGTCCTGAGTATAGCCCAATAATCGGGCCTCTGTTGAGTGACGACGAAGGAGTAGTGCAAACTTCTCCCTTGAGCACTAGTCAGTTGATAAGACAGGGGTTCCCACGAATACCTACACTACCTCTACCCTCATCCCATCCATCTACACTACCTCCATCCTCGCCTCCACCACTAACCCCATCACTCACACCATCGTCACCTCCACCAATGTTCAATATGGTGAACTCTATAAAGATACATGTATTTAAGGGCATATGAAATGAAGATCCGAACCAATTTTGGTTCGTCGTGAAGGCTGTATGGGAAGCTTAGGGTATCACAGACGACCATATGAAGAAAGCTACGTTGGTTAGTGCTTTGCAGGACCGCACACTAATGTGGTACATTAAGTATAGTAATGATAACCCAATGTCCACGTTGGCAGATATCCAGGCTGTGCTGAATACAGAATTGAGTAGACCCAAGTCTCAAGCACAGTCGATTGTGGGGTTCAAGGAGATCATGATGAGGACTAGGGAAATGCCCTGGGATTTGGACCAAAGGTTGAAGTGTACGATCCGTGACGCCAACATGAACATAATTGATGGGCAACACCATGAATGGTTTGTAGCCTCGCTCTTGACCCACCTAAGGGTTGCGTTATCACAACAAAAGATTGGAACCCAGGCAAAAGCTCTGGAAATCGCGATGAGTCTGCATGAGATAGCAATGCAGGATGCTACTATGGGGGTTCAGCAGATTCATGCATAGTTGCAAAACCTTTGTCTCGAAATGAAAAGTCTGAAGAAGGACAGAACGGCTCAGCCAGAGGCGCGTGAAGAATTTTGGTGCCCAAAATGCAAGGGTCAAGAGCATGACAAGGATCACTGCCCAGTCTTCGCAAACTATGTTGCAGTAGGAGGACCAATGCCTCTATGGCCAGAGGCTGTGGCAGGGCCAAGTATAGGGGCCACGATGTGGTGCACTATATGCCAAGTGGCTGGGAAACATGTGATCGACAATTTCCATTTACTGCAGAAATTCATACAAACACCACATCAACTCTTGTGCAATTTCTATCGATCAGTAGGTCATGATGAGTGAAATTGTCGTAGTTACGAATTAATGATGGACAAGACACCTGCATAGAGGGTGCAGGCAAAAATGTGGCCTTCGGACCAACACTTTGGGGGAACATGAGTTGAGTATTAGGGGCGTGGCCGAGGCCGAGGTGGAGGAGGGCCTGTAGAGGCCAAGGACAACCGATTTGTTACAATTGCGGAGGCCCAAGACACTACACAAGGGACTATTTGAATCTGACGCGATTGTCGTGCTGCTACTGTACTTAGTTTCACCATGTGACTCAGGATTGCCAAATATTATTGGCTAAGATTCGCGAAAAAGGGGCACAGCCTCCGCAGCTGACGTAGAACCTCCAGATGATGAGGGCTGAGCCTCGCAAGGAAGACCCTAAGGTAAACATTATGTTGTGAAGTGGAACTATGATGGGGGACAATAAAGGCAAGAAGCCTGTAGAAGGTGAATGGGTCCACAAAGCACCAGAAAAGGAGACTTGGTTTGATCTGGAGCACACAAAAGAAACATTGATGGAAGCAAAGAAAAGCTTCATTAAGGCCTCTACCTCAGGAAGTCAAGAGAAACCAGTTGAATAAATGGACCCATCCATGATTACCACATTCTTGGAGACCTGCATGAAACTGCTCTGTGGTAGTAAGGCTATGAAGGGCCTATAGGAATTGATCAATCGATACATTGGTAAGGATGGTGCTACTGGTGAACTGCACATGGTTAGGAAGCTTGGCAAGCACAAGGCAAGGATTAGGCATGAAATGAGACTCACCGCATAGATAGGGGAATATGAAATGGACCAAGTTATCTTGGATCTGGGGTTCGACATGAATGTTTTGCCAAAACAGACTTGGGAAAGAATGGGGAGACCTGCACTCCAGTGGTCTTCGATCCAGTTAAGAATGGTGAATCAACAAAAAATCATCCCAATGGGGAGACTGCAAGGGGTAATAGTTGACATCGAGGGCACGAGTGCACTAGCGATTTTGAAGTAATAAAGATTGTGGATGATAGCAATCCCTACCCTGTGCTCCTTGGAATTGATTGGGCCACTGACATGAATGGGGTAATCAACCTGAAGAAGCGAAAGATGATATTTGAAAAAAATTTGCTACGTGTGGTGGTGCCGCTCGATCCTACGGAAGGACCGTGCTATTGTCCGAGATTATGAAAGTGATGATGATTTGGACTAGATTTACAAGATAACGACATGAGACCAGGATTGGGTAAATCTGACAGCAGACGAACGTATTGCATGGGACCATGAAAGCTCCTGCATGTCAGATTCAGACGAAGAATTGGAGCACTGGCAGAACCGGCTACATGAAGTATCTATGCTACGTTGTAATATGATGACCAAGTCATTGCATTGCGTGTCATCCGAAGTCAAGGATCTGCCTCATTATGATGGGCTAAATGATATTGATTGCTTTTTGGATGCATTTGAGAGAGAAGTGTCAGAGAAACATCGCTTCTAGGCCTTAGACTAGGTATTGCGCGCTATGCACACAAGATGGTGGGGTACACACAAGGATAGTTTTGGTGATTGGCACGACTATAGGAGGATGATGAGAATATGTTTTGGGTAGCCAAAAGTGTGGATGACAGATAAGTATGATGGAAGGGATGATCTGCATGATCACCTGGCCAAATGGACTAAGGCTTATGGAGCAGAGCCCCAGCCTGAATGGGTTCATTTGTTTTTTCATACCCTGGGTGTCATACCAATGAATTGGTAGTTGGAAACCGAGCTCCGCCATGGCACTGAAGAGTGGGAAATCTTGCGCCAAGGATTTATAATGATGTTCAACTTTGAGGATGGGTTTGACTGTATGGATGCGATGCTGCAGGAGGTTAAAGGAGTGATCTTTAGGATACTACAAGATCCCTTAGACCTGGTCCAACCTGATTGGACTACCTAGCTGAGTCATGCGCTGGAATTCTATAATGTGACTGTGGAAGAAGAAGATGAGGATCCCAGAAATATTAATATTCTGGAAACTAAAGGTCACTGTGAGGTTGAAGGTCCGTAGATAGAGGATCCATACATAACCGTACCACTGAAAACTAGGCAGGTCAATATTGGGACAGAGGTGGAACCGAAATTTGCAAAGATTGGGGACTATTGGGATCATGCGACAATAGACAAGGTTGCTAAGCTCCTCTGCGAATATCAGGATTTGTTCCCCACTAATTTTTCTGATTGAAAAGGGATAATAGGAGACCTGGGTGTCATGAGGATCACCCTAAAACCAGACATGAAACCTGTAAAATGAAGACCTTACTGCCTTAATCCTAAGTATAAGGAAAGGGTTCGCACTGAGTTAGATAAGATGCTCGTGGCAGGAATTATTGAACTAGTGGAGGAATCTGATTGGGTAAGCCCGATAGTGGTTCAATAAAGGAAACATAAGGAAGAAATAAGGATATGTGTGGATCTCCGAAAGTTGAATGATGCTTGCATGCATGATCCCTTCCCGACCCCGTTCACTGACGAGGTCCTGGATAATGTAGGCGGCCAAGAAGCATACTCTTTCACTGATGGGTTCTCTGGTTACCAACAGATCGAAATCGTGGCTAAGGATAGAAGCAAGACAACCTTTGTGACTGAATGGGGATGTTTTCAGTACACCATAATGCCTTTTGGGCTGAAAAATGTACCAGCAATCTTTTCGCGTGTAGTCATTGCGGCATTCAAAGACTTTATTCATAAGTTTCTGGAGGTATACTTTGACGATTGGACAATTTTTGGATTGGTTAAGCATCGTGTGGAAATTTTGCGCTTAATGTTAGATACATGTTAGAGATACCAGATCGCACTCAATCTGAAGAACTGTCTATTTTATGTCCCTTTTGGGATCCTGTTGGGTCATGTTGTGTGTAGACAAGGATTGATGGTAGACCCCGTGAAGATCGCGGTGATAATCAACTTAGAGGTGCCAAGGAATGTGAAACAGCTGCACACAAATCTAGGGCATACTGGATACTATAGGAAGTTCATCAAGAGCTATGCCTAGATCACCACACCCATGGAGAAGTTGTTGAAAAAGGATGCTACGTTCTATTGGAATGATGAATGCCATAAGAGCTTGGACATGCTGAAAGAGAAAATTGTTACTTCACCAATCCTAGTCTTCTCGGACTGGAAGAAGGAATTTCATGTGCACGTGGATGTGTCATGTATTGCGCTAGGGGTTGTGCTAACACAAGCAGGTGAAGGAGAATTGGATCATCCTATAGCATTCTTGAGTAGGAAGTTGTCCAAGGCTAAGAAGAACTATTCCACTACAGAGCGCTAAGGACTAACCATGGTGTACGCGCTCCAAAAGTTAAGGCACTATTTGTTGGGTAAACATTTTAAGATGTATACAGATCATTTTGTGTTGAAATACCTGGTCAATAAGCCTGTGTTGGGGGGGGAATATGCAGATGGTTGTTGTTGTTCCAAGAGTATGACTTTGAAGTTACTGTGAAGCTAGGACGACTGAATGCGAGACTTGATCATCTGTCACACATTGAAACAGGAGAGGAACCTACTAATTTAGAGGAAGGGTTGCTTGATGTGCAACTCTTTGCAATGCGCATCGCGGACAGTCACTTTGAAGATATCATACATTTCCTGATGATGGTAACTGCTCTAGAAGGATATACAAGCCAACAGAGGAATGAGTTAGTATTGCATGCAACAGACTTCTCCGTCATTGTAGGACACTTGTACAAAATGGGGTTGGACAAAATCTTGCGACATTATGTACCGGACTTTAAACGAAGTAGAATTCTCGTGGAGGCTCATGGAGGAGCTGCAGGAGGACATTATGCAAGAAACAAAACATCGCAGAAGGTTCTACGGGCTGGGTTGTGGTGGCCAAATCTGCATAAGGATGCGAAAGCATATTGTAGGGCATGTGACGCATGTCAAAGGACTGGTAGGCCATCGCGGAGGGATGAACTGCCTTTGATGCCGTAGGTGACCTTACAACCATTCGAGAAATGGGAAGCTAACTTTGTGGGTCCAATTCAGCCTCCAAGAATGAAGATAGATGCGTTGTACATCATCACCATGACTGAGTACTTGACTAGGTGGGTAGAGGCACAACTTGTGAAGGACTGTACATGCATGACAACAGCAAAGATTATTTTTGAATACATATTGATAAGATTTTATTGTCCAAAGATCTTGATGAGCGATCATGATATGCACTTTCTTAATGAAACAATCAACACGTTGACAGAAGAATTTCAGCTATATCATCAAAAGAGTACGCCTTATCACCCACAGGAAAATGGGATGGTGGAAGCATTCAATAAGATACTGGAGAATGCATTGACGAAGGTCTCTAATGCTTAGAGAAATGACTGGGATATGCACGTACCCACGGTGCTATGGGCCTACAAAATGACTTGCAAGAAGTTGACTGGGAAAATTCCTTTCGGACTCGTGTATGGCATGGAATCTATGATGCCAATGGAATACATTGTACCTAGTCTACGCATAGCATCACTCACAGGAATGGCAGACCACGGAAGCCTGGAATAAAGGCTCGCACAGCTACCAGAGCTTAAGGAGGACAGATCTCTAGCATGTGGCAACGCAGTCCACCGTCGAGGTAGTAATTGTCTAGGTCGAGTTGGGAGGTCTTTGCGACAAGATCTCTGCGCCAGGCGAGTGAATCGAGGGCGAGTCACCATGTTTGTGCTTGGGACTTGTTGGGAGAGGGTCCCCTGGGGGTAGATTTTGGGGTTAAACACCCAAGTTTTGGGGCAGAAGGCCCGAATTTTGTGTAAAGAAATGTAAATTATCCACATTTTGTGGTCGTGGAGCGTGAGGATTTCTAAAGTTAAAAGGGTTTTCTACCCTTAGTCTAGAGAAGTTGTGTCGGTTTTGGAGATCTACCCATGGTCCGCGGACCATGGGATTGTATAAAAAGGGAAGTCTTAGAAGATCTAAAAGTACAGTAAGTAAGTAAGAATTCATGAGTCATTGGTAAGTTTTGGTGAGCTAAGAGCGAGAGTCTTAGCGTAGGAAGAGGCTCTACAAATGAGTGCGTGGACCCCTACAACTATGTGCACAGGTTGGATAGTGTTTGTACTGGGAACTTGAATCATAAATAAAGAGAGTATTCTGGAATCATTGTGTTTTCTGTCTCTAATTATTGCATCTGATTATGATATGTTAAGTTCTGGGTTTATCTTATAATGTTAAATTGATGCATGAATGTATCTGTCTCTATCTATTATGTGAACACAAGTAATAATATATATTTATGTGAAGGTATCTTAATTGCATGGTAAAGTTGGCTAACCACTAAGATAATTAAGGAACAAGATAGTAACATAGTTACAAAAGTGTGTAAGTGCTTGAATCATTGTTTAGGGTTGCATGAAGGACAGTCAGATACCTTCACAGAGGTTTTGAAAGACAGAAGAGGAAATACATCGATAAGCCCTAAAGGCTTATTGATCTGTGCGAAGGTAGGGATTAAGGTAGAAAACCGACATCACAACCATCTCAGGGTGCGGAAACTTGGTTCCTGCATCCCCCCATACTGCTTCGAGTGAAACTTCGGTCTATGCTCCGCGGATTTATGTCGAAAGGGTCAGTAGTGTAGGAATTTTCTTGGCTACCTAACGTTGAACCTGGGTCAAGGCCCATCAAGCCAAGAGGATGATATACTAGTATGTAGTGCTACCTAGGAGGAGCATATTTCACGTTTAACGCAGGTGCTGGAAACATTGGAGAAGCGTCAGCTAGGGAAAATTTTAAGAACCACCCTAAATTTGTATGTATAATAAATGGGCAAATCCCCATGATACATAGGAAAAATGGGAGGCGATTTTATCAATAATATAATATGTATATATAATTTTTTTGGCGAATCTCTCACCAGATTATATTATCTTGTAAATTCATGGCGAATATTTCACTGAATTATAAAATCTTGTAAGATCTTGGCAAATCTTTCACTGAATAATAAAACATTGTGAAGTCTTGGCGAATGTTTTGTTAAAGTATGAAACCATATATGATAATAGGAAAACATATTCATTAAACTGTAATATACTAACATACATGTTTGGAAAAAATAAACATAATTTTCTCTTCCTACAAACAATGTTGCAAGTTTCAGTGGTCGTGTTTGTCAAGGTTCTTACTGTACACTCTTTCATATCCTTCTATTAGTTTTGATAATATTCCACAACAAAGTTCTTGTAGGGATTGATCTTGACCACTAGTTCTATCAAGGTAGGAGAGATTAATCTTTTCTCTACCACTTTTGTCAAGCTATCAAATTTCTTTCTTATTCCATAGACTCCAACTGTGAGATAAAAAAAATACATCAAGTTTGTTTACCCCAACGTGACAACAAGTAGCAAGCCCCAACTATATAATATAAGAAAGTAGTAGGTATCCCAAAGGCCTTAAGGGGATCTAATGGAAATAAATGACCATTGTCAAAAGCCTTCCAATCAATATATAAATATATAAATGTAGATTTATTACTATTTTGATTGAAAATCTTCAATTAAATAATAAAATTTAGTTACGTCTCTCCGAATCTAAATTTCTTATTAGCATAATTCACTACCTTCATACATCTTGCATTTTTCCTTTTTGGTGCACAATCTCTTCCTTTTAGGACAATATGGTGCAGTGGCCCAATCCCTATAGATCATTACAACAAGCTAATAATAACAGAGAAGATGAAAGGTTGTACAAACCAGCATATTTTTCAAACAAATAATCCAACATGTTTACCTTAACTTTTTCATGAAGATATCATATTGAGAACGTTTGAAAAATGGTGGGAAATCTAGGCAACAATTATCTCTCTTCTGCGAGGGTGATGCAGAAAGAGTGATAAGATTTCACTGTTTTGAATGATTAATGGATATATTGGTATTTTTTACTAAATTTTGTGAAGTGACTAAATGTAGCTTTAACCATTCACCTTAAGATGTTTTTTACAATATAATTTCCTAAGTCTATTTAATATCTTCATTATCATAAAAACCAACCTATATCCATCTTAACTCCACATCTACCACTCTTAGAGGGATGAAATCTATTTATGCCTATCAGCACTTGGTAGACCCGAAATTAAGATGGATCTAAGATGATAGAATTTCCCCTTTAAATAGTCTATGCTCACATGAATACCATGGTATTACCATGGGTCAATACTGTTAGCCTTGTTGGAAAATGGCCCATAAATGAATCCAATTATGCACTTTAAGTCTTCAAAATCCAGCAAAATCCTACCAAGGATAAAAACCAGCGCAAGTGAAGAACCCTTAGAAGGGAGGAAAAGCACTATCGGGAGGCTAAAACACTCAAAAACCATGAAAAAACAGAGTATTGGAGGCATAGACAGTACAATGCACAACAACCGTTAGATCTGGTCTATCAATGGCCCAGATCTAAGTGGAAAATCACAATCGCATATCATAGAGGAGGACTTAAGGTCAGGCGGAGGACACCCCCGATCAGCGATCTCTGATGATCGGATCGGCGGTCACAATCGGCATAGGCATACAATCACAATCGGCACAGAACATGTGGACATTGCGATGGCGATCGACGATTCAACGTGGACTGTCGATCAAGCACGCAAATTGATGACCCACATCACATCGCGATATTGCATTCGGGGAAAAAATATGGAGTGGGGCCTTATACATGCATAGGTGCAACCTGATGAACCAGACTCGAAGGCATTATATATGATATTTCATAAATTTTTAAGTCTGTGGGAAAGCCTTTTTTAATGCACTTTCAATGTATTGCATATTTTAACGAAATCTAAAGGGAGCCTTGGGTAGCGCCGATGCGATAAAGCTCGGACCGAAGGGGTCCGGGAAGGGAAATATATAATATTTGAAGTCCGGAGGGAGCCATTTTCAATGTATTTCCCGTGCTTTTTAAGTATTTTAGAATAAAAAGCAAATACACGGGGAACAGGCCACTCGCGACTTGCGATAGCGACCTAGAGGGCGAACCCGATTGAGAAATAGACCATGTTAAGGACTTTTGTAGTCTGGAAGAATAGAAATGGGCAAGATTTCTCACAATTGCGACATTTTTCTATGTTTAATAGAAAAACAGTGATTGTTCGCATTTTAAAGGAAAAATAGAGGCCCGAAGACCTATTCCACCACATAGCAGAGTCTGGGAGATAGATTGTCAGGAAACAGAGACTGGAAAGGGAAAAAATGGGGCCACAGCACGATGTAGCCCAAAACAAACAATCATGGAGCAGACAACGCAGCTTATCCAAAACAAATAGAAACATCATGGGGCATCGAAAACGCTCAGCAAAAAACAACAGAATCGATTGTGGGGCATCTCTGGCACGAGAGAGCTCCCAGATAGTGCAGCAAACATACTAGAAAGCAGTTACTCTTTTGTCAAAAGAAGGAACCTCCGAGCCCATGCTTGCCTAGTCAGGGCATCAAACAGTTAAGGGACAGAGAGGATAGATTAAGACTCCGAGCCTTTGAGAGCTCAGGAGCATTGTAAAGGGCCTATAAATGGCTGAAAGTAAAATGTAACAAGGGTTCAACTTTTGGAGATTTTTGATACTTTGTTCCTTGTAGCGTCTCATCTTCATTCTAGTAATACAAGCTTCTTTTGTTGTTACATGTTCAATATCCATTTCTCTTATGTTCTAAGCTTGCACTTGGATAGTCTATTCATGATTTCTTATGTGTCTAATGCTAGATAACTGTCATCTTATCTCTGCATTGATAAATTGGATTTGCAATTGAATAGGTTATTCATGTTTTCTTTTGTGTCTAATGCTAGATAACTGTCATCTTATCTCTGCGCTGATAAATTAGATTTGCAAGCTTCTTTTACTGCCTATAGCTACCCATTCATATGTGTTTATATATGCATCTGCCGGTATGATCAGTATTCTCCATCTATCCATTGAATCTACAGACTATTGAGAATTAGTGGTCTAAAGCCTTGTTAAGCTGAGGGTGTTCATGCATGTCTGGAGTGAAAACAGAGTTGAAAAGGTTATCTGGCTTGATCCAAACCTTCATCCATTTCCAATAGTTCAGAGAACAATATTTAAGATTATATGTTACCAGGCATCTCCGAGCTGCAACCTAGGAGAGTTTCCTGGAGTGATAACATAATTGGTGCCATTGCCGGGGAGAGGAAACTAAAGCTCAGCTTCCCTGGGAAACAACAGAGATCCAGCTTTGATGATAAACAAAGTCTGGGCACTTTTTTGGTTGTAATCATCTATCTGGTGACTCTACTGAAGGACGAACCTTTTGGTGACTTCACTTCATAGTTCTGCCTCAGTTTGTGAGGCATACTTGGAAAAATCCTCAGAAGCCACATGTTGACCCAGTATTTGATCCTGAAAAAATCATCAAAGAAAGAAAGGTATTGCAGAAAGGAGCATCAGGTTCAGATAAACCTAAACAATATTCTATATCTCTTCAAGAAAGGCCTATAATAGAATAAATACATGTTGAGAGTATAACATCTAATACTAGCAGTGAAGAAAAACTCTCAAAAATCCATAAAGCTCCTTATTCTTTAGGTTCTCCTTTTGTTGTAAGCCTAAGGGAAACCTCACCTCCTATCCATCATACCCCTTTATTCTTTTTAGTCACTCCTCAGCCCTTTATCATTCATACTGCCAGTACTCTTATAGCCACCACAGCTATGGCAGGTCCACAAGCACCCACTAAAATGGAAAGAATCATAGCTACTATGTATGGACCTCTAATACTGCCCACTCCTTTGAATGTCGTGCCTACTGGATAATATCAGAAATATAGGCCTAAGTTCACTGGGACTGAAGGTGTTACAGCTGAGGAACATCTTGATTCATTCTATAGCTATGCTGATAATCTGGACAATAGTGAAGATGATGTCTGGATGAGAGTCTTTGTCCAAAGCCTAGATGGAGAGGCTAGAAAATGGTTCAGAGAACTGACCCCAAGATCTATAGCAGATATTGAGGTTTTAGATGATGCATTCCTAAAGCATTGGGGGGATAAGAAGGATCTCCTCTAATACCACACTGAGTTTGGGAACTTAAAGAGGGAAAATGGTGAATTGTTGTTTGATTTTAATAAGAGGTTTAACCGCATGTACAACAAGATACCATCTGAAGTAAAACCCACCACTACCTCTACTAAACTCACCTATGCCAGTGATTTTGATTCTGACTTTGTCTACTGTTGAGGGAGAGGTGATGTGCTACTTTGGTTGATATGCAGGATGCAGCCTTGGAAGTAGAATCAAACATCATGGCTATAGAAAAGCTCAAAGGAAGTGTTGATAGAAGGAGACAGAGAGGTGAGTCTTCATCATCTTCAGATCCCAAGATAGATAAAATGACTAAGATGATAGAGTCATTAGCCTCTGAGATCTCCAAATTAAAGGTTGAGCAGCATCATGGGAAAGGAAGAGTTCCTAACACCTTTGCTCCTCCAAATCCAAATCCATATAGAAGAACCGATGAGAAGTTGCAGATTCTGCAAAGAAGCAAAGATGCCCATGAAGACCAAAGGGTGAACACCCCTTTTCAAAATGTAGTAATGGAAGAATAGTAACTTGAAGAAGATGATGAGATTAATTGTATGGAAGACAAAGGCAGTGCACCTTTTTTTACCTTAGCTGCCTATGAAAGGTCATTATTCAATGACCAGATCAGCCAAAAGTGGGATGGTGAAGCTGTTCTACAAACTGAAGATCAGCAAAGATATAATCTAAGGTCGAAGATGAATATTTCCAAGGAAGCTCCTATTCAAAGAGTTGTTTTCCCTCCAGTACAACAAGCTAATAAGAAGAAGCAACCGGCAGTTGATCCCATCATTGTCAAAGCTCTAGCTCATGAGGTAAGAGGCCTTGACAAGTCTCCTCCTCCTTTCAATTTTCAATCAGAAATTCAGAAGCTAAGAATACCTATGCCTCTGATTGAACTAGTGAAGAATGAGTCCTTCAAAAGATCCATCCTCGAGGCCCTTGAGCCTAAAGCCATCCAAGCCTCCACCGACTATGTAAATTTGCAAGATGACAAACCAGTTGTTATTCTCAGCCCAATGATTGAAAATTGTGAGGACAGCTCCCCATCATTCTATGTCTCTCTAACTATTCATGATAAAATCCTTCACAACTACCTTCTGGACACTGGAGCCAGCCATAATCTAATGCCCAAGGCTATCATGGATAAATTGGGTCTTGACATTACCAAGCCTTATCATGACCTGTTTTCTTTTGACTCTAGAAAAGTGAAATGTCTAGGATTAATCAAGGACCTAGCCATCACTTTGTCTCACCTACCCATGAAAAGAATGATGATGGATATTGTGGTAGGAGATGTACCCCCCAACTTTGGCATGTTTCTTTCCAAAGGTTGGATCAAGAGATTAGGTGGAACATTGCAAAATGATCTGTCCTATGCTATTGTCCTAGTTTTTGGAGGTGAAAATAGGAGATTGTACAAAGAAGCTCAGTTGGCTTATACCATCAGTGATGGGAGGAATCCCACTAATCATCCCATCTATGCTATCGACACTAATTTTGGAGCTTGTTTTCTTTAGATTAAAGAATCTCAGCTGGCCTCCACGCAACTTAAGAAACCAGTTTGCCAGATCACAGAGGAAGAAAGCCCACAAATTTGGGACATGTTCTTTGATGGAGCTTGCTCTAAAGAAGCTGCAGGGGCAGGTGTAGTCCTTGTGTCCCCCACACAGGAATTCATTCATTTACCTTTCATATTAACTTTTCAAGTCACAAATAACACAGCAGAGTATGAAGCAGACCTTATCATTCAACAGGTGAACAAAACCTTCCAAGAAAAACATCCAAGGCTGAAAGCAAATAGAGATGAGGTGAAATATAGACCATCTCTGCTTGACAATGTCAAATGCTGAATTTGTTTTGAAGAGGATGATGAAATTAATAGGTTTTTACAAGTCTTTGATGAATTTGCTGAAATCCATCAGAAGAAAATCAAAGAAAACTTTGATAGAAGGTAAAATGGGACAATTTTTAGTTTGGTGACTGGGTTCTCAAATGGGATGCATTGAAGGAAAAGAAGGACAACCATGGTGAATTTGATGCCTTTTGGACATGACCGCTTGTCATTGCTCAAGTTTAGATGAGCAACATTTTCATTCTACATAGTCTGGAAGGAGGAGATGTTTTTGGTAGCCCAGTCGATGGGCTGTTCTTCAAACTTTATTTCATTTAAGGCCTTAAAGCCTTGGTATGGTAAATATGTTTTTTTCCATTTTTTATTTCATTGCAAAATAGACTCCATGCCCAATGGAACACTAGAAGGAAGATTTGATTTTGGTTTTACAGGAAAGGCATTGTTCTATAGTTCTTGAAACCTCAGAGGGAGGCTTTCATCCCTAGAAGGAGCCAGTGTTAGCCTTGTTGGCAAATGGCCCATAAATGAATCCAATTATGCACTTTAAGTCTTCAAAAGCTAGCAAAATCCTGCCAAGGATAAAAACCAGTGTAGGAGAAGAACCCTTAGAAGGGAGGAAAAGCACTATCGAGAGGCTAAAACACTCAAAAACCATGAAAAAACAGAGTATTGGAGGCATAGACAGTGCAATACACAGCAACCATTAGATATGGCCTATGAACGGCCCAGATCTAAGTGGAAAATTGCAATCACATATCACAGAGGAGGACTTAAGGTCGGGCGGAGGACACCCCCAATTAGCGATCTCCTATGATCGGATCAGCGGTCAAAATCGGTGGTCACAATCGGCATAGGCAGACAGTCGCAATCAGCATAGAACATGTGGGCATTGTGATGGTGATTGGTGATTCAACGTGGACCGTCGATCAAGAGCACAGATCGACGACCCACGTTGCATCTCATAGTCGGGAAAGCATATGGAGCGAGGCCTTTATACATGCATAGGTGCGACCCAATGAATTGGACTCGATGACATTATATATGATATTTCATAAATTTTGAAGTTTGCGGGAAAGCCTTTTTTAATGCATTTTCAATGTATTGCGTATTTTAATGAAATACAAAGGGAGCCTTGGGTAGCACCGATGTGATAAAGCCCGGACCCAAAGGGGTCCGGGAAGGGAAATATATAATATTTGAAGTCCGGAGGGAGCCATTTTCAATGTATTTCCCGTGTTTTTTAAGTATTTCAGAATACAAAGCAAATACACGGGGAACAGGCCACTAGCGACTTGCGATAGCGACCCAGAGGGCAGACCCAATTGAGAAATAGGCCATGTTTAAGGACTTTTGAAGTCCGGAAGAACAGAAATGGGCGGGATTTCTCACAGTTGCAGCGTTTTTCTATGTTTAATAGAAAAACAGTCATTGTTCGCATTTTAAAGGAAAAACAGAGGCCCGAAGACCCATTCCACCACATAGCAGAGTCCGGGAGACAGATTGCCGGGAAACAGAGACTGAAAAGGGAAAAAAGGGGGCCACAGCACAATGCAACCCGAAACAAACGATCATGGAGCAGACAGCGCAGCTTGTCCAAAACAAACAGAAACATCATGGGGCATCAACAACGCTCAGCCAAAAACAACAGAATCGATTGTGGGGCATCTCTGGCATGAGAGAGCTCCCTGACAGTGCAACAAACATACCAGAAAGCAGTTACTCTTCTGTCAGAAAAAGAAACCTCTAAGCCCATGCTTGCCTAGTCAGGGCATCAAATAGTTAAGGGACAAAGAGGATAGATTAAGACTTCGATCCTTTGAGAGCTCAGGAGCATTGTAAAGGGCCTATAAATGGCTGAAAGTAAAATATAACAAGGGTTCAACTTCTAGAGATTGTTGATACTCTGTTCCTTGTAGCTTCTCATCTTCATTCCAATAATAGAAGCTTCTTTTGATGTTACATGTTCAATATCCATTTCTCTTCTGTTCTAGGCTTGCACTTGGATAGTCTATTCATGATTTCTTCTGTTTCTAATGCTAGATAACTATCATCTTATCTCTACATTGATAAATTGGATTTGCAATTGAATAGGTTATTCATGTTTTCTTCTGTGTCTAATGCCAGATAACTATCATCTTATCTCTACGTTGATAAATTAGATTTGCAAGCTTCTTTTACTACCTGTAGCTAGTCGTTCATATGTGTTTATATATGCATCTGTTGGTGTGGTCAGTACTCTCCATCTATCCATTGAATCTACAAACTATTGAGCATTAGTGGTCTAAAGCCTTGTCAAGTTGAGGGTGTTCATGCATGTCTGGAGTGAAAACAGAGTTGAAACGGTTATCTGGTTTGATCCAAACCTTCATCCATTTCCAATAGTTCAGAGAACAATATTGAAGATTATATGTTACCAGGCATCTCCGAGGTGCAACCTAGGAGAGTTTCCTGGAGTGATAACAAATACCATGGGTTATCATAAACCTGGAGCTTAAAAACTACTATTAGTAATCTATAAAAATTAATCAAATTAATAATTTATTTTTATTCTATTTTTTTATTTTAACAAGTTAAAATGTTTAAGTGACATTAAATTACAAGATCCATTTTTACTCTTGATCTACCAAGCCCCAAGAGGGATCAAATATTTTTTCACTCTATGCTAGTTTGCATATCACGATATTTGATCCCTTGGGGGCTTAGTAGATCCAGAGTAAAGATGGATCTACACTGGTTTAATTCCCCACTTTAAACAGGCTACATTCCACGTGAATACCATGGGTCAACACCATGTGCCATCTTTATTTTTATTAATACTAATATTAGGGTTAATAATGTTTTTTTTGCGTGGTATTAATAATAATTTGGCCCATGGTATTTGGCCCATAGTGTTTGGCTCATAGGCTTCACCTAAATATAATGCATTTTTTGAGTGTTCGTAAATATAAGGTGACTTATGGAGTAAATATAAAAAAATGTTTTATTTATTTACCATATCTCTGGTTTATTTATATTTTTATTAAATATAAAAAAATGTTTTATTTATTTACCATACCTTTCGTTTATTTATATTTTTATTAATTTACCATACCTCCTTTATAAATATGGTATTTGGCCCATAGTATTCACTTAAATAAAGCCTCTTTTTTGAGCCTTCTTAAATAGAAATAGGGTTATGGACTAAATATAAAAAAGAGGTTTTATTTATTTACCATACCTCTAGTTTATTTATATTTTTATTTATTTACCATACCTTTGGAGTAAGTATAAAAACAGGTTTTATTTATTTACCATACCTCCATTTTATTTATATTTTTATTTATTGGGACCAAATACAACCTCCCAAATAGAAAATGGGCGATTGCAAACGAATTTAACATTGCAAAGAAGAAAATCGAGCGATTGTAATGGAATATAACCTCCCAAACTAGGCGAATTGGGTAAAATGAGTCTTTTCATAGTTTATCTGCCCCCTTTTTTTGGGATAAAATGAAAAAAATAATTAATTTTTATATAAAAGTTGGGCTAAATATACGAAATGGGTGTTTTATAAAAATTTCGCCCCTCTAAAATGAAAAACCCTTAAATTTCGCCCTTGGGCTAAAATTCGCCCCTAAAATTTACCATGGTGTTAACTGCTAGGAAATCTCACGAAGTGTGAGTTTGGGCAACAGTCCTTGGTGTATTTTGGATATCTGATTGGTGGAGGAGAATTGAAGATAGATCCTTCCAAGATGGAGGCCATCATGAAATCGTCAGTGCCTACTAATGTTACTAAGCCTAGGATTTTGATTGGAGCAACACAGTACCTGAGGAAATTCATAGCCTCAATTTCAGCGGTAGCAGAATCACTCCACGCCATAACAGTAAGTGTCAAGAGTTTCCAGTGGGGAAAATGGAAATAGAAGGCTTTTGATGAGTTAAAAAATAATATCAGTGAAAACCATTTATGGCCTTACAAAATTTGCAACGACCCTTTCAAGTGGAGATAGATGTGAGTGGGTATGCTATGGAAGTTGTCTTGATGCAAGGAGGAAGGCCCATTTGCTACCATTCGTAAGTATTTCATGGGGCAATTCTTAACTACCCTACATACGATAAGGAGATATATGCCATGGTTCAAGCTGTGAAGAAGTGGAAGCACTATCCAATGGGGTTTTTGTAGCAATTTCATTTGGCAATCAAGTATAAGACTGTCAACACAAAAAAGTTAGCCAATATGCTTTCAAGGCCACCCACATCATATATTACATCTTTGAGGACTCTTATGCACATGGATCCATTTAACCATGATGCATACAGAGAGGCATATTCAAAATGAGGACTTCAAGGAGGTGTATCAGTGGTTGCAGAGTCAGATTCATGTGCACGATTCTGACAACACCATTTACTACCATCTCTAGGATAGGTTACTCTACAGGCTGGATAAGCTATGTGTTACTAAAGGTGAGTGTTTGCAGCTGATTAGAGAGGCTCACACCTCCAAGGTTGCAGGGCACTTTAGTGTAGGGAAGACTGTAGCTAACTCGAAGAGGTATGTGTATTGTCCCAAGATGCAATAATAAGTAGTTGGGTTCATAAGAGGATGCATGCTTTGTTGTACCGAAAAGCCTAGAAATAGGAAACAAGGTCTGTATCATCCCTTACCTATACCTACTCATCCTTGGGAAATAATTTCCATGGACTTTGTGGGAGGTTTACCAACAACCAGGAAGGGACATGACTACCTGTTTGTGGTAGTTGACAAGTTCAGCAAGATGTGTGTTCAGATGCCCTCTAAAAATACCATCAACAAACAAGAAGCAGCAAACTTGTTCTTTGTACATGTCTGGGTTCACTTTGGGATACCAAGGAGCATCATTTCAAATAGGCATACAAGATTTCTCAGTGAATTTTGAACTACATTTTGGGAGAAGATGGACGTGAAGTTTAAGAGATCTACAAAATTCCTTCCACAGAATGATGGGCAGGTAGAATTAGTCAACAGGACTTTGGGGCAGCTTCTCAGGGGTTACAACCAGAAGCATCCGAAAACCTGGGATGAAAATTTGGTGTATATACAGAATTCTTATAACAGATTAGTCCACACTTCTATAGGAAAATCCCTATTTGAAACTTGTTTTCGATATTTTCCACCTTCACCTTTGGATATTGCATATGGGAAGTAAGGAGAAGTGAAGGAATACCTTACAGGAGATGCTTTAAGGGCTAAAAAAATTATAGAGATGATCAGGAAGATCCATCTACAGGTAAGAAACATTGTAGAAGTTGGAGATCAAGTATAAGAGCAGGCATGATTAGCACATAACAGAGAAATCATTTAAGGTGGGAGACAAAGTATGGCTACAGTTGAACAAGGGGAGGTTGCAGGGGCCTGGTAAGAAAATAAAGGCTCTAAGGTATGGTCCCTTTGCAATATTGGAAAAGGTGGGTAATAATGCCTATTGACTTAGTTTACCACCATATATGTGCATTTACACATCTGTAAATGTGGAGAATTTGAAACTATATGAGCCTTCCATGCTAGATCACGAAGAGGAATAGGTCCTACCTTATATTTAGGATTTGGCACCAGATGCTCAAGCAAAGTTGACAGAAGATACAGTGTTGCAGAAGAGGTCCAAAACTACAAGAAAAGGGAAATAATACCTTTGACAGATTGGGTTGAAGCGACAACTTCGAGGCAATGCTAAATGGTACACCAGGGAGAAGGCAGAGAAAAAATTTCTTCTCATCATTCAGTAAAATATTTTTGGGACCAAAAGCCTCCCAAAATGGGGAGGTGTGATTCGAATTGGATCATTATATTTTTTTTCATCCATCTCAATGCTTTCGAGCGGAAAAAGTGGAGGAATCAGCGCATGGGACCATTTTTACTGGCAGGACCTAATTTGGCAAAACGGGGTTTGAAACTTTCCGGTAGATTTTCGAGGCATCAAATGACTTTTTTTGGGGGTAAGTCTTTTCTTCAAAATTGTGCACATTTTCATGCTATTATACACAGAAATATTTCCAACAACGCAAGAATTGCGTCAATCGAAGTCCATATGAAAAAGTTACGCCACTCGGAATTTGACCTTCCTATTTTCACACTTATAGTTCGGTAGATGTTTGGTCAATTTAGTGTCCTAAATTGCTCTACATAAATTATCAATCCGGGTATCGTAAACTGATGAAGTGTAGTGCACTGTTTGTGCTAGATAACCTTTCTTACTTCGTTGTTTTTGTGTTTTATGTTGTTTTGGGGGGTTTTTGGTCTTTTAATACCTAATGATTTACATTTTAATTTTCAAAAACTTGAGTCTAACTTTTGTAAGGACTACTTAAAATCTAAAAATGAAAATAGAGCTGAGACAGACTTGGAAGCAAAGCTTAAGCAAGAAATGAAAATAGAGTTTCTATTCCTGTTTTACCATTATTTCCAAATCATGATTTAAGAACTGAAAGTGAAATTTGTAACTGATGCCTAACTAATTACAGAAATAAAACTAAATGAAATACTTAGTTACTCTGCCTCTCAATTTTGGGAGAAAGACTGCTTGGGATGACATTTGAGGAATTCTGTACTTCATTAATCTAACAGAAAGAAAATACAAAGATGCAGCAAAGACTCATTGCATAAATGAAATGCTCAACCACTTAGTTTAGGATGAATTATCAACTTGAAGGGTTTTTAGAGACATTCATTAACACCATGAGTTAGTAAACTAAAAATAGAAGACAGTAAATGGCACTGATCAGTCTAACTGAGAATTTAAAGACTAGTAAACCAGTGAATGAAGTAAACTAGATTATATTACTGAACTTCATCTTCTAACTACTGATAAAAAATAGGAAGAGATCAAGCAAATGGAAGCTACTTTAAGTTATGAACACTGTTAAAAAGAAAATGATGGAAACTGCATTACATGCATTGTTAGCAAGAAAATGATTATAAACACTGTGAAAGAAAATGATGAATATACAGTTAACAAGAAGAAGAAAAATAACATGAAATGAAACCTTTTCAGTGCAGGGGCCCTCTGCAACTGATTAGGCTACGCTTGCTTAATCAAATCCAAGGAAACTCCTTCAGATTCTCATACAACATGTGGTCTTCGTATTAACAACAGGGGCACAAAATGCCCAGAAATTACAGAGTTCAGAATTTGATTTCACAATAAAACTATCACTATCACTACTAACTTCCTCGGTTCTTTACACAGGTATTTATAAGAAAATCATACAACTGTTTGTGGAGAAAAATATGCTGCAGTCAAAACACATAGAAGACAGGTACACGAAATTTCTTCCTCAGCTGCTGGAGACATAAATCCAAGATGGTGGTTGTCGGATTCGGTTGCACAGGTGGTTGTTGGAGTCCGTAGGTTCAGGTAGTTATTTCGAATAACGCTTCCCATTATTGTGAAATGTGTTAGTTAACCATGAAATAGAGTCATGTTACCTTCGGTCTCTACGTTTGACTTCTCCATTGACCGTAGTCTTATACCAACCTCCTGTCAACCTGGTTTAGGTGAATATGATAGGGTCCATGTCACGATGATTTCCAAGCTGCCCATGTAGTTAGTTTCTCCTTATGACACCTGGAACCTGTTAAAGCATGAAGGTAGCTACGAAATAGCCGATTAGCTACAGAATAGGCTGCATTCCATAGCTAATATACAAAAATTTATTCAAACAACAAAACATAAAAGCATAATATGTAAATCACTAAATGTCCTCCTTGAGATGGTATATATTGGTCATTGGTAATGAGAATGCATCTTTCTCATGGAAAAACAAAGAAAAGGAATGAGAAGAGTTGCTAGGGAGAGAGTAATTTGAGACTCAACATACCCCCACTGCAAAATTATTTCATGTCCCCATGCAATCTTGCTAAAACTATGAACTTTTTTTTTTTTTTATTACATCTGCTCAGAAACTTCTGCCAATACATCTAACTTCCTTCTCTTGCTCTTCTTTGAAGTGACAGCCATCCTTGGTTTCTTCATGAGAAGTCTGTATTTGAGGTTGATCACTGTCTTGTTCAAGCTCCTATTCTTCCTCTTTAACTTCCTATTTTTCTTGTACCATAGGCCTAGGTGCAATATGGTATTGTCATGAATGGCCTTATCCAATTTGCTTTGTTCCTTTAGGGCTTCATTTTCTTTCTTAATGTGCCTGTTCAATATCTCCAACTCGTAGATTTCCTGTTTGAGTGTGTTAGCCAGAGGTTCTTGTGGATTGACAGGTTATTCTGGATTGGATGAGGAACCTGGACCCTTTGAGGCATTTTTCTTTTCTAGTAATTCTATGTAATCATAAATTTGTTGTTGAATTGGATCTATGCTTGGGGATTGCGGCTGCCTTCAAAATAATGACTAGGAGAGTTTTGAGGACTGTATGTAAGTGGAATATTTTCAGGAGATGATGCTGGGGTTTCTCCTTCCAGGTTGATGAACTATGTTTCCTTTGATGACACCTTCTTTACCATTCCTTTGAGCCTAGAGCTTCTTCTAAGTGGTTTTATGTTTTCCTCCTTTGCACACTTTTTCTCTTTTCCTATCTTTTCCTTCCCCTTGATTTTTCTCTTAATCTCTGTCAATTTTTCAGAGATTGGTTGTTCATCATCTGGTTGTAGTGGAGATTCTGGTGTGTTCTCAGTAATTCCACTAGTTTTCTATTTTATCTTCTTCCTCTGCTTTATTTGTTTTCTGATCTCTGTTAATTTTTCATATTTGATTCTTCTTCATCATTTTTCTGTAGCGGAGGCTCAGGGTTACTTTGAATGGTGAGATTGGTCCTCTTTCTCCTACTTTTTCTGAAACTGTCTTTTTCAGGAGATTATGGTGTCTATTGGAAATGGTTTCTTATCAGAAAATTTTCCCAGGTGTCCCCTATTTTCTTGAGATGATATTCAACCAGGATCTTAACCAATCTATGGTGATACATGGTTGTTTCCAAATATTCTATTTTCTTCTGTACATTTGAAGCCATTCTCCTTAGACTATTTAGGAGGAAGAAAGGGAGGTTGATGTCCCCATTGTCTAGAAAGTTCATCAATAAACGTATATGATAAACATACATACATCCAAATCTGCCCTCACAGGTAATAAATTTTTGGAATGTCAAAAGAATGCTTCTCCATTTATTTTTGAGTGCTGAAATAGGGATTCCTTTCCTAAACACAGTGACATCCATACCTGGGTTCTTGAGGAATATATTCCATGATTCACTGTGGAATTCTTTGTTTTTGAACCACCTCTCACCAAGTCTTGGTAGTTCTATAGCCTCTGCTATGTAGGATTCTGTTATTGCAAACTTGATGTCCCCAATCTCCACTTCTGTACCATCAAAGGATCTGGCGAAAGATTTCATGATCTCGTTATGATATCCATAAAACTTTTCAATGAAATTGAGCCATCCGGTCTTCTACAGCATCTCCTTAAGTTGGGGATATCCTTCCATGAATTTTACCCCTGCGGGCTCTACCTTGATGATGAGTCCCATGGTCTTTTTTCTGTAGAATTTACTGATCTCAAAATTACTCTTTATTTTCTATGGAACGAGTGCTATTTAGGAAGTAGAATGACTGTGTGTATGGAAACAGAACGACTGTGTATATGAAATGGCTGCATGAATATGAGAGAAAAACTTGAGAGTTGGCATGTAATAAATAGACAGTCAGGCTTTTAGAGAGTCGTAGATAGGTAGGTCACATCGTTATCTTGACCGTTAACAAGTGTAACAAGTGCAGTTGTACAGGACCGTTTGAGTACAAGTTATGGAGTTTGAAGTGGAGATTGGTTATGAAAGAATCATTGAGACCGTTTGTCATTAAAGGTGGAAGATATGGCAGAGACATCGTGGTGGTCAAATCAAATTATGGTTAATAAAGGAGACATGTGATCATACATATTATACAAACTTATGTTTTCAAATTGCTTTTTGAAATAAATTTTTGCATTTACCTTTGGAACCTTGACCTTTTGCTTGCTAGAATTTTCCTTTGATGTTGAACCATAGGTGCCTTGAGCATGACTAGTCTTCAAAAATTTATTTTTCCTTCAATTCCATGCATTCAAGATTTTATTATGAACTGTACACTTGTGCTGAACTGTTAAACAAATTGTAGCTGCAAAATCGGATTAGCTGCAGAACAGAATCAGTTGCAGAATAAAATCAACTACAGAATGTAAAACAGAAAGTGAAATATGGCTTATGGATCATGAATAAAATGGAAATGGCTATGTAAGTGAAATGAAATGATATGATAAATGAAATGGAGATGGAGTGAATACTGCAGAAGGAAAAATGGAAAATTTTTATTGATGAAATATGACAATGGGACGAAGTGAAATTGCAAAAGTAAAATAGAGTGAGGTGAGATGAGATGATAATTTTTTGCAGAATCTAAACTACAGAGTGATTGTGGCTTTTTGTCACTACTTATTATAGAAAGGAAATGGAAAATATAGGGTGTCAGAAACCTCTAATTTTCACCTTGTATTTTCTATATAAGTATGCCAATCAATGATTGGTTTTCAACCTTATATATATATATATAGGAAAGATAAAGACTTAGTGGAGAAGAAGGATTCTTCTTCACTAACTTCATTTCAAAATTGTCTTGGAAAATCTTAATGAACTCCTCTTTTGAGATGGGTTTCTGATATATCTTTAATCTATGACCATTCACAAGAAAAGGAGTTTTTTTTTCATCTATTGTTCTAATCCTCACTGCTACATTACTAAAGACTTTTTCAATCTCATATGGCCCGAGCCAATGAGTTTGAAACTTCCCTTGAAAATCTTTAAACTTTAAATCAAATAACAACGCCCAATATCCCACTTGAAACCTCTTGTCCTTGATGTATTTGTCATGCCATTTAGCCCTTTGTTGTTGGACTATACCAGTCCTTTGAACTGCATCTTTCCTGATTCCATAAAGTTCATTTAATTGCTCCAGCCTATGCTTTTGTGCCTCTGATAAATCTAGTCCCAATTGGACTTTCATCTTGAAAGTTCTGATTTGGAACTCTATAGGGAATAGGACTTGTTCCCATAAACAAATTCATAGGGTGTATTTCCCGTTGTGTTCCTCCATGTAGTTCTATAGGCCCATAAGGCTTCAGGAACCCTTTCTGCCCAATCTCTTTTATGTAGATGCACAGTCTTGGTGAGGATTCCTTCAATCACTTTATTTGTAGATTCCACTTGCCCATTTGCTTGTGGATGATAGGGAGTAGATTTCCAATACTTGATCTTGTATTCTTCCACAAGTCTTTCCACCATGTTAGATGTGAATTGAGATCCCTGATCTATCACAATTTCTCTTGGAACACCAAAACGAGTGAAGATTTCCTCAAAAAGAAAATTAATTACAGATTTTTCATTAGAAAAAGGTAATGCCTTGGCTTCTACCCATTTAGTGACATAATCAATGCATACCAATATATACTGTTTCTGTTTATATGGAGGATTAATTAGTCCAATAAAATCTAAGGCCCACTTTTCAAAGGGTTCGTTGAGTACCTAAATTTGTAATGGCATTTCATTTGAGGGGGCAGGTTTCCCTACCCTTTGGCAGCTATCACATCTCCTGACGTATTCTTTAGCATCTTTGAAGATGGATGGCCAATAATATCCTAAAGAAAGGATTTTATAAGCTGTCCTCTTATTAGCAAAGTGTCCACGACACGGTTCATCATGACATGCCTTAAGAATCTCGGGCATTTCATCTTCCCTGACACACCTTCTGATCATAAGATCTAGCTCTGTTTTATAAAATTCGTTAGTGATCCATGAATATCTTGCACTTTCTTGAATAATTTTTCTTTTCTCTCTAGGAAACAAATGTGAAGGTAACTTCCCTGTGACCAAGTAGTTAGCAACATCTGCAAACCAAGGAGTTTGAGTAGTTACTGCAAACAGATATTCATCAGGAAACTTATCTTCAACCAGAGAATCTTCTTTGATATTCTGAATCCTGGACAAGAAATCAGAAATTGCGTTTTGTTTTCAAAGTCTATCTAACACAGTAATGTTGGATTCTTGCAAAAGTAAAAGCCATCTTGTAAATCTGTCATTAGTAATAGGTTTATTCATCAAATATCTAATTGCAGAGTGATCTGTATGAACAAAGGTTTCATAGCTTGTTATATAGTGTTTGAACTTGTTAATTGCATGAACAACAACTAAAAATTCCTTTTCACTCACAGTATAATTCAACTCAGTGGGAGTCAAATTCTTACTTGTATAGTAAATGGCATAAGGAATCAAATCTTTTTGTCCCAATACAGCTCCCAGAGCTGTATCTAAAGCATCTGTGGAAATATGGAAAAGGAGTTTCCAATTTGGACCTATTAAAATGGGTGCTTCAAAATTTTTGCTTTCAAGGTTTCAAATGCGAACTGGCAATCAGAATTCCAATTGAATTCACAATCTTTGGTAAGCAATTTAAAGAGTGGGGATGCTATTTTAGTGAAGTTTTCTATAAATCTTCTATAATACCCTGTAAATCCCAGAAAACTTCTAACATCCTTTTGGCAATTTGGAATTGATAATTTAGAGATGACTTCAACTTTAGATTTGTCAACTTTAATCCCATCTCCTGAAATATGATTTCCTAAAACAATACCTTCTGTAAACATCATAAAACATTTTTCATGGCTTAATGAAAGGTTTGTTTCTTTACATCTTTTAAGAATTTTTTCCAAATTTTCCAAAGCTTCTTAAAATGTATTCCCATAGACTGTAAAATCATCCATATATGCCTCTACACAATCATGTATCAGATTAGAAAAAATTCCTAGTACTGCTCTTTGGAATGTCGCAAGTGCATTACATAACCCAAAAGGAAGCACTCGGTAAGCATAAGTTCCCCATGGAAAAGTAAATGTGGTCTTATCCTGATCTTCAGGTGCTACCTAAATTTGATTATAACCACTAAAACCATCTAAGAATGAGAAATACTTCTTACCTGCTAATGTATCTAACACTTGATATATAAAAGGCAAAGGGAAATGATCTTTAAGGGTTGCTTTATTCAATTCTCGGTAATCAATGCACACCCTCCACTTACCATTCTTTTTAGGCACAATTACCAAAGGAGAGACCAATTGGCTATCTGAAATTGGGTAAATGAAGTTTACATTCAATAATTTTTGGAGCTCTTCTTTCACAATCTCTCTAAGATTTGGATTCATCCTTCTCTGAGGTTGTCTGATAGGTCTACTATTTTCCTCAATGTAGATGTGATGGATACAAGTCTTAGGATCAATGCCTTTCATGTCGGTGTATTCCCATGCAAATGCAGCAGAATGTTTTTGTAATGTTTTGATTAGCTCTTCTTGTTGTAGTTTCTCCAAGTTTTTATTTATGTTCAATGTCCTACCTGGAAAAATTTCAATTGTAGAGCTACCAAACTCTTCCATAGAATAGAGAGACATCTGCCTAGATGAAAAGTATTCAACATTAGATTTTTCTTGAAATTGCTCATGGTCATATTCTGAAGATGATTCAAAATTTTCCAATGTATTTAAAATTTGACTATCTTCACTAATTTCTGAAATAGTAAAGAGAGGTTGAATATCATCTTCATCATCAATCCATTCTTTGTCATCTATTTTTGTGATTTCTTTTGCTGGAGGATATAGAGTAAATTTCTTTGTTGAATTACCATCAGAAATATACATGTCACCAGATCTACTTCTAATAAAAACATCAATTGTGGCCAGCCAAGGTCTTCCTAATATGAGTGGATGTCCTCCTAGATTGTTCTTGGGGGTTAAGATCATGAAATCAACAGGATATTCCCAAGAATCTAGGGATACTGAAATATCTTCTAGCACACCATCTGGTTTGATTACTGATCTATCTGCTAGTTGCAGTAAGGTAGGTGTGTAAAGAAGATTAGGAAGCTTGAGCTGCTCCATAGTTTGTTTTCTCATGATGTTTATTGCTGCCCCTAAGTCAATCAATGTATTTGGAATTTCAACTCCATTAATATGTGTTTTTACAATTGGACTTCTTAGATCCACATATTTTTGTATGGCAATTTTTCCCATCATTATGTCTGCTATTTTTCCTACCAGGTGAATTCTTTTTGTTTCTTTTGCTTTTCTTCCTAGTTTTTTTATACTCAACTCCTTTATTGTTTTGGCTAGAATTGGAATTTCTCTAATGGCTTGTAGCAAAGGAATTTTGATACAAACATTCTTCAATTCATCTAAGAAATCATAGTTGGGCAATAAGATCTATTTTTCTACCCCTCTATCAATTTGTAATCTTTCAGGAAAAGGAGGTGTAGAAGTAGATGCTGGCTGCTCAATGATAGGAGTTGTGTTCACTGAGTCATTTTGTTTTTCTTTTTCGATGTTTTTGTTTTGGGGAGATGTTCCCTCAAAACGTTTATTGACCTTTAAAGAATCTTCCTCAGAACTGTCCTGTTCCTGAATAACTACAAAAGGTCTTTCCTTTTCTAATATCCTTCTAGATCTTAGTTGAACATCATTAAGATCTAGAGGGGTAATCATCTAAGTTGGAAATTGTTGTCCTTCTACCATGTAGGCATTCTGAGGGTTTTTATTGTTGGGGTTTGGCAATGGTTGGGCAGGTAGCTGATTTGGTTTCTGCTGAAATGGCAGTAAGAGTTGAGGATTTTGGTTTTGTTGTGAAGGTTGCTGTGGAAATGGAAATGAAAGTTGAGGATTCTGATTTTGAAGTTGTGGTTGCTGATTTTGTTGTTGAATGTGTGGGGGAGGATAATTCTGATATGGTGGAGGATATTGATAATATTGAGAAAATATCCCATAAGGATTTTGTACTCCTTGTGCCCACGGTTGAGATTGAGGTTGAGGTTGAGGTTGAGGCCAAGGTTGCTGCCAAGAATTCCAGTTTGTTGGGGGCTGAAGATACATTTGATTGTTAAATCCCTGATTTTGTGGCCCCTGCCAAGGTCTTCTAGCAACAAAACAAAGAGGTTCTGCAAAATTTGGAACTATTTATTCTTGAAAGACATCCTTAAGACTTGGGATTGAAGGACAACCCTTGGTCTCATGATTTTCTGAGAAAATCATACAAGTTTCTACTATTTTCACATCTAAAGGGCATTCCCTTAGAGCATGTTTTTTTTTGCATTTTGGACAAAAAATGGCTAAAGCATCAACCTCGATTTTCTACTTGTTTTGTATTTTGAGGGTGTCTAATTGCTCACTAAGGCTCCCTAGAATGTCAGTTTTAAATTCATCAAGCATATTACCAATTTCTGCCCTACTTACAGATCCCGTTGCAGATTTGTTTACTCTAACAAGAGAAGGATCTCTTGGCCCTTTCCCTGTTTTAGATTTCCCCCTTGAGAGATGAAGACACAATTCTCCTATATCATTTAATGGGAGTTGAGAGACATCTCCCTTCCCCATCATGTTAAGGATATCTATCCACTCATCTCTGATGGCTTTTACTAAAAGAGCTTTCAAGGTTTCTTCATCTAAATTGTTCATCTTTGCTCTTTTCAAATTATAGTTGAATCTCTCAATCAAATCTTCTAAGGTTTCATCCTCTCTTTGCATCATTTTGAATACTTCATCTTTGTGATTGGTAGGCATTCAATAATCCAAGTACCTATCCAAAAATGTTTTTTTCATGTCATTCCATGTTCTAATGGACTGAGTGACTAACCCCATGAACCATTTCAAAGAAGCTCCCTTCAGTGTTGAAGGAAAAAATTTAAGTTTTTGAGAGTCTTCAAGGTAGTCATAAGTTCTGCACAAGACTTCAAAGTCAAACAAAAATGTTTCAGGATCCTCACTTTTCAACCCATAGAATTTTGGGAGGATAGAAGACGAAATATTTTTCATTGTGGAATTTGTTTCCTCATCCACTATAGGGAATCCAAAATAATTATCTATTTCCCTATTTCCTCTGCCCCCTCCATTATTTCCTCTACCTTCTCCATTGTTTCCTCTTCCTCTCCCTCTATCCCCTCCTCCAAATAGTGATAATTCTCCATCTTGTTCTTCTTTTTCCATTATAGTTTCTTCAGAGTCAGTGTAGGGCTCAACCTGCAAGGTTACTTCCTCCTCCTCTGGTTCTTCTATTAATGGAATATGGGAGACAAGTTCTACTTCTTCTTCCTCACCAGGTATTCCTAATTCCTCAATTACAATGTGTTCCCCTGTGGAGGTGAAGAAAGCTATTCCTGCTGTTGGAGATTCAAAAATTTTCTCCCCTAGGACTGACTTGGTAGATGAAGTAGGAGATTCTTTTGATTGGATTTCTACCCCTGGAATTCCAGGAGTCCTATGGCTAGGAGTATGAGTCTGGGATGGAGATATGTCTTTTCTTGTTCGTGGTGGAGTAGGTGGTGTTATAGGAATTGAACTTTTTCCCCTAGCTATAAATCTACCCCTAGAGTCTCTTTGTCTATGCATATCATTTTTCTTTTGAATGTAGGAGATAAGGCTACCTAGTTACACTTCCTCGGAAATGGCGCCAAAATGTTTGGTCAATTTAGTGTCCTAAATTTCTCTACATAAATTATCAATCTAGGTATCGTAAACTGATGAAGTGTAGTGCACTGTTTGTGCTAGATAACCTTTCTTACTTCGTTGTTTTTGTGTTTTATGTTGTTTTGGGGGGTTTTTGGTCTTTTAATACCTAATGATTTACAATGTAATTGTCGAAAACTTGAGTCTAACTTTTGTAAGGACTACTTAAAATCTAAAAATGAAAACAGAGCTTTTAAGGAAGAAATGAAAATAGAGTTGAGACAGACTTGGAAGCAAAGCTTAAGCAAGAAATGAAAACAGAGTTTCTATTCATATTTTACCATTATTTCCAAATCATGATTTAAGAACTAAAAGTGAAATTTGTAACTGATTCCTAACTAATTACAAAATTAAAACTAGATGAAATACTTAGTTAGTTTGCCTCTCAATTTTGTAGCAATTTCCTTTGGTGATCAAGTATAAGAAGGTCAACACAAACAAGTTAGCCAATATGCTTTCAAGGCCACCAACATCAAATATTACATCTTTGGGGACTCTTATGCACATGGATCCATTTAACCATGATGCATATAGAGAGGCATATTCAGAATGAGAACTTCAAGGAGGTGTATTAGTGGTTGCAAAGTCAGAGTCATGTGCACAATTCTGACAACACCGTTGACTACCATCTCCAGGATAGGTTACTCTACAGGCTGGATAAGCTATGTGTTACTAAAGGTGAGTGTTTGCAGCTGATTAGAGAGGCTCACACCTGCAAGGTTGCAGGGCACTTTGGTGTAGGGAAGACTGTGGCTAACTCGAAGAGGTATGTGTATTCTCCCAAGATGCAATAATAAGTAGCTAGGTTCATAAGAGGATGCACGCTTTGTTGTACCGACAAGCCTAGAAATAGGAAACAAGGTCTGTATCATCCCTTACTTGTACCTACTCATCCTTGGGAAAGCATTTCCATGGACTTTGTGGGAGGTTTCCCAGCAACTAGGAAGGGACATGGCTACCTATTTGTGGTAGTTGACAGGTTCAGCAAGATGTGTGTTTAGATGCCCTCTAAAAATACCATCAACTAACAAGAAGTAGCAAACTTGTTCTTTGGACATGTCTCGGTTCACTTTGGGATACCAAGGAGCATCATTTCAAACAGGGATACAAGATTTCTTAGTGAATTCTGGACTACATTTTGGGAGAAGATGAATGTGAAGTTTAAGAGATCTACAAAATTCCTTCCACAGAATGATGGGCAGGCAGAATTAGTCAACAGGACTTGGGGGCAGCTTCTCAGGGGTTACAACCAGAAGCATCTGAAAACTTGGGATGAAAATTTGGTATATATACAAAATTATTATAACAGATCAGTCCACATTTCTATAGGAAAATCCCCATTTGAAACTTGTTTTCGATATTTTCCACCTTCACCTTTGGATATTGCATATGGGAAGCAAGGAGAAGTGAAGGAATACCTTACAGGAGATGCTTTGAGGGCTAAAAAAATTATAGAGATGATCAGGAAGACCCATCTACAGGTACAAGAAACACTGTAGAAGATGGAGATCAAGTATAAGACCAGGCATGATCAACACATAACAGAGAAATCATTTAAGGTGGGAGACAAAGTATGGCTACAGTTGAACAAGGGGAGGTTGCAGGGGCTTGGTAAGAAAATCAAGGCTCTAAGGTATGGTCCCTTTGCGATACTGGAAAAGGTGGCTAATAATGCTTATTGACTCAGTTTACCACCATATATGTGCATTTACACATCTGTAAATGTGGAGAATTTGAAACTCTATGAGCCTTCCATGCTAGATCACGAAGAGGAATAGGTCCGACCTTATGCTTAGGATTTGGCACCAGACGCTCAAGCAAAGTTGACAGAAGATACAGTTTTACAGAAGAGGTCCAAAAATGCAAGAAAAGGGCAATAATATCGTTGATAGATTGGGTTGAAGGGACAACTTCGAGGCAATGCTAAATGGTACACCAGGGAGAATGCGGAGAAAAAAATTTCTTCGCATCATTCAGTAAAATATTTTGGGCACCAAAAGCCTCCCAAAATGGGGAGGTGTGATTCGAATTGGATCATTATATTTTTTTTCATCCATCTTGATGCATTTGGAGTGGAAAAAGTGGAGGAATCAGCACATGGGACCATTTTTACTGGCATGACCTAATTTGGAAAAACAGGGTTTGAAACTTTCTGGTAGATTTTCGAGGCATCAAATGACTTTTTTGGGGGGTAAGTATTTTCTTCCAAATTGTGCACATTTTCATGCTATTATACACAGAAATATTTCCAACAATGCAAGAATTGCATCAATTGAAGTCTGTATGCAAAAGTTACGCCACTCGGAAGTTGACCTTCCTGTTTTCACACCTATAGTTCGATAGATGTTTGGTCAATTTAGTGTCCTAAATTGCTCTACATAAATTATCAATCCGGGCGTCGTAAACTGATGAAGTGCAGTGCACTGTTTGTGCTAGATAACTTTTCTTACTTTGTTGTTTTTGTGTTTTATGTTGTTTTGGGGGGTTTTGGGTCTTTTAATACCTAATGAGTTACAATGTAATTGTCAAAAACTTGAGTCTAACTTTTGTAAGGACTACTTAAAATCTAAAAATGAAAATAGAGCTTTTAAGGAAGAAATCAAAATAAAGCTGAGACAGACTTGGAACCAAAGCTTAAGCAAGAAATGAAAACAGAATTTCTATTCCTCTTTTACCATTATTTCCAAATCATGATTTAAGAACTGAAAGTGAAATTTGTAATTGATGCCTAACTAATTACAGAAATGAAACTAAATGAAATACTTAGTTACTCTGCCTCTCAATTTTGGGAGAAAGACTCCTTGGGATGACATTTGAGGAATTGTGTACTTCATTAATCTAACAGAAAGCAAATACAAAGATGCAGCAAAGACTCATTGCATAAATGAAATGCTCAACCACTTAGTTTAGGATGAATTATCAACTTGAAGGGTTTTTAGAGACATTCATTAACACCATGAGTTAGTAAACTAAAAATAGAAGATAGTAAATGGCACTGATCAGTTTAAATGAGAATTTAAAGACTAGTAAAACAGTGAATGAAGTAAACTAGATTATATTACTGAACTTCATCTTCTAACTACTGATAAAAACTAGAAAGAGATCAAGCAAATGGAAGCTACTTTAAATTATGAACATTGTTAACAAGAAAATGATGGAAACTTCATTACATGCATTGTTAGCAAGAAAATGATTATAAACACTGTGAAAGAAAATGATGACTATACAGTTAACAAGAAGAAGAAAAATAACATGAAATGAAACCTTTTCAGTTTAGGGGCCCTCTGCAACTGATTAGGCTATGCTTGCTCAATCAACTCCAAGGAAACTCCTTCAGATTCTCATAAAACATGTGGTCTTCATATGAACAATAGGGAAACAAAATGCCCAGAAATTACAGAGTTCAGAATTTGATTTCACAATAAAACTATCACTATCACTATTAACTTCCTCAGTTCTTTACACAGGTATTTATAAGAAAATCATACAACTGTTTGTGGAGAAAAATATGCTACAGTCAAAACACGTAGAAGACAGGTACACGAAATTTCTTCCTCGGCTGCTAGAGACATAAATCCAAGATGGTGGCTATTGGATTTGGTTGCACAAGTGGTTGTTAGAGTCTGTAGGTTTAGGTAGTTGTTTCGGATAACACTTCCCATTACTGTGAAATGTGTTAGTTAACCACGAAATAGAGTCTTATTACCTTCGGTCTCTGTGTTTGACTTCTCCATTGACCGTAGTCTTATACCAACTTCCTTGTCAACCTGGGCTAGGTGAATAGGACAGAGTCCATGTCACGATGATTTCCAGGCTACCCATGTAGTTAGTTTCTCCTTCTGACATCTGGAACATGTTAAAGCATGAAGGTAGCTGCGGAACAGTCAATTAGATGTAGAATAGGTTGTGTTCCGTAGCTAATATACAAAAATTTATTAAAACAGCAAAACATAAAAGCATAATATGTAAATCACTAAATGTCCTCCTTGAGACGGTATATACTGATCATTGGTGATGAGAATGCATCTTTCTCATGGAAAAACAAAGAAAAGGAATGAGAAGAGTTGCTAGGGAGAGAGTAATTTTGATACTCAACGGTAGGATGCCATGTCAGCCCCTATTATTCATGGAAAAGGGGATATCCATGTGTTTGTGATGTATAATACTCTAGAAGAGTTTATTTTTTAACTTAGTTAAGAGTTGATGTGGTCAAAATTAACCACTAGTAGGCTATTAGGTTATGTTATAACTGGACACTAAGAGGCAGGGGCATTCCATTCTTTCGAGAGAATTTTGTTACATAGTTAAGAAAAGATAGCCACGAGAGATAGGAGGTAGAGCACATATAGAGGATATGTGCACTGTAGCAACCCATCGGCCACACACATTACTTCTTTGTATCTGTAGCCACATTTCCAGAAAGAGAAAGAGAGTGAAGTGGCCTCACCTTCTAGCTGGGTTTTCTCTCGAAAGGGTTTCACAGAGAGCATATCTTGTGTATTATATGTGTGTGAGATTATTTTTTCGTTTTATACTTTTCTTCTTGATTTACTTTTACATGCATGCAATAATTACAGTTAATTTTACAGATCTAGAAATTATATAAAACTGTAATAGAGTAGAATCTCATGTTTTTAACATAATATTATCATATTTGTTGTGATGAACTGTCCAGTGGAATATCTAAGAAAATTTATGGATCATTTAGTATCAGATTAGGTTTTTTGTGCATTTTTTGGAGATTGAAGGTAGCTCGATCGGTGAGAGCGAAAATCGTAAAACCCTAATCATGGGCGACGAATCTGTAAACGAACCTCATGATCCTATAGAGGTGAGGTTTTTATGACTCGAAGAACAAGTCGTAGATATAAACTACAATGTAAACCTCCTCATGGCGGCCCTGAGCAATAAGCTAGGGATATTTGGAGAAGAATGTGGTTTGAATTCATAGGACAAATCAGAAGGGGGATCCGGAGATCGGGAAGATGCAGATAACCAACAAAATAAAGAACCCGGAAAAGATCAACCCAGTGCGAGTGTCGTGAACCAATCCATGTTTAAAGTGGAAGAAAAAGTTGATATCAATCCATACCATGGCGAGATCGCTGCTTAGAAGTTGAACCACTGGTTGCAGTAACTAGAAATTTATTTCAGTGTCCATTGATCGAGGAAGGGAAAAATATCTCATTCATGTGGCTGAAATTGGAGGGCCATGCATTGACTTGATGGGAGAACCACACGAAAACCCTTAGATTGTTGGGAGAACCTCTAGTGACTAAGTGGGAGAATTTCAAAACCCTCATTGAGCCACATTTTTATCCCATTGGGTACGTAGAAGACCAGTGGATCCAGTGGCATTACTTCAGGAAAAGGTCGGGCCAAAGCGTGTAGGAGTACACCATAGAATTCACAAAGATGGCTATAATGTTGGGTATCTCTCCAGAGGACACATATGTACTCCTCAAGTATTTGGGGGCTCTACACCACCATCTGCCTGAGAAAGTGATGTTGTTCAAGTCCAAAATGGTGGAAAATGCTTTTGTACAAGCACAGTACATGGAGAGCATAGGCCTGAAAAGAGCGCAATAAAGTGGATCGAAGCAAAAGGTTCAACAAGACGCTTCTAAGGAAGGGAAGAAGAATAGAAAATGGGGAAAAGATAAAAAGATGGAAGCCACAACACACTAGTGCAAATATCCTAGAAGCCACTCCAACCACTGCAACTTTGATGGCCATACATAGGAGAAGTGTTGGAAGTTGCATCCAGAGCTAAATCCAAAGAACAAGAAGAAAGATAATAAGGAGAAGAATATCATGCCCAATGATTCGAGCAACCAATTTGAAACAAGCTTAGACGTGGATGTGAAGATCATCTGTGCATCAGTGCAGAAGGAGGTGAATCTGAGTATCCTTCAGCAACATGAAGTTAAAGATATGACCAAAATATTCCATGTAAAGATGTAGGTCAAGAATAAAAATATTGATGCTCTGTTTGACTCAGGATCGTAGGGAATTCTCATTGCAGCAGATCTGGTCAAGAAGTTGGGGTTGGAATTTCGTGATCATCCAAACCCATATCCACTCGGATGGGTATATAAGGATGCAGAGCTGATGGTAACAAAATAGTGCAAAATTAGATTTTCCATTAGTGTTGATTTTATTGATAAATTAGATCTGGATGTCATTCCCCTTGACATATGTGGAGTCATTCTTGGGAGTCCAGACATGTACATGCATGATGCAATATTCATGAGGACAGCTAACTGGTATTGGCTCATCAAGGATGAAAATCGCTCATAATCAATGTGCACAAAGCCAAGTCAAAAATTTCACTGGCGTTATCACCCTAAAATTTTTGCTTCTAAACTTTGGAAAGTTCACCTTGTTTCTAGTCATAGTCTTGTAATAGGTTTTGAATCATCTCATATCAATAGTGTCATTCTCTTTTCCAAATAAAGTTTGACAGCCTCATTACATGTCCTAGAAGCCTCACCATGTGTTTAGATGTGATATCTCACATCATTTTGAAGAAATTTTGAAATTAGCTATGAATCCATGTTTTTTTAGCGCAAACAGTGTAAAAATACTATTTTACGCTACGAAATCACTGAACTAGTAGTTTTCGTAGCGCGCTATGAAACCCCTGAAAAAGCTTGTTTCAGCATAAAAGACTCTGTTTTCTGCTTTTACTAGTCAACTTCCAAAAGGGTTCCTAAGCATCTGAGAACTAAATTTTGAAAAATTAAGGAGGATTTTATTCCTAACATACTGAAATACAAAAACCTCTTTCAGTTTCTTCAAATTCGTTCTGAGGTGGGAGGAATTTATGGTTAAACTTGCGCTACGAAACTGCTGAAAGTCAAGCTTTGTCTCCTGGTTTTAACAGTCTTTTTCAAGATCCGTTTTTGGTCACAGGTAAAGGTATTTTGGAAATATGAAGGAGGTTTCTCTTCATAAACTCTCCAGATACAATAATATATCTCACTTTCTTCATAAGTGTTATCAGTTGGGAGATACTAAGCTTTCTTTTGAAACCCTAATTTCAGAGAACATATTTTTCCTGTTTTATACGTGTTTTTCAAGGACATATTCTGGACAGCTGGAGAAGTGTTTTAAAAAACCAAGAGAGGTTTTTTTTCTAGACAGAATGGAATACAAAAACCTCCTTCATTTTCATAAAATATGTCATGGATGAGAAGATAAATGCTCTGTCCCACGTGCCAATTTTCAAGGATCTTAAACCTAAAAACAGGGAAACATGTTCCCTAATTTCTAGGGTTTATCATCAACAGTAAGGTGACAACGTGGGAGACTTCATCAAATTCGACCTCATGAGGTTGCAGTTGTCAAATAATGCATTCAATGTTTAGCTAAGGTAGTTTAGTCATAACAAGGAGTTGTACTCCTAATTGTATTAGGACTCTAGGACTGCTAGTTAGCTATCATTTGTATTTAATAGTTTGTTTTATGGTTAGAATAGGTGTCACTCATAGAAAATTCGAATTCTCTTGATGAGGGATGAGGGAATCCATATTGTAAAGGTTATATATGAAGCGGGAGGTTGAATTAGCAAGGGATTGGAGATTTTTTGGCTCATCTGCTGCTCTATGTGCAAATTGTGTATATTTTTAACCTAATGCAGAGTTTCTACTTAGACAACTCAAGATTCATGAAGATTTCTTGTATGTTCTTATTTTGATGGAATCTTCCAATACTTACATTGTAGTGGTGTTTACTTATGATACTCAGAACTCATCAATGATGCTCTGACTTCCTTCATAGATAAACTAATTGTGTTTCACTGTTTTATATTTGCATTTCTGCACTTGAACTCTATAATGCCTTGACTTCCATGCTAGGTAGAATGTTTTGGCTTCACTACTTAGGATTCAAATAGAGTTTTTAATGTCCTATTGTCTCATTTCTTTCCTCTTTCACTTACTTGCAGTGGTATGAATACATGTTACTTAGAACTCATCAATGATGCTCTAACTTCCTTCATGTATCTATAAACTGTGTTTCCTTGCATTGTATCTTTGTTTTGTTGATGTATAAAAACACTCTATGCCCTGACTTTCATGTTAAGCTGATCTTGTTGTGGTACTTAAACATACTTTGACTCCATAGCCCAATGGTAGCCAACCTTCATCTTTCAACCTATAAACATATAAAATCACAAACCATAGAGTTAGCCATCTATCCATATCTTTAATCAATATCATTAACCCTTTGAGAGAGCCCTCTCAGGTTGAGGAGGCTAAGCCTTAGCTAAAAGATTGGTCTGAAATAGTTACACTGAGATAGTCTAATCAGCAGCCTATCAAGGTCCTATTTTGGTGATAACATTTTGGTGCATTTGTCGGGATCCTGAAGTCTATTCATTCCCGAAATAAAGAAGCTGAACTTCTAAAGGTAGCAGGAGATTAGACATCTTTTCAAGGCTGCAAAACTACCTTGGTGACTCCACACATCAAATAACAAATTGGAAGGTGACTCCACCGCTAGAAGATCAGTAGCTTGATGAAGTTTCAAGATGAGTTCCATTGCAAGAATGAATGCCAGGTATGCCCCTATGAATCGGTCTCATATCCATGGTTTTCCAAATCTTATGCCAAAGGTTGATTGGTTAGACGATCTTCCAATATTCAAAGATGAAAAGAAAGACAATGCTGCTCTTCATTTGGTTAGGTTCCATATGCATGTATGTAGTCTTAAGGTTCATTTCCCTGAATATTGTCTCATGAAGATGTTTATGACCACTTTAGAAGGAAAAGCATGGTCTTGGTATAAAAGCTTGGAAAATGGTTCATTATATTCTCTTGCTAATTTCCATGATGAATTCTATGAGATGTATAAAGAATGTCATCCTTCCTTATTGCTAGTCAAATATTGTTGTAAACATTCTTTGAGTCTTATTCAGTATTTGGAGGATTTTTATGATGATGATGATGAATTTATGGATGAAGAAATTTTAGAGGCTCTTCATAACAATACATTTCAACACCAAGAAGAAAGGATAACATCCCATGAAATGCAGCATGAAAATCAGCAGGGGTTTACTTATGAAAATCATATTACATCCTCTAAGATTGATGTAGAGATGCAGCATACTTGTCAGTCTTCGGATCATAATGAAGATGAAAATAATTCCAAACACCAAGAAGAAGTACTGGAAGATAGCTTTTATAACCCTCAGGAATAGGAAAAGGTTGATCATTTATGTAATTCCTTGCAGCAGATTACTTCAAAGAATGATCATAATAGTGAGGAAAATTACATTGTCTATGGGAATCATGCAGAAAGGCAGTTGGATAGCATATCAAAGCTATTTTGTGTGGCTGAGAATCAGTTGTCTGAAGATATAGAATGTTATGATGATCATCAAAATAACCATGTCCTCTTTGACCCTATAAATGAATACATGGCAAAGTTTTGCACATTAGTATTTCATTTTCATTTGCATTATGAAGATCATATACATTATAATTTGATTTGGTCATCTCACTATCATGGTTATTTTGAAGTTGAATGCAGTCAAGAGATTCAAGTGTCAGATCAGATCGATGACTGGCTTCATTGGAAATTTCATGTTCCTTGAGCTACAAGTGGAGATTGCAGCTGATAGGGTAGGTAGGAATGTGCAAATAAGCTCAGGGTAGGTTGACTGAGCATCTGTTTTAGTAGGTGCAATTTGAGTTCTTCATAAAGAAATCATTAAAGGTTTGAGGAGCAGATTGGGCAGAAGTTCAAAGTTTTATTCTAAAGGATGGATAGCGGCACTGGAGCTACAAGTTCTTAGTGTACCAGAAGGGCACACTATCCCTAGTGGAGCCACTCTTATCACCCTAAAATTTTTGCTTCTAAACTTTGGAAAGTTCACCTTGTTTCTAGTCATAGTATAATAGGTTTTGAATCATCTCATATCAATAGTGTCATTCTCTTTTCCAAATAAAGTTTGACAGCCTCATTACATGTCCTAGAAGCCTCACCATGTGTTTAGATGTCATATCTCAAATCATTTTGAATAAATTTTGAAATTAGCTACGAATCCACATTTTCGCAGCGTAGACATTGTAAAAATCCTGTTTTGTGCTACGAAATCACTGAACTAGGAGTTTTCGTAGCGCGCTACGAAACCCCTGAAAAACGCCTGTTTTAGCATAAAAGACTCTGTTTTCGGCTTTTACTAGTCAACTTCCAGAAGGGTTCCTGAGTAGCTGAGAACTCAATTTTGAAAATTTAAGGAGGCTTTTCTTCCTAACATACTAAAATACAAAAACCTCTTTCAGTTTCTTCAAATTCGTTCTGAGGTGGGAGGAATTTATGGTTAAACTTGTGCTACGAACTGCTGAAAGTCAAGCTTTGTCTTCTGGTTTTAACAGTCTTTTTCAAGATCCGTTTCTGGTCACATGAAAAGTTATTTTGGAATTATGAAGGATTTTTCTCTTCATAAAATATACAGCTACAATAACCTATCTCACTTTCTTCATAACTGTTATCAGTTGGGAGATACTAAGCTTTCTTTGAAACCCTAATTTCAGAGAACATATTTTTCCTTTTTTTACACATGTTTTTCAAGGACAGATTCTGGACAGCTGGAGATATTTTTTTAAACAACCAAGAGAGGTTTTTGTTCTAGACAGAATGGAATACAAAAACCTCCTTCAGTTTCATAAAATATGCCGTGGACGATAAGATAAAGGCTCTGTCCCACGTGCCAATTTTCAAGGATCTTAAACCTAAAAACAGGGAAACATGTTCCCTAATTTCTAGGGTTTATCATCAGCAGTAAGGTGACAACGTGGGAGACTTCATCAAATTCGATCTCATGAGGTTGCAGCTGTAAAATAATGCATTCAATGTTTAGTTAAGGTAGTTTAGTCATAACAAGGAGTTGTACTCCTAATTGTATTAGGACTCTAGGACTGCTAGTTAGCTGTCATTTGTATTTAATAGTTTGTTTTATGGTTAGAATAGGTGTCACTCATAGCAAATTCGAATTCTCTTGATGAGGGATGAGGGAATCCATATTGTAAAGGCTATATATGAAGCGGGAGGTTGAATTAGCAAGGGGTTGGAGACTTTTTGGCTCAGCTGCTGCTCTATGTGCAGATTGTGTATATTTTTAACCTAATGCAGAGTTTCTACTTAGACAACTCAAGATTCATGAAGAGTTCTTGTATGTTCTTGTTTTGATGGAATCTTCCAATACTTACATTGTAGTGGTGTTTACTTATGATACTCAGAACTCATCAACGATGCTCTAACTTACTTCATAGATAAACTAACTGTGTTTCACTATTTTATATTTGCATTTCTGCACTTGAACTCTATAATGCCTTGACTTCCATGCTAGGTAGAATGTTTTGGGTTCACTACTCAGGATTCAAAGAGAGTTTTTAATGTCCTATTGTCTCATGGCTTTCCTCTTTCACTTACTTGCAGTGGTATGAATACATGTTACTTAGACCTCATCAATGATGCTCTAACTTCCTTCATGTATCTATAAATTGTGTTTCCTTGCATTGTATCTTTGTTTTGTTGATGTATAAAAACTCTCTATGCCCTGACTTTCATGTTAAGTTGATCTTGTTGTGGTACTGAAACATACTTTGACTCCATAGCCCAATGGTAGCCAGCTTTCATCTTTCAACCTATAAACATATAAAATCACAAACCATAGAGTTAGCCATCTATCCATATCTTTAATCAATATCATTAACCCTTTGAGAGAGCCCTCTCAGGCTGAGGAGGCTAAGCCTTAGCTAAAAGATTGGTCTGAAATAGTTACACTGAGATAGTCTAACCAACAGCCTATCAAGGTCCTATTTTGGTGATAACAACTGGCAAGTGCGAACTTGGACAAGAAATTGATTAGTTCCAACAAGGAGTATGTTTTATTGTTTTTAAGAGAAGGTCAGTCTGTAGAGGATTCAATAAGAGGCAAGGCATCCCTAGAGGGGTGTAATAAGAAAAAAACAACAATTGTACAAGTTGTTACAGGCATACAAGGATGTGTTCCGAGAGCCTAAAGGGTTACCCCCTATGAGAGAAGTGGAGCACGAGATCCAACTATTGTCAGATTCCTCATTGCCAAATATCGGGTTGTACAGGTAGTCTGTTATAGAAGCAAGTGAGGTGAAGAAAGAAATGCAACAGCTGTTGGAACAAGGTGTTATTTGACCGAATACATCACCATGTGAGTCACCAATCATCATTGTGCCAAACAAGGATGTGACTTGGCGAATGTGTATAGGTTACATGGCATTGAATAAAATCGCGCTCAAGAGTAGATACCCCCTGCCTAGGATAGATGGTCTACTAGATCAGTTGCAACAAGAAAATTATTTCACCAAGTTGGAATTGATGTCTGGATATCACCAGGTTCGAGTCAAAGAAGAAGATACATGGAAGACCGTCTTCAAAACTAGGAAAGGTTTGTATGAGTGGTTAGTTATGCGATTTGGCCTATGTAATGCACTAGCTACATTTATGAGATTAATGAATGATGTACTACGCCCTTTTATAGATTCATTTGTTATTGTCTATTTGGAGGATATACTGGTATATAGTGCTACCTAGGAGGAGCATATTTTACATTTGACATAGGTGCTAGAAACATTGAAGAAGCATCAAATGCCAGCAAATCTCAAAAAATGTGAGTTTGCACAACAATCCTTGGTGTATTTGGGATATGTGATTGGTGGAGGAGAATTGAAGATAGATCCTTCCAAGATGGAGGCCATCATGAACTAGTCGGTGCCTACTAATGTTACTGATATTAGGAGTTTCATTGGAGCAGCACAGTACCTGAGGAAATTAATGGCCTCGTTTTCAGCGGTAGTAGCACTGCTCCATGTCATAACAATAAGTTGCAAGAGTTTTCAGTGGGGAAAAGGGAAGCAGAAGGATTTCGATGAGTTAAAAAATAAGATTATTGAAGCACCAATTCTGGCATTACCAAACTTGTAATGGCCCTTTGAAGTGGAGACAGATGCGAGTGGTTGTGCTATGGGAGTTGTCTTGATATAAGGAGGAAGGACCGTTTTCTACCATTTTTAAGTATTTCATGGGGTAGTTCTTAACTACCCTACCTATGATAAGGATCTCTATGCCATGGTGCAAGCTGTGAAGAAGTGTAGGCACTATCTGATGGGAAAGGAGACAATAATCCACACAGATCACCAACTGTTATAGTACTTGCAAGCCTAGAATAAGCTACAACAAACCAGGCATTACAAGTGGATAGGGTTTTTATAGCAATTTCATTTGGTGATCAAGTATAAGAAGGGTAGCATAAACAAGTTGGTCGATATGCTTTCAAGGCCACAACATAAAATATTACATATTTGGGGACTCTTATGCACATGGATCCATTCACCCATGATACATACAGAGAGGCATATTCAAAATATGAGGACTTCAAGGAGGTGTATTTGTAGTTCTAGAGTCAGATTCATGTGCACGATGGTGACAAAATTGTTGACTACCATCTCCAAGATGGGTTCCTCTACAAGCTGGATCAGCTAATTGTTCCTATAGGTGAGCGTTTGGAGCTCATTAGAGAGCCTCACACGTCCAAGGTTGCAGGGAACTTTGGTGTCGGGAAGATCGTGGCTAACATGCAGAGGTATGTGTATTGGCCCAAGATGGAAAAACAAGTCTTAAGGTTCATAAGAGGATGAATGATTTGTTGTACCTGCAAGCCTAGCAACAGGAAACAGGGTCTATATCATCCCTTACCTATACCTACTTATCCTTGGAAAGCATTTCCATGGACTTTGTGGGAGGTTTACCAAAAACTAGGAAGAGACATGACTACTTGTTCATGGTAGTTGACACGTTCATCAAGATTTGTATTCTGGTGCCCTATAAAAGGACCATCAGCAGAAAAGAAGCAACAAACTTGTTCTTTGGATAGGTCTATGTTCACTTTAGGATACCAAGGAGAATTTCAAACATGGATACAATATTTATCAGTGCATTCTGGACTACATTGTGGGAGAAGATGGACACGAAGTTGAAGAGATCTACAGCATTCCATCCATAGACATATGGGCAGACAAAAGTAGTCAATAGGACTTTGGTGTAACTTCTGAGGGGTTACAACTAGAAACATCCAAAAAACTGGAATGAAAATCTGGTATATACACAACATTCTTATAATAGAGCAGTCCATACTTCCAGAGGAAAGTCCCCATTTGAAACTTGTTTTGGATATTTTCCACCTTCACCTTTGGATATTGCATATGGGTAGAAAGGAGGAGTGAAGGGATACCTTACAAGAGATTCTTTTAGGGCTGAAAATTTTATAGAGAAGATTGGGAAGATCCATCTACAATTACAGGAAACATTGCAGAAGTTGAAGTTGAAGTATAAGGCCAGGCATGATCAGTGCAAAACAAAGAAATCATTCAAGGTGGGAGATAGAGTATGGCTACAGTTGAACAAGGAGAGGTTGCAGGGACCTAGTAAGAAAATCAAGGCTCTGAGTTATGGTCCCTCTGAGATACTGGAAAACATGGGTGATAATGCCTATCGACTCAGTTTACCATCATATATGCGCATTTACTCAATTGTAAATGTAGAGAATTTGAAACTATATGAGACTTCAATGCTAGATCAGGAAGAGGAATAGGTCCTACATTCTGTTGAGGATTTGGCACCAGATGCTCAGGCAGAGTTGACAGAAGATACAATTTTGCAGAAGAGGTCCATAACTACAAGACAAGTGCAACATGACCTCTGGTAGATTAGGTTGAAGGGGCAACTTCTAGGCAAATCTAAATGGTACACTAAGGAGAAGGTGGAGGAAAATTTTCCTCACCTCATTCAGTAAAATATTTTGGGAACCAAAAGCCTCCCAAAATGGGTAGGTGTGATCCAAATTGGATCATTATATTTTTTTTCATCTATCTCAATGCATTTGGAGTGGAAAAAGTGGAGGAATTAGCTCATGGGATCGTTTTTACTGGCGGGACCTAGTTTGACGAAACGAGGTCTGAAACCTTCCAGGAGCGTTTTGAGCCATCAAACGACTTTTATGGGGGTAAAACTGTGTTGCAAAATAAAACACATTTTCATGTTATTCTACACACAAAAATATTTCCAACAACGGATGGATCACATCATTCGGAGTCTGTATGCAAAAGTTATGCCAATCATAAGTTGACCTTAATGTTTTCACACCTATATTTCAGTAGGATGTCACGTCAACCCCCGTTATTCATGGAAAAGGAGCTAGGCAAATGTTTTTGATGTAGAAGACTCTATAAGAGTATATTTTGTAACTCTAGTTAAGAGTTGATGTAGTCAAACTTAACCACTAGTAGGCTATCGGGTTGCATTATAATCGGGCCACTAGGAGGTAGAGGCATTCAGTTCTTTCGAGAGAATTTTGGTCCATAGTTGAGCAAAGACAACTAGGAGAGATAGGAGGTAGAGAACACAATGAGGATGTGTGCATTGTAGCAGCCCACGGGCCACAAACATTACTTCTTTGTATCTGTAGCCACATTTCCATCTAGAGAAAGAGAGCTATGAAGCCTCACATTCCATCTGGATTTTCTCCTGAAAGGGTTTTCTAGAGAGCATATCTTGTGTATTATATTTGTGTGAGCTTATCTTTCCATTCTCTACTCTGTTGCTTGATTTAATTTTACATGCATGCACTAATTAGAGTTAATTTTACAGATCTATAAATTAAATAAAGCTATAATACTGTAGAATCTCAAATTTTTAACATGATATTATCAGATAAGTTGTGACGAACTGTCCATTGCAATATCCAAGGTAGTTTACAGATAATTTGGTATCAGAGCAGGTTTCTTTTGGTATTTTGTGGAGATTGCAAGGATCTAGATCGACGAGGTTGAAAATCGTAAAACCCTAATCATGGGCGATGAATCTATAAACGAACCTCGTCAGCCTGTAGAGGTGATGTTTTTGCGGCTCAAACAACAAGTCACAGATATAAACTGCAATGTAAACCTCCTCATGGCAGCCTTAAGCAATAAGCTGGGGATATTTAGAGAAGAAGGGTGTTCGAACGCAGAGGAAAAATCAGAAGGGGGGTCGACAGATCAGGAAGACGCAAATAACCATTCAAAGAAAGAACCCGGAAAATATCAACCCAATTTGAGTGTCATGAACCAATCCCTATTTAAAGTGGAAGCAAAAGTCGATATCAAGCCATACCATGGTGAAATCGATGCTCTGAAGCTGAACCAATAGTTGCAGCAACTGGAAGTTTATTTTAGTCTCCATCATATCGAGGAAGTGTAGAAGATCTCATTCACACCGCTGCAAATTGGAAGTCCATGCACTGACCTGGTGGGAGAGCCACATGGAAACCTTGAGATTGGAGGGAGAACCTCTAATGACAAAATGGGAGGATTTTAAAACCCTCATTAATTCACAGTTTTATCCGATTGGGTACGTAGAAGACCATTGGATCCAGTGGCATTAATTCAAGCAAAAGTAGGGCAAAAGCATGCAGGAGTACACGATAGAATTCAGAAAAATGCCTATAATGTTGGGTATCTCTCCAAAGAACCCAGTGTACTCCTCAAGTATTTGGGGGATTTGCACCACCATTTGTGTGAGTAAGTGATGTTGTTTAAACCTAAAAAGTTAGACGAGGCTTGTGTACAGGAACAGTACCTAGAGAACATAGGCCTAAAAAGAGCGCAATCAAATGGATCAAAGAAAAAGGAGAAACAAGACGCTTCTAAGGAGGGGAAGAAGAAGAGAAAAAGGGGAAAAGATAAAAATATGGAAGCCACGACACACCAGTGAAAAGATCCTAGCAACCATTGTGTTGGCTTAGGGTGTCTTGACCCAGGTTCATAGTTAGTTGTGCCAACCAACAAAACCCTAGAATGTTGGCCCTTTCAGCAACAACCTGCATAGCGCAGGCTGCAGTCTCACCCGAAGCAGTATTAGGGGATGCAAGAACCAAGTTTATGCATTTAGAGACTAGTGTGATGTCTTCCAACACCTTATATCTTCTTCCGCATTGATCGATAGACTTCTAGGGCTTGTTACTTAAGTTAAAGCTACCTTCAGACCTTCTCGAAGGTCCACGATCAGTCTTTGCAGACCTTAAACAATTGATTCACCCACTTTCACGCATCAAAAAGTAATCCTAGATTAGAGTTGTGTAGATATACTTAATTCATTAGAAAACATAAGAGAAATAGCTTCTAACTTCATGGAAGTTGATAACCATTCATTTCATATATTATTAAGACAGATTCAGTGAATTCGCGTAGCATTCATTCAATATTTCAGAAAACATATCATTAATTGGCAACATATACCATAATTAGATGAAATGGAAATACTCAGTAGTTCTTCAAAAAGTTTTCTCTATTGATCTTCAATTCACCGATTACAGACTCTTCTTACCCTGTGCACATAGCTGTAGGGGTCTGTGCACTCAGCTGCAGACTCTACCGAGGCCTCCTGTGCACTCAGCTGAAGGAGCCTCCCTTTCTCTACCTAAGCGCAAGAAGTAGAGCCTTCCTGCCTTAGCTCTTGCTTAAGACAACAAAAAATCCTCAACTTACCCAATTTTCCATCCCAAGGTATCTCTAAGTCTCACTAAGACTCAGTTATTTATAGGTTTCCTAATACAATACCATAGCCCTTGACTCATGGGTAAGTCTTCAAAATTGACCAAAAACAAGGGGCTAAGACCCCTTTGACTCCTATCTATCTTCGCGCTCCGCGTCCACATTTCGTGGAGACTTTACACTTTTACAAATTTATTTACAAAAATGACTAAGTTAACTCAATTCTACCACTGGGGACCCCATCCCAACAGGTCCCCAACACAAATATCGTGAGTCGCCCTCAACTCACTCGACTGGTTATTATACTTTCTGGCAGAGATCGTTGAATGCCTTGTTCAATGTATGAAGCTCCGTAGTATTTTGTTTTGTTGCTTGTTGTACCTCCTAGACCAGTTTATCGGTGGTTGGCTCCTCTACTACAAGTTGCGTGGTCCTCTAGGTCTACTGCATGGCCTTCATCTTCTCATGAATGTTCTCTGAAATTTGGCTAGCCTCCTCTATCCAGGGCTGAAGCCGACCTCATAGCAAGCATTGATTTTTCTGCAACTCCTAGATTTGTATCAACTTTGCCTTGCCTTCTTGCAAGTTCATGAAGTGCTGGACAAGTACCAACATCCATGCTGTGGTACTGATCTCACCATATTATTGCTACGCTTCCCTAATCTTTGTGTTCAACTGTTGCAGCGTAGGATCCTCCTATAGTGTATCCCATAGGTCCATTGCCTGAGTGAATCACTGGTTGCAACCCTGAACTGCGACATCTACTTGACCCATGGACTCTAGTGGGCTCTAGTATTGCAGCAATAATGCTACAATTCCTGGGACTCCCTTCTTTACTTTTATCAACCTGGTAGTTCATAACAAACTTGGAAGCGACGGTGCTATATGCACAAGTACTAGCTCTTGCCGCAGGCTGTCACTTGATTAGCTGGCACAAGTCCACTAGGAGCTTAATACAAATTCTATGAGCTCTCAGCAGAAGCTTTTAACTGTGATGGATGAAAGCTAAATCTAAGGAGGCTTAATCTATTTGTAGAAAGAAACTAAAAGCTGAAAGGAAATGTAAACCCTAGCAAACCCTAGTTTTACCGACTATCCCTACTGGTCTAAGAAAATAGATGAAAGATGTTGAAATGGATGCCATTTACTCTTGAAAAGGTAAAATGCATGTGACTAAGCTACTTCTGAAGTAAAATCTAGAAAAATCATCTTTTTGTATTTTTGAGTAATTTTGCAGAATAATTATGCATGTGCTTTAACTGTTTGTTTTACTGTGCAGAGGTTGACTGGCGAAAGGAAATGAAATGGGTGCTTGAAGGAGGTTGGTAAGTGAGAAGAGGGCCTAAGGGGTCCCTAGCACCCTTCCAAAGAGTTTCACAGTGATCAGATCTCGAGAAACTTCTCACGTGATCTTCTACAGGAAGTCTGCAGGGTTCTACAGGATGTTCTACAGGAAGATCTGAAAGAGGATTTTGGAGGATTGATGGAGGAAAAATGGTGGGAAAATGGAAATGGAGGTTGGATGAGGATGTGAAGGGGTCTAGGACCTAGTAAATGAAGCTACAAAGTGAGGAAAGTGGTTGGATTTGGTTCAATGATGGAGGGAGAAAGGTTGCACAAAGATGTGGAAATTAGGTCAAGTTGGAAAAGGGTGGTGAATGAAGTGACGGAATCTGGAATTAGAGGTTGGAGTAGGTGGGATGATGGAGGAAGGATAGATAGGGAAGTATCATAGAGGGGTGTGGTATTCTCTTATTTTCAGACTGTGGGACAGTGTGTTCGACCTCCTTGTGCAAGCATGAATGCAGTTATCCCCCAACAGTATTTCTATGTCCTCAAAGTGAGAAACCTTGGCCATGTGCTGATGGGCATATATTAAGTCTGAGGGATCCTATTGTTCTGCTCTAATCATGAGTGTCTCGTTTATCTCCCTATTCATAATATTCTGAATCTCTGCTGCCCTCTTTTCCTCGTGGTTAACTAAGAGGCCACGGCCATAAGTTGCACATCTCCCAATGTAGCATTGGGGTCCCACAGATTCATGTTTGGAAGGGCCAAGTTGTGTAAATAGAATTTTGATAAGTTGGCCTTATCTTCTGCTGAGCTGTTGTCACACAAAGTCATGAATTGATGGTAACTCTGAAATGGAATGGTGCCCCTTTGGGCCAAGGTGTTAATTTGGAATTGCAACCATTGATCTTTAAGATATAAGGCATATGAATTAGCAGGTTTCCTACATTGTAAGGCTTCTACTGCCCAGCTGGCCATGCAGGTCAGTTGGGCCTCTTTCTCTTGCACCTGTTGCTTTAGGGACTGTATTTCCTCTGCTACCTGTGACTCCTTTTCCTGTAGCAGTTTTGTTTTTGCCTCAACCTCAGCCTATAGCTTGTCCCCTTTCTGTTGTTCATCATATTCTTCCTTGTCTACCGGAGGTCCTTCTTGTTGTTGTTGCCCTCCCAAAATGGATGGGCTATCTTCCTTGTGGACTTCCTATAGCTGCAACTGTTTTCTTAGTAGCTCATTCTCCTTCTGCAGCTGGGTTCTTTTGCAGCTTTCTACATGCCTGACCATGGCCAGTTCTCCTCTTAACTCTTTTAACTTCTCCTCCATGTGGCCTATGTCGTCAATTCCCTTAGATTTGGAAATTTTCATCCATGTGTGTGTTTTGATCCTTTCCTGTTCCTATGCAAAGAAGAGTGGCACAACAAATTTCTTTGGGATGATTTTCCCACCCTCTAACAGGTTGTAGTATGAGCCCAAGCTAGGGGTATGGCTTGGTTCCATTATCTTCGTGGTCTCTCCTTCTTCCTGTGATGATTTGACTGTCTTTTCCTCCAATTTCTCGGTCTCTTTTAACTTAGCTAGAGTTTCCTGTAGAGACATCTTGGCTTCCTATAGAGCTGTCTTTGAGTCCATCATCTTAACTCTCTCTCTCCAGGTGGAGGTTTTTGGGCTTCCTCGTTCATAGGTGATAGACATCTTTGAAGGAGACTCTTCTTTTGGTTTAGTTGTGGTGTCCTGAATGACAATTGGCTCTTTTGACTGTGGCTGGGGTCTGCCCACTTTTATCCGTGTGCTCTTCCTTGCTTTAAAGTACATGGAGGTTTGCCTCTTTCTCTTCCCTTTTTTTTTTGGAGGTGTGCTTAAGGCAGCAAGCACAACTGCTGCCTCCCTTGCCAATATCTCAAGTGATTTCTCCTCTTGCTGTCCTTTTTCCTTGCTTCCTGTAGAAATACCTGTGTCAACTATTTCTGTTTGTGTTGCTGAGATTTCAGGGTGTGTCTTTTCCTTTTGTTTCTGTGTGCCTACTTTGGCTATGGCAGCCTTCATTTGGGCTTTTTTGGCCTTCTCTATTCTACTCTGCATCCTCTTTTCCTGTGGTGTTTTTGCTGTTGTTTCTTCCCCTATTTTAGGCTCAACAATCTGGCCCATTTCCCCTTTTTCTTTCTGTTCTTTTTGTGCTTGAATGTCCTGTGTTCCTTCACCATTGGTTTTGTCACCTTCTTCAGTGTGTTCTCCCCCCTCACTGCTGGATGAGGTGATGTCTTCGGCCAGAATTCTGATATTGTCATCCCTGGACATGTTTCGGAAGGTCTCCCAAGAGATGGGGACAGTGTAGGTGTGCAAAGCATCTTCCACCAATAGTTTGATGAGCCCATGATGGGCCAACTGATCTGGGATCCCTTCATTTAATTTTGTACCACATTCAATTAGTGACTGAAGCTTGTTGGCTGGAGGCAAATCAATCCCATGCCTTAGTTCACACAGCAACCTGAAATGATATCCATAGATGATGCTAAACCTTCCTTCACATGTGATGTACTTCATAATTTGGAAACTGACTTCACTCCAGAGAGGAGGCAAGCTGGTTCTTCTAACCCCATTTTTGTCTTCTACAAGATGCTCCATGGGCAAAAAGAACGACTTCTTGGAAACTTGGCCCAATGATCTCTCTTCTTTGCTCCAAGGGCCCTAATGGTAGACCAGTAACTCGACTAATGAGCTCAGGGGTAAGTTCTAGGGTCAAACCCCTAAAACTAATTGTGGCATGTGTCTTTCATTGAGGTCTCAGGGACATTAAAAATTCCTTAGTTATCTCCTCGTCATGACCCTAAATTTTGTCAAAGAAGGACATCTAATTGGCTCGGGTGAAAAGGTCCACCACCTCAGGATGCTCGTGCAGTTTGTTGGAGTCCGAGGGTTCTTTCCTTATGAATCCCTCTGGCATGGTGAGAGTGTTATTTTTATTCTTTGATCAGAAAAGGGAATGTTGTTTCCCAGAACTCGGCTGTCTGTTTATGAAAGGAAGAATTTTGTTTCTATAGACAGAGTACAGAGATCAAGTTTTCTTCTCAGCACACGTACAGATATGCAAATTCAAAATTTTTCATACACAGGCTGGTCCCCACAGCTGCATATATCTTCCCTACAAGAGAATTTTTTAAAAAAGGAAACGTGGAGGAGAATCTTGATGCAGAAACCACTGGGAAACCCAGTGCAATACACAGGTAAATGTTTTACTTCCAATTCACAGGTAGATTTTTCCTCTGATTTCCCACCCTGATGTCATTCAATTTACCACCTTTGCAAAACATACCATGCATAGAGGAGTTTTTTTGAGCCTACCTCGTTTGGAGCTCCAAATTCGACGAAGAAAAATCCTAGGCTTCCCTGCTCCGGAAAGCTGTGCAGTCTTTCCTGTAGAACTCTTCTTGTAGAAGACCCCCCGGTTCCTGTAGAATGTCACTGCACCTCTGAGCGAGCCTAATACATGGGAGATTTTCGAAAACAGGTAGAAAAACCGGTGGAGGACGACTGGTTAATAGTTTTTGGAAGTGGAGGACACATACTCCAGTCGAGGACGTTGCAAGTGCAAAATGAACAGAAGGTGTTGTGAGTTTCACTCGAGCATCTTTTAACTGCGACATGATTCGTGGTGAGGGAATGAGGTGACCGGACCGAACCGTTGATCCGACGTCATGGCCATGATTTCTATGCGTGCTTCTGACCACCATCACCTCCCCTCTGCCGTTAACCGCCGCCACCACTACCAATCCCGACGATTTCTCCCTAAATGGACACTCCACACGTGATGGCTGCACATCTCGTTGGCAATTTTGAATGTAACTGGGCTCGTTCAGATCCAACGAGGCTATGTAACTAGCCGAGGGTGGCCAGTTGACTGGCTACCGATTCCACTCAATCTGAACCATTCTCATAGGCATGCAACTTTTAAAATATAGTTTATGCAATTGATGAATGAGTTTAGGCACTTACTTGTGTGGTCACGGCGACGTTATGCAGACTTCGGGTCTTGGAACCACTTCTTCATCTGTTTCTGCGTCATGCACGGGTTTTGGAACCCATTCCTTCATTTGTTGATGCTGAATGCACGAGTTTGGAACCTATTACTTGTTTGCTGTCGGTGCATGCCCAAGTTTTGCTTGGCTTCAGCTGCTGATGATATTCTCACGTTCAAGATGAGCCCTTTGCATTTCTCCTTTGTCATTTTCGGTTGCCCCTGTCTCCAGAGTATGTCTTCCAGAGGGATCAGCTGCTACAGGATTCCTGTAGGATGTCCTGTAGCTGCTTCTCCTCCTAGAATGCAAGCTAAAATGAGCAGGGCTATACTGCTGACGAGGGATTCGGCTGATGAGGAGTCTAGATGGAGATCGACAGGTATGGTGAGTGAGACACTACTGCTTGATTTGTCACTAAAAGTTCTTGCTAGTAGTATGAGGAAAACAGGGTTTTTTTGTGTGACTGTGCAGGAACAAATAACAGGATGGGTGCAATGGAGGTGTAAAGATATGAAACAGCATGACATATGGTGATGGACAGAAACAGGGGTGTTTGTAGGCCTAACAGGCAGATTCCAACCTTCGGATTCCCTCCTTGGATCAATTCTAGCCTGTCTGAAGGTTCTACAGGATCTTCCTGTAGAAGACATAGAACTTCCTGTAGAAGGCCTAGAAGTTCTTTTAGAAGGTGAAATCTTAACCTAAATGTGATCAAATCTTAGGAAAGGGGAGTGGTCATGGAGGAAGTGTTTTTGAGGGATGCTTGCAACTTGGTACTGACCACTGTCCTTGTTTTGTGCGACCCTCCTAACCTGCAATGCCTTCCCTGCAACCTGCAATTATTCAATAGAAATTTGGTCTATTTCTTGGTTTTTTTTTTTTTTTGAGAGACATCTGGGGCGCCTCCAGGAGGTTTTCACCCTCACTGTCTGCCCTGGTCGCCTCTAAGATGTTTTCACCCAAGGATCTTTTTATTCTATTTTTTCTCTCTTTTTTTTTTTTGATGATCAAGGTGTGGGTGGAGTAGAGACAGGGCCCTACTCCATTACCAGCACTGATTTATCCAGCGTTTCAATGAACTCCTACTTAGAAAGGGGCTTCCTGTAGATTTTCAATCGATGCTCATTGACGAGCATAGGGATGGCTTTTTCATCAATGGTCCTAATAAGGACTGAACCATTGTCGTTGCATTTTTCCACTGTATATGGTCCCAACCACCTTGTCCTCAACTTTCCTTTGAAATCCTTGTATCTTGAATCATATAACAGTGCCCAATCTCCTGGATAAAATTGCTTCTCTTTAAGGTGTCAGTCATGCCATATTTTTCTTTGAAGTTGGACTACCTCTGAGTAGAGGAGGCATGCATTCTTTGTTCATCTAGTCCATTCAGCTGAAGTAGTCTTTCCTGTTGTGCATGGCTAAGATCTAGGTCTAGCTGAGCTGCCAACCTCAATGTGTTGTATTCAAATTCTATGGACAACAAAGCCTTCTTCCCGTAGACCAGCTCATAAGGTGTGAAACCTGTTGTAGTTTTCCAAGTGGTGTTGTAGGCCCAAGTGGCCTCAACCAAGCGATCCGCCCAATCTTTTCTGTTTCTACTCACCACTTTAGTCAAGATCTCTTCCAAAGCCCTGTTAGTGACTTCCACCTGCCCATTTGCTTGTGAATTATAAGGGGTGGAAGTTCTATGCTTAATATTTTGATGAGCAAGCAGGTCTTCCATCAGGTTAGAGGTTAACTGGCTCCCTTGATCTATGACTAATTCCCTTGGGTAGCCAAATTTATAGAAGATATTTTCCCTCAAAAACTCAACCACTTTTTCTTCTGTTGCTGCCTTGATTTCCTTCGTTTCTGCCCACTTTGTCAGGTAGTCTGTGCACACAATGATGTAAGACTTTTGTCTTGAAGGAGGGTTGATAGGACCCACAAAGTCCATGCCCCACTTCTCAAATGGCTCGAAAGTCACCTGAGGTTGGAGGGGCATTTCATCCCTTGGAGTTGGTTTCCCCATCCTTTGACATCGGTCACATTGGCTGATGTATCTTCTGACATCTTGATGAAGAGTGGGCCAATAGTAACCTGCCTGTAGAATTTTGAACGTGGTTCTCTTTGCTGCAAAGTGGCCTCCACAGGGTCCATCATGACAGGTTAGGAGGATGTCAAAAACTTCCTCCTCCCTGACACAATGCCTCAAAATCTGATCTGGGCCAAGTTTGAACAGGTTGCCCCCAATCCAAGTGAATGGGGCACTTTTCCTCATGATCTTGCTCTTCTCTTTTGAGGATAGGTGTGGTGGTTATTGTGATGAAACCAACTAATTTGCTATATCGGAAAACCATGGCGAGAGTACTGAAATAGAAAACAGGTGTTCATCTGGCAGTTGATCATCCACCACCCCTTCTTCTCCTGTAGGCAAATCTAGTCTAGACAGAAAATTGGCAACAACATTTTCCTTACCTAGCTTGTCAACAATGGTCAAATCAAATTGTTGCAATAAAAGTAACCATCTAATTATATGAGCATTTACATCAGGTTTATTCATAAAATACCTAATTGTAGCATGATCAGTGTGTACAAATGTTTGATAACCAGTGATGTAGTGTTTGAACTTGTTTAGGGAATGGACTACAGCTAGGAGCTCTTTCTCGGTTACAGTATAGTTTAATTCCACCTTGGACAGGTTTTTGCTGACAAAGTATATGGCATATGGTAGCTTCTCTTCAACTTGTCCTAAGGCTACTCCTATGGCTTTGTTCGAGGCATCTGTGTGAATGTGGAAAGGTAGGGCCCAGTTTGGACCTCTCAAGATTGGGGCAATTGCCAGCTTATCCTTCAACACATCTAAAGCCTATTAACAGCTGTCGTTCCATATAAACTCAATATCTTTCCCCAAAAGACTAAACAATGGAGAGGTTAGCTTACTGAAATATTTAATGAACCTTCTATAATATCCCACTAAGTCTAAAAAACTCTGAACATCCTTTACCTTTTGAGGAGGTGGAACCCTTTGGATGATAGCAATCTCGTTGGGATCCACCTGTAAGCCTTGCTGAGAAATTGTATGACCTAGCACAGTCCCTTCAGTCATCAGGAACTCACATTATTCAGGACTGAGGGAGAGGTTCATCTCAATACACTTGCTTAAAACTTTTCCCAGGTTAGTCAATGCTTCTTGGAAGTTGGACCCATAAGGGGTAAAGTCATCCATATAGATTTTCACTGAATCATGAACTAGCTCAGCGAATATTCTCAGTACTGCTCTCTGGAAAGTGGCAGGAGCATTGCATAACCCAAAGGGAAGGACCCGGTAGGCAAAGGTACCCCATGGACAAGTGAAAGTGGTCTTGTCTTGGTCTTCTGGGCTAATTTGGATCTGATTATACCCGCTGAAACCATCTAGGAAAGAGAAGAACTTCTTCCCTGCTAGCCCATCTAACACTTGATCTATGAAAGGAAAAGGGACATGGTCCTTCTTAGTGGCTTTGTTAAGTTCTTGATAATCTACACAGATTCTCCACTTCCTGTTTTTCTTGGGCACAAGAACCAGAGGAGAAACCCACTCGCTGGCAGATATGGGGTAGATGAATCCTGCATCCAACAACTTTTGCAATTCTTATTTAATAATGTCCTTAAGGGCTGGATTCATTCTCCTCTGAGGTTGCCTGACCGGTTTACAATCTTCTTTAATGTAAATGTGATGGGTGCAGACTGAAGGGTGGACCCCTTTCATCTCCTTATAGCTCCAAGTGAAAGCATCTAGATGGCGGTTCAATAAGCTACACAACTCCTTCTCCTGAGAGGGGGATAAGGATGAGTTGATCTTCAAGGTTCTTTCAGGGCCAAATTCCACATTCTTAACTTGGGAAGAGGTCAGATCAGCCACACAGAGGTCCACTAAAGTGCTGGTTTGGGTACCTTCCACCAACTCCTCTAATGGCAGCACACTGGAAGGTGGGTTTTGAATCAAATTCTCAATTAGGTCATCCTTGGTTTGAGGACCTCCCCGGGTGGCTTCCACTGTGCATACTGGTGCAGAGTAGACTTCATCCTCATCTTCCTCCTCCAACCAGAGAGGTAAGTCATGTTCGAGCAAGGGTTGGGCAGGAGGATATAGGACTAGCTGTTTGGACATTGGTGCATTCTTAATGGTCATGCTCCTAGCTCGACAACTGATGTAAGTATCTGCAGTAGCTAACCAAGGCCTCCCCAAAATGAGGGGGTATCCAGTGAGTTTTGCCTTTGGCTGAAGGACCAAAAAGTCCGTAGGGTACTCCCAAGAATCAACAGAGACCAAGACATCTTCCACAATCCCTTCGAGAGTCATGGTGGAGTGGTCTGCTAACTACAGTATTGTTGAGGTCTTTCTCAAGGAATCCTGAAGGTTAAGTTTGAGCATAGTGTCCCTGGTCATCACATTAATGGAAGCCCCTAGATCAATCAGGGTGTGGGGGATTATGGTGCCATTGATGTGGACATCCACTACAGGACTCCCAGAGTCCAAATATTTTGGACAGATTACTTGTCCCAACATTAGGTTGGACAGTTTTCCTATGAAATTGATAGTTGGGGCATCTCTCTTGCGCCTGCCTGGGTGCCTGAAACACTTCTCTTTATTCAATTTGTTGTAGATTGGTACATCTTCGATGGCCTGGAGAAGTGGTATTCTTACACACAGCTGTTTAAGTTCTCCTAGAAGTTCAGTCTCTTCTGGGTTTGGTTGCGTGTTTCCAGTTAGTCTCTCAGGAAAGGGTGGAATGGCTTTGGGTTCACTTTCCTGTTTCTCTTCTTCATCCTCCAGAGGAGGAGGTTGACGATCTGGAAGGACCTTCCTAGATCGTAGGTTGATCTCCTGAATCTCCACAACATAGGTAGGGCACGTTGTCTCTCGAGTATACATCTACTGGGCCTGTCTGTTGTTGGGGTTCGGGTTTGGTTGAGCAGGCATCTGGGGTTGTAATATGTTTGGGATGTCCCTTGCATCCCCTTCTGGTAAGGTCTAGATCCATGTGGCCTCCTTTGGTTGAGGAAGTAGAGTGGTTCAGTGGCCCCTTCAGTCCCTTGGTACACAGCTTTAAGTCCGGGTAAGGTTGGGCACTGGTTTGCAGGGTGGTATTCCTCACAAACGAAACATACCTCTACTGAGTGCAATGGACAATCGTTCATCGGATGCTTCCTTGTGCATCTAGGACAGAAGATGGCCAAAGCCCTCTCAGCTTCCTCTTTCTTCTGTTGGATTCAGAAAGTATCCAGTTACATGACAATGGTCTGTCTCACCTCAGTTTTAAGGTCTTCCATCTGATTTGTAAACTCGTGTTTGGAGAAGGTTGCACCAGCTGAAAGTGTATTCCCCCTACCTCTTTTCCGGGCTGCCCTATAATGGTTTCTAAACATAGTATTTATGTCCTCATAAGGTAGTTGGTAGATGTCTCCTTCGGCTAGCAGATGGAGGGTATCTAGAATGTCTTCAGGGACTCTTCGGAGCAGAATCAGCTTCATATATTCGGGGTCAAGTGTGCACCTGGCCCTTTTATAACTGAGTTGGAACCTTTCTTCATAGCCTTCCAGAGACTCATCACTTCCCATGGTCATTCGAAAGATTTCTCCCTTCATTTCCTTTGACCTACAGTAGTCCCGGTATTTGTTGTTAAAGGCTTGCTGCATTTGAGCCCAAGTTGTGATACTATTTCCAGGTAACCCCATGAACCAACTTAGTGTTGCATCCTTGAGGGTAGAGGGAAAGAGTTTCAACTTTTGCTCATCTTCTCCATATTCACAAGTTTGACAAAGGATATCAAACTGAAACAAGAAGGTATCAGGGTCATCAGTGGTCAATCCATGGAAGTGAGGTAAGGCTGAGGGACTTATGTTTTTCATTTTTGTGTCCCCATTTGTCTCTTGGATGGGAAAGGCACCTTCTATTCTCTCCTCATTCCCTATACCATTCCTGTGTTCAGCCATGGTCTCAAGAGGAACATTTTCTTGCTCTTATTCTATTATAGGGTCTTCGTATATCTCTGGAGGTTCACCTATAGGTTCTTCTGGATCACTGCCACTGAAGAAGAGAGAAGGGTGACTCAGTGATGTGGTGGGGGTGTTGGGTAAGAATTTTCCTGTATGGTCTCGGTTCCTATGAGGCATGAAATGAAATATTTTTGGTTGTTTTTCTGTTTTCTGCTTGTACCTGCAAAACTGAAATAGATTGAACTGCAACTAACTAAAATCTATCTTGCTGAAATGAAAATGTGGAATTGAAATGAAAGTAGGAAATGACTAATCTATGTTGCTGAAATGAAAATTCAGAAATGAAATGCTAAGCTACGCTTGCAGAATGAAATTGTGGAATTGAAATGCTAATCTAGGAAAGCAGGAAATGTCTAATCTATTTTTGTAGAAATGAAATTGCAGAAAGGAAATGAAAAAACTATTCTACGCTTGCTGAAAAAAAGTATTGAGCAGAAGGTTGTAGTAGAAAATAGAAGAAAAGCAGCAATCACAAATACTTTGACGCTTCCCCGGAAATGGCGCCAAAAAGAAGGTGGGCTCCAGTATTGCAGCAATAATGTTGCAACTCCTGGCACTCCCTTCTTTACTTTTATCAACCCGGTAGTTCGTAACAAACTTGGAAGCGATGGTACTATATGCACAAGTACTAGCTCTTGCCGCAGGTTGTCACTTGATCAGCTAGCACAAGTCCGCTAGGAGCTTAAGACAACTTCTATGAGCTCTCAGAAGAATCTTTTAACTGTGATGGAAGAAAGCTAACTCTAAGGAGGCTGATCTATTTGTAGAAAGAAACTAAAAGCTGAAAGGAAATGCAAACCCTAGCAAACCCTAGTTTTACCGACTAGCCCTACTGGTGTAAGAAAAGAGATGAAAGTTGCTGAAATGGATGCCATTGACTCTTGGAAATGTAAAATGTATGTGACTAAGCTACTTCTGAAGTAAAATCTGGAAAAAGCATCTTTTTGTATTTTTGAGTAATTTTGCAGAATTATTATGCATGTGCTTTAACTATTTGTTTTACTGTGCAGAGGTTGACTGGCGAAAGGAAATGGAATGGGTGCTTGCAGGAGGCTAGTAAGGTGAGAAGAGGGCCTAAGGGGTCCCTATCACCCTTCTATAGAGTTTCACAGTGATCATATCTTGAGAAACTGCTCACGTGATCTTCTACAGGAAGTCTGTAGGGGTTCTACAGGATGTTCTACAGGAAGATCCGAAAGAGAATTTTCGAGGGTTGATGGAGGAAAAATGGTGGGAAAGTGGAAATGGAGGTTGGATGAGGATGTGAAGGGGTCTAGGACCTAGTAAATGAAGCTAAAAAGTGAGGAAAGTGGTTGGATTTGGTTCAAGGATGGAGGGAGCAAGGTTGCACAAAGATGTGGAAATTAGGTGAAGTTGGAAAAGGGTGGCGAATGAAGTGAAGGAATCTGGAATTAGAGGTTGGAGTAGGTGGGATGATGGAGGAAGGATAGATAGGGAAGTATCATAGATGCTCTGCACATTATTTCTCAAAACTAATCAAACAAAGACTATGCAAACCAAAGATCTAGCTATCTTGACCTAATTTGACCTAGAAACCCAGCAATCATGATGAACAGAACTTTATTGGTAGGAAATCATGTAAGATAACTATGAAAACTAAGCAAGAATAGATCTACGCATGTAATCACAACTAGTATCAACTTTTACAACTGAGAATCTAACACTAGCAATTGCATGAAGAAGCAAGAACAATGTTTTTGTGGCAGCAAGGACACCTTGGTCTCAGCTCATGGTCTCGAGGAGGGAGAGGTGAGATCAAGGGTTGCTTGATGGCATTTTTCAAAGATATTTTCTATTACCAACCTATCAAATCAACCTAAACATGAAAAGCTATTTCAATCATCGAAAGCAACCTAAATAACAAAGAAATATGTTAATCTAAGTAATAGAAATTATTCTAGGAATGCAGCAAAAACATATAAAACTACATAAAAGGAAGTACTGGCACTTGGGTTGGGCCCAACCCCAAGATCTACAGCCTCCTAAGAAGAAGCTTAGAGCTGATGCAAAATGAAACTGATCTCCATTACTCAAAAAATAACCATGTCACAAAAATGTTTACAGCAAAAGCTCCAAAATGGGTTGGAAGGCAGAGCAACACTAAAGTGCGAAAATACAATTGTTCAAAATATAACCTATGAAGGCTTGAAGCCTTCCTATTTATGCACTATGAGGACCTCCAACGGCCCTCCTTAACTCAAGGGGCTTGGCTGCTCAAAACTGCAAGTCATCAACCACTTCACAAAAGCTGCTCGGCTGCCCTTGGGGATCATCTTCGGTGGGCTGCTGAACTTCGAGCTGATGGTGGAGAACTCGAGGAAGGGGCCATTTAATGCAGGAGACACCCTTCCTACAAATCATCAGCCTTGTTCCCTCGTATTTGGCTATCAACTAGCTCATAAATGCTTGACCTTGGTCCAAAATATGTTCAAAAATCTGTAATAAGCATGTATTAGACTTCATGGTCAAGTGACTATTCTCATTCATTCAATTAACATAAATATACTCAAAAGCATGCATAAATTATGAAGAATGGTGGATTAATGGAGAAAAATAGGCAAAATGAGCCCAATAAGTTACCCATTTTTGGGGCTCATCAGACTCTTTGATAGCGTTGCCTCTTTCTTCTCAAACTTTTGGTGGTGTGGTCAGCTGCAACTTCAACTACAACTCATCTATTTGCATTCAAAAATTGAAAGTAACCTTATCGATTTTCTCCTTTGACGCACACACTGTAGCATCCAATTTCCTCACTTTGGTTGAGGCCTTTGCATCCTCTAGAATATTCAGCTTAGGCACTGACTTGCAGGCCTGCTCAATTGTTGTTACCAGGTTCTAGTGGTATGTCCAAAATTCCTCCTCTTCCTTCAGCGCCTGAGTTTTTTCTGTGAAAATTTGCTCGTTGTTGACTTTAAAGTCACTGACAACAGTGAGCACGTGATGTTCTCTAATATTCAACTCATCTGAGACCCCCTAATGCAATGAATGAAGGGTCTAGAGTAGTAGCGCTGCAAGGTTCAATCCCATATCCTTCACTATGTTGAGCACAATGCGATCCTTGTCTGATTCCACACAAATTGACCCCTCTGGCAAAGAAATGGATTGGAGATCCAGAGTCTATTCAATCTCTGTTACAACGGCACTTCCTTGTGTCTGGCTCACTTGCACTCCACTTGCCTGTCCAACGCCCACCTAAATCATATTCGTTTCGATCTGCAGCTCGTGCAGATCCTTTTGGATGCTACCTAATGTCTGCATGTATTGCTGCTCAAATTATTGCAACACCTCTGTTGTTGTGTCCCGTATCTTGTCTCTGATCTCATCGAGATCGTCTTTTGTCAGTACCATGGGATCAATATGTGTCTTCTTATCATACTTGTTCTTCTTCTATTGTCCACCCATCTGTTCATGTCTGCACTTCTTCAGGATGAAAGGAGTGCTCTTCTCTTCACCACCGCCTCCTCCTTACTTTTACAGCCCTTGCTCATCAGTATGATGCGAAGCAGACTTCTCACTTTCCCCAGGATCCTGTCATTATTTCTCTGCCTGCTCCTTAGTAGCACACTCTTCCTCCATATGTTCCTTCTCTGCAGCTGCCTTAGTAGCCTCCTTTTTATTTTGTTCAACCAAGTTGTACGTGGCTCTTTGAGTAGCATCCTTCCACTTCTGCGCAGTAGAGATTTATGCTCCTTTGCTCATTCCCACCTCCAGCGTGGGAGGTTCGTGCCACTCCGGTGGCCAATACCCTAAAACTTCCTGCACATCCGTCTTGGACACTAAATAAGGAAACACATGCCAAGTTCCTTCTAGGTCCTTTCGTGCATGGATTGAGACGTTGTGAAAATCAGCCTTGAACTCTGCATAGGCTATTAATTACCTGAACAAGGTTGGAGACAACCTTGGCTATTGATTAATCACCATATGAAGGTCCATCTCCATTAGGAACCATAAAATATTTATTTCCTTGATGTATGTTGCATCCTTCGTAGACTAAAGCGAGGCGAACCACGCTGCCTCGGGTAAATTGTTCTTGTGTGGAGGAAATTGGTTGTCATCTAGAAACCTCCATGCAACTAATACAATGGGCAAGAGAAGTAGAACATAATGAAATGGTTTTCTTTCTTCTTTGGATTCTCAGCAGTTCGCGAGGAAATCCTGGAAGAGATACTTGGACCAATTATACTGCATGCTCTTCGTGCACTATGCAGCAAGTGACATGTTGGGCAAGGAATCCCCCCAAGGCATGTTTTGGGGCTCAAAGCCAAAGTTTTGACCTGATATTGTTCTAAAGACTGCATGAATTACGGGCACGGAGTGTGAAATGTATGATAGAGTCATAAGGTTTTCCACCCTAGTCTTGTAATGTAATGTCGGCCTACCCATGGTCTGCGAACCATGGGATTGTATAAATAGAGCAAGGCCCTAAGTGTAAAAGATAACTAAGGAATAAGAAAGCGAGCAGAAAGGATAGAGTCGAAGTGACTAAGTGTGTCTTGGGTCGTAGGGTAGGAGAAGGCTCTGCAGTTGAGTGCGTAGAGGCCTAGTAGTCCGCAGCTGAGTGCATGAACCCCTGCAGCTGAGTGCGCATGGCAGATTCAAGTTTGTAACCGAAGAAGAGATTAATAAAGAAAAATTTTGTTACCAATTTGTGTATATGTTCTTGGATTAATGCATGTTTGATGTAAATTGCAAATATATTTTTTATTTACTACGCACATCTGTATGAATGGTTTTTGTTGATAAGTATAACTTAAAGCATGCAAGTAGGCTAAAATAATCAACTAACATTGGAATACTAGTAAGAATTGGGTAATAATAGCATTCGGCCCCCGAGTAGGGCTTCACGAAGGTAGCATCTTAGGCTGCGAGGTACGGGAAAGTGCACATAGTGACGTGCACGCAGGGTCGAACCGTGTACCTCTTGAACTCATCATACATCTCCAGGGTGCGAAATTCTGGTTCTAGCACCCTCCCATACTACTTCGGGTGAGACCTCAATCCACGCTCCGTGGACTGTTGCCGAAAGGGCTAGTAGTACCGGGATTTGTTTGGCTAAATCACCTCCGAACTTGGGTTAGGACCTAATAAGCCAACAAATGGTTCCATTGTTGGGACCGGGATCTACATAAGAGATGCCTAATGTCGTGTCATTGGATTCCGACAAAGAAAGAAATTGAAGGGTGGTTGGATAGAAAGATTCACGAGTTCGCGGCACAGGAAAATAGGAATCCGCGAGTATCAAAGGAACAGTGGTTAGAGCACTACTTATATACGGAAATCCACAAAATTTTCTTTGCATCCTTCCCCTCTGAGTTGTACGAGTGGATCGTGAAGCTAGCATACAACCAGGGAAGGTGTAGGCTCGACAAACCTATTGTGTGGACTCCAAAGTTGGTGCACAGAATAGAAGCATTAGGAGATAAGATCGCGTGTGGTATGGACCATTGGCTCGATTGAATTATAGAGGGTTATCACCAAGTTCGTGGTAGATACGTCAGTCAGCTACAATGAGGGGGAATGACGCTTCCTCAAAGGACCACGAGGTAAGTACATTAAATCTTTGAACACTTGGATTAAAATGCTATTGTGTGAAAAACGGGTTATGTGAATAAATTGATGTTTGGGGCTACGCGAAGTGGGAGGATCTACAGAAACAAAGGTAGCAGATAATTAGAGACTAGTCCCTTGATTTCACCTCTACGGGAGAGCAAGGAGGAGCTCGCGAAATTTTCACCAAGAAGTGTGATCGGTTTGATAAGACAGTGAATTCCGCACATGCCACCCCCACCTACACCACCACCAATTTCACCATCTTCACCCCCATCTTCGTCCACACCACCTCCTCCACCACCACAGTTCAATATGGCGAGCACAATAAAGTTTCAAGTGTTAAAAGGAGTAGGGAATGAAGATCCAGACCAATTTTGGTTCGTAGTAAAAGTTGTATGGGAAGCGCAAGGAGTCACAGATGATAATATAAATAAGGTAACACTGGTTAGCACCTTGTAGGATTGCGCACTGATGTGGTACATTAAGCATTCCAATGAAAATCCAAACGCAAGGATCACGGATATCCAAGCTACGCTAAATAGGGAATTTAGCAGGCCAAAATCAGAGACATAGTCGATTATCAGATTTAAGGAAATCGCGATGCTTCTAGGTGAGACCCCTTGGGAGCTGGATCAGAGACTGAAGTGTATGATTTGTGAAGCCAACATGACCTTGATGGATGGGCAACGCCGCGCATGGTTTGTAGCATCGCTAACGCCACATCTAAGGAATGTGCTGTCACAACAGAAGCTATCAACTTAGGCCAAAGCCTTGGAGATCGCAATGAGACTGCACAAGACCTTGATACAAGATCCTAATTTAGGAGTCCAACAGATCCACGTGCAGTTGAAAAAATTGTGTCTTGAGATGAAAAGCTTGAAACAAGACAAGATAGCTCACCCAAAAGCGCGTGAGGAGGTATGGTGCATAAAGTGCAAAGGCCAGGGACATGATAAGGACCATTGTCCAGTCTTCGTGAACTACCTTGCGGGAGGAGGGATAATTCCATTGAGACCAGAGGCACAAGCAGGAATGAGCGTGGTTCCTGCATTATGGTGCACGATTTGTTAGATAGTAGGGAATCATGCTACAGATAATTGTCATCTATTACAGAAGTAAACGCAGATGTCCCAGTAGTTGTTCTGTAATTTCTGCAGGTCAGTAGGTCACGATGAGCGTACCTGTAGAAGCTATGAACTGATGATGGATCAGACTCCTACCTACAGAGTTCAGACTGAAACACGAGCCCTCGATCAAAATGCAGGGATGGCATGCACTGGATTTCAAGGGTGCGAATGAGGTCGAGGTGGAATGGGACCAAGAAGGGGTCGCGAACAGCTGATTTGTTACACTTGCAGAGGGCCAGGGCATTATGCTTGTGATTGTACAAATCTGACAAGGGCATCATGTTTATATTGTACCCAGTTTGATCATGAGACAGAGGACTTCCCCACACCGATACAGAGGTTGCGTGATAAAGGAACACTCCAACCTCCCCCGACTCAGAACTTGCAAATGATGAGGTCTGAGCCATGCGAGGAGGACCCAAATGTAAACATCGTGCTCCGAAGTGGTATCATGAAAAGAGATGAGATTGAGATGTTAATTGTAGCTAAGAAGAGCTTAGTGGAGGGCTCCACTTTAGGTAGTAAAGACAAGCTAGAACTAGAGATGGACCCATCAATGCTCACTACCTTTCTGGAGACATGCATGAAGCTTCTGCGCGATAGCAAAGTGGTGAAGGGGTTGCAAGAACTGATCACTAGATGTGCGGGGCCCAGAGAACTGCGCGTAGTCCGGAAGCTCAAAAAGCACGCAACACAAACAGGAAAGGAGATGAGATTGACTACGCAAATTGGGGAATATGAAATGGATCAAGTGATTTTGGATCTAGGATTGGATGTGATTGTCCTGCCAAAGAAGACATGGGAGCGCATGGGCAGGGCCATGTTGCAATGGTCTCCTATTCAATTGCAAATGGTGAATCAATAAAAGATCCTACCGATGGGAAGATTGCATGGAATAATGGTAGATGTCGAAGGTGCGAGCGCACTTGCAGATTTCGAAGTGATAGAGATTGTTGATGAAAGAAATCCCTATCTCACGCTACTGGGAATAGATTGGGCCACTGATATGAATGGAGTGATAAATCTAAAGAAGCGCAAGATGATTTTTGAGAAAAAGTCACTGCGCATAGTGGTACCCCTATACCTTGCGGAGAGATCGCGCTACACGGAGCCGATGCGTGACTGCAATAGCGATGAAGATCTGGACTATATCTACAAGATAACTACTTAGGAGCAAGATTGGGTGAATCCTACAACAGATGGAAGGATTTCGTGGGAGCATGAAAGCTCCTGCACATCAAATTTGGACGAGGAGATAGAAAGATGGCAGAACCGATTACACGAGGTAACCATGCTCAACTGCAACATGATGATAAGGTCACTACACTGTGTAGCAACAAAGGCAAGAGATCTGCCTATGTATGATGGACTAACCGCGGTAGATGATTTCCTGAACAAATTTGAAAGAGAAGTACCGGAACAACAGTGTTTCGACGCTCTGAAATGGGCACTGCATGCTACGCCCACAAGATGGTGGGGAAAGCACCAATAGAATTGTGAGGACTAGCGGGAATGCAGAAGAATGATGCGCCTGTGATTTGTGAAGCCTCAGATGTGGATGAAATCCGAGTATGAAAAACGAAAAATCCTACGCGCCCACCTCTCCAGATGAGTACAGGCGTATGGTACGCAACCTGCACGAATGCACACCATCTTCGCAATATGAAACAGGACCAACAAGCTGGAGTGGGCACGACGAGGGCATGAACGACGAAGTATGGTAAGACCAAGCGTGCCAAATATTATCCACATGTAAGCCTTTGACAAAGTGTGCGAAGTATTGAACGCGGTCCACCATGTGAGACGCATTGACTCGGACCTGCACATACTAGCTGTTCTATGGGCGTATAGAACCATGTGCAAAACCCTAACCGCGCAAGCACTTCCAAAGCTGAAGTATGAAGCAGAGGCTGTAATCCCTATGGAGCATGCAAAGCCTAGTCCGTGCATAACAGCACCCGTAGATACAATGGTTCGCAAAGCATAGAAAGAAGGATTCACACAACCGCAAGAAACAGAACACATGGGACTTGAGGAAGAAATCCGACGAGGAAACTTTAGACTCTGCAAACTTAAAAAATAAAGGGTACAATTAAGGAAGAAAAATTCTTTGATGGACGCGGAGGTCAAAACGCTGGAGGACGAGATAAAGGAAGAGTTTCTCGTCAAAAAACCTAGGATGGTAAGGCAAGGTGTGTACGATAATACTGATAACTTTGAGAACTATCACTATGAATTGGTTAGTCTACTTCCTTGGCTTGGACCACATGTCGCCAAGCATAGTGACAAGGGTAGCGCACTGCAAGTGGTGAAGTGCGTGATTCTAACCACATCAATAGAAGGTGGGGATTCTCCACGAATCATGATGGAGGACGGGATGGAGCCCCTCATGGGTGGTGCGACCACCTGACTAGCCACGAGAAGGACAATCTTAGTGCTCCAGGCAGTTGGAAGGGAGCACAGGACTATAGACTATTCTACCCAGGAGCTGTGCGATATTTGGGATGTGCACATAAGTAGAGAGTCACAAGGTCCGCGACTGCGCATGGAGGGCTGCGCTGCCGCGCGAGTTGTCCAAAAAGTGACCGTTGAAGTCACTATTCACGATGGGATGCTCTATGTGAGGCCAAATGGAGCAGATGACAGGCATTTAAGACACAGTTTATGGGAAATATTTGGGAAAATATGCCGCCAAGAAAGCATTAATGGACCAGAATTGGGGGGAACGGTCGAATTCAAATTCAAAAGGCACTATAAAACACAAAAGGCTACCCAGCAAACAACACTTGGTCATTTGAGAATTGAGCGTTTGAGTAGAGCCCTGAGCATTATGAGTCGAGCATGATTGAGCCCCTAAATTTGTGAGTGTCAGATTACAGCCCAGATACAATGACAACAACTAAGTATGGTTTGGGAATAGAAGAGGTAACCGCCGACGAAGCCGCACAGGCCCTAACTATGGAAGATGTTCCAGAAGGTGTCGGGGTTGTGGCAGAAATCCCCAAATCACCGCATACGTCAAGGCCCAAGAAGTATAAACAAGCAATGGTCCCCATACATGTGTCCCCGAGGAACCCACTATGCAGCAAAATATCGATGGATATTGAAGGGGAAAGTTGTCATGATAGAAACAAATGAGGAAGAAGAAGATTTGCAGGTCGTTGTCATCACAGAGGAAGAAGACGAAGGCATGGAGGAGGATAGTCAACCTACACACTCTGCAAAAAAATTGCTCGCATATGTACCATTGTGGAAAGGGAAGACCAAAGTGCCCAAGGACCTAGATGAAACCAAGAGTTCACTCCAGACCCCACTCCTCCCAGACGACATTGTGTTTGAAGTCACACACTTGGGCAGTGTGCCAACCATGAAGTTTGAATATTGGGACCTCGATGACTATGAGTAGTTCCCTCACTTGGAGACTGGGAAGCTCATGAAGCAGAACACCGCGGGGGTGGTGACAACGTTAGAGTCATGGAAGTGACTGCGTGGTGTGGAAAAGGTCGGGTTACTGAACTTACTATGGGTGTCGCATTTCCACCATGCGCCAATAACCATTTTCGTCATTAGGCAGCTACTCTGCTTGGTGCATGATGGGTATCTATGGCTGGAGGATCCTATCCCCATCATGACATACCTAATTCACTGCGTTTTCAGCTCCCCTACAAAGGAAAGGACCCCGTGACCATAGCCGAAGGAAAGGGCAGTGATTTGGCCCTTGCGGAGGCCATGAAAATGAAGTATAGGTTGGAAAGGAAGAAGAGGGGCTACGCCATCTCCATCCTCAAGGACAAAGCAATCCACGTAGCTACCCAAATCCTCGTAGGCAAAGTTATGTGGAAGTGTCGTGTTGATGAGGTACCGGCGTCGGTGGTCACACTGACCGAGCAATGCGTGGAGGGGGTCCAGCTTAACTGGTCTGAATTCCTCTATGCAGAATGTTCAAAAAAATTTTGCGAAGCCTAGGAGCAGGGTAAAACCTTCCACTATGCATGGTTGTTGCCATCCATAGTGCTCGTAGTGGGGGAACTGTCGGAGGACAGTCATTTCCCCAGCATTGACAGATAATTACCAGAGGCTGTGAAGTATGCTTCGCTCTGGGCCACAAAGGATGAGAAAAGGATACGCGACATAAAGATATTCTGGGTGCTCATGGAGAGGAACATCTGGATGTGGATCAACCAGAAGTCATGCTTGTCACCCATGGTGTACAACAGTCTGCAGAGTTTTGCAAAATTGAAGGCTGATATGCACAACATCTTTATCAGGGCGTGAAAGGATCCAACGAAGCAGTGGACAAAGCTACCCTTTGTAGCCATTGACGTCACTATTTTCATTGTCTTGGAGGCATGGCCCCCAGAATGGCACGCCCCAATTCTTGCAGAACTCAAGAAGGCGGCAACGTAGAAGAGGAAGGACGATGCCAAGCTATGCGTCACACAGTTGGCCAAGAAAAGGCAGAAGGAAATAGCAGCAGCTGAGGTACAGGCAACACAGGAAGCGGCACAGAAAGTCACCGAGCAGAAAAAGGCCACAGAATCAGTAGCAACAGCACAGGAGGCAGAGGAAGAAATCGTGAAGGTGGATGAGGGCCAAGCAATGCCCTCACAGGGGCAGGGGGTAGAGGAAGTAGAAACAACAGAAGGGAGCATGGACCCAGGGACCGCGCACACACAGTTGAAGTGCCCACACATGGCAGAGCGAGCAGGGTCAAGGAAGAAGGTCAAGGCTTCAAAATTGGCCATTGACCCTATTATAAAACAAATTGACCCCCTCATCAACTTAGAGGGGAAGACATGATAGTTGAAGCAAAGAACATGATCACATGCCTTGTTTCCACACTAACATTAGCTATGCACTGACAACCTGCTTTATAAAGCTTCTCTGCAAGCCTAAGGGTCTGTTAGTGACCCAACTAACTCTAGTTGCTAGTTTGGGAACAACGTTATTGGACCCTAATGAATTTATAAGGGTCAAAGGAGCGAATTGACTCATAAATATCTAGATATTTGCTCCTAAATCTACTCAAGAAAAGCAAGGAAACATCTCAAGTTCGACCTATTTGGGGGATTTCTAATCGTTATGAAGGAGGCAAATGGGAAAGAGCTGAAAGGAATGGAAACTTCATTGCTTTTACCCAAAGGAACTCATGGAGGAACTTGGCAACCCTAACTCAATTGCTACATAAGCAAAGCTAGGACTATGGTGATAGAGGTCAGATCAATTGAAAGGATATCATACTTGATTGTTGAGCATTGTCTCAAATCATAAGAAGTTGGTAAGAAGAGAGGGAGAGAGAGAAGCTGGAGGGGTAAGGGAAGGCTAATGCAAAAGATGGTTTTAATCACTCTTCCGACATTAATATAGAACTGCAGTTGCACTGTCTACTCCATGGTGTTGGTACTATCAGTCATTCATTTGTTTGTCCAATAGCTTTTAGCATGAGTAGCTTAGTTATGTGTAACTAGATGTTGTTTTATGTATTCATGTATTAGTTATCAGAGTTGTATGTTGTGATTGTGCTTGTCTCTTCTATGTGCAGGAATTGATCTGGAGCTAGCTCAAGGGACTTCCACCTAGCTACATTGCGCTCTCCAGCAAATATACAAGGAGGCTTGAGGTAATCTATTTGTCCTACTTTGATAGTCAGTTATTGTTTATGAACATGCATGTAACTTTGTGACAGTTGCAGATAATCTTACAGTCTGCCAAAGGTCCCGAGAATACCTTTGAGGGTATATTTAGTCTCCATACACTGTGCATTTTATACTATAGCAGAATTGGAGACTCTGTTGGGGACTATACATCTAGTTCCCGGTTTACCCAGACAGTTCTTAGTTTCCTCCTCCTTCTAAGACCTCCCTATAATTTTGCATTCCCTTTCTGACCCACCAAAACCTTACTGCATCCTACCTACATATATTCATCATTGAATCAGATCCAAGAAGCCTTGTTTTGAAATATTTTCCCACACTAATGCAGGTTAGCAGACTACACAGTTCTTTATAAAGCACTGTGTCTGCACACACAGAGCGTTAGTGGACCCAATAACTCTCTGTGGCCACTGCTACATAGTGTTAGTCCCCCAAAATCTTGATTTCCAGTTGTGTCTGCAAACTCAAGGGGATAGGAAGCCTGCTCATGGACTGAAAAAGGTTGTTAGCAAGATAGGTGTCCTGAAAGAAAAAATAAATTAGGAAATAGGTTTTTTCTTTCTTAAAAACATTTTTTATGAAAGAAAGATCCACATTTTTTATTCATTCTTCTGTTTAGCTGGTTAAAAGCTTCTTTATTTTGGTTTCAAGTAGTTGTTAGGAAAGCATTGGAAAGATTTTTGTTGGTTATGCATGTGTTATAATGACTAAGATGCATGGAACAAATATGAATATGTGAAAGACTCTCACCTATAGAATACAACTTGTTTTCATCGAATTGAATATTTTTTAAAGCATTGTCTTGTGCATGATTTTTGAGTCAGAGTCCCATCACATTTCATACGTCAACTCCCCTACCGAAGACAATAAAAAAGTACACATAAAATTTACCTAAAATCAATCAGTAACTCTTTATTGAGAAAACAAACATTAGTTCAAGCTAGGATCTTGGGATAGGCAGTGTGAGTAAACTGCCCAAGATCAAAAACCAAAACTAGTGTCATTAAAAGAGCGAAAATTCCTTCTGCACTCATACTACCAGGACCACTCCAGTCAAAGCGGAGCTAAATACGAGACAACATCAGACTGTAAGTGAAGGTAACCCGCCTTCGCTTGCAAATCCTTTGGGTATTTTGTGTATTGGGGATCCCTTCGAGGATTTCCAAGCTGAGTCGAGGAGTTAGGTATCCCGCCCACATAGCGTACTGTCTGTGACTATGTCCCCCCCGGTAGTGTCTGTGATCTAAGGTATCCTTAGTGGCCAAGCTTTTAGGGACTTACACAAGGTGACTGGGGTGGGCTGCCCTGGTACCTAACACAAATGGACCTACTCTGTCTTCAGTTTTTGGGAGGGTGCTCGTCTTCACGAGAGTACTTGGCCCCTCAATCTAAGGTTCGAGTGAAGCTCTAGAGTAACCGTAACTGTACATTTGGCCAACCCTCTTTGTTATTCATTGTGATACTGGGTTTCATCTCCAGTGATCGGTGCTTATCAGATAGGGTGATTTCCCTCTGTTTGCTGATTGATCAACTTAGTGTATTTTTTATATTTTTTAGGTACCTGTGTGCTATCATTGAGACTTTAACAAATATCACGATAAAATTTATTGATAAAAATTAATGGTCACCGTGGCTACATCTGGCCCTCGTCGTCAATCTAGACGATTGTTAGGACTTCCTCCACTCATTGTGGAAGATCCACTGAGCTCCAGTGAACCAGATTCCCCATCTTCGGGGAATCAGTCTCCTAGATCTCACACGGAATCTATTTGGACAACCGACAATTCAAGTTTGCTGGAGGATTTCTTTACCGAAGGATTTCTTCCTCCCTTTAACCCTCCACTCACGAATCCGTTGGACCCACTCTTGGTTCCCGTGGCACCTGTACTCCCTGTCTCTTTAGTTGGAACATTTCCATCCATCTCGTTGACAAATAACGGGTCGTGGAACTTTGTGGACACTTTTGGTCCTCCACCACTTCCCCAGTCGACAGTCACCACCACACCATTGATGGCGAACCCCACTATCCCATTTGTCCCAGGTACAACCACTCACATGACACCCTCCATGAGTGGAACCCAGTCGATGCCAAGTTCCACCCCCTTAGTGTCAAACTATATACCTTTGACGAGTGCTACATACAGTGCTCCTTTTAACACCCAATATAGCACTATTAGCGCGGTTCTCTTCCACCAACAATATGGTCGACAGCCATTGTACAGTTCAATCCCCCAAATTCAAGTATCTGGGAGCATTCCCAATATGCACGTACCGGTCGAGAACATAGCATTTCCCCCTCCATTCTCAGGCATGCATGGTCAGTGATTGATTGGCATGAGCGTTCCTTATGCCAATCAAGGACATATGGTTAGTTCTGTGGTGGGCGGGAATCCTCAAGGAGGCCCCAACCAATCCATGGGGGCACCCTACTCACAAATTCAAATGAGTCAAGGGGGAACTACTCATCCTAAGGGAAATTCTATACCCCAACATTAGATTCCCCATGGAAATCCACACTACAACACCATACCCCAAGGCAACTACTATACCACGCAGCCTATGTATAATATTGGGACTCAAATAATGGGGGGACCGCAAGGTTCCTCAAGTCATATGTCATCACCTTGGTCTGAGTCGGGGGCACCACACAATCTACCTTTCTTGGCAACGTTGGATATCCCCAACTTGTACAAACTTACAAATGACCCCATCTATCATAACTTACAGTGGCTGCTAATCCCACATAAAATACCAACAGTCATCCCAAGTTTGATGGGAAACAAGGGGAGGATCCGGGCACTCATATCACCACCTACCATCTTTGGAGTGTTTCTAACTCCATGGTGGATGATAGTGTCTGGTTACATCTTTTTCCCCACACCCTCACTGGCAACGCAGCTAAGTGGTACATTGAGTTACCATGCGCATCAGTAAATACCTTCAACACTCTAGTGATGGAATTCTTAAAGCACTTCCAGCTACCCATCCGCTATGAGACTGGGACAGAGCTCCTCACTTCATTACGTCGGGATACCGCCACCCAAATATGTGATCATATACATGAATGGAGACGTAGGCGAAGGTTAGTCAAAGCTCCCCTCCTAGACTATCTCTTAGTGGACTGGTTCTGCAAGTCCCTACTCCCTCAAATCGCTAAGGATGTCGCCTTAGGTGGTGCGGTCATAGAAGACTAATCCATACGTCGTGCCCAACACTTAGATCTGATATATTCACATTCTGGCACTCTTTACGACGTAATCCCCAATGCCCCTCGCAACTCTAATGCTTTTTCTACTTAGCACCCCGGAGCGCACGCCGATGGGATTGTCAGTGCAACCTCTAGGACTGTTGTAAAACAACTCAGCGGTCACATTTCCCAGATGTCAGTGGAACCCTCTACCAAATTGACTGCTCTTCCTACCACCGCGATAAACTCTATGCAGTCTACACAAAATTCCAGTGGTAAGAACAAGACGAATAAGAAAATGATTGCTCCTTCTGAAGAGCATTCAACAAAGTAGTATAACCCAAAGCAGAAGGCTATTGCACCCCTCTGATGATGGAAAGGATAAACCCACTAGATTCCCTTGCAAAGCCTGTGCTGATGACCACATGACTTATCTGTGTCTGCGTCTTCAGGAATGCACAGATTTCATTGCTCAAAAGGATACTGGTAGGACCACCGCTGTCCTGAATAATCCTTTCCCCGCTTAGCAGCAACAACACCTTATTGCAAACCAAGCCCAACCCTTGCAAGGGGGCAATGGTGGTTCACAACATCCCTCAGCTGGTGAAGGACACTCCATCGTTTACACCTTTAAAATGGTAGATCTACAAACCAGAGCTAAATCTTATGGAGCTCCTGTCACTCATGCAGAGGAACCTTCCTCAAGTCAAAACCCACCGCCACCTAACAATTTTCATATCGAAAGGCCAGTTGCTGACCTTGTGATTCACCCCCCTAAAGGGGCACTTCGATGCACAATGCACAATACATATGCACGTGCCACCCAAAACTACAGCATTATAGAAGACTTGGCGCAAGCGCCATCGGCAATGTTGGTGCTCGAAGTATTACAAGCATGTCCAGCATAAAGGAAAGCTTTGCTTTTAGCTATTGGTGATATTGACCCATAGGATTCCACGCTTGCAATTTTTGACATGGAAAAGTGTAAACCTCCCCTTTCCCACCAGCTTGCATTTCAAGTGCAAATTTTTTCAAAAGGTAAAGGTATACACAGAATTGTCATCGATGAAGGTTCTTCTACCTGCGTCATGTTGGCTTCATGTTGGCTCGCTTTGGGTTCTCCAACCCTATCCCTGCCGTCGAATTCCCTTAAAGCTTTCGACGGCCACACTTTCATCCCAAAAGGTTACCTAGCTAGCTATCCCATCACCTTGAGTGGGAAAATGGTAATGGTAGATATTGAAGTCATGGATCATAAACTCGACTATAATCTGCTTTTGGGCCGCACTTGGACTTATGCCATGAAGGCCATTGTGTCTTCGGTCTTTCGTATCATCCTCTTTCCCTTGGATGGAAAGATAGTCACAGTGGACTAGCTGTCCTTTTGCACCCCAGATTACTCTCCATTACCTAGCAGCTTTGTACCCTTAGTGGGTGGTGTACCTGACTCTTATGTCAGTATCGGTACTAGTCTACTGAAGGCTTCTTCCCTGATGGGTTGTTTCCCTCTTCAGCCGCCCAAGGTTTCACAGACAGTCAACATGCTTTCATCCATTCCTCATGAACAAACCAATCCATGGATCCTACCGGCTCCTTCAAACATTGACACTTACGAAGAAAAAATGCCGCTGTCACCAGCTGAATTAGCCTACCAAGCCATTCAATCTACATCTGAATCTCTGGTCACTTTGGTTACAGCCAAAGGTACCATTGCCCCTCCTATAATGGATCCTTCTTTTGATCCACTCAATCAAGTCCTACCTATGGATGAAGCTATTAGATAAATCATGATTTTAGAAGAGCGACCTTGGGAGGACTCGCACCATCGTCTTTCGATATTTGATTCGAACATGATGCCTCTTCAAATCCTGTCACCTGACACACCTGAAATCGTTTTCTCACCATATATGACTATCCAAAATTTGGATGCGGAAGGAAACATGGGCAATATTTCAAAACCATTGCTCATCGATATTTCAGTCAAGAAAGGTATCGTGAAAAATATACAGATTGGAGCCAAATGCAATCCTGAGGAAATTGCAAGCTTCACCTACCCTTTTAAGGACTTCCATGATGTTTTCCCTTGGTCTTATGATCAAATGCATGGCATATACCCTTCTATTATTAAGCATGAGATCAAGTTGACTCGAGCATTCTTTTTACGGTATTTTTCTTGCTCGTTAATCTGAAAAATCCTCGAATCTCCTTCTTCAGGCTCATTAAACTACCACTAAGAAGACTGAGCATTCCTTTTATGGTATTTTTCTTGCTCATTAATCCGAAAAAACCTCGAGTCTCCTTCTTCGGGCTCGTTAAACTACCATGAAGAAGATCGAGCATTCTTTTTATGGTATTTTTCTTGCTCGTTAATCCGAAAAAACCTCGAGTCTCCTTCTTCGGGCTTGTTAAAATACCACGAAGAAGAGTGAGTGTTCTTTTTATGGTATTTTTCTTGCTCCTTAATCCAAAAAACCTCAAATCTCCTTCTTTGGGCCCGTTAAACTACTACAAAGAAGATATGAGCATGTTCTTTTATGGGATGTTTTCTCACTCTAAAAACTGAAAAATCCTCGAGTTTGTCATCGTTGGGCTCGTTAAACATATACGACGACGGTCTGAGCAACTCTTTTTCTCTCTTTTTCTAGCTCATTAAACTGAAAAAGACCATTAGAGCATTCTTTTTAGGCGTTTTTTTCTCGCTCACAAAACTGAAAAAATCCTGAGTTTTTTCTTTAGGCTCGTTAAAGATTTATAAAGATAACTCGAGCATTCTTTTAGGTACTTTTCTCGCTCATTAAACTGAAAAATCCCGAGTTTTTAACACTGGGCTCGTTAAAAATCTATGGTAGCAACAAGAGCACTTGCTTTTTTCGGACCATTTCTCGCTCTTAAATCGAAAAATCCCCGAGTTTTTCCCCTTCTTCGGGCTCGTTAAATCTACGAAGAAGGAACGAGTAGTTCTTTTACCTCTTTTTCCTTGCTCAATAAATTGAAAAGATACCTTGAGTTTTCTTCGTTTGACTTGTTAAAATTTGATGAAGGTATTTATTTTGTCATCGCGTGACTCATTAAAAATTCATGACGAAAGACGAGTTTATTCCATCTCCTCGTACTCATAACAAAATGAGGTCAACATCTATTGAACATAGGTTTCTCTTTATCCAGATTCAATAGATTAACTCACGGAAAAGTAACCGATCCGGGTATAATATTAACCTTTTGTCGCACTCGGTTAACAATTCTGACAAAGGGACCACCATGGAGTCATTCTTTACAATCCTTTCAGACTCTCTAAATATGAAAAGACCACCGAGTTTTCTAGTCTGGACTCATTAAATTACACAGACAAGATATAGAGTCGCTCTTTTTACGATCCTTTTCAGACTCTCAAAACATGAAAAGATCGACGAGTTTGCCTGTCTGGACTCATTAAACTAATTAGATAGGGCATAGAGTCGCTCTTTTCACGGTCCTTTTCAGATTCTTAAAAAATGAAAAGATCAACGAGTTTACCCATCTGGACTCACTAAACTAATCAGACGAGGAAAGTAGACAATTCAACTGCATTCATTATTAGAGAGCATGGTTTGGCAGCAGACATTCCCTTAAACATGGCACTCCCTCAGATAAACCTTCCTTGTGATGGCCTCTCAATATGAATCCTACCATCCTATGAGTTTAGCCTAAATACCTCGATGTTCCTGCATCTTTGTATCCTAACACTCTTTGGTGTTCATGAGTCTAGTGCTTCATGGTTAAAACTGTTTTCATGCCTTCTATTGTTCAAGGGTTAACCTTTTGTTTCCTCCATCAACTCATCAAGAATATCCTTTCATCATGCCCTTTGTTGTTTAGACGTAATGCTCAAAGATTCCTCAAAAAATAAATCATGCTTGTCCCGTTTCGTGTCGATTGATGTAGGATGCATTATTGCCTACCTTTCGACAAGTATCTTCCTATCGACTTCAACACTCTATCTAGGAAGACAACCCAGAAACACATTCAGTGCCTTGGTACTTGCAAACATCAGTGGCAGGTCACCTTGTGTTTGATTAGGGGTTCTCATTATTGGCTCCTGGTTAAGTGATTCTATAGGTGTTCGATGACAAAAACATCTTTCACATTCATTAGATTGTACTGTGCATCTTGGAGATCATCACCATTATTGGAGGCCTTCCTTGCATCTGTTAACGATCTCCATTATTGACTGGTAATCAGATGATTTCGTGCATGTTCAACATCAATGCATATATTCACATGTATCAATATATGTTGTTCGTTGAAGCAGAAATCAAGACCTTGGGTAGAGGCTTGCATCACTCAACCTTGTTTCCTCTCCCAAGTTGCGTATATTGTTTTTTGGAGACAGCTTATCAAGATGATTCTATTATGACACCAGATCTGCATTGTGCTTATCGGCGACCAGCATCGTCATATCTCTTTGGAGAAAATCACTCTGACATAGCTACTGATCATGGGAATGCCTGACTCAGGACATGATTTTAGTACTTTTATATATATGTGTTGTATCAGGTTTCTCGTACCACCCGAAGCTCCGATCCTCTCTCTCTTTTTGTCGAACAAGGAAAATTACAGTTAAGTAAAGTATTTCGGCCATCGTTGCAGCCTCTAATCTCACACTTTAGGGGGCATTTTTTATACAGCAAATTGACCCCCTCATCAACTCAAAGGGGAAAGACATGATAATTGAAGCAAATACCAAGATCACATACCTTGTTTCCACACTAACGATGGCTATGCATTGACAACCTGCTTTATAAAGCTTCTCTGCAAGCCTAAGGGTGCGTTAGTGACCCAACTAACTCTAGTTGCTAGTTTGGGAACAGTGTTAGTGGACCCTAATGAAGTTTAAAGGGTCAAAGGAGCGAATTGACTCATAAATATCTAGATATTTGCTCCTAAATCTACTCAAGAAAAGCAAGGAAACATCTCAAGTTCGACCTATTTGTGGGATTTCTAATCCTAATGAAGGAGGCAAATGGGAAAGAGCTGAAAGCCTGGTAACTTCATTGCTTTTACCCTAAGGAACTCATGGAGGAACTTGGAAACCCTAACTCAATTGCTACATAAGCAAATCTAGGGCTATGGTGATAGAGGTCAGATCATTTGAAAGGATAGCATACTTGATTGTTGAGCATTGTCTCAAATCATAAGAATTTGGTAAGAAGAGAGAGAGAGAAGCTGGAGGGGTAAGGGAAGGCTAATGCAACAGATGGTTGTAATCACTCTTCTGACATTAATATAGAACTGCAGTTGCATTGTCTACTATGTGGTGTTGGTACTATCATTCATTCATTTGTTTGTTCAATACCTTTTAGCATGAGTAGCTTAGTTATGTGTAACTAGATGTTCTTTTATGTATTCATGTATTAGTTATCAGAGTTGTATGCTGTGATTATACTTGTCTCTTCTATGTGCAGGACTTGATCTGGAGTCGGCTCAAGGGACTTCCACCTAGCTGCATTGTGCTCTCCAGCAAATCTACACGGAGGCTTGAGGTAATCTATTTGTCCTACTTTGATAGTTAGTTATTGTTTATGAAAATGCATGTAACTTTGTGATGGTTGCAGATAATCTTACAGTCTACCAAAGGTCTTGGGAAGACCTTGGAAGGTATCTTCATTCTCCATACATCGTGCATTTTATCTTATAGCAGACCCGATCACCCTAACTGAGGGTGATCTGCATGACATCGTCAAGATGGTGCACGATGTCACAAACGAGGCACTTCAAGATTTCATGCAGGAGCACTAGACTATGTTAGGGGCCCTTAGGGCCCAATTGCAAGAGTTATAGGTGTGACCCCCTCAGGTGGGTACCCTTTCAACCCACCTCGCAGCAGGATCCTCGACAACAGAGAAGATGCTGCGCGCACAGATGGAAAACATAATAGTGTTGCCGGAAGGGGCCCTAGTAGCAGCAAATGAGGCTAATAGATTTTCAGTTAGCATGATGAAAGGCCTTGGACTTAATCTGGCTACCCTTCCGCATGAGACACTGTATCTGCTACAGGATGGGATAATGGCAGAGTTGCATGCTAGGGAGAGCCGAGCGATCCAAGTCCTCAGCGAGCAAAATATAAATATGGAACAACTCAGCTTGCAGCGCATTGAATTGGTGTCGCGAATTCAACAATTGGTGCAGGTGGTAGACAACACTTGCAAAAGCATCCCAGAGCTGGTCATCCCAACAAACCTACTAGTGGAAGTGTAGATCCACAGGTTAGCCACAGGATTCTACGAGGCTAAGGAAGAAAGGAACAAGGTTCAGCTGGAGCTGAGTCTTCAGATCACTGAGATGCAGTTAAAAGCGCAACCATCGACTCCCCTGGAAGTTAGAGAACAATGCGCTAGTGCTATCACAGTGGGATTGGAGGAAATAGGAGGTGCAGTGCGAGACTGTACTGACATGTTGGAAGAAGCACTTGAGGTTCTGACGACTCTACAGGAGGACCCCAACATCTAGCACTTGGAAACAGAAGTATGAGAGCTCCATTAGCAATATGACAGTGTCCAAGGAACTGCACAGACAGTGGTCCTACTGTTGTGGAGGTAAATCCTCTCTGCGGACAGAGACGATCCCTACTAGCCCAGACTGGGTCTAGCAACAATCACACAATGCTATCACGCAAATTCCTAATTGCAAATAAAAAGTGGATGGTGAGAACCTACTTGGATTCCAATGCTAATTTTCGTAGAAGAGACATCGCTCTCATTCCTTTGCCTTGGCCGGTCACGATCCCCACGATCTCCGTGATTGGACACCTGCACATGCAAAGAACAACACGAATACAAGCATAAAATCTAGTAGATGCAACTATATATCAGTCAGAAAAGATATAACTCAACATCAAACATAGGACAATGAGAGTGGAACCATAATGATAGTCATCTATTATTGATAAATAACAAAGAAGAATACAACCATTGTTCTGACGTCAAATCCTCCTTTGGCTGGGTAGTCAGCTACACAAGTCTTGCAAAGCTTGTTGGGATAGGGAACAAGCCTCTCTCTCTTTGGGTGACAAGAATCTCCTTACTTAGAATTGGCCTTATGGGTGCAAAGAAGGCTCTTGCAGCTTCAAACTCTTGAACTCCTGGTATTCTCTATCACTATGTTGGAACTACTGACTAGAACTACTGTAACTAGCTTGCTCAAGGCATAGAGACAAGCTTTTATAGATAGAGAGGAAAGAGATAGGATCAACCAAATTATTCATGGGATTGGCTTTATCACTTGGAAACTTACATGAAAGGTGGCAAACCACTTTCCTTCTATGGAGATTCGAAGCCAAACCATCCTAGCTCAACATAGATTCAGTTGGTGAATGGGTTGAAGAGAACCTTCGGGAGCTTGTTGGTTAAAAACTTTACTCAATTCGGTTGGTGCGAGTGCGACTCTGAGGCAGAGCGCCAATAGCGCGCCCTCTTTAGAGGATTTCCCTCATTGGTGCGGGCAGTGAACTATGGACCCGTGCTAATGCAAAAAGAGTTGCTTTCATGGGTATTCTGCAGGAGATGTCTTCAGGGCATATAAAGCTCATACTTAGAGGAATATGATGCAAGTGGCTTCAGGTCATGTCACTTCTCACAGGTCCCGAAATGAGTCCTCCAGTGTGTAGGAGAGGGGTAACAGGGACGGTGACAAATGGTGACAAACGGTGACAAATTACTGTGTAACACTCACCTAGCGGCTTGTGAGGATGCAACAGTCTAAGGCACTAAAGGAGCAAGTGGACGCGGCGCGACACAAGGAGGCAGTTCTCAAAGCACGCATTCAGCCTTGGATTGATGAGGCCTTCACTATCACAAAAAACATTGAAGGAAATCTCTCACACATACAGGGGATGTACACGTAGATGCAAAGAAGCACGCTAGACACAGAGGTCTCAGAACAGCGGATGCAGCAAATTCATTAAGAAACATCTCAGTGCGTTGCAGTCCTCAGTATAGTTCGAGAATAGTTGGAGGGACTTTGTGCAAAGATCACCACATCGACAATGTGACTCGAGGGCGAGTCACGATGTTTGTGTTGGGGGATGTTGGGCATGGAACGCCCCCAAGGCATGTTTTGGGCCTCAAAGCCCAAGTTTTGACCCGATATTGTTGTAAAGACTCCACGAATTATGGGCACGGAGCGCGAAATGTATGATAGAGTCATAAGGTTGTCCGCCCTAGTCTTGTAATGTAATGGTGGCCTACCCATGGTTCATGGACCATGGGATTGTATAAATAGAGCGAGGCTCTAAGTGTAAAAGATAACTAAGGAATAAGAAAGCGAGAACAAAGGATAGAGTTGAAGTGACTAAGTGTGTCTTGGGTCGTAGGGTAGGAGAAGGCTCTGCATCTAAGTGCGCAGAGGCCTAGTAGTCCGCAGTTGAGTGCATGGACCTTGCAACTTAGTACGTAGGGTAGAGTCGAGTCTGTAACTGAAGAAGAGATTAATAAAGAAATGTTTTGTTACCAATTCTTGTATCTGTTCTTGGATTAATGCATGTTTGATGTAAATTGCAAATATACTATTTATTTATTACGCGCACCTTTATGAATGGTTTTTGTTGATAAGTATAACTTAAAGCATGCAAGTAGGCTAAAATAATCAACTAACATTGGAATACTAGTAAGGAATTGGGTAATAATAGCATTCGTCACCCGAGTAGGGCTGCGTGAAGGCAGTATCTCAAGCTGCGAGGTACAGGAAAATGCGCTTAGAGACGTGCGCGCAAGGTCTAACCACAGACCTCTTGAACTCATCATACATCTCCAGGGTGCGGAAACCTGGTTCTAGCACCCTCCCATACTACTTCGGGTGAGGCCTCAGTCCGCGCTCTGCAGACTATTGTCGAAAGGGCCTGTAGTACCGGGATTTGTTTGGCGAAATCACCCCTGACCTTGGGTCACACCCCAATAAGCCAACATGACACTACCAGTGCTGGAACTTCATCCACGCGGCACTTCCTCATAATCTTGCCTGTGTGGATTTGGGCAGCGAACTAGATTGTCTGGTCTTGAATTGACATAATCGAGTATCCACGCGACTTTTTCACAAGACCATACTCCTTCTTCCTCTTATCAGCGATCTCATTTTCCCCGGTTTTCCCTCCAAACTCCTTGGTAGGGTCCGATCCTTTGTAGGGCAACTTTGTGATCCCGTGGATCAACATGTCAATTACTAGAAAAGGTTGCCCTAGCGAGAAGCTAGCTTACACAATTCATATTGATAGGTGAGCGATGATAATGTGGTACTAAAAGCATTTTCAGCAACCCCGACTACTAAATGCTGCAGACCCACTTCATGGGTTCTAACTATACAACTCTGGTTTCATAATAGTATATCTTCATCATATACTTATGGGTTGCCAGATGTGGAAACTTTTCATGATCCGCGAGGTCCTAGTCGTCCATTTTTAATAGTGGGATGTGCACAAGCTTAGGTCCTTCAAATGTGACCTACTCCGGCAGCAAGGGAGTGGATACCCCAAATTTTCCCAAATTGGGATCCTTGGTCACTTTAGTTTTTCCCTTCCATGGAGGGATGTACTTAGGAAGCATAGAGATAGGCTCAATTCCCTCAGCATCGACTTCTTCAATACCTTGGTACTCTTCTTCTTCTAAATCCACCACTTTTTTTGGTTGCTTATCCTTTTTCTCCTTTGGTTGCGCCTCTGTATGCTTCCTTGGTGACATGCACACCGACACCGGCTTCTTCTGTTTTTCTTTTGTGTCTAATTGCTTTTCTTTCATGGCAGGTTTATTTTCTTTCATGGTGGGCTGCTTGTCTTTTGTCACAGTTTGTTTCGGCCAAGGCAACCTCGGCATTGTGGGCACAATAGGTGTAGCCTCCATACTAGATACTTTAAGACCTGGTGCATCAAACACAGTTGATTCATAACTGATGGCTTCAACGCGGTTAGTACCAGTCATCTTCTCAATGAATAGCTCATGAGCTGCTGCAGAATAGTTCATTAACGAGCGGCACGTCACAAATTTTTCCCAGAACGCCCAATTCATACGTGTCACACAAAAAAATGCGTAAGCAACTCTTATAATGCAAAGTTTTCTCTGTTGGACCAGCATGCGTAATTTATAGGGGGATTTGAATTCAAATTTGAGTGTCCTCCCCAAATTCTGATAAAAAATGCTACTTTGGCAACAGACCTTCAAAGAGTTTTGCCTTAATTTCTGCCTACCCACTCTTCTTAACTGCTTTCTGGCCATAAAATCATGAATAATAACTCCAATGGTCATTTTCCTACTGGGCTACGCAGCACCCTCCTTCATGGTGTAGCACCCTTATCACAACTTCAGTTGGTGCACCCTCATCAAGTTTTGCACAACCTACTCACTACCTTGTCCTCCACATCGAGCAGTGTAGTTTATAGTCCCGCACTCCCTTGCAACTTCTTGGAGCACTTAGACTGTCCTATTGCCATATAGTCATTGCGTAGGATCCCCCGTATAAAGCTTCATCCTGCTCCCATTCACTCTTCCTAGGAATGGATCTCCAATCGGGTTCGTGAGCTAAACTACACCACCATCTGTAATTTCCTTGACAATATATGGTCCCAACCAATGCATCTAGAACTTACCCAGAAATTTAGTGAACTTAATATTATATAACAACACAAGATCATTTACCTTGAATGTGTGAAGCTTGATATGGCAATCATGCCATGGTTTTTCACGTTCATTATGTACTTGTTGGTGGAATCCCGCCAAAAACCACTCTTCCCTTAACTCCATTAGCTGCACGATCCATTCCTCCAAAGCCTCGCGATCCTCCATATCTGTCAAAGTCGTTATGCGTAGACTAGGCACAATGTACTCCATGGGCATCACCGCTTCGACCCCATAGACCAATCTGAACGGTGTTTGTCCTGTCAGCTTCTTACAAGTTGTCCTATAGGCCCATAGCACTGCAAGTACGTGCACATCCCAATCATTTCACTACGCATTACATACCTTTGTCAACTCGTTCTCCAATATTTTGTTAAATGCTTTGATAGTTCCATTTGCCTATAGGTGATATGGTGTACTCTTCTGATGGTAGACCTGGAATTCATCTATCAACATGCTAATTGTTTCATTCAGAAAGTGTATTCCCCTGTCACTCATCAAAACTTTTGGGCATCCAAACCATGTTAATACATGCTCAAACAATAATTTTGTTGTCATAGACAATCCTTTACTAGATGTGCTTCCACTCATCTAGTTAAATATTATGTCGCAGTGATAATGCACACCCATTTTCTTTCTAGGTGGTTGAATTGGTCCAATAAAATCGATCTCCCATTTTCCAAATGCATGTAAAGAAACCTGATGATGGACATGCATCGTACTCCTTACATTATGCTTTACAGTCCTTGTGCAATGTTGGCCACCATAATCCTGCGCACAAAATCTTCTACATGGTTGCTTTCCCTGAATAATGGCCTCCTACATCTCCCCACAAGCTTCAACGAGAATAATATCACGCTCAAAATCTGGCAGATATATTCACAATATTTCATCTACCCCCATTTTGTACAAATGTCCTACAATGACCAAAGAATCGGCTGCGTGAAATACTAATTCTTTCTTCTGCTGATTTATATATCCTTCAGGTTCCATCCCTATTGTTAAGAAGTGAATAATTTCGGCAGAATGGTCATCAGCTACATGTACCACAAAGAGATGGGCATCAGGCAATCCTTCCTCCAAATTACTGGGTTCTTCGCCTGTTTCATTTCTCGACAGATGGTCATGCCCAACTTTCAACTTCCCCAGCTTCAAAATTACTTCAAAATCATACTCCTGAAATAATAACAACAACCTGTAAATCCTTCCCCCTAACATAGGCTTGTTGACCAAGTACTTTAAAGCAGAATGATCTGTATACATCTTGAAATGTCCTCCTAACAAATAATGCCTGAATTTTTGCAGTGCATAGACCATGGCCAACCCTTCATGCTTTGTTGTTGAATAATTGTTCTCAGCCTTGGATAACTTCCTACTTGAGAAGGCTATGGGATGGTCCAGTTCTCCTTCACCTGCCTGTGTTAGTACTGTGCCTAGCGCAATGAAAGAAGCATCTATATGTACATGAAACTCCTTTTTCCAATCTGGGAATACAAGGATCGGTGCAATCACCATCTTTTCCTTTAAAACATCCAAGTTGCATTGACATTCTTCATCCCAACAAAATGTCGCATCCTTCTTTAGGAATTTTTCCATGGCCACAGTAATTTGAGCATAAGCTTTAATGAATTTTCTATAGTATCATGTATGTCCCAACGTCGCGTGCAACTGCTTGACATTCTAGGGGCCTCCAAGTTCACAATCACTGCAATCTTTGCACGGTCCACCATCAATCCTTATTTACACATGAAATGACCCAAAAATATCCCAAAAGGAACACAAAATATACGTTTTTTCAAATTCAGCGCTATCTTGTATTTTCGGCATGTATCCAGCATAAGGCACAGACTTGCGACATGGCGCTTCACCAAGCCAAACACAGTCCAGTCATCAAAGTATACTTCCAGAAACTTATGAATGAATTCTTTGATCATCACTATTACTACACAGGAAAATATTTTAGGTGTGTTCTTCAATCCAAATGGCATAACAGTGTACTGAAAGCACCCCCACTCTGTCGTGAAGGTGGTTTTGCTTCTATCCTCTGGGGAAATCTTAATCTGATGATACCCAGAAAACTTGTCAGTAAAGGAATAGGCCCCCTGCTCTTCGACATTGTCACACACTTCATCTGTAAAATCCGTCAGAAATGGATCATGAACACATGCATCATTAAGCTTGTGCAAATCTACGCAGATTTGTATTTCACCCTTTCGTTTCTTCTCTTGGACTGCCATCGGGCTCACCCAATCAGATTCTTCAACAAGTTCTATAATGCCTGCCTCCAGAATTTTATCCAGCTCTTGGAAAACCTTTTCCTTATACTTTTGTTTAAGGTGATAAGGCCTTTGTTTGATAGGCTTCACGTCTGGCTTCAATGTGATCCTCATAATGCCCAAATCATGAAGTATGCCCTTTAAATCCGAAAACTTAATGGGGAAGAGATCCTAGTATTTGCAAAGTAATTCAGCAACTTTGTCTACTATAGCACCATCCCAATAGTCTCCAATATTGGTGAAGTTTGGTTCTTCTTCAGTGCCAATGTTTACTTGTCTTGTTTTTAAAGGTGCAGAGATGTCTGGGTTCTCTACTTGCGGTCCTTCTACCTCACGATGCCCTTCTATTTTCGAAATATTCATATTTCTTGGGTCTTCTTCTTCAGTGGTCACATTATAGCATTCCAATGTGTAGCAGAACTAGGTGCTCCAATCCAGTTGGTTCCATTCCATGGGTTCCTTCGATGTCGTAAAGATAACCGCTTTAATTTCTTGAAGTGCTTCATCGATGCTTGCAAACCTGTCCTCGAAGCTGAAAGTCAATAAGAACCCTTCCTTCAATACATCCCACTCTATAGTGCCGTGGCGAAGATCTGTTTCAAGGTACCAGTTCATGGGGATTGTATCCAAGGTATGACAAAATATATCTACCTATTCTGGTTGCAGTTCCATCCCCTACGCCTTAGTCCACTTTGCCAGGTGATCGCGCAAATCAGCCTCCCCATTATACTTCTCAGTCATTCTTTTATTAGCATGCCCAAATCATAACTTTATCATTCTCCTGTAATATCGCCATCTAGCAAAACTACCCTTATGTGTACCCCAACATCGTGCAGGCGTAGTGCATAGCACCAACTCCAAAGCTTGAAAATGGTGGTCTTTAGGGACTTTGTGCTCAAATTCATCTAGAAACATATCCACGTCAGTCAAACCATCATAATAAGGTAACTTTCTTACCTCCGACGAAACACAATGTAGGGACTTCATTATCATATTACATCACAATGTAGATACTTCATGTAAGTGGTTTTCCCAATGCTCTAATTCTTCATCCGAGTCAGAAGTACAGGAAATGTCCTAGTCCCACGTGATCTGTCCATTCGCCATTGTATTGAGCCAGTCTTTATATCGCGTTGTTATCTTGTAGATTTGATCCATCTCATCGTCACTTTCTACATACTCGCGGACTGGTTCAATATAGCACGCCCCTTCCGTAGGATCCAGTGGCACTATAACCCTTAGTGACTTCCTTTCAAACAACATTGTCCTCTTTTTCAAATTAATGACCCCATTCATATCAATATCCTAGTTGATTCCTAGGAGCACGGGGTAAGGATTACGGTCATCAACACTTTTGATAACTTCAATTCTTGTAATGCACTTGCAACTTCAATATCAACCATTACGCCATATAATCGTCCCATGGGGATGATTTTCCGCTGATTCGCCATCCTGATCTGAATTGGTTACCACTGTAGTGCAGGTCTTCCCATTCTTTCCCATGTCTATTGATGAGCCTCATCATTGGGTAATTATATGGGCCTTAGTTCACCTCCTAACATAGTCAAATCAACTCTCCTCACAACTTATTACATGTTTTGATTATATTTTGTTTAATGGGATGAGTTAAAGTGAGATATTATGCTTAGTGGACTAATATGCATTGAATGCAGGTTTGGAAGAGAAAATCTAGGAATTTTGGTAAGACTAAGGTTTCACACTTGAATGGGACAAGGGAGAGAGATTGTAGGAGGTAAATCCTCCTCAGTTACTCCTCCCCCATTCAAATTTTCCTCCATTAATCACGCCAGCTCGGAGTGCAAGTAGCCAAGTCATGAAGATCAAAAGGCAGTCGAGAAAGTGATAGACAAAGAGTTAGTTCATCTCGAGTTTGGGAGCCGAGCCTCCCTATATTTAAGGAATTCGTTGGAGACTTTAGTTGGATAAGTAGAGAAGCCTAGAGCCTCATTAGGATTCGAATTTTTGTTGTAAAAACACTAGTTATTTTTGAGCTCCAGACTTGTGGAAGACATTGATGTAACTTTCTATGAAAATGAGCTTTTTCTTGATCCATCACTGAGTTAACTCAGAGGGTTGAAGCTCTTGGGTTAGGGCCCAAACCTAGTATCAAAGGTTCCTCTTCTTGTATCTGTATTCTTAGCTTAGTTTCATAGATTCATGGTTAAATTGTCTCTAGAAGTATTTCATTGCAAGTACTGTGGATTTGATTAGTTGTTTATTAGTTTGCTTCCATTTGTGATTTACTTCAGTAGCAGGTTAGAAGAGATAAAAAGGAAGCACCTCAAATCTATCAGTAGGTGCCTTGGTGTCACACGGAATAAGTCGATCTTGTGGACAAGATAGACCTTCCTAGAATCTAAAGAAGACCTAATGACAAGCAAACCAACCAGACACTATCTTTCTCTAAATATGCTTTGATAAAAAAATAGAAAACAAGTGTTTTTAGGGCCTACCTTAGGTCCAACGCAAGCTTGTGGATGCCCTCGCTCCTTTGATCCAAGTGAGCTCCTTTTCGCGAATCTACAAACACAAACAAGGCAAACAAATTAAATAGCACCTGAAAAGCCAATTGCATAAAACATATTTAACATGAAAGTCAAGGAGTCCATGAAACAAATAACATAAGATACTTGTTGAGAAAAATGAGTTTGATTGTATTAATTCAAAAGAAGAAGAACTTTACAACCTTTTCCTTGACGTTGTACAAGCTCCTCCCAGGGTCCAGCAAGAAGTCTCCTCTACTTTGACAAGTTTTACTCACTCCCTAATGAAGCCAAAAAGATGTGTGATCTCTCCTCTTAAGCTCAACTAGGAAGTCTTGATTTCACCAGCATTTACCCTCAAAAATGTTCAGCTTCTAACCTCCCCAGCAACTAGCCCAATGACTGTATTTATAGTGCAATGGAGGGAGGTTACTAGGTCCTCCTTCAAAGGGATAAAGCCCTCCTTCAAAGGGATAGCTCCTCTCATCAAGGGATTAGCTCCTTCTCTTTTGGGATGCATGAACCACCTTAGAGCAAACAATCCACATCAAAATTCCTTCTAGAAACCTCTAGAATTAACCCAAAGTGAGGTTTTTAAGATAAAACTTGTGCCTTTTGACTTTTACAGGGGTATGCACCTACACCGTTAGGGACAGAGCGGGCAGGTCCGCAGTTTTTGTACACAGAAGGTGCGGGACCGCAGGTGACCATGAGAGAAAGTGCAGAACCAGAGTTACATTGATTTTTAATGTATTTCTCTCATTTCCAAAGCTTGATTTGAAGAACTGAGGTCTGAGACTTGATCAGGAGGATAGTACAAGTGATGATAGACCCATACTGACTGCAAATAATCATGGTGACGATATTTTTGTGTAACAGATTGCCCCCTAAAGTGCGAAGTCTGTAGTAGATGAGGATTTCTTATCATTTAGGAAGAGTGAAGTACTTTATCATTTCGAGGATCATCTTGTAGAGAACCCAGTTGGAACCTGTAAAAACATTCAATGCAAAATATATATATGAGATCATATCATCGCTGAGGTAGGCATTCCCATGCTCAGATCAAAACTGACTAGAAAAACTAACTACTGCTCTGATACAGGAATGATCTTGTAAAACATCACAAGTATAGACTCATGTGGACACAGTGTGGACGCAACCATCTATTTATGAATAGTCCATTATATAATGAATACAAAATTCCTCGCAGCCTGGATTGTGGAAACTAGATCCAGGGTCTTGATTTCTACTTTCCCGAAATAGTACGATTCTATCGATGCGAATGAATGTGTTGGTGTCGAACATGGTAGAAACCACTTGATTACCAGTCAATGATGTAAACTGTTAACAAGTGTGAGAGAAACCACCAATGATGTCAATGGCTCTCAAAGTACCCAGTACAATCCATGAGATGTGAATAAATGTGTTGATGTCGAACATGTCACGGAATCCTTTGATCGAAAGTCAATGATGTAAACTGTCGTCAAAGGAGCGAAACCTGCCATTGAGGCATGCAGACTTCAAGGTACTGACGATTCCTAGATCATATTTCTAGATAATGAGTCAATGTCGATAGAAAGCGATCCGTCGTAGGCAAGCCCACAACACGAAATCATAGATCAAGTTGAAGAAATTTAGTTGCAAGGACTGACTCAGGGATGGTCAAGATGGATGACAGATATTTTGTAGATGAATGGCTTATTGGCAGTGACCTCTTGAACACATAACGACACGACAGATGGCTTGGTTTGATCAACTGTTAGGCAAAGGATTTCCCAACCCAGGTGAATGAAAGTGTCGTGTTCAAGAGTGGTTACAAAGTATGACAAACATGCTCATTTTTCTCTCTTTTCCCCCACCATTTCTGGCAAGTACCTCTTTATTTTTGACAAGCTTGAGGAGGATAACATTTGCTTGATTATAAGCTCATCCTTCGAATGAGTCCAACTTAGTTTAAATTCAAACCCTAAGAAGGAGTGGTTCGTTCCTGTTTTTAATTGAACAGGTCCTTTACTGTGAAATTTTAATGAGTCCAGTATAGGAGAAACTCGGCATTTTTCAATTTTAGAGAGTCTGAAAAAACTTAAGAAGACTCCATGGTTGACCTTTTTCGTAAATTTGTGTCTCGCAAGCCCGAAAAGGTATAAAATAATACTTGAGAGAACCGCTTGATCTTTTACGACCAAGGAGTACTTTTCTTCATTAGTGCCCTTGACCCGAAAAAGTAAAAAAGTGATCAATGACACATCGTTTTATGACCAATATCGAATTTGAAACAACAAAAATCCGACAATCTTTTCATGTTTTTACGGTCGGAAAAGAGCTGTAAGTGGACCGTCTTTTAATTCCATTTTAACGAGTTTAAAAGAAACACTCGGCAATATTTTCATGCTTTAGGAGTCAGAAAAGAGCTTAAAGATGACTCTACATGTTTTCTCGTCGAAAATGATAGATTTCGCCTGAATAATCCTTTATTCTGCACAAGAACACAAACATTACTCATACCTGTTTGAAATGGATAAAAATGTCGCAAAATACCTTTTCAAAGTGAAACATAAACAAATTTTCAATTTATTTACTCAAAAAACTTATAAAAAGGGCCTTTGTCAATTCATTTTTACCATTTGAGTTTGGGTGAGAAAATAGTGCTTTTGCTCAGAAAACTTCCCGTGAAGATTGCGGAAAATCCAATCGTCCGAATCGAACGCCGTCTTCTCCAAGTAATCCACATCATTCCACTCTTCATTTTTAACCGTTTAATTTTTTGTTTTAGTTCTTTATTTCATTTTTGGGAGGGTTTTTAGGCGCAAAACCCGCGCGCGGGGGCCCGCAGGTTTACCATTGCGGGCCTGCGGACCCCGACTTTTTCTCCATTGGGAAAAAACTCGGGGTCCGCACCTTCCGTGTAGACAAAGTGTGGTCCCACGCACTGTGTCTAACCTGGAGGGTGCGGTCCCCGCCGCAAGGGTTTTGAACCCAAAAATTCTCAAAAATGGACCACACAAAATATTTTCTAGCATTTTAATTTGTCTTTATACTTGATGCAGAGAGTATATCATGCTAGATTGGTGTGAACGAGAGCATGAGGACGTGGATGTCACCGCATGGAATCATCAGCCTTCACTTGATGCTTTGAGGGCGTGCGGATGGTACAAATTCTGGGCCATTCCTGGCATGAGGGCTCAGCTGGATTTCTTACAGTGGCTGGTTGACAGATGGAGCATACAGGACCAGTGCTTCTTCATTGGCGGCCATCAGCTCGAAATCAAGCCGACGGACATATATTTCTTGACCGGTTTGCCTAAGAGAGACGAAGACTTGACTCTGCACGGGACTAGGCCAGGTGGCCAGTCTGTCGATAGCCTCCGACTAGAGTACTGCAACAACTAGGCTAGAGACAAAGGGATAGACATAAAGACGATATCCCGTCCTGAGCTCATGGTGATTGCATTCACTGTCACCAGAATTTGTGGAGCTGCCGCATTACATATTGCCACCGGATCCCAGATGTGTATGGCAGTTGATTGCTTTCGAGGCACCATCTTCAACTGGTGCGATGCTGTGTTGGCCAATGTAAAAGGCCAACTAACCAGGGCCAAGAACGGACGACTAAAGACCTTTGGTTATGGGGCTTTAGTCGTGAGTTTTGGCCTGGAGAGGGTTCCTATGCTGATCCCACATCACCTTACTGTTGGAGCTGGGCTTCCTCGAGAGCCCAAACTGATGCGATGGGTCGCAGTCATGGCCGGTCACCCGGACGAGAGGACAGAGGTTGCTCGATTCAAACCTGAGTATTTCCAATGGCTGGAAAACTAGGTCTTTTCTATTCAAGACTTCCCTTACACTGGGATAGATTTTCGTGGTGACCCAGACATGGTTCTTCCACCAGGAGAGCAGTGGGAAAAGTCAGGTAAAATCCTTTTCAACATTTTTCCTATTTTAATTTTTTTGTTATTTTTTCATCGTCTCAAAATTGATAGTAAAACTTTCAAATGCAGATGTGGGTCCACAGCGACCAGCCGCTCTCCGGCCTTATGAGAGGAGGCAACCAGTTGCACCTGCGCCAGCCCCACAGGACGAATCAGCAGAGGTTTTGGCCGAGTTGGAGGGTCATCTTGAGCGCTTGACAGGAGATATTCTTGAGACCACTATAGACAACATTCCTTGTCAACTTCAGCGCCATGTGATTGGAGTCCCGGGACCTTTTAGGAGGTTCCTTTGCAAGGTGGTCCGTGCAATGGTTTCTTATAGAGATCATCACCAGTGATAGGATGATCGCCTATTGTGGGCACACATGACATTTTTGTTTTTTGTACTTATCATTTTTGCCGATCATAAGGTGTTTTTCAACCTATGATCGAGGACGATGTATTTTTTGACACACTCCTATATATATATATATATCACTATTACCGGCTTATCTTGTAAATCATGTTATGGAATGGTTTTAAATTTACATGTATGATTATTGCAAATGTCTATTTAACATTCGAGAAGTAATTGCATCTGCTAATGTATTTAAAGACCTTGGAATATGTTGATATTCAATATAATCAAATTCACGTTCCAAGAGACGCACTCTCAAAAATAATCTTAATAACACTGGATTTCTAGTGGCATACACTCTATTAAGCTGTAATACAACGAGTTCAGAATCTAACCTCACTATCAAACTCTGAATCCCAAATGAAATAGATTCAGATAATAACTCAATCACTGCACTATACTCGGAAATTTTGTTCGTTGTTTGACCGAGGCTTACCCCATGCATAGATACTAACTCGTCAGAGGGCGAATAGATAACCCAAGCTGCGGAAGAGATGTTCTGTGTATTACGACAAGCACCATCAGCGAAACCAATGTATGTTTGGAAAGGCATCGAAATCTGCAATATCAAGAGTAAAACCAAGATAAGCAGGAATAATGACGAAAAAACACTCTCTAAGCTAAGCACACTGTTTAAACTAAAACACACCAGCTAGAAAGAGAAAACTATCCTAACTAAATCTCCATGCCCATTCTTTTAAGCATAATACCTCTTCAAGTAAAGGCCATTTCTGGGTTTACCCAAAGAGTCCCCATCAAAGTCTACCAATTCATAAGCCCCTTTGGCTAACTTTCGCTTGACAACATAGGGACCATGCCACATAGGAACGAATTTTCCAGCGCCTAATTTATCATTAGCTTGATCATAAACTAAGACTAGATCTCCTTCCGAAAAATTTCGAGGGGTCACATTTCGATCATACTGAGCTTTCATGCGTTTTGCGTGAGTCTCGATCGCCAATGCAGCATCACGTCGATTCTCATCTAATTGAGCCAAGAATAACAAACGCTTTTCCTCTTCGGAAGTGGCTGGAAGTAACTCGATGGCCATTTGCAGTGATAGGATTTCGCATTCAATGGGTAACACGGCTTCCAAACCATAGACTAGTTGGAAAGGAGTGAACTCTGTTGATGTTTTTACTAAAGTTCGGTATGCCCAAAGCGCTGAAAATAGCATGTTGTGCCAATTCAACCGATGAATCCCAATGATCGTCGGATCATGATAACTAAAACTTTGTTGATGGACTCAACCAGACCATTCGCTTATGGAGAATAAGGGGTTGAACTATCGTGACATAAACCAAGCTGGCCTGTAAGTTCGGTCATCATAACGTTTCGAAAATGACGCCCATGATCAGTGAGTATCGCTTGTGGGACACCAAACCTAGCAATTATATGATTGAACATGAAAATTGCAGCTGTCTTGTCGTCTGCCTCGAATGTAGGCATCGCCTCGGCCCACTTAGTAAAATAATCTACCGCAAGGATGATATACGCATGCCCCCTGGCTGAGTGAGGGTTACATGTAATAAAATCGATACCCCATTTGGCAAAAGGACCAACGGCAATTATAGGGTGGAGAGGAGCAGGTGGAGCGTGCATCTTATGATCAAAAATCTGGCAGTTGTGGCATTTTCGGACCGCCGTAATACAATCTTTAAATAAAGATGGCCAAAAGTAGCCAGCGCGCAATATATTTTGGGCTGTGGCAAACCCAGACATATGACCACCACACACTCCAGAGTGACAGTCATTTAGAACCCTTTCAGCTTCCTCATGAGTTAAGCAACGTCGAAAAACAGAATCTGCCCCACGGCGATAAAGAGTATCTCCAATAATCCTGAACTATTGGGACTGGAATCGAATTTTCCAATGTTCTGACCTTGAAATTTCTGGCCGAAAGGATTGGATCTGGAGATAAACGATGATATTCCCATACCACGGATCTAAAGTGCTGATTAAAAACAAGGATTCGTCCGCAATGGGCTCCTCTGCCACAGTTTCCGTGTCAGCACATGGGAAGTCACACATTAACTCTGCAAAAACTAAAGATTTCTTAGACTTGGATTTCTCAAATTCCAAGTTGAACTCTTGCAGGATAACGATCCATTTAGAGTACTTTCCCCCTAGCAATTGCTTGGTCAAAATGTAGATCATAGGGTTGCAATCCAAAATTACTGTAGTTTTACGTAGTAGAATGTAGTGACGAAAACGTTGGACAGCTTGAACGGCTGCCAATGCCAATTTCTCCACATGTGAGTATTTTAGCTCAGTTGGATTTAAAGTTCGACTAAGGTAATATATCACATGTTCAGTTCCTGATTCATCTTCCTGAACTAAGACCATTCCAATGGTGGAATGAGAAGCGGCGAGATACAAGAAGTAATCCTGGTTGTAGTTGGGAGGATGCAACAATGGTGCATGGGTCAACGCGTGTTTGAGTGCATCAAAAGATTTCTGAGCTATCTCGTCCCAATAGAATGGAGTATTCTGTTTCAACAACCGGGTAAAACCCTTTGTAACCTCGGCGTAGTTAGGAATGAATCGTCGTAAAAAGTTTGCTTTCCCCTACAAACTTTGGAGTTGGCGAAGACTCGAAGGAGGAGGAAATTTGATGATAGCTTCGACCTTTGAGGGATCAACGCGAATGCCGGCTTTCGAAACTACAAATCCCAGCAATCGAACCGTTTCTATACAAAAGACACATTTGTGTGGGTTCAACCGAATATGATAATGCCTACACCTCATAAAGATTGCTCGTAAATGGACAAGGTGATCAGCTCGATGTAATGAATGAGCAGGAAAGTCATCGAGATAAGGTTGCACAATGTGCTTGATGTCATGAAACGCATAAGACATCGCCCTTTGAAAAGTTGCTCCAGCATTCTTAAGCCCAAAAGGTAATTTGCAATAAGAAAATGTCCCCCATGGACAAATGAAAGCCGTTTTTGGTTGATTGACAGGTAGAATGTTGATTTGATTGTATCCGGAAAAATTGTCCATAAAGGAGAATATTTTGTTGCTGGCAGAATCATCAATGATTTGATCGATATAGGGAGTTGGGTAATTGTCTTTTGGACAGGCTCGATTAATGTCCCTATAATTGATGCATATTCTTATTGTTCCTTGTTTTTTGTTAACCGGAACAATATTCGATACCCAATCCGTTAATGGGATCGGATAAATGAAACTTGCTTTCAACATTTTTTCAACTTCTGCTTTAATTGCAGTAGCTTTTCGTGGGTGAATCTGACGCAAACGTTGCCGGACGGGTTTAGCGTCCGGGTAAGTCTTGATTTTATGAACAACAATCGCGGGATCAATTCCTGTCATTTCCTCATAGGACCAGGCAAACACGTCGCGGAATTCTTGAAATAGGACCTTATATAATTGAATTTCGTCATCTGTACACGAGGCACCTATATGAATGTTCTCAACAATTCCGTGCTTAACCAAAATGTCAAGAGGAATAGTTCGAGAGATGTTTCCCAAATTTAACTCTGAATCAGGATGTTTCATTGGATTCTGAGGTTCCTTGACATATTCAGTTGTAAAAATTGATGAGAAATCATTTTCAAAACAATCCTCCTCAGGTAAAAACAAAGATCTGTGATGGAGATCTTCCCATGGTAAATCATCTACACACAGGATTTCATGAATTTGCTCATCAAAGTGAACAAGTTCAAAAAACGTAGTTAAATCCGAGGTTGATGTGAAAAGTGATTCCTCACGGACCACATTCATTAAGTCATTTTCGGTTGAACACTGGTCGACAAAAGACTACACGGCTTCATAGGCAATTTCATATGGACTTAAAGGCATGGAATTACCAAATGAGTCTATCTCAGATTCAGAAGGGATGATCCAAGGATCATCATAAATAATGGTGTCTGATGTAATCATATGAATGGTTGCAAATGAAGATGATGCGTTGATTGGAGGAAAAGGAAAAGTTGCTAGTCTGGGTTCGATCCCCAGTGGAGTCGCCATTTTGTCACACAGAATAAGTCGATCTTGCGGACAAGATAGACCTTCCTAGAATCTAAAGAAGACCTAATGACAAGCAAACCAACCAGACACTATCTTTCTCTAAATATGCTTTGATAAACAAATAGCAAACAAGTGTTTTTAGGGCCTACCTTAGGTCCAACACAAGCTTGTGGATGCCCTCGCTCCTTTGATCCAAGTGAGCTCCTTTTCGCAAATCTGCAAACACAAACAAGGCAAACAAATTAAATAGCACCTGAAAAGCCGATTGCATAAAACATATTTAACATGAAAGTCAAGGAGTCCATGAAACAAATAACATAAGATACTTGTTGAGAAAAATGAGTTTGATTGTATTAATTCAAAAGAAGAAGAACTTTACAACCTTTGCCTTGACGTTGTACAAGCTCCTCCCAGGGTCTAGCAAGAAGTTTCCTCTACTTTGACAAGTTTCACTCACTCCCTAATGAAGCCAAAAAGATGTGTGATCTCTCCTCTTAAGCTCAACTAGGAAGTCTTGATTTCACAGCATTTACCCTCAAAAATGTTCAGCTTCTAACCTCCCCAGCAACCAGCCCAATGCCTGTATTTATAGTGCAATGGAGGGAGGTTACTAGGTCCTCCTTCAAAGGGATAAAGCCCTCCTTCAAAGGGATAGCTCCTCTCATCAAGGGATTAGCTCCTTCTCTTTTGGGATGCATGAACCACCTCAGAGCGAACAATCCACGTCAAAATTCCTTCTAGAAACCTCTAGAATTAAACCAAAGTGAGTTTTTTAAGATAAAACTTGCGCCTTTTGACTTTCACAGGGGTATGCACCTACACCGTTAGGGACAAAGTGGGCAAGTCCGCAGTTTTTGTACACAGAAGGTGTGGGACCATAGGTGACCATGAGAGAAAGTGCGGAACCAGAGTTACATTGATTTTTAATGTCTTTCTCTCATTTCCAAAGCTTGATTTGAAGAACTGAGGTCTGAGACTTTCTCAGGAGGACAGTACAAGTGATGATAGACCCATACTGACTACAAATAATCATGGTGATGACATTTTTGTGTAACACTTGGCCTCACCTCTTCCCTTAGGGATCATGATTTGAGGAAAAGACCCTTATGTAGCCCCAAAAAGACAGAATTCCATTTCCACACAAGATTTAGAGTTTACTGTACTTAAACCAAAATTTGATAATTTTTGCAGGTGTAGGACTTAATTGCCATCTCTTCCATCTTCAGTCTTTCATTAGATCTCATCCATGATTCCATTTTGTTGATAAATTTTCCTCATGCATGAAGTGGACAACTAGTTCATTAAATTATGCTTTTCTAGCTTGTTAGAATTCTTCTTGTTTACATGACTTTGTGGCAATTCTAAATGTTTGATGTAGAGTAGGTGCTTTAGAAATCTAAAGGGATCTCACAGTATGCAAACACCTTCCAACTTAATCCATTCATAATCATCCCTTGCTTTCACCAAGATCTTCACCAATCTCATCATTTTACATAGAAATTCCTCCAAGCATGTTGAGCGAATCCAACCATATACTAAACTTGGTATTGAGTTCTGAGTGATCTTAGGAATTTTCTCACTCCATTCCACCCATACACTACCTTCCCTAAGCCTTCCATCACCTCCAACAACCATCGTTTTACTCTCGGTTGTATACTGTAGAAATACAGGGAATCCTGTAGGTTTCTAGTACATCCTGTAGGTTTTCCTGTAGTGCCCTGTTTTGAGGCCGAATTGAAGGAAAACCTCTAGCAAGCCACACCAGGTCACCCAAGGGTCTCCCAAACCTCCCAACCATCACCTAAACCTCCCAACCATCCACCAGCATCGCTAAGCCACCTGTCACATCACCAAATGAGATTAGGATTTACACTTGATTTTCTAGAAAAAGAATAAAAAGAACTAAACAGATTTATTTCAATCCTCTACATGCATAGTAGTGATGTTTTATGTCTTGAATTTCCATGCTTTATATAGTATCATTTCATACATTTTTTCTTGTTATTCTTGTAAAGCATAGTTTCTTAGCAGTTAGTTAGAGAATGGTGTGTTTTTTTAGCATAGGATTTCAGTCATTTTCCTTATTTGCAGTAGATAAGCTTTCTCCTAGAGTAGATCACTCTTTCTATCATCAGCAATCAAGCTTCTTCTGAATCCATAGAATTCTGGCTTGAAAACCCTAGTGGTCTCTCGCCAGCTGAACAGTGACAAAAGGCAGAACCATCACTTTTACTTGTGTATACAACACTGTCACCTCCAAGTTTGTACGAACCTCGGATTGATAAAGTAAAGTTGGTAGCTCCAAGATTTGTAGCATTATTGTTGCAATACTGGTGCCCATCACTTTTTGGCGCCATATACATCATACATCATAGCTCCACCTTGATCACCCCCGCATTCATCATAAAAAAATAAATAAATAAATAATTCTCAAAAAATTTCACAGTTCTCAAGAGAAAACACAGAGAAAAAAAGAAATAGAGGGAAGAAGGGAACAACACCTGAGTGTATTCCTCATTATTCACACTCCTAGACCTACTCTTTACCCATGTCATCATCTTCAAAATCCCAATAGAAGAAATGATTAAAAATTCTGAGGGAGAAGCAGCTACAGGACATCCTGTAGGAAATCTTGTAGTAGCCTATCCCATAGAATAAAAATCATGAGTAGAAGCAAGATTCTAGCATGAAGATCCAAGGGCAGAAGAAGCTCCAGAGTAGCATCAGCACCATCATCTTCAACACTAGGTGCCTACACATCAAGGGAATCATCAGAGAGCAATAAAAAGGGAAGGAAAAATAACATGCAGCCAACACACATCAAGCACCTCATGTCGTCAACAAACTGCAGCAAGGTATTAGAACCACAGGTAAATATCTCGCTTCACTCTCTCATTTGCATTATGTAGTCAAAAAAATGTAAAGGTTGTGAGCGAGTTGGTTTATAAGCGAAAGGTGGCCAGTTAACTTGGCCACCTTTGTTCAGCCGATGAAGAAAAAATAGTTGGTCCTCCCACATGTGGCAGCAGTAAATTCAAGAAAAAAAGAGAAGGACAAAATCAGTTAAGTCTACAGAGGCATGAACTAGGAGTTGATTATGAGGAGAGGAGAATGATGAGGTGGTAGTGGAGACCAACAGTCCAAAAATAGAAAACGTACCTCGACTGCCAGCACACCACCTCACTCAACTCGACCATAACAGGAAATAATTGTTGATCCCCATGCACTCATGCATTCATCTCCTCGAGGCTCACTCTAGCAAAGTCACTCTCGTAACTAGGAAACCCACAGAAGAGAAAAATTCCACCTTTCTCCTGCACAAGACTTCCTATAGGTTACACAGGAAATCCTACATGATCACACAAGAATCCTATAAGATACAGTCAGACAGTTTTCAAGATTGGTCGAGAGCAGTTTCAGAAGGGGATACATAGGGATTGGCTACAAAAAACACCACGAGGAGGTAGGCTCTGTATTTACTTCCCTTTTTGCAAGTAAATTCTTTAGAAAAATCTCCTAGTTTGAGTGAATTTGGGAGCTGTGTAAGGGAATTGACTGCACAATTATTTCAGTCTCGTTTACCTCTACATTAAAATTTGTATCAACCATCTCTGCTCCTCAAAATTCACCAGCCAAAATGACAGGTGGTTTTAATAGAAGGGGGCCCATTAACACTGTGAGAATCCATCAACACCCTCTTGTGTTAAAAATCTTCACGAGGCATAAGTGGATGGGGTATTTTTAGAAATTAAGGGGGTATGATGATGGAGTGACCTGGGAGTTTTTTCTCTCTCCTTCATTCCACTTAACAAAACCCATGCCACTGTTGTGGTGAGAGTCCTCTCCATAGAGCTCACCCCTAAACTCATAAGAAGGATTACCACACTTCCCCTAGGAGTGTCTTGGAGAAAGGAAGACAAGGGAGACAGCTAGAGTGCTAAGAAGAAATTATTTTTAGAGGGAGAAGAGCCCATTGAGGACAAGAATGAGTAAGGAGAACAAAACACCATACCCCTGGAATGAGGTAAGCTACCACCTTATTAAATACATATCATGTGAAGATAGGTATAGTGTGGTTTATGGATATCACTTTAGGCTTCTTGAAGAATTGAGGTTTGGAGTAGAAACACCTCCTCACCATAGGCTCAGCATACCATACATCCTTCTGCAATCACTGATAGATACAAACATAAAGGTACAGGAGGGAAACTACCAACAGTCAGCCCACCATGGGTTAATTAGAATTATCATAGAAGATTCCCTCCACAACCTCATAATTCCTATCCAATGGGAAATTTTTAGAGACATGTACACAGAGGAGGATATCAAAGCCCTCACATATGACATTAGTCCTACTATTAGTGAAAAGGATGAGGAAGAAACTGAAACAGACAGAGAAGAAGCAGAGAGGGATGAAGATGAGATAGATGAGGAGGAAGAAGAGGAGAAAGAGAAGGAAGGTGATGAAGAAAAAGAAGAAGATGTCAAGGAGGAAACGGATAAACAAGATGAGGATCTATAAGGAGAAGAAGAGGGGAAAAACATAGAGGAAAATGGCAATGGAAAAGAGGAGGTAGAAGACAAGGAGGAGTCACCTAGGGTGTCTCTGTAACCCACTAAGAGAGAGGTAGAAACTGCCCTCACTGCCCTTAGCACCCCTATCAAGCAAAAAGGCAAAAGACAAAGGCAGACCCCCTTATACTTCAGAACCAGGAAAAGCACAAGGATAAGGTAGGGAAAACCCCAAATTCCAACAAAGGTTCCCATTCTTATTGAGGACTCACCTAAACAGCAGGAGAATATGGGTCCTCCTATAAAAACTCAAGATAAAAGATCCTTAGCCCAAACCTCCCCTAAGTCTCCTATCACCTATGTGAGAAGGCCTGTAACCAGGTTTACCTCATCCAAAGGAAAGACATCCTACAGGATACACAACAGGACCTATAGGAAGCAGAGGTAGTCCTACAAGAAAATCTGCTAAACCTATAGGAAACTCAAAAATTGGATGAGGAAAGAAGTAAGAAGACAGAAACAAAGAGAGAGGACCCAGAGCTAGAGGAGCCTAGTCCTCAACCTAAACTTGACTCCTACTACAAATTTATTGAGGGGGACAGGGTCATTCCACAAAAATTCACCATTCTGTTATTCTTTGAGCTTGAGGAAGAGAGAGACAAAACTCATATATGGATGCACATTGCCAAGTCCAAGGGAGTGGAGGACATTGGTCACATGGAGGAGAAGCTCAAAGAGATGGGGAGAGAGCTAAGCAGCTTGAGGGACAGAGAAGCCATCATGAAAAATCAGTTAGAGGTAGAAAATACGTGGTTGAAAGGATAACTGCAAGAAAGAGAGTATCAATTGGCATCCATGGACAGTGTCTCTTTGGAAGCAATCCAGTGCAGGATGCCATCTAAGTCTTATGCACTATACCTTAAGGAACAATGGTTGTAGTTCCAAATCAAGACCCTAGCACAAAGAGGCACTATGCCATTCCAGGATTATATACAATTCATTAATCTTTTTTATCAAAGCACATTGGAAGATAGGGCCAAGATGTCTGAGTTTTATATGCATAACATGGCCTTGACAGACATGAATGTATTGAACCCTAATGAAAAGCTATAGGATTTACAGTTGATGGCTTTGGCATCATCGATGAACCATGAGGAAGCAAGGGCTACAGAACTAAAGAAGGTATTGGCAAGAGAATAAACAGAGCCTCTTATGATCAGAGTTGAGCAGTCTAATCCAATGGCACTCATCAGTACACATAATTTAATTGCAAATGATCCTCAACTTGCACCCAAGTATCTTACTGCCCAAGAGAAAGAAATTACACATTTTGAGGACATGTTCAGATTATGAGGGGATAACAGTATGCAAGATTTCATAAGGATATGGAATACATTTCCATACAATTTGAAGATCAGAGAGTACCACTCTCCTCAAAGGATGAGAGAAGCACTAAACAAGACATTGTTGTATAAGCAATCCATCCAAAGGCTCAAAGTCAATTGGATTGGCCTCATATTCACTCCCCCAATGCTCTTAGGGATGTTAGAAGGAAGGAAGAGGAAGAAAGAAGGCAGTGGGAGGAGGTAGAAAATAAGGCAGGATTCTATGCACAAGAAGAAGAAACCACAACAGACGAATAGGATGTGAGGAAGGCCACTAGAGCTATGAAAGACATGGATATTGATTGAGTTGCTCAGAGGATGAGCAACACTTTTAGTAGGGGGGTGATAATGAGCCTCATCATTGGGTAATTATATGGGGCTTAATTCACCTCCTAAAATATTCAAATCAACTCTTCTCACAAATTATTACATGTTTTGATTATATTTTGTTTAATGGGATGAGTTACAGTGATATATTATTCCTAGTGGACTAATATGCATTGAATGCAGGTTTAGAAGATAAAATCAAGGAATTTTGGCAAGACTAACATTTTACACTCGAATGGGACAAGGGAGAGAGATTGTAGGAGGTAAATACTCCTCATTTACTCCTCCCCCATTCGAATATTCCTCCATTATTCACACCAACTCGGAGTGCAAGCAGCCAAGTCATGAATATCAAAAGGTAGCCGAGCAAGTGATAGACAAAGACTTAGTTCATCTTGAGTTTAGGAGCCAAGCATCCCTAGATTTAAGGAAGTCATTGGGGACTTTAGTTGGATAAGTAGAGAGGCCTAGAGCCTCATTAGGATTCGAAGTTTTGTTGTAAAAACACTAGTTATTTTCGAGCTCCAGACTTGTGGAAGACATTAATGTAATTTTTAGTTTTGATAATGAAAATGAGTTTTTTCTTGATCCAGCATTGAGTTAACTCAGAGTGCTGAAGCTCTTGGGTTAGGGCCCAACCCTAGCAACAAAGGCTCCTCTTCTTGTATATGTATTATTAGCTTAGTTTCATATATTCATGGTTAAATTATCTCTAGAAGTATTCCATTACAAGTACTGTGTATTTGATTAGTTGTTTATTAGTTTGCTTCCATTTGTGCTTTACTTCAGTAGTAAGTTTGAAGAGATAAAATGAGGAACCACAAAGCTATCAGTACGTGTCTTGGCCTCACCTCTTCCCTCGAGGATCATGATTTGAGGAAATGACCCTTATGCAGCCCCAAAAAGACAGATTTCCATTTCCTCACAAGATTTAGAGTTTATTGTACTTAAAACAACATTTGATCATTTTTGCAAGTGTAGGATTTAATTTCCATCTCTTCCATCTTCAGTCTTTCAGTAGATCTCATCCATGATTCCATTTTGTTCAACAATTTTCCTCATGCATGAAGTAGACAACTAGTTCATTAAATTTTGCTTTTCTAGCTTGTTAGAATTCTTCTTGTTTACATGACTTTGTGGCAATTATAAATGTTTGATGTAGAGTAGGTGCTTTAGAAATCTAAAGGGATCTCATAGCAAGCAACCACCTTCCAACTTCATCCATTCATAATCATCCCTTTCTTTCACCAAGATCTTCACCAATATCATCATTTTACATAGAAATTCCTCCAAGCATGTTGAGCGAATCCAACCATCTCCTAAACTTGGTATTGAGTTCTTGCTATAGGGTTTAATGCACGAGTGTTTGGTGATGTAGAAAGCCCTCAAGGATCTTCCTTAGATCCTCGGCAGATAGTCAGATTAGCTGCAACTGTCACAAAGATACATGCATATCTATGTTTAACAAACGAATATCAAAGCAAGAAGGACTTATTACCTCGAGTCTTAGTGTGGTGTTGCTGGAGAATGCAATGCAACTAGTTGGAAGACCCCTTGTTGTGGAGGTAAATCCCTCTGTGGACAGAGGAAATCCCTACTAGTCCAAATAGGGTCTAGCAACAATCAAACAACGCTAACACGCAGGTTCCTAATTGCAAATTAAATACCGATTATGAAGGCCTACCTGGATTCCAACGCTAGTACTTGTAGAAGAGTCGTCGCTCTCGTTCCTTTGCTCTGGCTGGTCACAATCCCCACGATCCTCGTGAACGGACACCTGCACATGCAAAGAACGATACAAACACAAGCATAAAATCCAATAGATGCAACTATATATCAGTCAGAAAGGATATAACTCAATCACCATTATAAAGACAATAAGAGTGGAACCATAATGATAGTCGTCTATTATTGATAAACAAAGAAGAATACAGCCATAGTTCTGATGTCAAATCCTTCTCAAGAGGGTCCAGCCAGCAAGTTCCTCAAGCATTCACCCTTGAAGATAGGTCTCCCAAAAAAAAACTCTCTCACTCACAAGTTCACACAAGATCAAAACACTTCACAACCTTCCTTAAGCTCTCTAACAATCCCACACTTATCACACTAGCTACCTATCAAGCTCACAACACTATCAGCAACACTCCAAAGACTATGAATTCCAAACTAGCAGCTCATAGCAATGGTGGAGGCTTAAATAGGAGAATGAGTCTCCATGAATGGTGGGAAGATGAGCTTATCTCCAAGGAAGGTGGCTCAAATGACGAAACAGACATGCCAGAGAAGGGAGGGCAACATATACAAGGCCAACAACCAGGTCTAGAGTCATCTAGAAGGTCGGTTGTTAGAACAAACTCACCCAGACTGGATCATCATGACTACATAACTGTACTGGAGTGCTGACATCGCTACTTCATAACGGAGAAGGTCATGTCATCGTGAGCAAATATAAGCAACAGTCGCGCTGTCTCATGAAATCTGACCATCGCAGGAATCACGTGTACTTCCACGATGGCAGCGCGTTTGGTCTGTTTTGGAGTGCTCATCAGCGCGTTTATTTTGACAACATTCGCGATGATGTAGAAACTTTGGCAAAGTGGGTCATTTGGCAATATCAAAGAGAATGAGCATGAATGATTTGGACTCATGACACAGTAGGAAGACTGGGATGAAGGCAGTAATTAATTACTGTGTAATAGATGCCCCCTAAAGCATGAAGCCCGAGAGAGTGGGAGGGGTGAAATGCTTTACGAAACTGACTGAACTGGAACACCACCGGGAAGAACCTGCACGCAAGTACAACTGATATCTTTGATGATGAATTACATGTAGTCTAGGCATGGGCGCAGCCATCCAAAAGACATACGAAATAGGTCTATGGTATGGACGCAGCCACCCAGCTAATGAGATCATAATAATAACAAAGGTATGGTCGCAGCCATCCATCAACGAGTCATGTAATGATCATAATAATCCACAAAATCGCAACCTGGATCCCAACAGACAAAATCCAGGGTCTTGCGCTCCATCTCGACCCGAACAAAGTACAAGTCCAAGCATGCGAATATGGGAGTCGAATTCGAACATGCAAGAACATCATCTGATTACCAGTCAATGACGAAAACTGTTAACAAACGCGAGAGGTACCACCAATAATGACAATGGTCCTCAAGGTACTATAGGTACAATCTACGGTGTGCGAATCAGTGAGCCGGCGACGAACACCTGTAGAATCATTCGATCGGAGGCCAATGATGAAAACCTCGCATCGAACATGAAGAACCTGCCATTGAGGCATGCAGGCTCCAAGGCACCTGAAGGGAGTCCCTAGGTCAACTTCCTGGATAATGAGCTGAAGTCGACAGGAAGTGACCTTGATCGAAGGTGGGCCATAATGTTTCCCACATCATCGACATGAGACAGAGAAGGATAAGATGTTTTGTGTGAGGTATCAAAGGGAGGTTGAGTATTCTGTAGAGGTCAACTACTCTTGAACATATCGGCGGCATGACAGTGGACTTGGCAGTATCTGACATTAAATGATCAGGGCTCATGGTGACATGGCGATGAGCAGATGAGAGGTCAAACAGGATAACCCAAACCCACGGAGGCAAGTGTAAAAACAAGATGAGATGTCCCCACCCAGACACGAATGCAGACAATTGCCATGTTCAAGAGCGACATACTACCGACACGACAATGATTGTGGTTCCTTTTTCCCCACCATTGCTGGCGAGTACCCCGGTTATTTTTTGATGACAAGCTTGACGGGGATAGCATATGCTTGAAAGGTGTCATTTTGATAGAATCCGATGTCATTAAGTTTTAACGAGTCTGACAAAGGAAGAACTCGGCGTCTTTTCATGTCTAGAGAGTCTGAAAAGACAGCAGAAAAGGAAGCTCCAGGGGGGTCCTTTTTCGTAAAGTTGTGTCTCTCGAGCCCAAAAAAGTATAAAACAATGCTCAAAAGAACTGCTCGACCAGTATGATCAAGGAGTACTTTTCGTAAGTAGTAACTTCGACCCGAAAAAGTAAAGAGCGGTCAGAAGCACGTTGTTTTGTAGCCAATAATGAGTCTGAAATGACAAAAACCCGACGATCTTTTTAAGTTTAAACGGTCGAAAAAAGAGCTTAAAGGTGACCACCTCTCGCTTATTTTAACGAGTTGAGAGGGAGACTCGGCTATATTTTCTTGTGTCACATCAGAAAAGAGCTTAAAGACGACTTCTCGGGACCAAGTGCATATAAAACTGTCGTAATTCCACCATTTGAGATCTTGCACAAAGAACACTGCACGCGTAAACCTCTTCAAGATAATATAAACAATGCACATAAAAACATAGTAAAAAACCATATTTGGACCAAGTATATAGTAAAAACCATGATAAAAACCAATATTCATGGAAAATAATATTTAATTTTACAAAATTACCATAAATAGTGGGGGTTAAACCATATTTTTTACCATTGTTACCATTGAGCTTTTGTGGAGCGACTTGGAGCATTGAGGTTGGCGAACGAAATTCAGCCCCGTACGTGCATCATTCATCCCGAAACCAGTTCTAGGTAGATACACATTGCCCTACGCTCTGTTTTGATGTCTTTTTCCTACATTTTGTCGGTAGAATGTGGTTGTTTGGGCGGATTTTTTGAATTGCATTCCGCTCTCAGTCATCGCGGATTTCGCTATCGGGTCCGCGATGACCGATAAAAACTTCCACAGGCCACGCCTAGATCAGCGCGAAAAAGTGATGTACTTCCGCGCTGACCCGGGAAAAATAACAAAGGCACCCATTATCAGCGCGACTATTTTAAAAACAGTCGCGCTGACGCCACGCAACAATTTTTTTAATAAAATCTACATTTAAAACTTTGCAAGCAGGGAGCTAATGAGATTTTTGGTCATGCGGGCTTATAATGGCGTTTGTTTGGCAAGAACGCGCTCATGATAACGATGATATAGTGGCTTTTGCTGATGCCGGGTGCCGAAACGCATTGCGGGGGTGTGGATTGCTCAAATTTTTCTTAACTCCACGCTTACGGGCACAACCTGACCTTCTGGAGCTCCTGATCAGGGCCTGGAATCCCACGGATGGGAAATTTGTTATCCGAGGCCGAGATATTGAGTTTGATTATACAGACATCTATTTTTTCACCAGGCTGTCCCGTCGAGGTGAGAGGCCTATTCTGGAGGGGCAGCGACCCAGAGGTGATACTTTAGATATGCTGATGGCTCAGGTGTGCCCACAAGCACGCAAGTTGAGGAGTGGAAAAGTGGCAATTCCTACGATGGAGGACATAATCCTTCGTGTTATGCTCTTCATGGTGACACGGGTAGCGGGCTCCTAGGCCCAACATGAGGCCTCGAAGACCCATCTCCGACTAGCCCTCGAATGCCTGAATCCCACCATGTTTAATTGGGCAGCGGCAGTAGTGGCAGACATGAAGAGACAACTGACCAATTGTCATCGCGGTGAGATGAAACAGTTTGGCTATGGATCGATCTTACTCCCGCTCATGCTGGAGCGGGTGCCCGCACTGCAGCTGCAGGACATGATTTTGGACCCACCGAGGCCACGTGAGACGAGGGCCACACGATGGGCCCATGTCATGCCACGAGGAGGTGGCGGCCGACCAGTGGCATGGGGGACATACTTCTGAGAGTGGTTGGAGTGAAAAAAGATCTTCGTGGAGGACTGGCCGTATGCTGGCCTGCACTTCCGCGGAGATCCTGACATGTAGCTGCCCGCTGGAGAGCAATGGGATGACGATGGTAAAACACTTGATCTCATTTTTGATTTTTTGATTTTTATGATGTTTTTGATTTTTTCATGCACATGTCCTAATGACGAACGTTATGGTATGCAGATGTAGGACTGGCGAGACCCCTTGGCCTGGCTCCAGAGGTGTGGAGGGATGCGCAGGGCATTGGAGCTCTAGCCCTGGCTCCTTCGGGAGATGACACAATGGAGACAGTGATCCGGAACCTTGAGGGCCTGCTGACAGGGATTCCAAATTACATGGGGATAGAAGAGGTCCCCATAGCATCCCGATCCATACAGTAGGAGTAGAACCTAGGATGCACCGCCTGTTGAGGCGGGTGGCACGAGCGGCTGTGGGAGCACAACCCACCACAGTAGATATCTAGGTCTTTATTTCCTACTGGTGATTTTTTTAGAGACATGTGCCTCAGATGTATAGAGAACACAGGCCTTATTTAGACATGTACACTTATTTTTGAGTGCCTTGGTGCGCCACACGATATATATGTACCTATTTTGGATGGATATTTTACATGTGATGATGTTTTTATATGCTATGTAAACGTCTAACACAAATGTAATCTAATGTATCAGTTGCATAACAAACGACCCAATGCAAAATGTATTTGATCACATATTTTATTTTTACGCAAGATTAAAAGCACACAGGGCAACACATATGCAAACTATGCTTGGAAATGGATTTTATTTTATGCAAACTAAAAATGACACACACACAACACACCTGCTAAAAGCACACGTATGTACAAAAATAGAGTGCACGCATGATACTTGTTCAAGTCAAGCCCATTTCGGGACTTACCCAATTGCATCGCTGTGTGACCGGTCTAGATAGTGTAGGCGTCGTCTCGGCCTGTTTTGTAAAATGATCAATGGCACCGATGATCTGCCCATGCCCCCCGGCCGAGCGAGGGTTACCGGATAGATAATCAATGCCCCCCTTTTCAAAGGGGCCGAGGGTAGTGACAGTGTGCAATGGAGAATCAAAATGAGTGGAAATCAAACCGATCGAGGCAAGATTCGGAGGTGGGAGTGAGAAGACACCCATGAGGGCAGGGTCTTTAAAGAGCCCGGCTCCCACACTCTCTACAGGAATGGAGGTATGCTCCACAAAAGGTACATTACCTTCGGAAGAGGAAGCGAAGAAGGAGAGCTGGTCTACCGTGACAATTTTCCCCTGATGAGGGAAACGAATGACACGAAAGAGGGACAAAGCCACGGCATGCATGGCATATGTCCAGCTCCGGCCCAAAAGGAGGTTGTAAGTAAGGTTAGCATTGACAACTTCAACTTCCACTTCAACGGTCTTCCCTTCCAACGAAATTGGAAATCATTGGAGGATACCGTAAGGGCGAGATTCTCTTCCGTCAAAGGCTTCCAGTGTCGTTGGAGACTGGCTCAAAGTCGGAGACCCAATAGCCTTCCAACAAGCAACAGACATAATGCAAGTTGATGCGCCTTCATCAATAACTGCATGATGAATCGTTTTCGAATTGATGATGACCTGAATGAGGAAGGCAATCTGGTGAGGAAATCTCAGTACATGGCTCTCAAGATCAAACGTGATCAAATCCGAGTCAGCTGGGTCTATGCCACCCATGGCCGATAGCAAGGACTTCCTCTGGGGGGGGCAGTTCTGGAGAACTTCTAAAGCGGACATAGCTGACGGAGCCTAAGCTAAGTCCTCAACGATGTTGTAGTGCTGGGCAGCACGAGCATTAGGGTTGTAAGATGATCTCCAGAGTACACCTTTAGGAGGGGGTCGAATAGGTGTCTTAGTGCTAGGTCTCTCAATATGGAGCGGACCAGAACTGGACGGAGGAGCGCTTGAGGGGACCTTAGGCTCCTTCCCGGTGGATGACGGATATTCCTTTGCTCGAGTCGTAATATGAATGGGAATCGTTCTAGCCATGAACACTTGGGAACCAAAGGGAGAAGAAGATGAGGATGGGTCAGCCACCATTTTTGTTTGCTGTGAGGGGAAAGGTTCTTTGAGCACAGCAGGAGTCCCAGGAGCACCTTTCAACAATCAACTAACTTCGAACCGCCTAGGGCAGTCTTTATATAGTGATCCTCGTCATAGATAAGACAAGGATACTTGGGTTTACGTTTGGCTCCTTCCTCGGGTGGAGGTTTAGGGGAGTCCCGTCTGGACTACTTAGATTTATTCTTCACTTTCCCCTTCTTCTTTCCTTTCTAGGCTTTATCCGCCGTGGTGGAATGGACGGCGTTGACCTCGGAAGTATTTCCAGAATAAGATACACCTTGAGAAGTGTTTTCATTTGAAGCATTCGATTTTTGCTTCCCAGGGTTCGCGGATGATTTCTTTGAAGATGTATTTACAGAGCCAATAACACCATCAACAGATGGCTTAGGTAGAGCTTTGGATGTTTCGGGTCTCGAGGCATCAGGCAAATAATCATATAAGGTACCTGACTGAGAATAAACTAAGTCGAGGTACTGAGCACGCGAGATAGCTTGCTCTTTAGTTACACAAGCTCCCACAGCAATGTCTCGCGTGATTGCAGGGACAACGGAGGTTGTAAATCAATTGGTCAGGAGCTGATCAGGAATCCGGAACTTGATCAAACAACGATGCCATCTCCATTCATGTATATGATCAGATATGTGCGTGGCCGTGTCCTGTTTAAGAGACGTGAGGAGATGCGTTCCTGTCTCATACCGAATGGGCAACTGAAAGTGAGTTAGAAATGCCATTGCCAAAGAGTTGAAATCTTGAAAGGCTCCACGATTCAACTCAATGTACCACTTAGCAGCCGAGCCGGTGAGAGTCCTTTGGAAAAGGCGGGGCCGAATGGAATCATCAAGCCACGAATTTGATGAACACCAAAGGTGATAAGTCATAACGTGGGCTTGAGGGTCTTCTCCAGCTTTGCCATCGAATTTGGGACAATCACCGGGTATCTTGGTTGGAACTGGTGGCCAGTATGGATTATGAAGAATAAGATCATTAGTTAATTTGGACACATCTGGCAGTTCCAATGTTGCTAAGAAAGGTAACTGAGGATTGAAGGACATCTGTGGCCGTGGATAAGAGGTAATACCAGAGTTCCAACCAGGTGGTGGTTGCCCCCATGGACTTTGTCCGGACGAGCCTGGCCCATAAGGGTTCTGTCCGTAGGGATTCTGTCCATAGGGGTTCTGTCCATAACCAGACGGTTGACTCTGGATTTGCCCCCCAGCACCCCATTGGTTACCAACTTGACCTGCAGGAGCAACATACTGTTGCTGGTAATTCTGATAAGGAGTGACCTACATTTGTTGATAATTTTGGTACGGGGCCAACTGAGCTTGCCCCTGGGGTTGCTGGTAACCATACGGTTGCTGAACTCCATACTAAGCCTCGTGACCAGGCTACGCTTGGTAAGAAGGTTGGTATTGAAACCCACCTTGCATCTGAAGACCAGTTTGAGTCTGGGGCCCAGAAGGATGTCCTTGAAAGGGTGGAGATTGGGCCACCTGGCCGGAAGGTTACCCTAGTTGAGTTTGGGATGGACCCATTTGCCCAGAAGGATGAGCTTGTTGGGTGTTAGGTTGTCCTTGTACAACCAAGGGTTGTCCTTGCGGAACAGATGGCTGAGCGGACTAGACGGCCGGTTGACCCTGAGGTCGACCAACTTGTCGAGATGGATGACTAGGCTGGGCAGTGGGGTGGCCTTGCTGCACGTAAGGCTGACCGCCCTGCCCAAAAGGGTACCCTTGCTAGATTCTAGGTTGTCCTGTTTGTCCAGATGGATAACCTTGCTGGACACCAGGTTGACCTTGTTGGATGTAAGGTTGTCCCGGTTTCCCAGACAGGTAACCTTGCTGAATACCAGGTTGCCCCAGATTACCAGAAGGTTGAGCAAGATAAGTGAAAGACGGACCACCAGAGGCTGAAGGTTGTCCCTGAAAGGGTTGTCCTTGTGGGCCCCCAGGTTGCCCTGGGTGAGTCTGGCCGTAATACTGCTACCCTTGGGGGGTTTGCACGTAAGACGACTGGCCTTGGTTAGGCGGTCCCTGAAGCTGTGCAGGCATTGCTTGGCCACCATGATACGTGGTGGTGCCCCAAGCAATGGATAATGGTACCGAGACCTCAACAATAGGCTGAGATGGAAAGGGCCTTGAAAGATAAAGGTACTGACCAGTGGAATCGTAGTAATAGAACGGGCCTTGCGAGCTCGGATCCTAGACAACTTGCAAATAGCGATCATATGGCCCCCCTGTAGGAGTGGGACCAGAAGAGGGCGGGGAATTTTGTGCAGGATGAACAACTCTGGGTGTATGTGCCGGCGGGCTACTACTTACTAGGCCATGAGACAGACCAGCAACAATAGTCATAGCTGAAGATGCCGTAACGGCACTAACAACCGGTGTTGAATACGCTACACAAACAGTCAGAACAGTTGGAACTGAAGTGACGTGTGTATTGTGAACTTGTGGAATAAAAGATCCCGTAGTGGGAGTGATGTGGTGATCCCACATGGTACTTGAAGAGGGGTTCCTAGTACCCATATTATCCCTCAAATACTTATAGTGTGAGGGGACCAGGGATGTGGCCGGGATAGGAGTTTCGATACTTGACAAAATAGGTGTCTCACTCACTCTAGGAGATGTGTCATCCATGTCAGAGGAAGACATTGGGGTCGAAACACTAGTAGGGGTAAAAGGAATATCGTCTTTGTAAGGCTCCCAAATGGGGTTCCAGTGAAATTCGTAAGCCTCATCGTTTGGAGCGCGAGAGTTAATCGGTTGGATACTCGGAATAATAGGGAGAGTATCACTCACAACTGGTACCTCAGGAGCAACAGAAGAAGGAGACCCTTGGTCACTTGGAACGGGAGACGGGATCAATGATTTCGCCAGGATGACAAATTTCAAAAAATCCTAGGGAAACTAACGAGAAAGGACCCTACTCAAACTAACGCAAACAAGATCTAACTAGGTAAATGTTAATCGCGGCTGAATAAATTTTAAGACGCAAGGACATAACTTGACCTTTTCATTTTTTAAGAGTCGAGAAAAGGACAAAAAGATGACTCTAGTCGCCTTCAAATGTTTAATGAGCCTGAAGTGACAAGTGCTCAGATGGACCTTTTCTTTTAGGGAGTCTGAAAAGGAATGAAAGTGACTACTCTGGAGAAACTAGGCAAAAGGGTTTACCAAACAAATCTGTAAAACTGCATATACACCTTGGCAATCATATGGAAACCAAGGACTTTCCATATGGCAGTCAATCTTCCCGAATGTTGTGTTCGGTGCATTACGGCCTGTGAGGTGGCAGACACGGATTCCTATGGATAAAGGATGATAACCTAGTGGGGTCTCCCCATATACTCGACTGTACATGGGAGCTCAAATCCGTGCTAAACCACTATTGTGTCACGGAAGGAGGAATCACCCAACCTTAAGTGAAACAAAAGTGACTAGGTTTAACGACGCCAGATCACGTCTCTAGCCTAGACCTCTAAACAGTGTGCATTACGTTCCAATGTGTTTTTAGGTTCATTCAGTTCATTTTAAGGTTGATATTTTATTAGGTTTCAGTTTTCAAGCCTTACCATATGTAATCTCTCAAAATTCCCTAAATGAAAACTATATGCCAAAATATGTCATTTCATTCGATGAATGCTAGTTACGAGAGGGTTTGAGGGCTTTCACGCAAACGAAATGATCACAAAACAACAAATAACTTCCCTAATGCAGCTAATGGAAATTCACAAAGTTTTCTTCAAGATCACTAATCACTAATCAAAATGAAAGGCTTCTAATTCTCATTAACTAATACAAAGCAAAAGAGATTTTCCTTTTTTTTGATGGCAAAGTGCATTAAACAAACTTTGAGAAATGATAACAAACAAATGTGGAAAACCAGTTGACCCCAAACAACTGTGATCTGTGTCCGGGTAGTGAAAATAAATCGAAACAATGTCAAGATTGGTTCAACAACAATCACTTAAACAATCAACCAAAGGCAAGAAAAGAGGAAGGCTCAATCAAACCAATAGCAAGCAGTAAACGAACCTTTGCAAACAAGTAACCAAGCAAGGCTTATCCAACAAACTTGGAATAATACAACTAGGTCACAAAGCAAAAAGGCAAGATTCGCTCAAAAAAACTCACAAGAGAGTGCTTCAACCTCCAAACAGTGAAGAACAAGTCATAAACCAAGTGAGAACAATAGGGGATAGCAAGACCAACAGGTTCAGGAGGCAGAATTGAAGAAATTCAATTCTACAGGAATCAGCGCCGGTGATACACAGCAACAATGAGCTGATAAATAACTATGTGTAGCAACAATGCGATGTCAGCGCGAAAGTACACGCCTTACCCGCGATGGTCCGATTTACAGAACCGTCGCGACTGTTAGGTGTATTAACGCGATGAATAGGAGATCACAGAAAGGGGTATGCGATGACAACACAACTGTTTAATTATAAACCGCGATGATGTTCAAAAATAGCCACAATCAAGCCAAAACCCCCAAACCAAGACAGTCAATCTTTAAACAAACAAGGCATCTCCCAGACCAAACCAGGAAACCAAGAAATAGAGAACTAATCCCAAAATTTTGAAAAGAGACCAAAACAAAAACTCAAAGGAAGAATGAACAAAAAGGGAGAAAGGCCAACTCCAAGCTATTTAGTTCGTAAACCAAACCGGAGATTGACTGAAGTGGCGTTGATCTACTTTGCTAATGCAGAGCAATAGCATTTCGAAGGCTACCTGGCCGTGCTTCAGGCTCCGTCTAAAGTTTACAAATCAAACAACAAGGTAAACTCCCCAGTGGAGTCGCCAAATTGTTGTGGAGGTAAATCCCCTCTGTGGACAGAGGCGATCCCTACTAGTCCAAATAGGGTCTAGCAACAATCAAACAACGCTAACACGCAGGTTCCTAATTGCAAATTAAAGACCGATTATGAAGGCCTACCTGGATTCCAACGCTAGTACTTGTAGAAGAGTCGTCGCTCCTGTTCCTTTGCTCCGGCTGGTCACAATCCCCACGATCCTCGTGAACGGACACCTGCACATGCAAAGAACGATACAAACACAAGCATAAAATCCAATAGATGCAACTATATATCAGTCAGAAAGGATATAACTCAATCACCATTATAAAGACAATAAGAGTGGAACCATAATGATAGTCATCTATTATTGATAAACAAATAAGAATACAACCATAGTTCTGACGTCAAATCCTTCTCAAGAGGGTCCAGCCAGCAAGTTCCTCAAGCATTCACCCTTGAATATAGGTCTCCCAAGACAAAACTCTCTCACTCACAAGTTCACACAAGATCAAAACACTTCACAACCTTCCTTAAGCTCTCTAACAATCCCACACTTATCACACCAGCTACCTATCAAGCTCACAACACTATCAGCAACACTCCAAAGACTATGAATTCCAAACTAGCAGCTCATAGCAATGGTGGAGGCTTAAATAGGAGAACGAGTCTCCATGAATGGTGGGAAGATGAGCTTATCTCCAAGGAAGGTGGCTCAAATGAAAAAACAGACATGCCAGAGAAGGGAGGGCGACATATACAAGGCCAACAACCAGGTCTGGAGTCATGTGGAAGGCCGGCTGTTAGAACAAACTCACCCAGACTAGATCATCGCGGGTACATAACTGTACTGGAGCGCTGACATCGCTACTTCATAACGGAGAAGTTCATGTCATCACGAGAAAATATAAGCAATAGTCACGCTGTCTCATGAAATCCGACCATCGCGGGAATCACGTGTACTTCTGCGATGGCAGTGCATTTGGTCTATTTTGGAGCGCTCATCAGCGCGTTTATTTTGACAACGGTCGCGATGATGCAGAAACTTTGGTAAAGTGGGTCATTTGGCAGCATCAAAGAGCATGAGCATGAATGATTTGGACTCATAACATAGTAGGAAGACTGGGATGAAGGCAGTGACAAATTACTATGTAACACCCCTGAGCCGACTCTTGGTCAATACCTACACATAGCAAAGACAAACGTAATATCACAGCATAAAACCTTGATAAACAAATGCATGAACATATAAAAAATATCTAGTTGCATATAACTAAGCCACTCATGCTAGAAGATATTAGATCAACATATAAACAAGTTATACTACCAACATCACAGAGTGGAAAACACAATTGCAGTTCTATATTGATGTAGAAAGATTGATTACAACCATCAGTTACATCAGACTTCCCTTACCCCTCCAGCTCCTCTCTCTCCCTCCCTTCTTAACCTCTTCTAATGCCTTAGTCTGAGACTCTGATCGATAGTCAAATAGGAATTCCTTTCAAATTTTTTTACCCCTTTCACAATGGCCCAACCCTTGCATATATAGCATGTAGGGTTAGTGTTGCCAAGTCCTTCATGAGCTCTATTAGGAAAAAGCAGTGATGTTTCCATGATTTAGTGCTCTTTCCCATTTTCATACTCCATTAGGAATTAGTAATTCCCCCAAACAGGTCGAGTTCTAATGTTTCCCTGCTTTTATGAGCTGACATAGGAGAGAATCCAGGGATATTTTCTCAGTCAATTCACTCCTTCGACCCATAGAAACTGATTTAGGGTCACTAACATTTCTCCCAAGGTAGCAAGTAGAGTTACCCTAGGCACTAATGCACCCTTAAGCTTGTTGAGAAGCTTTATAAATCAGGTTGATAGTGTCTAGACAACGTTAGCTTGACAACTGGGTCTGTGAACTTGGTCAGTCCTTCAGTCATCATGTGTTTGTCCTCTGAGCTAATGAGGAGGTCATTTTCCTGTATAACAGATGCCCCCTAAAGTGTGATATCAGAGGCTGCGACAATGGCCAAAATACTTTATATTTAATTGTCCTTTTCTTTGGAAAAAAGAGAGAGAGGATCAGAGCTTTGGGCGGTACGAGAAACCTGATACAACACATATATATAAAACAACTAAAATCATGTCCTGAGTTGGGCATTCCTACACTCAGTAGCTATGTCAGAGTGATTTTCTTAGAAAAGAGATATGACAATGCCGGCCGTTGATAAGCACAATGCGGAACCTATGTCATAATAGGATCATTCTGATGAGATATCTCCAAAAAACAACAAATGGAACTTGGGAGAGGAAACAAGGTTGAGTGATGAAAGCCTCTACCCATGGTATTGATTTCCGCTTCACCAAATAGCATAGATCGATACATGTGAATATAGGCATTGAAGTCGAACATGCACAAAATCGTTTGATTACCAGTCAATAATGGAGACCATTAACAGACAGGAGGATGGCCACCGATAATGGTGATGGTATCCAAGATGCACACTACAATCTAGCGAGTGCGAAAAATGTTTTTGTCATCGAACACTCATAGAATCATTTAGCTAGGAGCCAATAATGAAAACCCTTGATCAAACACAAGGTGCCCTGCCATTGATGTCTGCAAGTACCAAGGCGTTGATGTGTTTCTAGGTCTTCCTCCTAGATAGAGTGTTGAAGTCAATAGGAAGAGACTTGTCGAAAGGTAGGCAATAAGGTGTCCTACATCAGTCAACACAAAATGGGACAAGAATGATTGTTTTTTGAGGAATCTTTTGAGCATTAGGTCAAAGAGACAGAGGGCATGATGGTAGGATATGCTTGATGGGTTGATGGAGGAAATAGAAGATAAAGGTTTTCCCTTGAACAATATAAGGCACGACAACGGTTTTAACCATGTAGCACTAGACTCATGAACACCAAAGAGTGTTAGGATACAAAAATGCAAGAACATTGGGGTATATAGGCTAAACGCATAGGATGGTAAGATTCATATTGACAGGCCGTCACAAGGAAGGTTTATCTGAGGGAGTGCCATGTTTAAGGGAGCGACTACTGCCAAAAAAATCTTTCAAAATACAAAACATAACGCAATTGTATTGTCCACTTTCCCCATATGATTAGTTTAGTGAGTCCAGACGGGTAAACTCAATGATATTTTCATGTTTTAAGAGTCCGAAAAGGACTGTAAAAAGAGCGACTTTATGCCCTATCTTCTTAGTTTAATGAGTCCAGACAGGCAAACTCGTCGATCTTTTCATGTTTTAAGAGTCTGAAAAGTATCATAAAAAGAGTAACTCTATCCTTCATCTGTATAATTTAATGAGTCCAGATGAGATAACTCAGTGGTATTTTCATATTTAGAGAGTCTGAAAATATTGTAAAGAATGACTCCAAGGTGGTCCCTTTGTCATAGTTTTAAACCGAGTGCGACAAAAGTTTAATAGTATAGCTGGAACAGTTCCTTTTCCGCAAGTTAATCTACTGAGTCTGGATAAAGAGAAACCTATGCTCAATAGATGTTTGCCTCATTTTGTTACGAGTATGAGGAGATGGAGTAAACTCGATTTTCATCGTGAAATTTTAATGAGTCACGCGACGACAAACTCAATACCTTCATCGAATTTTAACGAGTCAAATGAAGAAAACTCAAGGTATCCTTTTTAGTTTAGTGAGCGAGGAAAAATAGGTAAAAGAACTGCTCATTCCTTCTTTGTAGATTTAATGAGCTTGAAGAAGGGAAAAACTCGGGGATTTTTCGATTTAAGAGCAAGAAATAGTCCCAAAAAAGAAAGCACTCATATCGTTGTCGTAAATGTTTAACGAGCCCAATGACGAAAACTCAGGGTTTTTTCAATTTAACAGGTGAGAAAAGTTCCTAAAAAGAATGCTCGAAGATTCTTCATAATTTTTTAACGAGACTAAAGAAGGAACTTGGGGTTTTTTTAGTTTTATGAGCGAGTAAAAAGTCCCAAAAAAGAATGCTCAATCGATCTTTTTCAGTTTAGTGAGCTAGAAAAAGAGGGAAAAAGAGTAGCTCGGACCATCGTTGTAAGTGTTTAAGGAGCCAAGTAATGAAAAACTCATGGAATTTTCGGTTTTAGAGTGAGAAAAGATCCCATAAAAGAACGCGCTCATAGAGAATCGCACATGGTCATTCTGTTGCTCGAGCCTGAAAATTCTTTCATCAACACATGAGAAATTTTTTTCAATATGGGGTCATGGCGCATGATAATTATCATTGGAAATGGACTGCTTCTACTTTAATGACTTCAATTAAGATAAGTCATGTCTCCAAAGTTATTATAAGTGAGTTCTTGAGCCTCCACTTTCACCATTTGCATCATTTGAGAGTTGTGAGAGTGTTTTGGAGCTAAAGAGGATCATATTTTCCACAGACGATTGTGGGAGCTTCGAGCGACCATTCGATGTGTCCTCAGTCCCAGGTAGGTGCCAGAACCTTGATCTTACATTATTCAACCTTTTTTATCAATATTTCAGGTGATTTTTTGGAGAACTGGGGAGCCCTAGTTCTTTAATTGTGCCTAACGCCCTCTAGCAGGCTTGTATGGAGCATTAAATGCCCTTTACGACCTACTGGAGGGCATTAACCCTCCCTATATGTCACTGGGGGGGTTTTAGTGCATGAGGGTGCACCCCAAAACCCTAGGCAGTGATTTAATAAGCATTGTTTCCCCATTTGAACTGATTTTTGGGTTGATTTATGCAGGTTTTGAGCCATTATGACTATTCTAAGGAGAGAATGGGCCCATGACCGACAATAATTGCTAATGTGAAATGATCCTGCTTGCATACTTGCATTGCACCGTTGTGGGTTGATGAAGTATGCTAGGTTGGACTTGATGAAAGGCTAGGAGAACCTTTTGAGCTGGATTATCTAGCACTAGGATGAACACGAGCAAGTGTTTAGGATTGGGGATCATGAGTTGGCCATTGATCGAGATGATATATATTTCTTGACTAGTTTTTCATGTAGAGGAGCACGGGAAAACCTGACCGGGGGTAGGCCTGATCCTCAATCCACCCTAGAGTTGGTTCAAACTTACTGTATCCCTAAGAGCGGACTTGTAGCAACAAAATCCCTATAGAGGATTAGATCCAGATCTATGAGGGCTATTTTATGATTGATTATGTGTTTGGCGGGGTTGAAGAGTCCCCACGTTGCATCAAAGACCCAACTGTTGCTTGCAGTTGACTGTGTCCAGCTTCAAATGTTCAATAGGTGCGAAGCAGTGCTTTGCTAGTTGAAGGCAGAATTGACTGCATGCAAGGCTCAAACCCAACAGAGTTTTGGGTATGGAACTCTCATTGTCTCATTCATACTTGAGAGGGTACCTGTTATGTGCCCACTGATGAGCTTAGGTCCCATTTATCTGAGGGAGCCAAGACAGGGGCGATGGGCATCACTTGATCCTCGCATAGGACGAGATCCTATCCAACACTTTTTCGAAGAATATTTCTTCGAATGGCTTAGTGTCCAGATTGTGATGATTGACAACTCTGCCAATGAGGGCATGGACATCACCGGCAACCCTAACTTTATTCTGCCTCCTGGAACCAACTGGGGGCCTCAAGGTAAGAATGATTTTGAGAGTACTTAAAGTATTTTTAAGCTTTTGAATATTTATGTTATGTTTTTGTTGATTTTATGGGTGAACAAGTATTGACATGAAGCTTTTTTCTTGACAAATATGTGGCAGCAGTACGACCTGCAGGTGAACCTAACCAAGTGAGGTGAGGAGGCCAACTACCTGATACGGGGGTGATTCTTGTTGGGCATGGAATCCCCCCCACAGTAGGTTTTAGGGCTCAAAGCCCAAGTTTTGCTCAGCAATGTTGTAAAACTTCACGAATTGCGGGCACGGAGCACGAAGTGTACAATTTAGTCATAGGGTTGTCCGCCCTAAGAATTGTATTGTAAAATACTGTAAAGTCGGCCTAACCATGGTCTACGGACCATGGAATTGTATAAATAGAGCGAGGCTCTAAGTTTTAAAAGTATTTGATAATAGAGAGAGTAGTGAAATAATGGTTCGAGCTTAGAGTAGAGTTCTAAGTGTCTTGGGTTGTAGTAGTAGGAAGTGGCTCTATAGCTGAGTGTGCAAAGGCCTAGTAGAGTCCGCAGCTAAGTGCGTGGACCCCTGCAACTGAGTGCACAGGGTGGAGTCGAGTTTGTAATTGGGACAAAAACCTCATAAAGAGAAGTTTATCTAAATTCTGTGTAATTACTGTGCATTATCTTCTTTATGTTTATATTCATTTATGCATTGAGCGCACTGATATGATTGTTGATTATACTGTAATAACCATAAATGTCACACACACAAATTAAGTAATCATTTGAATAGCAAGGAGCTTGGGTATTACACAGGTCGCGCCCCGAGTAGGGCTACGTGGAAGTCGCACCGCAGGTGGGGAAGGGATCGCAAGTGCGCGCAGTGACAGGTCTAACCACGGAACTCCAGAAGCGCATCAGACATCCCAAGGGTGCGGAAACCTGGTTCTAGCACCCTCCCATAATACTTTGGGTGAGACATCAGTCTGCACTCCGTGAACTATCGCTGAAAGGGCCAGTAATATCGAGATTTGCTTGGCTAAATCACCTATGAACCTGGGTTAGGCCCCACTAATCCAACAAATGGTTCCGTTGCCGGGACCAGGATCTGCATAAAGGATGCCTGATGTCACGCCACTAGAACCCTACAAAGAAAGAAATTGAAGAGTGGTTGGACAAAAATATTCGCGAGTTCGCGGCGTAGGAAAACAAAAATCCGCGAGTATCTAAGGAGCAGCGGTTGGATCGCTACTTGTACACTGAAATCCATGAAATTGCCTTTGCATCTTTTCCATCTGAGTTGTATGAGTGGATCACAAAGCTAGCAAATAGCCAGGGAAGGTGTAGGCTCGATAAAACAATAGTGTGGACTCCGGAACTAGTGCACAGACTAGAAGCCTCAAAAGATAAGATAGCACGAGCTGTGGACCATTGGCTCGACTGAATAATAGGAGGATTTATCACTGAGTTCGCGGTAGACATGACCATTAGCTACAGCGAGGTAGAGCGACATTTTCTCAAGGGACCACGAGGTAAGTATGTTAAATATTTGAACACTTGGATTAAGATGCTATTGTGTGAAAAGCGGGTTATGTGAATAAATTAATGTTTGGGACTACGCGAAGTGAAAAGATCTACAGAAGCGGAAGTAGTGAAGAGTTAGAAAAAAGTCCCTTAATTTCACCCTCGTGGGAGAGCGAGGACAAGCTCGCGAAGGTTTCTCCGAGAAGCACGGTCAGTTTGATAAGGCAGTGAATTCTGGGTTTACCACCTCCACCCACACTGCCACCCACTTCACCCCCGTCACCTCCATCTCCACCCACTCCACCTCCGCCACCTCCATCGTTCAATATGGCGAGTGTGATCAAACTACCAATATTCAGAGGATTAGGGAATGAAGATTCGGACCAATTCTGGTTCGTAGTAAGAGCAATATGGGAAGCACTGGGTGTCATGGATGGTAATATAAAAAAGGCTACACTGGTGAGTGTGTTGCAGGATCGTGCATTAACGTGGTATATCAAGCATTCTAATGACCACCCGAACACAATAATTGTAGATATCTAGAATGCGTTGAACAGGGAATTTAGCAGGCTGAAATCAGAGACGCAGTCAATCATTAGGTTTAAAGAGATCACGATGCTCCTGGGCGGGACCCATTGGGATCTGGACCAAAGGCTAAAGAGTACGATCCGTGAAGCCAATATGACGTTAACAGATGCACAACATCGTGCATGCTTTGTGGCCTCGCTTACGCCACACTTAAGGACGGCACTGTCATAGCAAAAACTTTCCACCCAGGCCAAAGCATTGGAGATGGCAATGAGGTTGCATGAGACCCTGGATTGGGAGTCCAACAGATCCATGCGCAGCTACAGAATCTGTGTCTGGAAATGTAGAGTTTGAAACAGGATAGGGCACCTCGGCCAGAGGTGTGCGAGGAAGTATGGTGCATAAAATGCAAAGGCCAGGGCCATGACAAAGATCACTGTCCAGTGTTCGCAAACTACTTGGCAGGAGGAGGGCAAATGCCATTAAGACTAGAGGCACAGGCGGGGCTGAGTGCGGCATCTACATTATGGTGCACAATCTGCCAGATAGGAGGAAAACATACCATGGATAATTGTCATCTGTTGCAGAAGTATACACAGATGTCCCAGCAGTTGTTTTGTAATTTTTGTAGGTCGGTAGGCCATGACGAACGCACCTACCAAAGCTATGAACTAATGATGGATCAGACTCTTTCCTACAGGGTGCAGGCCAAAACGTGTGCCCTCGACCCAAATCTAGGGATGGCACGCACTAGGTTTCAGGGGCATGGTCAGGGTCGAGGTGGAATGGGACCGAGAAGGGGTCGCAACTAGATAATTTTTTACAATTGCGGAGGGCCGGGGCATTATTCCCATGATTGTACGAACCCGACTAGGATATCATGTTGGTACTGTAATCAATTTGATCATGAGGCAGAAGATTTCCCTTCACTGATAGCGAAGATGTGCGAAAGGGGGTGCTCCAGCGCCCTCCAACCCAGAATTTACAAATGATGAGGTCTGAACCACGCGAAGAAGACCCAAATGTAAACATGATGCTCAGGAGTGATGTGACAATGGGAGATGATAAAGGGAAGCAGCCAGAAGAAAGCGTGTGGGTTTGCAAGGCTCCTACAAAGGAACCCGAGTTTGATTTAGAACGTGCGAAGGAGACATTCATGGAAGCTAAGAAGAGCTTCATGAAGGCCTCCACTTCAGGTAGTAAGGATCAACTAGAACCAGGGATGGATCCTTCCATGCTCACTACCTTTCTGGAGACATGCATGAAACTGCTGCACAACAACAAGGTAGTCAAAGGGCTACAGGAACTGATCACTAGGTGTGCGGTGTTGGGTTGTGTTATATTTTTTTGGAACCTATATTAGGTTGGGCAGACCTACCTATGGTTTTTGGTTCATGGTTTTGGACGCGATGGTTTTCGGCCCATGGTATTGGATGCTTTGGCATGTATAAATATGTATTGTAACATTGAAAGGAATATAATGAAAAATCAAGCTAGTAGTCCCAGTTTTGGGATCCAGTGGGAAAATCTCTGTGTATATGTGTTTTATGTGTTATGCTCTTGCATTTTTTATTTTTCTGTGTTTTAGAATTCATATGCAGGTAATTTCTGTATGGGGTTAAAACCTACATTTGGTATCAGAGTTGTTTTGGCTTCAAGGGGATGCCTTTGTTACTGAGGGGTTTTGCTCGGGCCTGTGGTAGACCCTATTTAGTGGGAGATCTGTGAGATCGATTTTGGTGGTGAAAGAAGATGGCGAGTAGTGGAAAGATAAAGATCGAGAAATTTAATGGTCAGAGTTTTGAGTTGTGGAAACTCAAGATGGAGGATCTGTTGGTGGATAAAGATCAGTGGATCGCAGTAGATCCAGGTACTAAACCAATGAGAGTATCTGATGAAGAATGGAAGAAGTTGGATCGGAAGGCAAAGAGCATAATACGATTGTGTGCCTCAGATTCATTATTTTTGAATGTATCGGGGGAAGCTACGGCGAAGGATTTGTGGGACAAGTTAGGGACTTTGTACCAATCTAAATCTCTGGTGAATAAACTGTTCCTACGGAAAAAGTTGTATAACCTGAGGTTGAAATATGGAGACTCAGTGATAGAGCATCTAAACACATTTAATATTATGGTAAGTTAGTTAGCATCTATTGATATTAAAATTTCAGATGAAGATAAGTGCAGCAGTTTGTTGTGTTCTCTACCAGATTCGTGGGATAGTCTGGTTATTGCAATAGGTAGCAATGCAACTGCCTTGCATTTTGATGAAATAGTCTCATCCTTACTGACGGAGGAGATGAGACAGAAAAATATGGAGAGCTAGAATGATGATGCCTTGTCTGTACGAGGATGGTCCTAGAACAGAAAAAAAAAATAAGTCATCGAGTGGGAGATCTAAATCTAGAGGGAGATCTAAATTTCCAGGAAAACCTGTAAAGGTGGTGTGCTGGAAATGGGGAAAGGAAGGGCACTTCAAAAGAGACTGTAAATCTAAAGCTCCTGATAAAGGAAAGGGATCTGATGATGCTCCTTCTATAGAGGTGAAAACCACCTCAGATGAAAGTGGGGATGTGTACTTGGCTTCTTCAAGTACACATGTAAATCATGAGGCATGGTTGATTGACTCAAGTGCATCCTTTCACTTCACTACCCATAGAGAGTGGTTCTACGAGTATGAGAAATACGATGGTGGTGATGTCTTCCTAGGGGATGACAGGAAGGCTAGAATCATTGGTCGCGGAAAAGTAAAGTTGAAGTTGCAAGGTGGAAGGGTTAGAACACTTCCGAGTGTTCTGCATATTCCTGCATTGTCCAAAAATCTGATTTATGTAAGCAAGTTGGATGATGTAGGTGTAAAAACAGTGTTCGAGAAGGATACCTACAAGATGGTTTGGGAAGCACTAGTATTGATGCGGGGAGTTCAGACTGTAACTCTATACAAGCTGCAAGGTAGCACTATTGTTGATGGGTGCAACAGTTCTATGGTTCTTGAAAGTGGAGCAGAAAATCTAGTGGTCTCTGGAGAGAAGACCATGCTGTGGCATCAAAGGCTTGGAAATATTGGAGAGAAGGGCCTTCGAATACTTCATGATAAAGGTATGGTAGAAGGTATGAGTAATAGCTCTCTAGACTTTGATTTCTATGAAGATTGTGTATATGGGAAGAAGAATCGGGTGAGTTTCCCCTTTGGTGGTAAGAGGGCGAAATAGATATTACAGCTTGTGCATAGTGATGTGTTTGGACCTGTGAAGGTTCCATCACTGGGTAAGTCTGTGTACTATGTATCATTTATAGATGACTTCTCAAGGAATACATGGACATATTTCCTTAAGAAGAAATTTGAAGTCTTTGACAGGTTTAAATAATTTAAGGCTCTGGTGGAAAACCAGACAAAGAAGAAGATAAAGGTGCTGAGGACAGATAACGGTGGAGAGTTTTGCAATAAGGAATTTGAAGAATTCTATAAGAAGTGTGGTATAGCACGGTAGAAGACTACTCCATATACACCTCAGCAAAATGGAGTTGTAGAAAGAATGAACAAGACGTTGATGGAAAGGGCAAGAAGCATGCTCAGTGGTGCTAGGTTAGGACAGGAATTCTGGGCAGAGGCGGTGGAGACAGCATGTTACCTGGTTAACAGATCACCTTCATCAGCGTTGGAGGATAAGACTCCACAAGAGGTATGGACTGGTAAGAAACCCTCTCTTTCACATCTGAGGGTATTTGGATGTGATGCATATGTACATGTTCCAAAGGAGAAACGAACCAAGTTGGATAGTAAATCTGAAAAGTGCATCTTTATTAGGTATAAGGATGGTTTAAAGGGTTATAAGCTTTGGAACCCAGTAACAAGGAAGGTTGTGTACAGCTGAGATGTGGTGTTCAGAGAGGTGAAATATGTTTTTAAACATGAAGTCCAACCAAAGGAACCTGAGAAGATAGAGTTTGAGCTAAAGGAGGAAGAATCAGACTCTACAGCAGAGGAGGAATCAGAAGATGAAGAGCCAAAAACTCCAGCTATGAGAAGATTAGTTCGAGAAAGAAGACAGCCAAAAAGGTATAGTCCATCTGCTTTCTGTTCAAATTTTGCTTTATCTATTACTGATGATGATCCCAGAACTATGAAAGAAGAAGTAGATTCAGAGGATCGAAAACTATGGAAAGAGGCCATGGCTGATGAAATGGCATCTTTGCACAAAAATGAGGCTTGGGATCTGGTGGAGTTGGCAACTGGAAGGAAACCCATTGGAAGCAAGTGGGTGTTCAAGAAGAAGACAAATGCAGAAGGAAAAGTGGAGAAATACAAAGCTCGGTTGGTAGAAAAAGGTTATTCCCAGGTGCCGAGAATTGATTTTGGTGATATTTTTTCTCTTGTTGCCAAGGTAACTTCTATTAGATTACTTTTATCTGTTGTTGCTGCTTTTGATTTTGAGGTAGAACAGATGGATGTGAAGACAACATTTCTTCACGGGGATTTGAAAGAGGAGATCTACATGAAGCAACCTGAAGGCTTTGCGGTGAAGGGTAAGAAAGAACTAGTATGCAAGTTAAAGAAGTCTTTGTATGGGTTAAAACAATCACCAAGGATGTGGTATCAGAAATTTGATACATTTATACGGGGACTTGGCTTCACCAGAAGCAAAGCAGATCACTGTGTGTATTTTAAATTAACTAGTGACCATGTTATTTATCTGGTCTTGTATGTGGATGATATGTTGTTGGTTGGAAATGACAAAGAAATTATCCAGGATTTGAAGACCCAATTGTCCTCCAAATTCGACATGAAAGATCTTGGTGCTGCAAACTATATTTTGGGCATGGAAATTAAAAGAGATCAGGAAAAGAGGAAGCTCTAGTTAAACCAGAGGAAGTATGTCGAGACAATACTGCAGAGGTTTAATATGCAAGATAGTAAACCGGTGAAGGTTCCTATTCCTGTAGGTGTGAGGTTATTTGTTGAACAGTGTCCCATGACACAAGAAGAGGAAGAGGACATGTCCCGTGTTCCATATGCAAGTGCAGTCAATAGCCTAATGTATGCAATGGTCTGTACTAGACCAGACATTGCACATGCAGTGGGAGTATTGAGCAGGTTTATGTCAAAACCAGGGAAGGAGCATTGGACAACAGTGAAGCAAGTTTTCAGGTATTTGCGTGGCACTAGTGATTATGGTTTGTCCTACCAAGGAAGACCAGGATTGGACAGAGTGTTGGATATTCGTGGCTTTGTTGATGCAGACTAGGCTGGATATTTGGATCAGAGAAGATCTACAAGTGGGTATGTGTTTAACCTATTTGGAGGTGCAGTCAGTTGGATGAGTAAGAAACAATCTGTAGTGGCACTATCAACTACAGAGGCAGAATACATGGCAGCCACTCATGCAAGCAAAGAAGCAGTTTGGCTATAGAGATTGTGTTCAAGTATGGGGTTAGTACAAGAAGCTATAAGGATAGACTGTGATAGCCAAAGTGCAATTTTCTTGGCAAAGAACCCCGCATATCATTCAAAGACAAAGCAAATTGATGTTCAATATCACTTTGTGAGGGATATGATAGAAGAAAAAAAGGTGTTGTTGGTATAGGTGGACACTTTGAAGAATACTGCAGATGCATTGACAAAATCTGTGAGCTCTGAAAAGTTCTCTTGGTGTAGAGAAACAATGGGCGTTTCAGGACTGGAAAAATGACTAAGCTATCCTATAGCCCCCTGTGGAAAGAAAACAACAAGAGGAATTGATCACTAGGTGTGCGGGGTCAGGAGAACCACTCGTGCTCTGAAAACTGGGAAAGCATGCATTGCGCATAGGAAGGGAGATGAGGTTAACTGCGCAAATAGGCAAGTACGAAATGGATCAGGTAATCCTAGATCTGGGTTCAGATGTGAATGTACTACCAAAGCAAACATGGGAACGCATGGGCAGACCCATGTTGCAATGGTCCCCTATTCAGTTATGAATGGCGAACCAACAGAAGATTTTGCCCATGGGAAGATTGCAAGGGGTGACAGTCGATATTGAAGGAGCGAGTGCGCAAGCGGATTTTGAAGTGATAGAGATTGTCGATGATAGCAATTGTTGAGGGAATAAGTCCCCTAGGGCTTTAGTTCAGAAACCTAGCAGAGCAGGAGTAATCTGCAACAAGAAACAAGCATTCAACTCAGGCAACATGCTTAAACAAACTAACTGTGTGAGGATGAACATACCCAGATGTCCTTCATTTGGGTAGTTCCAGCCAGGGTTCAAACCCTCTGCAACTCCTAATGATCTTCGAACCTACAAATCAGCCAATTCAAATACACATAGCAGCATATAGATAAAGCATTGTAGTGAAATAAACTTTATATCATATAATTATATGGTTAGTTATGCATTGAAATAGTCATTCATATATAAACCATAACAATAACATCAGATGCATAAAAAAAGTTGATATGAGGAACAAGACAACGTTTCTTTTTATTGTAGAAAACTATAATAAAAACATGGAAAGAGTTCACCTAAGTCTTCCTCTTCCGGCTCCAAGTGGAACCATCCTCCAGGTCCATCCAGTCCCAGTCTTCAACAGCCTCCTTCCATAACCAATACCATGATATCTCCAAGCATATGAGAGAACATCAAAACTCAAGGAAACAAGGGTTTCCTGAACTTGGGGAAGTGCTTGAAGCACAGGGATTCTTCAGACTTGATCAGGGGATAATCTCAGTATAGTAATTCTATCATTTCTCTCCTCCTTAAGGCCTTCCCATTGAAGTCTTTTTATACTTCTCCCAAATTAGTTTTTTAGTTGGGAAACAGTTGGGAACAGTTGGGCCACGGGCACTAATAGGTAATCAATAGGTAAAACCCATGATCTCTGCCCATAGTTAAGGAAATTTAATTTTTTTAAGTGTTTTAACACATATACATGGGTTGGGTATAGACTGACCCGCGTGTACACACTTTTAACACAGGGAAAAGTAGCATACAGGGAGTAAAACACTGTTTTTAAAATATTTGGACCAAGTCTGGAAGGAGGGGTTGCCCTAGGCCATAAACCAAGCATCACAAATACAAAGGGTGATATTTGGAGCTATAACAAATGCCCCCTAATATATGAGGTCAGAAGGGGTACATGATGGCCGAAATGTATTAAGTATATGGAAAGGAAACCCATCAAAAAACTGAGAAGGACTTCACCACATTTCAGCCTGCCAAGCTAGTAAAAGAAGATCAGAAAGAAACAACTATCTGAGGTGGGCATACCCATGCTCAGAGAAAGTAAAGCATGTCTTCATATCAAGTACAAGTGGATCCACTATGTATACAAGTATAAGGAACTTAAAGTACCAAATGGATCATCTGATCATGATCGAACAAGTACATGTCTGAATATCACATATAAGAAGATGATCAATGAAGCTGAAAGATGAGGCTAGTCACTGATGTCAAAAACTAATCCCAATAGTACCAAATGAACATGATGGAATAATATGATACTACATCGCAACTCGGATGCCAGCATATAGGATGTTGCTGTGAAGGACTGCAACATATAATGTGGAATGGTGTCAACTAGCAGCAATAGGAACAACTGACAAGTGCACCAAAGAATGTTGATGCAACTTGAGGTCTTCACTGACCACCGTGGTACATTCCTACACAATGGGAATAAATGATCTAAATTCGACCATGTGAGAAATCTTTTGATTACTGGTCATTGATGTATACCGTTAACAAACGTGAGACTACTTACCGATAATGATAATGAGAGCCAAGGTACCTAGTACAATCTAACAAGTGCGAATAGATGAGCTAAAGTCGAACACCTGGAAGAATCTATCAATCAGGAGACAATGATGGTTTCCCACTGTCGATAGAGAAGGATCTGCCATTGATGACTGCAAACCCAAAGGTACTGCCAAATGGACTCTAGAACTTTGCCCAGAGAAATGATTCGTAGTCAATAGGGAAAGATCCACTAGAAGGAAGGCATTAAGGCATCCTTCATCAATCTAGCATGAGTGTAACATGTAGGCCAATGATTTGGAAGGAATCGAACGAAAAAGATGTAGTAACCTGATCGAAGCAAGTTTCTGGCATACACAAGATGTAGCTATCGCACAATAGAAACCCTCTGAACCAACCAATAATGAAAGCTGACACAAAGGGAAGGAATCCACCAATGGGGTCAAATGGAAACCAAGGCACTACACGAATCCCAATGTGTGATAATGAAAGCTGATGTCGAACAAAAGGGAAACCACTTAGTCAAAGACCCATGATACTGATCGATGCTAAGCACAAGGTGACCTATCAATAATGAAAATAGGGCCAGGGTGTAGCTCTAGGCCTGTCCTCATAGCAATATGTCATTGTCAATAAGGACAAGACCCGCCAACAAGAAGTCAGTGGAGACCTTGTCAAACCAGCATGAGTAAAGGACCAATATAACTGATGTGATGATAGACAAGACACTAACAACCAGGGATGGTCGACTGAAAAATAGGTCAAGAGACACTGCAGAGAGGCTGACTCAGGCTTACTTCCCTTGAACAAAAGCACAACTCAATGATGACCATGTGGCAGCATATGATAACTCTGTATAAGTTAGTCATGCAGGAGTCACGAATGAACTCTCCATATGATTGGAAGCAATAACCAATCGGAGGAGAACTGACTCAATAACAAGGTTACGATGTACCTAAGTCAAACTAAATCCTGCCCAAATGGGAGAGACTTTCTTTTGAGTGCTTTGTTCAAGGGTGACACGACTGACTCTAGCTGCTAACAATATATGGAAATGTTGTCCCGTTCCTGCTCTTTTTGGAATATGTAAATTTTTTTGTCTTTTTCTTTAAGCTGGAAAAAGAATAAAATAATGCTATAGTACAGTGGAAAGAATGAGTGTCAGTGAAACAGATGATCTAGTTCCTAGGATGGGAACATTCCTATGCTCAATGCAGGGAGGCGAAGCTGGTCAAGGACACTCAAAGGGATGTTCCTTCCATGGGTCTGAGGGTGTGTCAAGTTGCAGAAGCTAAGGGATTGCAAGTTTGATTTTTACAGAAGACATGGTCAAAAAGTGACTTAAACATGAGTCCAGGTGAAGCTGGCTCAAGGCCAAAAGGTGCAAATGGTCAAAATGCAATGCAGTAGTACAAATCAACACAAAGGAGCCTCTAGGGTATAAGGCCAGAATGAAGCGAAGAAGCAAAGAGGAATGAGTCTTCAACGCGCAAGTCATGGCAGGACTAGAGAGGACTCCCGAGCCTACTCAATGAAACAACATGGGCAACCAATGTTAGTGAGGTGCTAACTATGATGCCCATGTAAAGGATAGCTCTACCATCGTGTCATGATTTAAAAATCAGAGAGTGAACATGGTTTACTAACCATAGCATGATGGGATCGACCCTATGGCAAGTGTATTGAAAAATGGAGGCTAGTATGCAAAATGCAACAGAAAAATGGTTTCCCTAACCTATATGCCAGTAAGTAAACAATACCTTCCATGACAGGTCAGCAGTCATGGAACCAATATGAAATTTCCAAAAAAGCATCCAAAATGTCCTAAAAAAAACAACCTATTCCCGATAATCCAAGCTCACATGTTAAAAGATTCATGAGACGAAAAAAATCAAGTTTTGAAAAAATTTGAAATTTTCAAAGCTTATAAAATGACTTTTTGACTCACCATTTGTACCATTTGTGTTGAGAGCAAAAGTTGTGGAGAAAAAGAGAGCAAACTTTCCCCCCAAAGAATTGGACCGTTCAAATTGTATAAAAATCATCAGGTAACCCCCAATCTTAGCTTGCATTACTTTATGATTATTTTTAGAAATTTTATTGAGATTTTACTGTAGGAATTTATGTTAAAAATTTCAGCGCGGTGTATACACGGGTTGGATATTATAAACCCACATACATGTAAGCCCTACACGTGACTGTGTATGAAAGGGACCCGCGTATACGCGGTTTGAAATTTAAACACAAAAACTAACGATTGGAAATCAATTTTCTTTCAGGATGACAATCACCTGGAGAGAGGGGGCATACTACCATTGATAATGAAGTTATGAATGATCAGCAGGCCTTAGATGCATTGAGGGGATGTGGTTTATTGAAATTTTTTAAAATGCCAAACATGATGGCCAACACCCACTTGCTTGAAATGTTAATCCACTATTGGAGTATCAAAGATGATGCTTGTATGATTGATCAAATGCCTTTGAGGATAGAGGTAGAAGATATTTACTTTATCATTGGTCTCTCTCGGAGAGGAGAAGTTATACATTCGACTGGCCGAACATGAGGTAGTCTTTCAGTGGAAGACTACGTGCATATATACTATCCGAGGCATCCTGAGAAAATTGGAAGCCAAATTCCAATAAAACATGTAGAGAGTTTGTCCCTGAGGATCTTACTATTCACCATAGCCAGGATAAACGGATCAGCCTCATTGCACCAAGCATCACAACTATCCATGAGCTTGGTCGTGGAGTGTCTCACTACAGTTTTTGATTGGTGTACACCTCTTCTTACCAACATGAAGAGCCATTTGTCCTCCATTCAAAAAGGACAGACCAAAAATTTTGGATACAGGACCATTTTGTGCTCCTTCTTCTTCGAGAAGGTTCTAGGGCTACATCCCAGAGTATCAATTTCTATCAGTAGCCCCTAAGATCCTTGGATGGGCAAGTGGGCCGACCTAATGAAACACCTTGGAGAGGGAGATGTGTCGAGGACTGCTTTCGATGATGAGTTCTTCTCCTGATGGGAACAACAAATCATCGCTGTGGACGACTATCCCTATGCTGGCATGGATTTCAGAGGAGATACGGACTTGGTTCTGCCACCAAACGCCACATGGGGAGAGATACGTAACCATTTTTTAAGTTTTATCAATTTTTAAGATTTTTTTTTTATGTTTTTTAAATATGAAAATGAACTTAAAGATATTTTTGATGGGATTAAAATATTGACATAATGATCATGTTCCAGATGTGGGTCCGGTACGACCAGATGGATTTCTGTGGCATAGGCGTCGCCGAAGAGGTGTTAAAGAGGCAGTTGCAAAGACAGAGAGGGCCCTATATGCAGTCCAATGAAACTTCGTGATATTGACTCACCGAGTACCGATGGAGGCCATAGAAGATCTACTTGAGGATATGCAGCATCGCGTGGTAGGAGTGCCATGCGACTGGGTTCGCCTTTTTCAGCATGTGGCCAAAGCAGTAGTCACCTACTTAGCCTCTCATCCTGAGCTGGTTCATTAGATATATTGGACATGATTATGGGCATTTAGTCCCGATTTTGTATATTGTTTTTGAAACACTTTATGTACATATGGGCGATTTTATGATATATATATATATATATATATATATATATATATATATATATATATACAGTTCCAGATTTTTTATGTTTGATTTTATCTTGATGAATGAATGATATGCCAATCTAATGCTTGATTAGTGATAGAATCTGCTAATGAATTGTCAGATCGTGGAATGTGCAAATAAGTAATAAAAACAAATGATCTTTGCAACACCCTCACTCTAAAAAATTGGTGATATAAATAAGGATCTCGAACCCGATAAATGTTATTCAATTGTGACACTACCAGTTGTGAGTCAAGATACACTACCAACGAATCAATTCCATAAGAAATAGCTTCAGATAGTAAATTAATGATGGCAGTATATTCGGCAATATTATTTGACGCAGAACCAATACATACTCCCCTTGACACCATCAACTGACTAGATGGATAATAAATCACCCATTCTAAGGAAGCAAGATTCTGAGTGTGCCGACTAGCACCATCAGCGAATCCGAAATAGACCAAGTCATCCATCAACACCTGGCAAAGCATATCAAAAAAGTGTCGATATCACAAAAACGACCGATAGAAATATGTACAAAAATACAAAATATACAAAGAAGCCATTGCTTAGTTGTAACCTAAGCAAAGTAGTTCTTGAGGTACAACCCATCAGGGGGCTCCGCAAACTTGTTCCTAGAGATGTTTATAGACATTCATTGAGCCAATCAATATATTACCTTTGGCAGATAACTGTGTTGGAGCCAAAGGAACCGTACAAACATTGCTAGTAAGCAGATTGGAGGACCTAGATTCGACTTCATGCAAAGGAGGATGAAAATATGAATGATGATGCAAACCTTCCAATGGTTGATCTACCATCGTCATTGCTTCAAATATTGCTTTGTCAAATGGAAAGACCATATCTAAGCAATCCATAGTGGAATTAGAGTCAAGGGTCCAAGCTGGGGCCACATCATCATCTAACTCTTCCTCTGAAAAAGGAGTAGCTACAGACATAGGAGATTCTATTCCACCCACCTTCCCGTCATCTGATGTGGTCACAGATGAAGGTAAGGTCCCAAGACCCGAAAAATAATGAGTTCGAACAAACTCGTTCCATATAGGCTCCTTGGAGCATGAAATTGTATCAATTCTAGTTGTAGGAGGGGGAGGATTGAATACACCCATCAAGGAAGAATACATCCCAACTCCTAAATTCTTTATAGGTTGATGAGGATTATCCACCATTGGGATGGTACAATCTGAAGTTGCACGAGGATCACCTAGAGAATAATCTAATTGATCAACTTTAACAATTATCCCCTCGTGAGGAAAACAAAGGACGAAAAACAGAGTCGAAACTACAACATCCATTTCATAAATCCAATTACGTCCTAAGAGGATATTGTAATCAAGGTTGGCATCAATGATTTCTACTTCGACATTAACGACCTTTCCTCCAACACATATAGGAAAGGCCGAGATAATCCCATGTGGCCTATGAGAATGTCCGTCAAATGCTGTCAAGAGAGTAGGTGAAGGAACAGCTGCAGGTGATCCAATTGCCTTCCAACATGACATAGACATTACGCATGTGGAAGCTCCCTCATCTATAACTGTCCAAAAAATATTGGTTTTCTGGTAAGTAGACTTTATCTGGAAAGCCATATGATGAGGAAGTCTCTTTTTGACATTGTGCATATCAAAAGTGAGAGCTAAAGAATTATTTGGATCTACTGCCCCCATTGCGAAAACAAAGCACTTCTTTGAGCTGGACACAACTGGAGTACCTATAAAGTAGACATCGTGCATGGAATCTGAGCCAAATCTTCTAGAATGGATTAGTTCTGCGCTGCCCTAGCATTAGGGTTAATAGTAGCACGCTTGGTGGAACCTTTCGATATCCGAGGTATAGACTAGACAGAGGGTCATTCAATATGAAGTGGGTCCATAGTTCCGGGAACAGATTTATCCTTAGATGTTTCTGCTTCACCATAATCCCATGACCGTGTAGCCACATTGACATTAGAACTCATCATGAAAACATTTGAGGAATTATCCCCCTCTTGGTTGCCCCCTGCAAAGGTACCAGGGTTTGAGTTCACGCCAGCAAGCAACTGCTGCCCTTGGGGGAAAGGGTTAGTTAAGACAACTTGGGAGCTAGAAGACCCTTGTTGCACTAACAAGCACTGAGCATCTTGAATTTTCGGGCAGAGATGAGTCAAATGATCTCCACTGCACAACTTGCATGGAAATTTAACTTTCTTCTTAGACTCATTTCTACCCTCATCGGCACCATCGTCGGGCTTATTTGCATTACCCTTCCCATCCTGATTCTTCTTTTTCCCTCGTCCCTTCTTCTTCCCATCGGAATTTTGATTTCCTTTGGGGTTAGAAGCTTGAACAACATTTACGGAAGAAGGTTGAGAAGGTGTAGGAGTAGACGGTGCAGCTTGATTGGAAGAAGCAGTTTGTATAGACAACTGCTACAATTGGCTCAGAAGGTTCACCGCATTCGCATCAATCGATCCAACAATACCATCAACATGTAGGCCTGGCTTCGGTTTGGCTATATCAACCATGGATCTAGGAGCATCAAGCAAGATCTTCTAAAGAGTCCCAGACTGAGAATATATCAGTTCTAACTACTGGGCGCAAAAGATAGCCTGCTCTTCAGAATAAACTCCAGACATAGAAACATCCTTGGAGATCTCGAGTTGTAATGATTTTAAAAACCATTCGAGACGGAATTCAGGTGGAATTTTAGCTTTAATGAGCCTCTTTCTCCATCTCCATTCCTAGATATGATCTGAAATGTGAGTAGCCATGTCTTGATGAAAATTGGCCAAAAGTTCAGTTCCGGCTTCGTAATGGACAGGCAACTGAAAATGGTTTAAGAAAATGTTAGCCAAATCGGTGAAAGACGTAAAGGTGCCCCCTGGAAACTCTATATACCACTTAGCCGCATTCCTAGTTAAGGTGCATTGAAATAGTCTCAACCTAATCGAATCATCGATTAGGGAGTTAGATGAGCACAATAAATGGAACGTGGTTACATGGTCGCCCGGGTCTTCACCATTCTTCCCTTCGAATTTTGGAATATCCGATGGAAGTTTGGTTGGGACCGGAGGCCAAGCCGGATTGTATCTGATTGGATCATTTGTCAACTTAGTCAAGTCTGGCAGATTAAGCGTGGCCAGAAAAGGAAGTCTTGGAGGACCTTGGGGATTCCACCTAGATTGGGCGGGGTTCCCAAAAGTCTGAAAAGAATGACCTGGATTTTGAAAGGCACCAAGTTGCCCGAAGTAACTGGTAGAACCTACTAAACCAAAAGGTGAACCTTGTGGTCCAGCAAAACTCGGAGTTTGACCAACTCTAGCCGAAAAACCTCCATAACCGGTAAGGTTTCCCTCTAACGAATTATTGTAAGGAGCTAACAGCACCCAGTAAGGGTTCCAAGCATTAACTAAGGGTGGAAAACTTCGAAATGAATTGACTGAGGAATACGTCACACCCTTTGTTATCACAAAACCAGTACTGAGGGCTGCAACTAAGCATGGTCTCATGTAACTATTTCAACCTATCTTTAGACCAAAGATTAGCCTCTTTGATCAGAGAGGGCTCTCTCAAAACTCTTGATAAAATCCTTCACACACTAGATGGCTAACTCTTTATTTACTTATGAAAACATAACTGGTTGGAAACACACCAAAAGATATCTCATTGGGCTATGGAGTCTATAATATCAAGTAGACAAGAAAAACACAGTGATCTCATAGAAATCAAGGCTCTTAGCATTACAAGTCAAACATATTCCACCACACATAGCTTGCTGTATACACAGGAAGTCAGAGCATATAATTATGAATTCTGAGTGATTGCATACAACAAAACCATAAAATAACATAAGGTATAACACATCATCACTTCATTTGACCATGACAATCCTTCGAGAATCTTGAGAAGAGAATAACTCTGTTTTACTATTACTGTCAAAAAAGGTCTTACAGTGGCCCAAAACAACACACTTTTTCTATTAAGTATCCAACCTTTTTTACATCTAAGTTATTCCTATATATAGCCTATCAAAACACTGCTGTACGAGACTCCTCATCAAGCATGAAGGGAGCTCGGGCTTTTGACATAAATGACCTTAACAATAACATAAACAAACTAATTGATTACAAGAGATATGATGCTACGAAAACAGAGGATTCCATCATATTGGCACTTTAAGTCTTCTTCCTTGTATACCCTGCTGTGTCCTTGGAGCTTGCCACCTGTAGTATTGCAATAATAACCATATCCAAACTTAAAACAGATTCAATGTATATACAGCTCCGGATACTTGATGCATAGATGATTCAACAACCGAAAAGAAAATGAAGCCTATATTCTTGGTTGCTGCCTCCCCTCGGTGTTCATATATTAATGATCCATCTTTAAGCCATTTAAACCTTGGATAGTCCCGTGTGACTGAAGAGAACTCATAACCCAGCCATCCCACAACTGGACAAGTGTATCATTTAACACCTCAGCAGCTCTATCCAAACCCTAAAATTTCGGAGATAAAGTGACTTTTAGGCAAAAGACAAAACTTCGGCTTTTTCTTTGAATATTTACACCTGGCCTCCTTTTCAAAATATCTGACTGATCTTCTATAATCTCCATGCTGATATTAAACCATCTCTTTAAATATATGCTGACCTCAGCATTCCAACTCAAGCTTTAAACCTAACCAGTCATCTACAGCAGTTTCGTAGCGCGCTACGAAACTGCTGTAGGTCATCAAAATTAAATATATGAACCTCAAAACAGCAATATTTCAAATCTATGATTCCTTTAGTCTTTCCATACAGGTGTGAAGACACAAAAAAGTCTCAAAAACTTTTAAAAAGACAATGGCCCAAAATATATCAAAATTTGAGAAAACACATTCCTCCTTGAATCATTTAGCTAGCTTGTCTAGCTTTTCTTTCAGGCTGATGACTTCCTCCTTCAACTTCTTGTTCTCTGCTCTTAGACTTGCATTCATTTGTTTCATAGTTTTTGCCTGTTTTAGAGCTGGTACTGTCCATACATAGGCGTCAGATACCGAACTAGCTTGACTGATCAAACTTGTTTTACCTTTCATCACAGCTTTCTTATAACTAGTATATCTCACTGCCTTCTCTTTAAAAATATTATGAACCTGAGGTATCTCCTTACTTGCTCCAGCTTGTTTTTTAATGGCAATCACATTTCCACTTTGACTAATAACCACCTTATTGTCCTTATTCTTGTTTTTAGCTGCTTGGACTATTTCAGAGAAGATTTCAAGTGCCTCTGTCCTAGGCATGTCTGAAGGGACTTTCTCTTTTTGAGCCTTTTCTGCTTCCTTCATTTGCCTCCTAGTCATTGGTCTGCGAGGTTTAAAGGCATACTCTTCACCTGGTTCTTCAAACTTTAACCTTTTGGAAGCCTTTGACTTCTTAGAACTCTCAGGTGAAGATTGTGTTAGATCAATATGCATAGGTGATACCAATTGATCTTGTTCTATTTCAAGTGGTTCAACTTGAATTGGATGTTCTTGTTCTAATTCAATGGCTTCCAACAAATCATTTAGACTACCCTTAGAAACAGGACTCTCTTCCACATGAGCTGATTTTCCTTTTTCTTTGTTCAGCTGGCCTCTAGTTCTTACTCTTGAAACTCTTTCAACTTCACTAGACTTAATTTCATCTTTTCTTTTGTGAGTCTTCTGTTTAGATGATTCTGGTGTTTCTTTAAGAGGCAACTTAGAAGCTTCTTTTTCAGATACTTTAGATGATTTTGAAGTTTTGACTACTGATGCTTCAGGAGTTTCTTTAACTGCTAACTTAGGAGTCTTCTTTGTTGATGCTTCAGGTGTTTCTTTGACTGTTACAGACCTCTCTGGCTTCTTTGTTTTAGCTTTGGGCTTCTTATGGTCTGTTATTTCTTTCCTAATCTCAGCCAAAGTAGTATCCTCACTCCTATCTTCTCTTTCTCTTACAGGTAATGGAGTGAGGCCCGTTTTACTAGGGAAACCGGCCATGAATACAAACGAATCCCAGTCCTTACCAATTTTATGTAGGCTATCCAACACCAATAATTTAACCAGACCATGATGAAAAAGAGATGTTTCATAAGCTTCCTTCTTCAACTGAATCTTGTCACACATCTTAGTAATACTCCTGAATAAGTAAAAAGGGATGTCTATTGAGCTCTTACCAGTGAAGTGTAGTAGCAGCTTGAAATGATATGAGTAGACTTTGTTGTACCGACCTTCACATGTCAAGTACTTCTGGATGCATGTCAATAATGTAGCATAATTCTCCTTAAGATAGCTCCTTGGGACAGCTTTAGTAAGATCTTCGTCTACATATGGTGCCTTTAAGAACTCCTTACACGGACCCATATCAAACTTGAAATTCTTGAACCATTCTTGGCCACCTCTTGGGATTTCTGTGACTGTAGAAATGACTTCAGGGGAAACCGGAAACTCCAGCATGGCCACTTTTGAATTTAATCCCGTGAAGTTCACTGCAAATGCCTTGGTCACTTCTGCATGTCCACCTTTGAGTTTTTCACAAAACCGCCAACAACCAGCACCTCTGAACGCCTTTGCTACTTCCTCATCCCTGAGGGTTACATCTAATCCCTCCGGCTCTGTTCTCACACATCTACCCGAACGGTGCTCCTTTCTTTCCATGTTTCTTTGCACAATTCTACACAAGGAAATGACGGTGGTTTGCAGCACGAAAACACTCTTTGGCTGTAGAAATCAGGCTCGCTTGCAGTAGTCTGTTTAGAATAAAGCTCACGCTTTTCATAGAGCAGAAGACATTCATATGTTATGAAAAACACATTATGGAATGACCACTTCCTATAACGTCCTCCAAACTGACACCTAACTCAATGAAATCAGACCTGATGGCAAAGTAATGGCTAATCATGACACATAAATGGTGTGAGGAAACAATCATAACCGGACTCGTGACTCACTACTTCTCGGATTAGACATTCAAGGAAAAATGCTGCACAACAGCCCGAAACCCCGATTTCGTAGCGCGGGCAGTTCAAATTTAAAGGAATGCGCTACGAAATCGCTGACAAACGGGCCGCTACGAAAACACGCAAACATTATTTAGCAGCAGAACTGACCAATCACACTCGCGCTACGAAACTGCGCAAGTACCTAAGAGATCATACCCGCGCTGCGAAACTGCGCAAGTACCAATGACATGACATGACATAACTAACCATGATGGAAGATGACTAATGCCCTTGCCTTTACACGAATTTCATTCATAACTCTTGAATTTCAAAATTTGAAATTGACATAAGTTAACAAACCTATTTACAAGACTTCAAGACTCTTCAAAAACTTATAGACAATTATCATATACATGGACTATAATTTCTAGTGATAACAGTGGCTCCACTAGGGATAGTGTGCCCCTGTGGTACACTAAGAACACGTAGTACCAGTGCTTTATCCATTTATTACACTCACATCTGGCTGACAAGCATTCCTCTCAAACTTTGTGGGCCTTCTCCTCGGGCTAAGATCTGCTAGTTCAACTTGTCATTTATTGCTAGCACAAAACACTTCAAAAACAATGATTATTTACAATGATCATGAACTACTTGGCAGACTTTTCACTGATAATAATGCTTCAAGAACCTGCCATTAACAGGCCCACCAGCATACTGTGATCCATCAACTTCTTGCAAAATATAAGTATTGTTTCCATGGAAGGCAGAGATTAAATATGGCCCCTTCCATAAATTCTCAAACTTACCATGTTTGCCCTTTTCTTCAATCTTGGCTTCCCATTTCAAAACCTTGTCATCAATTTGAAAAGTCACATCTTTAATCTTCTTGTCAAAAGCCCTCTTGACTCTATTCTGATTTTGTTGATAATCTTCAACCACCTCACTTCTTTTTTCTTGTAATGCAATCAATTGATTGATTCTCCTCTGTATGGCATTTGGCTCTTCCTCAAGTCCTTGAATTAATTTCATAACTGGGACACCAAGAGACGTTGGAAAAATAGCTTCTGCTCCGTACACAAGTTCATAAGGAGAGGTTCCAATAGATCTTTTAGTGCAAATGCGATCAGCCCATAATGCATACTTCAGTTTCAAATGCCAAGTTTTCTTGTTTTCCTCCAGCAATTTCTTGATAATCCTCACAAGACTCTTATTTGAACTTTCAGCTAGACCATTGCCTTGTGGATAATAAGCTGTTGAGTGACCAAGAGTAATATGATATTGGTGGCAAAAGTTTATCATTCTCTTAGACTTAAATGCTTGAGCATTATCTGTGATAAGCTTGAGTGGACATCCAAACCTTGATAAAATATTGTTCTCTAAGAAAGAAATAATGACTGCATCATTAGCTTGTCTAGTTGGCACTGCCTCTATCCACTTTGTGAAATAATCTGTGGCTGTAAGTATCCACCGATGTTGGCCTGATGAAGAGGGATGTATCTCACCTATAAAATCTAGCCCCCACTGCTGAAAAGGCGCTTCTACATAAATAGGAACTAGAGGCATAGGCATGAGCTTTCTTTTACCTTCAAACAACTGACATTCATGACAGGCTGCAACCTTTTTATAAATATCTTTGAACATGGTGGGCCAAAAATACCCAGCTCTCAATATTTTGTTAGCAGTAGCCTTCCAATAATGGTGACCTCCACAGTCTCCTTTGTGAAATTCTTCAATCACTCTATCAGCCTCTTCTTCAACCAAGCAACTTAGTAGAATCCCTCCAGCATCCTTCCAAAATAAATTCTGCTCATAAACAAAATATTTAAGAGATTTCAGCTTGATAAAACGAGCTTTAGACTTAGGAAGATTATCAGGGGCTCTGTTGTGCTGTAGTACAAATGAGACATCCTTATACCATCCAGATATCAGAAATTTTTCATTAATTTGAACCAACTCTTCCTCTTCTTCAAAAATTTCTGATATTTCTGCATTAAAATTAATATCACTGCAGTCTAGATTTGAGTGAGTTAGCAACTCTGCTAACCCTTGGCCTTTCACCAATTTAGTTGGCCTAATTTCAATATCATATTCCAACAATTTGGCTATCCATTTCCCTCTTTTACCATCCGGGTCTGCTTGTGTGAGAATTTCTTTAATAACAGCACTTGGCACAAATGCAATAATATGAGAATGAAGCACATAGATTCTAAAATCTTTGATTGCCTTAACCAAAGCATATGCTTGCTTTTCTAAAATGTTATACTTTAATTCAGCATTTGCCAATGTTTTACTAAAGAATGAAATAGGCTGCTCAGTACCTTGATTCCCTTTCTGCAAAAGAACTCCAGCGATTGTATCTTCCGAGGCATAGGTGAATATTAAGAATTCCTTGGAGAAATCAGGGCTAATAAGAACCGGCGCTTGAGTGAGTGCTTTTTTAATTTCTTCAAATGACTTTCTTGCCTCAGCTGTCCATCTAAAGTCTGCTCCTTTCTTTAGCATTTTTGTGATATACTTAACCACCTCTGCAAAGTTGGGAATGAACCTCCTAACAAAATTAACTTTACCAAGAAAAGACTGCACTTCTTTCTTACTCCTTGGCAAATCCAATCTTGAAATAGCACTAACTCTATTTGGATCTATTTTAATGCCTTCTTGAGAAATGATATGTCCAAGCAACTTACCAGAAGTCAATGCAAAGATACTTTTAGTTGGATTCAAAGAAATGCCGAACCTTCTACACTTCAATAATATCTTCTCCAGATGCCTTAAATGATCTTCCTCTTTCTTTGAAAAGACTGTAATATCATCAAGGTACACCACAACTGATTTATCTTTCTCCTCTGCAAAAGCAATGTCCATAGCCCTTTGAAAAGTTGCCCCTGCATTCATGAGGCCAAAGGGCATCTTGGCATACATAAATGTGCCCCATGGTGTGGTAAAAGCTGTCTTCTCCTGATCCTCTGGGTGAACAAGGATCTGATTGTACCCTGAAAAACCATCTAACATTGACATTCTCTGAGAGCCTACAATATTTTGCAACATGAGATCCATTTTAGGAAGAGGATAATTGTCTTTGAGTGAAGCCTTGTTTAAATTTCTAAAATCTATGCAAATCCTTATTTCTCCATTCTTCTTCCTAACCGGTACCAAGTTGGCTAACCAATTAGAAAATCTGATAGGAACAATAATCTTTGCATCATACAACTTCTTAACCTCTTTCTCAATTAATGGCATCAGCAGAGGATTTATTCTTCTCAATTTTTGCTTGAACGGTTTCTCATTTGGTTTGATGGGAATTGTATGTTGTATAACTGAGGAATCATACTGTTTGAGATCAGTATAATTCCATGCAAACACATCAATAAACTTCTTCATTAATTCAATGTACTTAACTTTAAGATCAGCTGATAAAAATTTGGAAATTTTGACCAATTTAGGCGCTACTAAATCACCTAGATTGCAATTCTCTATTTCTTCTTCATTTGCCTGCAACCTTGGCGCCTTAAAAACATCATTCTGATCAAAAAGTTTCTCAAGTGGAATCAGACCCTTAGGAATAAGGTTATTTTGCAGCTGCAACACCTCAGACTTTTCTTTTGTTTCCACTAACATGTTTTGCTGATCAATTTGACAATTCTCAAATTCTCCTTTCAATTCTAAGAAACTTTTCACCTGCTGGTCATCTTCAAATACTTGCCAATTTAGGATATTGTCAGGGATCACTGGCCTATGGCGGACTTTCACTTCATAATTATCAGAAGTATTCTTAGGAATGACAAAAAGACTAGCTGCTACAGCAAGGGAATCTGCCATGGAATTCTGATCTCTAGTCTTAATATTGAAAGTATATGACTGAAATTTCTCCAATAATTCTAACACCAAATTCCTATAAGCTCTCATTCTTGCATCTTTTGTTTGATAAACACCTTGAACTTGCTTTATAACTAGCTCAGAGTCTCCATACACAACAATGTTCTTTGCCTTAAATTCAATCAAATTTTCTAAGCCCAAAACCAAGGACTCATACTCGGCCATGTTATTTGTGCAATCAAAATTGAGCTTATAGGACAAAAACTTACTTTCATCAGTTGGAGACATGATCCAAATTCCAGCACCAGCGCCTTCTTTCCCAGCTGCTCCATCAAAATACAAAGACCAGCAACCAGAGATATCCTCTTCATCATTTTGCTGCAGCTCTTCACACTGATTTTCTGTTTTTTCTATCTGTGACTCTTCTCCCACTGATTCATTAAATAAAATTGCTGATCCCAAACCTGTGTCACAAGAATAAATGGGAAAATTTTGTGGTTTATCCTTACTGCTCACCATATATGCCATCCTTGTTTCACGGTATAATCTTCTCTGCTCTCCAAAAACGGGAATAGTAGCAAAAGTCAAATCCATCTGCATAGTGCCTTTAATCTTAGCTGCCCATGATCTTGAGAGTAAAATCCCAAATTTAGGTGGAACATCCGCCACAACAATATCCATGACAGTGGTTTTGGCTGGGATTTGTGTAAGTGCCACAACCACATCTTTAATTAACCCAATACAATGAACCCTCTTAGAATCAAAAGAAAATAGATCTTTATAAGGTCTGGTCACTTCCAATCCTAGCCTTTCCATAATGACTTTGGGCATAAGGTTATGAGATGCTCCTGAGTCTAGCATGGCATTATGAAGAGTCATCTCATGTATATTGATACTTATATAAAAAGGAGGAAATTCATCATTCTGCTCATCTTCTAGCCTTGGGCCTAAACAAATGATAGGGTTGTCTTCTTGCAAATTTAAAATATCAGCTCCTCCTGGGGGAGAGTTAAGCATTTCCACAATCTTACTCCTATACTTGTTTACTTTCAAAATCTCATTAAATGGGACTGAAATTTTGATTTTAGCAATCTCATTTTCTATGTTGAACACAGAATTAGACCTTTCCATTTCCTTAGGAAGAGCAAGAATTTGACTAACCTTCTTCTCAATAGGAGAATCATTTTTTTCATCAGCTTGTTTTGGCCTTTCTTGTTTGTCCTCCACTGCTTTTGAAACACTCTTTTTGGGCTGAGCTTTATTAGCTGAAATAGGCACCTCTCTATTTCTGAGATTATATTGCTTTTGAATTTCAAAAATGGCATGCTGATACCCCTTTAGGAAATCTGAAGGTTCTTCCTCAACTTTTTGTTGGCTAGACTCATCATGCTCTTCTTTTGTTAAAAAGATTTCTGAATCTTCTTCACCAAGACAATGAATAGCTTCTTCTGGTTCCTCAGTCTCTTCCTCACCATCTACCATATTTTGCTGAAATGGAGGTCTTACAGGAGGATCAGCTGGCTGATTTCTATTTTCCCTTGGCCGTTGTTGATTTTGAGGTCTCCTAAACTGAGGATTTCTAAACCGAGATTCTTGTTGTGCTTGAGGAGCAGCAGTATTCCCAAGTGCTAATTGGTCCATTAACTTTTCCATAGTCTTCATCATGGTTTCAAATTTTTTATCTTGAGCTGAAGTAGAGGGCCTCTCCTCTTCCTTAATTTTGGTCTTAGCCATCTTAGACTTTTTAGCAGCAAGTATATTTACTTCAACTTTGATAGCATCATTTTGCATATCAGCCAATGTAGCAGACTCTCTTTCTCTGAGTAAGAGAGAAAAATCAGATTCAAAGGACTCAGCATATCTTAGTTGGGCCAGGGCTCCAGGAGGTTTTAAGTGAGCTGGAATGGAATTGTAAATCTTATTGAACCTCTTAGAAAAGTTTTGAATAGTCTCATCTGGGGCTCTTCTCAAATTATTATATTCAGTGAGGGCCTGTACTGGATTAGTTCTATTTCCCCATTTTCTCAAAAAACTATCTTCAAACTCAATCCAACTGTGAATACTACCAGCTCCCAAGGCTTTGAACCATTTCCTAACTTCCCCAATAAAGGACTGAGCAAATAATCTCAATTTGACATCTTCATCATCTACTTCATACCTATCAATAAAGTCATTGAATCTATCTACATGCTCTTCAGCTGTAATGTCTTCATCCCCTCCCCAGGTTGGAATCTTAGAAGCATATTTATTTGGTAAGTCATGCAAAACAGCAGGGAGGGCCAAAGGCGCATACCTTGCAGGTACAGCCATGATGAAAGGAGGAACAGCAACAATAGGTATGCTATGACCAGGACTAGTATGAGATGTGAGTTGAGGACTGTTTGGACTTGCAGAAGCTGAGGACAAAATATGAGTACGAAAAGGACTATTAGGACTTTGTAACCCACCAACAAAAGAGCTCCAATTTGGGAGAGGTAACCCAATGTTTGAGTTAAGCAGAATTTCAAAAGGATCAAGCTCCTTGAGCTGTTTTAAATCTTCTTTTTCTAACAAAAGCTCAGAAGAAACAATTTCCCAAAACTCCTCTTTATCTTTTTGTGAAATTAAAGAAGAGGTATCAATACCTCTCTTCTGTAAATCCAAGATAATGCCTATTACTTCTTCTTCATTTTCAGACCTTAATATGACCTCTTGAACCTTATCATCCACAAGTTTGTTCTCAGGACTTCTAGAAAACTCGAAAAATAATGATTTTGAAATATTTGAAGTACCTGGTATATCAGAGAGCTTCCGTTTACTCCTTGAAATGATATTAGGATTTTCCACAGGCCTAGGTGGATTTGGATCAGGGTTACTCCTTGTGAACCTTCCTTTCGAAGCCACCTTTAAACTTTTCAAAAACAAATGGAGTCACCAAGGTAGAGTGCAGCCTCGAAAAACATTTGAACTCCTGCTACCTTCAGAAATTCAATCTTAAGCTCCCGGCAGACGCACCAAAATGTTATCACAAAACCAGTACTGAGGGCTGCAACTAAGCATGGTCTCATGTAACTATTTCAACCTATCTTTAGACCAAAGATTAGCCTCTTTGATCAGAGAGGGCTCTCTCAAAACTCTTGATAAAATCCTTCACACACTAGATGGCTAACTCTTTATTTACTTATGAAAACATAACTGGTTGGAAACACACCAAAAGATATCTCATTGGGCTATGGAGTCTATAATATCAAGTAGACAAGAAAAACACAGTGATCTCATAGAAATCAAGGCTCTTAGCATTACAAGTCAAACATATTCCACCACACATAGCTTGCTGTATACACAGGAAGTCAGAGCATATAATTATGAATTCTGAGTGATTGCATACAACAAAACCATAAAATAACATAAGGTATAACACATCATCACTTCATTTGACCATGACAATCCTTCGAGAATCTTGAGAAGAGAATAACTCTGTTTTACTATTACTGTCAAAAAAGGTCTTACAGTGGCCCAAAACAACACACTTTTTCTATTAAGTATCCAACCTTTTTTACATCTAAGTTATTCCTATATATAGCCTATCAAAACACTGCTGTACGAGACTCCTCATCAAGCATGAAGGGAGCTCGGGCTTTTGACATAAATGACCTTAACAATAACATAAACAAACTAATTGATTACAAGAGATATGATGCTACGAAAACAGAGGATTCCATCATATTGGCACTTTAAGTCTTCTTCCTTGTATACCCTGCTGTGTCCTTGGAGCTTGCCACCTGTAGTATTGCAATAATAACCATATCCAAACTTAAAACAGATTCAATGTATATACAGCTCCGGATACTTGATGCATAGATGATTCAACAACCGAAAAGAAAATGAAGCCTATATTCTTGGTTGCTGCCTCCCCTCGGTGTTCATATATTAATGATCCATCTTTAAGCCATTTAAACCTTGGATAGTCCCGTGTGACTGAAGAGAACTCATAACCCAGCCATCCCACAACTGGACAAGTGTATCATTTAACACCTCAGCAGCTCTATCCAAACCCTAAAATTTCGGAGATAAAGTGACTTTTAGGCAAAAGACAAAACTTCGGCTTTTTCTTTGAATATTTACACCTGGCCTCCTTTTCAAAATATCTGACTGATCTTCTATAATCTCCATGCTGATATTAAACCATCTCTTTAAATATATGCTGACCTCAGCATTCCAACTCAAGCTTTAAACCTAACCAGTCATCTACAGCAGTTTCGTAGCGCGCTACGAAACTGCTGTAGGTCATCAAAATTAAATATATGAACCTCAAAACAGCAATATTTCAAATCTATGATTCCTTTAGTCTTTCCATACAGGTGTGAAGACACAAAAAAGTCTCAAAAACTTTTAAAAAGACAATGGCCCAAAATATATCAAAATTTGAGAAAACACATTCCTCCTTGAATCATTTAGCTAGCTTGTCTAGCTTTTCTTTCAGGCTGATGACTTCCTCCTTCAACTTCTTGTTCTCTGCTCTTAGACTTGCATTCATTTGTTTCATAGTTTTTGCCTGTTTTAGAGCTGGTACTGTCCATACATAGGCGTCAGATACCGAACTAGCTTGACTGATCAAACTTGTTTTACCTTTCATCACAGCTTTCTTATAACTAGTATATCTCACTGCCTTCTCTTTAAAAATATTATGAACCTGAGGTATCTCCTTACTTGCTCCAGCTTGTTTTTTAATGGCAATCACATTTCCACTTTGACTAATAACCACCTTATTGTCCTTATTCTTGTTTTTAGCTGCTTGGACTATTTCAGAGAAGATTTCAAGTGCCTCTGTCCTAGGCATGTCTGAAGGGACTTTCTCTTTTTGAGCCTTTTCTGCTTCCTTCATTTGCCTCCTAGTCATTGGTCTGCGAGGTTTAAAGGCATACTCTTCACCTGGTTCTTCAAACTTTAACCTTTTGGAAGCCTTTGACTTCTTAGAACTCTCAGGTGAAGATTGTGTTAGATCAATATGCATAGGTGATACCAATTGATCTTGTTCTATTTCAAGTGGTTCAACTTGAATTGGATGTTCTTGTTCTAATTCAATGGCTTCCAACAAATCATTTAGACTACCCTTAGAAACAGGACTCTCTTCCACATGAGCTGATTTTCCTTTTTCTTTGTTCAGCTGGCCTCTAGTTCTTACTCTTGAAACTCTTTCAACTTCACTAGACTTAATTTCATCTTTTCTTTTGTGAGTCTTCTGTTTAGATGATTCTGGTGTTTCTTTAAGAGGCAACTTAGAAGCTTCTTTTTCAGATACTTTAGATGATTTTGAAGTTTTGACTACTGATGCTTCAGGAGTTTCTTTAACTGCTAACTTAGGAGTCTTCTTTGTTGATGCTTCAGGTGTTTCTTTGACTGTTACAGACCTCTCTGGCTTCTTTGTTTTAGCTTTGGGCTTCTTATGGTCTGTTATTTCTTTCCTAATCTCAGCCAAAGTAGTATCCTCACTCCTATCTTCTCTTTCTCTTACAGGTAATGGAGTGAGGCCCGTTTTACTAGGGAAACCGGCCATGAATACAAACGAATCCCAGTCCTTACCAATTTTATGTAGGCTATCCAACACCAATAATTTAACCAGACCATGATGAAAAAGAGATGTTTCATAAGCTTCCTTCTTCAACTGAATCTTGTCACACATCTTAGTAATACTCCTGAATAAGTAAAAAGGGATGTCTATTGAGCTCTTACCAGTGAAGTGTAGTAGCAGCTTGAAATGATATGAGTAGACTTTGTTGTACCGACCTTCACATGTCAAGTACTTCTGGATGCATGTCAATAATGTAGCATAATTCTCCTTAAGATAGCTCCTTGGGACAGCTTTAGTAAGATCTTCGTCTACATATGGTGCCTTTAAGAACTCCTTACACGGACCCATATCAAACTTGAAATTCTTGAACCATTCTTGGCCACCTCTTGGGATTTCTGTGACTGTAGAAATGACTTCAGGGGAAACCGGAAACTCCAGCATGGCCACTTTTGAATTTAATCCCGTGAAGTTCACTGCAAATGCCTTGGTCACTTCTGCATGTCCACCTTTGAGTTTTTCACAAAACCGCCAACAACCAGCACCTCTGAACGCCTTTGCTACTTCCTCATCCCTGAGGGTTACATCTAATCCCTCCGGCTCTGTTCTCACACATCTACCCGAACGGTGCTCCTTTCTTTCCATGTTTCTTTGCACAATTCTACACAAGGAAATGACGGTGGTTTGCAGCACGAAAACACTCTTTGGCTGTAGAAATCAGGCTCGCTTGCAGTAGTCTGTTTAGAATAAAGCTCACGCTTTTCATAGAGCAGAAGACATTCATATGTTATGAAAAACACATTATGGAATGACCACTTCCTATAACGTCCTCCAAACTGACACCTAACTCAATGAAATCAGACCTGATGGCAAAGTAATGGCTAATCATGACACATAAATGGTGTGAGGAAACAATCATAACCGGACTCGTGACTCACTACTTCTCGGATTAGACATTCAAGGAAAAATGCTGCACAACAGCCCGAAACCCCGATTTCGTAGCGCGGGCAGTTCAAATTTAAAGGAATGCGCTACGAAATCGCTGACAAACGAGCCGCTACGAAAACACGCAAACATTATTTAGCAGCAGAACTGACCAATCACACTCGCGCTACGAAACTGCGCAAGTACCTAAGAGATCATACCCGCGCTGCGAAACTGCGCAAGTACCAATGACATGACATGACATAACTAACCATGATGGAAGATGACTAATGCCCTTGCCTTTACACGAATTTCATTCATAACTCTTGAATTTCAAAATTTGAAATTGACATAAGTTAACAAACCTATTTACAAGACTTCAAGACTCTTCAAAAACTTATAGACAATTATCATATACATGGACTATAATTTCTTGTGATAACACCCTTGTTGGCTGAAAAACTGATTCCCAGTTCCTATCCCACTAACTGCAGGGTTTGTCCAACTCTGAAAAGGATTAGTACCTTGACCTACGAAGGGAAAATGCATAGACCCTACCGTCGGATTGGAATGTGGTATATGACCACTTCCAAAGGGAAAACCCTGAAAAGAAGTCGATCCACTCATCATGGACATGGAGGCAGTTAATGGTACACTTAATGGAACTGAAGGAATACCTTGAGAGGGCATTCCGAAAGGGAAGAATCCAAAACTGGATGCATGAGCTTAGGAACTTCCACTCGTCGACGGAATGGAAGTAGACCCAAACAAGGATGTGCTGGCAGTAGACCCAAACAGAGATGTAGAAGGGATGGAAATAGTTCCTCTCCCTTGTACTGATATAGGAGTCTGCATACTCGTAGCACTTTTGGTGGATGCCATACTTCCAACAGTGGTCATCGAAGGGATGTATGTGTGTGGACCTGGGCTTGAAGAACTGTGTGTCGGAGTTCCAACGTAAAATGAAGAGTTTGAAACAAGATAGGGAACCTTGACCAGAGGTGTGCGAGGAAGTATGGTGCATAAAATGCATAGACCAGGGCCATGACAAAGGCTCAAAGACCGAAAGCAAATCACAAGGAAACTTTTCAAGTTATCAATTCAACAACTTTTCAAAAGCACTCAAAATGCCACCAAAGACTCAAAGACCGAAAGCAAAACACAAGGAAACTTTTCAAGTTATCAATTCAACACGAATGAAAACTTGATAAAAATAAGTGTTTCAACTTGCACTAAACGATCCGAAATCAGCAAAAAGAGCTTTGAGAAAACTGATCAAGAAATCAGGAAAGACACACTTTCAAATTCATCAACAAGAAACTTTTGAAAAGCAAGAAAAAGCGAATGGCCACAAAATTGATGGGAAGCAAAGCAAGCAAACCATAAAAATGAAGTTTGACACTAATATTGCAGACAATATTCTGTTCTGGAAGACCAAAACGATCAAGAACCTCTATAAGAAGCCTTGCGTGTTCAAACACAAATCATAAAACTCACTGTAAAGCAAATCGAGGCCAAAAAAATTTTAAATCAGGAGAGAATTTGTAACAATAAGCTCACTGAAAAATTAAATTATGAAAACAGAAACTGACCACTCAGAAACCACACAGACCAAGAAACAAATCTTTATAGAAAGAAAGATTTGAAAAAATCATGCAAAAAATTGTATACGCGACAGTGTCTCTACACAGCTGCGTGTACACGTGCTTCTACCAAAAGAAACTCACGTATACACAGTTTCAGTTTATAGAAAAAAGCATGTGTACGCTTCTGTAAACAGACAAAGGTGCGTATATGAAGTTTTACAAGAAAAATAAAAAATGAGGCCTGATGAAAAAGATCAGTCTTGAAGTATGAGTTCCTACAGGAGCAGGCAGTACAATGACAGCAAGCAAACTAAGAACTGAGCCCTGATTGGCACTAAATAACCCAAAATAGGAATAACAAGATTGTTATCCCCAACAAAGTTGCCAATTCTGTTGAGGGAATAAGTCCCCTAGGGCTTTGGGTCAGAACCCTAGCAGAGCAGGAGTAATCTACAACAAGAAACAAGCATTCAACTCAAGCAACATGCTTAAACAAACTAACTATGCGAGGATGAACATACCCGGATGTCCTTCGTTTGGGTAGTTCCAGCCAAGGTTCAAACCCTTTGCAACTCCTAATGATCTTTGAACCTGCAAATCAGTCATTTCGAATACACATAACAACATATAGATAAAGCATTGTAGTGAAATCAACTTTATATCATATAAGTAGATGGTTAGTTATGCCTTGAAATAGTCATTCATATATAAACCATAACAATAACATCATATGCATAAACAAATTTGATATCAAGAACAAGACAACGTTTCTTTTTACTATAGAAAACTATAATAAAAACATGGAAAGAGTTCACATGGGTCTTCCTCTTCCGACTCCAAGCGGAACCATCCTCCAGGTCTGTCCAGTCCCAGTCTTCAACAACCTCCTTCCATAACCAATACCATGATATTTCCAAGCATATGATAGAACATCAAAAACTCAAGGAAACAAGGGTTTCCTGAACTTGGGGAAGTGCTTGAAGCATAGGGATTCTTCAGACTTGATCAGGGGATAATCTCAGTATAGTAATTCTATCATTTCTCTCCTCCTTAAGGCCTTCCTATTGAAGTATTTTTATACTTCTCTCAAATTAGTGTTTTAGTTGGGAAACAATTGGGTACAGCTGGGCCACGGGCACTAATAGGTAAACAATAGGTAAAACCTGTGATCTCCGCCCATAATTAAGGAAATTTTTTTTTTTTTAAGTGTTTTAACACATATATGTGGGTTGGGTATAGACTGACCCACGTGTACATGCTTTTAACACAGGGAAAAGTAGTGTACAGGGAGTAAAACATTGTTTTTAAAATATTTGGACCAAGTCTGGAAGGAGGGGTTGCCCTAGGCCATAAACCAAGCATCACAAATACAAAGGGTGATATTTGGAGCTATAACAGAAATCCCTATCCAACGCTACTAGGAATAGACTTAGCTACCGATATGAACGGAGTCATAAATCTGAAGAAGCACAAAATGACCTTTGAGAAAAAGTCAATACGCGTAGTAGTACCACTAGACCCAGCCAAGGGAACGCGATATACTGAACTGGTGCGCGACGATGATAGTGATGACGATCTCGACTGTATTTATAAGATAAATACACAAGGAGAGGATTGGGTGAATCTGACTGCGGATGGAAGGATTTCATGGGAGCGCGAAAGATCCTGCATTTCAGATTCAGACGAAGAGATAGAGTGATGGCAGAATCGACTACACAAAGTAACAACACTAAACAGCAATATGATGATCAGATCATTGCATCGCGTAAAAACAAAGGCAAGGGAGCTATCGACGTATGATGGATTATCAGAGGTGGATGAATTTTGGAGAAAATTTGAAAGTGCAGTACCAGAGCAGCAGCTGTTCAATGTGCTGAAGTGGGCACTGTGTGCAACACCCGCACGATGGTAGGGTACGCATCAAGGAACTTTTGAAGACTAGTGCGGATACAGAAGGATGATGCACCTACGTTTTGGAAAACCCCAACTTCAAACGAAAGCCAATTAGCTGGGATGGAACAACTTGCGTACCCACCTTTCCTGATGGGTACAGGCATATGTTGTACAGTCTGCACAAGCACACAGCCTAGAGAATCGAAACAAACCACAACAACAGGAAGGGCGACGTGCTTTACCAAATCTCCATGACGAGGCATTTGATAAGGTGCGCGGAGTACTGAACAAGGTTTACCAGACGAGACGAACTGACTAGGACCTGCGCGTGCCAGCGGTTCGATGGGCTTATAGGACCATGTGCAAAAACCTAAGCACGGAGATGATTCCAAAGGTGCAAAACGAAGTAGAAACTGGGATTTTTGAAGGGAATACCAAAAGGAATCCACACATAATAGTTCCCGCAGTTATGACAGCGCACAAGGACCAGGACGAAGGAATCACACAGCTATGTGAGGATGACCTTATAAGGATTCGGAAGGCCATTCAACGAGGGAACCTTAGACTTTGCAAACTCGAAGAAGATCGGGTACGATTAAGGAAGAAAAGCAGGTTGATGGACGCTAAGATCAAAAGACTAGGGAAATAGGGTCACGCAAGCATATGTCGTCGATAAACCAAGGATGACAAGGCAAGATACCGATGGTCATACCACTACATTAGAATATTGTCGTTGAGAATTTATGACTCTGCTACCATGGCTGAGACCACACCTTACCGAATGCCATAATAAGGGGAGTGCACTACATAAGGTAGAACACGTGGCGCCAGCTATCCTGAGGGACAGTGAGGAGTGTCCACGAGCTATGCTAGAAGGTGAGTTGCAGCCTCGTACAGGTGGGGCAACCACCTGACTAACCATAGGGAGCACAGTCTCAGTGCTCCAGACAGTTCAAAGACAGAGCGGGACTCTAAATGAGTCTGTCTGGGAACTACGCGGTGAGGGAGGTGCACGTAGAATCAGCATGGTACAAGGTTGGTGCCCACACACGGGAGGCTGCACTGCCACACGTGTAGGTTAGGAAGCAACCGTTTACGTCACTGTTCATGACGAGATGTTTAATTTAATGCAAAAGGGAGCGGGTGGCGGGCAATTAAGACATGAATTAAGACCTAGATTTGGGACGATATGCCACCAAGGATGCATTAATGACTCAGAAATGGGTGGAACAGTCAAATTCAAATTCAAAAGACACTATAAAACTCCCAAGGCTAGCCACGAGAAAACACTTGTTTGTTTGAGATTTGAGCTATTACGAAGAGCATAGAGTGTTGAGCGCCAAGCAATATTTGAGCCCCCAAGTTCGTGAGCAACCACAGACAGTTCGGACAAGATGACAACTACCAGGAGAGGTGTGGGTTTTGTAGAGAGTACCGCCGAAGAGGCCATGCAGAGCCCTATAGTGTAGGTTGGGGATGCGTCAGAAATTCCGAAATCGCCTCGCATGCCGAGGCCTAAGAAGGATACACAAGAAGCGGGACTAGTCTGCATGTCCCCGCATAATCTACGGTTTTCTAAACTTTTCATGGAAGAAAAGGGCAAGGCTGTCAACCTTGAAATAGATGATGATGAGGAGGACCTATAGGATTTCGTAGAGGAGATAGAGGTGGATGAAGAAATGGAAGAAGACATCCAGCCGGTGCGTGCTGCAACAAAACTGCCCGAGTACGTTCCCCCATGTAAATGGAAAGCTAAAGTACCCAGGGATTTGGATGTCGCTAAAAGCATGCTTCAAACCCCGCTCCTCTCGGATGGAATTCTGTTTGAGGGTTCAGTTCTGAGCTGCATTCCCACAATGAAATTTGAAGACTGGGACCTCACGCACAGCAAAAAGTTCCCACATTTACAGACAGAGAACCTCATGAAATAGAGCAAGGAGGGGTCAGTCATAGCATTAGAGCTACTGAAATGGTTGCGCAGCGTGGAGAAGGCCGGGCTACTCCACCTACTATGGATTCCACATTTTCACCACGAACCAATCACGATCTTTGTCATCGGGCAATTGCTTTTCCTGGTGCACAATGGGTACTTATGGCTAGAGGCACCTATTCCCATCACGACAGAGCTTATTCAAAAGATTTCTTGGCTTCCCTGTAAGGGAAAGGACCCCATGGAGATAGCTGGCAAAAGTGGAGATTTGGCGCTCACAGAGGCCATGAAGAAGAAGTACAAATTATAAAAGAAGAAGAGAGGCTACATAATCAGTAGCATTAAAGAAAAGGGGTGCGTGTAGCCACCCAACTGTTGGCTAGGAAGGTGATGATAAAATGTCGCGGAGACGAGGTACCAGTGTCGGTCGTCGCGCTGGCAGAACAATGCACGGAGGGAGTCCAATTCAACTGGGCGGCATTCCTCTATGAAGAATTCCTCACGAACTGCAAGGAAGTTCAGGTGTAGGGAAAGACCTTCCACTACGCATGGTTTCTCTTGTCCATCTTACTGGTGACAGGGGAACTACCTGATGACAGTCAGTTCCCTCATCTTGAACAGGACTTGCCAGAGGCTGCAAAATATGAATCGTTGTGCACTACGAAGGACGCCACGTGGATCCACGAAACTGAGAGCTTCTGGGTGCTCATGGAGGCAAGCATTTGGATTTGGATTGACACCTATCCCCCACAGTGTATAGCAATCTGCGGAGCTTTGCAGACTTCAAGGCAGATATGCATAATGTGAATATCAAGGTGTGTAAGGATCCGGTGAAAAACTGGACCAAGCTTCCTTTCATCACAATTAATGATGCCATCTTCTCTGTAATCGACTCATGGCCTCCTGAGTGGCATGCCCTAGATCTGGCAGAAAAGGATAGAATAGTAGCACAGAAGCAAAAGGATGCAACCAAGTTGCATGTCACAAAGTTCGCCCAGAAGAGGCGCAATGAACAAGCGGTCGCGGAGGTAAGGGCCTCCTGCAAAGCAGCAAAGGTAGCTACAGAATAGAGAAAGGCCACCGAAAGAGTAGCAGCAGCATAAGAAATAGGGGCCACCGTGACACAGGAGGAAGGAGGCCAAGACATGTCTACAGGACAGGGACCAGATACAACAGAAGGCCTGGACCTAAGCACAACGTCCACTCAACTAAAATGACCGCACGTCATGGAGCAATTCATTCCATGAAAGAAGGCCAAAGCTTCCAAATTGGACGTCGAGCCCATTACATTGATAGAGGGTTACCTTTAAGACATCGGCGACACTGTTCGCGAGGTCACCCGAGAGGCGCTACAAGAAGCTATAACGGAGAAACAGACTATGTTGGGGGCCCTAAGGGCACAACTGCATGAACTTCAGGTGCAGGCCCCATAAGAAGGAACAGTAGCCGCTTAGGGTGCCGTAGGTAAATCAGCAGCAGAGAAACTTCTGCGCGCAAGAATGGCCAACACCATGGTGCTACCAGAAGGAGCGCTAATAGTGGAAAGCGAGGAGGATAGAGCAGCAGTGGGTAGGATCAAGGGACTTGGCCTAAACTTGGTTGCTCTTCTGCGAGATACATTATATCAACTGTAGGATGGAGCAACAGCAAAACTCCACGCTAGGGAAGGATGCGTAGTGCAGATGCTCAGTGAATAGAGAATCAACATTGAGTAGCTTAGTCTCCAGCATGATGAAGTGCTTGTGTAGAAGCAGCAACTAGAGAAAATGGTAGAGGAAGCATGTCGCTGCATTCTAGAGCTAGAAATCACGACAGACGTACCAATTGGAGTGCGAATCCACAAATTAGCCAGTGGATTCTGCGAGGCAAAGGAGGAAGCAACGAGGGTACAGCTAGACCTCAACCTTCAAATTTCTGAACTACGATTAAAGGCACAATCCTCTACACCCCCGGAAGTTAAGGAACAGTGTGCTGGCATTATTTAGAAAGGGTTGGAGGAAATAGGATAGGCAGTACAGAACTGCACTGCTTTGTTGGAAGAATCCTTCACGGTCCTCACTTCTTTACAGGAGGACCCCCACATACAGCACCTCGAAACGAAGGCACGGGAGCCTCAAGTGTAGTATGACAGTGTGCGTGGAATGGCGTAGATAGTTTTCCTGACCCAACGGCTTGCGAAGCTACAGCAGAAAAAGGCATTGAAGGAACAGGTGGATGCCACGCGGCAGAAAGAGGTAGTCCTTAAAGCGCGCATCCAGCCTTGGATTAATGAGGCCTTCCTCGTCACTGTATACATTCAAGGAAAGCTCGCACAGATGAAGGCAATGCATGCCTTAAGATAGGGAGTTGCTCTTGACAGTGATACTTCGGCTAAGAGAGTGGAGCAGATCTAGCAGACTACAGATCAGTGTGTCGCGGACCTCCGAGAAGTGAAGGAATGGTTGGAGGGCCTCCATGCTAAGATCTCTGCACCAGTAGAGTGACTCAGGATGAGTCACGGTGATTGTGTTGGGGGCCTGTTGGGCATGGAATCCCCCCCATAATAGGTTTTGGGGCTCAAAGCCCAAGTTTTGGTCAGCAATGTTGTAAAACTCCGCGAATTGTGGGCGCGAAGCGCAAAGTGTACACTTGAGTCATAGGGTTGTCCGCCCTAAGCATTGTATTGTAAACTAGTGTAAATTCGGCCTACCCATGGTCCACAGACCATGGGATTGTATAAATAGAGCGAGGCTCTAAGTTGTAAAAGTAGTCGATAATAGAGAGAGTAGCGAAAGAATGGTTTAAGCTTAGAGTAGAGTTCTAAGTGTCTTGGGTTGTAGTAGTAGGAAGAGGCTCTATAGCTGAGTGCGCAGAGGCCTAGTAGAGTCCGCAGCTGAGTGCGTGGATCCCTGCAGCTTAGTGCGCAGGGTGGAGTTGAGTCTGTAATTGGGACAAAAATCTAATAAAGAGAAGTTTATCTGAATTCTATGTAATTACTATGCATTATCTTCTTTATGTTTATATTCGTTTATTTGTTGTGTGCACTGATATGATTGTTGATTATACTCTAATAACCATAAATCTCACACACACAAGTTAAGTAATCGTCTGAATAGCAAGGAGCTTGGGTATTACACGGGTCGCTCCGCAAGTAGGGATGCGCGAAAGCTGCACCACAGGTCGCAAAGGAATCGCAAGTGCGCGTAGCGACAAGTCTGACCTCGGACCTCCAAAAGCCCATTAGACATCCCAAGGGTGTGGAAACCTAGTTCTAGCACCCTCCGATACTACTTCAGGTGAGACCTTAGTCCGCGCTCCGCGGACTATTGCCGAAAGGGCCAGTAGTACTGGGATTTGCTTGGCTAAATCACCTATGAACCTGGGTCAGACCCCACTAAGCCAACAAATAGTTCCGTTTCCAGGACCAGGATCTGCATAAAGGATGTTTGATGTCGTGCCACTAGAACCCTACAAAGAAAGAAATTGAAGAGTGGTTGTACAAAAAGATTCATGAGTTCACGGCGCAGGAAAACAGAAATCCGCAAGTATCTAAGGAGCAGTGGCTGGATCGCTACTTGTACACTTAAATCCATGAAATTTTCTTTGCATCTTTTCCATCTGAGTTGTATGAGTGGATCGCAAAGCTAGCAGACAGCTAGGGAAGGTGTAGGCTTGATAAACCAATAGTGTGGACTCCGGAACTAGTGCACAGACTAGAAGCCTCGGAAGAAAAGATAGCGCGAGGTGTGGACCACTAGCTCGAACAAATAATAGAAGGATTTATCACTTAGTTCGCGGTAGACATGACCATTAGCTACAGTGAGGCAGAGCAACATTTTCTCAAGGGACCACGAGGTAAGTATGTTAAATCTTTGAACACTTGGATTAAGATGCTATTGTGTGAAAAGCGGGTTATGTGAATAAATTAATGTTTGGGACTACGCGGAGCGGAAATATCTACAGAAGTGGAAGTAGTGAAGAGTTAGAAAACAGTCCCTTAATTTCACCCTCGTGGGAGAGTGAGGACGAGCTCGCGAAGGTTTCTCCAAGAAGCGCAGTCAATTTGATAAGGCAGCGAATTCCACATTTACCACCTCCACCCACACTGCCACCTACTTCAACCCCCTCACCTCCATCTCCACCCACTCCACCTCCGCTACCTCCACAGTTCAGTATGGCGAGTGCAATCAAACTACCAGTATTCAGAGGAGTAGGGAATGAAGATCCGAACCAATTCTGGTTTCTAGTAAGAGCAGTATGGGAAGCACAAGGCATTGTGGATGATAATATCAAAAAGGCTACACTGGTGAGCGCGCTATAGGATCGTGCATTAATGTGGTATATCAAGCATTCTAATGACCACCTGAACGTAGGAATTGTAGAGATCTAGAAAGGGTTGAACAGGGAATTTAACAGGCCGAAATGAGAGACGTAGTCAATCATCAGGTTTAAAGAGATCGCGATGCTCCCTGGTGAGACCCCTTGGGATCTGGACCAAAGGCTGAAAATTATGATCCGCGAAGCCAATATGACATTAATGGATTCACAGCATCACGCATGGTTTTTGGCCTCGCTTACACCACACTTAAGGATGACGTTGTCACAGCAAAAACTTTCCACCCAGGCCAAAGCATTGGAGATGTCAATAAGGTTGCAGGAGACCCCTATACAAGACCCTAGATTGGGAGTCCAACAGATCCACGTGAAGCTACAGAATCTGTTTCTGAAAATGCAGAGTTTGAAATAGGATAGGGCACCTCCACTAAAGGTGCACGAGGAAGTATGGTGCATAAAATGCAAAGACCAGGGCCATGACAAAGATCATTGTCCAGTGTTCGCAAACTACTTGGCAGGAGGAGGGCCAATGCCATTAAGACTAGAGGCACATGCAGGGCTAAGCGCAGTGTCTGGATTATGGTGCATGATCTGCCAGATAGGAGGAAAACATACCACGAATAATTGTCACCTATTGCAGAAGTATACACAGACGTCCCAGTAGTTGTTTTGTAATTTTTGCAGGTCAGTAGGCCATGACGAATGCACCTGCCGAAGCTATGAACTAATGATGGATCAGACTCTTGCCTACAAGGTGCAGGCTAAAACGTGAGCCCTCGACCCAAATGAAGGGATGGCACGTTCTGGGTTTCAGGGGCATGGTCGGGGTCGAGGTGGAATGGGACCAGGAAGGGGTCGCGACCAGATAATTTGTTACAATTGCGGAGGGTCAGGGCATTATGCCCGTGATTGTACGAACCTGACTAGGATATCATGTTGGTACTGTAATTAGTTTGATCATGAGGCAGAAGATTTCCCTTCGCTGAGAGTGAAGATGTGTGAAAAGGGGGTGCTCCAGCCCCCTCCAACCTAGAATTTACAAATGATGAGGTCTAAACCACCCGTAGAATACCCAAATGTAAACATGATGCTCAGGAGCGGTGTGACAACGGGAGATGATAAAGTGAAGCAGCCAAAAGAAAGCACATGGGTTTGCAAGGCTCCTACAAAGGAACCTAAGTTTCATTTAGAACATGCAAAGGAGACACCCATGGAAGCTAAGAAGAGCTTCACAGAGGCCTCCACTTCAGGTAGTAAGGATCAACTAGAACCAGGGATGGATCCTTCCATACTCACTACCTTTCTGGAGACATGCATGAAACTACTGCGCGACAACAAGGCAATCAAAGGGCTACAGGAATTGATCACTAGGTGCACGGGGGTAGGAGAACCGCGCGTGGTCCGAAAACTGGGAAACCAAGCATTGCGCAGAGGGAAGGAGATGAGGCTAACTGCAGAAATAGGCGAGTACGAAATGGATCAGGTAATCTTGGATCTGGGTTCGGATGCGAATTTACTACCAAAGAAAACATGGGAACACATGGGCATACCCATGTTGCAATGGTGCCCTATTCAGTTACGAATGGCGAACCAACAGAAGATTTTGCCCATGGGAAGATTGCAAGGGGTGACAATCGATATTGAAGGAGTGAGCGGAGGCGGATTTTGAAGTGATAGAGATTGTCGATGACAACAATCTCTATCCAGCGCTACTAGGAATAAACTAAGCTAACGATATGAATGGAATCATAAATCTGAAGAAGCGCAAAATGACCTTTGAGAAAAAGTCACTACGCGTAGTATTACCACTGGACCCAGCCAAGGGAACGCAATATATTGAAATAGTGCACGACGATGATAGTGATGACGATATCGACTGTATCTATAAGATAACTGCACAAGGAGAGGATTGGGTGAATCTGACTACGGATGGAAGGATTTCATGGGAGCGCGAAAGATCCTACACTTCGAATTCAGACGAAGAGATAGAGCGATGGCAGAATCGGCTGCACAAAGTAACAACACTAAACTGCAATATGATGATCAGGTCATTGCATCACGTAAAACAGAGGAAAGGGAGCTGCCGACGTATGATGGATTTCAGTGGTGGATGAATTTCTGAGCAAATTCGAAAGTGTAATACTAGAGCAGCAGCAGTTCGATGCGCTGAAGTGGGCACTATGCGCAACACCCACACAACGGTAGGGTACTCATCAAGGAACTTTCAAAGATTGGTGCGGATGCAGAATGATGATGTGCCTACGTTTTGGAAAACCCCAACTTCGAACAAAAGCCAATCAGCTGGGATGGAAAAACTTGCGTGCCCACCTTTCCCAATGGGTACAGGCATATGTTGTACAGTCTGCACAAGCGCACAGCCTAGAGAATCAGAACAAACCACAGCAGTAGGAAGGGCGACGCGCATTACCAATTCCCCATGACGAGGCATTTGATAAGGTGCGTGGAGTATTGAACAAGGTTTACCAGACAAGACGAACTGACTGGGACCTACACGTCCCAATGGTTTGATGGGCTTATAGGACCATGTGAAAAAACATGAGCACGGAGATGATTCCAAAGGTGCGAAATGAAGTAGAAACCGATATTTCTGAAGGGAATACCAAAAGGAATCCACACATAATAGCTCCCGCAGTTATGATAGCGCGCGAGGACCAGGATGAAGGAATCACACAGCTACGCAAGGACGACCATATAAGGATTCGGAAGGCCATTCAACAAGGGAACCTTAGACTTCGCAAACTCGAAGAAGATCAGGTACGATTAAGGAAGAAAAGCAGTTTGATGGATGCTGAGATCAAAAGACTGGGAAACAGGGTCGTGTAAGCATATCTCGTTGATAAACCTAGGATGACAAGGCAAGATAAAAATGGTCATACCACTGCATCAGAATATTGTCGCCAAGAATTTATGACTCTGCTACCATGGCTGAGACTGCACATTACCGAACACCATAACAAGGGGAGCGCACCACATAAGGTAGAACATGTGGCGCTAGCTGTTGCAAGGGCCAGTGAGGAGTGTCCACGAGCTATGCTAGAAGGCGAGTTGTAGCCTTGCACAGGTGGGGCAACAACCTGACTAACTGTAGGGAGCACATTCTCAGTGCTCTCGACAGTTGAAAGAGAGCACAGGACTCTAAATGAGTCTATTTGGGAACTACGCGGTGATGGAGGTGCACGCAGAATCAGCATGGTACAAGGTTTGTGCCCACGCATGGGGGGCTACACTGCTGTGTGGGTAGGCTAGGAAGTAATTGTTGATGTCACTGTTCATGACAAGATGTCCAATTTAAGGAAAAAGGGAGTGGGCGGCAGGCAGTTAAGACATGAATTAAGAGCTAGATTTGGGACGATCTATTGCCAAGGATGCATTAATGACTCAAAAATGGGGGGAACGGTCAAATTCAAATTCAAAAGATGCTATAAAACTCCCAAGGCTAGCCACGAGACAACACTTATTTGTTTGAGATTTTAGCTATTACGAAGAGCACAGAGTGTTGAGCGCCAAGCGGTATTTGAGCCCCCAAGTTCACGAGCAACCACAGATAGTTCGAACAAGATGACAACTACCAGGAGAGGTGTGGGTTTTGTAGGGAGTACTGCCAAAGAGGTTGTGCAAAGCCCTGCGGTGTAGGTGGGGGATGCGCCGGAAATTCTGAAACCACCTCGGACGCTGAGGCCCAAGAAGGATACACAGGTAACAGGACCAGTCCGCATGTCCCTGAGCAATCCGCGGTTTGGTAAAATTTCCATGGAAGAAAAGGGCAAGGCTGTCAACCTTGAAATAGATGATGAGGAGGAGAACGTCCAGGCTTTCGTAGAGGAGATAGAGGTGGATGAAGAAATGGAAGAAGACATCCAACCAGTGCGCGCTGCAGCAAAACTACCTGACTACGTTCTCCCACAGAAAGGGAAAGCTAAAGTACCCAAGGATTTGGATGTCGTTAAAAGCGCGCTTCAAACCCCACCCCTCCTGGATGGAATTCTTTTTGAGGGTTCGGTTTTGGGCCGCGTGCCCACAATGAAATTTGAATACTAGGACCTCGTGGACAATGAAAATTTCTCACATTTACATATGGAGAACCTCATGAAACAGAGCAAGAAGGGGTCAGTCATAGCGTTAGAGCTGCAAAAATGGTTGCGCAGCATGGCGAAGGTTGGGCTACTCCACCTACTATGGATTCCACATTTTCACCGTGCACCAATCACAATCTTTGTCATTAGGTAGTTGCTTTGTCTGGTGCACGATGGGTACTTATGTCTAGAGGCACCTATTCCCATCATGGCGGAGCTTATTCACAGGATTTCTCAGCTTCCCTGTAAGGGAAATGACCCCGTGGAGATAGCTGGAAAAAGCAGAGATTTGGCGCTCACAGAGGCCATGAAGAAAAAGTACAAATTAGAAAAGAAGAAGAGAGGCTATGTAATCAGTAGCATTAAAGACAAAGGGGTGCACGTAGCCACCCAACAACTGTCTGGGAAGGTGATGAGAAAATGTCACGGAGATGAGGTACCAGCGCCAGTCGTCACACTGGCAGAACAATGCACAGAGGGAGTCCAATTCAACTGGGCCACATTTCTTTGTGAAGAATTCCTCACGAACTACAAGGAAGTTCAGGAGCAGGGCAAGACCTTCCACTATGCATGGTTTCTCTTGTCCATCTTACTGGTGACAGGGAAACTACCTAAGGGTAGTTAGTTCCCTCATCTTGAACAGGACTTGCCAGAGGCTGCAAAATATACGTCGTTCTGGGCTACGAAGGATGCCAGTGGATCCATGAAACTGAGATCTTCTGGGTGCTCATGGAGGCAAGCATCCGAATGTGGATTAATAGAAGGTTGCGCCTATTACCCATAGTGTATAGCAGTCTGTGAAGATTTTCAGAGTTGAAGGCGGATATGCACAATGTGAATATCAAGGCACGTAAGGATCTGGCGCAAAACTGGACCAAGCTTCCTTTCATCACAATTGATGATGTCATCTTCTTCGTACTCGACTTATGGCCTCCCGAGTGGCACGCCCCGGATCTGGCAGAAAAGGATAGAACAGTAGCATAGAAGAAGAAGGATGCAACCAAGTTGCGTGTCACAAAGTTTGCCCAGCAGAGGTGCAATGAACAAGCGGTCACAGAGGTGAGGGCCGCCCATGAAGCAGCAAAGGCAACTGCAAAACAGGGAAAGGCCGCCAAAAGAGCAGCATCAGCACAAGCAATAGGGGCCACCGCGACACAAGAGGAAGGAGGCCAGGATGTGTCTACAGGACAGGGACCAGATACAACAGAAGGTGTGGACCCAAGCACAATGTCCACTCAACTTAAACGACCACACATCACGGAGTAGTCCGATCCACGAAAGAAGGCCAAAGCTTCCAAATTGGACATCGAGCCCATTACATTGACAGAGGGTGACCTTTATGACATCAGTGACACTGTTCACGAGGTCACCTGGGAGATGCTCCAGGAAGCTATTATGGAGAAACAGACTATGTTGGGAGCCGTAAGGGCGTAGCTACAGGAAATTCAATCACGAGCCCCATAGGAAGGAACAGTAGCCACTTATCGTGCCATAGGTAAATCAACAGTGGAGCAGCTACTGTGTGCAAGAATGGCCAACACCATTGTGCTGTCGGAAGGAGTGCTAACAGCGGAAAGTGAGGAGGACAGAGCCGTGGTAGGCAGGATCAAGGGACTTGGCCTAAACTTGGTTGCCCTTCCGCGAGATACATTATATCAGTTGCAGGACGGAGCAACAACAGAACTCCACGCTAGGGAAGGACGCGTAGTACAGATGCTTAGTGCAAAGAGAATCAACATTGAGCAGCTTAATCTCTAGCGCAATGAAGTGCTTGTGCAGAAGTAGCAGCTGGAGTAAATGATAGAGGAAGCATGTCACCATGTTCCAAAGCTAGAAATCGTGACAGACGTACCAATTGGAGTGCGAATCCACATTAGCCAGTGGATTTTGCGAGGCAAAGGAGGAAGAAACGAGGGTACAACTAGACCTCAACCTTCAAATTTCTGAATTGCAATTAAAGGCATAGTCCTCTACGCCCCTAGAAGTTAAGGAATAGTGCGCTGGCGCTATTCAAAAAGGGCTGGAGGAAATAGGACAGGCAATACAGAACTGCACTGCTATGTTGGAAGAATCCTTCACGGTCCTCACTTCATTACAGGAGGACCCCAACATACAGCGCCTGGAAACAGAGGCACGGGAGCTTCAAGTGCAGTATGACAGTGTGCGCAGAATGGCACAGACAGTTGTCCTGACCTAGTGGCTTACGAAGCTACAGTAGGCAAAGGCGTTGAAGGAATAGGTGGATGTCGCGCGGCAGAAAGAGGTAGTCCTTAAAACGTGCGTCCAACCTTGGATTGATGAGGCCTTCCTCATCACTGTAGACATTGAAGGAAAGCTCGCACAGATGAAGGTGATGCATGCCTTAAGATAGGGAGTTTCCCCTGACAGTGAGAATTCGACTGAGAGAGAGGAGCAGATCCAGCAGACTGCAGATTAGTGCGTTGCAGACCTTTGGGAAGCAAAGGAATGGTTGGAGGGCCTCCATGCCAAGATCGTCGCACCAGTAGAGTGACTCAGGATGAGTCACGATGATTGTGTTGGGTGCCTGTTGGGCATGGAATCCCCCCCACAGCAGGTTTTGGGGCTCAAAGCCCATGTTTTGGTCAACAATGTTGTAAAACTTCACGAATTGCAGGCACAGAGCGCGATGTGTACAATTGAGTCATAGGGTTGTCCGCCCTAAGCATTGTATTGTAAACTAGTGTAAAGTCGGCCTACCCATGGTCCGCGGACCATGGGATTGTATAAATAGAGCAAGGCTCTAAGTTGTAAAAGTAGTCGATAATTGAGAGAGTAGCAAAAGAATGGTTCGAGCTTAGAGTAGAGTTCTAAGTGCCTTGGGTTGTAGTAGTAGGAAGAGGCTATGTAGCTGAGTGTGCAGAGGCCTAGTAGAGGCCGCAACTGAGTGCGCAGACCCCTGTAGTTGAGTGCGTAGGGTGGAGTCGAGTCTGTAATTGGAACAGAAAGCTAATAAAGAGAAGTTTATCTTAATTCTATGTAATCACTGTGCATTATCTTCTTTATGTTTATATTGGTTTATTTGTTGCACACACTGATATGATTGTTCATTATACTGTACTAACCATAAATCTCACACACACAAGTTAAGTAATCGTTTGAATAGCAAGGAGCATGGGTATTACAGGGTCGCGCCCCGAGTAGGGCTGCGCGGAAGCCTCACCACAGGTCGCGAAGGGATCGCAAGTGCGAACAGTGACAGGTCCGACCGCAGACCTCCAGAAGCCCATCAGACATCCGAAGGGTGCGGAAACGTAGTTATAGCACCCTCCCATACTACTTCGGGTGAGACCTCAGTCTACGCTCCGTGGACTATTGTTGAAAGGGCCAGTAGTACCGGGATTTGCTTGGCTAAATCACCTCTGAACCTGGGTCAGGCCCCACTAAGCTAACAATGCTGACAGTATTCGGGAGGTTGTGAGGAACCTGGAGGGCTTGAGCATGGGTGTGCCCCCCCTTCCTATGAGGGATATGTCCCCGCTCATATGCAGTGACACATAGTCAGTGTGCCTTAGCGGTTTCTGGTTCCTCTTTAGAGGATAGCTAGAGCAGTCTTATCATTTCATGAATAGTAGGCTCCATTTAGCAGGCACTTTGGTATAGCCAGTGGTTGTTTATAGCTAGGCTTAGTAGCCATTTTGTACTTAAAACACCCAAGTTTTGGAATATTATGATGTAAAAGACTAGATTTGATATATATATATATATATATATATATATATATATATATATATATATATATAAATATATAGATATTTTGGTATTTTATGATGTAAATGTTTTTTAAGTGTTTTTGTAAATTTTTAACTGTGTAAATATTTACTTTCATACATGTATCTATAGTGAATGAGACAGATGTCAATCTAACACATAGTTTTCCAATGAAACGGCAACTGTATTAAATTCTCTAGGAATGTGTTCATATGTGATAACCTCAAATTGATGTTCCAAGAATCGTATCCTTAAATAATGACGTAACAAGATTGGATTATGAATTTGATAATGATTTTTCAATTGCATAACAACAAGCTGAGAGTCTAACCTGACCACCATATTGGAGATGTCCCTTGATGACACTTCAATGAGAAGTGAAATTACGGACATGTACTCAGCAATATTTTTGGTAGCAGTACCAAGAAAGACTCCCTCAGAAAAAAAACAGTTTTGTCTCAGGTGTGGAAATGACCCAAGCAGTTGATGCAATGTGCTGTGTGTGACGATTGGCACCATCCACGTATCCTATGTATGCTAAGGGTAATGAAGGCATCTGCATTATGAGAAATATGTATGAGACAAATACTTCAATAAATACTATTGGGCATGAAATCCCCCCACAACATGTCTTGGGGCTCAAAGCCCAAGTTTTGGTCAAACAATGTTGTAAGACTCCGTAAATTGTGGGCGCAGAGTGCAAATTGCGGGCGTGGAGCGCGAAATGTATGTTGAGTCATAGGGTTGTCTGCCCTAAGTTTTGTAATGTAATGTAATTTCATTTCGGCCTACCCATGGTCCGCAGATCATGGGATTGTATAAATAAGAGCGAGGTTCTAAGTTGTAAAGATAATTAGAGATGAAAAGGACTGGAGTCTAGAAGATAGAGAGCATAGAGAAGAAGTCTAAATGTCTTGGGTTGTAGTAGTAGGAAGAGGCTCTGCAGCTGAGTGTGCAGAGACCTAGTAGAGTCCACAGCTGAGTGTGCAGACCCCTACAGTTGAGTGCACAGAGCGGAGTCGAGTCTGTAACCCAAGAAGAAGAATAATAAAGAGAAGTTTGATTCCAAATACTGTGTATCTGCTTTTGTATTACTTTCTATGCATTTATACTATTTTGTTTATCGCATGCACTTATATGAATACTGAACATTGTTAAGTATAATTAGGCTCATATAGATAAGTTAAGTAATCGGATAATATCGGTTATTAGTAAGGAACTTGGGTAATAACATGGATCGTGCCTCGAGAAAGGTTGCACGAAGGCAACATCGCAGGCTGTGAGGGACCGATAGATGCACGTAGCGACATGTGCGCAAGTTCAAACCGCAGACCACTGAAAAACCATCAAACATCTCTAGGGTGTGGAAACCTGGTTCTAGCACCCTCCCATACTACTTTGGCTGAGACCTTAGTCTGCGCTCCACGGACTGTTGCCGAAAGGGCCATTAACACTGGGATTTGTTTGGCTAAATCATCTCTGAACCTAGTTTAGGCCCATACAAGTCAACAAATGGTTTCATTGTCGGAACTAGGATCTGCATAAGGGATGTCTGATGTCGTGTCACTGGAACCCAACAAAGGAAGAAATTGAAGGGTGGTTGGACAAGAATATTCACGAGTTCGCAGCGCAGGAAAATAGGAATCCACGAGTATCTAAGGAACAGTGGTAGGAGCGCTACTTATATAAGAAAATACATGAAATTTTCTTTGCATCCTTTCCTTCTGAGTTGTATGAGTGGATCGCGAAGCTAGTGGACAGACAGGGAAGGTGTAGGCTCAACAAACCAATTGTGTGGATTTTGGAATTAGTGCGCAGACTAGAAGCATCAGGAGATAATATCACGCAAGTTGTGGACCATTGGCTCGATTAAGTTACAGGGGGATTTATCACTGAGTTCATGGTAGATACGACCATCAGCTACAGTGAGGCAGAGTGACACTTCCTTAAACGACCGCGAGGTAAGTATATTAAATATTTGAACACTTGGATTAAGATGCTATTGTGTGAAAAGCGGGTTATGCGAATAAATTAATGTTTGGGACTACGCGAAGTGGGAAGATCTACAAAAGCGAAGGTAGTGAAGAATTAGAAACTAGTCCCTTAATTTCACCCTCGTGGGAAAGCGAAGAAGAGTTCGTGAAATTTTCTCCGAGAAGTGCGGTTAGTCTGATAAGGCAGCGAATTCTGTGCTTACCACCTCCACCTACACGGCCACCCGTCTCACCCTCTTCACCTCCATCTCCACCCACCCCACCTCTGCCACCACCACAGTTCAGTATAGAAAGTGCGATCAAACTGCCGGTATTCAGAGGAGTATGGAATGAAGATCTGGACTAATTCTAGTTCATGGTAAGGACGGTATGGGAAGCACAAGGAGTCATCGATGACAATATCAAGAAGGCTATGCTGGTAAGCACGTTGCAAGATCGCAGATTAACATGGTACATCAAGCATTCTAATGACCATCCAAACGTAGGAATCACAGAAATTCAGACCGCGCTGAATAGGAAATTTAGCAGGCCAAAGTCAGAGACACAATCAATTATCGGGTTTAAGGAGATCGCAATGCTCCCAAGTGAGACCCCCTATGATTTGGACCAAAGACTGAAGAGTATGATTCACGAAGCCAACATGACTTTGACAAATGGACAACATCGCACATGGTTTGCAGCATCACTAACACCGCATTTAAGGACGGCGCTATCACAACAAAAGCTTTCCACCCAGGCCAAATATTTGAAGATGGCAATGAGATTGCATGAGACCCCTATACAAGAACCTAGTTTGGGAGTCTAACAAATCCACACGCAACTGCAAAATCTGTGTCTGGAGATGCAGAGTTTGAAACAGGATAGGACACCTCGGCCAGAGGTGCACGAGGAGGTATGGTGCATAAAATGTAAAGGCCAAGGGCATGACAAGGACCACTGTCCAGTGTTTGCGAATTACTTGGCGGGAGGAGGGTCGATGCCGTTAAGACCTGAGGCACAAGTAGGACCAAGCATGGCACCTACACTATGGTGCATGATCTATCAGATAGGAGGAAAAAACACTACGGATAATTGTCATCTATTGCAGAAGTATACGCAGATGTCCTAGCAATTGTTTTGTAATTTCTGCAGGTCTGTAGACCATGATGAACACACCTGCAGGAGCTACGAACTAATGACGGATCGGACTCTTGCCTACACGGTGAAGACCGAAACGCGAGCCCTCGACCCAAATATAGGAATGGCACACGCTAGCTTTTAGGGGCGTGGATGAGGTCAAGGTGAAATGGGACCAGGAAGGGGTCGCGAACAACTAATTTGTTACAATTGTGGAGGGCCAGGTCACTATGCTCGCGATTGTACAAACCTGAAAAGGACATCATGTTTGTACTTTACTCAGTTTTATCATGAGGCAAAATATTTCCCTACATTGATAGTGAGGTTGCACAGTACTCCAGCATCCTCCGACTCAGAATTTGCAAATGATGAGGTCTGAGCTGCGCGAAGAAGACCCGAATGTAAACATAGTGCTCAGGAGAAGTATAACCACTGGCAATAATAAATGTAAGTAGTCAGAATAAATTGCATGGGTTCGCAAGGCTCCTACAAAGGAACCCGAATTTGATTTAGAACACGTGAAGGACACATTCATGGAAGCTAAGAAGAACTTCACGGAGGCCTCCACTTCAGGTATTAAGGATCAACTATAACTAGGGATGGATCCTTCAATGCTCACTACCTTTCTGGAGACATGCATGAAACTATTACGCGACAACAAGGCAGTAAAAGGACTACAGGAACTTATCACTAGGTGAACGAGGTCAGGAGAACCACGCGTGGTCCGGAAACTTGGAAAGCATGCATTGCGCACAAGAAGGGAAATGAGGTTGACTACGCAAATCAGCGAGTATGAAATGGATCAGGTAATCCTAGATTTCAGATTGGACGTGAATGTACTTCCGAAACAAACATGGGAACGCATGGGCAGACCCGTGCTACAATGGTCTCCTATTCAATTGTGAATGGTGAACCAACAAAAGATCTTTCCCATGGGAAGTATGCAAGGGGTAACGGTGGATATTGAAGGTGCGAGCATGAAGCCGGATTTTGAAGTGATAGAGATTGTCGATGACAGCAATCCCTATCTCGTGCTACTAGGAATAGACTAGGCCACCGATATGAATGGAGTCATAAATCTGAAGAAGCGCAAAATGATTTTTTAAAACAAGTCACTACGTGTAGTAGTACCGCTAGATCCAGTCGAAGGTGTGCAATACAATGAACCGGTGCGCGACGATGATAGTGATGACGATCTCAATTGCATCTACAAGATAACTGTGGAAGAACAAGATTGGGTGAATCTGACTACAGAAGGAAGGATTTCGTGGGAACACGAAAGCTCCTGCACTTCGGATTCGGATGAAGAAATAGAACGATGGCATAATCAACTACACCAAGTAACAATGCTCAACTACAATAAAATGATGAGATCACTACACTGCGTGACCACAGAAGTAAGCGATCTACCTACATATGACGGTTTGACAGCGGTGGATGAATTCCTGAATAAATTTGAAAGCGCAGTACCAAAACAGCAGCGATTTGATGCTCTGAAATAGGCTCTGCACGCAATGCCCGCAAGATGGTGGGGTACACATCAAAGAAGTTTTGAGGACTAGCACGGATGCAAGACGATGATGCGCCTATGATTTGGAAAACCCCAGCTAAGGATGAGAGCCGGTTACCAGGGGCAGAACAACTTGTGCGCCCACATTTCCTGATGGGTACAGACATATGACATGTAGCCCGCACAAGTGCACACCACTCCCAGAATAGAGAATCGGAACAAAATGTAGTGGCAATAAAGGCGAAATGCGCCAAGGACTAACCACGGAGAAGCATTTGACAGGGTGTGAAAAGTGTTGAACAGGGTTCACTAGGTGAAACGCACTGACTGGGACCTACACGTACCAATGGTTCGATGGGCCTATAGGACCATGTACAAAACCCTGACTGCGAAAACGATTCTAAGGTTGAGGAATAGGGTAGGGACCGTAATTTCTGAGGGGCATGCAATGATGAATCCACACATAATAGCACCTGTAGGTGCGACAGTGCATGAAGCCCAGGACAAAGAAATCACACAGCTATGCGAGGTAGAACACATAAGGCTTCAGGAAGCCATTTGGCAAGGGAACCTTAGACTTCACGAACTCGAAAAATACTGCGTACGACTAAGGAAGAAAAGAATTTTGATGGACACAGCGGTCCAGAACCTGGAAGATGCGATCAAACAAGCATGTCTCGTTGATAAACCAAGGATGGCAAGGCAAGGTGCAGATGATCATACCAATGAATTAGAAGACTATTGCCAAGAATTGATTAGTCTGTTGCCATGGCTAGGACCACATAACACCAAACGACGTAACCAGGGGAATGCACTTCGTACACCAGAGCGTGCGGCGCCGACTGTCTTGAGGGAAATTGAGGATTTTCTGCGGACTATACTAGAAGGTGAAATGGAGCCTCACACAGGCGGTGCGACCACCTGACTAGCTGTAGGAAGCACAGTCTTAGCACTCCAGGCAGCTGGAAGAGAGTGCAGGACTATAAATGATTTTTCCTGTCAACTGCGCACTCTGAAAAATGCGCGCAGGAACTGGTCACAAGGTTCGCGCCTGCGTAGGGGTGCTACACCGCCACATGGGTAGGCTAGGAAGTGACCGTTGGTGCCACTATTCATGACGGGATGTCCGGTTTGAGGCCAAATGGAGCAGGTGGCAAACAATTAAGACAACAATTATGGCCAAGATTTCGGAAAACTTTCCGCTAAGAAAGCATTGATGGCCCAGATTTGGGGGGAACAGTCGAATTTTAATTCAAAAGGTGCTATAAAACTCTAGGGGCTAGCCACGAGACAACACTTGTTCACTTGAGACTTGAGCGGTTGAATAGAGCACAGAGTGTTGAGCATCGAGTGATATTCGATCCCCTAACTTCTCAAAAGACCGCATACAGTACAGACAAGATGACGGCTCCCAGGAGAGGTTTGGGCTTTGAAGAAGGACCCGCCGGCGAGGCCGCGCCAACCCATATGGTACACGATGAAACTGAAGGTACTGGGATTGTGCCAGAAATCTCGAAATCACCTCGGACGCCAAGACTGGAAAAAGATAAATAGGCAATGGGATTAGTCCGCATGTCCCCAAGGAATCCGTGGTTCGGTAAGTTGTCAATGGAGGAAAAAGGAAAGGTTGTCACCATTGAGATAGATGAAGAGGAGGAGGACTTATAGGCTCTGATTGACAAGGTAGAGGAAGAAGAAGACGTGGAGGCAGACACCCAACCGATGCGCTCTACAGCAAAATTGCCCGAGTATGTCCCTCCGTGAAAAGGGAAAGCTAAGGTACCAAAGGATCTAGATGCAATGAAGAGTGCACTTGAAACCCCGCTCCTCCCCGATGGAATTACCTTTGAGGGCCCGCTCCTAGGATGTGTGCCTACCCTGAAATTTGAAGATTGGGACCTCACGGACAGCGAGAAGTTCCCGCACTTAGAGACAGCGAGCATGATGAAACAGAATACAGAGGGGCCAGTGATCACATTAGAACTGTGAAATGGTTGTGCGGTGTGGAGAAGGTCAGGTTGCTTCATCTGCTATGGATACCACACTTTCACCGCATGCCCATCACCATTTTTGTCATCAGGCAGCTGCTTTGCCTGGTGCATGATGGGTACTTATGGTTGGAGGAGCATATTCCCATCATGGCAGATCTCATCCACAAAATTTCTCGGCTTCCCTGTAAGGGAAAGGACCTCGCGACGATAACAGGAAAAAGCGGCGATTTGGCTCTCGTGAAAGCCATGAAGAAAAAATATAAGCTCGAGAAGAAAAAGAGGGGTTACGTTATCACCAACATTAAGGATAAAGGGGTGCGCATAGCCACCCAACTCTTGGCCAGTAAAGTAATGAGAAAATGCCATGGCAATGAAGTACCAATGTCGATAGTTGCATTGGCCAAACAGTGTGCGGAAGGGGTCCAGTTCAATTGGGCCGAGTTCCTCTCTGAAGAATTTTTGCCCAACTGCCAGGAGGCCCAGGAACACAGTAAGACCTTCCACTACATGTGGTTACTCTTATCCATCTTGCTGGTAGCAGGGGAACTGCCAGAGGATAGCCAGTTCCTGAGCATCAACCAAGACTTACCAGAGGCCACGAAGTACGCTTCACTCTAGGCCACCAAGGATGCAAAACAGATTCACAATAACAAGATTTTTTGGGTGCTCATGGAGGCGAGCATCCAAATGTGGATTAATAGGAGGCTGCGCCTATCCCCCATGGTGCACAACAGTCTGCAGAGTTTTGAAAACTTTAAGGCAAACATGCACAATATTTACATCAGGGCGCGAAAGGATCCGGCACAGCAGTGGACAAAGATCCCATTCATAGCCACTGACAATGCGATCTTTATAGTGTTAGAGACATGGCCTCCTGAGTGGCGCGCCCCGGACTTAGTAGAGTTGGAAAAGGTGGTAGCACAAAAAAGGAAGGATGAAGCCAAGCTGCATGTGACACAACTGGCTGAGAAAAGGTGCAATCAAAAAGCGACAGCTGAGGTAAGGGCAGTCCATGAAGCGGCACAGGTAGCCACAGAGAAAAATAAGGCCACCAAAGTAGTAGCAGTAGCGCAGACAGTAGAGGTCGCAACAGCGCAGGCAAAGGAGGGCCAGGAAGTGTCTGTAGGATAGGAGGTAGAGGACACAGACCTTGCAGAAGAGGGCGCAGACCCAGGAACCACTTCGACCCAACTCAAACGATCACGCATCACAGAAATATCGGGTCCATGGAAAAAGGTCAAGGCCTCGAAGCTAGCCATCCATCCGATCACATTAATGAAAGGAAACCTCTACGACACTGGCAAAATGGTTCGCGATGTCACCAAGGAAGCGCTCCAAGAAGTTATGACGGAGCAGTAGACTGTGTTGGGGGCCCTAAGGGCGCAGCTGCAAGAACTACAGGTGTGGTCCCCGCAGGAGGGTACCTTGTCCACCCACGTCACAGCAGGAACGTCGGCAGCAGAATAGATGGTGCACGCAAAAATGGCCAATACGATAACATTTCTGGATGGAGCGCTAGTCTCAGAAAACACAAAGCAGGTGACGCTTAATACAATGAAATACATTGACCTTAACTTGGCTGCCCTTCCCCGTGACACACTTTATCAGCTACAGGATGGGATAACAGCAAAACTCTGCACCAGAGAGAGCTACGCAATCCAGGTTCTGAGCAAACAGAAGATTAATATAGAACAGCTCAACTTGCAGTGTGACGAGTTGGTCGTAGAACATACAGTTGGTATAGACATTCAACGACACTTGTCGGCATGTCCCAGAGTTGTCCATTGCAGCGGACCTAACAACAGAAGTGCAGATCCACTATTTGGCAAGTGGAGTCCGTGACACATGCGAGGAAATAACAAGAGTACAGATGGATCTGAATCTCCAGATTATTGAGCTGCAGCTGAAGGCGCAACCTTCCACTCCCCCAGTGGTCAGAGAACAACACACCAGTGCTATTACAGCAGGGATGGAAGATATTGGAGGTGTAGTCTGAGACTGTACCACCATGTTCAAGCAGGTGCTGGAGGTCCTCACTGTGTTGCAGGAGGACCCCAACATTTAGCGACTGGAGACCGAGGCACGCGAAATCCAGCAACAATATGACAGCATTAGAGGGACTGCGCAGACAGTAGTACTTACTCAGCGGCTTGCAAGGATGCAGCAGGCCAAGGCCTTAAAAAAGCAGGTGGACGCTGCACGCCATAGAGAAGCAGTTCTAAAAGCATGCGTCCAGTCGTGGATTGATGAATCCTTCACAATCACTGTGGATATTGAAGGAAATCTTACGCAGATTCAAGGAATGCATGCACATATGCAGCACAGCATGCCGAAAACAGAGGGTTCAGATGCAAGAATGCAGCAGGTTCAGCAGGCAGCAGCGCAGTGTGCTGCAGACATTCAAGCCGTTCGGGACTAGTTGGAGGGACTTCACGCCAAGATCGCCGCGCTGACAGATTGACTCGAGGGTGAGTCACGACGTTTGTGTTGGGGGCCTGTTGGGCATGGAATCCACCCACAACATGTTTTGGGGCTCAAAGCCCAAGTTTTGGTCAAATAATGTTGTAAGACTCCATGAATTGTGGGCGCGAAGTGCGAAATGTATGTTAAGTCATAGGATTGTCCATCATAAGTTTTGTAATGTAATGTAAAGTCATGTCAACCTACCCATGGTCCACGGACCATGGGATTGTATAAATAAGAGCGAGGTTCTAAGTTGTAAAGATAATTATAGATGAAAAGGAATGGAGTCTAGAACATAGAGAGCATAGAGAAGAAGTCTAAGTGTCTTGGGTCGTAGTAGTAGGAAGAGGCTCTACAACTGAGTGCGCAGAGGCCTAGTAGAGTCCACAGCTGAGTGCGCAAACCCCTGCAGCTGAGTGCGTAGGGTAGAGTCGAGTCCATAACCCAAGAAGAAGAATAATAAAGATAAGTTTTATTCCAAATATTGTGTATCTACTTTTTTATTGCTTTCTATGCATTTATATTGTTTTGTTTATCGCACGCACTTATATGAATACTGAACACTGTTAAGTATAACTGGGCTCATATAGATAAGTTAAGTAATTAGATAATATTGGGTTATTAGTAAGGAAATTGGGTAATAACACGGATCATGCCTCAAGCAAGGTTGCGCAAAGGCAGCATCACAAGCTGCGAGGGACCGATAGATACGCGTAGCGACGTGCAAGCAGGGTCAAACCACAGACCATCAAAAAACCATCAAACATCTCTAGGGTGCAAAAACTTGGTTCTAGCACCCTCCCATACTACTTCAGGTGAGACCTCAATCCGCGCTTTGCAGACTATTTCCGAAAGGGCCAGTAGTACCGGGATTTGTTTGGCTAACTCATCTCTGAACCTGGGTTAGGCCCATACAAGCCAACACATACCAAAAAATCTAGTCACATCAAAAAAAGAAGCAAAGCTTATAAATACATAAAATTACAAAGCACATGCCTAGTGCAGTACTACGCATAATACCTTTTCAGATAGAGCCAATTTTGGGGCTCTACAAGCGGGACTCCTTCCTAGTCCTGAAGCTCATATGCCCCTTTTGAGAGGGCTTTCTTGATGGGATATGGAATGAGCCATAAGGGTTGAAGTGTTCCTGCCCCCAAGAGGTCATGTTTTTTATCATAGAGTAAAACAAGATCTCCCTCTTGGTAAGAACAAGGCTTGACCTTTTTGTCGTACTGGGCTTTGACCTGGCGCTTGTGGGCTTCGAGTGCCAATTCGGCATCTCGACGGGTTTCATCCAGTTGATTTAGGTATAGCAGGCGCTCTTCTTCGGTAGTAGTGTCAGGAAAGAGTTCAACAATGATTTGTAAGGAAGGAATCTGACACTCGATTGGTAAAACTACTTCCAGGCCATAAGCTAGTTGAAAAGGTGTGAAGCCTATAGCAGTTTTAACTGAAGTTTGGTATGCCCATAGCACAGGATATAAAATTTGATGCCAGTGGGTTTTATGATTCCCTACTAACCTATGGATCATGGTTTTTAAGATGCCATTGACGGCCTCTACTTGACCATTAGCTTGGGGGTAGTAGGAGGATGATTGATCCTGGCGAAAACCGAGCAGTGATGTTAAGTCAGACATCATGTGATTCTGAAAATGAGACCCATGGTCTGTAACGATCATGCAGGGCACACCAAAGTGACAGATGACCTGATTAAACAAGAATAGTGCCACAGTTTCTCCATCGGCCCAGAAGGTGGGAAGGGCTTCAACCCATTTCATGAAATAGTCCACAGCTACAATAATATAGTTGTGTCCAACAGAGGAAACGGGGTTGCAAGTTACGAAGTCTATCCCCCATTTTGCAGAGGGGCTGACAGAGATAACCAAGTGCAGTAGGGCCGAAGGTGCGCAAATTTTCTTTGTAAACACTTGACAAGGATGCCATTGCCAGATAGCCTTGATACAATCTTTGAACAAGGTCGGCCAGTAGTAGCCTACGCACAAATTTTTTGAGAAGTAGATATGCCAAAAAGATGACCACCACATGCCCCAGCATGGAAATCATTTAAAACGTGTTCTGCCTCTTCATGAGTGAGGCAATGTCGAAGAACGGTATCTGCACCACGGCGATATAATGTATCATTAACCACTAAATAGTGCTGCGCTTGGTGGCAGATGTGATGACAGTCACCTGATGATAGCTCAGGGCAGAAACGTTGCGCTTGGAGGTAGAAAAGAATGTCACCATACCAAGGGTCAGTAGTGTCGATAAGATAGACAGCTTCATCCGGAAGAGGATCGTGGGCTATCTCATTAGGATCAACAATGGGAAGATCCGACAAAAGTTCGGCGAAGACTAAGGAATTTTTCGCCTTGGCAGCAGTGAAAACCAAATCAAATTGTTGGAGGATCATGATCCATTTTGAATATTTCCCTCCAATTACTTGACGAGACAAAATGTGTCTCATGGGATTCTCCAAGGTGATGATAGTAGTCTGTCGCAGTAGTATGTAATGTCAGAAGTGGTTGACAGCAAAGACAACTGCCAAGGAAAACTTTTCCACATGTGAATATCTGAGTTCAAGCCCAGCCAGACCTTTCGACAGATAATATATCACATGTTCACTCCGGTCATCATGAGTTTGAACCAAGACCATTCCTAGAGAGGATGGCGAGGCGATCAGGTATAGAAGAAATTCACGCCCATAATTGGGAGCGCTAAGGATTGGGGCTGATATAAGCACCTTTTTCAAGGCATCAAATGATTGTTGAGCTTGATCATCCCACATATACAACACTCCCTTCTTAAGTAGGTGCATAAAGCCTTTCGTCAACTCAGCATAATTTACGATGAACCATCGTAAAAAGTTTGCTTTCCCTTGCAAACATTGGAGCTACAGAATGGATTGTGGTTCGAGAAATTGAGTAATTGCCTTTACCTTATCGGGATCAACCCTAATACCATACTTGGAGAAAATGAATCCAAGTAAGCGTCCATACTCGACAAAGAAAATGAATTTATGTGGATTCAGACATATGTTGTAAAATTGACACCTAAGAAAGATAGCTCTTAAATGATCTAGGTGCAGCGCTCGCTTCTTGGAATGGGCAGGAAGGTCATCCAACTAAGCCTAAACGATATGTCTGATATCGTGAAACACGTAGTCCATGGCCCTTTGAAATGTTGCTCCAACATTCTTTAAACTGAATGGTAGTTTTCAATAGGCAAATATTCCCCATGGGCAAACTAAGGCGGTCTTATGCTGGTCTTTTGGTTTTATAGCAATCTAGTTGTAACCTGAGAACCCATCCATGAATGAGAATGATTCACAACCGGCATAGTTGTCAATGATTTGGTCAATGAACGATGTCGGATAATTATCCTTCGGACACGTGACGTTCAAGTCTCGATAGTCGACACATACACGGATGGTTCCTTGTTTCTTATCGATAAGAACCAGATTGGAAACCCATTCTGTTAAGGGAACAGGATAGATGAAACCAGCACGTAACAACTTTTCCACCTTAGTCTTGATGGTTGTCATTTTGCAGGGGTGGACTAGTCAAAGCCTTTGGCGGACAGGTTTAGCATTTTCGTATATCTTGATCTCATGCTCGACAATAGAAGGATCTATGCCAAGAATTTCCTCGTAAGACCAAGCGAATACATTGCGGAATTCCTTAAAAAGGCAGGTGAAGCTTGCAATTTCCTCAGGATTGCAATTTGCTCCAACCTGGATGTTTTCTACGATGCCTGTCGTGACAGAAATATTGATGAGCAATGTCTTTGAAATATTTCCCATGTTTCCTTCCGAGTCCAAAGTTTGGATAGTCGTATATGGTGAGGAAATGATTTTAGGTGCGTCAGATGACAGGGTTTGAAGAGGCATCATGTCCGAATCAGATATCAAAACATGATGGTGCAATTCCTCCCAAGGTCACTCTTCTAAAATCATGATCTCCCTAATAGCTTCATCCATAGGTAGGACTTGATTGAGGGGATCGAAAGAAGGAGCAGTTATGGGAGGGGCAGTGGTACCGTTGGTCGTGACCAAAGTGACTAGAGACTCGGATGCAGATTGAATGGCCTGGTAGGCCAATTCAGCTGGTGACGACAACATTTGTTCTCCATAAGTGTCAATGTTTGAAGGGGCCATTAGGATCCAAGGATTTTTCGATTCGTGAGGAATGGATGAAACCATATTGACCGTCTATGGAACCACTAGCGGAAAAAGAGGGAAACAACCCATCAGGGAAGAGCCCTTCAATAGACAAATTCCAATACTAACGTAAGAGTCAGGTACACCACCCACTAAGGGTATAGAGCCACTAGGTAACGGGGAATAATCAAGGGTGCAAAAGGACAGCTTGTACTATCTTTCCATCCAATTTAAATAGGATGATTTGAAAGAAAGTAAACACAATGGCAGTCATGGCGTAAGTCCAACTGCGACCCAACAATATATTATAGTCAAGCTTTCTATCTATGACTTTGATGTCCACCGTTACCGTTTTCCCATACAAGGTGATGGGGTAGCTAGCTAGGTAACCTTTTGGGATGAAAGTGTGGTCATCGAAAGCTTTAAGGGAATTCGATGGCCGGGATAGGGTTGGAGAACCCAAAGCGAGCCAACATGAAGCTGACATGACACGAGTCAAAACACCTTCGTTAATGACTGTTCTATGGATTCCTTTTCCTTTCAAAAATATTTGCACCTGAAATGCAAGCTACCTTGAAAGGGGACGTTTACATTTTTCCATGTCCAAAATTGCAAGCATGGAGTCTTGAGGGTCGATACCACCAATAACCGAAATCAGAGCTTTCCTTTATGCTGGACAGGTTTGTAATACTTCGAGCGCAGACATAGCCAATGGTGCTTGCGCCAAGTCTTCTACAATATTGTAGTTTTGGGTGGCACGTGCAAATGTATTGTGCGTTGTGTGATGAAGTGCCCCTTTAGGAGGGTGAATCGCAAGATTAGCAACTGGCCTTTCGATATTAAGATCGTTAGGAAGTGGTGGGTTTTGACTTGAGGAGGGTTCCTCTGCATGAGCAACTAGAGCTCCATAAGATTTGGCTCTAGTTTGTAGGTCTACCGTTTCACAGGTGTAAAAGGTAGATGGTCCTTCACTAGCTGAAGGATTTTGCTAACCGCCATTACCCCCTTGGGGGTTTGGGGTTGGTTTGCAATAAGGTGTTGCTGCTATTAAGCAGGAAAAGGATTATTAAGGACAGCAGGGGTCCTTCCAGTGTCCTTTTTAGCAATGAAACCTGTGCATTCCTAAAGAAGCGGACAACAATAGGTCATGTGGTCTTCGGCACAGATTTTGCAAGGGAATCTGGCGGGTTTATCATTTCCATCGTCAGAGGGCACAACAACCTTCTACTTTAGGATTTGCTACTTTGTTGACCGATCTTCAAAAGGAGTGGTCTGTTTCTTATTCTTCTTGTTCTTACCACCAAGTTTTTGTGTAGACTACACAGAGTTTATCACAGTGGTAGGAAGAGTAGTCAATTTGGCAGAGGGGTCAACTGACATCTGGGAAATGTGATGCTGAATTGTTTTACAGCAACCCCAGAGGTTGCGCTAATAATCCCATCATCGTGTGCTCCTGGTTGCTGAGTAGCGAGAGCATTGGAGTTGTGAGGGGCATTTGGAATTACATCATATAGAGTGCCAGACTACGAATATATCAGATCTAAGTGTTGGGCACGAATAATGGATTGGTCTTCTATGACCGCACCACCTAAGACGACATCCTTAGCAATTTGGGGGAGCACAGACTTGCAAAACCAATCTGTTAATATGTAGTCTGGGAGGGGAGATTTGACTAACCTCGGCCTACGTCTCCATTCATTTATATGATCAGAGATGTTGGTGGCGGTATCCTAACGTAATGAAGTGAGGAGTTTCATGCCAGTTTCATAGTGGATGGGTAGCTGGAAGTTCTTTAAGAATTCCATCGCTAGAGCACCAAAGGTATTGACTGACACACGTGGTAACTCAATGTACCACTTGGCTGCATTGCCAATAAGGGTGTGGGGAAAGAGACGTAGCTAGATACTATCATCCACCATGGAGTTAGAAACACACCATAGATGATAGGTGGTGATGTGTGTACCCGGATCCTCCCCTTGTTTCCCTTCAAACTTTAGGATGTCTGTCGGTATTTTATGCGGGATTGGCGACCAAAGTAAGTTATGATAGATGGGGTCATTTGTAAGTTTGTACAAGTCGGGGATATCAAGCATTGCCAAGAAAGGCAAGGTGTTTGATGCCCCTAAATTGGACCAAGGCGATGACATATGACTTGAGGATCCTTGTGGTCCTCCCATTGTGCTATTTCCAATATTATACACAGGTTACATGGTATAGTAAGTTCCTTGGGGTATGGTATTGTATTGTGGGTCTCCATAGGGATTGTTAGACTGGGGGATAGAAGTGCCCCTAGGATAAGGAATGCCCCCTTGAATCATTTGAGGTTGTGAGTAGGGTGCCCCAATGGATTGATTAGGACCTTGTTGAGGGTTCCTGCTCACCACATAACTAATCGTAGGTCCTTGACTGACATAAGGAGGGTTCATGTCAATCAATGACTGACCATGCATGCCTGAAAATGGAGGGGGAATTGTTACACTCCTGGCTGGTATATGCATATTGGGAACAGTGCCCCAAGATACCTGAATCTAGGGTTAGAACTATATAATGGATTCCAACCATATTGTTGGTTGAAGGGACCCATGCTAACTGTGCTATATTGAGCGTTATAAGGAGCATTGTATGTAGCACTTGTCGAAGGTACAGGGGCTGACACAAAAGGGTGAAACCCAGAATATACTGTGTTCCACTCATGAAGGTTGTCACGATAGGGTTTGAACCTAGGAAAAATGGGATAGAGGGGTTCGCCATCGGAGGTGTGGTACTCATTGTCGACTGGGGAAGTGGTGGGGGACCAAAAGTGTCCAAAAAATCCCATGACCCATTAGTTGTCGACAGGATGGGTGGGAATGTTCCAACTGAAGACAAAGGAGGTACAAATGCAACGGGAACCAAGAGTGGGCCCAACAGATTCGTGATCAGAGGATTGTATGGAGGAAGAAATCCTTCAACAAATAAATCCTCCGATAAGATTGAATCGTGGGATGTCCAAACTGATTCTATGTGAGATCTCGAAGACTGATTTCCTGAAGATGGTGGATCCTCCAAAGTGAGTGGGGTAAGTCCTAACAACTATCTAGATTGATGATGAGGGCTAGATGTAGCCATAGTGGCCAAAAATTTTTATCAGTAAATTTTACAGTGATGCTTATTAAAGTCTCGGTGATAACACTCTGGCACTTAAAAAATAAAAAATACACTAAGGAAATCAATCAACAAGCAGAGGGAAATGACCCTATCTGATAAGCACTGACCACTAGAGATGAAACCCAATATCACAATGAATAACAGAGAGAGTTGGCCAAATGTACAATTACGATTACTCTTGAGCTTCGCCCAAACCTCAGATTAAGGGGCCAAGTACTCTCGTGAAGATGAGCACCCTCCCAAAAACTGAAGACAGAGTAGGTTCGTCTGTGTTAGGTACCAGGGCAGCCCGCCCCAGTCACCTTGTGTTCGTCACTAACAATATGGCCACTAAGGATACCTCAAATTGTAGACACTACAGGGGGGGACATAGTCGCAGATAGTACGCTGTGTGGGCAGGATACCTAAGTCCCTGAATCAGCTCCGATATCCTCGAAGGGATCCCCGATACATAGAATACCCAAAGGAGATGTAAGCAAAGGTGGGCTACCTTCACTTACAGTTCGATGTTGTCTCGTATTTAGCTCCGCTTTTACTAGAGTGGTCCCGAATAGTATGAGTGCAGAAGGATTTCTCTCTTTAATGACACTAGTTTCGGTGTATGATCTTGGGTAGTTAACTCACAATGCCTATCCCAAGATCCTAGCCTAAACTAAAGTGTGTTTACTCTAAAAAGAGTTGTTGATTGATTTTATTAGGTAGATTTTAAATGTACTTCGTTAGAGTCTTCGGTAGGGGTGTTGACATATGAAATTATATGGGACTCTGACTCAAATCATGCAAAAACAATGCTTGTAAATTTTCAATTTCAATGAATAAGCTGCTTCTACTAAGGGAGAATCATTAATATATCGATATTTATTCCTTGCATCCTATTCAGTACAACACTAGCATAACCGATAGAACTTCAATGCTCACTAACAACTATTGAAACCAAATAATGTAGAACTTAACCAGCTAAGAAGAAAACAGTAAAAAAAATTGTATTTTTCTTTTAATGAAAACAAAAACTTTAAGAAGTAAAGCTATTTTCTTAAAAAAAAAATTGTTCAAGACACAAATCAGTCAAACAAGTGTAGCTGCAGATCCCTGATCAATCTATAAGCAGATTTCCCAACCCATGAGTTCACAGGGTAAGTTGTTTATCAAGAAATGGTTGACTAACGCTCTGTACTAGAGGCTACAGAGAGTTAGTTTCAGCACTAACGCTCTGTTTGTGAGGGAACAATGCTTTATAAAGAACTATTTTCACTGGTAACCTATGTTAGTGAGGGAAAACACTCAAAAACTGGGTTGTGGGGATCAGATCTAGGGCTGAACACTGAGAGAAGGGTGTTGTATGGTCCTCAGTGGTCGGAAATCGAATGAAGAAGTACAAGAAGGCCTGGAAGAAAGAGAGATCTAGGAACTTTCTCGGAAAAATCGAGAACTAGGCTTAGTCCCCAGCGGAGTCACCAATTTTGCTATAGGGATTAATGCACGGGTGTTTGGTGATGTAGAAAACCCTCATGGATCTTCTCGGGATCATCAGCAGACAATCAAATTAGTTGCAACTGTCACAAAGATACATGCATATCTATGTTTAACAAACAAATGTCAAAGCAATAAGGACTTATTACCTCGATTCTTAGTGTGGTGTTGCTGGAGAGAACAATGCAGCTAGGCGAAAGACCCCTGAGCGGGCTCCAGATCAAAACCTGCACATAGCAAAGACAAGTGTAATATCACAGCATAAAACCTTGATAAACAAATCCATGAACATATAAAAGATATCTAGTTGCATATAACTAAGCCACTCATTCTAGAAGATATTAGATCAACATATAAACAAGTTATACTACCAACATCACGGAGTGGACAACACAACTGCAGTTCTATATTGATGTAGAAAGAGTGATTACAACCATCAGTTGAATCAGCCTTCCCTTACCCCTCCATCTCCTCTCTCTCTCTCCCTTCTTAACCTCTTCTAATTCATTAGTCTAAGACTCTGCTCGATAGTCAAATAGGAAATCCTTTGAAATGTTTCGACCCCTTTCACAATGGCCCAAGCCTTGCATATATAGCATGTAGGGTTAGGGTTGCCAAGTCCTTCATGAGTTCTATTAGGCAAAAGAAGTGATGTTTCCATGATTTAGTACTCTTTCCCATTTGCATACTCCATTAGGAATTAGTAATTCCCCCAAACAGGTCAAGTTCTGATCTTTCCTTGCTTTTATGAGCTGACATAGGAGAAAATCTAGGGATATTTTCTCAGTCAATTCGCTCCTTTAACCCATAGAAACCGATGTAGATTCACTAACTGTTATAGACATATTTGGGCACTGCAACCCCAATCACATATGTCCATAAAACAAGGGCTTCTAAGCCCCTAAAAGTGTTTTTTCATACCCTAAAGGAACAAGGTCAGCTAATTACACCATCTCCCAGAAGTTCTTCATGAAAAACTACTAAGAACTAGTCAAAACAGGACCATACAGACTGCTCCATGCATAGGGTATGATGCATATCACCTATTACACATGGGGGTGCGATGAATACTGGAAAGCCCTTCTGTAGGGTGTGATGAGCGAGAGCAGACAAATGGCAGAAGCAGTGTGCTAGGTGGAAACCCAGAGAATCTTCTAGAAACTGCTCATATGACACTTGCCTCTCTGAATTCACCCAGGGATGAGTAAGAGATCTAAAATCTCCAAGTGGAACCAAGAACTATCAGTGAAATGAAACTAATAACAATCCCAGAAGCTGACTCACTCTCCTGAAAACATCTATATATGGATCCCTCATCCAAGAGATCCAGAGGCTGGAATTTTGTAATTTGCAAGGAAGTGTTGTTGGTTTCTCTTTGAAGACATTGTTGGGTGATCTTGCTTTGTATGAGGTGAAGAGGGCTTTCATGCTGGGAGGATGATTCTGGATCAGACAACCTGGTTGTAATCCTCTCTTCTACTACTTCTATCAATAAAGCTATTTGGGTTTTTCTCCATATCCTTGTATATCTCTGAATCTTGTTTATGTATGCATTTATATGGTTAATGTACATCTGATCCTACATTATTTATGGTTATAGATCTCTATGCTTTGATGGTATTTTTCTGCCTTGGCTCTACAGGTGTTCTTTGAAGCGGGACAAGTGAGAAAGGAGTGGCAAAAGCTCTATCAAAGGAGAGAGGAAACAAGCAAGGAGATTAGCGAAAGACTGAGGTTGGTACTCTCTGCTTCTCTCTCATCTATCTCTCATAAAGGAAAATACAAGTAACTTTAATCTATTTGTTTCTAAGATAGCTACCCATCTTAGTGTGACTAGCAGCTCTAAATGGACACTAGTTTTCCTGATAACAAAATGGCGACTCCACTGGGGAACGAATAGTTTTTTTTTTGTTACTGTTGTTTTCTTGATAAACCACAGACGAAGCCTGAAGTCAAGCCATCTAGCCTTCGAACTGCTTTTGCTATGCAACTGCAAAGTAGATCAATGCTTCTTCAGTCAATCTCTGGGTTGGTTTATGAATTGAACATCTAGCTTGCAAACATCCTAACTGCCCTGGTGGTAGCTCAAATAACCTCATTAGATCAGCCCCTATACTTTGTGTTTACTGACAATCATTAGCTCAGCCTAAATCCCTGAACTTAACTACAAATTGTGAGAAAAAAACCAAGCTCAGTCTCGTCCCTGGACCATCGCACTGTCTCTTCTTGGCAGTCTGGATGCATCGCACCTCCCGTCTGCTGTAGGTGAGATGCATCCCTATTTTCTTGTGTTACAGGTGCGATGATGAGATGACACTGTTTTTGCCTCCAGATTTTGGTTTTTTCTTCATTGTCTTCAGCTTTATTCAGTAGTTTTGTTGTCTGTGATCAGTATATCTCTGTTGAAACCATCTTCCTCTGCATTATTCAGCATCCATCGATAAAGAATTGTGAATGTTTTTATGTATTTTTCGTCATTTACAGTTCTCTTGTGCAAACAGTAGCTTAATCGAACTGTCGTCTTTTGATTTGAAAGTGTTGCAAGTGTCATTTTCAGTCAAGAAAAAGAGTACTACAAAGCATTCCCCTTTTAGACAGTCGATTACACTTTTGCCATTGTATTTGATTTGAATCATTAGTAATTCAAGTGTCGAAAATAGTTTAAATTCAAAATCGCAAAGTGTCGTCTTGACCCTACTTTCGTTTTTTGAAAAGAAAATTGTTAGTACTATCGCTTTGAAAGAGAATAGTTCAAATCTATACTTTGTTTTCTTTTTGTCATTCTGACATTAAGGAAACTGAAAAACAATACATGCATGTGCATTTGCATTAAGACTGCATGCTGAAGTTGATTTAGGAAAAGTGCATCTAGTGTGTGCTCTCTGCTCTATGTTGAAAGAATTTCATTTCTCTCTCCTTAGTAGCTAGGATTTTCATTGCAAAAAGAAAGTAAACGACTGTTTATCATCTTAGATTGCATATTTAGAAATTGTATATCTACATCACACGGTGAACCTTAAAGGAAAACTTCTTAAGAAAGATCAACTATAAAATAAACTTCAATGAACATAAAAACACTTTAGAACCTAATGCACAACATTTAGAAGTCTAGGCTAGAGATGTATTCTGGCGTCGTAAAGCCCGGTAACTATCGCTTTCATCGTAGGTTGGGTGATTCTTCCTCTTTGAGACGACAAGTTCCAGTACAGACTTGTGCTCAAACATACCGTCGAGTATATATTGGGAGACCACAATAGGCTACATCCTTTATCCTTAGGAAGCCATGTCTGCCGACCTATCGACCGCAATGCACTGAACACAACATTCAGGAAGATTGACTGTCGTACCATAAAAAGTATTATGCAATTTTGCGATTGGTTTGGTAATCCCTCTGTCTAGATTTCTAGAGTAGTCACTTTCGTTCCTTTTCAGACTCCTTAAAAGAAAAGGTCCATCTGAGCACTTGTCACTTCAGGCTCATTAAAAATCGAAAGTGACTACCGTCATCTTTAGCTTTTTCTCGACTCTTAAAAATTGAAAAAGCAAGTTGTGTCAAAGCATAATAAAATTAATTTAATTTGGAATAACATTTTCCCCTTTTTATTTTGAGTTGATCAAGTAATCTGCAATCGTGGAAGAAAGTCAATCAAAACCCCGTCATTCGCGGAGACTAACGAGTCAACCGTCTTTGACTCTGGAAATGAAACCATTCCAAGCCAAGCGATCTCGTTTAACTGGATCAAAGTCTCTTGGTTTGTTTGAAACTTGTGTTTCAACATCCTCAAAAACTCCAATTACTCTAAATATTTCTGGTATCCCTACCTCTAAAGAAGAAGTTCCACAATTACAAGAGGACACTAGAACTGATCCTACTGTAACGGTAAACACATCTATTCCTAAACCAGTTCCATCTAGAACTGATTCAGAAAGTGTTAACCCTCCAACATCTGTCACTGGAGAGTGTGCACCTTCTTCGGCACCAGAAATATTTTATGAACCTGACGGTCTGCCTCTTCCACCTAGACTGATTGTGATAGAAGAGATTGTGGAGGATCTTCCATCCAGTACCCCATTACATTTTGGAACTGGGATCCACCTATATCCTTCTAATTCAGAAGATAGTCAACCTTCATCGCAAGTTCCTATAGAATCGCTAGGAAGTCTTTTGGATAGACTCAATATGTCTGAACAACCATCGACATCTAGGACTATGTCATCCGATACAGCAGTAGCAGAACTTCCTGCCACTACTCCGACAATGTTCGCTGGTGTACCATCTGTCCCAACTAGCTCTCAACCGCTAGATGGAGTCCACCCAGGGACTGTTTCAACAGTGTGGTCTGTTCCCGTTTGTTTGTCTGGAGTAATATCTAGAATTTCTTATGTTGAGTCTTAGCAAATTGATCCTCCACAACAGTATCAATTTGGGCAGTCTAGTCTACAAGGACCAATTTTTCCTTTGAACACTTGATTTCCGCCATATGGGGGGCAGTATGCCTTTTCATTGTTCCCTCTATGAGAACAACCATATGAGAGTTCACAACAAAATTTGGGTCAAGCTGGAATTGCATCCAGTGGTTGGGTGCCAATACTGCCTCAACAGCCAAGAGTTGTATATTCAATGCAACCAAATCTACCTATGTCGAATATCCCCACTACACCAACTATTGTAATGTGTCGCAAGTACAAATGTTGCTTGTTGTATGTCAACCTCAAGTCTCTCAGGTCGTAATACAACATCCTCTTGTCTCAACGACTCAACCATAATCACTAATTAGTGGCTCCTTAACTAAAGTGACTCAGGCTCAAACGGGTACTATCACCCCTCATCTTGGTCAAACATCCAGTATTGGACAACAGCAAATGGTTTCACAACCATGGCTAGTGCAATATCAACAACCGCAATTCCAACAAGCTTACCGAGGACCTGAGCAACAAAGCTTTGCGGGTAATGGGCAACCATATATTCAAAATGGTCACCATCAATCATATCATAATGGTTATGCCCATCAACCTTATCAAAGTTATCAGCATCAAATACATTATGCTAGTATGCAAAGACCCACTGCTCAGGTGATCCCATCTTATCCTGGGTATGCTTCGCCAAACCTGAATCAATAGTTTCCCTTCGTCGCAACGTTGGAATTACCAGATCTAAATTGGCTAACAAATGATCCAATTGCTTATGCCCCTTGGTGGCCGGCGATTCCTCATAAACTTCCATCAGATATTCCTAAATTCAATGGAAATCTGGGTGAAGATCCATCGAATCATGTGATGACTTTTCATCTGTGGTGTTCGTCCAACACTCTCAACAATGATTCGATTAGGCTTCGCCTTTTTCAGCGAACGTTAACTGGTCCAGTGGCAAAATGGTACATCGAATTTCCTAGAGCTTCATTCGATAACTTCAATGCCCTTGCCACAACCTTTTTAACCCATTTTCAGTTACCCATAAGGTACGAAATAGGAACGGAGCTTCTTACCAATTTTAAGTAGACGACAGCCACTCACATATCTAGTCATATTCATGAGTGGCAATGTCATCATCGAATGGTAAAAACATATGTTCCTGATCAGCTGCTAGCTGAATGGTTTATTAAGTCATTATTACCTTCTATTACAGAAGATGTGGCTAAAGGGGGAGTTGTCACTGAAGAGCAAGTCATTGCTTATGCGCAATATCTAGACCTGATTTATACTCAGTCTGGTATGCTCTATGACAAAATTCCTGATGCTCCCAGACCAAAGTTTTTCGTTCCTCCTCCTCCTAAATCAAGCAAAGACTCTCATGTCAGCGATGGCGTGATAGGCACAACTAGCACAAAAACCATGAAGGCTACATCTAAGAAGGCCCGTACGTTTCTGGTCAAAATGCAAATGAAGAACTTCATGCCTCAGAGGTTAATGCCGTGTCGACTGACAAAAGCAAAGAATCGAAGAAACCAGGGGGCAAGAAAAAAGGGAAAACCAAAAAGAAGAAAAAAGACAATTCGTCTCCTGAAAAATCTTCTGCAAACCCTTCTGGGAAAAAGAAACCTAATCAGCCATGCCTCATATGCAATGAGGACCATTGGATGAGAGATTGTCCATATAAAGCTGAAGTTAATAAAATCTTTAAGAATTCAAGAACTTCAGCATAATTGACTGACCCGTTTCCAAACCCAGAAACCAATCTGGTTGCTAGCGACAATGCTTCCCCATCCCAAGTGCTTATGCTATCCATTTCGAAATAGAAAAACGATGCTTTGATATCGACAAGGAACAAAGATTACGGGAATCCACAACCATCAAACAACAAGGCTGCAAATCAACCTAGTAGTTTGACAACAACTTCAACCGAAGTTGTGCCACCCATCATTCTTGAGCTAACAATAAAGCCACCAAAGGGAGTAGTACACAAATCGATGTTTAATCCTCGTGCCCGAGCAGCACAGAATTATAATATAGTAGAGGATCTGGCCCAATCGTCGTTCGCTATGTCGACACTTGAAGTACTACAAAATGGTCCCTCCCAAAAAGAGGCTCTATTATCAACAATAGATGGGATTGACCCAGCGGATTCCAATATGGTGGCCTTTAGCCATAAAGAATTTGAACCTCAGTTACCAGCTCAACTCGCTTTCCTCATCCAAGTGAAAGCCCTCAACAAAACTGTTCATCGAACAATTATTGATGAGGGGGCATATACCTGCATTATGTCAATGAGTTGCTGGAAAACTTTAGGATCACCACGCTTGTCAAGATGATCAATGACATTAAAATCATTCGATGGATGAACATACACCCCGTACAGGATTTTAAGTAACTTACAATTTGAACTGGGGGGGAAATAGTAGAAATTGACGTCGAAGTTATCGATGGAAACCTCGATTACAATATCTTACTGGGAAGGCCCTGGATTTATGCCATGGCTGCTGTTGTATCAACTTACTTTAGGAAGATTGCATTTCCTTTCCAAGGAGGAATTATAATCGTTGATCAACAAACCTTTCTCCCCAACAGTTCCCAAGTTACAAGAAGCATTCCAATGATCCATGGAAGCTCTCATTCACTCCAAAATGTCGGAGTAGGCCTACAGAAAGACCCTACCTTGATGGGTACGTTTTCCCTACCGCCTCCAATTAATCTAGTGGAAGTGGCAAAAGTAGGAACCTGCAATATGATATCTTCCATTCAGAAGATTTCCGAACATTTTGTTAGCATGGATCATCAACAGGTTTTGCCTCCAAGCCCAATAGAGATTTTGTAGCAATCAATTTTCTCAGCCTGGGCGGCAAACCCAAACCAACGCTCATCGAGTGTTTGGGTGGATAGGTCAAAGGAATATGGCACCTCTTCAGATCCTTGGTCACATGTACATTCTATAGATGAAGGAATTATTCAGTCGATGATGATAGGAGAGGCACCATGGGAATATTACCACCATCGTTCCCATCTTCCGGATTACAACGAAGATTATTCTAGCGACCTTGATCATCCTTCAGTTTTTTATTTTCTATCAAATACTATAAATACGGTGGATTCAGAGTGAAATCTGTCCAATATTGAAGAAACTATCGCCATAAATATCTCGATCAAACCTAATGTTGTAGAGAATATTCATGTCGGAAAATCTTGTTCTTCTTCAGAACTGGAAATATATTGCGCTCTCTTTCGCAAATTCAGAGATGTCTTTGCATGGTCATACAAAGAAATGCCAGGCATTGACTCGAGCATAGTTGAACACGAAATCAAGATGTATCCAGATGTCAAACTGGTACGACAACGGCTTCGGCAGGTGCACCCGAAGAAAGCCGCTGCCATTAAGGAAGAAGTTGAAAAACTTTTACATGCTAGTTTCATTTACCCAGTTCCTCTAACTGATTAGGTATCGAATATTGTTCCTGTGATGAAAAAGCAGGGAACGATTAGAGTGTGCGTTGATTACAGGGATGTAAATCAAGCTTTTCCAACGGAAAACTACCCTACACCCTTCATCGACCAAATAATTGATGAATGCGTCGGATGTGAAATCTTTTCATTTATGGATGGATTTTCCGGGTATAATAAAATAAATATCTACCCACAGGACCAGTCAAAGACTGCATTTATATGTCCGTGGGGCACATTCACCTACTGCAAATTACCTTTCGGTTTAAAGAACGCAGGGGAAACTTTTCAAAGGGCTATGAATTATGCCTTCCATGACATCAAGAACATCATTCAACCATATCTCGATGATCTTCCGGCTCATTCGCAAAAGTGGACTGATCATCTGCGGAATTTGAGAGCTATATTTCTACGTTTCCGACACTACAAGATATGACTCAATCCACACAAGTGTGTGTTTTGTGTCGATTTTGGTCATTTACTTGGCTTCGTAGTTTCTAAGGACAGAATTCAACTCGACCCATGTAAGGTTCAGGCAATCATCGATATGCCTCCACCTTCAAATTTGCTTCAGATTCAGAAACTCCAAGGGAAAGCAAACTTTCTGAGGAGGTTCATTCCAAATTACGCCAAACTTGCTAAAGGTTATACACGCCTTTTGAAAAATAAGTAACCTTCAACTGGGATCAGGTTGCACAAGCTTCCTTTGATGCTCTAAAGGAATCCATAATAAAAGCATCATTAATGTACGCTCTTGATTATCAAAAAGACTTTAACCTGTATCTAGCTGCAGCAGATACAACCATCGCAATGGTTTTAGTTCAAGAAGAAAATGGAATCGAACATCCTATCTATTATTTAAGCCGAAACTTAAATGATACAGAAAGCAAATACTCCTATGTTGAAAAGTTGGCTCTCGCAGCTGTTCAAGCAGTACAAAGATTTCGACACTATATCCTCTTTCGCAAAACTATCATTTTATCAGATTGCAACCCAATGACTTACATTCTGTCGCGTCAGTTACTTGGGGGCAAATATTCAAAATGGATAGCTATTTTGCAAGAGTTTGATCTGGAATTCGTAAAATCCAAATCAAAGAAATCTCTAGTTTTCGTGGAGTTATTATGTGATTTCCCATCGTCGTCCAACGATTCAACATCCAAAGCAACAATCGTGGATGAATCTTTGTTTCTGATATCGTCAAGCGATCTGTGGTATGGAGATATAATCATCTATCTCTAAACCCAAACATATAGGCCTAATACCTCTCACTCTGAACAAAGACGTACCCGATACCAAGCAAAAGACTACATGATCGTCGATGATACGCTTTACCATCGTGGTATAGATATAGTTCTGTGAAGGTGCCTCACCCATGAGGAGGCTGAAAAAGTGCTAAATGATTTTCATTCAGGCACGTGTGGGGGGCATCAATCCGGTTATGCTACGGCGCAAAAGATTTTACGAGCAAGCTACTTTTGGCCATCAATGTTCAAAGATTGCATAACCGCAATCAGAAGTTGCCATGCTTGTCAAATCTTCGACTGCAAAACCAGAATACCACCCACACCTTTGCAACCAGTAGTTGTTGTTGGGAAATTTGCCAAATGGGGCATAGATTTCATGACATGTAACCCCACCTCGGCTGGGGGGCATGGGTATATCATAGTCACAGTTGACTATTTTACGAAATGGGCCGAGGCGATGCCTACATTAAACAACAGCGGCGAAACGGCTACTCTTTTATTTTTTAATCATGTAGTCTCTAGGTTCGGTGTTCCACAGGTTATAGTCACAGATCATGGATCGCATTTTCACAATCATATGATGGTCGAATTGGCTGCTAAACTAGGATTGTCCCACGACAGTTCTACTCCATATTATCCGTAAGCTAAGGGACAAGTTGAAGCCATCAACAAAGTCTTAAAGCGCATGCTGCAAAGGATGATCAGAGTCCACAAACGGAGTTGGCACCTAATCCTATACTCAGCCTTGTGGGCGTACAGAACCTCGATAAGAAATGTGATCGGGTTTACACCCTTTCAGCTGGTGTATGGCCTGGAAGCCGTCTTACCAATTCAATGTGAGATTTCATCTCTCAAGCTCGCAATCGACCTTCTCCCCAGAACTTCAGAGGAAGAGGCTCGTTTCTTGGAACTAATCCAATTGGATGAAACCCATCGTGACGCTGCCTTGGCTAATGAAGCCCATAAGAAACGAGTTAAGGCGCAGTTTGACAAAAATGTCAAACCCCGTGTCTTCTCAGAAGGTGACCTGGTCTTGCTTTACGATCAGGAATCCGATAAATTGGGAGCAGGTAAGTTCCAATCTTTGTGGATGGGTCCCTACATTTTTAAATGAGTGTTAGCAAAAGGAGCCTACGAGCTAGTAGATTATGATGGAATTCCACTGGCGCAACCCCAAAACAAGTTGTATCTTAAGCGTTACTATGCTTGACTAGGTGTAGTAACCTCTTTATATGCTTTTTTTACATTTTTTTTCGTCAAGAGTGATATTTTTGGTTAGGTAATCCATTCTTGCATTTGTTGCAGATGTCGAACCTATTGGAATCATTCGTTGGATATGCCGACAGAGCTAGTCGTAGTACGCGGAACCTATCTTCTACGACCTGGGCCATTTTTTATCCAAGCGGTGAGTTAGTGAGTTTCAGAGGAGTATGTATCGGTCGATCAAAGAACAACATCGCTAAGTATAGCACGTTGATAGAACTTCTCTCTGATACCGCATGTGGCATACACCAACTTTTTTTCAGGCTAGACTCACAACTTGTCATCCTACAACTTACTGGCATATATTCTGTTCGGAATCCAGCTATCTATCGTATGTTCCTAGGGGTCAGGATTTTGGAAAGGCAGTTTTATTTTATTTAATATCAACACATTTACAGAAACTTAAACACATTAACTGATTCATTAGCAAATTATGTGTTAGATAGACATTTGCAGCATTTATAAAAGAAATAATTTCAATCAACATTTGCATCAGGATCATATAACTTAACCAAAATAAAGCTCCGAAAATAAAAAATATATATAATTGTTTATAGTTTATCAAAGATGTTCTGTGTCCAAGACAAAATCGGTCACATGACCCAAAAACTCAAAAATGCAGAGAAGCACCCTAGACTAATGGTGCTGGTGATAAAAAGTCACTGCCTGTGTGATCATACGTAAGAGCCTAGTCCATCGACTCGGCACGCCAATAGTATGGCACTGTAATCTCAGAGGTAACTCGTCGGTCCTCACATCCTGGATACCAAGGGTGAGACCCTCGATATGATCCTGCAATACTGCAAGGGGCTTGGCTACATCTAGATCGCGGAGGATAGCCCTCCCTACATCCTCTCCTGCTGGAACGGAAACTGCTACCCTCGGGCGCACTCCTGGTCGCACAGGTCCAATATCTGCATGAATATATGAGTTTGATTAGTCTTGATAGCATTTAAAAGACATAAGAACATTATAAAAACAATAAACAGGGATATGGTCAGAACATTTACCTATAACACCCCACTGCTTGCCAGCCGGCAGCACCAAATCTGGGTCACCCCGAAAATCCATCCCAGCATATGGATACTCAACAAAGACCATCTCCTGATAGTCGAACCACTCAAAGAAGGCATCAGAGAATGAAATCTGTGACTGACCAGCATGTCTGGCCATAAGATCGACCCATCTCTACATCCGTGGTTCCGTTGGTACTGATGGTCCGAGTGAAATGTACTGTGGCTGCATCAGTGGGATCTTCTCCAAGGCAAAGGCGGTGAGAATAGAACCATAACCAAAGTTCTTAGATCTTCCATTCTTCACCTTGGTGAGCTGTTCTTTTATAACTGGAAGTACTGCATCACACCAGTTGAATACCTTTGGTTCAAGGCATTCCATAGCATACTGCATATAAGACCTGTTGGCTAAATGAAGAGCCGCACTGCCAACCAATCTAGCAAAGGTGAATAAGATAGTCCTCAAGGACTGGTCAGTGACATCTCGAATACTGATCTTGTCGTCCTTGCTCAGCTAAGATCCATCTCCACAGAATCGGCGAATATAATCCCTCACAGATTCACCTCCACGGGCATATCCTGATAGTGAGAGAGGGGCACCACGCCTTGATAAACCGGTCAAGAAGTAGATATCCTCAACTGTCAAAGGGATGGATTTACCTCGAATCTAGAACACTTGGTTGGTAGGATCCCATGCATCGAGAAAATATTGCAACAAATTGATTTGTTGCCTCATGTTGGATATGCGGAAGAATTTGAGCAAACCACAGTTCCGCAAAGCAGTCACCATACCCGGATCATGTAAAGCAACCATGTCCTCTTCTTCATTCTCACGTTCACACCATGTAATGACCATCTTGATCCAATGAATCTCTAAAAAACAAACAAGAGAAGAATTAGGGTCCTGATTCAAGAAAAAACAGGCAAAATTTCCATGAAAAAATAGTGCATAAACTTGACCTTTTGCACCCATCGCACCCCAGCTGTGTATTTGGTGAGATGCATCCTAACTAGCCAATGGCCAGCCCAATATGCATCGCACCTTTTGATATACATTGGGTGCGATGGGGAGAGAACGAATTGTTCAAACCCAAGAGGCCTAGAAGAACAGGAAAGCATGCTCAAAATCAGAAAAGGAAAGAAGGCAATTGAAGAGCTCAGCGTTAGCTCCTACCTGGTCCAGACGGCGCCGAAAATAGTCCACAGAATCTCCCGAAATCAACAGGTGAAAATCAAAGGGGAAAACTCCTCCAGAGCTCCAAAAATCCCAAATCTGAATGAAATGGTAAAAATGATAGATAACAACTATTTTTATGTTACTATTCACGTAGTTCGAGTAAAATATGGTTGTTTAACTCATTTTTCAAGCATGTATTCACATTTCTAATCAATTTGATGGAGTAATCGTACAGGCAGCACGACCGTCAAAAGAACATAGTGTTAATCGTGAAATCAACGTCTCTGACTGTTATTGCGAGCAGTTTTACGCAAAGTTCAAGCTCGTTAAAAAATAAACCTAAACACGAGCAGTTTTACGCAAAGTTCAAGCTCGTTAAAAAATAAACCTCGCCATGAGTAGTTTTACGCGAAGTTCAAGCTCGTCAAAAAATAAACCTAGCAATGAGAAAGTGTTTCCATAGAGTTCAAGCTCATCAAAATATGAACCCCACCTCCGCTAAATAACCATTTTGATCGCATGACTATCAGCTTTTGAACCTTGGTCGTGTTCTTACCATCACCTCCACTCTTTTTTAGCCAATCATATGCCTCCATTTGATTGTTTACCCTTTTGAGGAACAGCTGCGATGAGTGATTCTATTAGCCACCCTCTTTCCACCACCATGATTGGAATGTTCCAAACCTTACCTGGAACCAGTTGCTATCCAAAAACATCACTCGTTCCTCAAAAAACGAGTCTCCTTTAAGCTCTTTTCATCTAACTCGTAAAATATGAAAATATTGTCGAGCAATTGGCCTCTCCAGCTCGTTAAAGCGACCGAAAGTGCCATCCCTCCTCTAGATTTTAATCTTTTTGGACCTGAGGGATTATTACACAAAAAGATCGAGCGCTAGTCTTGTTTGGCTCGTTAAAACTATTGAAATTCATCCCTTTCGTATTATTTTACACTTTTTCAGACTTAAGGGATTACATTACGAAAAAGGACCACTGGATTTTCCTTTACTTCCCTTTTTAGACTCTCTAAAATTGAAAAGGACCGAGTTATCTTTGTCGTTAAACTCGTCAAAACAATAGCGACAAACTTGTCCATGCAGACAAGAGCGAGTTTCACTGTCACTTGGCTCGTTAAAACATAGCGACGGGTTTGCCCGAAGGGAAAATTATAGAACAAGCATATGTTATCCTCCTCAAGCTTGACAAAAATAAAGAGGTAATGGTCAGCAATGACTGGGGAAAAAGGGAAGAAAACTTGAATAGCTTCATTGATAGAAGGTCACTCTTGAACATGACACTTTCACTCTGTCACCATGATTGAGTCGGGTTGGGTTATTTCCATTCACCGATCACATCACCATTGGTCCACTGTACCATCCACCTTGGGGTTAATGCTACCAATCCATCTCATTGTCACCGATATGTTCAAGAGAAGTCGCTCAGAGAATTCACCAACCTAGCTAACGTCTCATTCGCTGCAATACCTTCACTCTCCATTTTTCATGACTGCCACCCTGAACCTCATATCATCAGATTGTTTTCACCTCCACAAAATCATTTTCTCTGTTCCGTGTCGTAGATGTGGGATTCATTAAGGCCCTCCTATGACGGGTCACTTCTTGTTGACATCAACTCATTATCCGAGAAGTTGACTTAGGAATAACCCTTTCAGTACTTTGAAGCTTGCATGCCTCAATGGCAAGTTTCTCACTTCCGGCGACAGGTTTACATCAATGGCCTTCGACCGAAAGATTTTACGTGGTGTTCGACATCAACTCATGTATTCACACCATGTGAATTGTACTGCAATACCTTGAGGGTCATCATCATTATCGGTGATTCCTCTCGTGCCTATTAATATCTTACATCATTGGCTGGTAATCAGGCGATGTCTTTCCATGTTCGACATCAGAACATCTTTTTACATGGATCGAATTGTACTTCAAGTGAAGATTGAACGCGTTTGAAGACCCCGGATCTAGTTTCATCCATCCAGGCTGTGATATATTCAGGAAAATAAAGACATCAAATGTACATCTTATCTGCACAGATAATCATCCAAACTAAAGGATGATGGCTCTAACAGAATCATCAGTCTGCCACAAAGACGATTGTCTGTCTTATGTACATGAATATGAATTTATAAAGCTGAGCATGGGAATGCCCGCCTGAGCTAGATCATGAAAATATTGTGAAGATAATGTATTGTGTTGTATCTTATTACAGGTCACCTTCCAGTTCGAAAAACCTGGGATCCTCATTATAAAGCATTTCACCCGACATCAAAAGGATTTACGACCTCATGCTTTAGGGGGAAACTATTATAGACATATTTGGGCACTGCAACCCCAATAATATATGTCCATAAACCAAGGGCTTCTAAACCCCTAAAAGTGTTTTTTCATACCCTAAAGGAACAAGGTCAGCTGATTACACCATCTCCCAGAATTTCTCCATGAAAAACTACTCAGAACTGGTCAAAACAGGACCATACAGACTGCTTCATGCATAGGGTGCGATGCATCTCACCTATTTCACATGGGGGGTGTGATGCATCTCACCTATTACACATGGGGGGTGCGATGCATACTGGAAAGCCCTTCTGTAGGGTGCGATGAGCGAGAGAAAACAAATGGCAGAAGTAGTGTGCTAGGTGGAAACCTAGAGAATCTTCTAGAAACTGCTCATATGACACTTGCCTCTTTGAATTCGCCCAGGGATGAGTAAGAGATCTAAAATCTCCAAGTGGAACCAAGAACTATCAGTGAAATGACACTAATCAAAATCCCAGAAGCTGACTCACTCTCCTGAAAACATCTATATATGGATCCCTCATCCAAGAGATCCAGAGGCTGGAATTTTGTAATTTGCAAGGAAGTGTTGTTGGTTTCTCTTTGAAGACATTGTTGGGTGATATTTCTTTGTATGAGGTGAAGAGGGCTTTCATGCTAGGAGGATGATGCTGGATCAGACAGCCTGGTTGTAATCCTCTCTTCTACTACTTCTATCAATAAAGCTATTTTAGTTTTCCTCCATATGCTTGTATATCTCTTAATCTTGTTTATGTATGCATTTATATGGTTAATGTACATCTGATCCTACATTATTTATGGTTATAGATCTCTATGCTTTGATGGTATTTTGCTTCCTTGGCTCTACAGGTGTTCTTTGAAGCGGGACAAGTGAGAAAGGAGTGGTGAAAGCTCTATCAAAGGATAGAGGAAACAAGCAAGGAGATTAGCGAAAGACTGAGGTTGGTACTCTCTGCTTCTCTCTCATCTATCTCTCATAAAGGAAAATACAACTTTAATCTTTTTGTTTCTAAGATAGCTACTCGTCTTAGTGGGACTAGCAGCTCTGAATGGACACTAGTTTTCCTGATAACAGTAACGTTGTTCTCGAGGTAGAAAGTAGAGTTACCCTAGGCACTAACGCACCCTTAAGCTTGTTGAGAAGCTTTATAAAGTAGGTTTATAGTGTCTAGAGAGTGTTAGCTTGACAATTGGGCCTATGAACTTGGTCAGTCCTTCAGTCATCATGTCTTTATCCTTTGAGCTGATGAGGAGGTCATTTTCCTGTATAACGGTTCTGAGTGATCCTAGGCATTTTCTCACTCCATTCCACCCATCCACCACCTTCCCTAAGCCTTCCATCACATCCAGCAACCATCATTTTTCTCTCGCTTGTATCTTGTAGAAATACAAGGAATCCTATAGGTTTCTAGTACATCCTATATGTTTTCCTGTACTGGCATGTTTTTAGGCCGAATTGAGGGAAAACCTCTAGGAAGCCACACCAGGTCACCCAAGGGTCTCCCAAACCTCCCAACGATCTCCTAAACCTCCCAACCATCCACCAACATCGATAAGCCACGTGTCACATCACCAAAAAAGATTAGGGTTTACACTTGATTTTCTAGAAAAAGAATAAAAAGAACAAAATAGATTTATTTCAATCCTTTACATGCATAGTAGTGATGTTTGATGTCTTGAATTTCCATGCTTTAGATAATATAGTTTCATACATGTTGGCTTGGCATTCTTGTAAAGCGTAGTTTCTCAGCAGCTAGTTAGAGAATGGTGTATTTTTAGCATAGGATTTTAGTCATTTTCCTTATTTGTAGTAGATAAGCTTTCTCCTAGAGTATATCTCTCTTCATTTCATTAGCAATCAAGCTTCTTCTGAATCCATAGAAGTCTGGCTTGAAAACCCTAGTGTTCTCTTGCCAACTGAACAGTGACAAAAGGAAAAACCATCACTTTTACTTGTGTATACAGCACTGCCACCTCCAAGTTTGTACGAATCTCAGGTTGATAAAGTAAAGCTGGTAGCTCCAGGAGTTGCAACATTCTTGCTGAAATATTGGTGCTAAGCCACATATCACATCACCAAAATAGATTAGGATTTACACTTGATTTTCTAGAAAAAGAATAAAAAGAACAAAACAGATTTATTTCAATCCTTTACATGTATAGTAGTGATGTTCGATGTCTTGAATTTCCATGCTTTAGATAGTATCATTTCATACATGTTGGCTTGGCATTCTTGTAAAGCACAGTTTCTTAGCAATTAGTTAGAGAATGGTGTGTTTTTAGCATAGGATTTCAGTCGTTTTCCTTATTTTCAGTAGATAAGCTTTCTCCTAGAGTAGATCTCTCTTTCTTGCATCAGCAATCAAGCTTCTTCTAAGTCCATAGAAGTCTGGCTTGAAAACCCTAGTGGTCTCTCGCCAGCTGAACAGTGACAAAAGGCAGAACCATCACTTTTACTTGTGTATATAGCACTGTCACCTCCAAGTTTGTACGAACCCCGGGTTGATAAAGTAAAGATGTTAGCTCCAGGAGTTGCAGCCTTCTTGCTGCAATACTTGTGCTAAGCCACCTGTCACATCACCAAAAGAGATTAGGGTTTACACTTGATTTTCTAGAAAATGAAAAAAATAGATTTATTTCAATCCTTTACATGCACAGTAGTGATGTTTGATGTCTTGAATTTCCATGCTTTAGATAGTATCATTTCATACATGTTGGCTTGGCATTCTTGTAAAGCGTAGTTTCTCAGCATTTAGTTAGAGAATGGTGTGTTTTTAGCATAGGATTTCAGTAATTTTCCTTATTTGCAGTAGATAAGCTTTCTCCTAGAGTAGATCTCTCTTTCTTTCATCAGCGATCAAGCTTCTTCTAAATCCATAGAACTCTGGCTTGAAAACCCTAGTGGTCTCTCACTAGCTAAATAGTGACAAAAGGCATAACCATCACTTTTACTTGTGTATACATCACTGTCACCTCCAAGTTTGTACAAACCCCGAGTTGATAAAGTAAAGCTGGTAGCTCAAGGATTTACAACATTCTTGCTGCAATACTGGTGCTTATCACTTTTTGGCGTCGTCGCCGAGGAGGTGTCTGAGTACTATGTGATTACTGCTTTCTTTATTCTATTTCTTGTTTCTAATATTTTGCTCTTAGTTTCGTTTCTGCAAAAGTAATTTAGTTTTCTTCCTTTCCATTCTGAATTCTTTGCTTTCCTTTCCAATCTGCAAGTTATATTTCAATCAAGTAATTAATTTTTTCATTCAGTCTACAATCACTTTCAAAGTTTGAAAAAAAAAAACACAAAACCAAACAAAAACATTTATTTTCATGCCTCGTAGGAATAGGGATAACTTAGGGAAAAAATTTCCAAATACCCCCACTGCTTCCAACAGTCGACCTTCCCTCTTCTTCGGTGGTTGTGAACTGGAGGAACCCTTAGGTGAGAAACCAGACATATTTGAAGAACCTACAGGGGAAGAAGAAGAAGGAGAACCCATTTCTACTAAACCTATGGCTGAAAACAGAAATGACAGGGGAAATAGAGAAAGAGTTGAGCGTGCCTTCCCCATCAGGGAAACCAATGGGTATAATAAGATGAAAAATATAAGCCCTTCTGACCTTCATCATTTCCATGACTTGATCACAGAAGACCCAGAAACTTTCTTATTTGAGTTTATTGTCATATGCCAAACCTATGACTATACAAATGATGAGCAGAAGTTGAAACTATTTCCATCCACTCTCAAGGATGTAGCTTTGCGTTGGTTCATGGGTTTACCTGGAGATAGCATTACAACTTGGGCTCAGATGCAACAAGCCTTCAACAACAAGTATCGGGACTACTATAGGTCTAAAGACACTAAAGAGGAAATTTTTAGGATGACCTTAGGCAATGATGAATCCCTAGAGGATTATGAAGAAAGATTCCAGCTTAGCTACAAAAGGGCCAGGTGCACACTTGACCCTGAGTCACTGAAGCTGGTCCTACTTAGAGGAGTAAGGGAAGACCTTCTGGATACCCTACACTTGTTAGCAAGAGGGGATATCTACCAATTACCTTATGAGGATATCAAGACTGTCTTTAGAAACCATTCTAGGGCAGCCAGGAAAAAGGGTAGGGGTATTCAACCTATGGTCAGCCATCCTCTTCCAATTCATCCATCAAGGGTGAAATTGGAAATATGCTTGAGGATTTCAAAAGTGAGATGTTGCAAACCCTTCCCCTACAGATGGAAACAATGCACATTAAGAGAAAGAAGGAGGAAGCAGAGAGATCCTTGGCCATTTTTTGTCTTATATGCACCAGGAGAAACCCTAGGAACAAATTTCCATTGAATTCTATTGAAATATGCTTAGTCTGTGAAGCAAACCACTCCACATACAAGTGCCCCTCTTCACCTGGACTCAAAGTTGTATATCAAGGAGCTGAAGGGGTCACTGAGCAGCTCTGCTACATAAACCAAAGGAGACCTCATGGGCCTAGGCCATACCAGCAGGGCATGCAAGGGTCATCCCATGCATATTATAACTCCAACCAGACCACATCCATACCTTCTTGGGGACCCCGTGGTCATCCTTCCTAGTCTACACATCCTCCTTGGTCCTTTGCACCTTAGTATGATTCCTAGCCAGCTAGCCAATCATTTCAACCATATGCTCTGCCACAACCTCAGTGGAATGCACTGCCCCAGGGGTGGAGGCCCCAATACAACAATGTTCCAGCTTTATTACCTTCACCACCTGCCCAACCACAAATTTTACACTCTACACCACCTAAACAACCCCAGATGCTTTCCCACCCAAATCCAAACCTGAACAATAGATAGGCATAGCAAGTATACAGTGGAGGGACATCATATCTAGATTATGCTATGGGGATTCAGGGAATCAACCTAAGATCTGGGAGAGTATTCCCGGACAACCAACCTCTACCTCCACATAGGGAGGTTGAGGAAGAAAGAGAGGAAAGCATGCTTAAAGTATATCCACCACCCTTTCCTGAGAGATTAACCCAACCACCCCAACCTACCCTAGAAGAGACTGAACTTCTGGGAGAATTGAAAAACCTATGTGTCAAAATTCCACTTCTCCAAGCTATCAAGGATGTATCTATTTACAACAAGTTTATTAAGGAGTAGTGCTTAAAGAATCCAGGGAGGCGAAAAAGAGATGCCCCTACCATTAATGTCATTGGAAAATTATCCGACTTAATGTTGGGGAATGTAATATGTCCAAAATATTTGGACCCTGGAAGCCCTGTAGTAGATGTGCACATCAATGGCACCATTGTCCCACACACTTTGATCAACCTTGGGGTTTCGATTAATGTGATGACCAAGGACACCATGCTCAAGCTCAACCTCCAAGGTTCATTAAGGAAGACCACAACAATTCTACAACTTGCAGACCACACCACAGTGACCCCTGAGGGGATTATGGAGGATGTGATGGTCTCCATTGATTCTTGGGAATACCCTGCAGATTTCCTAGTTCTCCAGCCTAAGGCTAAGCTTACTGGTTACCCTCTCATCCTTGGGAGGCCCTAGTTAGCCATTATCGATGCTTACATTAGCTGCAGAGCTAGAAATATGACCATCAAGAATGGGCATATGTCCAAGCAGTTAGTCCTATACCCTCTTGCTCAACCATCTCTAGAACATGACTTACCTTTGTGGCTAGAAGAGGAGGAGGAAGATGAAGTTTATTCTGCCCAACTCTATACCTTAGAAACAACCATGGGAGGGGGACAACAGGATGAAGATGATTTGATTGAACTCATACTCCAAAGTACATTTTCCTTAGAGAAGGTAGTAAAGGAAACCCAAAACAACCATCAAGTGGATATATGCTTAGCCAATTCTAACCCTATCCATGTCAAAACCATAGAATTCAATCCTGAGAGAACTTTGAAAATCAATCCATCTCTTTCTGTTCTCCAAGAAGAAAAGTCGTGCAACATGCTAAAGGAACACCCCACAGTGTGTACTCACCATATTTATATCAAGGAAGGTTTCAAGCCAGTCTCGAAACCCCAAGGGAGGATGAATCCATATCTTAAAGATATAGTCAAAGAAGAACTACAAAAACTGCTAGATGTTGGATTCATTTACCCCATCTCAGATAGTGAGTGGGTCTCTCCTTTGGTGTTGGTTCCAAAGAAAAATGGTAAGTGGAGGATTTGTGTCGATTACAGGGAGTTAAACAAAGACACAAAGAAGGACCATTTCCCTCTACCTTTCATCGACCAAGTGCTAGATGGCCTGGCAGGGAAAAAGTTTTTCTCTTTCCTAGATGGATTCAACAGGTACAATCAAATCTAGATCAGCCCAAAAGATGAGGATAAAACCACCTTCACTTGTCCTTGGGGTACCTTCGCCTATAGGGTCCTTCCTTTTACCCAATGCAATGCTCCTGCCACTATTCAGAGAGCAGTCCTAAGTATCTTTTCTGAGTTAGTCCATGATGCGGTAGAAATCTATATGGATGATTTCACACCTTATGGAGGTGATTTCAAGGAGGATTTGTCCAACTTAGGTAAGGTTATGCACAAATGCATTGAAAGGAACCTGTCTATTAGTCCCAAGAAATGTGAATTCTGGATGACTACAAGGACCATGCTAGTCCATTCAATATCTCAATAAGGACTGCAGGTGGACCCAAACAAAATAGCTATCATTCAAACGGTCCCACCTCCACAAAAGTAGAGAGATGTCATAAGTTTCCTAGGGTTAGTTGGATACTACCTAAGGTTTATAATAGACTTCAGCAAGTTGGCTTCTCCTTTATTTGGGTTATTAGCCAAAGACTATGAGTTTGATGGTCAAAAAGTTGTCAAGAGGCCCTGGACACCCTAAAGGACAAGTTAATTACTACACCGATTCTCCGAGGCCCAAATTGGGTCCTTCCTTTTCATATTCATGTTGATGATAAATTTCCTTATGCCATTTACTTTATCAGTAAGAATCTGTCAAAGTCCAAACTAAACTACACAGAGATCGAAAAGGATCTCTTGGTTGTTGTGCATTCATTGAACAAGTTTAGGCATTATATTACAAGCAATCAAACATTTGTACATACTAACCATGATTCAATCAAATATTTAATGAATAAGCCTGATGTGAATGCATGGATGATTAGATGGTTACTTTTATTACAGCAATTTGATCTAACTATTGTTGATAATCCTGACAAGGAAAATGTTGTTGCAGACTTTTTGTCTAGATTAACATTTCCTGCAGGTGAAGAGGGAATGGTTGATGATCAATTACTGGATGAGCACTTATTCACCATTTCAGTTCTCTCTCCATGTTTTTCTGACATAGAAAACTATTTTGTATCTGCATAGTTCCCACCAAATCTGTCCTCCAAAGAGAAAAGAAAGATTGTGAGGAAGAGCGCCCCCTTCACCTGGATTGGAGGCAACCTCTTCAAACTTGGCCTAGATCAAATTCTGAGAAGATGTGTCAGGGAGGAGGAAGTCTTTGAAATCCTTCTGACCTATCATGATGGGCCTTGTGGAGGTCACTTTGCAGCAAAGAGGACAACATTTAAAGTGTTACAAGTTGGGTATTATTGGCCCACTCTTCATTAGGATGTGAAAAGATATATTAGTTAGTATGATCGGTGCCAAAGGATGAGAAAGCCTACTCCAAGAGATGAAATTCATCTTCAACCTCAAGTGACTTTTGAGCCATTTGACAAGTGGGGCATGGACTTCATTGGACCTATTGACCCTCCTTCCAAGCAAAAGCAGTATATCATTGTGTGCACTGACTATCTAACTAAGTGGGCTGAAACCAAGGAAATTAAGGTAGCAACAGAGGAGAAGGTGGCTGAGTTCTTAAGGGAGAATGTATTTTACAAATTTGGGTACCCTAGAGAACTGATCATTGATTAAGGCAGTCAGTTTACCTCCAACATGATTGAATACTTTCTCATCCAGCACAAGCTGAAGCATAGGACCTCCACTCCCTATCACCCACAAGCTAATGGGAAAGTGGAGGTGACCAACAGAGCGCTGGAGGTCATCTTGACCAAAGTGGCTAGTAGCAGCAGGAAAGGTTGGGTAAATAGACTAGTTGAGGCCACCTAGGCCTATAATATCACTTGGAATACCACCACTGTATTCACACCCTATGAGCTAGTCTATGGGAAAAAGGCCCTGTTGTCCATTGAGTTTGAGTATAACACATTGTTGGGCATAGAATCCCCCCACAACATGTTTTGCAGATCAAAGCCCAAGTTTTGGTCAAATAATGTTGTAACACTCCGCGAATTGTGGGTATGGAGCGCGAAATGTATGTTGAGTCATAGGGTTTTCCGCCCTAAGTTTGATAATGTAATGTCGGCCTACCCATGGTCCGCAGACCATGGCACTGTATAAATAGAGCGAGGCTCTAAGTTGTAAGAGAGGATAGATGAACATGGATAGAGTCTAGAAGATAGCGAGCATAGAGAAAAGGTCTAAGTGTCTTGGGTCATAGTAGCAAGAAGAGGCTCTACAGCTGAGTGCGTAGAGGCCTAGTAGAGTCCGCAGCTGAGTGCGCGGACCCCTGCAAGCTGAGTGCACAGGGCGAAGTTGAGTCTGTAATTATGGAAGAAAAATAATAAAGAGAAGTTTGATTCCAAATCTTGTGTATCTATTCTTGTGCTCCTTCCTGTTTAAATATATTGTTTTCTGTATCATGTGCATTTATATGAATATTGAACACTATTAAATATAACTAAACACATACTGATAAGCTAAGTGATTGACAATTATTGGGTTAGTAGTAAGGAATTGGGTCATAACACGGATCGCACCTAGAGCAGGGCTGCGCAAAGGCAGCATTGCAAGCTATGAGGTACTGATAGATGCATGTAGTGACATGCACAGGGAAAATCTGCGGACCCCTGAAAATCATCAGACATCTCTAGGGTGCGGAAACTTGGTTCTAGCACCCTCCCATACTACTTCGGGTAAGACCTTAGTCCGCGCTCTGCAGATTGTTGGCGAAAGGGCCAGTAATACTGAGATTTGTTTGGCTAATCACCTCTAAACCTGGGTCAGGCCCCTATAAGCCCACAAATGGTTCCATTGTTGGGACCAAGATCTACATAAGGGATGTTTGATGTCGTTTCACTAGAATCCAACAAAGAATGAAATTGACGGGTGGTTGGACAAGAAGATTCACGAGTTCGCGGTGCAGCAAAATAGGAATCCATGAGTATCTAAGGAACAGTGGTTGGAGCACTACTTATATACGGAAATCCATGAAATTTTCTTTGCATCCTTTCCTTCTGAGCTGTATGAGTGGATCGTGAAGCTAGAAAATAGTCAAGGAAGGTGTAGGCTCGACAAACCAATCGTGTGGACTCCAGAATTAGTGCGCAGACTAGAAGTGTCAGGAGATAAGATCGCATGAGCTGTGGACCATTGGCTTGATCGAATTATAGGAGGATTTATCATTGAGTTCACGGTAGATACGACCGTCAACTACAGTGAAGCAGAACGATGCTTCCTCAAAGGACCATGAGGTAAGTATATTAAATCCTTGAACACATAGATTAAGATGCTATTGTGTGAAAAGAGGGTTATGCAAATAAATTAATGTTTGGGACTACATGAAGTGGGAATATCTACAAAAGCAGAGGTAGTGAAGAATTAGACACTGGTCCCTTAATTTCACCATCGCGGGAAAGCGAGGAAGAGCTCGTGAGATTTTATCCGAGAAACGCAATCAATCTGATAAGGTAGTGAATTCCGCGCTTACCACCTCCACCTACACTGCCACCCATCTCACCCTCCTCACCTCCATCTCCACCCACCCCACCTCCACCATCACCATAATTCAGTATGGAAAGTGCGATCAAACTACCGGTATTCATAGGAGTAGGAAATGAAGATCCGGACCAATTCTGGTTTGTGGTAAGGGTGGTATGGGAAGCACAAGGAGTCATGGATGACAATATCAAGAAGGATACACTGGTAAGCACATTGCAGGATCGCATATTAACATGGTACATCAAGCATTCTAATGACCATCCAAATGCAGGAATCGCAGAAATCCAGACCGCACTGAACAGGGAATTTAGCAAGCCAAATTCGGAGACACAATCAATTATCAGGTTTAAGGAGATCGTGATGCTCTTGGGAGAGACCCCTTGGGATCTGGGTATGATTCGCGAAGCCAATATGACTTTGACAGATGGATAGCATTGTGCATGGTTTGTAGCATCATTAACACTGCATTTAAGGATGGCGTTGTCACAACAAAAGCCTTCCACCTAGGCCGAAGCTTTGGAGATGGCAATGAGATTGCATGAGACCCATATACAAGACCCTGGTTTGGGAGTCCAACAAATCCATGCGCAACTGCAAACTCTGTGTCTGGAGATGCAAAGTTTGAACCAAGACAGGACACCTCGGCTAGAGGCACGCGAGGAGGTATGGTGCATAAAATTCAAAGGCCAGGGGCATGAAAAGGACCATTGTCTAGTGTTTGTGAAATACTTGGCGGGAGAAGGGCCGATGCCGCTAAGACCTGAGGTACAAGTAGGACCAACAACGATTCCTGCGCTATGGTGCATGATATGTCAGATAGGAGAAAAACACACTACGGATAATTGTCATCTATTGCAGAAGTATATGCAGATGTCACAGCAATTTTTTTGTAATTTTTGCAGGTCGGTAGGCCATGATGAACGCACCTGCAGAAGCTACGAACTAATGATGGATCGGACTCCTGCCTACAAGGTACAGATCGAAACACAAGCCCTCGACCAAAATACAGGAATGGCGCGTGCTAGATTTCAGGGGCACGGACGAGGTCGAGGTGGAATGGTACCAGGAAGGGGTCACGGACAACTAATTTGTTACAATTGCGGAGGGCCAGGGCACTATGCCCATGATTGTACAAAATCGACAAGGACATCATGTATGTACTGTAATCAATTTGATAATGAGGCAGAAGACTACCCTACATTGATAGCGAGGTTGCGCGAAAAAGGCGTACTCCAGCCTCCTTTGACTCATAATTTACAAATGATGAGGTCTGAGCTTGCGAAGAAGACCCGAATGTAAACATAGTGCTCAGGAGCGGTATGACCACTAGCGATGATAAAGGTAAGCAATCAGAAGAAAGTGCGTGGGTTCACAAAGCTCCTACAAAGGAACCCAAATTTGATTTAGAACGTGCGATGGAGACATTCATGGAAGCTAAGAAGAGCTTCACGAAGGCCTCCACTTCAGGTAGTAAGGATCAATTAGAACCAGGGATGGATCCTTCAATGCTCACTACCTTTCTAGAGACAGGCATGAAAGTGCTATGCGACAGCAAGGCAGTAAAAGGACTACAAGAACTTATCACTAAGTGTGGGGGGTCAAGAGAACCGTGTGTGGTCCAGAAACTTGGAAAGCATGCATTGTGCACAGGAAGGGAAATAAGGTTGACTGCAAAAATCAGCGAATATAAAATGAATCAGGTAATCCTGGATCTCGGATCGGATGTGACTGTACTACTGAAAAAAACATGGGAACGCATGGGAAGACCCTCGTTACAATGGTCTCCTATTTAGTTACAAATGTCAAACCAAAAAAAGATCCCGCCCATGGGAAGATTGCAGGGGGTAACGGTGGATATTGAAGGTGCGAGCGTACAGGCGGATTTTGAAGTGATAGAGATTGTCGATGACAACAATTCCTATCCCGCACTACTAGGAATAGACTGGGCCACCACCACCGATATGAACGGAATCATAAATCTTAAGAAGCGCAAGATGATTTTTGAGAAAAAGTCACTATGCGTAGTAGTACTGCTAGATCCAGCCAAAGGAGCGCAATACACTGAATCGATGTGTGACGATGATAGAAATGACGATCTCAATTGCATCTACAAGATAACCACATGAGAACATGATTGGGTAAAACCAACTGCAAATGGTAGGATTTCATGAGAACATGAAAGCTCCTGCACTTCGGATTCAGACGAAGAAATAGAGCGATGGCAGAATCGGCTGCGCAAAGTAACAACGCTTAATTGCAACATGATGGTTAGATCATTGCGTTGCGTGACAATAGAGGTAAGGGATCTGCGTATGTAATACAGGTTGACAGCGGTGGATGAATTCCTGAACAAATTTGAAAGCGTAGTACCAGAACAGTAGTGGTTCGATGCTCTGAAATGGGCACTGCGCGTAACGCCCGCAAGGTGGTGGGGTACACATCAGAGAAGTTTTGAGGACTGGCGCGGATGCAGAAGGATGATGCGCCTACAATTTGGGAAACCGCAGATACGGCTAGTAGACAAATATGACGGATGGGATGATCCACATACACACCTCGCGAAATGGACCAAGGTCTACGAGGAAGAGCCACAGCCTGAATGGGTACATTTATTCTATCATACCCTGGATGTCATACCTATGAATTGGTATACTGAGACTGAGCTCCGCCATGGTACAAGCGAATGGGATATCTTACGTGAGGGATTTCTGTTAACTTTCATGTTTGAAGATCGTTGGTGAGATATTGTTGACGATGCGATACAGGTAATAAAAGCAGTGATCTTCAAAATACCCCAGGAGCCAATGGAAGTACTTCCGCCATAATGGGCGACACAACTGAGCTGCGCGCTAGAGTGTTACAACGTAAATGTTCAGGAGGATGATGAGGACCCACGAAATATTAAAATTCCAGGAACGGAAGGCTATCGCAAGATTCGAGGACCATCAATTGAGGATCCCGACATCACCATGTCGCTAAAAAAAAAGTAGGTAAACATTGGAACGGAGGCAGAGCCGAAGTACGCAACACTTGGGGATTATTGGGACGATGCCACAGTGGATAAGGTCACTGTGTTACTCCGCAAATACCAAGACTTGTTCCCAACCAAAATTATGGACTTAAAAGGGATCGTCAGCGACTTACGGATGATGAATATCACCTTGAAATTCGATGCGGAGCCAGTTAAGCAACGGCCTTACTGCTTGAATCTGAAATATAAAGAAAAGGTCTGCGAAGAATTAGACAAAATGCTTGTAGCCGAAATTATTGAGCCAGTGGAAGAATGCGACTGGGTGAGTCCTATGGTAGTACAGGAGAAAAAGTAGAAGGGCAAAATAAGAATATGCGTGGACCTCAGGAAGCTGAATGACACTTGTGTACACGATCCATTCCCGACACCGTTCACAGATGAAGTACTGGATAATGTTGGCAGTCAGGAAGCATACTCATTCACGGATGGGTTCTCAGGGTACCATCTTATCAAGATCGCGCCAAAAGACAGGAGCAAAATGACCTTCGCAACAGAATGGGGCTGCTTTCAATACACTGTTATGTTGTTTGGACTGAAGAACGCGCCATCCATCTTTTCACACGTCATTGTGGCTGCATTCAAAGAATACATCCACAAGTTCTTAGAGGTCTATCTGGATGATTGGACTGTCTTTGGATTAGTTAAGCACCATGTAGCAAGCTTACGCTTGATGCTGGACACTTGCCACCAACACCAAATTTCACTGAACCTTAAGAAGTGCACATTCCTCGTTCATTTTGGAAACCTACTGGGACATGTGGTCTGCAAATAAGGACTAATGGTGGATCCTACAAAGATTATGGTTATTCTAAATTTGGAAGCACCGCGAAGTGTTAAACAACTACGCGCTACCTTGGGACACATCGGATACTATAGGAAGTTCATCAAAATTTATGCCCAAATAACAGTGCCGATGGAAAAGCTATTGAAAAAGGATGTTACATATTGTTGGAATGATGATTGCATGAAGAGTTTGGACGACCTAAAGGGGAAACTGGCCTCTGCTCCAATCCTGGTCTTCCCAAAATGGGATGTGGAATTTCATGTACATGTTGATGCGTCATGTATTGCACTAGGAGCAGTACTCACACAGGAGAGCACAGAGGGCGTGGATCACCCAATCACGTTTGCAAGTTGGAGATTTTCCAAAGAAGAAAAGAACTATTGCACCACCAAGTGCGAGGGGTCAGCAATGGTGTACGCGCTCCAAAAATACCGACACTATTTACTCAGAGGACATTTCAAGATGTATACCGACCATTCCGCGTTGAAAAACCTAGTGAATAAGCCTGTGTTGGGGGGGGGGTGCATATGTAGATGGATCTTACTGTTCCAAGAATATGATTTTGAGGTCATAGTCAAGACAGGATGCCTAAACGCAGGACCAGGTCACTTGTCACGAATTGAGATGAGCGAGGAACCCACGAATTTGGAGGAGGGACTACACGATGCATAGCTCTTTGCAGTGTGTGTCACGGATGGACGCTTCAAAGATATTATCCATTTTCTGACAATAGGGACTGCGCTGAAGGAATACTCAGTCCAACAGACAAAGGAATTGGTGGTGTGTGCGGCGGACTTTTCTGTCATCGTGGGGCACCTATACAAAATGGGCAATGATGAGATATTGCAAAGATACGTACCTAAATTTGAACGAGGTCAGATCCTCGCAGAAGCCCATGGGGGCACTACAGTAGGACACTATGTAGGATGCATGACTACACAGAAGATTCTTCACACAAGGTTATGGTGGCCAATCCTACACCAGGATTTGAAAGTGCACAGTAAGGCCTGCGATATATGTCAAAGGACTGGAAAACCATCGCGAAGGTACGAGATGCCATTAAATCCAAAAATGACACTACAGTCGTTCGAAAAATGGGCAGTCGACTTTGTAGGACCGATCAAACCTCAGGGAAAGATGTTCGTGCACTACATCATCACCACAATGGAGTTCCTAACACGATGGGTGGAAGCAAAGCCAGTCAAAGACCGCATAGTCGCTACGACTACAAAGTTTTTGTTCGAAAACGTGTTGACACGATTTGGCTGTCCAAAAATCTTAATGAGTGATCATGGAACACATTTCCTAAATGAAACCGTCAGCGCGCTCACAGAAGAGTTCCAGGTGTATCATCAAAAAAGTACACTGTACCACCCACAAGCTAATGGGACAGTAGAGGCATTCAACAAAATACTGGAGACTGCGCTGACCAAAGTGTGCAACACGCAGCGAAACGACTGGGACCTATGCATACCTATCATACTATGGGCTTACAGGACAACATGCAAGAAATTGACGGGGTAGACACCTTTCTAGCTAGTCTATGGCATGGAAGCTGTCATGCCAATGGAATACATCCTACCTAGTCTGCGAATAGCACTGCTCACAGGCATGACGGACCGCGAAGCTCTAGAAGAAAGGCTCACACAATTATAAGAACTCGAGGAAGAATGTTTTGTGCCTTACAGCATTGAGCATGAAATGTCCATAATCCAAGGGATCCAAAGTCCCTAAAAGAGTTGTACCTGCCCCTAAAGGAACAAGGTCAACCAATGACAGCTTCTCCCAGAAGTTCTCCACCACAAACCACTCAGAATCAGTCAATTCAGGATCAATTCAAATGCGCTACTAGCTGCCTGCGTTGCAATGCACCCCAGTACACTAGCTAGGTGCGTTGCAATGCACCTAAATGCACTACCAGGGTGCGCTGAGAGAGAAATGCCAAATGGTAGTGTCATTCCGCGAGGTGTACAGACACTGGAAGATTCCAGAATCTTCTCCAATGACACTTGCCTCAATGAATTCGACCAGTGATGAGTAAGAGGCTCTCAGCCTCCAAGTGGAAGCAAGAACTGATAGAGAGAAGCCACAAGTCAAAACATAAGCTGACTCATCCTCTCTGCTTACATCTATATATGGATCCCTCATCTCAAAGATCCGGAGGCTGGAATTTTGTAATTTGCAGAGAATTGTTGTTGGTTTGAGATTGAGATTAGTACATTGGGTGATTTATGCTTTGTTGGAGGAGAGGAAGGGATTCCTTTGCTGGGAGGTAGATGCTGGATCGGGACTCACTTGGTTGTATCTCCTCTTGAACTTTCTTATCATATCAATAAAACTATTTGAGTTTCTCCTATATGCTTGTATATCAATGATGTTTTGTTATATATGCATGTTTAGCTTAAATCTGATCCTAAGCTAGTTATGAATGTAAATCTATGTCTTTTGTGTAGTTTCTCTCTTCTGTGACCTTGCAGGAACTTGGTGAAGCTGGGCCAGTGAGGGAGCAGGCAGCGGGAAGCGAACAAAGAGGAGAACGAGTGGATCAACAAACTAGCGAAAGACACAGGTTAGTCACATCCTTCTTCTCCATTTACATTTCATAAAGAAGAATACAAAGATAGTTTTCCTTGTTTGTTGCTAAGGCACTATCACTCCTTAGAGTGGGATAGGGGCGTTCTGAATGGATACTTTTCCCAACAACAAATTTGCGACTCCACTGGGGAGCGTATCTAGTTAGTTTATTTTTGTTTTTATTATTGTTCATCTCATAAACTCAGGAGTGTTGAATCGAACTGCATTTGCCATTCACAAATGCAAAGTAGAGATCTGCTACTCTAGTCCATTTACTGGGCCTGTTTATGATCTGAACAGCTGATCCAAAAATGCTCTAACAGCCCTTTGTGATAGCTTTTAATCCTCCTTTAAATCATCCCTCTAATTGTACCTTATTGATAGCTTTTATCCGGCCAAAAACCGTAGGTTAAACTGCAAACCGTGACCCAGAACCCAGAGACAATTCTCGTTTATGCTTCAGCATAGGCTCTGTGAAGAGGTTCTGCATTTCAACGCAGGCCCCGAGAGGGCTACCTGCGCTGCAATTCAGTTTCTTTGTGCAAGGGGTGTGCTGATCAGCCTTTGCCTTGTGCAGTTGTGGTTCTCTGCTTCTTTTTGCTCAGTTTTATCTCTATTTTTTGCAGCCTATTATCAGTGTGTGTACCTATCTTAAAACCCCTTTTATTTGCCTTAATTCCACCTCAGTTGTATAAAAGAAACTATATTTGTTTTTGTGTATTTGTTACATCATTTGCAGTTTCCCATTACAAAAGTAAACTAGTCATACTGTCGCCCTTAGATCTAGACCTGTCGTAAGTGTCGTTTTGATCTTAGGAGTGAGTTTGTTTGCTATTCACAGTTGATTACGCTTTTACTTTTTGTCTTTTGGTTTGAATTTATGAATTTCTAGTGTCGAAACAAGTATTTGCTTCAAAATCATAAAGTGTCGTAATCATTTTTTTGATTTCGAAAGAAGCTTGTTTGGGTTTTTCACTTGAAATCGAATTGAAATTTGTACAACAACTTTCTTTTTAGGCATCAATATTAAGAAAGTGAAAACAAATACATGCATATGTGCATTTGCATTTTGACAGTTTTTATGTTGATTTAGGAAAAGTGCATTTACAGTGTGCTCTATGCTCTTTGAGAAAAGATTGTGTCTTTCTTTTCCCCTTGTAGCTAGGATTTTCATTGTTGAAAAGAGATAAAAGCTTGCTTATCATCTTTAGACTATTTAGGAATTGTATCTACATCTCGTGGTGATCCAAAAAGGCAAACTTCTAAGAAAGATCAACGTAAAATAAATTGACTGAACTTAACAATGCTTTGTAACTTAACGCACAACATAGAGGTCTAGGCTAGAGACGTGTTCCGGCGTCGTAAAACCTGGTAACTGTTGCCTCACTGATGGTTGGGTGATTCCTCCTGAGAGACAACAAGTGCCAGTACGGATTGTGCTCCCACGTACCGTCGAGTATATATTGGGAGACCCCTATAGGCATAAAACCTTTATCCATAGGAAGCCATGTCGGCCGCCCTACTGATCGCAATGCACTAAACACAGCATTCGGGAAGATTGACCGCCCGTACCTTAAAAAGTATTCTGTGGTTTTGCGAAAAGTTTGGCACACCCTCTACCTAGAACTCCAGAGCAGTCCCTTTCGTTCCTTTTCAGACTCCTTAACGAAAAAGGTCCATCTGAGCACTTGTCACTTCAGGCTCATTAAAAATCGAAGGAGACTAGAGTCATCTTTTGCTTTTTCTCGACTCTTTAAAATTGAAAAAGCAAGTTGTGTCTAAGCATCGTTAAAATTTATTTTAAACGGAATATTCATACCCTTTTTCCCGCATTGATCTTTAGGTTGAGAAAATGGAGCCTACCAACCAAGGAATTCCCCTTGGTGGAAATCCTAGTCCCTTCTCCTCTTGGGGAGATGTTGGTGCACCCCATATGGCCACATTGTCGCTTCCAGGACTGACAGTTGGCCTGCCGGTCTGGCTCTTCTCAACCAATGTCGTTCAGAACACCACTATTCCTGAACAATCGAATCAACAATTAGACGAGTCCAGAATTTCCCACCAACCTTCTACTTCCTCTAATTCTTCCTCTCTTCCTTCCTCTTCGCGTGACGGGACTGGTAAAGCTAAAAAACCGAGTTCCTAAGGAGAAAAAGGAAAAGAAGAAGAAAGAGAAAAAGAAGAAGGAGCCAAAGGCAAATAAGGGAAAACAAGTGTCGTCTAATGAAAATCCACACACAGCACTGACCAGGCCTAAATCGCCATGTGTCATTTGCAAGGGAGACCACTTTCACAGAGATTGTCCCTGCATCCCTCGGATACTAAGGGACTGGTCTCCCCGTTTGCACAATCCGGTGGCGTCAACCTCTGATAGCCATGTTGAAAGCACACCGTCAACTAGCGAAAGTGAAGTCCCAGGACAAAAAGGGAGAGCTAGATCTCCCTGTAGACTGTGCGAAGGCAACCACGCCATCCACCGTTGTCCCTTCTTAGACGAAGCTAAAAGAGTTCTGGATGATCGTCCGGTTTCACCGTTACGACTTCCTCCTGGATATAAAAAACTCTTGCTGAGTCCTTCGTTAGTTGAAAATCCAGCTGGCCCACTCAAGTGGTCAGCTGAAGCGCCGGTCATTGAAGATGAACCAGCTGAATCCATACCCGACGAAAGTCAAAAGGTCGAGGCGGCAGTTGACCCGGTCTTGCCTTCAGAGGTTTTATCTTCGAATGATACAGTCACTGAGGAGAATAAGGATGACACCGTCCAAATTCTCTTCATCAACACAGACTCCGACGAGCACGGGGGCAATCCACCCATTCCTTTATCGCAGGAAGGAATTTCGTCAGAGCGATACCTGGCCATCTACTCGGTCCCACCTCCAAGCAACCTAGTTGTCTCCTTCGACTCGAATCAACTAGGCAGACCCCGTTTACCAGCAAGCATACCATTCAGAATTATCGTCCAAATATATAGAATGGTCATGGCTGGTACCATCATAGATGAGGGGGCTTCTGTGAGTATCCTTTCCTCTATTGCTTGGAAATTGCTTGGTTCGCCATCGCTTTTGCCTGAGATGAGAAATCTGACAGGCTTCGATAAAGGAACCAGTCGACCTTTAGGGATCCTCCCCAATGTGCCTATCACATTGAAAGGGAAGACCGTTCAAATGAACATGATGGTCGTTCAAGGACCCTTGGATTATAACCTACTCCTTGGATGAGACTATATTTATTGCATGGGAGCCATTGTCTCCTCACTCTTTAGAGTAATGTGTTTTCCGCACGAAGGAAGAGTGGTCAAGCTCGTGGACCAGCTTTCATTTCCCGGATCACGCATCACAAATAGTCATGTACCATCCCTAAATGGTCTCTTCACGCAAGAAATGTCTCAACCCACGGTCCGTCCTCTCGATGAGCGCGAGTAATTCGGAGGGCTATGACTGGAACCCAGGGGGCATGCGTCCTGGTCTGCTTCGGCAGGAAAACTTTGGGTATAGGGTAGGTTTCCGCGGGATAATATGACTAGTCTGTACCCCGTCCGTGATAGAGATAGGGGTTATTCTAGAATAAGATTCTCTTTTCAAAGTTATGTGTTTGGCGCTCGTTGTCACTCACCTTTGTTTATCTCGGTAGACATCGCCGAAGAAGTGTTTTGTTTGAAAGATTAATAGAACAATCTTTGGGTGACCTGAAAGAGGTAGGCCTCTCCCGGTTAAACAAATGTTTTTCCTGCAAATTGAGGGGTAATCTTGAAACTCTATTTTATACCTGGGGGCATGCAAACCTTTTGAAGTGCAAGCAAGGGGCGGCTATTTATTTTTTAAATTTTTAGGTCCTCCCTTTAAACCCGTAGGTCTAACCCTTTAAACTCGTAGGATTAGTCATTTCTGAACTTGCATAACGAAAGGATGCGGGGCATAGCTTTGTAAGGCGCAAGCTCCATAAAAAATGGCATCTTACATGAGACATTCTTATCATATGACTGGATTAATCGAGCAGTTTTAGCGCATAGTTCATGCTCATTAAAAAATAAACATAAAATCGAGCAAGTGTTTCAATCCGCGTTTAAGCTCGTTAAAAAATGAACTATCCTCTGGTAAATAACCACCGTGAATGTAACATTATCAGCCATTAAAGCCTTGGTCGTGTTTGCACCGTCACCTCCACTTTTCCATTGGTCGATCATTCACCTCCATTTGATTGTTTACCCATTTTGAGGAACAGCTGCGAAGAGTGATTTCACTAGCCATCCTTGTGACACTGCCGTGCTTGGAAAATTCCAACCCTTACCTGGAATCAGTTGCTACCCATTTTATCACTCGTTCCTCAAAATACGAGTCTTCTTTAAGCTCTTTTCATCTGACTCGTAAAATTTGAAAAGATTGCCAAGTTTTGGCCTTCCAGCTCGTTAAAGCGACCGGAAGAGCTATCCCTCCTCTAGATTTTAATCTTTTTGGACCTGAGGGATTATTGCACAAAAAGATCGAGCGCTTGTTTTGTTCGGCTCGTTAAAACTATCGAAAATTCATCCCTTTTGTATTGTTTTATACTTTTTCGGACTTAAGGGATTAGATGACGAAAAAGGAATTTCGGAGTTAAATTTACGTACCTTTTCAGACTCTCTAAAAATGAAAAGGACCGAGTTATCTTTGTCGTTATACTCGTTAAAAACATTAATAGCGACAAACTTGTCTTTAGACGAGAACGAGTTTCACTGTCGCTAGGCTCGTTAAAATATAGCGATGGGTTTGCCCGAAAGGCAAATTATAGAACAAGCATATGTTATCCTCCTCAAGCTTGACAAAAATAAAGAGGTACTGGTCAGCAATGACTGGGGAAAAATTGGGAAGAAACTCAAAGAACCTTTATTGGTAGCAAGTCGCTCTTGAACATGACACTTCCACTCCATGCCTGAGTCGGGATGGGTTGTTTCATTCACCGGTCACATCACCATGGTCTCGCCATACCATCCACCTTTGGGGTAAATGCTACCAATCCATCATATAAGTGTCGCCGATATGCTCAAGAGAAGTCATCCAGAGAAGTCAACCGTGTCCCATCCACTACCATACATTATACTTCATTCTTTCATGACCGCCACCATGAACCATATATCATCAGATCATTTTCACCTCCATCAAAATCATTTGCTCCGTTCCGTGTCATTATGTGGGATTCATTAAGGCCCTCCTTTGACGGATCACTTCTTGTCGACATCAGCTCATTATCCAAGAAGTTAATCTAGGAACACCCCCTTCAGTACTTTGAAGCTTGCATGCCTCAATGGCAAGTTTCTCACTTCCGGCGACAGGTATACATCAATGACCTTTGACCAAAAGATTTTGTGTGGTGTTCGACGCCAAGTCCTTTATTCACACCACGTGAATTGTACTGCAGTACCTTGAGGGTCATCATCCTTATCGGTGATTCCTCTCGCGCTTGTTAACAGTTTACATCATTGACTGGTAATCAAGCGATGTCTTTCCATGTTCGACTTCAAAACATTTCTCACATGGATCGACTTGTACTTCGAGTGAAGATCGGACGAGAATGAAGACCCCGGATCTAGTTTCATCCATCTGGGCTGCGATATATATTCAGGAAAATAAAGACATTGAAATGTACAGCATTACAGCACAGATAATCATCCTACCAAAAGGATGATGGCTCTATCAGAATCATCAATCTACCAACAGACGGTTGTCTGTCCTATGTACATGAAAATGAATTTATAAAGCTGAGCATGGGAATGCCCGCCTCAGCTAGATCATGAAAAAAGTATGAAAAATAATGTATTGTATTGTATCTTATTACAGGTCTCCTCCCAGCATTGAAAGAACTTCGGATCCTCCTAATAAAGCATTTCACCCGATAAACGGCCTCATACTTTAGGGGGCAACTGTTATAGACATTTTTGTGCCTTATAGAATTGAGCATGAAATGTCCATAATCCAAGGGATCAAAAGTCCCTAAAAGAGTTGTTCCTGCCCCTAAAGGAACAAGGTCAACCAATGACAGCTTCTCCCAGAAGTTCTCCACCAAAAACCACTCAGAATCAGTCAATTCAGGATCAATTCAGATGCTCTACTAGCTGCCTGCGTTGCAATGCACCCCAGTACACTAGCTAGGTGTGTTGCAACGCACCTAAATGCACTACCAGGGTGCGCTGAGCGAGAAATGCCAAATGGCAGTGTCATTCCGCGAGGTGTACAGACACTGGAAGCTTCCAGAATCTTCTCCAATGATTCTTGCCTCAATGAATTCGACCAGTGATGAGTAAGAGGCTCTCAGCCTCCAAGTGGAAGCAAGAACTGACAGAGAGAAGCCACAAGTCAAAACATAAGCTGACTCATCCTCTCTGCTTACATCTATATATGGATCCCTCATCCCAGAGATCCGGAGGCTGGAATTTTGTACTTTGCAGAGAATTGTTGTTGGTTTGAGATTGAGATTAGTACATTGGGTGATTTATGCTTTTTTGGAGGAGAGGAAGGGATTCCTTTGCTAGGAGGTAGATGCTGGATCGGGACTCACTTGGTTGTATCTCTTCTTGGACTTTCTTATCATATCAATAAAACTATTTGAGTTTCTCCTATATGCTTGTATATCAATGATGTTTTGTTATATATGCATGTTTAGCTTAAATCTGATCCTAAGCTAGTTATGAATGTAAATCTATGTCTTTTGTGTAGTTTCTCTCTTCTGTGACCTTGCAGGAACTTGGTGAAGCTGGGTCAGTGAGGGAGCAGGCAGCGGGAAGTGAACAAAGAGGAGAACGAGTGGATCAACAAACTAGCGAAAGACACAGGTTAGTCACATCCTTCTTCTCCATTTACATTTCATAAAGAAGAATACAAAGATAGTTTTCCTTGTTTGTTGCTAAGGCACTATCACTCCTTAGAGTGGGATAGGGGCGTTCTGAATGGATACTTTTCCCAACAACACCCCTGAAAATCATCAAACATCTCTAGGGTGCGGAAACCTGGTTCTAGCACCCTCCCATACTACTTTGAGTGAGACCTTAGTCCACGCTCCGTGGACTATTTCCGAAAGGGCCAGTAGTACCAAGATTTGTTTGGCTAATCACTTCTGAACCTAGGTCAAGTCCCTATAAGCCAACACACATTGAGGATGGCAGCCCAACTACATCTAGATCTCAGTAGTGCACAAAAAGAGAGATTGCTCTAGTTGAATGGTTTAGATGAATTCAGAATGCAGGCCCTTCTACACACAGAGGTAACTCAACTTCATAGGAAGATCTAGCACGATAAGAACATCAAGGATAAGAAATTTCAAGAAGGTGATTGGGCCTTGTTATATGACTCCAAATATTAAGACTTTAAGGTAAAGTTAAGGACAAGATGGTTAGGGCCTTATGTTATAGAGAGATGTCAAGATAATGGTTCAGTGAAAACTAGAGCCATAGATGCAGAGGCCATTCCTTTACTCGTTAATGGGCACAAACTAAAAGTTTACAAGAGGCCATTGTCAAAGCAAGAGTTCATTGATGGTATCAATAAAACAGTGATGGTGGTGGAGCAAGTTTTAGCCCCTACCTCATCAAGTCACTGAGAAAAAATAAATAAGGAGACTCAGGTGAAAACCTCCATGAGGCGCCTGAGTCCCACTATTGGACTAAAAACCTCTTGGGGCGGCCCAATGGTGTAAAAAATAAAAATAAATAAAAATATCCTTGGGTGAAAACCTCTCTTGAGGCGCCCAGGGCAAAAAACTAGAATGAAAACCTCTTAGAGGAAGACTAGTTGTTTTCAAAAAATAAAAATAAAAATAAAAAAGAAGAAAAAACATGAAAAATTTATGTTTGCAGGTTAGCTGGAGGATGATTAGAGAACAAAGGAGAATCAAAATGGGACCTATTTCACTCACATTTTTATTTCTCCGCCCATCATCATTCATCCCTCCAGCATTTATTTCATTTTTTTCACTCCTTGCTTCAGTTTACAAGGGGACTGTGTTTTCTACAGGATCCCCTATAAACCTATAGGATCCCCTGAAAACCTACAGGATGATCTTGTAGGAATTACAGTGGCTCGGGAATCCTAAAAGAAGTGACCTTAGGGCAAGAAAATGACCTACCATGTAAAAACAAATAATATCCCTACATCACAACTTCATTACCATACCTCTCTCCACCTTGTTCGCCCTAGCATTCATCATAAAAAAAAAAAAAATCAGTTCTCAAAATACTTCACAGTCGTCAAGAGAAAACACAGAGAAAAAAAATGAAACAGAGGGAAGAAGGTAACAACACCTGAGTGTATTCCTCATTATTCACACTCCTAGACCTCCTCTCTACCCATGTCATCATCTTCAAAATCCCAGTAGAGGAAATGATTAAAAATTCTGAGGGAGAAGCAGCTACATGACATCTTGTACGAAATCTTGTAGAATCCTATCCCATAGAATAAAAATCATGAGTAGCATCAAGCTTCCAGCATGAAGATCTAAGGGCAGAAGAAGCTCCAGAGTAGCAGCACCACCATCATCTTCAACACTAGGTACCTGCACATCAAGGGAATCATCAAATAGCAATAAAAACTGAAGGAAAAATAACATGCAGCCAACACATAGCAAGCACCTCATGTTGTCAACAAACTGTAGCAAGGTATTAGCACCACAGGTAAGTATCTCGCTTCACTCTCTCATTTGCATTATGTAGTCAAAAAAATGTAAAGGTTGTGAGCGAGTTGGTTTATAAGCGAAAGGTGGCCAGTTAACTTGGCCACCTTCGTTCAGTCGACAAAGAAAAAACAATTGGTCCTCCCACACATGGCAGCAGTCAAGTCAAAAAAGAGAGAGGAGAAGGACAAAAGCAGTTAAGTCTACGGAGGCATGAACTGGGAGTTGATTATGAGGAGAGGGGAATGATGAGGTGGTAGTGGGGACCAACGGTCCAAAAATAGAAAACGTACCTTGGTTGCCAGCACACCACCTCACTCAACTCAACCATAAGAGGAAATAATCGTTGATCCCCATGCACTCATGCATTCATCTCCTCGAGGCTCACTCTAGCAAAGTCACTCTCGTACCCAGGCAACCCACAGAAGAGAAAAATTCCACCTTTCTCCTACATAGGACTTCCTACAGGATTACACAGGAAATCCTACAGGATCACACAGGAATCCTACAGGATACAGTCAGACAGTCTACAGGATTGGTCGAGAGAAGTTTCAGAAGGGGATACACAGGGGTTGGCTACAACAAACACCACGAGGAGGTAGGCTTTGTATTTACTTCCCTTTTTCCAAGTGAATTTCTCAGAAAAATCTCCTAGTTTGAGTGAATTTGGTAGTTGTGTAAGGGAACTGACTCCACAATTATTTCATTCCCATTTGCTTCTGCATTAAAATTTGTATCAACCATCTCTACTCCTGAAAATTCAACAGCCAAAATGACATGGGGTTTTAATAGAAGGGAGCCCATTAACTCTATGAGAATCCACCAACACCCTCTTGTGTTAGAAATCTTCACGAGGCATAATTGGATGGGGTATTTTGAGAAATTAAGGGTGTACGATGATGGAGTGGCCCAAGAGTTTACTCTCTCCCTCATTCTAATGACCAAATCCCATGCGATTGTTGTGGTGAGAGGCCTCTACATATATCTCACCCCTGAACTCATAAGAAGGATTACCACACTTCCCCTAGGAGTGCCTTGGAGAGAGGAAGATAAGGGAGATAGCCAGATTGCCAAGAAGAAATTATTTTTAGAGGGAGAAGAGCCCATTGAGGACAAGAATAGAGTAAAGAGAACAAGCCTACCATACCCCTAGAATGAGGTAAGCTACCACCTTATTAAATACGTATCATGTGAAGGTAGGTATAGTGTGGTTTATGGATATCACTTTAGGCTTCTTGAAGAATTGAGGTTTGGAGCAGAAACACCTCCTCACCACAAGCTCAGGATACAATACTTCCTTCCGCAATCACTGATAAATACAAGCATAAAGGTGCAGGAGGGAAACCACCAACAGTGAGCCCACCATGGGTTAATTAGAATCATAATAGAAGATTCCCTCCACAACATCATAATTCCTATCCAATGGGCAATTTTCAAGTACATGCAGACAAAGGAGGATATCAAAGCCCTCACATATGACATTAGTCCTACTATCAGTGGAAAGGATGGGAAATAAACTGAAACAGATGGAGAAGAAGGAGAGAGGGATGAAGATGAGATAGATGAGGAGGAAGAAGAGGAGAAAGACAAGGAAGGTGATGAAGAAACAAAGGAAGATGTCAAGGAGGAAAAAAATAAACAAGATGAGGATCTAGAAGGAGAACAAGAGGGGGAAAACATAGAGGAAAATGGAAATGGAAAAGAGGAGGGAGAAGACAAGGAGGAGTCACCTAGGGTGTCTCCAGAAGCCACTGAGAGAGGAGCAGTAGCTGCCCTCACTGCCCTTAGAACCCCCATAAAACAAAAAGGAAAAAGACAGAGGCAGACCCCCTTATACTTTAGAACAAGTAAAAGCACAAGGATAAGGCAGTGAAAACCCCAAACTCCAACAAAAGTTCCCATTGTTATTGAGGACTCACCTAAACAGTAGGAGAAGATGGCTCCTCCTATAAAAACTCAAGAAGAAGGATCCTCAGCCCAAACCTCCCCTAAGTCTCCTATCACCTATGTGATAAGGCCTATAACCAGGTCTACCTCATCCAAAGGAAAAGGTATCCTACAGGATACATAGTAGGACCTGTAGGAAGTAGAGGTAGTCATACAAGAAACTCTGCTAAACCTACAGGAAACTCAAAAATTGGATGAGGAAAGAAGTAAGCAGCCATAAACAAAGAGAGAGGACCCATAGCTAGAGGATCCTAGTCCTCAACCTAACCTTGACTCCTACTACAGATTTATTGAGGGGGCAAGGTCATTCCATAAAAATTCGCCATTCCATTATTCTTTGAGCTTGAGAAAGAGAGATCCAGAACTCATATATGGATGCAGATTGCAAAGTCCAAGGGAGTGGAGGACATTGGTCACATGGAGGAGAAGCTCAAATAGATGGGCAGAGAGCTAAGTAGCTTGAGGGACAGAGAGGCCATCATGAAAAATCAATTAGAGGCAGAAAATACATGGTTTAAAGGGCATCTGCAAGAAAGAGAGAATCAATTGACATCCATGGCCAGTCTCTCTTTGGAAGCAATCCAGTGCGGGATGCCAACTAAGTCCTATGCACTATACCTTAAGGAAAAGTGGCTACAGTTCCAAATCAATACCCTAGCACAAAGGGGCACTATGTCATTCCAAGATTATAGATAGTTCATTGATCTTTGTGATCAAAGCACATTGGAAGATAGGGCCAATATGTCTAAGTTTTATTTTCATAACATGGCCTTGACAAACATGAATGTATGGGACCCTAATGCAAAGCTAGGGTATTTATAGCTTATGGATTTGGCATCATGGATGAACCATGAGGAAGCAAGGGATGCAGAACTAAAGAATGTATTGGCAAGAGAACAAACAGAGCCCCTTATGATTAGAGATGAGAAGTCCAATCCAATGGCACTCATCAGTACACATAATTTAATTGTAAATGATCCTCAACTTGCACCGAGGTATCTTGCTGCCCAAGAGAAAGCAACTACACATTTTGAGGACATGTTCAGATATTTAGGGGATGACATCATGCAAGATTTCCTAAGGAGATGGAATACATTGCCATACAGTTTGAAGATCAGAGAGTACCTTTCTCCTCAAAGGATGAGAGAAGCACTAAATAGGACACCCATGTACAAGCAATCCATCCAAAGGCTCAAAGTCAATTGGATAGGCCTGAAACTCAGTCCCATACTTCTATTGGGGATGTTAGAAGGAAGGAAGGAAGAGGAAGAAACAAGGTAGTGGGAGGTAGAAAGAAGGCAGGATTATATGCACAATAAGAAGAAACCACAGCAGAGGCATGGGATGTCAAGGAGGCCACTAGATCTATGAAAGACATGGATATTGATTGAGTTGCTCAGAGGATGAGCAACACTTTTAGTAGGGGGTGATGATGAGCCTCATCATTGGGTAATTATATGGGCCTTAAGTCACCTCCTAACACAGTCAAATCAACTCTCCTCACAACTTATTACATGTTTTGATTATATTTTGTTTAATGGGATGAGTTAAAGTGAGATATTATGCCTAGTGGACTAATATGCATTGAATGCAGGTTTGGAAGAGAAAATCAAGGAATTTTTGAAAAACTAAGGTTTCACACTCAAATGAAACAAGGGAGAGATATTGTATGAAGTAAATCCTCCTCAATTACTCCTCTTCCGTTTGAATATTCCTCCATTAATCACACCAGCTCAGAGTGCAAGTAGCCAAGTCATGAAGATCAAAAGGCAGCCGAGCAAGTGATAGAAAAAGAGTTAGTTCATCTCGAGTTTGGGAGCCGAGCCTCCCTATATTTAAGGAAGTCATTTGAGACTTCAGTTTGATCAATAGAGAGGCCTAGAGCCTCATTAAGATTCCAATTTTTGTTGTAAAAACACTAGTTATTTTCGAGCTCCATACCTGTGGAAGACATTGATGTAATTTTCTGTTTTGATAATGAAAATGAGATTTTTCTTGATCTAGCACTAAGTTAACTCAGAGGACTAAAGCTCTTGGGTTAGGGCCCAACCCTAGCAGCAAAGTCTTCTCTTATTTTATCTATATTCTTAGCTTAGTTTCATAGGTTCATGGTTAAATTGTCTCTATAAGTATTTCATTGCAAGTACTGTGGATTTGATTAGTTGTTTATTAGCTTGCTTCCATTTGTGCTTTACTTCAGTAGCAGGTTAAAAGAGATAAAATGAAGCATGACAAAGTTTTAATTAGGTGTCTTGGCCTCACCTCTTCCCTCATGGATCATGATTTGAGGAAAAGACCCTCATGCAGCACCAAAAAGACCGATTTCCATTTCCTCACAAGATTTAGAGTTCTCTATACTTAAACTAGCATTTGATCATTTTTGCAAGTCTAGGATTTAATTTCCATCTCTTCCATCTTCAGTCTTTCAATATATCTCATCCATGATTCCATTTTTTTCAACAATTTTCCTCGTGCATGAAGTAGACAACTAGTTCATTAAATTCTGCTTTTCTAACTTGTTATAATTCTTCTTGTTTACATGACTTTGTGGAAATTATAAATGTTTGATGCAGAGTAGGTGCTTCAGAAATCTAAAGGGATCTCATAGTAGGCAACCACCTTCCAACTTCATCCATTCATAATCATCCCTTGCTTTCACCAAGATCTTCACCAATCTCATCATTTTACATAGAAATTCCTCCAAGCATGTTGAGCGAATCCAACCATCTCCTAACCTTGGTATTGAGTTCTAAGTGATCCTAGGCATTTTCTCACTCCATTCCACCCATCCACCACCTTCCCTAAGCCTTCCATCACCTCCAACAACCATCGTTTTTCTCTCGGTTGTATCCTGTAGAAATACAGGGAATCTTGTAGGTTTCTAGTACATCCTGTAGGTTTTCTTGTAGTGGCCTGTTTTGAGGCCGAATTGAGGGAAAACCTCTAGGAAACCACACCATGTCACCCAAGGGTCTCCCAAACCTCACAAAAATCTCCTAAACTTCCCAACCATCCACCAGCATCGATAAGCCACCTATCACATCATCAAAAGAGATTAGGGTTTACACTTGATTTTCTAGAAAAGGAATAAAAAGAACAAAATAGATTTATTTCAATCATTTACATGCATAGTAGTGATGTTTGATGTCTTGAATTTCCATACTTTAGATAGTAGCATTTCATACATGTTGGCTTGGCATTCTTTTAAAGCGTAGTTTCCCATCAGTTAGTTAGAGTGGTGTGTTTTTAGCATAGGATTTCAGTCATTTTCCTTATTTGCATTAGATAAGCTTTCTCCTAGAGTAGATCCCTCTTTCTTTCATCAACAATCAAGCTTCTTCTGGATCCATAGAAGTCTGGCTTGAAAAACCTAGTGGTCTCTCGCTAGCTGAAAAGTAACAAAACATAGAACCATCACTTTTACTTGTGTATACAGCACTATAACCTCCAATTTTGTATAGCTGAAAAGTAACAAAACATAGAACCATCACTTTTACTTGTGTATACAGCACTGTAACCTCCAATTTTGTATAAACCCTGGGTTGATAAAGTAAAGCTGGTAGCTCCAGGAGTTACAGCATAATTGCTACAATACTAGTGCTCATCATCTGTTTCGGTAGAACATTCGGATAGGACCCCAAATCCAAAATGACCGAGTCCATTTCATAATCGCCTATCTACGATGTTAGCCACATCTCAAGTCTTGTTCGTGCCTTATTCTTACCGATATTTCTAACCATGCGATTCTCTGAATGAGTCTTTTTCTTATTGACACACTTGTCTATTAAGTCCTGCAATCCTTCCAAAGCCTTCCTATTGCGTAGTAACTTCATACAGGTATCCAAAAATGTAATGAGTATGAAAGGGTCAACCTCTTGTGTCATACTGGTTTCTGGTGTCTTTCACTGCCTTCCTGAGGTGGAGGCCTCAGCGAAGCTCTCCTTTGCTTCCATAAATGTTTCCATAGCGCGATTAAGGTCAAAGGCAACTTTTTTCTCAAGGAATTTTCAGACCCATCCGTCTTCTTCAGGCTGCTTACCCTTATCTACGCCAATCGTCATAACGCTTTGTAGTACAATATTAATGCTTTGTTCCTCTTTATGGGGCTCAGCCCTCATCATTTGTAAATTTTACATAGGCTACTAAGGCTTCATTTTCTTCTCTTGCATTTTAGCTATTAACATCAGACATTCTTCTATGGCATGGATGAATTGTCTACAGTATCGACACGAAGGGTGTGTAGGATGTGGGAAATCTCGTGTGAAGTGCCCCGACTGTCTGCAGTGGTAGCAGATAATCTGACCACAACCTCTACCAGGTCCACCTCCTCGTCCTCATCCTCAGCCTTGAAAACCACCGAGCGCTCCTCATGCGCCTTGATCTGGACACCAAGTTTCTGCCTGCATACGGTAAGTAGGGGTTATTTCCATCATCAGCTCATAGCTTCGACAGTGGTTCTCATCATGGCCCATGGATTTACAGAGATTACAGCACAGTTGTTAGGGTGTCTGAACGAACTTCTGAAGTAAGTGGCAATTATCCATCACATGTTGCCCAGTAACTTGACAAATGGTGGACCATAGTACATCTTCTATGCTTGGCCCAGCTGGGGCTTCTAGCTTTAGGGGGGCGGGCCCTCCACCTATGTTATAGACATTTTTGGGCACTACAACCCCAAGCATAAAATTTCCATTAACCAAGGGCTCCTAAGTCCCTAAACGTGTTGTTCTAACCCCTAAAAGAACAAGGTCAACTGATTACAGCTTCTCCCAGAAGTTCTCCATGAAAAACTACTCAGAATTGGTCAAAACAGGATCATTTCAGCTGCTCCATAGGCTAAGTGCATTGCATCTCACCTAAATACACTGTATGGGTGCATTGCATTTCAAAAATCCCTTCTATTGGGTGCGATGGGTGAGAAATGACAAATGGCAGTATCATTCCGTGAGGTGGAGAGGCATGGAATCTTCCAGAAACTTCTCCTGTGACACTTGCCTCTCTGAATTCGACCAAGGATGAGTAAGAGATCATCAATCTCCAAGTGGAAGCAAGAACTATCAGAGGGAAGACACTAATCAAATCACAAGCTGACTCATCTCCCTTACAGATATCTATATATGGATCCCTCATCCCAGAGATCCAGAGGCTGGAATTTTGCATATTGTAAGGAATTGTTGTTGGTTTCTTGAGATAAAACATCAGATTGTTGGGTGATCTAAGCTTTGTATGAGGTGAAGAGGGGCTTCCTTGCTGAGAGGATGATGCTGGGTCAAAACAACTAGTTGTAACTCCCCTTGGCTCTTTCTTATTTATCAATAAAAGCTATTCAAGTTTTCCTCCATACTCTTGTGTCATTTATGTTTGCTGCATTTGTGCGGTCAATTTACATCTGATCCTAGATTATTTATGATTATAGATCCATGTTCTTGTATAGTTCTATGCTACTGTGATCTTACAGGTACTCTGTGAAGCTGGGCGTGCAAGGGAACAAGTAGCGAAAGACTATCAAGAAGGATAAGAATCGAACCAGGAGATTAGCGCAAGACAGAGGTTGGTCTTCTTTATTCTTCTCTATCTATACTTCATAAAGGAAAAACGAAAGTAGCTTTACTTTGTTTTTTTCTAAGGTAGCTATCACACCTTAGTGGGATAAGCAGTTCTGAGTAGACACTTTTCCCTGTAACAAAATGGCGACTCCGCTGGGGAGCGAGTTAGTTTGTTTGTTTATCTTCCTTGTTGTCTATTTCATAAACTTACAGACGGAGCCTGAAGTCGAGCCAGGTAGCTTTCGGACTGCATTTGTTATGCAAATGCAAAGTAGATAAATGTCACTTCAGTCAATCTCTGGGATTTGTTTATGATTTAAACAACTGATTCACGAACTCTCTGATTGCCCTTGTGATAGCTCTTAGATCCTCCTTAGATCTACCCCTGATTGTTGCATTACTGATTACCATTTGCTCGGCCAAAACCCATGAACTGAACTGCAAACTGTGACCCGGAACCCAACCAAAGTCTCGTCTCTGGCCCAACGCAGGTACTGTTCTGAGAATCTGAAATTCAGCGCACTTCCCGAGTGTAGTAGGTGCGCTGCATTTCAAATTCCCTATGTTACAGGTGCGCTGATCAGACTAGGCATTGTTCAGTTTTGGTTTCTGTGGTTCATTCTTTCCAGTTCTATTCATGAATTTTGCTGCCTGTGATCAGTATATCTCTGTTTGAGACCCCTTTTCCTTGCTGTTATTCCGCCTCCTTTTTACAAAAGAACTGTAAATGTTTTATGTGTGTGTTGAGTCATTTTCAGTTCTCCTTTGCAAAAGTAACGTAATCGTACTGTCGTCCTTTGATTTGAAAGCATTGCAAGTGTCATTTTCAGCCATAGGAAAGAGTTTGATTGCTGTAGATAGTTGATTATCCTGTTACTATTGTTTTTGGTCTGAATTTGTAATTTTTCTAGTGTCGAAAACAAGTATTCATTTCCAAATCGTAGAATGTTGTGATTGTCTCCATTTTTGATTTCGAAAAGAAACTTGTTGATAATTGTCGCTTGAAAAGAAATTCAGATTTGTGCATCAACTTTCTTTGTACCATTCATATACTAAGAAAGTTGAAAACAAATACATGCATGTGCATTTGCATTTAGACAGTCTGATTGGTTTGATTTAGGAAAGTGCATTTAGAGTGTGCTCTTTGCTCTTTGTGAAAGAACTCTGTCTTTCTTTCCTTAGTAGTTAGGATTTTCATTGCACAAAGAAGATAAAATGTTGTTTATCATCTTAGATTGCATTTTAGGAATTATACTACATCTCGCGGTGAACCTGAAAGGCAAACTTCATAAACAAGATAACTATAAAATAAATTCAATGAATTTAACAACGCTTTGGAACCTAACGCACAACATTTAGAAGTCTAGGCTAGAGACGTATTCTGGCGTCGTAAATCCTGGTAACTGTTGTTCTCACTGATGGTTGGGTGATTCCTCCACTTTGAGATGATAAGTGCCAGTACAGACTTGTGCTCCCACGTACCGTCGAGTATATTTTGGGAGACCACAATAGGCTTAATCCTTTATCCATAGGAAGCCGTGTCTGCCGCCCTATCGATCGCAATGCACTGAACACAGCATTCGGGAAGACTAACTGTCGTACCGTAAAAAGTATTCTGCAGTTTTGCGATTGGTTTGGTAATCCCTCTACCTAGATTTCCAGAGCAGTCCCTTTCGTTCCTTTTCAGACTCTTTAATGGAAAAGGTCCATCTGAGCACTTGTCACTTCAGGCTCATTAAAAATCGAAGGCGACTAGAGTCATCTTTTGTTTTTTCTCGACTCTTAAAAACTGAAAAAACAAGTTGTGTCAAAGCGTCTAAAATTCATCTAATTCGGAAACATACTTCCCCTTTTATTTTAGTTGATCGAGTAATCCGCAATCATGGAAGAAAGTCAATTGAAACCCCGTTGTTCGCAGAGGCTTACGAGTCAACCGTCTTTATCTCCGGAATCGAAGCTAGTATGGACAAAGCGAACTCGTTTAACCGGTTCCAAATCTCCTGTTAAAGTTAGAACAAGTGTTCCAACAACATCAGAGACTCTGGTTACTCCAAACATTTCTGGTATCCCTGCCTTTACAGAAGAAGTTCAGCAGCCACAGAAGGACAGTGGTACTGATCCTAGTATGAGGGTAAACACTTGTATCACTGAACCAGTTCCATCTACAACCGGTTCGGAGAGTGTTACTCCTCAAACATCTGTCGTTGCCGATTCCATACCTTCTTCGGCACCAGAAATATTCTACGGACCTGACGGTCTACCCCTTCCACCAGGTATGATTGCTATAGAAGAGATTGTGGAAGATCCTCCATCTAGTACTCCATCGCGATTTGGAGTCGGGATCACTCTGTATCCTTCTTCATCAGAAGTTAGTCTACCGCCAGTGGAAGCTCCTGTAGAATCGCTAGGTAATATTTTGGATAGACTAGAAATGTCTGAACAACTGTCAACATCTAGGACTGTGTCATCTGACACAGCGACGGCAGAACTCCCTGCTATCACTCCAACAACATTCGCCGGTATACCATCTGTCCCAACTAGCTCTCAATCGCTAGAAGGAGCCCACTCAAGGGCCATTTCGACAGTATGGTCTGTTCCTGTCTGTTCATCCGGAATAATATCCGGAAACTCTTATGTTGAGTCTCAACAAATTGATCCATTTGGAGGTCAATTTGGGCAGTCCGGCCCTCAAGGGCAAACCATTCCCTTGAGTACTGGATTACCACTATATGGGGGGCAGTATGCCCTTTCATTATCCCCTCCGGGAGGACAGCCATACGAGAGTTCACAACAAAATTTGGGTTATGCTGGAATTACTTCAAGCGGTTGGGTACCGATACTACCTCAACAACCAAGAGTTGTATATTCGATGCAACAATGCTGACCTATGTCAAGTATACAAACCACGCCAGCTATTGTGACGGTGTTGCAAGTTCAAGCGCTGCCTGTTGTATGCCAACCTCAAGTTTCTCAGGTTGTAATGCAACAGCCCCTTGACCCTACGACTCAATCACAATCGCCAACTGGTGGAATGACACAGGTTCAAACGGGTACAATTACCCCTCATCTTGGTTAAACAGTTAGTATCGGGCAACAGCACATGGCTTCACAACCATGGCTAGTACAATACCAAAAACCGCAATTTCAACAAGTATACCAAGGTTCTGAGCAACAAATCTTTGCAAATAGTGGGCAGCCGTATATTCAAAACGGTCAAAATCAACCATTTTACAATGGTCATGCCCACCAACCTTACCAAAGTTACCAGCATCAAATGCATTATGCTGGTATGCAAAGACCAACTGCTTAGGCAATCCCATCTTATCCTGGGTATTCTTCACCTAACCTGAATCAAAAGTTACCCTTCGTGGCAACTTTAGAGTTACTTGATTTAAATCGGTTAACAAACGATCCAATCGCTTACACCCCTTGGTGGCCAGCGATTCCACATAAACTTCCATCAGATATTCCTAAATTTAATGGAAATCCGGGTGAAGATCCGTCGAATCATGTGATGACCTTTCATCTGTGGTGTTCATCAAACACCCTAAACTATGATTTGATTAGGCTTCGCCTTTTTCAGAGGACATTAATTGGTCCGGCAGCAAAATGGTACATCGAATTGCCTAGAGCTTCATTCGACAACTTCAGTACCCTAGCGACAACCTTTTTAACCCATTTTCAATTACCGATAAGGTACGAAACGGGAACAGAACTTCTTACCAACTTCAAACAAACGACGACCACTCACATATCTGATCATATACATGAGTGGCGACGTCCTCGTAGAATGGTGAAAATGTATGTTCCCGATCAGCTCTTAGCTGAATGGTTTATCAAGTCATTACTACCTTCCATCACGGAAGATGTGGCAAAAAGGGGAGTCATCATAGAAGAGCAAGTTATCGCTCGTGTGCAATATTTGGACTTGATTTACACTCAGTCTGGCATGCTCTACGATAAAATACCTGACGCCCCTAGACCGAAATTCTCATTTCCTCCTCCTCCTAAATCAAACAATGACTCTCATGCCGACGATGGCGTGATTGGTGCAACAGACACGAAATCGACAAAGACTACATCCAAAAAGGCCCGTAATATTTCAAGTCAAAATGCAAAAGATGAACTTCCTGCCTCGGAAGTAAATGTCGTATCGACAGATAAAGGCAAAGAAACCAAGCAACCAGGGGGAAAGAAGAAAGGCAAAGGGAAGAAGAAGAAATAGGAGGAATCATCTCCTGAAAAATCTTCTGCAAACCCTCCTGGAAATAGGAAACTAAAATATCCATGCATGATATGTGATGAGGATCATCGGACACCAGATTGTCCACACAGAGCTGAGCTTAAAAAATTCTTCAAGAATACAAAGACCTCAGCAGTATTAACTGATCCGTTTCTGAATCCAGGAACAAATCTGGTTGACAGTGGAAATGCTTCCCTGTCTCAAGTGCTAATGTTGTCGGTTTCAAAACAGCAAAATGATGCTTTGATATCGACAAGGAACAAAGATTATGGGAATCCACAGCTGTCGAACAACAAGGATAAAGATCAACCTAGTAGTTCGACAACAACTTCGACAGAAGTTGCACCGCCCATCATTCCTGAACTGACAATAAAACCGCCAAAGGGAGTAGTACACAAATCGACATTTAATCCTTGTGCTAGAGCAGCACAGCATTATAATATAGTGGAAGATTTGGCCCAATCGCCATCCGCTATGTCGACTCTTGAAGTACTACAAAATTTCCCATCCCAAAAGCAGGCTTTATTATCAGCCATTGGTGGGATAGACCCAAAGGATTCCAATCTTGTATCCTTCGATCATAAAGGATACGATCCTCAATTACCAGCTCAACTAGCTTTCCTCGTTCAAGTGAAATCCCTCAACAAAACTGTTCATCGAACAATTATTGATGAGGGGGCATCTCCATGTATTATGTCGATGAGTTGCTGGAAAAATTTAGGATCTCCAACCTTGTCACGATCTTCGATGACATTAAAATCATTTGATGAATGAACATATACCCCATATGGTATTCTAAGTAACTTGAAGGTTGAACTCGGAGGGAAAACATTAGAAATAGATTTTGAAGTAATCGACGGAAATCTCAATTACAACATCATACTAGGAAGACCATGGATATATGCTATGGCTGCTGTTGTGTCGACCTATTTTAGGAAGATTGCATTTCCCTTTCAAGGAGGGATTACAATCGTCGATCAACAAAACTTCCTCCCCAATGGTTCTCAAGTTACAGGAAGCATTCCTATGATCCATGGAAGCCCCCATTCGCTTCAAAATATCGGAGTAGGCCTACTAAAAGACCCTGTATTAATGGGAAATTTTGCCCTTCCACCTCCAATCAATTTGGCAGAAGTAGCGTCAGTAGGAACCTGCAACATGATATCCTCTAAAAAGATCTCAGAAAACAATATCGACATGGATCATGCGATGCTTTTGCCTCCAAGCCCAATAGAAATATTGTAGCAATCAATGTTCCTAGCCTGGGAAGCAAACCCAAATCATCGCTCATCGAGCGTTTGGATAGATAGGTCTAAGGAATATGGCACCCCTTCAGATCCTTGGTCGAGAGTGCATGACACCGACGAAGGAATTGTTCAATCAATGGTAATTGAAGGGGCACCATGGGATGATTACCACCATCGTTCCCTTCTTCCGGATTGTGAAGAAAATACTCCTAATGACCTTTATCATCCTTCAGTTTTTGATTTTCTATCAAATACTGTAAACACGGTGGATTCCGAGCGAAACTTGTCCAACATTGAAGAGACTATCGCCATAAATATCTCGACCAAAACAGATGTTGTAGAGAATATTTATGTTGGAAAATGTTGTTCTCCTTCAGAACTGGAAATATATAACGCTCTTTTTCACGAATTCAAAGATGTCTTTGCTTGGTCATATAATGAAATGCCAGGCATTGACTCGAGTATCGTTGAACACGAAATCAAGATGTATCCAGATGTCAAACCAGTACAACAACGGCTACGATAGGTGCACCCTGGTCTGCTTCGGCAGGAAAACTTCAGGTATAGGGTAGGTTTCCGCGAGAGTATATGACCTCCGTACTCCCGTCCGTGATTGGAAGAGGGAGTTGGACTGGAATAAGATTCTCTTGTCAAAGTTATGTGAGTTGGCAGGCATTGCCACTCACCTTTGTCTATTTCGGTAGACATCGCCGAAGAAGTGTTTTGTTTACGTCGTGAATAGAACAATCTTTGGTAACCTATAAGAGGTAGACCTCTCTCGATAAAACAAATGTTTTAACGGAAGGAAGAAGGGGTAACCTTGAAACTCTGTTTTATACCTGGGGGCATGCAAACCTTTTGGAGTGCAAGCAAAGAGCGATCATTTTTCTGTTTTTTGGATTGGTCGTTTCCTAACTTGCATAAAGAAAGGATGTGGGGAAAAACTATAAAAATTTCCATTTTAAATGGGACATTCTTATTACATGACTGGATTAATCGAGCAGTTTTAGCACGGACTTCGTGCTCGTTAAAAAATAAACATAAGAAATGAGCACATGTTCCTCCAGAGTTTAATCTCATTAAAAAATGAACCAATTTCCGGTAAATAACCATTGTGAATGTAATACTTCAGCCTTTAAAAGCCTTGGTCGTGTTTGCACCATCACCTCCACTTTTACATTGGCCGATCATTCACCTCCATTTGATTGTTTACCCCTTTTTGAGGAACAGCTGCGAAGAGTGATCTCACTAGCCATCCTGTAACACTGCCATGATTGGACCTTACCTGGAATCAGTTGCTACCAAATTTTATCACTCGTTCCTCAAAAGACGAGTCTCCTTTAAGCTCTTTTCAAATGACTCGTAAAATATGAAAATATTGCCGAGCCATTGGCCTCTCTAGCTCGTTAAAGGGACCGGAAGTGCTATCCCTCCTCTAAATTTTAATCTTTTTGGACCTAAGGGATTATTACACAAAAAGATCGAGCGCTTGTTTTGTTCGTCTCATTAAAAGTATCGAAAATTCATCCCTTCTGTATTGTTTTATACTTTTTTGGACTTAAGGGATTAGATGACGAAAAAGGAATTTTGGAGTTTCCTTTACGTTCCTTTTCAGACTCTCTAAAATTGAAAAGGACCAAGTTATCTTTGTCATTAAACTCGTTAAAATTTAATAGCGACAAACTTGTCTATAGACGAGAACGAGTTTCACTATCGCTAGGCTCGTTAAAACATAGCGATGGGTTTGCCCGAAGGGAAAATTATAGAACAAGAATATGTTATCCTCCTCAAGCTTGATAAAAATAAAGAGGTACTGGTCAGCAATGACTGGGGAAAAATTGGGAAGAAAACTTGAAGAAACTTTGTTGGTAGCAAGTCGCTCTTGAACATGACACTTTCACTCTGCATCCAAGTCAGGTTGGGTTGTTTCATTCACCGGTCACATCACCATGGTCCCAACATACCATCCACATTTGGGGTTAATGCTACCAATCCATCACGTCAGTGTCGCCGATATGTTCAAGAGAAGTCATTCAGAGAATTCACCTGTGTCTCACCCGCTACAATACATTTATACTCCATTCTTTCATGACCGCCACCCTGAACCTTATATCACCAGATCGTTTTCACCTCCATTAAAATCATTTGCTCCGTTCCATGTCATTGATGTGGGATTAATTAAGGCCCTCCTGTGACGGATCACTTCTTGTCGACATCAGCTCATTATCCAAGAAGTCGATCTAGGAACACCCCATTCAGTACTTTGAAGCTTGCATGCCTCAATGGCAAGTTTCTCACTTCCGGCGACAAGTTTACATCAATGGCCTTCGACCGAAAGATTTTGCATGGTGTTTGACACCAAGTACTTTATTCACACCACATGAATTGTACTGCAGTACCTTGAGGGTCATTATCATTATCAGTGATTCCTCTCGTACCTGTTAACAGCTTACATCATTGGCTGGTAATCAGGCGATGTCTTTCCATGTTCGACTCCAGAACATCTCTCACATGGATTGACTTGTACTTCGAGTGAAGATCGAACGAGATTGAAGACCCCGGATCTAGTTTCATCCATCCGGGCTACGATATATATAAAGGGAAATAAAGACATTAAATGTACATTGTTGCTGCACAGATAATCATCCAATCAAAGGGATGATGGCTCTACCAGAATCATCAGTCTACACTCAGACGATTTTCTGTCCTATGTACATGAAAATGAATTTATAAAGCTGAGCATGGGAATGCCCGCCTTAGCTAGATCATGAAAATATTATGAAGATAATGTATTGTATTGTATCTTATTACAGGTCTCCTCCCAGCTTGAAAGAACTTCGGATCCTCATGATAAAGCATTTCACCCGACATCAAAGAGATTAATGACCTCATGCTTTAGGGGGCAACTGTTATAGACATTTTTGGGCACTACAACCCCAAGCATAAAATGTCCATAAACCAAGGGCTTCTAAGTCCCTAAAAGTGTTGTTCTAACCCCTAAAAGAACAAGGTCAACTGATTACATCTTCTCCCAGAAGTTCTCCATGAAAAACTACTCAGAATTGGTCAAAACAGGATCATTTCAGCTGCTCCATAGGCTAAGTGCGTTGCATCTCACCTAAATACACTGTGTGGGTGTGTTGTATTTCAAAAATCCCTTCTATGGGGTGCGATGGGCGAGAAATGACAAATGGCAGTATCATTCCGTGAGGTGGAGAGGCATGGAATCTTCCAGAAACTTCTCCTATGACACTTGCCTCTCTGAATTCGACCAAGGATGAGTAAGAGATCATCAATCTCCAAGTGGAAGAAAGAACTATCAGAGGGAAGACACTAATCAAATCACAAGCTGACTCATCTCCCTTACAGATATCTATATATGGATCCCTCATACCAGAGATCCAGAGGCTGGAATTTTGCATATTGTAAGGAATTGTTGTTGGTTTCTTGAGATAAAACATAAGATTGTTGGGTGATCTAAGCTTTGTATGAGGTGAAGAGGGGCTTCCTTGCTGAGAGGATGATGCTGGGTCAGAACAACTGGTTGTAACTCCCCTTGGCTCTTTCTTGTTTATCAATAAAAGCTATTCAAGTTTTCCTCCATACTCTTGTGTCATTTATGTTTGCTGCATTTGTATGGTCAATTTACATCTGATCCTAGATTGTTTATTATTATAGATCCATGTTCTTGTATAATGCTATGCTACTGTGATCTTACCGGTACTCTGTGAAGCTGGGCGTGCAAGGGAACAAGTAGCGAAAGACTATCAAGAAGGAGAAGAATCGAACCAGGAGATTAGCGCAAGACAGAGGTTGGTCTTCTTTGTTCTTCTCTATCTATATTTCATAAAGGAAAAACGAAAGTAGCTTTACTTTGTTTGTTTCTAAGGTAGCTATCACACCTTAGTGGGATAAGCAGTTCTGAGTAGACACTTTTCCCTGTAACACCCTATAATATAGTTTACGTATATTGGACAATGATCTTTATCATGCACGTGGCCCTTGCACTTCAAGCACCAAACCTATGTGCGCACTTCTGGCTTAGTCTCCTTTTATTTCTTCAAACTTTGTAATTCTAGGTGTAGGCTTGCTAACTACAAGTGGATCTGTTGTACCCATAGGTTCGTATCCTAAATAGGTGATGCGTGCAGCCTCATCATGATCTCCAAGGCTTTTGTCTGAGTTGTTATCTTCCCTTGTGACAGAGAAATTCTTAAATGTGGCAAAAGCGATGTGATAAACCAATTACAATGCTGGCTATCTGATATTTTCATGTTATCTTGTCTGATTTGGAACTTTGACCTCTAATCAAAGTCCCAAGGTGTCTCCTCAACTCTCATTAGGATCTCCTTAAATTCAATAACCGACAATGCCTCAGATTTAGGATTAATAAATTCTTTGTTCAAAGTTGTCTGGGTCTCTGCTAACGATGCATGATGATTGTCAGCACAATACTTAATTTACCAAGTTAGCGTGTGATCCTAAAAGGTGGTAACCAACTGTGCCTTCTTTATATTATCATTGGTGATTTGTTGCATTGTCCATACAGCATTTGCAACAAATGAAAACTGCTTTGGATCTTCACTTCCTGTGCCCTTGATGATCGGCATCTTCATTGTGTTCACCATGTTAAATGGTGGCGGTAGAGGTGGAGGTGTGGGTGAAGGTGGAGGTGAAGGTGGGGGTGATGGATGATGTGTTCTAGGAATACCCTGAGTTATTAGCTTAACAGTGCTTCGTGGAATAGTCTGCACCATCCCTTCACCATCACTTGAAGGAGGTCCAATCAATGGGCTATACTCTAGTCCTGATTCTTCACGATTTCTAAAAAATATTCCACTTCGCGTAGCTCTGAACATCAAGGTAATGGCATTACCCACTTTTCACAAAACAACATTTTAATCCAAGTATTCAATGACCTGACGTACTTACCTCGCGGTCCTTTGAAGAATTTTTGTTCCACTTCACTATAGCTAACTGATGTGTCTACTACAAATTTAGTAAAAAATCCTCCCAGAATTTGATCAAGCCAGTGATCGACAGCCCACATGATCTTGTTAGCAAATGTATCTAGTCTTTGCACCAATTCTGTTGTCCACACTATAGGATTGTCGAGCTTCCACCTCACTTGACTATCTGCCAATTTAGCTAACCACTCATATAATTCAATTGGAAAAGTGCCAAAGGAAATTTTGTGTACCTCTGTATACAGATACCTATTCAACCAATCCTCCTTCGACAGACATGGATTCCTATTTTCTTAAGCTGAAAATTTGTGAATCTTCCGATCTAACCACTTTTCAATCTCTTTCTTAGTCGGATTCCAACTTTGCGACATCACACATCTTTTTAAGTAGATCCTGGTCCCGGCAACGAAACCATTTGTTGGCTTAGGGGGTCCTGACCCATGTTCAGAGTTAGTTGCAACAAACAACAAAACCCTACATTGTTGGCCCTTTCGGCAACGACTCGTGTAGCGCAGGATGCAGTCTCACCCGAAGCAGTATTGGAGGATGCAAAAACCAAGTTTCTGCATCCATGGACTAGTGTTATGTCTTCCAGCGCCTTAGATCTTCTTCTGCACTAATCGATAGAATTCCAGGGCTTGTTACTTAGGTTAAACATGCCTTCAGACCTTCGTGAAGGTCCAAAATTAGTCTTTGTGGACCTTAAACAGTTGATTCACCCACTTTCGCACATCAAAAAGAAATCCTAGATCGGAGTTCGCATAGATCTACTTAATTCGTTAGAAAACATAAGAGAAATAGCTTCTAACTTCGCAGAAGTGATTAATCATTCATTTCATATATTATTAAGACAAATTCAGTGAATTCGCATAACATTCATTCAATATTTCAGAAAACATATCATTAATCGCAACATATAACATAAACAGATGCAAGGGGAATACTCAGTAGTTCTTCAAAAATCTATCTTTATTGATCTTCAATTCACCGATTATAGACTCTTCTTACCCTACGCACACAGCTGCAGGGGTTTGCGCACTCAGCTACGGACTCTACCCAGGACTCCTACACACTCAGTTGCAAGATCCTCCCTTTCTCCACCTAAGTGCGAGAAGCAGAGCCTTCCTTCCTTAGCTCTTTCTCAAGACAACAAAAACTCTTCAACGTACCCAATTTTCCATCCCAAGTTATCTCTAAGACTTGCTAAGACTCAGCTATTTATAGCTTTCCTAATACAATACCATGGCCCCTGCTCATGGATGAGTCTTCAAAACTAACCAAAAACAAGGGGCTAAGACCCCTTTGACTCCTATCTATCTACGCGCTTTGCATCCACATTTCACGGAGACTTTACACTTTTACAAAAATGACTAAGTTAACTCAATTCTACCCCTGGGGTGTTGAGAATGCAACAAGATGATGGAGCTTAGTGGAAAGGAGTCGCCTTCACTAAGTGGGCCCGCAGGCAAATTAATGGCGCAAAGTCTATTTTTAGACTATGTCTATTTTTAGACATATGGATCATGGTCTATGAGTTGCAGGATGCTATTTGTGGATGATTGGTCATGTTGGTAAAAATAGATGGACTTATATTTTTAGACATATGGGCGGAGTCTATTTTTAGACTGCTAGGCTAAAAATAGGAACAGTCAAATATTATTGTCTCATAATAATATTTGGACTATAAACATTATCTTATCCTCTTGGAGCACTTCAGTTTGAGCTACAGATGTGGCACATGTAGCTGTCAGAAGGAAATACGCTTTTCTTATGAGTCAGTTGAGCTATTGCATGCAGGACTTCAGTGAGAACTCAAGCAATTGAGATTGCTGGAGTTGGATGTGGAGTTGATGGAGTTGTGTTCAGTTTGACTTGGTTAAACTAGTTGTATTTAGTCTAACTACAAATAGACTAATGATGAGTTGTTTAACTCATAAAGCAACTAAAGCATACATCAGTTAACTCAGTTGCATGTCAATGCATGTACAGTTTAGTGGAAACAGGTGTTAGAGGTTGAGATTGCTATCAGTTGTGACTATAGTTGTGCATGAGATCTTGCACAATCAATGGATTGAGTATGCCCATGAGAATTGCGCAATATATGCCCAGTGAAATAGCCTCTGCTCACGTGATTTCCAGTGTGGGTGATTTTCACATGGTAAATACGAGTTTGGATCAGCCATTCTTATTCATTCTCATGCAGGATTGCGCAGTGGAGGCAGGAAAACAGTGGAGGAGATTTGAGGCATCAGATCTGAGCTAGTTTGTGTGTAACAGGTGGAGATAGTACTGAGTACTTGTGAGGAGTATTGTACTATGTATTGTTACATGTTCTCAATCATTATAATATACAAATAGTGTGGGGTTTTCAGCTATATGCTTTCCCCGGGTTACATACTGTGTTAATGTGCGCATGCGATTGATGTTTCATTATTTTTAATGCTGCTAAATTGATGATCAACATAGAGGAGCTTATGTATTATGCATGTATTCTGAAATAGTGTATAATTAGGATAATCTCTGTGAATAAGTGTCATATTATTCAAAATTTCTACATGGTATCAGAGGTGGTTGAGTTGTAGAAAAAGTTCTACAGGATATCAAAGCGGGTTTGATCATCATATCTATTATTCAGAAAGTGTTTACATTTTATTTCTTCAGACAGAGTCTGTAATCGGGCCAGGTAGCTTCTGGATTCATACTTCTTTTGGAAGGTGAGATATCCGGTGAATGCCCATACAGTCGATCTCTGTACAATAAATACTTTGTTCTCACGAATTTTAGATCAGAAGCAGTTGAGTTTTGAGCTGGTGGAATCGTGCTCAAGGATAAACTCAGAAACATCAAAGCTGAGAATGGAGATGCCACAGATTGTCCACAGAAGAAGAAAAATAAGCAAGTTGTTGGATCTGCAATGGGAGAGGCCTTAGCCTCGCAGTTTGAGCTGGATTTTTCGCTGATTGCATGCTTGGTATCAAGTGTGATGGGATTGGTATGGTTCTTGGACAGTGGTGCGTCTTCTCACATGACAGGAGATTGAGATTTGTTTTCTGATCTGGATGAGAAAGATATTGGAGTGCACATCGAGATGAGCGATGATGGTAGATACAGTGCGACCGGTATCAGTACCATTTCCTTTGAGAGGGAGTCTAGTAAACCCTTTAGATTGAAGGAAGTGATGCATGTTCCAAGATTGAAGAAGAATCTTATCTCTGTGGCGATGTTAGAAGACAAGGGATATGATGTTGTCTTTAGTGAGGGAAAGGCTTTCCTGCGCAGCAAGACAACTGGAGAAACCCGGAAGATAGGGGCTCGAGTCAGGAACCTTTATCAATTGCATGTAGATGCATGCAAAGCCTTGAGCAGCGAGTCAACTGATGGAGAATTGGTGGTTGAGAGGGATCGTATATTACCTCTCAACATGCAGAGCCAAAAGAAGTCTCAGACGATTGTGGAGGAGTCACAATTGGTGCAGCAGCTTCAGGATGTTGTGGAGCAGCCACAACAAGGGAAGCTGAGAGGAGATCGAGTAGAGACATCTACTCATGCAGAGACCTCAAGTAGGGGGAAACTTCGAGCCAGGTGGGCTGAGGGATCACATGTAGCCATACCTCCAAGTAGGAGGTGGGGCGATATAGAGTGATCGTCCCAAGGAGGAGGGGCAGGATCCTTGAGGTACCCAACCTCTTGGATGAGACCTTGCTACAGGAGCCCCAATGTGGAGTAGCAGGAACTGACTGATTGGGTAGAGACAGATGCGGATGGAGCACAGAGAGAGCAACAGTGTAGGGAATCCCAGGACAGCGCATAGCTAGCAGGCTGCAGTAATGCGAGAGGCACAAGTGTTTTACACAGTGCTAGGTGGCACAGAGAAGTGTGCAATGGTGCGAGATGCATGGAGATGTTGCAGTAGCGTAGATGTCAGAGAGGGAGCACTTGTCAATAGCAGGTAGAGCTTCAGTATCAGAGTATGTTCCTAACCCAACAGAGTGGTCAGTTGGGAGTGTTTTTGTTCCAAGTGTTGTTGGAGCAAGTGGACCGGGCAAATGTGTTGCATGCAGAACATTCCAGAGTTGCAGGATAGGGGTTGCAGATAATCCATATCTTGTTGAGAGGGAGTGTTGAGAATGCAACAAGATGATGGAGCTTAGTGGAAAGGAGTCACCTTCACTAAGTGGGCCCGCAGGCAAATTAATGGCACAAAGTCTATTTTTAGACTATGTCTATTTTTAGACATATGGATCATGGTCTATGAGTTGTAGGATGCTATTTGTGGATGATTGGTCATGTTGGTAAAAATATATGGACTTCTATTTTTAGACATATGGGCGGAGTCTATTTTTAGACTGTCAGGCTAAAAATAGGAATAGTCGAATATTATTGTCTCATAATAATATTTGGACTATAAACATTATCTTGTCCTCTTGGAGCACTTCAGTTTGAGCTACAGATGTGGCACATGCAGCTGTCAGAAGGAAATACGCTTTTCTTATGAGTCAGTTAGGATATTGCATGCAGGACTTTAGTTAGAACTCAAGCAGTTGAGTTTGGTGGAGTTGGATGTGGAGTTGATGGAGTTGTGTTCAGTTTGACTTGGTTAAACTAGTTGTATTTAGTCTAACTGTAAATAGACTAATGATGAGTTGTTTAACTCATAAAGCAACTAAAGAATACATCAGTTAACTCAGTTGCATGTCAGTGCATGTACAGTTCAGTGGAGACAGGTGTTAGAGGTTGAGATTGCTATGAGTTGTGACTATAGTTGTGCATAAGATCTTGCACAATCAATGGATTGAGTATGCCCATGAGAATTGTGCAGTATATGCCCAGTGAAATAGCCTCTGCTCATGTGATTTCCAGTGTGGGTGATTTTCACATGGTAAATACGAGTTTGGATCAGCCATTCTTATTCATTCTCATGCAGGATTGCGCAGTGGAGGCAGGCAAACAGTGGAGGAGATAGTACTGAGTACTTGTGAGGAGTATTGTACTATGTATTGTTACATGTTCTCAATCATTATAATATATAGATAGTGTGGGGTTTTTAGCTGTATGCTTTCCCCAGGTTACTTACTGTGCTAATGTGCGCATGCGATTGATGTTTCATTGTTTTTAATGCTGCTAAATTGATGATCAACGTAGAGGAGCTTATGTATTATGCATGTATTCCGCAATAGTGTATAATCAGGATAATCTCTGTGAATAAGTGTCATATTATTCAAAATTTCTACATGGGACCCCATCCCAAGACACTGCAACCACTGCAACATTGATGGACATACAGAGGACAAGTGATGGAAGTTGCATCTAGAGCTAAACTCGAAGAACAAGAATAAAGATAATAAGAAGATGAACCTCATGGCCACTGATTCAAGCAACCAAGTTGAAACCAACTCAGACATGGTTGAGAAGATTGTTTGTACATTAGTGAAGAAGGAGGTGAATCTGAGTAGCCTTCAACAACCGGAAGTGAAAGAAATGACCAAAGTCTTCCATGTAAAGATGCGGGTCAAGAAGATAAATATTGATGCTCTATTTGACTCAGGATCGTGGGAAAATCTCATTTCAACAGATATGATCAAGAAGTTGGGATTGGAAGTTCGTGATCATCCAAACCCATATCCACTGGGATGGGTACTTATGGATGCAAAGCCAAAGGTAAAAAAATAGGTCAAAATTATATTTGCTATTAATGTTGATTTTATTGATGAAGTAGATCTGGATGTGGTTCCCTTTAACGCATGTGGAGTCGTTCTTAGTCGTTCTTGGGAGTTCATATATGTAAAAGCATAATGTAATATTCATGAGGAGAGATAACCAGTACCAGCTCATCAAGGATGGAAAATCATTCATCATCAACGCGCACAAAGGCAAGTCAAAAATTTCACTAGTAAGTGCCAACCAGGCCAAGAAATTGATTAGTTCCAGCAAGAAGTATGTTTTATTGCTTTTAACAGAAGGTCAAACTATAGAGGAGTTAATAAGAGGCAAGGCATCCCTAGAGGGGTGTACTAAGAAACAAAAACAACAATTGGAGGAGTTCTTACAGGAATACAAGGACGTGTTCCAAGAGCCTAAAGGGTTACTCCCTAAGAGAGAAGTGGAGCACGAGATCCAGCTATTGCTAGACTCCCCATTGCCAAATATTCAGTTGTACAAGTAGTCTGTTATAGAAGCAAGTGAGGTGAAGAAGCAATTGTAGCAGCTTCTAGAACAGGGTATCATTCGACTGAGTACATCACCATGTGGCTCACCCATAATCATTATCCCAAAGAAGGATTGGACTTGGTGGATGTGTATAGATTACAGGGCGTTGAATAAAATCATGCTCAAGAACAGATATTGCTTACCCATGATAGACAATCTTCTAGATCAGTTGCAGTAAGAAAAGTATTTCACCAATCTTGACTTGAACTCTCAATATCACCAGGTTCGAGTCAAAGAAGAAGATACATGGAAGATCGCCTTCAAAACTAGGCAAGGTTTGTATGAGTGGTTCTTTATGCCATTTGGCCTGTGTAATGCACTAGCTACATTTATGAGATTAATGAATGATGTACTGCGCCCTTTCATAGATTCATTTTTTATTGTATATTTTGATGATATACCGGTATATAATGCTCCCTGGGACGATCATATTTTACATTTGACGTAGGTGCTAGAAACATTAAAGAAGCATCAGTTGCTAGAAAATCTCAAGAAGTGTGAGTTTGTGCAATAGCCCTTTGTGTATTTGGGATATGTGATTGGTGGAGGAGAATTGAAGATAGATCCTTCCAAGATGGAGGCCATAATGAGCTGGTTGGCACCTACTAATGTTACTAAGCTTAGGAGTTTCATTTGAGCAGCATAGTACCTGAGGAAATTCGTATCCTCATTTTCAGTGGTAGTAGCACCACTCCATGCCATAATAGCAAGTGGCAAGAGTTTCCAGTGGGGAAAAGGGCAGCAGAAGGATTTCGATGAGTTAAAAAAGAAGATCAGTGAAGCACCAGCTCTGGAATTACCAAACTTGCAATGGACCTTTGAAGTGGAGACAGATGCGGGTGGGTATGTTATGGGAGTTGTCTTGATGCAAGGAGGAAGGCCTGTTTTCTGCCATTTGAAGTATTTCATGGGGCAGTTCTTAACTACCCTACCTACGATAAGGAGCTCTATGCCATGGCGCAAGCTGTGAAGAAGTGGAAGCACTATCTGATGGGAAAGGAGACAATAATCCACATGGGTCGCCAGCCGTTACAGTACTGGAAGAATGAGAATAAGCTACAACAGACCAGGCATTACAAGTGGATGGAGTTTTTACAGCTGTTTCATTACCAAGTATAAGAAGGGAAGCACCAACAAGTTGGTTTATATGATTTCAAGGCCACCCACATCAAATAATATAGATTTGGGGACTCTTATGCACATGGATCCATTCACCCAAGATGCATATAGAAGGGCATATTCAGAATATGAGGACTTCAAGGTGGTGTATCAGCAGTTGCAGAGTTAGACTCATGTGCATGATGGCGACAACATTGTTTACTACCATCTCCAAGATGGGTTACTCTACAAGTTGTATAAGTTATGTGTTCCTAAAGGTGACCATTTGTAGCTGATTAGAGAGGCTCACACCTCGAAGGTTGCAGGGCACTGTGGTGTAGGGAAGACCATGGCTAACTTGTAGAGGTATGTGTATTGGCCCAAGATGCAAGAATAAGTAGCTAGGTTCATAAGAGGGTGCACGCTTTGTTGACCAGCAAGCCTGGCAAAAGGAAACAAGGTTTGTATCATCCCTTACTTGCACCTACTCATCCTTGAGAAAGCATTTCCATGGACTTTTTGGGAGGTTTACTGACAACCAAAAAGGGACATGACTACCTGTTCGTGGTAGTTGACCGGTTAAGTAAGATGTGTGTTCTCGCACCCTGTAAAAAGACCATCAGCGGACAAGCAGTAAACTTGTTCTTTGGACAGGTCTAGGTTCACTTTAGGATACCAAGGAGCATCATTTCAAAAAGGGACACAATATTTCTCAATGCATTCTAGACTACATTCTGGGAGAAGATGGACACAAAGTTGAAGAGATCTACAGCATTCCATCCATAGACAGATGGGGAGACAGAAGTAGTCAAAAGAAATTTGGTGCATCTTCTGAGGGGTTACAACTAGAAGCATCTGAAAACCTGGGATGAAAATCTGGTATACATACAACATTCTTATAACAAAGAAATCCACACTTCTATAGGAAAGTCCCCATCTAAAACCTGTTTTGGATATTTTACACCTTCACCTTTGGATATTGCATATAGGCAGCAAGGAGGAGTGAAGGAAGACCTTATGGGATATACTTTGAGGAATGAAAAAATTATAGAGAAGATCAATAAGATCCATCTACAGGTACAGGAAACACTACAAAAGTCAGAGTTGAAATATAAGGCTAGGCATGATCAGCATAGAATAGAGAAATCATTCAAGGTGGGAGACAGAGTATAGCAACAGTTGAACAAGGAGAGGCTGTAGGGGACTGGTAAGAAAATCAAGGCTCTAAGGTATAGTCCCTTTATGATACTGGAAAAGGTGGGTGATAATACCTATCGATTCAGTTTACCACCATATATGTGCATTTACTCAGTTGTAAATGTGGATAATCTGAAACTCTATGAGCCTTCCATTCTAGATTAGGAAGACGAACAGGTCCTACCTTTTGTTGAGGATTTGGCACCAGACACTCAGGTCGAGTTGAAAGAAGATACAGTTTTGCAAAAGAGGTCCAAAACTAAAATACAAGGGCAAAAATACCTTTGGCAGATTGGGTTGAAGGGACAACTTCCATGCAAAGCTAAATGGTACACCAATGAGAAGGTGGAGGGAAAATTTCCTCACCTCATTCGGTAAAAACTTTTGAGAAAAAAAAGCCTCACAAATTGGGGAGGTGTAATCTGAGTTGGATAATTATATTGTTTGTCACCCATCTCTATGCATTTGGAGTGGAATAAGTGGATGAATCATCTCACGGGACCATTTTTAATGGCGGGACCTAGTTTGGCAAAACGGGGTCTGAAACCTTCCTAGAGTGTTTTGAGACATCAAACAACATTTCTTGGGGGTAAAACTTTGCCACTTATGTGTGTCCCTTCTAATGCTACTATACACATAGAAATATTTCTAACGGCATAAGAATCACATCAATCAGAGTCTGTATGCAAAAGTTATGCCACTCAGAAGTTGACCTTCCTCTTTTCACACCTATAGTTCGGTAGGATGCCACGTCAGCCCCCGTTATTCATGGAAAAGGGGCTAGCCACGTGTTTTTGATGTAGAAGACTCTAGAAGGCAGAAAGAAACGTATTTCACCAAGCTAGACTTGAATTCTGGATATCACCAAGTTTGAGTCAAAGAAGAATATACATGGAAGACCGCCTTCAAAACCGAGCAAGGTTTGTATGAGTGGTTAGTTATTCCATTTGGACTATGTAATGCACTAGCTACATTTAATAGATTAATGAATGATGTACTGCACTCTTTTATAGATTCATTTATTATTGTCTATTTGGATGATACACTGGTATATAGTGCTACCTGGGAGGAGCATATTTCACATTTGACGCAGGTGCTGCAAATATTGAAGAAGCATCAGCTGCTAGAAAATCTCAAGAAGTGTGAGTTTGTACAACTGCCATTGGTGTATTTGGGATATGTGATTGGTGGAGGAGGATTGAAGATAGATCCTTCCAAGATTGAGGCCATCATGAACTTGACGGTGCCTACAAATGTTACTGAGATTAGGAGTTTCATTGGAGCAACACAGTACATGAGGAAATTCATAGCCTCCTTTTCAGTGGTAGCAGCACCGCTCCACGCCATAACAACAAGTGGAAAGAGTTTCCAGTGGGGAAAAGGGTAGCAGAAGGCTTTCAATGAGTTAAAAAGGAAGACCATTGAAGCACCAGTTCTGGCATTACCAAACTTGCAATGGCCCTTTGAAGTGGAGATAAATACGATTGGGTATGCTATGAAAATTGTCTTGATGCAAGGAGGAAGGCTCATTTGCTACCATTCTGAACTATTTCATGGGGTAGTTCTTAACTACCCTACCTACGATAAGGAGCTCTATGCCATGGTGAAATTTTTGAAGAAGTGGAACCACTATGTGATGGGAAATGAGACAATAGTCCACACAGATCACCAGTCGTTACAGTACTTGTAGGCCTAGAATAAGCTACAACAAACCAGGATTTACAAGTGGATGGGGTTTTTATAGTAGTTTCATTTGGTGATCAAGTATAAGAAGGGAAACAAAAACAAATAGGATGATGTGATTTCATGGCCACCAACATCAAACATTACAAATTTGGGGACTCTTATGCACATGGAGCCATTCACCCATGATGCATACAGAAATGCATATTTAGAAGATTAGGAATTCAAGGAGGTGTATCAGCAGTTGTAGAGTCAGAGTCATGTGCACTATGGCGACAACACCATTGACTACCATCTCCAGGATGGGTTACTCTACAAGCTGGATAATCTATGTGTTCCTAAAGGTGAGTATTTGCACCTGATTAGATAGGCTCACACTTCCAAGGTTGCAGGGAACTTTAGTGTAGGGAAGACCATGGCTAACTTGTAGAGGTATGTGTTTTGGCCCAAGATGAAAGAAGAAGTAACTAGGTTCATAAGAGGATGCATGCTTTTTTGTACCGACAAGCATAGGAATAGGAAACAAGGTCTGTATCATCCCTTACCTGTACCTACCTGGCCTTGGGAAAGCATCTCCATGGACTTTATGGTAGGTTTACCAATAACCGAGGATGGACATGACTACCTATTCATGGTAGTTGACAGGTTCAGCAAGATGTGTGTTATGATGCCCTGTAAAAAGACCATCAGCAGACAAGAAGTAGAAAACTTGTTCTTTGGACAGGTCTGGGTTCACTTTGGGATACAAAGGAGCATCGTTTCTAATAGGGATATAATATTTCTGAGTGCATTATGGACTACATTATGGGAGAAGATGGACTCGAAGTTGAAGAGATGTACAACATTCCATCCATGGTTAGATGGGTAGACAGAAGTAGTCAACAAGACTTTGATGCAGCTTCTGAGGGGTTACAACCAAAATCATCTGAAAAACTGGGATGAAAATCTGGTATATATATAGCATTCTTATAAGAGAGCAGTCCACACTTCTAAAGGAAAGTCCCCATTTGAAACTTGTTTTGGATATTTTCCACCTTCAACTTTGGATATTGCATATGGGCAATAAGAAGGAGTGAAGGAATACCTTACATGAGATGCTTTGAGGGCTAAAACATTTATAGAGTATATTAAGCATATCCATCTACAGGTACAAGAAACACTGTAGAAGTCACAGTTGAAGTATAAGGCCATGCATGATCCGCACAAAATAGAGAAATCATTCAAGGTGGGAGATAGAGTATGGCTATAGTTGAACAAGGAGAGGCTGCATGGACATGGTAAGAAAATCAAGGCTCTAAGGTATGGCCCCATTGAGATACTAGAAAAAGTGGGTGATAATCCCTATCGACTCAGTTTACCACCATATATGCGCATTAACTCAGTTGTAAATGTGGAGAATTTGAAACTCTATGAGCCTTCCATGCTAGATCAGGAAGAGGAACATGCCCTACCTTATGTTGAGGATTTTGCACCAGACACTCAGGTAGAGTTGACAAAAGATATAGTTTTTCAAAAGAGGTCCACAACTACAAGACAAGGGAAACAAGACCTTTGGCAGATTGGGTTGAAGGGACAACTTCCAGGCAAAGCTAAATGGTACACCAAGGTGAAGGTGGAGCAAACATTTCCTCACCTCATTAAGTAAAACATTTTGGGGACCAAAAGCATCACAAAATGGGGAGGTTTGATATGAATTGGATCATTATATTGTTTTTCATCCATATCGATGCATTTTAAGTGGAAAAAGTGGAGGAATTAGCTCACGAGATTGTTTTTACTAGCGGGATCCAGTTTGGCAAAACGGGGTCTGAAACCTTTTGGGAGAATTTTTAGGCATTAAACGATGTTTCTTGGGGGTAAAACTTTACTGTTGAAGCATCCACGTTTTCATGCTATTATACACACATAAATATTTCCAAGGGTGCAAGAATCGCGTCAATCATAGTCCATATGCAAAAATTATGCCACTTGGAAGTTGACCTTCCTGTTTTCACACCTATAGTTCGGGAGGATGCCGTGTCAGCCGCCATTATTGATGGAAAAGAGGCTAGCCACGTGTTTTTTATGTAGAAGACTCTAGAAGAGACTATTTTGTAACTCTAGTTAAGAGTTGATGTAGTCAAACTTAACCACTAGTAGGCTATTTGGTTGTGTTTTAACCAGGCCACTAGGAGTAGAGGCATTTCATTACTTCGAGAGCATTTTGTTCCATATTTAAGAAAATATATCCAAGAGATATAGGAGGTAGATCACACCGATAGGATTTGAGCATTGTAGCAGCCCACAGGACACAGACATTACTTCTTTGTATCTACAACCACATTTCCAAACAGAGAAAGAGATCGAAGCAGCCTCACCTTCCAGTTGGGTTTCCTCCCGAAAGGGTTTCCCAGAGAGAATATCTTGTGTATTATATGTGTGTGATCTTACTTTTCATTCTCTACTTTTTTTCTTGATTTATTTTATATGCATGCACTAGTTACAGTTAATTTTATAGATCTAGTAATTAAATAAAACTGTAATAGTGTATAATCTCATATTTTTAACATAATATTATCAGATCTATTGTGATGAACTGTCGAGTGGAATATCAAAGGAATTTTATAGATAATTTGGTATAAGAGTAGTTTTATTTAGGTATTATGTGGAGATTGTAGGGATCTAGATCGGTGAGGCTGAAAATCGTAAAACTGTAATAATGGGTGACGAATCTGTAAACGAACCTCATCATCCTGCAGAGGTGCGATTTTCATGGCTCGAAGAACAAGTCGCGGATATAAACCACAATGTAAACCTCCTCATGGTAGCCATAAGCAATAAGCTTGGGATATTTGGAGAAGAAGGGGTTTTGAATGCAAAGGACAAATCAGAAGGGGGATTGGGAGATCCGGAAGATGTAGATAACCAACAGAAGAAAGAACACGGAAAATATCAACCCAGTTCGAGTGTCGTGAACCAATCCCTATTTAAAGTGGAAGAAAAATTTGATATCAAGCCATACCATGGAGAGATCGATGATCTGAAGCTCGAACACTGGTTGCAGAAACTAGAAGTTTATTTCAGTGTCCATCAGATCGAGGAAGGGAAAAAGATCTCATCCGCACGACTGAAATTGAAGGCCCATGCACTGACTTATTGGGAGAGCCACACGGAAACCCTAATATTAGAGGGGGAACCTCCATTGACAAAGTGGGAGGATTTCAAAACCCTCATTAAGTCACATTTTAATCCCATTAGGTACGTAGAAGACCAGTGGATCTAGTGGCATTAATTTAGGCAAAAGCCAAGCCAAAGCATGCAGAAGTACACCACATAATTCATAAAGATGGCTATAATGCTGGGTATCTCTCCAAATAACCCAGATGTACTCCTCAAGTATTTTGGGGGTCTGCACTGCCATCTGCATGAGTAAGTGATGTTGTTCAAGCCCAAAACGGTGGACGAGGCTTGTGTACAGGCATAGTACCTGGAGAACATAAGCCTGAAAAGAGCGCAATCAAGTGGATCGAGGAAAAAGGAGCAACAAGATACTTCTAAGGAGGTGAAGAAGAAGAAAAAAGGGGAAAAAGATAAAAATATGGTAGCTACAGCACACCAGTGCAAAGATCCTAGCAACCACTACAACATTGATGGCCATACAAAGGAGAAGTGTTGGAAGTTGCAGCCAAAACTAAACCCGAAGAACAAGAAGAAAGATAATAGCAAGAAGAATCTCATGGCCACTGATTCGAGAAACCAAGTTGAAAGAATCTTAGACATGGATGAGAAGATCATATGTACATCAGTACAGAAGGAGGTGAATCTGAGTAGCTTTAAGCAAGAGGAAGAGAAAGAAATGACCAAACTCTTCCATGTAAAGATGTAGGTCAAGAAGATGAAGATTGATGCTATGTTTGACTCAAGATCGCAGGCAAATCTCATTGTAGTAGATCTGGTCAAGAAGTTGGGGTTGGAAGTTCATGATCATCCAAACCCATATCCACTGGGATGGGTACATACGGCTGGAAAGCTAAAGTAACAATACAGTGAAAAATTAGATTTGATATCAGTGTTGATTTTATTAATGAAGTAGATTTGGATGTGGTTCTTGTTGACGTATGTAGAGTCGTTCTTGTGAGTCCATACATGTACATGCGTGATGAAATATTCATGAGGAGATCTAACCAGTATCGTCTCATCAAGGATGGAAAATAGTTCATCATCAACGCTCACAAAGGCAAATCAAAAATTTCACTGGTAAGCTCCAACCAGGCCAAGAAATTGATCAGTTCCAGCAAGTTTGTTTTATTTTTTTAAGAGAAGGTCAGTCTGTAGAGGAGTCAATGAGAGGCAAGGCATCCCTAGAGGGGTGTACTATGAGACAAAAACAACAATTGGAGGATTTGTTATAGGCATACCAGGATGTGTTCAGAGAGCCTAAAGGGTTACCCCGTAAGAGAGAAGTGGAGCACGAGATCCAGCAATTGCTCGACTCCCCATTTCCAAATATTGGGTTGTATAGGCAGTCTATTATAGAAGCAAGTGATGTAAAGAAATAGTTACAGAAATTGTTGGAACAGGGTATCATTCGACTGAGTACATCACCATGTGGGTCACCCATCATCATTGTTCCAAAGAAAGATGGGACTTGGAGGACGTGTATAGATTACAGGGCATTGAATAAAATCATGCTCAATAGCAGATACCCCTTGCCCAGGATAGATGATCTGCTAAAGTATTTCACCAAGATGGACTTGAAGTCTGGATATCACCATGTTTGAGTCAAAGAATAAGATACATGGAAGACTGCCTTCAAGACCAGGAAAGGTTTGTATGAGTGGTTAGTTATGCCATTTTTCCTGTGTAATGCACCATCTACATTTATGAGATAAATGAATGATGTATTGTGCCCTTTTATAGATTCATTTGTTATTGTCTATTTGGATGATATACTGGTATATAGTGCTACCTGGGAGGATCATATTTCACATTTGACGCATGTACTAGAAACATTGAAGAAGCATCAGCTACTAGCAAATATCAAGAAGTGCGATTTTGCGCAACAGTACTTGGTGTATTTGGGATATTTGATTGGTGGAAGAGAATTAAAGATAGATCCTTCCATGATGGAGGCCATCATGAAATGGTCAGTGCCTACTGATGTTACGAGCTTAGGAGTTTCATTGGAGCAACACAGTACCTGAGGAAATTTGTAGCCTTGTTTTCAGCAGTAGCAACACCGCTCCACACCATAACAGCAAGTGGCAAGAGTTTCCAGTGGGGAAAACGAAAGCAGAAAGCTTTCGATGAGTTAAAAAGGAAGATTATTGAAGCACCAGTTCTAGCATTACCAAACTTGCAATGACTGTTTGAAGTAGAGAATGATGCGAGTGGGTATGTTATGGGAGTTGTCTTGATGCGAGGAGGAAGGCCCGTTTACTACCATTCTAAAGTATTTCATGGGGTAGTTCTTAACTATCCTACCTATGATAAGGAGCTCTATGCCATGGTGTAATCTGTGAAGTGGAAGCACTATCTGATGGGAAAGGAGACAATAATCCACATGGACTAGCAATCGTTACAGTAATTGGAGGCCCAGAATAAGCTACAACAGACCAGTCATTACAAGTGGATGGGGATTTTACAGCAGTTTCATTTGGTGATCAAGTATAAGAAGGATAGAATAAAGAAGTTGTCTGATATGCTTTCAAGGCCTCTCACATCAAAGATTACAACTTTGGGTACTCATGCACATGGAGCCATTCACCCATGATGCATACAAAGAGGCATATTCAGAAGATGAGTACTTCATGGAGGTGTATCAGTAGTTGTAGATTCAGAGTCATGTGCATGATGGCGACAACCCAATTGACTGCCATCTCCAGGACGGGTTACTTTACAGGATGGATAAGCTATGTGTTCCTAAATGTGAGCATTTGCAGCTGACTAGAGAGGCTCACACCTCCGAGGTTGTAGGGCACTTTATTGTAGGGAAGACCATGGCTAACCTACAGAGGTATGTGTATTGGCCCAATACAAAAGAAAAAGTAGCTAGGTTCATAAGAGGATGCATACTTTGTTGTACCGACAAGCCTAGCAACAGGGAACAAGGTTTGTATCATCCCTTACCTATACCCACTCGTCCTTGGTAAAGAATCTCCATGGAATTTGTGGGAGGTTTACTGACAGCCAAGAAGGGACATGAATACATGTTCATGGTAGTTGACAGGTTCATCAAGATGTGTGTTTTGATGCCTTGTAAAAATACCATCAGCGGACAAGAAGCAACAAACTTTTTCTTTGGACAGGTCTAGGTTCAGTTTTGGATACCAAGGACCATCATTTCAGACAGGGATATAATATTGCTTAGTGCATTATGGATTACATTGTGGGAGATGATGGATACGAATTCGAATAGATCTACAACACTCCATCCATGCACAGATGGGCAAACCGAAGTAGTCAACAGGATGAAAATATAGTATATATATAGCATTCTTATAATAGAACAGTCCACACTTCTAAAGGAAAGTCCCCATTTGAAACTTGTTTTGCATATCTACCACCTTCACCTTTGGATATTGCATATGGGCAACAAGGAGGAGTGAAGGAAGACCTTACAGGAGATGCTTTGAGGCTTAAAAAATGTATAGAGAAGATCGGGTAGATCCATCTACATGTACATGAAACACTGCAGAATTTGTAGTTGAAGCATAAAGGTAGGCATGATCAACACAGAATAGAGAAATCATTCAAGGTGGGAGATAGTGTATGGCTACAGTTGAATAAGGAGAGGTTGCAGGGGCCTATTAAGAAAATGAAGGCTCTACAGTATGGTCCCTTTGAGATACTAGAAAAGGTGGGTGATAATGCCTATCAACTCAGTTTACCACCATATATGCACATTTACTCATTTGTAAATGTGGATAATTTGAAACTCTATGAGACATCCATGTTAGATCAAGAAGAGGAACAGGTCCTACATTTTGTTGAGGATTTGGCACCACACGCTCAGGCAGAGTTGACAAAAGATACATTTTCGCAAAAGAGGTCTAGAACTACAAGACAAGGGCAACAACACCTTTGGCAGATTGGGTTGAAGGGACAACTTCCAGGCAAAACTAAATGGTACACCAGGGAGAAGGTGGAGGAAAACTTTGCTCACATCATTCGGTGAATGATTTTAGGGACCAAAATCCTCCCAAAATGAGGTGTAATCTTAATTGGATCATTATATTTTTTTCATCCATCGATGCATTTGGAGTGGAAAAAGTGGAGGAATTAGCTCACGTGACCGTTTTTAATGGCGAGACACAGTTTGGCAAAACGGGGTCTTAAACCTTCTGAGAGTGTTTTGAGGCATTAAACAACGTTTTTTGGGGGGGAATTTTTCATAAGCATGCCCCTTTCCATGCTATTCTATACACAAAAATCTTTCCGACGGCGCAAGAATCATGTCAATTGGAGTCTGTATGCAAACATTATGCCACTCAGAAGTTGATCTTCCTCTTTTCACACCTATAGTTCGGTAGGATCCAGTGTCAGCCCCCATTATTCATGAAAAAGGGGCTATCCACGTGTTTGTGATGTAGAAGACTCTAGAAGATTCTATTTTATAACTCTAGTTAAGAGTTGATGTAGTCAAACTTAACCACTAGTAGGCTATCGGGCTGTGTTCTAACCGGGCCACTAGGAGGTAGAGGCATTCCATTCTTTCAAAAGAATTTTTTTCCATAATTGAGCAAAGATAGCCAAGCGAGATAGGAGGTAGAGCACACAGAGAGGATCTGTGCACTGTAGCAACCCATGGACCACAGACATTACTTCTTTGCATCTTTTGCCATATTTCCAGATAGAGAAAGAGAGCGAAGTGGCCTCACCTTCTAGTTGGGGTTTCTCCCAAAAAGGTTTCCCAAAGAGGATATCTTGTGTATTATATGTCTGTGAGCTTATTTTTTCATTCTCTGCTTTGCTGCTTGATTTAATTTTACATGCATGCACTAATTACAGTTAATTTTACAGATCTAGAAACTAAATAAAACTAAAATAGTGTAGAATCTCATATTTTTAACATAATATTATCAGATTTGTTGTGACAAACTGTCCAGTGGAATATCCACAGAAGTTTAAGGGTGATTTGTTATCTGTGTAGGTTTGTTTGGGTATTTTGTGGATATTGCAGGGCTTTAGATCGGCGAGGCCGAAAATTATAAAACGCTAATCACGGGCAACAAATCGGTATATGAACCTCGTGATCCTGCAGAGGTAAGGTTTTCGCAGTGCGAAGAACAAGTCGCGGATATAAACCGCAATGTAAACCTCCTCATGGAGGCCCTAAGCAATAAGCAAGGGATATTTGGATAATAAGGGGGCTTGAATGTAGAGGAAAAATCAAAAGGGGGATCGGGAGATTGGGAAGACGCAGATAACTAGCCAAAGAAAGAACCCGTAAGAGATGAAACTAGTTCAAGTGTCATGAACCAATCCCTGTTTAAAGTGGAAGAAAAATTCAATATCAAGCCATACCATGCCAATATCAATGCTCTGAAGCTGTACCACTAGTTGTAGCAATTGGAAGTTTATTTCAGTGTCCATCAGATCGAGGAAAGTGTAGAAGATATCATTTGCACTGTTCAAATTGGACGGCCATGCACTGACTTGGTGGGAGAGCCACACGGAAACCTTGAGATTGGAGGGATAACCTCCAGTGACTAAGTGGGACGATTTCAAAACCCTCATTAAGTCACAGTTTTATCCCATTGGGTACATAGAAGACTAGACGATCCGGTGGCATTACTTCAAGCAAAAGCCGGGCCAAAGCGTGCAAGAGTACACCACAGACTTCAGAAAGATTGCTATAATGGTGGGTATCTCTCCAAAGAATCTAGATGTACTCCTCAAGTGTTTGGGGGGTCTACACCACCATCTGCATGAGTTAGTGATTTTTTTCAAGCGCAAAACAGTGGATGAGGCTTGTGTATAGGCACAGTACCTGGAGAACATAGGCCTGAAAATAGCGCAATCAAGTGGATCGAAGAAAAAGGAGCAACAAGATGCTTCTAAGGAGGGGAAGAAGAAGGAAAGAGGGGCAAAAGATAAAAATATGGGAGCCACAGCACACCAGTGCAAAGATCCTATCAACCATTGCAACATTGATGGCCATACAGAGGAGAAGTGTTGGAAGTTGCATCCAAAGCTAAACCCGAAGAACAAGAAGAAAGATAATAAGAAGAAGAATCTCATGGCCATTGATTCGAGAAACCAAGTTTAAAGCAACTCAGATGTGGATGAGAAGATCGTTTGTACATCAGTGCAGAAGGAGATGAATCTGATTAGCCTTCAACAATAGGAAGAGAAATAAATGACCAATCTCTTTCATGTAAAGATGCAGGTCAAGAAGACAAACATTGATGCTCCATTTGACTCAAGATCCCAAGAAAATCTCATTGTAGCATATGTTCAAGAAGTTGGGACTAGAAGTTATGGATCATCCAAACCCATATCCACTGGGATGGGTACATAAGGATGAAGGGCTGAAGGTAACAAAACTGTGCAAATTTAGATTTTCTATTAGTGTTGATTTTGTTGATGAAGCAGATTTGGATGTGGTTCCCCTTGACGTATGTGGAGTCATGCTTGAGATTCCATACATGTATATGCATGATTCAATATTCGTGAGGAGATCTAACCAATATAAGCTCATCAAGGATGGAAAATCATTCATCATCAACGCACGCAAAGGCAGGTCAAATTTTTCACTGGTAAGTGGCAACCAGGCCAATAAATTGATCAATTCCAGCAAGAAGTATGTTTTATTTTTTTAAGAGAAGGTCAGTCTGTAGAGGAGTCAATAAGAGGGATGGAATCCCTAGAGGGGTGTACTACGAAAAAAAAAACAATTGGAGTTATTACAAGCATACAAGGATGTGTTCCGAGATCCTAAAGGGTTACCCACTAAGAGTGAAGTGGAGCATGACATCCAGATATTGTGAGACTCCCCATTGCCAAATAATGGGATGTACAAGAAGTTTTTTATAGAAGCAAGTGAGGTGAAGAAACAATTCCAGTAGTTGCTGGAACAGGGTGTCATTAGACCGAGTACATCATCATGAGGGTCACCCATCATCATTGAGCCAAAGAAGGATGAGACTTGGAAGATGTATATAAATTACAAGGAATTGAATAAAATCACTCTCAAGAATATATACCCCCTGCCTAGGATAGATGATCTACTAGATCAGTTGCGGCAAGCAAATTATTTCACCAAGATGTACTTGAAGTCTTGATATCACCAAATTTGAGTCAAAGAAGAAGATAAATGGAAGATTGCCTTCAAAACCAGGCAAGGTTTGTATGAGTGGTTAGTTATTCCATTTGTCTTTGTAATGCACCATCTACATTTATGAGATTAATGAATGATGTACTGCACCCTTTTATAGATTCATTTTTTATTGTCTATTTCGATGATCTACTGGTATATAGTTGTTGGCTTAAGGGGACCTGACCTAGGTTCAGATTTGTTCATGCCAACCAACAAAAACCTAATTGTTGGCCTTTTCAGAAACAATCTGCATAACACATGTTGTAGTCTCACCTGAAGCAGTATTGGGGGATGCTAGAACCAGTTTTCTACATCCAGGGACATGTGATAAGTGGTTCTTAGGCTCTGATAGTTCATATCTACCTTCGCTTCAATCGGTATCCTTCTAGGGCTTGTCACTGTAACTAAGTTAAAATGGCTTCCAGACCTTCGTGAAGGTCTACGATCAGTCTTTGCGGACCTTAAATAGACGATTTATCTATTTTTGCGCATCAATAAACAACCCTAGATCTGAGTTCGCGCAGATCTATCCAATTCATCAAAAAACATAACAGAAATAGATTTTAACTTCACAAAAGTAGATAACTACTCATATCATGCATCATTAAGATAGATTTAGTGATTTCGCATAGCATTCATTCATTATTTCATAAAACCATATCATTAAGTGACAAAATATAACATAAACAGATTCGACAAAAATGCACAATAATTCTTCAAAATCAGTCTTTATTGATCTTCAATGTTCAGATTACAGACTCTTCTACCCTACACACTCAGCTGCAGGGGTCCATGCACTTAGTTGCGGACTTACCAAGGCCTCCTACACACTCAACTATAGGAGCCTTCCCCTTCGGCTAAGTATAGGAAGCAGAACCTTCCTGCCTTAGGACTCACCCAAAACAGTTCCTATCTTGACTTAGCTTACTTCTCTGCCATTAAGTTACCTCTAAGACTCATGATGACTTGAATATATCGACTTTCCAATACAATACCATGGTCCACTAACCATGGGTGAGTCTTAAAACTGACTTAGTTATCTATCCAAATAAGGGGCTAAGGCCCCTTTTACTTCTATCCATCTACGCGTTCCGCACCCACATTTCATGGAGACTTTACGTATTTTACATAAACTTATACAAAATTTGGGTTAACTAACCCCAAAACTGACCCTAGGGACCCTATCCCAACAATAGTGCTACCTGGAACAAGCATATTTCACATTTAACGCAGGTGCTAGAAAATTTGAAGAAGCATTAGCTGCTAGAAAATCTCAAGAAGTGCGAGTTTGCGCAACAACCCTTGGTGTATTTAGGATATGTGATTGGTGGAGGAGAATTGAAGATAGATCCTTCCAAGATGGAGGCCATCATGAACTGGCTAGTGCCTACTAATGTTACTGATGTTAGGAGTTTCCTTGGAGGAGCACAGTACTTGAGGAAATTCATAGCCTCCTTTTTAGCGGTAGTAGCACCGCTCCACGCCATAACAGCAAGTGGTGGGAGTTTCTAGTGGGGAAAAGGGCAGGAACATACTTTCGATGAGTTAAAAAGGAAGATCAATGAAGCACCAGTTCTGGCATTACCAAACTTGCAATGTCCCTTTGAAGTGGAGATAGATGCGAGTGGGTATGTTATGGGAGTTGTCTTGATGCAAGGACGAAGGTCTGTTTGCTACCATTCTGAATTATTTCACGGGGCAATTCTTAAATACCCTACCTACGATAAGGAGCTCTATGCCATGGTGCAACTTGTGAATAAGTGAAAGCACTATATGATTGAAAATGAGACAATAATCCACATGGATCACTAGCCATTACAGTACTTGCAGGCCCAGAATAAGCTACAACAGACAGGAATTACACTTGGATGGGGTTTTACAGTAGTTTCATTTGGTGATCAAGTATAAGAAGGGCAGCACAAACAAGTTGGCCGATATGCTTTCAAGGCCACCCACATCAAATATTACAGCTTTGGGGACTCTTATGCACATGGAGCCATTCACCCATGATGTATACAGAGAGGCATATTCAGAAGATGAGGACTTCAAGGAGGTGTATCAACAGTTGCAGATTCAGATTCAAGTGCATGATGGTGACAACACTGTTGAATACCATCTCCAGAATGGGTTACTCTACAGGTTGGATAAGCTATGTGTTCCTAAAGGTGATTTGTTATACAGGAAAATGACCTCCTCATCAACTCAGAGGAGAAAGGTAGTTTGACTGAAAGATTGACCAATTTCACAACCCTATTTTCTAAGCTAACGTTCTCCAGAAACTAGCAAGGTGCTTTATAAATCTTCCAAGACATGAACCAAGTGCGTTAGTCCCTAGTTTAACCCTCTGTGTTGCCCTAGGGGCAGTGTTAGTCAACCTTAGTGAGTTTCTGGAGGTCAAAGGAGCAGGTTGACCGAATAATATCCCTATATTCACTCATATGTCAGCCGATAAAGAAGGGAAACATCTAGATTCGACATGTTTTAGGAATTACTATTCCTAACGGAATCTAAAAAACAAGGAAAGAGCAATAAAACATGGTAACATCCCAGCTTTTTCCCAAAAGAACTCATGAAATAATTGGCAAGGCTTATCCACTCATGTTATATATTTGAGGCTTGGGGAATTGTGAAGAAGGTCGAAAGTATTGAAAGGATTTCCTATTAACTATCGAAGCTTTGCATTAGATATTGGCTCATCAAGAGGTTAAGAAGAGAGACAGAGAGAAGAGTTGGAGGAGTAAGGGAAGCTTGATGCAAATGATGGTTGTAATCACTCTTTTCTATCATTCATATAGACTTGCAATTGTGTTTTCTACTCCATGGCATTGGTATTGTGATTTATTTACATGTTTATGAAACACTATTGATTATGAGTAGCTTAGGTATGTGTAGTTAGATATCCTTATGTATTATTGTATTGATTATCAAGGATATATATTGTGATATTACACCTCATCTTATCTATGTCCAGGTATTGATCTAGGAGCTGGCTCAGAGGTCTTCCGCTCCACTACTTTGAGTTCTCCAGCAACACCACACAAAGATTAGAGGTAACAATCGTCCTTCTTACTTTCATTATCATTTCATTAATACACTTATGTGCATGTGTCTTTGTGTGAGCTGCAGCTAATCTGATCTGTCTACCAAGGATCTCGAGAAGATCCTTGAGGATATTTCCTCCACAATCACCCATGCATTAATCCCTATAGAAAAATTGGCGACTCCGCTGGGGACTATACTTAGTTCCCGGTTTTCCCCTTGAAAGTTCCCAGTTCTCTCTTTCTTCCAAGCCCTCTTATAATTCTTGATTCCCTTTCTGACCACTCAGTACTATACAACACCCTTCTTACAGTGCTCATATTTTGATCTGATCCAAATAACCTTGTTTTAGAGCTTTTACCACACTAACGCACCCCAGCAGTGAAACCAATGCTTTATAAAGCATTGTTTCCTTGCAAAAAGAGCATTAATGCAGCGAATAACTCTTTTTGTCCTCTTCTGAAGTGCGTTAGCAAGCCAAATCTTGATAAACATCTAGTTCTGTGAACTCCTAGGTTGGGGAGCTGCTTGTAGGCTGATTAAGGATATGCAGTTGTGCATGTTTGTTTGGTTGCCTTCTTCCTGAAAAATTATTTACTTTTGGGAAAATAGCTTCACTGCTTATGTTTTTCATAAAAAATAAAATACAAAAAATTTTTAAGTTTTTCTGCTTAGTTAGTTAAATTTTGAATTTATTTGTTAGATAGAATTGCATGTCTGTATGTTGTTCTTTTGTTTTACTGTACGGATGCATGGTACATATTCATGTATAAATGACCCTATCCCTGTAGAAGAAACTCATTCATTGAAGTGAAATTAAAAGCATTTTTCTACATGGTTTATGTCAGAGTCCCACATAACTCCATACGTCAACACCCCCACCGAAGACATTAACAAATTACATTTAAAATTTACCTCATAATAAAAAAATCAACAACTCTTTTATGAGTAAACACACATATTAGTCTAGGCTAGGATCTTGGGTTAGGTAGTTGTGAGTTAACTGCCCAAGATCGTAAATCGAGACTAGTGTCATTAATGAGGGAAATCCTTCTGCACTCATACTATCCGGGACCACTCCACTCAAAGCAGAGCTAAATGCGAGACAACATTGGAATGTGAAAGAAGGTAGCCCGCCTTCGATTACATCTCCTTTAGGTATTCAGTGTATCAGGGATCCCTTTGGGGATATCGAAGCTAAGTCGGGATCTCAGGTATCCTGCTCACACAGTATATTGCCTATGACCATGTCCTCCCCGGTAGTGTCTGTGATTTGAGTTAACCATAGTGACCATACTTTTTATGGATGAACAAAAGGTGACTGGAGTGGGTTGCCCTGGTACCTAAACAGATGAACCTACTCTATCTTCGGTTTTTTGGAGGGTGCTCATCTTCATGAGAGTACTTGGCCCCTTAATCTGAGGTTTGGGTGAAGCTCAAGAGTAATCATAACTGTACATTTGGACAACTCTATCTTTTATCCATTGTGATACTGGGTTTCATCTCCAAAAAATGGTGTTTATCAGACAGAGTCATACCCTCTGCTTTTTGATTGACTTGTTTAGAGTATTTTTTAATTTTTAGGTGCCAGTTTCTTATCACTGAGACTATAATAAATATCACTATAAAAACCTTTTGATAAAATATTTTGGTCACCATGGCTACATACGGCCCTCGTCGTCAATCCATATGACTACAAGGTCTTCCTCCACTAACTGTGGAGGATCCGCTGAGCCCCAGTGAGCCGGATTACCCATCTTCAGGTAATCAGTATCTAGTATCTAACACTGAATTATTTTATACATCCCATGACTCAAGTCTAATGGAAGATTTATTTACTGAAGGTTTTATCCCTCCTTATAATCCTTCGATCACTAATCCATTGGGACCGTTATTGATTCAAGTTGCACCTGTACCTCCTATGTCTTCCACTATACCTATACCCACCATCCCATTGACGACTAATGAGTCGTGGGCTTTTTTGGACACTTTTGGTCCACCCTCACTTCCCCAGTCGACAGTCAGTACTACACTGTTGATGGCCAACCCCGCTATCCAAAATATGTCAAGTCCGAGCAACCTAGTTACACCCAACATGAGCGGAACCCAGTACATATCGGTTTCGGCCCCTTCTTTGTCTACTCTTATACCTTCAGCAAGCACTCCACATAGTGCTCCTTATAGTGCTCCATATAGTGCAATTATCACGAGTCCCTTCAATAACCCCTTTGGTTTGAATCCTTTGTTTATTTCCAACCACGAGGTCCAAATGCCTAGGGGCATTGTTCCCAACATGCACATACCTTCCGAGAACATTACAGTTTCCCCTCTGTTTATAGGAAAAAATAGATAGTCATTGATTGACATGAATCCTCCATATGTTAGTCAAGTGTTGACGGCCAACTACACGTTGGCAGGATCCCTCAACCCAATATTGCTCAATCCATTTGGGCACCCCATTCTCAACCTAAAATGAGTCAAGGGGGCACTTATTATCCTGGGGGAAATCAATCTTATAACCCCTAGCCTAGCAACCCCTATGGACAGCCACAATATACAATTGTGCCCCAAGGAAATTATTATTCCACAAATCCTGCATATAATGGTGGGGACAATATGATGGGAGGACCGTAATGACCCTCAAGTCATTTGTCTTCAACTTGATCTAAATCAGGGGCATCAAATACTTTTCATTTTTTTGCAACACTTGACATCCCCGATTTATACAAACTCACCAATGACCCCATCTTCCATAACTTACTTTGGCCTCCAATCCCACACAAAATTCCTACCAACATCCTGAAGTTCGAAGGGAAACAAGGCGAGGATCCAAATACACATATCACCACCTATCATCTATGGTGCATGTTCAACTCCATGGTGGATGATAGTATCCAGCTTTGGCTCTTTCCCTGCACCCTTACTGGAAATGCCGCCAAGTGGTACATTGAGATACCATGCGCGTCATTCAATACCTTTGGCGCCTTAAAGATGGAAATTTTAAAGCACTTTTAGCTACCCAACCGCTATGAAACTAGAATGGAACTCCTTACGACTTTACACCAAGACATCACCACCCACATCTCTGATCACATTCATGAATGGAGATGTAGGAGGAGGCTATTCAAAGTGCCCCTTCCGAATTATCTATTAGTGGATTGGTTCTGCAAATCTCTTCTCCCCCAAATCGCTAAGGGCATTGCCTTAGGTAGTGCGGTCATGGAAAACCAATCCATTTGTCATGCTCAGCACTTAGATTTGATTTATTTGCATTATGTCACATTATACGACGTCATCCCCAATGCCCCTAGAACATCTAATGCTCCCGCTACTCAAAAACCTGGCGCACACATTGATGGTATTATCGGCGCTACCTCTAGGGCTGCTGTAAAACAACTTAGCAGACACATTTCCTATTGGTCTATTGATCCCGCTACCCAATCGACTTCTCTTCTTACCACCACGATAAACTTTGTGTAGTCTACAAAAAAACCCGGTGGTAAGAATAAGAAGAATAAGAAAAATATTGCTCCTTCTGAGGAATAGTCAGCCAAGCAATCAAACCCAAAGCAGAAAGTTGTTGCGCCACCTAACAGTGGAAAGGACAAAGTTGTCAATTTCCCTTGCAAGATTTGTCTGGAAGACGATATGACACATCATTAATGTCTACGCCTCCAAGAATGCATAGATCTCCTTGCTTAAAAGGATATTGGTCAGACCCCCACGGTCCTAAAAAACCATTTCCCTGCTCAGCAACATCTTATTGAAAACTAGCCTTAACCCCCAAAAGATGGCGATGGTGGTTCACATAATCCTTCACCTGGTGCAGGATCATCCACCGTTTACACCTTTGAAACGGTCAATCTTGAAACGAGAGCCAAAACTTATGGAGCTCAATTCGCTAATGCTAAGGAAGCTTCCTCGAGTTCAAACCCACCGCCACCCAACGATCTTCATATCGAATGGCCAGTTGTTGATCTTTTGATTCGCCACCCAAAAGGGGCACATCGTCGCACAACACATAATACATTTGCACATGCTTCCCAGAACTATAGTATTGTAGAAAATTTGGCACAAGCACCATCAACTATTCCAACACTCGAAGTATTGAAAACTTGTCCAACACAAAGGAAAGCTCTACTTTCAACTATTGGTGTGGTTGACCCTCAGGATTCCATGCTAGAAATATTCGACATGTAAAATGTAAACCTCCCCTTTCACACCAGCTTGCATTTCAGGTGCAAATTTTTTCGAAAAGACGAGGGGTACATAGAACTGTCATTGACGGAGGTGCTTCGACCTGCATCGTGTTGGCTTGCCTTGAGTTCTCCAACCCTCTCACTTCCATCGAACTCCCTTAAAGCTTTTAACATCCACACTTTCATCCCAAAAGGTTACCTTTCTAGATACCCCGTCACTTTGAGTGGGAAAACGATAATGGTGGACATTGAAGTCATAGATCGAGAACTCTACTATAATCTGATGTTGGGTCGTAGATGGACTTATGCCATGACTGTCATTGTGTCTATTGTGTTTCACATCATCCTATTTCCATTGGATGGAAGGATAGTCACAGTGGACCAACTATCCTTTTGTACACCAGATTATTCCCTGTTACCTAGCAGATTTGTACCTTTAGTGGGTGGCATACCTGACTCTAATGTCAATATTGTTACTGTTCTTTTGAAGGGTTCTTCCTTGATGGGTTGTTTTGATCTCCCACCACCCACAGTTCCACAGATGGTTTCTATGGTTTCTATAGGGATTAATGCATGGGTGATTATGGTGGAAATACCCTCAAGGATCTTCTCGGGATCCTTGGCAGACAGTCAGATTAGCTGCAGCTGGCACAAAGATACATGCACATATCCGTATTAGTGAAATGATAATCAAAGTAAGAAGGAATATTGTTACCTCAGATCTTGGTGTGGTGTTGCTGGAGAACTCAAAGTAGCGGAGTGGAAGACCTCTCAGCTAGCTCCTAGATCAATACCTGCACATAGACAAGACGAGGCATAATATCACAACATATAACCTTGATAATCAATACAAGAATACATAAGGATATATAACTACACATACCTAAGCTACTCATAATCAATAGCGTTTCATAAACATGTAAATAAATCACAATACCAATGCCATGGAGTGGACAACACTACTGCATGTCTATATTAATGATAGGAAAGAGTGATTACAACCATCAGTTTCATCAAGCTTCCCTTATGCCTCCAACTCCTCTCTCTCTCTCTCTCTCTCTCTCTCTCTCTCTCTCTCTTCTTAACCTCTTGATGAGCTAGTGTCTAATATAAAGCTTCAATAGTCAATAGACAATACTTTCAATAATTTTGACCTCCTTCATAATGCCCCAAGCCTCAAATATAATGAATGAGAGGATAAGCCTTTCCAATTGTTTCATGAGTTCTTTTGGGAAAAAGCTGAGATGTTTCCATGCTTTATCATTCTTTCCCTGTTTGTTAGACTTCGTTAGGAATAGTAATTCCTCAAACATGTCGAATCTGGATGTTTCCCTGATTTATGGGCTGACATATGAGTGAATATAGGGATATTATTCAATCAACCCACTCCTTTGACCTCCAACAACTCACTAAAGTTGACTAACATTGCCCCCAAGGCAACACAGAGAGTTTCCCTATGGACTAATGCACCTGTTTCATGGCTAGGAAGCTTTATAAAGCACCTTGCTAGTTCCTGGGGAGAGTTATCTTGTAAAATAGGCCTGTGAACTTGGTCAATCTTTTAGTCATCTTGCCTTTCTCCTCTGAGCTAATGAGGAGTTCATTTTCCTATATAACAAAGGCCCCCTAAAGTGTGAGATCAAAGGTGAAGACGATGGCTGAAATACTTTATAACTGTATTTTTCTGGAAAAAAGAGAGAGAGGATCAAAGCTTCAGGATTACGATAAACCTGATACAAGACATATATATAAAATATAAAATCATGTCCTAAGTCAGGAATTCCCACGCTCAGTAGCTATGTCGAAGTGATTTATCAACAAATAGATATGAAGATTGTGTCCACCGATAAGCGCAATGTGGAACTTGTGTCATAATAGGATCATCCCGATGAGTTGTCTCCAAAAAATAATATATGCAGCTTCGGAGAGGAAACAAGGTTGTGTGATGTAAGCCTCTACCCAATGTCTTGATCGTCGCTTCATATTAATAGCATATTTCAATACATGTGAATAAAGGTGTTGAGGTCGAACATGTACGTAATCGTCTGATTACCAGTCAATAATGAAGATTGTTAACAAACACAATGATGGCCATCGATAATGATGATGGTATCCAAGATGCACAATACAATCTAGCGAGTGTGAAATAATGTTTTTGTCGTTGAACATTTGTAGAATCATTTAACCAAAAGAAAATAATGAAAACCCCTAATCAAACACAAGTTAACCTGCCACTGATGTCTGCAAGTTCCAAGGCACTGATGTGTTTATGGATCTACTTCCTAGATAGAGTGTTGAAGTCGATAGGAAGAGACCTGTCGAAAGGAAGGAAATAATGTGCCCTACATCAGTCGAAATGAAACGGGACAAGAATCATTGTTTTTTGAAAAATAGTTTGAGCATTGGATCAAATAGACAGAGGGCATGATGGAAGTATATGTTTGATGGTTTGATGGAGGAAATAGAGGATAAAGGGATCCCTTGAACAATAAAAGGCACGACATAAAGATTTTAACCAAGCATCACTAGACTCTTGAACACCAAAAAGTGTTAGGATATAGAGATGCAAGAACATTGGGGTATATAGGCTAAACTCATAAGATGGTAAGTTTGATTTTGAGAGGCCATCAAAAAGAAGGTTTTGTTGAGGGAGTGCCATGTTCAAGGGAATGACTGCTACCAAAAACCTCTTTCCAAAATACTGACATAAAGCAATTATGTTTTCTAATTTTACCCTTCTGATTAATTTAATGAGTCCAGACGGGTAAAGAAAGTGGTCTTTTCATATTTAGAGAGTTGAAAATATCGTAAAGAGCAACTCCAAGGGGGTCCCTTTGTCATAGTTGTTAACCGAGCGTGACAAAGGTTTAATAGTATACCTAACATGGTTCCTTTTCCATAAGTTACTCTATTGAGTCCGGATAAAGTGATAAACCTATGCTCAATAGATGTTTGCCTCATTTTGTTACGAGTACGAGGGGACAGAGTAAACTCAATATTCGTCATGAAATTTTAATGAGTCATGCGACGACAAACTCAATAGATCTTCATCAAATTTTAATCATTCAAATGAAGAAAACTTGAGGTATATTTTTCAGTTTAATGAGCGGGCAAAAAGAGGTAAAAGAAATGCTCATGCCTTCTTCATAGATTTAACGAGCCCGAAGAAGGGAAAATCTCGGGGATTTTTCAATTTAAGAGAAAGAAAGATTCCCAAAAAAGAAAGCGCGCATATCGTCGTCGTAGGAGTTTTACGATCCTGATGACAAAAACTCGAGGGACTTTGTTGGGTCCCTATAATATTAGTGATTACCCCATTATTATTGTAGTTATACCCCTTATTTATATTGATGTACCCATGTAGTGCCCATATTGTTACTATTGTGCCACATAGAAGCCCACTATTGTTATTGTTGTGCCCTACAATATTATTGTTATGTAGGCTTTGATTGTATTGGGACCACTTCGACTCCTATATATAGAAAGGAGGTATTTTCATTTGTATCATCCAAGAATTGTTCATTTATGTAATGTAAAGGAGGTTGCCCCCTCGAAGAGGCTGAATTCTAAGGCGTGGATCTCTCTTTTCTATCTTCTTGTGAGCTGGTTTCATAACATTTGGTATCAGAGCTTTGGATTCTAGGGTTTCGCTGCTCCAAACAGGTCATCGTGCCATTTTCGCTATAACTTTTTTTTCTGTGACGTTTCAGAAGTCGCAAAAAAAACCCATTTGAGAAGAATTGGCGTTAAACCTTGGGTCCAAATTTCATAGCGTTTTGCGCGATATTTTCGGAGATATGATCTGAGGAAGTTGGCCTTTTTGCAGACTCCTGAATTACATTCAAACCAGGTGACCTGGGGAAAATCGTCATAACTCTCTCTCTGAGGATCGGATTGAAATTTCATAAAAAGGTACAGAAAGAGAACAGACTGTAGTTTCTTGTATGTGTGTTTCAGATTCAAAAGTTGAAACAGTGACTCGTGGCACGTCGTACAAGTTCGCTCTATGGAACCAGTCTAAAAGCAAGTCACTGTGGGAGATTTCACATAACTCTTCCTTGGAGAATCCAATTTGGCTCAGACTTGTGGCATTGGAAAGAGGACGCAGAAGGCTACTCCAGGTAGCAATTTCAGAATTTGATGATCCGAAATTACAGAGATACATCAGATTCAATATCAGGCTTCTATAAAGTGAAAAAAGGTGTGTAGTTTTTTTTTTTTAATTTTTGTGTAAGCTTGGTTTAACGGAATTCAAAGGGAATAGTAAAACTTTATTATCGGTAACTGATGCCCCGAGGAAAGAAAATGAAAACACCTAGTAAGGAACCTGAAAGCTCTAGCATGACTCATGAAGAAGAGGAAGAAATGCTACATGATATATCAAAATTACAAGAACAAGTGCAACAAATGTCACGCTCACAAAAGCTAACAGAAGCTAAGATAAGTGGCGTGGAATCTAAGGTAAATGGCGTGGAATCTAAGATAAAGGGAATGGAAGCTAAGATGGATGGCATGGAAGCTAAGATTGACGCTAAAATTGATGGCATGGACGCTAAAATTGATGGCATGGATGATAAGATGGATGAATTGAAGAAGTTGCTACAAGAAAGGGTCACTAATGGTGAAAAGGTAGTAAAGGAAACTCATGATGAGAATAAAAGAAATGTTAATCATGATTCCATAGACTCTAATGTTGGATCGAAGACTCACCATGTTCCAAAAATCGATGTGAGGAAATTTGATGGCAAGGATCCTGCCACATGGATATTACAGATGGAGCAATTCTTCGATCTCAATAATGTGCAAAACACACAAAAGGTACGTATGGCAACTTTATATTTGGAACCAAATCAGTTTGTATGGTATCAATGGCTTTGTTCTCGTAAACAATTTATCACTTGGGCAATTTTTACGGAAGAATTGATAGCACATTATGAGGATACAAAAAGCAACACTTTTTTTAGCCAATTGATAAGTCTCAAACAAAAGGGTTCAATAATGGAGCACATTGATGAGTTCCAAAAATTGAACATAAGGGTAAAAGATATTCCAGAGGAGCATAGGATTGATGTGTTCATAGGGTCTTTAAAGGATAATATCCAACATGATGTGCGCCTTTGGGAACTTGATTCATTAGAGAAGGCATTCAGGTTAGCAAGAAAAATGGAAAGCAAAATTATGGCAACTAGGAAGCATACCGTTCACAACTATAAAGACGGAAGTGTTGTTGCTCATAGTCTTCCACAACCTACAAGGTTGACACCACAACAATTGGAAGAAAAAAGAGCAAAAGGGCTTTGTTACAATTGTGATAGCAAATACACAAAAGGTCATAAGTGTGCTGAGAAGAAATTATTCTACATAGATTGTGAAGAGGAAGAAGAAAAGGAGCAAGAAAGGTCAAAAGAAGAGGATATATTCCAGGAACAAAGCCTAGATGAAGAACAAATAAATCTGACCATATCTTGTAATGCATTGGCAGGAATTACCACTCCTCAAACCATCAAGATAGTAGGACAAATCAAGAAGAAAAAGGTAATAGTGTTGATTGATTCAGGAAGCACCCACAATTTTATTCATTGTAGGGTAGCAAAAGAATTGAATTGCTTCCTATATCCAGCACCAGAGTGTCAAGTGATGATTGCAAATGGAGGAACAATAAATTGTTCTGGAAAGTGCCATAATATCAAGCTATCCATGGGAGAATATGTATTGACTAGCCCAATGCTTTCCATTCCAATGGGAGGTGCTGATGTTGTACTAGGAGTCTAATGGCTACAATCCTTGGGTACAATAGCTTTTAATTTTCAAGAACTTTTCATGAAATTTTCTGTGGAAGGAAAGGAAGTTGAATTAAGGGGTATTGCAGGGAAACCAGGAAAGATAATCAGCTCTAATGGTATGACAAAGCTTCTAAAAAAGGAGCAAAGGGGTGTAATTGCACAATTATGTTCGCTAGATGTTTCCACATTAGAATCATCTATTTCTCCAGATCTCCAAAAAGTCCTGGAAAATCATTCCAAGGTATTTGAGACTCCCAAAGGTCTCCCACCTATGCGTGATCATGATCATGCTATTCATCTGATTCCAGGAAGTGTTCCTCCAAACATCAGGCCGTACAGATATCCCTATGTCCAAAAAAGTGAAATTGAATGTATGGTTGCAGAAATGCTAGAGGCTGGTATAATTCAACCGAGTCAAAGTTCTTTCTCTGCTCCAGTAGTATTGGTGCACTAGAAGGATGGATCATGGCGCATGTGTCCGGATTATAGGGAGCTCAACAAGCTCACTATTAAAGATAAGTTCCCCATTCCTGTCATTGATGAATTACTGGATGAATTGCATGGATCAATTTACTTCACCAAGTTGGATCTTCGTTCAGGATATCATCAAATCAGAATGAAGATTGAAGACATTCCGAAAACGGCATTTAGAACTCATGAGGGTCATTATGAATTTTTGGTCATGCCTTTTGGCCTTACCAATGCACCTTCAACATTTCAAGGTTTGATGAATTCAATTTTCAAACCATTCCTTAGAAAATTTGTGTAAGTATTTTTTGATGATATATTTATCTACAGCAAGTCTTGGAAGGATCATGTTGAACATGTCGACAGGGTGCTACAACTATTGGAAGAGAAACAATTATATGCCAAAAGATCCAAATGTTTCTTTGGAGTCCAGGAGGTGGAATATTTGGGTCATATTGTATCTCATGAAGGAGTTAAGGTAGACCCTACCAAAATTAAAGCCATTAAGGAATGGAAAATCCCCACATCCATAAAGCATTTGCGCGGATTTCTTGGGTTGACAGGGTATTATCGCAAGTTTGTTAAGAATTATGGGAGAATAGCAGCACCTCTAACGACATTATTGAAGAAAGATGCATTTTCATGGACTCCGGAAGCAACAAAGGCCTTTGAACATCTTAAAGAGGCAATGTGCCAAGCACCGGTCTTAGCTACACCGGACTTCACAAAAACCTTTACTGTGGAATGTGATGCTTCAGGAAATGGAATTGGTGCTGTTCTAATGCAAGATGAAAGACCCATTGCCTTTGAAAGTCGTCCAATCAAGGGAAAGTTTCTAAGAAAAGCTATTTATGAGAAGGAAATGTTGGCAATACTCCATGCACTTAAGAAATGGCGACCCTACCTAATGGGAAGACACTTCAAGGTAAAAACAGATCATGATAGCCTTAAATACTTTTTAGAACAAAGATTATCCTCTGAAGAGCAACAAAAGTGGGTCACAAAGATGTTGGGTTATGACTTTGAAATCATCTACAAAAAGGGGAAGCAAAATGTGGTGGCAGATGCACTCTCAAGGAAGGATGAGGATGTGGAAGCATTGTTGTGCGCTATTTCTATCATCCAACCAGATTGGATAAATGAAGCAAGGGAGGAATGGAAGAATGATGAAGAAGTGTGGGCACTTATTCGAAAGCTACAACAAGATTCCAGTATGTCTGATACATTTAGCTGGAAAAATGATTCGTTATGGTACAAGGATCTCTTATACCTCTGTAAGAATTCCCAACTAAAACAAAAGATTCTTATGGAATTGCACACTTCTCCCTTAGGAGGGCACTCAGGATTTTTAAAAACTTACCACAGGGTTAAGAAGGAATTTTTTTGGGATGGCCTTAAATCAGATATTCATAAGTTTGTGGCAGAATGTTTGGTTTGCCAACAAAATAAAGTTGAAACAATTAAGACACCGGGTCTATTACAACCTTTACCCATTCCAAGCCAACGTTGGGAGGAGGTATCAATGGATTTTATCACAGGTTTACCCAAGTCTGAGGGAAAGAGTGTCATCATGGTGGTAGTTGACAGACTTACCAAGTATGCACACTTTTGTGCATTATCACATCCATTTAAAGCCAGTACAGTTTCTACTACATTTATGGAAACAATTCAAAAGCTACATGGAAACCCAAAGATTATTGTAAGTGACAGAGATCCCATTTTCACTGGAAATTTTTGGACAGAATTATTTTCTTGTCTTGGTACTCAGTTAGCTCATAGCTCATCTTATCATCCTCAATCTGATGGGCAAACTGAGATAGTAAACAAATGTTTGGAAGGATATCTTCGTTGCTTTGTATCTGATAAACAGACACAATGGGTCAAATGGTTGCCTCTGGCTGAATGGTGGTATAACACTTCCTTTCATATAGCAACAAAAATGACCCCATTTATGGCACTTTATGGGTATCAACCACCATCCATCACATCATATTTAAGAGAAAATTCTAAGGTTCAGGCAGTGGAACATCACATCGAACATCAACAACAAGTCCTCCAACTCTTAAAGGATAACCTTGTGTTGGCACAGAATAGAATGAAACAACAGGCAGATCAGCATCGCAGTGAAAGAAGTTTTGATGTAGGTGATTGGGTATTCCTACGGCTACAACCATATAAGCAAATGTCCCTCAAGCAAGCTAAGAAGGATAATAAATTATCACCAAAGTATTATGGTCCGTACAAGGTGTTGCAAAAGATTGGTACTATGGCATACAAATTGGAGCTTCCTGCAGCTTCTCGATTGCACCCAGTTTTCCATGTTTCATGCTTAAAGAAGGTTATAGGCGACAAGCTCCCATTTCAAACAATATTGCCAAAACTTGACGAAGAAGGAAAAATTATATTGGAACCAGAAGCAGTTATAGAAACAAGAACTCGACAGCTACGAAATCGATCAATTTCAGAGTACCTTATCAAGTGGAAGAACTTATCCGCTGAAGATTCCACATGGGAGGATGAGAATTTTATGCAGAAGTATCCTGAACTACTCAAGCGTTGAGGACAACACTTTTTTGAAGGAGAGGGGCATGTTGGGTCCCTATAATACTAGTGATTACCCCATTACTATTGTAGTTATACCCCTTATTTATATTGATGTACCCATGTAGTGCCCATATTGTTACTATTGTGCCACATAGAAGCCCACTATTGTTATTGTTGTGCCCTACAATATTATTGTTATGTAGGCTTTGATTGTATTGGGACCACTTCGACTCCTATATATAGAAATGAGGTATTTTCATTTGTATCATCCAAGAATTGTTCATTTATGTAATGTAAAGGAGGTTGCCCCCTCGAAGAGGCTGAATTCTAAGGCGTGGATCTCTCTTTTCTATCTTCTTGTGAGCTGGTTTCATAACAGACTTTCAATTTTTACGAGCTAGAAAAAGTTCCTAAAAATAATGTGTGGGGCTTCCTCATAAGTTTTTAATGAGCATAAAGAAGAACCTCAGTATTTTTTCAATTTTACGAATGAGAAGAAGCCCCCAAAAAGAATTCTCAAACTATCTTTTTCAGTTTAATGACCTAGAAAAAGAGAGAAAAGGAATTGCTCAGATCTTCTTCATAATATTTTAACAAGCCTGAAGAAATATCTTGGGGATTTTTCAATTCAAGAGCAAGAAAAAGTACCAAAAAATAACACGCTCATATCTTCTTTGTATTAGTTTAACAAGCCCAAAGAAGGAGACTCAAGGTGTTTCAGATTAACGAGAAAGAAAATTACCATAAAAAGAATGCTCGATCTTCTTCATGGTAGTTTAATGAGCCCAAAGAAGTAGACTCGAGGTTTTTTCAAATTAATGAGAAATAAAAATACCATAAAAAGAGTGCTCAATACTTATTGATATTATTCTTGACAATAGAAGGTTCTATGCCATGCATTTCCTCATAATACCAAGGGAAAACATCACGAAAGTCCTTAAAAGGGTAGGTGAAGCTCGCAATTTCCTCAGGATTGCAGTCGGCTCCAATCTGAATATTTTCCACGATGCCTGTCTTGACTGAGATATCAATGAGCATTATCTTTGAAATATTTCCCATGTTCCCTTCCAAATCCAAATTTTGGATGGTTGTATAACTCAAGGGAATGATCTCAGGTGGTTCAAAGGATAGGATTTGTATAGGGGTCACGTCCGAATCAGATATCGAAACACGATGGTGAGAGTTTTCCCAAGTTCACTCCTCTAAAGACATGATCTCTTGAATAACTTTGTCGATAGGTGGGACTTCATCGAGGAGATCATTAGAAGGAGTCGTGATGGGAGAGGTTTCCCAAGGTCACTCCTCTAAAGACAATATCTCTCGAATAGCTTCATCCGTAGATAGGACTTCATTAAGGAGATCATTAGAGGGAGTTGTTATGGGAGAGGGGATGGTAACATTGGCCATGACCGAAGTGACCGGAAAATCAAATGTAGATTGAATGGAATGATAGGCCAATTCGAGTGGTGACAGTGGAATTTTTTCTCCATAAGAGTCAATGTCTAAAGGGGCTGGGAGGATCCAAGGATTGGTTGGGTCTTGCGAAATGGTGGAAACCAGAGAATTTGTCTAAGGGATCGCGAGTGGTGGGAGAGGAAAAAAACCCATCAGGGAAGAACCCTTCAAAAGATCGGTACCGATATTGACATAAGAGTCAGGTTTTCCACCCACTAAAGTTACAGTGTTGCTAGGTAATGGGGAGCAATCTGGGGTGCAAAAGGATAGTTGGTCCACCGTGACTGTCCTTCCATCCAATGGAAATAGGATGATGTGAAAGATAGTAGACACGATGTAAGTCATGGCATAAGTCCAACTGCGGCCCAACAACAGATTATAGTCGAGTTTTTGATCCACGACTTCAATGTCCACTATTACCGTTTTCCCACCTAGAGTGATGGGGTAGTTGGCAAGGTAACCTTTTGGAATGAATGTATGGCCATCGAATGCTTCAAGGGAATTTGATGGTAGAGAGAGGGTTGGAGAACCCAAGGCGAGCCAACATGAAGTAGACATGATGCAGGTCGAAGCGCCTTCATTAATGACAGTTCTATGTACCCCTTGTCCTTTCGAAAAAAATTCCACCTAAAATGCAAGCTAGTGTGAAAGGGGAGGTTTAAATTTTTCCATGTCAAATATTGCTATCATGGAATCTTGAGGGTCAACCACACCAATAACTGACAGTAGAGCTTTCCTTTGTGCTGGACAAGTTTACAACACTTTGAGTGCTGACATAGTTGAGGGTGCTTGCGCCAAATCTTCTACAAGACTATAGTTCTGGGCAGCACGTGCAGATGTATTATGTGTTGTGAGATGAAGTGCCCCTTTTGGGGGCGTGAATCACAAGATCAAAAACCGGCCATTCGATATGAAGATCGTTGGGCGGTTGTGGATTTGAACTTGAGGAAGCTTCCTGAGCATTAGCAACTCAAGCTCCATAAGTTTTAGCTCGCATTTGAAGATCAACCATTTCAAAAGTGTAAATAGTGGATGGTCCTCCACCAGCTAAAGGATGATGTGAACCGTCATTGCCACCTTCAGGGGTTGAGGTTGGTTCACAATAAGATATTGTTGCTGTCGAGCATGGAAAGGATTGTTGAGGACCGCGGGGGTCTAGCCAGTGTCCTTTTGAGCAAGCATATATGTGCATTCTTGGAGGCATGGAGAACGATGCGTCATATGGTCTTCACATAGATCTTGCAAGGGAACTTGATAGATTTTTCCTTTCCACTGTCAAGTGGCACAACAACTTTCTGCTTTGGGTTGGACTGCTTGGATGACTTCTCTTTAGAAGGAGTGATCTATTTCTTATTCTTACCATCGGGTTTTTGAGTAGACAGCACAGAGTTTATCACGGCAGTAGGAAGAGCAGTCGATTGGGTATCGGGAACAACAGACAACTAGACAATGCATCCGCTAAGTTGCTTAACAATAGACCTGGAGGTAGCATCGATAATACCATCAGCGTGCACACCGAGTTGCTGAGTAGCGGGAGCATTGGAAGTTCTGGGGGCATTGGGGATGACATCGTATAATGTGCCAGACTATGAATAAATCAAATCTAAGTGCTAAGCATGACGAATGGATTGATCTTCAGTGACTACACCACCTAAGGATACATCCTTGGTGATTTGGGGGAGAAGATATTTGCAGAACCAATCCGCTAATAGATAATCTGGAAGGGGCACTTTGACTAGCCTCCACCTACGTCTCCATTCATGAATGTGATCAGAGATGTGGGTGGCGGTGTCTTGGCATAAAGTAGTTAGGAGTTACGTCCCAGTTTCATAGTGGATGGGTAGCTGAAAGTGCTTTAAAAATTCCATCGCTAAAGCGCCAAAGGTATTGACTGACACGCATGGTAACTCAATGTACCACTTGGTTGCATTTCCAGTAAGGGTGCAGGGGAAGAGTTGAAGCTTGATACTATCATCCACCATGGAGTTAGAAATGCACCATAGATGATAGGTGGTGATGTGTGTATTCGAATCCTCCCCTTGTTTCCCTTCGAACTTCAGGATGTCGGTGGGAATTTTGTGCGGGATTGGAGGCCAAAGTAAGTTATGAAAGATGGGGTCATTGGTTAGCTTGTATAAATCGGGGATTTCAAGTGTTTCCAAAAAAGGAAAAGTGTTTAATGCCCCCAATCCATACCAAGGTGATGACAAATGACTTGAGGGCCCTTGCGGTCTTCCCATCATACTGTTCCCAACATTATACACATGACTTGTGGAATAATAATTTCCTTGGGGCACAGTTGTATATTGTGGTTGTCCATAGGGGTTGTTAGGTAGGAGGATATAAGTTTGATTTCCCCCAGGATAATAAGTTCCCCCTTGACTCATTTGAGGTTGAGAATGGGGTTCCCATATGGATTGAGCGAGACCAGGTTGAGGGATCCTGCCAGCCGCGTAGTTAGTCGTTGGCATTTGACTGACATATGGAGGATTCATGTCAATCAATGACTATCCAATTTGTCTTGTAAATGGAGGGGGAACTGTTATGTTCCCAGCTGGTATGTGTATATTGGGAACAGTGCCCCCAGGCATTTGAACCTGGGGGTTGGAACTAAATAAAGGATTCCAACCAAAGGGGTTGCTGAAGGGACCCATGCTAACCGTGCTATATGGAGCACTATAAGGAGCACTATGTGGAGCACTTACCGAAGGTCCAGGAGCTGACACAAAAGGGGCAGAAACAGGATTGTACTGGGTTTCGCTCATGTTGGGTGTAATTATGGTGCTTGGACCTGCCACAGTTGGGATCGCAGGGTTTTCCATCAGTGGTGTAGTACTGATTATCAACTAGGGAAGTGAGGGTGGACCAAAACTGTCCACAAAAGCCCATGATCCATTATTCGTCCATGGGATGGTGGGTATAAGTACAGTGGAAAACATAGGAAGTATAGGTGCAATGTGAATCAGTAGTGGTCCCAATGGATTCGTGATCAGAGGATTATAAGGAGGGATAAAACCTTCAGTAAAGAAATATTCTGGTAAACTTGAGGCGTGGGATGTATAGACTAATTCAGTGTTAGATCTTGGAGACTGATTACCTGAAGATGGGTAATCCGTCTCACTGGGGCTCGGCACATCCTTCGTTGTTAGTGGGGAAAGACCTTGTAGTCATCTAGATTGAGGACAAGGGTCATATGTATCCATGGTCACTGGTAGATTTTATCAAAATATTTTATAGTGATATCTATTATAGTCTCAGTGATAACAAACTGGCACCTAAAAGATAAAAAATAATCTAAATAAGTCAATCAGCAAACAAAGGGTATGACTCTGTCTGATAACCACCATTTTTTGGAGATGAAACCCAGTATCACAATGGATAAAGGAGACAGTTGACCAAATGTACAATTATGGTTGTTGAAATATGGAAACAAGAATATTCCAATTTAATTTGTCCTTGAAATAAATTTTGAATTAAAATCGAATTTAGTCTTAACAACTACTTGGAAATAATTAATTAATTTATTTTAAATTAATTAGTTGGAGAAATTCAAGTTAGAAGTCTTTCTGAAGTCATGCAAGATTTATCCCTTAAATTAAGGAGATAAGATTGAGTTATATTTGAGTTGTAATTAGTTAACTTAGTTTACTAAGTTAAGTCCAGTTAAATTAGTTCCAAACTGTTTCAGGAACTAATGGTGAGTTAACAGTCAGTTGATGCATGCATGCACTCAACTAGTGCTACTCCAGTTAACTGAAGATTCCCTCATCAGAAACTCATGCATGTCTATTCTGAGAAAGACCCAGTTGAGATTAAAGTCAAGGACAGTGTACTATCAGTTGCATGTGTTTTCTCATGGAGAAAACTCATGCATGAAGTCAAGGATTTAATCCTTGAGGATTGCGCAGTTTTGAAGAGATTATCCATTGGGTAAGAGGTGAAGCATCCACAAGGAGCAGTGCGAGGAAATAGGAGCTTGGAGGGCAGAGAGGAAGGCTGGAGAGAAGCCAAGATTTCCTGTGAGAATCTGTGAGGATTGTACTAAGAGCTGGCTAGTTATGAGAGCTAAGGTTTTGTATAATTCCTATGTATTTCCACCATGTATGATAATACAATAGTGTGGGGTTTTTAGCTGGGGCTTTCCCCAAAGTATTTTCATGTGTATTGTGCGATTGATTCTTCTTCTTCTGGTTATATTTTTCAGCTCGATCTTTAAGCTTCTACAAATTAATAGTATAAGTAGGTTATAGTATTCTACCTTGATTTATATTGCATTATCGGGTTAACATACCAGCATATTTTCTACATGGTATCAAATATGGATTTGTAGAGAATTTCTACATGGTATCGGAGTTATGAACAGTATAACGAGAAGAGAATTCTAAGTTTGAAGTTCAGGGTTGCAGGTGCAAATCGAATTCATATCATACTTCAAGGTTGGCCAATGGCATTCTATGGCTTGAAACTCGAGTATGCCTTGGAAGGTAGATCGAATTACATGGCATGGAAAGATAGAATGGAGGTTGTATTAGAAGACAATGGCTTGAAGGAATTCATTATTCAAGAAATCCCAAAGCCAGCTTCAACTAATTCACAAGAGTTGACTGAGTGGAAGAAGTGTGTGTCGAAGGCGAGACAAATCATCCTTGAGGGAGTTCAAGACCATATTGTCTCAAGTCTTCATGGGAAGGATACTCCATTTTCAATGTGGAAGACATTGAAGGACCTCTACCAGAACAGTAGCGACCAGAGGAAATTGGCGCTCAAGGATAAGCTTCAAATAATCAAGATGGAGAAGGGTAATACTATTTCCACATATCTGAACAAGCTCACCACCTACAGAGATGAGCTTAGTAGTGTGGGAATAACTACTTCCGATGATGATATGGTGAGCCTCACTCTCCTTGGCATTCCAAAGAGTTGGAATAGCTAAGACTCTATGAATGGAAGGGAGAAACTGTCGGATTGGGAATGAATGTGGTTGGATCTTATGTAGGAGGAGATCAGGAGGAGCACACAAGATGGTTCTTCATCCAAGAATGATGATGAAGAAAATATGGCCTTAGAAAGTAAGGCAAGGAAAGGGAAGGGGAAGGCTTCCCATTTCAAATCAAATTCTTCTTATAGAGGGAAGAAGGGTGACATGCCTAAAGTAAGATGCTTTAATTATCACGAGATGGGACATTATGCGACTAATTGCCCATCGAAGAAGTCCAAGAAGGGATCCTCGGAAGGATCGGAAGGTGAGGCATTAGCCTCTCAATTCGAAATGGACTTTACCCTCATCGCATGCATGGTGTCATCAATGATGGGTTGTGTCTGGTTTCTTGACAGTGGAGCCTCATTCCACATGACCGGTGATAAAAATTTATTCAGTGTCTTGGAGGAGAAAGACCTCAATATGTGCATAGATATGGGTGACGACAGAAGGTATAGTGTTTCAGGAGTGGGCACGGTTGCTTTTCAGAGGGAGCATGAAGCTCCTCTCACCTTGACAGATGTGATGTATGTGCTTGGACTGAAGAAGAACTTGGTATTGGTCGTGATGTTGGAGGACAAAGGCTACGATGTTGTCTTTAGTAAAGGAAATGTGTTCCTAAGACACATATCCATGGGTCAGACCAAGAGGATAGGGATTCAGGTGAAGAATATCTATAAACTAGAGGTAGATGATTGTGCAGCATTGAGTATGAAAGCAGAATTGGTGCAAAGCCAAGACATTGGTGAGTTTTGGCACAGGTGGTTGGGCCATTTTCATCATGGAGCTTTGAAGATAATGCAGCAGATATCTACAGGACTTCCCAAAAGTAAACTTGAGCAAGTTGACACATGCAAAGGTTGTACCTTGGGAAAGTACACCAAGTCTTCCTTTCATGATCGAGACAGTCGAGCAAAGGATATCTTAGAGTGAATTCATATTGATTTGTGTGGACCATTCTCGACGGCATCCACAATGAAGCAAAGGTATTATGTGATTTTCATTGATGATTATTCTTGTAAATGCTAGATTTATTTCATGCAGAAGAAGGACCAAACTTTCACAAAGTTTTGTGAGTTCAAAGCTTTGGTCGAGAAAGAGTTAGGGAATAATATCAAGGCCTTGAGAAGTGACAACGGTGGAGAATATGTCTGTCAAGAGTTTAAGGACTTATGTGCAGCGGAAGGAATTAAACGAGAATTGACGGCACCTCATAACGCACAGCAGAATGGGGTGGCTGAGAGGAAGAACAAAACTATTGTAGGGGTAGCATGGGCAATGTTGCATGACCAAGGCCTACCATTTCACTTATGGACTGATGCATGCAACATAGCGGTCTATTTGTAGAATAGAAGCCCGCATCGCATACTTGGGATGAAGACACTAGAGGAAGCTTTCTCTGGTAAGAGACCAGATGTGGGTCACTTTAGGATCTTTGGCTCATCGGTATATTTCCGTGGGACAAAGGATGCATGGAAGAAGCTTGAGCCGATAGCAGAGTTGGGGATACTTGTGGGGTACACTGATACACCTCACAAGTATCGGGTGTACTTACCTACCAGTCGGAGGATAGTGGTTCGCAGAGATCTCAAGTTTGATGAGCAGAAGGCCATGTAAGTTTCCCTTGAGAGGGAGATCCAACTACAGGCTGTGGGGGAACTAATGGTTCCTAAGGAGGAGGAGCCTCAGACTAATGCAGATCAGCCACATGCAGAGGTTCCAGGAGTGGAGACATCCACTCAAGCAGAGTCTTCTAGAGATGGACAGAAGCACACAAGAGAAGAAGACAGATTGTTGGTGGATGAGAGAGAGAATGTGGGAGCACCATCTTCTCAGCGTAGACAGAGGAGGTCACCTGAGAGGTACACTAGATACATGGCCCTTATTAGGGAATGTGTTGAGACTGAGCCATCTTCCTCTGAGGAAGCAGTGCAAAAGCCGATTTGGTTTTATGCTATGGTGGAGGAGTATGATTCCATGGTTTGTAACAGTGTTTGGGACATGGTTCCGAGGCTGGAGAACAAGTCAGTTGTGAGTTCCCGTTGGCTTTACAAGGTAAATTAAGCTGCTGATGGTAGTGTGAAGAATCATAAGGTAAGGTTTGTTGCCTGTGGCTTTTCACAGGTCCAGAGGATCATGTTGTCGCAGTATGTTTCGACAGAGTAGCAAGATGCTAACATTTTGACAAAGGCATTGTTACACAGTAATTTGTCACTGTCTCCCTGTCAGTATTCCTGCTGTGTCATGAGACCAAATTAATTATGCTCATGCTCTCTATTGTTGCCAAATGACCCACTTTGCCAAATTTTTGCTATCATCACGACTGTTGTAAAAATAAGCGCGCTGATGAGCGCTCCAAAACAGACCTAATGCGCTGCCAGCGCGGAAGTACACGTGATTCCCGCGCTGGTCGAATTTCATGAGACAGCGCGTCTGTTATCTATATCTTATCGCGCTGATATGATTTTCTTTGTTATTCAGCAGCAATGTCAGTGCTCCAGTGCAGTTATGAACCCGCGTTGATCCAATCTGGGCGAGTTTGTTCTAACAGCCGGCCTTCCAGATGACTCCAGACCTGATTGTTGGCCTTGTAAATGTCACCCTCCCTTCTCTGGCATGTTTGTTTCGTCATTTGAGCCACCTTCCTTGGAGATAAGCTCATCCTCCCACCATTCATGGAGACTCCTTCTCCTACTTAAGCCTCCACCATTGCCATGAGCTACTAGTTTGGAATTCATAGTGCTTGGAGTGTTGCTGCTAGTGTGTGGGCTTGATAGGTAGCTGGTGTGACAAGTGTGGGATTGCTAGGGAGCTTAAGGAAGGTTGTGAAGTGTTTCTTTCTTGTGTAAACTTGTGTGAGAGAGAGCTTTTGTCTTGGGAGATCTACCTCCAAGGGTGAATGCTTAAGAGACTTGCTGGCTGGACCCTCTTGAGAAGGATTTGACGTCAGAACTATGGTTGTATTATTCTTTGTTTATTAATAATAGACGACTATCATTATGGTTCCACTCTTAATGTCCTTATGATGATGTTTGAGTTATATCCTTTCTGATTGATATATAATTACAACTACTGGATTTTATGCTTGTGTTTGTATCGTTCTTTGCATGTGCAGGTGTCCGTACACGAGGATCGTGACCAGCCGAGGCAAAGGGACGGGAGCATCAACTCTTCTACAAGTACTAGCATTGGAATCCAGGTAGGCCTTCATCATTGGTCTTTTATGTGTAATTAGGAACCTGCGTGTTAGCGTTGTTTGATTGTTGCTAGACCTCGTTTGGACTAGTAGGGATCGCCTCTGTCCGCAGAGGGGATTTACCTCCACAACAATTTGGCGACTCCGCTGGGGAGTTTTTTACCTTGTTGTTTGATTTGTAAACTTTAGACGGAGCCTGAAGCACGGCCAGATAGCCTTCGAAATGCTATTGCTCTGCATTAGCAAAGTAGATCAAAGCCACTTCAGTCCATCTCCGGTTTGGTTTACGAACTGAACAGCTTGGAGCTGGCTTCTGTCTTTTTGTGTTCATTTTTTCCTTGAGTTTGATTTTTGCTCTCTTTTCAAAGTTTGGGGATTAGTTCTCTGTTTTTGGATTTCCTAGTTTGGTTTGGGAAGTGCCTTGATTGTTTAAAGACTGATTGTATTGGTTTGGGAGTTTTTGGCTTGATTGTGCCCATTTTTTTAGCTTCAGCACGGTTTATAATAAAACAGTCGCGCTGCCATCGCATAGCTATTTCTTTAACTTCTTGATCATCACGTTTATACACTGAACAGTCGTGACAGTTCTGGAAATCGGACCAGCGCGGTTAGGCCGTGTACTTGCGCGCTGACAGCGCTTTGTTGCTACGCGTGGTTTTTGATCAGCGCATTGTTGCTGTGTATCACCCGCGCTGATACCTGTGGAATTGAATTTCTTCAATTCTGCCTCTTGAGCCTATTGGTCTTGCTATCCCCTGCTTTTTTCACTTGGTTTATGACTTGATTTTCATTGTCTGAAGATTGAAGCACTTTCTTGTGAAGTCTTGTTGAGCGAATCTTTCTTTTTGCGTCTTGTGACCTAGTTTTGTCATCCCAATTTCTTTGGATCAGCTTTGCTTGGTTACTCGCTTACAAAGGTTTGTTTGCTGCTTGCTTGTGGTTTTGTGAAACCCTCCTCTTTGCTTGCTTTTGCTTGGTTGTTTAGGTGATTGTTATTGAACCAGTCTTCCCGTTGTTTCGGTTACTTCTCACTACCCGGACACGGATCACAGTTGTTTGGGGTCAACCGGTTCTTTTCACATTCGTTTGTTATTATTTCTCAAAATTTTGTTTAATGCACTTTGCCATCAACAAAAAAAAAATCTCTTTTGCTTTGTATTGGTTAATGAGAACTAGAAGCTTTTTGTTTTGATTAATGATTAGTGATCTTAAAGAAAAGATTGTGAATTTCCGTTAGCTACATTAGAGAAGATGTTTGTTGTTTTGTGATCATTTCATTTGTATGAAAGCCTTCTAACTCTCTCGTAATTAGCATTCATCAAATGGAATGACATATTTTGGCATATAGTTTTCATTTAGGCGATTTTGAGAGATTTCATACGGTAGGGCCTGAAAACCGAAACCTAATTCAAGATCAACCGTAAAATGAACTGAATGAACTTAAAAACGCATTGGAACATAACGCTCACTGTTTAGAGGTCTAGGCTAGAGACGTGCTCCAGCGTCGTTAAACCTAGCCACTTTTGTTTCACTTAAGGTTGGGTGATTCCTCCTTCCGTGACGCAACAAGTGGTCTAGCACGGACTTGAGCTCCCACGTACTGTCGAGTATATGGGGAGACCCCACTAGGTTATCATCCTTTATCCACAGGAAGCCATGTCTACCGCCTTACAAGTCGTAACGCACCGAACACAGCATTCGAGAAGATTGACTGCCGTACGGGAAGTCCTTCGTTTTCATATGACTGCCGAGATGTATATGCAGTTTACGGATTTGTTTGGTAAACCCTTTTTCCTAGTCTCTCCAGAGTAGTCACTTTTGATCCTTTTTGGACTCCTTAAAAGAAAAGGCTCACTTGAGAAGTTTGTCACTTCGGGCTCACAAAACATTCGAAGGCGACTAGAGTCACCTTTTTCTCCTTTTCTCGACTCTTAAAACATGAAAAGGTCAAGTTCAGTTCCTTTGTCTTAAAATTTATTTGGCCACGTTCACATTTACCCGGTTAGATCTCGTTCGTGTTAGCTTGAGTAGGTTTCTTTTTTCTCGATGGCAACTTTTCCGGGGTTCACCAACCCAAGTATCCCTCCTGACGGGAATCCTGGCCATTTCCCTCCTCTCGGGAATGTTGGTGCTCCTTATATGGCAACGTTGTCCCTCCCAGGGTTAACTGTTGGGTTGTCGGTTTGGTTGTTCTCAACCTCTTTGGTCCCTGCCGTCTCACCGTCTAGTCAATCCGTCCCTCCACCTGAACAACATCATGTTGATTCTAAGGTGGATCTCTCCCCTTCTACGCCCACTTCTACGTCCTCATCTTCTACTTCACCTGGTGAAAGTCTAGATTCGAGTAACTAGGTGGCTAAGAAGAAGAAGAAGAAGACAAAGAAGAAGAAGGCTCCTAAGGGAGAGGTTACAAGTGCAGCTACCCCCTCGAGTACACCTGAAGTCGGGTCCCCTTCCGCTCCTCCACGGAAGGTCAAGTTTCCTTGTCGATTATGCACGGAGGACCATCTTCTTCGCTATTGTCCTGGCATTCCCAGGGTCTTAGAAGTATGGTCTCGTGATCCGGCCCGCCCCTCATCGTCCACTGAAGCTCACGGCAATGTTCCCCTATCAACTCACAAAGGTAAGGAGAAAGGGAAGATTCGAATCCCCTGTAGACTTTGTGAAGGCAATCATCCCCTTCACCTTTGTCCGCTCATGGATAAAGCCTCCGGTGTTTTGGCAAGTCTTACCGCTCCTTCACCCCAACTTCCTGTTGGTTATCAACGTCTCTCTGTAGCCGCAGATCGTTCCCCTGCTGACAAAGAGATTGATTCATATTCTTCTCTTGTCCAGCCTCCTCTTCCCGAACCTGGCAGTGCCCAGCCTGTTCCAGACCAACCATTGGTCGAAAAGAGTGTCGACTCGAGTTCACCACCCGTCGATCACTCTGTTTCGGAAGAGCATCACTCCCATGTTCTTCTCGTCTCCTCAGATTCTCTTGAGTCCCGAAATGACTCTCCTAACCCAGCTGCTCCCGAAGGTTCTCCTTCGGTTCCTTTAGCACATGGGGGCAATCATATGATTCCCCCACCAAGTAGTCTGGTCACTTCCTTTGATTGGAATCGCCTGATCGTCGGTCGCCTTCCATCCCATATGCCTTTCCAGATCACAGTACATTCTTGTGCTAAGGCAGTACTTGGCACTGTTTTGGATGAAGGGGCGTCTGTCAGTCTTATGCCGTACACTACTTGGCAAGCTTTAGGTTCCCCGCAGCTTGGGCCAGTCACTCAGAATCTGTTGGCCTTTGACGGAGGAGCCTGTCCATCTCTAGGAGTTCTCCCGAAGTTCCCTATTACTTTGGGAGGCAAAACCGTCTATATAGACATCTTGGTTACCCAAGGTGTTTTAGACTTTAGTCTTCTCCTTGGTCGCGACTATGTTTACGCCATGGGGGCCCTTGTTTCTTCGCTTTTCTATGTGGTTTTCTTTCCGCACGATGGAAGAATTGTGACTATCGATCAAGTGATTCCTTAGTCCCCTGATGCCTCCTGTGCCGTTGTCGTCCCCTCCTAGTTTTCATCCACCAGTTGCATCTACCCCACCACAGATCAACTATGTGGCCACCTATCCCATGCCTGGATCCAGTGATGCCGCCATCGTGCATAGTGTCCTGGGGGCATTGGGCCCTGACTTCCAAGATGTTTCCCTTCCACCGGGAGTGGCAATCTTGGAAGCCCCAACTTTCTATTCATTATGATGAAGGTTTGGCGGAGCATAGTTCCTTTCCTATGTCAAGCTCCTTAAAAAATGCAACTAGGCTTGGTCGGAGCACAGTTCCTTGTCTTGTGTCAAGCTCGTTAAAAAATTAAACAAAGAGTCCCGATGATAGTTCTGATCTGGTGTCGACCTCGTTAAAAAACGAAACAATGAGTCGAGCATAGTTCCTGATCTTGTGTCAAGCTCATTAAAAAATGAAACAACGGTTATGAGGATAGTTCTTTTACTGTGTCAACCTCATTAAAAAATGAAACAAACCCTTTTCCCAATCGAGTCTTTGATTAAGATCTCGTAAAATCCAAGTCGAGTCTTTCCAAGATCTCGAAAGTGAACCTTCATTCCATCCATTGTGTTGAATGCAATGAAGCTTGGGGGGCATGTACCTCGTTTTGCGTCATTATGCTGGGGGCATGCGAACTTATAACAAGCATAGTTTTTCGTTTCAAGCTTGTGTAAACATGAAACCGAATCCAAGCAAAGTTCTCCATGGTTCAAGCTTGTGTAAAAATGAACCCATACCCAATTTACATCTCGTGATTGCCATTTTTATCCGCTGAATTCTGCTAGATGAACCTTGGTTGTTTCATTCCATTGCCACCATCTCTTTGGCTGATCATATGCTTTCACTTGGTTGTTTTTCCTTTCCTGAGGAACCGCAGCGATGAGTGGTTTTCTTAGCCAGCCTCTTGACCATTACATGTTTTGAGTAGTTCCACCATTGCCGGAACCAGTTGCTACCCTTTATACCACTCATTCCTCTAGGATGAGTCACCTTTAAGCTCTTTTCTGACTCGTAAAATATGAAAAGATTGCCGAGTATTTTCCCTTTTTGACTCGTTAAATAGAATAAAAATGGAGGTCTGCTTTCAGCTCTTTTCCGATCGTTTAAAGATGAAAAGATTGCCGAGTTCCCTCTTGACTCGTTAAATGGAAATAAGAGGCGGTCGTCTTTAAACTCTTTTCCAACCGTGTAAAAAACAAAATATTGTCAGGTCTTTGTCATTTCAGGCTCTTTAATGGTTACAAAATGAAGTGATATCGATCGCTTTTTTACTTTTTTAGGTCGATGCCACTACATATGAAAAGTACTCCTCGATCGTAATGATCGGGCGGTTCTTTCGAGCATTGTTTTATACTTTTTCGGGCTCGCGAGACACAACTTTACGAAAAACGACCCCCCCTGGAGTTCACTTTTCTGCTGTCTTTTCAAACTCTCTAAATATGAAACGATGCCGAGTTCTTCCTTTGTCAGGCTCGTTAAAACCTGATGACATCAGATCCCGTCAAAATGACGCCTCAAAGGCATATGCTATCCCCGTCAAGCTTGTTAAAAATAACTGGGGTACTCGCTAGAAATGGTGGGGAAAATTGACCCATAATTATTGTTGTGTTGGCAGTATGTCGCTCTTGAACATGGCACTTGTCTGCATTCGTGTCTGGGTGGGAACCTCTCATCTTGTTTTACACTGGCCTCCTTGGGTTTGGGTTATCCTGTTTGACTTTTCATCTGCTCATTGCCTTGTCACCATGACCCTTGATCATTTGAATATCAATACTGCCAAGTCCACTATCGTGCCACCGATATGTTCAAGAGAAGTTGACCTCTGCAAGAATACTCAACCTCCCTCTGATACCTCACACAAAATATCTTATCCTTCTTTGTCTCGTGTCGATGATGTGGGAAACATTATGGCCCACCTTCGATCAAGGTCACTTCCTATCGACTTCAACTCATTGTCCAGGAAGTTGACCTAGGGACTCCCCTCCGGTGCCTTAGAGCTTGCATGCCTCAATGGCAGGTTCTTCGTGTTCGACGCGAGGTTTTCATCATTGGCCTCTGATCGAATGATTCTGCGGGTGTTCGACGCCAGCTCATTGTTTCACATGCCGTAGATTGTACCTATAGTACCTTGAGGACCATTGTCATTATTGGTGGTACCTCTCGCGTCTGTTAACAGTTTTCAGCATTGACTGGGAATCAGACAATGTTCTTGCATGTTTGACTTCAACTCCTATATTCACATGCTTGGACTTGTACTTTGTTCGGGTCGAGATGGAGCACAAGACCCTGGGTTTTGTCTATTGAAATCCAGGCTGCGATTTTGTGGATTATTATGATCATTACATGACTCATTGATGGATGGCTGCGCCCATACCTGAGTCTTCATGGATGGCTGTGACCATACCTTTACTATCATCACGGTCTCATTAGCTGGGTGGTTGCGTCCATACCACAGACCTCTTTCATATGTCTTTTGGATGGCTACGCCCATGCCTAGACTACATGTAATTGATTATCAGAGATATCAGTTGTACATGCGTGCAGGTTCTTCCTGGTGGTGTTCCAGTTCAGCCAGTTTTGTAAAGCATTTCACCCCTCCCACTCTCTCGGGCTTCATGCTTTAGGGGGCATCCGTTACACAGTAATTTGTCACTGTCTCCCTGTCAATCTTCCTGCTGTGTCATGAGACCAAATTAATTATGCTCATGCTCTCTAATGTTGCCAAATGACCCACTTTGCCAAAGTTTTGCTATCATCACGACTGTTGTAAAAATAAGCGCGCTGATGAGCGCTCCAAAACAGACCTAATGCACTGCCAGCACGGAAGTACACGTGATTCCCGTGCTGGTCGAATTTCATGAGACAGCGCATCTGTTATCTATATCTTATCACGCTGATATGATTTTCTTTGTTATTTAGCAGCGATGTCAGCGCTCCAGTGCAGTTATGAACCCGCGTTGATCCAGTCTGGGCGAGTTTGTTCTAACAGCCGGCCTTCTAGATGACTCCAGACCTGGTTGTTGGCCTTGTAAATGTTGCCCTCCCTTCTCTGGCATGTCTGTTTCGTCATTTGAGCCACCTTCCTTGGAGATAAGCTCATCCCCCCACCATTCATGGAGACACCTTCTCCTACTTAAGCCTCCACCATTGCCATGAGCTGCTAGTTTGGAATTCATAGTGCTTGGAGTGTTGCTGCTAGTGTGTGGGCTTGATAGGTAGCTGGTGTGACAAGTGTAGGATTGCTAGGGAGCTTAAGGAAGGTTGTGAAGTGTTTCTTTCTTATGTAAACTTGTGTGAGAGAGAGCTTTTGTCTTGGGAGATCTACCTCCAAGGGTGAATGCTTAAGAGACTTGCTGGCTGGACCCTCTTGAGAAGGATTTGATGTCAGAACTATGGTTGTATTCTTCTTTGTTTATTAATAATAGACGACTATCATTATGGTTCCACTCTTAATGTCCTTATGATGATGTTTGAGTTATATCCTTTCTGACTGATATATAGTTACATCTACTGGATTTTATGCTTGTGTTTGTATCGTTCTTTGCATGTGCAGGTGTCCGTACACGAGGATCGTGACCAGCCAAGGCAAAGGGACGGGAGCATCAACTCTTCTACAAGTACTAGCGTTGGAATCCAGGTAGGCCTTCATCATTGGTCTTTTATGTGTAATTAGGAACCTGCGTGTTAGCGTTGTTTGATTGTTGCTAGACCTCGTTTGGACTAGTAGGGATCGCCTCTATCCACAGAGGGGATTTACCTCCACAACAGGCATTGTCAAAGTGTAAATTCGAGTTCCATAGAGACAGGATCAAGGTGGCAGATAATGCCTTTCTTGTTGAGAGGGAGTGTTGAAATATGGCAACAAGAATATTCCGATTTAATTTGTCCTTGAATTAAGTTGTGAATTAAAATAGAATTTAGTCTTAACAGCTACTTGGAAATAATTAATTTATTTATTTTAAATTAATTAGTTGGATAAATTCAAGTTAGAAGTCTTTATGAAGTCATGCAAGAGTTATCCCTTAAATTAAGGAGATAAGATTGAGTTATATTTGAGTTGTAATTAGTTAACTCAGTTTACTGAGTTAAGTCCAGTTAAATTAGTTCCAAACTGTTTGAGGAACTAATGGTGAGTTAACACTCAGTTGATGCATGCATGCACTCAACTAGTGCTACTCCAGTTAACTGAAGATTCCTTCATCAGAAACTCATGCATGTTTATTCTGAGAAAGGCCCAGTTGAGATTAATGTCAAGGACAGAGTACTATCAGTTGCATGTGTTTTCTCATGGAGAAAACTCATGCATGCAGTCAAGGATTTAATCCTTGAGGATTGCGTAGTTTTGAACTGATTATCCACTGGGTAAGAGGTGAATCATCCACAAGGAACAACGCAAAGAAATAGGAGCTTGGAGGGCAGAGAGGAAGGCTAGAGAGAAGCCAAGATTTCCTGTGAGCATCTGTGAGGATTGTACTGAGAGCTAGCTAGCTGTGAGAGCTAAGGCTTTATATAATTCCTATGTATTTAAGTATGGGGGATTTACGCAGTGCATTATATTAGATATCATTTTTGGGATTCAACTGCGTTAAGTAAGTCATTCAAACGTATGACCATTTCCATGAGAGGTAGTCGTAACTGACTAATTTCTCATGATTTTTGAATAGTTCACTTAGCACTCATTGCATCGGGTGATGCTCACAGGGGTGAAGAAGTGGGATTGAAACTAGTGAAATGTGGAGAACGAATCACATAGCATCAATCATCACTTCCGGGGCTTGCACCATGTATGATAATACAATAGTGTGGGGTTTTTAGCTAGGGCTTTCCCCAAAGTATTTTCATGTGTATTGTGCGATTGATTCTTCTTCTTCTTGTTATATTGTTCAGCTCGATCTTTAAGATTCCGCAAATTGATAGTGGAAGTAGGTTATAGTATTCTTCTTTGATTTATATTGCATTATCGGGTTAACCTACCAATATATTTTCTACAATGATTACTCTTGAGCTTCATTCGAACCTCAGATTAAGGGGCCAATACTTTGGTGAAGACAAGCACCCTCCCAAAAACCAAAGACAAAGTAGGTTCATCTGTTTAGGTAATAGGGTAGCCCACCCGAGTCACCTTGTGTTCGTCCCTAAAAAGTATGGCCACTATGGTTACCTCAAATCACAGACACTACCAGGGGGGACATGGTCGTAGACAGTACGCTGTGTGGGCAGGATCCCTAAGTCCTTGACTCAGCTCCGATATCCCCGAAGGGATCCCCAATACACAGAATACCTAAAGGAGATGTAATCGAAGGAGGGCTACCTTGTTTTACACTCCAATGTTGTCTCGAATTTAGCTCCTCTTTGACTAGAGTGGTCCAGGATAGTATGAGTGCAGAAGGATTTCCCTCGTTAATGACACTAGTCTCAATGTACGATTGTGGGCAGTTAACTCACAACTGTCTAACCCAAGATCTTAACCTAGACAAATATGTGTGTTTACTCATAAAAGAGTTGCTGATTAATTTTATTACGATGTAAATTTTAAATGTACTTTGTTAATGTCTTTGCTGGGGTTGTTGACGTATGGTGTTATGTGGGACTCTGACACAAACCATGTAGAAAAAATGCTTTTAATTTCACTTCAATGAATGAGTTGCTTCTATAAGGAAAGGGTCATTTATACATCAATATAAGCCATGCATCCAGTACAGTAAAACACAAGCACAACCGACAGAAATGCAATTCTCTCTAACAACTTTTAAAACCAAATAAATGCAAAATCTAACCAACTAAGTAGAAAAACTGTAAAAAACTTTGTATTTTCTTTTTTACGAAAAAATTAAGCAGTAAAGTTATTTTCCTAAAAAGAAAAAAATTGTTCAGGACATCCAGACAAACATGCAAAACTACAGATCCTTGATCAGCCTACAAGCAGCTTCCCCAACATAGGAGTTCACATAACTAGTTGTTTATCAAGATTTGGCTAGCTAACGCACTTCAACTAAGGACACAGAGAGTTAGTGGTTGCACTAATGCTCTGTTTGCAAGGCAAAAATGCTTTATATAGCACTGGTTTCATTGTTGGGGTGCGTTAGTATGGTAGAGGATCTAAAACAAGGCTGTTAGGATTAGATCAAAAGCTTAGCACTGTGAGGATGGTGTTGCATAGTCTTGAGTGGTCAGAAAGGGGATCAAGAAGTACAGGAGGGCCTGGAAGGAAGAGAGATCTGGGAACTTTTAAGGAGAAAACCAAGAACTAAGTGTACTCCCCAATGGAGTCACCAATTCTTCTATAGGGATTAATGCACGAGCAATTGTGGTGGAAATACCCTAAAGGATCTTCCCGGGATCCTTGGAAGACAGTCAAATAAGCTGCATCTAGCATAGAGATACATGCACATATCTGTATTAGTGAAATGATAATCAAAGTAAGAAGGAAGATTGTTACCTCAGATCTTGGTGTGGTGTTGCTAGAGAACTCAAAGTAGCGAAGTGGAATACCTCTCAGCTAGCTCCTCTCTCTCTCTCTTCTTAACCTCTTGATGTGCCAATGTCTAATACTAAGCTTCGACAGTCAATAGGAAATCCTTTCAATACTTTCAACCTCCTTCACAATGCCCCAAGCCTCAAATATATAGCATGAGAGGATAAGCTTTGCCAATTATTTCATGATTTCTTTTGGGAAAAAGTTAATATTTTTCCATGTTTTATCGCTCTTTCCTTGTTTGTTAGACTCTGTTAGGAATAGTAATTCCTCAAACAAGACGAAACTAGATGTTTCCTTGCTTTATGGGCTGACATATGAGTGAATATAGAGATATTATTCGGTCAACCTACTCCTTTGACCTCCAGAAACTCACTAAAGTTGACTAACACCACCCCCAAGGCAACATAAAGAGTTACCCTAGGGACTAACGCACTTGTTTCATGGCTAGGAAGCTTTATAAAGCACATCGCTAGCTCCTAGGGAGCGTTATCTTGCCAAATAGGCCTGTGAACTTGGTCAATCTTTCAGTTATCTTGCCTTTCTCCTCTAAGCTAATGAGGAGGCCATTTTCCTGTATAAAAATGGTCTCATCAATTACTCATTACCCAACCAATCCTTGGATCCTCCTGGCCCCTTTAGGCATTGACTCTTATGGAGAACAAATGTCATTATCACCAGTAGAATTGGCCTATCAAGCCATTCAATTTTCATCTTATTCTCCAGTCTCTTTGGTCATGACCAATGGTACCACCTCCTCTCCCACAACGGCTGTTGAGAATGCAACAAGATGATGGAGCTTAGTCAAAAGAAGTCGCCTTCACTAAGTGGGCCCGCAGGCAAATTATGGCGCAAAGTCTATTTTTAGGCTATGTCTATTTTTAGACATATGGATCATGGTCTATGAGTTGCAGTATGTTATTTGTGGATGATTGGTCATGTTGGTAAAAATAGATGGACTTCTATTTTTACACATATGGGCAGGTTTCTATTTTTAGACTGCTAGGCTAAAAATAGAATCAGTCGGATATTATTATCTCATAATAATATTTGGACTCTAAACATTATCTTATCGTCTTGGAGAACTTCAGTTTTAGCTACAGATGTGGCACATGCAGCTGTCAGAAGGAAATACGCTTTTCTTATGAGTCAGTTGAGCTATTGCATGCATGACTTCAGTTAGAACTCAAGCAGTTGAGTTTGGTGGAATTGGAAGTGGAGTTGATGGAGTTGTCTTCAGTTTGACTTGGTTGAACTAGTTGTAATTAGTTTAACTGCAAATAGAATAATGATGAGTTGTGTGAATTAATTATTAACTCATAAAGAAACTAAAGAATACATCAGTTAACTCAGTGCATGTACAGTTCAGTGGAGACAGGTGTTAGAGGTTGAGATTGCTATCAGTTGTGACTATAGTTGTGCATGGGATCTTGCACAATAAACAGGATTGAGTTATGCCAATGAGTATTGTGCAGTTGTGGCCAATGCCAAGTTAAATATAGCTTGTGCTCACGTGATTTCCAGTGTGAGTGATTTCTTGCAGCATTGTGCAGTGGAGGCAGGCAAAGCAGTGGAGGAGATTTGAACCTGTGACTTGATCGGATCTGAGCTAGTTTTGTGTGTAACAGGTGGAGATAGTACTGAGTACTTGTGAGGAGTATTGTACTATGTATTGTTACATGTTCTTAATCATTATAATATACAGATAGTGTGGGGTTTTCAGCTGTAAACTTTCCCTGGGATACATACTGTGTTAATGTGTGCATGCGATTGATGTTTCATTGTTTTAATGCTGCTAAATTGATGATCAACGTAGAGGAGCTTATGTATTATGCATGTATTCTGAAATAGTATATAATCAGGATAATCTTTGTGAATAAGTGTCATATTATTCAAAATTTCTACAACGGCTCCCTCTAACGATCTCCTCAATCAATTCCTACCTTCAGACGAAGCTATTAGAGATATCATGTGCTTAGAGGAGCGACCGTGGGAAAACTCTCACCATCACTTTTCAATATCTGATTCGAATGCAATACCTATACAAATCCTATCCTTTGTAACACCTGAGATCGTTCCCTCATGTTATATAACCGTCCAAACTTTGGATTCGAAAGGGAGCATGGGAAATCTTTCAAAGATACTGCTCATCGATATTTCAGTCAAGACAGACATCGTGGAAAACATACAGATTGGAGTCGATTGCACTCCTAAGGAAATTTCAAGCTTCACCTGCCTTTTCAAGGAATTTCACGATGTATTTTCTTGGTCTTACGAGGAAATGCCCGGCATAGGTCCATCAATTTTTGAGCATGAGATCAAGGTTTATGACAATGCCAAGCCTGTCCGCTAAGGACTTTGACAAGTGAACCCCTGCAAAACTACAGCCCTCGAGAATGAGGTGGAAAAATTGTTGCACGTTGGTTTCATTTACCCCGTACCCTTAATGGAATGGGTTTCCAATTTGGTTCCTATAGATAAAAAATAGGGTACCATCTGCGTCTGTGTCGACTACCAGGATTTGAACACTGCGTGTCCAAAAGATAATTATCCGACATTGTTCATCGACGATTGCGCCTGTTGTGAATCCTTCTCATTTATGGATGGTTTCTCAGGCTATAACCAGATCGCCATAAAACTCGCGGACCAACACAAAACTGCCTTCATTTTCCCTTGGGGAATATTTTCATATAGAAAACTCCCATTCGGTTTAAAGAATGTTGGAGCAACATTTCAACGGGCCATGGACTACGCATTCCATGATATCAGACACATTGTTCAAGCTTACTTGGATGACCTTCCAACCCATTCCAGGAACTGAACTCAGTACTTAGTTCATTTACGAGCAATTTTTCTTAGGTGTGGGTTCTATAACATACATCTGAATCCACACAAATGTGTTTTCTTTGTCGAGTCTAGACACCTAATTGGTTTCATTGTCTCCAAACAAGGGATTAGGGTTGATATCGATAAGGTAAAGGTAATTACTCAATTTCCCGAACCAAAATCATTTTATAGCTCCAATGTTTGCGAGGGAAAGCAAAATTTTTACAATGATTCATCATAAACTATGCCGAGCTGACAAAAGGATTTATGCCACTACTGAAGAAGGGAGTACCATACTTGTGGGATGATCAAGCCCGACGATCATTTGATTCCTTGAAACGAGCACTTATATCTACCCCGATACTTAGTGCTCCCAACTATTCGTGCTACTTTCTCCTCTATCTGGTAGCCTCGCCATCCTCTATTGGAATGGTATTGGTCCAAACTCATGATGATATTAGTGAGCATGTGATCTATTATTTCTCGAAAGGCCTGGCTGGGCCTAAACTCCGTTATTCACATGTGGAAAAAATTGTCCTTGGCAGTTGTCTTTGTTGTCAATCACTTCTGACACTATATACTACTACGAAAAACTACCATCATCGCTTTGGAGAATCCCATGAGACACATTCTATCTCATCAAGTCATTGGAGGAATATATTCCTAATGGATGCTTATCCTCCACCAATTTAATTTCGTTTTCGCCACTGCCAAGGTGAAAAAATCCTTAGTCTTCACCAAAATATTGTCGAATCTTCCCATTTTTTATCCAAAAGAGATAGCCCACGATCCTCTTCCAGATGAATCTGTCTATCTAATCGACTCAACTGACCCTTGGTATGGTGACATTCTAGTCTACCTCCAAGGGAAATGATTCCGCTTTGAACTATGATCAGGTTATTGTCATCGCATTCGCCACCAAGCTCAGCACTATTTGGTGTTGAACAATACTTTATATCATCATGGCTCTGATACAGCTATTTGACATTGCCTCACTCATGAAGAGGCAGAACACATTTTAAATAACTGCCATGCTGGGGCATGTGGCAGTCATCTCTCTGGCATATCTACTACCCAGAAAATTCTACGCACAGGATACTATTGGCCAACCTTGTTAAAATATTGTATCAAGGCAATCCAGCAGTGCCACCCTTGTCAAGTATTTACAAATAAAATGCATGCACCCCTGGGCCCCCTACACCCAGTCATCTCTGTCAGCCTCTTTTTTAAATGGGGTATTGACTTCATCACATGCAACCCCACTTCCTCTGATGGACACAACTACATTATTGTCGTTGTGGACTACTTTACAAAATGGGTCGAAGTCATTCCCACTTTCCAAGCTGATGGAGAAACCACAGCGTTATTCTTGTTCAATCAAATGATCTTTCATTTCGGTGTGCCCGGCACGATCATTACAGACCATGGTTCTCACTTTCAAAATCACATGATTTCTGACTTAACATCGTTGCTCAATTTTCGTCAGGAAAATCTTCCTCCTACTAACCCTAATGGCATCCTAAAAAACCATGATTCGCGAGCTAGTAGGTAACCACAAAACCCACTAGCACCGCATGTTATATCCTGCGTTGTGGGCATATCAAACTTCAGTCAAAACTACTATAGGCTTTACACCATTCCAACTCACTTATGGCCTGGAAGTTGTATTACCTATCGAGTCCCAGATTCCTTCACTGAAACTCGTTGATGAACTCTTGTCGGACACCACTGACAAAGAAGAGCACTTGCTATATCTTAATCAACTAGACGATACCTGTCAAGATGCCACACTGGCACTTGAAGCCCATAAGCGTCGGGTCAAAGCCCAATATGACAAAAAGGTCAAGCCTTGTTCTTACCAAGAAGGTGATCTTGTTTTACTCTATGATAAAAACACAACCCCTTGGGGACAGGAACGCTTCAAGCATTATGGATTGGTCCATATGTCGTCACCAAGGCCCTATCAAAATGGGACTATGAACTTCAATACTGTGAAGAAGTCTCGCTTGCAGAGCCCTGAAACGGGCTTTATCTAAAAAAGTATTATGCCTACCTAGTATTGCACTAGGCATGTTCTTTGTAATTTTTTGTATTTATAAGTTTTTCTTTTTTTGTTGTGACTGGATTTTGGAATTTTTTAGGTATTTGTCTCATACATGTTTCTTGTTGTGTAGATGTTTTCATTACCCTTACCATACGTAGTATCTGCGGATGGTGCTAGTCATGACACACGAAACATTACATCAGCTGCTTGGGTCATTTACACACTTGAATCGGAACTACTTTGTTCTGGGGGAGTCTTTCTTGGTACTGCCACCAATAATATCGCTAAGTATATGTCTATAATTTCACTTCTCACTGAAGCATCATCTCGGGACATCTCCAATCTAGTGGTTAGGTTAGACTCTCAACTTTTTGTTATGCAATTGACAAATCATTATCACATTCGCAAACCAATCTTGTTACATGATTATTTAAGGGTACAACTCTTGGAACGTCAATTTGAGTTTATTACATATGAACACATTCCTTGAGAATTTAATGCAGTTGCTGACTCATTAGAAAACTATGTATTAGATTGGCATATGTCTCATTTATTATAGATACATGCATGAAAGTAAATATTTACATAGTTAAAATTTTACAAAAACATTAAAAAGCATTTACATCATAAAATCGCCATATATATATATATATATATATATATATATATATATATATATATCGAATCTAGTCTTTTACATTAGAAAATTCCCAAAACGTGGGTGTTTTTAAGTACAAAATGGCTCTACTAAGCCTCGCTATAACACCCGCTGGCTACACCAGGCTACTGCTAAGAGTATACTGCTCATGAAAACTCAGAACAACTCTAGCTATCCTCTCAAGAGGAACCATAAACCGCTCAGGCACACCAACTATGTGTCGCTACATATAAGCGGGAATCTCCCTCATGGGAAGAGGAGGAACGCCCATGCTCAGGCCTTTGAGGTTCTTCAGAACCTCGCGGAGACTTTGTGCATAATCTCCATCTTTGGCATTTGTTGCACCCAATCCATATCTAAGTAGTCGGTCCCCCCGCCTCGCTTGGCGAGGCATCCCTGCAGGTCACACTGGTGCCACATCTGTGTCAAGAAAACACTTCATGTCAGTACTTGTTCACATATAAAAATAAAAACATTACATAAATATTAAAAAGCTAAAAAATACTTTAAGTACTCTCAAAAAACCTTCTTACCTTGAGGCCCCCAATGTGTGGCAGGTGGCAGAATCAAATCCGAATCTCCTGTAAAGTCCATGCCTTCATAGGAATAGTCATCAATAATCAGAATCTGGCCTCTCATCCACTCGAAGAAGTCCTCTTCGAAGAAATTTCAGATTGGTCCCCCTGAGTACGAGGATCAAGGGAAGCCCATCAACCTTTCCTGGGCTCCCTGGGATCACCCTGACCCAAGCTCATTCGTGGCCTCCTCATGGCCACTCTCTCAAGTAAGAAGGACACTATGAGAGTACCATACCCAAATTTCATTTGGGTATGAGTCTTACAAGCTATCAACTCTACCTTCAGTTGACGAAGAACTACCTCACACTAGTTGAATATCTGAGGTTGTAAGCAGGCAATAGAAAGTAACAGTTGGGCCTTCATCACTAGATGAGGACTCTTGGATCCTGCCAAGCGTATGATCATCCACAAAATGGCCCTCATGGACCTTGTCCTGATCCGCTCAATGGGGACCATGTTTCTCACTAAACCATTGTCAGGTCTACAGTAAGTTTGGACCAACTCGCGGGTGGATCGTGGATCTATCTAGCCCCTAGTCAAGTTTTCTTGTGTGCCTCTACATGACAAACCCGTCAAAAAATAGATATCATCTCTATTAATCGAGATCTTGTGATCCCTTATCCGGAACACCCCTTGGTGTTCATCCCACCGTTGGATTATCCAACTCAGAATTTCTTCCTGACCCTTCATCAGGTTAAGCCTTACATACTTCATCAAGCCACATCTTTGAAAATCAAGTATGCATGCTAGATCATTTAGCATACGGAGTTCCTCACTATCATGAGCTCTTTTTCTCCACATACTCATGATGATGGCTCCAAACCAGCACAAAAACACCCAAAAATCAGTCAAAATTATCGAAAAATCACAAACAAATCATATGTTGGGGTTTGGAAGTGCACCCATGTTGCCTAACACATGGCACGCTAACGCACCCCTGCAAGTCGTGAAAGGCATTTAATGCCCCTCTAGACTTAGAGGGGAGTGTTAGGCGCATAGTATGAGTTATGGCTTCCCCAATCTGAAAAACTCCACCCCTAATGCAGCTGAAAAAAGGTTAAATAATGCAAGATAAAGGTTTGGCCATCTACCTAGAACAAACAACACGTCGAATGGTTGCCTAGATTTCTCACAATTGCCTGGGGAAGATCTGCTCCTCTTTCACTCTAGAACACTCTCACAACACTCAAATGATGCAAATGGTGAAAATGAAGGCTCAAAAACCTCCTTATAGTCACTCTGGAGGTATGACTCACCTTAGTTAGTCATTGAAATTGAAGTTTTTTTGATTTCCTATGTTGTTTATCATACACCATTTCGATATATTGTCAATATTACTCATGCTTTGATGAAGGGGTTTTAGGGCTACATTACATAAACGACCATGTTTGATTCACTATGAGCACTTTATTTTATGGGATATTTTCTCACTCTTGAATTGAAAAATCCCCGACTTTTTCGTCATTGGACTCATAAAATTCCTACGACGACGATATGAGCGCTTTATTTTTTGGTACCCTTTCTTGCTCTTAAATCGAAAAATCCTGAGTTTTTCCCTTCTTCGGGCTCGTTAAAACTATGAAGAAGGCATGAGCAGTTCTTTTACCTCTTTTCCTTTCTCATTAAACTAAAAAACATACCTCGAGTTTTCTTCATTTTAATCATTAAATTGATGAAGATCTATTGAGTTTTTCGTTGTGTGACTCATTAGAATTTCATGACAAATATCGAGTTTACTATGTGCCCTCATACTCATAACAAAATGAAGAAAAATTATATTGAGCATATTTTTATCACTTTATCCGGACTCAGTGGACTAACTTACATAAAAGGAACTATTTCAGGTATACTATTAAACCTTTTTCGCACCCGATTAACAACTATGACAAAGGGACCCCCCTTGAGTTTCTCTTTATGATCTTTTCAGACTCTCTAAATATGAAAAGACCATTGAGTTTACCCGTCTGGACTCGTTAAATTTAATTGGATGGGGAAAACTGGAAAACACAATTGCTTTATGTCATTATTTTGTAAATAATTTTCTGGCAGTAGCCATTCCCTTGAATATGGCACTCCCTCAGCAAAACCTATTTTTTGCCGGCCTCTCAAAATGAACCTTACCATCCTATGAGTTTAGCCTATATACCCCGATGTTCTTGCACCTCTGTATCCTAACAATCTTTAGTGTTCATGAGTCTAGTGTTGCCTGGTTAAAACCTTTGTGTCGTGCCTTCTATTGTTCAAGGGATCCCTTTATCCTCTGTTTCCCCCATCAAACCATCAAACATATACTTACATCATGCCCTCTATCGATTTGACCCATTGCTCAAAATATTTCTTCAAAAAACAATAATTCTTGTCTCATTTTGTGTCGACTGATGTAGGATGCATTATTTCCTACCTTTCGACAGATTTATTCCTATCGACTTCAACACTCTATCTAGGAAGCAGATCCAGAAACACATTAGTGCCTTGGAACTTGCACACATTAGTGGTAGGTTACCTTGTGTTTGATTATGGGTTTTCATTATTGGCTCCTGATTGAATGATTCTACGAGTGTTCAACGAAAAAACATTATTCACACTCACTAGATTATATTGCGCATCTTGGAGACCATCATCATTATTATAAGCCCTCTTCGTGTCTGTTAATAGTTTTCATTATTGACTGGTAATCAGATGATTTCATACATGTTCTACCTCAATTCCTTTATTCACATGTGTCAAAATATGTTGTTAATATGAAGTGACGATCAAGACCTTGGGTAGAGGCTTACATCATTCAGCCTTGTTTCCTCTCCCAAGCTGCGTATATTATTTTTTGTAGATAGCTCGTCACGATGATCCTATTATGACACAAGTTCCACATTGTGCTTATCGGTGGACACGATCGTCATATCTCCTTGTTGAGAAATCACTTTGACGTAGCTACTCGGCATGGGAATGCCCGACTCAAGACATGATTTTACATTTTATATATATGTGGTTGTAACAGGTTTCTCGTAGTCCTGAAGCTCCAATCCTCTCTCTCTTTTTTCCAAACATGACAGTTATAAATTATTTAGGCCATTGTCTTCACCTCTGATCTCACACTTTAGGGGGCATCTATTATACAGGAAAATGACCTCCTCATCAGCTCAGATGGAAAGGTAGTTTGACTGAAATATTAACCAAGTTCACAGCCCTATTTGCTAATCTAACGCTCTCCGAGAAACAGCAAGGTTCTTTATAAATTTCCCTAGCCATGAACCAGGTGCGCTAGTCCCTAGGGTAACTCTCTTTGTTTCCATAGGGGTAGCATTAGTCAACTTTAGTGAGTTTCTGGAGGTCAAAGGAGCGGGTTAAATGAATAATATCCCTATGTTCACTCATATGTTAGCCCATAAAGTAGGGAAACATCTAGAATCGACCTGCTTGAGGAATTACTATTCCTGATGGAGTCTAACAAATAGGGAAAGAGTGATAAAGCATGGAAACAACCCACCTCTTGCCCAAAAGAACTCATGAAATAATTGGCAAGGCTTATCCTCTCATGCTATATATTTGAGGCTTGAGGAATTGTGATGAAGGTTGAAAGTATTGAAAGGATTGCATATTGACTATCGAAGCTTTGGATTAGACATTAGCTCATGAAGAGGTTAAGAAGAGAGAGAGAGAGAGAGAGAGAGAGGAGCTAGAGGAGTAAGGGAAGCTTGATTCAACTGAAGGTTGTAATCACTCTTTCTTATCATTAATAGACTTGTGATTGTGTTGTCTACTCCATGGCATTGATATTGTGATTTATTTACATGTTTATGCAACACTATTGATTGTGAGTAGCTTAGGTATGTGTAGTTAGATATCCTTATGTATTCTTGTATTGATTATCAAGGTTATATGTTTTGATATCACACTCGTCTTGTATATGTGTAGGTATTGATCTAGGAGCTAGCTGAGAGGTCTTCTGCTCTACTACTTTGAGTTCTCCAGCAACACCACACCAAGATATGAGGTAACAATCTTCCTTCTTACTTTGATTATCATTTCATTAATATGGATATGTGAATGTATCTTTGTGCCAACTAGAGCTAATCTAATCTATCTTCCAAGGATCCTGCAAAGATCCTTGAGGGTATTTCCACCATAATCACCCATGCATTAATCCCTATATCATGAGCGTTTGCATCTTATTAGAGATGCTCACACCTCCAAGGTTGCAGGGAACTTTGGTGAAGGGAAGACCGTGGCTAACTTGTAGAGGTATGTCTATTGGCCCAAGATGCAAGAAAAAGTAGCTAGGTTCATAAGAGGATGCATGCTTTGTTGTAATGGCAAGCCTAGAAACAAGAAACAGGGTCTGTATCATCCCTTACCTGTACCTACTCATCCTTGGGAAAGAATTTCCATGGACTTTGTGGGAGGTTTACCGAAAGCTAGGAAGGTAAAAGACTACCTGTTCATGGTAGTTGACAAGTTTAGCAAGATGTGTGTTCTGATGCCCTGTAAAAAAACCATCAGCGGACAAGAAGCAGCAAACTTGTTCTTTGGACAAGTCCGGATTCACTTTCAGATACCAAGGAGCATCATTACAAACTAGGATAAGAGATTTTTCAGTGCATTCTCAACTAAATTGTGGGACAAGATGGACACGAAGTTGAAGAGATCTAAAGCATTCCATACATAGACATATGGGCAGATAGAAGTAGTCAACAGGACTTTGGTGCAGCTTCTAAGGGGTTACAACCAAAAGCATCTGAAAACCTAGAATGAAAATATGGTATATATATAACATTCTTATAACATAGCAGTCTACACTTCTCTAGGAAAGTCCCCATTTGAAACTTGTTTTGGATTTTTTCCACCTTCACCTTTGGATATTTCATATGGGCAGTAAGGAGGAGTGAAGGAAGACCTTACAGGAGATGCTTTGAGGACTGAAAAATTTATAGAGAAGATCAAGCATATCCATCTATATGTACATGAAACACTGCAGAAGTCGCAGTGGAAGTATAAGACTAGGCATGATCATCATAGAACATAGAAATCATTCGAGGTTGGAGATAGAGTATGGCTACAGTTGAACAAGGAGAGGCTACAGGGGCCTGGTAATAAAATTAAGGCTCTAAGGTATGGTCCCTATGAGATACTAGAAATGGTGGGTGATAATGCCTATCGACTCATTTTACCACCATATATGCGCATTTACTTAATTGTAAATGTGGAGAATTTGAAACTCTATGAACCTTCCATGTTAGATGAGGAAGAGGAATATGTCCTACCTTCCATTGAGGATTTGGCACCAAAATCTCAATCGGAGTTGACAGAAGATACAATTTTGCAGAAGAGGTCCTGAACTACAAGACAAGGGCAACAAGACCTTTGGTAGATTGGGTTGAAGGGACAACTTCCAGGCGAAGCTAAATGGTACACCAGGGAGAAGGTAGAGGTAATATTTCCTCACCTCATTTAATAAAATCTTTTGGGGACCAAAAGCCTCCCAAAATTGGGAGGTGTGATATGAATTGGATCATTACATTTTTTTTCATCCATCTCGATGCATTCAGAGTGGAAAACGTGGAGGAATCAGCCCACAGGACCGTTTTTACTGGTGGGACCCAGTTTGGCAAAACTGGGTCTTAAACCTTCCTAAAGCATTTTGAGGCATCAAACAATGTTTTTTGGGGGTAAAACTTTGCTGCCAAAGCATGCATATTTTCATGCTATTCTACACACAGAAATATTACCAATGGCACAAGGATCACGTCAATCGGAGTACGTATGCAAAAGCTATGCCACTCAGAAGTTGACCTTCCTGTTTTCACACCTATAGTTCGGTAGGATGCTGCGTTAGCCCCCATTATTCATGGAAAAGGAGCTAGCCACATGTTTTTGATGTATAAGACTCTAGAAGAGTCTATTTTGTAACTCTAGTTAAGAGTTGATGTAGTCAAACTTAACCAGTAGTAGGCTATCGGGTTGTGTTATAACCGAGCCACTGGGAGGTACATGCATTCCATTATTTCAAGAGAATTTTGTTCCATAGTTGAGCAAACATAACTAGGAGAGATACGAGGTATATCACACAGAGAGGATATGTGCACTATAGTAGCCCACGGGCCACAGACATTACTTCTTTGTATCTGCGGCCACATTTCCATACAGAGAAAGAGAGCAAAGCGGCCTCACTTTCCAGCTAAGTTTTTTATCGAAAGGGTTTCTTAGAGAGCATATTTTGTGTATTATATGTGTGTGAGCTTATTTTTCCATTCTCTACTTTTCTGCTTGATTTACTTTTACATGCATGCACTAATTACTACTAATTTTACAGATTTAGAAATTAAATAAAATTGTAATAGTATAGAATCTCATATTTGTAACATAATATTATCAGATCTGTTGTGACAAACTGTCCAATGGAATATCCATGGTAGTTTATGGATCATTTCGTATCAGATCAAGTTTCTTTAGGTATTTTGTGGATATTGCAGGGATCTAGATCGGCGAGGCTGAAAATCGTAAAACCCTAATCATGGGTGACGAATCTATAAACAAACCTCGTGATCCTCCAAAGGTGAGATTTTCGCGGCTTAAAGAACAAGTCGCAAATATAAACTGTAATGTAAACCTCCTCATGGAGGCCCTAAGCAATAAGCTAGGGATATTTGGAGGAGAAGGTGGTGTTGGGTCTAAAATGCGGATGCAAATTAGAGTTTCATTTACTGTCAACCCAGGCAAGTAAACTTCGAGGATCATCCAATATATATGGACTTAGAGACAAACTAAACTAAGCTAGGTGAAGAAATATTAAAGCTTCCTTACAGAAGACTGCTCATTAATATTTCTAATCAACTATTTAAACTAATGAAATTAAAGCTCCTAAACAATAATTCTGATTGATTACATGAAATATTAAAGCTCTCTTACAAGAGACTATTTGTTTATATCTCAAGCATATAAATCAGAAACTTAAACTAATGAAATCAAACATTAAATAACAAATCAGATTCATTGAAGGAAGCATTAATACTTTCTTACGAAAGTTCATTCATTAATATTTCAAACATATGAACCTAATAATTTAATCTAATGAAATTCACAAACATAAAATAAAAGCTTGCCAAAACAAAAGTGTACTTTCTAGGCAATGGGGATCCTTCCAAGGATTCACAAGCACACCAAAAGAGAAGTCAAATGTAGAGGATCAAAGAAGCTCCATTTTATTCATCATAATCTTCAAAGTACAATGGCTAAAAGCTCATATGATCCTAACCAAAACTATTCTAAATTCTATTTAGATTAACATTACTAGGTTACAATGAAGGACTAGGTTCTAAGATTCTAAAAATATTAAGATTACAAATTAATATTACAAAAAATGAAGATTACAAATGAAGGAGATAACACTCCTATTTATATAAAAGCTATGATAACAAACTCATAAATGTAGACCCACTATTCCCTCCATTGATCCACATATTTCTCAACCAATGGTGACACATAACCCTATCCTCCATGATCTCCTCCATGAGGTCCATGATCTTCTCCATGAGGTCCACGATCTCCTCAAATTCGAATTTGAACATAGAGTGCCACATACAGATTCCTTGGAAGCTTCCTTTGTACCTACCCATGTCAAAAAACTCATTCTATTTGTTAAGTATAAGTATATGGATATTATTTTCTAAAGTTTAACCACAAATTCACTTAAAAATAATAAGAATTAATAATGTTTTTCAAAACACAATGGTAACCCATTTAATGATGAAAGTGAAGCTGATGTGGTGACATGGTGGTGGAATAGAGGTGAGAAAATGTGTGAATGGAGTGAAAATGGATGTATTTTAAGGATAATTCTTAGGCCCAACATACCCCCAAACTGAAGGTATTGCATGTCCTCATGCACTCTATTACATCACTTTTTGATACTTGAGCTAAATTGTCTTAATCTTTGCATGATATCATTTACTTAACTTTTGAAAAGTGTTTTTGATGAATTGCAACTTGGTTGGTTCTTTTGTTTCAACCATATTTTGTTTGTTGCCTTCAATTTTAATGTATGAACTTTGCATAATGATAATTTGATTTTTATTGCAAAGTAGTTTTGTTAGAATGCATCATGGTTGGTTCTTGTGTAACAACCATGATTGTGTTGCATCCAATTAGCTTTTTAAGTACTTTTTACAAATCCATTTATATGCTCATGTAATAGTGAATATATTTTGAAGGTATGTGGGTTTTAGAATGTGATATATGAATATGGAAAAATATGAATGTGACAAATTATGAATGTAAATGTATCTCCCCCCCCCCCCCCCCCCAAAACTGATGGTTTTGGCAATTTTATGAAATGAGGAAAGGAAGTTTTTCCAAAAATTATCATTCTAGCTTTCAAGGAATTAAATGGTTAAAAGTTAGAAAATATCATACCTCAACTTACCCTTTCAAAAATGGATGAGAGTTGTGCATGTGTGGCTGCAAAATTCTGATCATAGTCTTCTTCACTTGGCTATGAAAATGGTGGATGAAGTCGAAAAAGTGAATCTTTTATTGTTGCTGCATCTGCTACTGGATCTTTTGTTGAATGTTCGGAATTTGTTGTTGAATGCGGCTGAAAATGTATAAGGCTTGGAAGGTATACAAAATTTAGAATTTACACTTTCCCCCAACCTTATTTATTGACTTGTCCTCAAGTCATTTACATCAAAAACTAAAAAGTAATGAAAGTAAATCTGCTTCCTCTGCTACAAAATGATGGATCTTCAAGTCTTCAACCCTCGTTGGCACAATTCTTGTCATGTGAATAAATGTTTCGGTGTCGAACATAACAAGAAATTGTTAACTTAGTGGCCATTAATGGATGCCACTAGTCAACATGAGAGCTCCCATCTTTGGTGTGGATGAGAGTCAAGATGCCCCTAACACATCTTTCTAAGTATGAATGAATTTGTTGTTGTCGAATACTTAGAAGATCCGATGAACAAGGGACATTGATGTATTCCCTTTGTTTATCGGCATGATAGCTTGCCCTTAAGGCATGCAAGCTTCAAGGTGTTTTTAGAAAAATATTTAGACTCAAGGACTATGGACTCAATGGTGTATGGAAGCAAGGTTTTATTTGCAAGGGTAGGAAAAAGGAAACTAACAATGAATATTTAAAGTGGAACAAAAAGCTTGTAAATGAGCTTCATTGCTTTTATTGGTGGGTTAGGATTGAATAAAATGTAATGAAGTGTATGTGGATAATGAGAAATGGATGATGACTCTTGCTAGGAAAAAGTGAATCATGGCATGCAAACTCTCAAAAATTTCAATTCTTCTCCTTGATTCTAGTATTTCTACTAAAATAGCTGAGTTTGACTTGCGTTAACCAGTCTCCTGTAGACTTCGAATTCAAGAGTGGATATGTATTTCACCATCTTTGTTCATTTAGGAACAACTCTCAAGTCTTCAAATTTTTTAATCTGTCATGCAACATATCAAACCATTAAACCTTTACAGGAAGTTACAAGAACTTGTAATTTTCTGGAAATTTCATTCTTATGAACATGGTCTTGTTCTTTAGAATTTCTCATGAAAATATTATTTTGAAGACCAATTGTCGTCACAATTTAATCTCTTTAATGACCACTTGATCATTTGAAACCTGCTAAAAAAAACTTGGCATAAAGAACATAAGTTTGTTCAAGATGAGATGGCCATTCCCTTCCTGATTCTTACGCAAAAATTTTATGCCAAAATGAAACAGATTAAGGATTATTAAAAACATAATTTTAGTTCAGTTCATGATATTAATAACAATCTATTTTTAATAAAAATAACCATGAAATATAAATCAACTCCCTGTTTATGTCTGATGACTCATGTGCATGTAAAATCTTGGCATTATAGATTTTTTGTGTCCTACAGATTAGTATGTTACATATAGCAGCCAAGTTATTAAATCCTAGTGTAAATGTGGAATACTATTCTATCCTTGAAGCCAATAGTAGTTGGACGGGAATAAGGAACAATAGAAAATGTTTCAGCCCTTATGCTTGATTTTGATTGAGATATAAACTTGTTGCTCATTTTTTCTCTTCGCTTTATCTGAGTCTTGCATAGGCGGTGCAATTATATGATTATGAAATCCATCACTTAAAGAGTAAAACTGACATACTAGTGCCTATGATTGTGAGTCTTTGGTTCCAGTTTTCCCACAATGAATGTTGTCCAATATGAATCGACTTGTTGTAACAAGAGATAGTTGAATGAGGAGTTGACAAGACTGAGCATATAGAAGCTGTGTTCTTCTTCCTACAATGTTTCAATAACTCGCAGTACTTGTTTCTTTATTTTTCATCTCATTTCTATTGCTATTTGTTTTTTTTCATAATAGATTTTGGGAATGTTTCGAAATATTACAGATAATGCAAGTTCAAATAATCATTTTACTTCATTTCTTATCTATGTAATTCCAAAAATCTGCAATAAAAGCCAGCTAGGAAGACAATGACACCTCTTCATCGATCTATGTCATCAGATTTGACAAATCCATGGACAAAGTAGTGGATTCTGCCAAGCACTCTACTGTCTATGTAAAGGTTGTTAGTGGTTCGTCAATGGAGCAGGGAGGGGCAACGGCGGTGTCATTTGAAGAGAAAAATGTTAGAAGAAACCTGATAATACCACTTTCTGTTGACACAGTCAAACTGAAATGCTGACTTAACTGAAAGAAGAACGTTGTTTTTTTGTGCTTATCGAAGCTTCCAATAATGTCAAAAAATTAAAATTATTCATTATTGCCAGTAATATCATTTTTATATTTGTTGAGAGGTCATCACGCCTATTTTTATCTCCTTGTCATCTATCTGATTCCTTATGGAGCCTATGCGATATGGTTTTATCCAGATCCTTATTTTTTAAGAACCCCTCTTATTAAAGTGTTGGTCTCCTCACAAGCATGGAACATTCTATTTCTCTTCATTAAGAATAAGTGATTTCAGGTCTTTTCTGCCAATAGAAAATGAAATTTAGCACAAGAAATAACAATGATGAATCATGTTAATAATTTTCACTTAGAAAACATGTCCTCGAACTGCTTCCAATTGTATCCCATCTCATACCTGTAGCAATAAACATTGATCAAAATAAGAAATTATGAATAACTACTGAATAATGAGTTTCATGACAGTAATAGTCATCCATTTAACTCTTAGTCCTTGAATGTAAACAAATAGCCTGGTTATAGAACATGGCTCCGCATGATGGTCATTCTCTAAATTATGAAATCAAAACATTTTTTATTTTCGGCATAGAATATATCACAATGAGTTACACTCAACCTTTCATTCGCTCTAACGCCTTCCCTTACAGATAGGTATTGGTGCAACACGTGGCCTTTGAGGCTTCAATAAGATAAATCCTAGTCCCACTAGTTCGATGCAAATCTAACCTGTCCCACTAGTTTGATGCAAATTGCTCAAATCGTGCCCCAAAATCTACATGCTCAAATCACTCAAATCGCTCAAATAGAGTGTTGTAGGTTAGATTGATTCATGTAAGAGTGATTGTGCAAGCTGGAGAGAGTGCATCGAGGAAATAACGATGTGAAAGAGTCGAGTTGGAACAGTTTGGGACGGTTACGAGCTTGAAGGTGATGAGTTCATCGAATGGGGTTTGAAATCCTCGTTAAAATTAAAATGAGTTTTTTGTCAACCGGATCTAGATCCATTTAGTGCTCCATATGATTCGATGCCATGGACGTCTGATATTTTTTCAATCAAAATTAAATTCTTCTCTTGACTTCTCTCAATCCAAGACAAGGCTAGCCTAGCCAAGCGAAGCAAAGCAAAGTTGTTACAATGAATATTTATGTTATCAGTGTTCCTCATTACTAGCAGAAACATCCCAGTGACTGAAACATTTATCAGCACGCAACAACTCATAATTTTGGATGGGTATTTTCTTTTTTTTCTTCTCTATTTAATTCTTAGTGCTTGTGTTGTCTATCTAATAGCTTCCTTCATGTTATATGTCTTGAGCCTGTTTGAGTTTGGTAGCAGATCCAATCAAGAAAATACCCCACAAGTTTCTCATCATAATCTGATTGTGAGAGATCCATTTGTCTTGATTTTAATTGATCTCCCTAACACCAATCTTGGTTTACAGATTTAATTTTTAAATTTGAAATCAAAAATAAATAATTTCTTTAAAAAAAATGATTTCGATTTCTTATAATGTTGATTTGTGCAAATTCCTAGCAAGAGATTTTTATTTGATTTTGAAAATAAATCAAGAGATTTTATGATCTTCCTAATCGCTCGAAGCTCAAGAAGAGAGCATACTAACCTATTGATTTGTTTTTTTTATTTTTGCAGGTTAGCGTGGATGAAGTGACTCCTACCTAAATTTATTCATGAGAAATGTGGATGATTTTTTTTTTTTTGAAAACAAAACTAAAGGAAAACTCTATGAGATCTCATTTTATTTATTTTTTAATCTATTCTACCTTTAACTTGAAATATTTTTTTTTATTTCCTAGGTAAAAGAATGCTTCCAGTGAAGCCATCTACGGACTAAAAATTCAAAAATGCTCACATCTAGATTTAAAGTTTTTACCTGATTATTTGCAAGCATGTGAGTAACCTGTCTTATTCTTGGAGTTGGCGCAAGGTTCTTTTGAAACCAATCTTCAATATTGTTCTTTCTCTCCAAGAAGTACCTGTTCAACATTTTCAATTTTCTCATCCGTAGATGGATTAGTAAGAAATGGGGGGTTTAAAAACTAAATTTGAAACTAACTAATTTTGAAAAAAAAAATCAAAAATCAAAAAACTAAAACTTGAACTCCTTTATGAAGATCCTATTGTCACCAAGTTTCACAAGTTAGTCCATAAAAAGAAATTGCAATAAAAATAACTTCCTAAGTCTATCTCCAAATCATCCTCCTCGGCAACGGCACCAAAATGTTGGGTCTAAAATGCGGATGCAAATTAGAGTTTCATTTATTGTCAACCCGGGTAAGTAAACTTCAAGGATCATCCAATATATATGGACTTAGAGACAAACTAAACTAAGCTAGGTGAAGAAATATTAAAGCTCCCTTACAGGAGACTGTTCATTAATATTTCTAATCAACTATTTAAACTAATGAAATTAAAGCTCTTAAACATAATTCTGATTGATTGCATGAAATATTAAATCTCTCTTACAAGAGACTATTCATTTATATCTCAAGCATATAAATCAGAAACTTAAACTAATGAAATCAAACATTAAATAACAAATCAGTTTCATTGAAGAAAACATTAATACTTTCTTACGAAAGTTCATTCATTAATATTTCAAACATATGAACCTAATAATTTAATCTAATGAAATTCACAAACATAAAATAAAAGCTTACCAAAACAAAAGTGTACTTGCTAGGCAATGGGGATCCTTCCAAGGATTCACAAGCACACCAAAAGAGAAGTCAAATGTAGAGGATCAAAGAAGCTCCATTTTATTTATCATAATATTCAAAGTACAATGGTAAAAGCTCATATGATCCTAACCAAAACTATTCTAAATTCTATTTATATTAACATTACTAGGTTACAATGAAGGACTAGGTTCTAAGATTCTAAAAATATTAAGATTACAAAAAATGAAGATTACAAATGAAGGATATAACACTCCTATTTATACAAAAGCTATGATAACAAACTCATAAATGTAGCCCCACTATTCCCTCCTTTGATCCACATATTTCTCAACCAATGGTGACACATAACCCTATCCTCCATGATCTCCTCCATGAGGTCCATGATCTTCTCCATGAGGTCCATTATCTCCTCAAATTCGAATTTGAACATAGAGTGCCACATACATATGCCTTGGAAGCTTCCTTTGTACCTACCCATGTCAACAAACTCATTCTATTTGTTAGGTATAAGTATATGGATATTATTTTCTAAAGTTTAACCACAAATTCACTTAAAAATACTAAGAATTAATAATGTTTTGGAAAACACAATGGTAACCCATTTAATGATGAAAGTGAAGCTGATGTGGTGACATGGTGGTGGAATAGAGGTGAGAAAATGTGTGAATGGAGTGAAAGTGGATGTATTTTAAGGATAATTCTTAGGCCCAACAGGGGGTTCAAATGCAGAGGACAAATCAGAAGGGGATCAGGAGATCGAGAAGACATGGATAACCAGCCGAAGAAAGAACCTAGAAAATATCAACCCAGCTCGAGGTTCGTGTACCATTCCCTATTTAAAGTGGAATCAAAATTCGATATCAAGCCATACCATGGTGAGATAGACGTTCTAAAGTTGAACCACTGGTTGCGACAACTGGAAGTATATTTCAGTGTCCATTAGATCGAGGAAGGGGAGAAGATCTCATTCGCACGGCTGAAATTGGAGGGCCATGCACTGAATTGGTGGGAGAGCCACACGGAAACCCTGAGATTGGAGGGAGAACCTCTAGTGACTAAGTGGGAGAATTTCAAAATCCTCATTAAGTCACAATTTTATCCCATGGGGTACATAGAAGACCAATGGATCCAGTGGAATTACTCAGGCAAAATCCAGGCCAAAGTGTGCAGGAGTACACCACAAAATTCACAAAGATTGCTATAATGTTGGATATTTCTCCAAAGAACCTAGATGTACTCCTCAAGTATTTGGGAGGTCTGCATTGCCATCTTTGTGAGCAAGTGATGTTGTTCAAACCCAAAACAGTGGACATGGCTTGTGTACAGGCACAGTACCTACAGAACATGGGCCTGAAAAGAGCACAATCAAGTGGATCGAAGTAAAAGGAGAAACAAGACGCTTCTAAGGAGGGGAAGAAGAAGCAAAAAGGGGGAAAAGATAAAAGGATGGTAGCCACAACACACTAGTGAAAATATCCTAGCAACCACTGCGACCACTGTAACATGATGGCCATACAGAGGAGAAGTGTTGGAAGTTGCATCCATAGCTAAACCTGAAGAACAAGAAGAAAGATAATAAGAAGAAGAATCTCATGGCCACTGATTCGAGCAACCAAGTTGAAAGCAGCTCAGACATGGATGAGAATATCGTCTGTACATCAATGCAGAAGGAGGTGAATCTGAGTAACCTTCAGCAACAAGAAGAGAAAGAAATGACCAAACTCTTCCATGTAAATATACAGGTCAAGAAGATGAATATTAACGCTTCGTTTGACTTAGGATCGTAGGAAAATCTCATTCCAACAGATCTGGTCAAGAAGTTTGGGTTGGAATTTCGTGATCATCCAAAACAATATCCATTGGGATGGGTACATAAGGATGCAGAGATGAAGGTAACAAAACATAGCAAAATTAGATTTTCTATCAGTGCTAATTTTATTTATGAAGTAGATCTGGATGTGATACCTGTTGACGTATGTGGAGTCGTTCTTGGGAGTCCATACATGTACATGCATGATGCAATATTCATGAGGAGAGTTAACCAGTACCGATGATCAAGCATGGAAAATCATTCATCATCAAAACGCGCAAAGGTAAGTCAAAAATTTCATTGTTAACTGCCAACCAGACCAATAAAATGATCATTTCTAGCAAGAAGTATGATTTATTGTTTTTAAGAGAAGGTCAATCTGTAGAGGAGTCAGAGACAAGGCATCCCTAGAGGGGTGTAGTAAGAAACAAAAACAACAATTGGATTTGTTACAGGTGTTAGTGTCAATCTTTGCAGCCTTCCTCCAGTGATCAAACATGCTCTTACAAAGTGATTTTAAGATGTCAAGGTCAAATTTTGTCATTTCAGTGAGTCTTCAAGCAAAATTTGGTCACTAGGCATTAGGTCTAGGGTTTGATTTTACCCTTGTCAAAGTTGTCCAAATGTCGATCCATGTCACCGTTTAGCTGAGTGTACCATCATTCAAAGAGTTTTCATTATCATGTCAGGTCCCACTGGGTCATTTTACACCTTGTTCATGCTTCAGTTGTGCCTAGGTAAGGTCATTTCCCTCTCCTAGGGTTTTGAAGGAAATTTCTCTTGGATGGTCAAATCATCGGCAAAACTTGTATCATGATGTTCATACACCTTCCCCTATCCTTAAAGTACCTTATCAAACACTTCCCATCACTGAGATCCCCAAAATTCCTCATTTTCGCACAAACCCTAGTTTCTTGCTACAACCTAGCAATTTTCTAGGTTGGACCTGTGTTTTGCCTTTTTGGACCCCTTCCCCTCACTCAATCTCTGAGATTACACTTTCCCCTACTTCCTAACATCCCTCCCTACTTTCCAAAATTTCCTCAAGAATTTAGAAACTCCCTATCCCCTTCATTTCACTTCATTTCGACAAATCCCTTGTTCCACACATCGGGATAGGTTTCACTCAAATGAGGTTTCTGAGCAATAAAAGATGAATTTGGGAAACTTGAGAGAGTTTTTTGTCCAAAATAGGCCAAGGAATAAAAACCTCCTTCACTTTTTACACAGGTTTCATGGTTTTGGAGAAATCTCAAAAATATAGTTGCCTTGGGAGAATTGATGCACCTCTGAAGTGACCTTGGGCAAATCAAATTCTATCCTAGCTCAGTTGGCCAAATGACTTTCTTGATGAGTCAAATGATAACTATACACAAAGATATTTCCAATGAGCTATCATAAGCTCAATTTCAAGTTGAGGAGGGCATTCAAAAGTTGACTGTAACAGCACTTTGCCTTTAGGCAGCCTCATTTGGCACATTTTGACCAGTCTTGGGAGATTTGATTTTTGACAGGGAAAATGAACTCCAAATTGAAAAATTCCACTTGGTTTCAAAATTATACTCAAATACCTTTCCAACGAGCTATCCTGTGCCCAATTTGAACACCGGGAAGGCCTCCAAAAGTCTCCTGCAAAAAGGTGTGACGCACATAGAGAGCGCGGCGCACTGGGAGAAATTTTCTAGTGTAAATTTACACTGGCGCGGCGCACAGGGAAGGCGCAGCGCACAGAGCTGCCAAGGCTGATTTTTCTCAGAATTTGCAACCAATTGTCTTCAACCCCTTGAATTTTCCAGGTGGGGTCAATCTCTCAGTGTTTCATCCATTTTTGTGCTCAGTGACGGTGGTGTAATGGCGATAAAGGTTGAAACAAAGATTCATACCCAACACAAACAAATTTGCTGCCAGGGTTTAAAAACTCATTGTTTTCTCCAAACATTGTGGAAGGGTCCAAGCCTACATCAGCAGAACAGGGATCACCATCACAACATAAGGCACCTTTGCAAGATGAGGAGCAATTCCATCTTTACACTGATATAGTAAACTTGAATGTTAATGAATAGCATAAGATAGTAGATTAGGTCATCATGGAGAAAGATGCTAAGATCAAAGAGCTTAGGGACAATTTTTCTAAGGCCAATTTCATGGTTTGATTCCTAGAGCAGGATAATGAGCAATTGAAGGTAAATCAACTACTCTTGAATAAGCATAAGGTTGATGTTAGCAAAGAAGATGTAAAGGGAAAATAATTAGTTGACACAGATGATTCAGATGAGCATCAAGAGCAAGTGACAAGGAAGAGTCCAAAGACTAGAGGAATCAAAAGGGAACTTCAGCAACAAAGGGATCAGATGTCTTCAGTTGACCTAATTGTAGGAGAAATCAATGAAAATAGGGAGTTTTGGCTTGACAAAGTAAATTTCCATTTAAACAATCTTCTTAAGAGGGCCAAAAGAGACAAAAAATTTCAAAGACACATGGCTACTCATTGCTACACAAGGAATCAGGTCTCCAAAGTCAAAATCAAGAAATTGAAGAAAATACTCCAGGAAACCCTAAGCAGGCAAAAAGAGAAGGTTAAGTTGGATTTTCTTATTAATGCTTCCCTCAGAGCAATACAGGACAAGGACAAGAAAGCCTATGCATGACGAGAGGCCATCAGGTGAAACAGGAGGCCGATTTCATCCTCATTCAGGATGATGATGTAGATGTGGAGAGCGCCCGACTTAGGATGACTATTTAGGAGCATAACATGGAGATCCAAGACTTGTCACTCAATGTGGAGAGGGCCAAATGGACCATCAAGTATTTAGAGCAGAGAAACAAGCATCTTGAGGATCAGCAGGCGATTATGGAGCTGCAAAACATTCGTGAACATCGCCAAGCTGCTCAAAGGAGAAGAGTTGAGCTCACATCATTAGAGTAAGAAATCAATGAGGATCGAGAGGCCCATCTCGAGAGCGTGAACATGCACTTGGAGAGGCTTCTGGACAAGGTCGATCAGGACCTTGCCTTACTGAGACACATGGCTTATCATTACAGGACACGAAACATGAGTGCAAGGGCCCGGATAAGGAGCTTGAAGGTGAAATTGAGGAAAGCAGTAAGAAAGGCAAAAGAGGCAAAAGAGAAAGATCAACTTCGAATCTTGGCTGAGGCTTCATTGGCCCATCATAACACCCCATAGGGAACCTCCAGCCCAAATTTCAAGAAATTTGGGGAATTTTTGGTCACTTCACAAATTTTTGGGCAAAAAACAGGGTTTTTCTCCCTGTGTGGCGTGGCGCTAAAATTTTGGAGCTCCAAATGAGGAATGGTTTGCATTTTTAGATTCAGCATGGAAAATCATGACTACTGGTGCTCGGACAAGAAATTTTGGCAAGAAATGAGTCTCCAAAAGGTCAAAAAACACCCAAAAATGGCCTCTCTGCCACTTTTTTGACACACAGAAAGCAGTCTTGGGAGAATGAAGATTTGGAGGGGAAAATGAGCACCAAATTCAAAAATTCCAGTGGGGTTAGAAAGTAGACAGGACAGGATTTCTAGCAAGCCCACTTGGGCACATTTTGGACACCTACAAGTGCCCCAAAATAGGCCCCAAAGTAGCGCGGCGCACAGAGGAAAAATTGCCCAATTTGCTTCCATTTCGCGAAATTTCGGTACGCGACTTCTCTAAGTGGACCCGCTCGTATACACTTCGGTTTTTTGGCACCAAAGGCGGAATTTAAATTTTTTTTTCTCCAAATTGGCTTCTATCCAAGTGGTGAAGGAAGGCAAACGGTCACCCAAGCCAAATGTCATGTTTGTAGTGCTGCACCTGTAGCTGATGATTGGCTCTCCATCTCCATTTTGCAATGATTTGAGTAACTCCCCAACCCTTGGGCATTTTATCTCTTCATGGAACATTCTATATATTGTATGCAAGCTATTTTCAAAGGGTTGGTTGGCTTGTAACTTCTGGGAGACTATGGGAAAGAAACTCTTGCTTCTTCACTGTATATTTTTGACAAAGAATTAATGAAAGGCAGCGGCTCTGTTTCATGAGATTCTTGTGGTTGTGAGTATAGAAAATGTGTCTCTTATGTTTTCATATGTATTTCTTTATGTTTCATAATTCAATTCATGTTCATTTCCAGTGAAATTCTCTAAGTGAGATTAGGTAGAATTCAATTTTATTGCTCTGCCTGTGGGAAAATTTCATGTTCAGTGTTCTTGTTCTGTTGAAAAGGATTCATGTAACTATGCCCTTTTCACTCTCTTCAGCAATCTACTCATTCCGCATTACTTCAAACTAAATTGCTACATTTTCCACCTACCTTGCCTCACGGAATAATCTATGCCTTTGTATTAGATTCTCTATTCTTTGCTGACCGTTGGTCCCATACCATCCCAGAAGCTCGGTCATTCATGAAAATTGTTTCTTGTATCCATTTCACTTACTAGCCTAAGATCAATATTTCATTGTAAGTCATCTCAGACCATTTTTTGCTTACCTATTCACTGAGCGTGACTCGGAGAGAGCCCTCTCCTGTTCTGGTAGGGCTAGCTACCAGAGTGAGCGTGGTTTGTGGTTACCCTGAATTTTTCCTTCCTTCAGCCTAGGGAAGATTTAGGTGCTAACAACAGGCATACAAGGACGTGTTCTGAGAGCCTAAACAGTTACCCCCTAAGAGAGAAGTGGAGCATGAGATCCAACTATTGCCAGAATCCCCATTGCCAAATAATGGGATGTACAGGAAGTCTGTTATAGAAGCAAGTGAGGTGAAGAAACAGTTGTAGCAGATGATGTAATAGGGTGTCATTCGACCGAGTACATCACCATGTGGGTCACCCATCATCATTGTTCCAAAGAAGGATGGGATTTGGCGAATGTGTATAGATTATAGGGCGTTGAACAATCACTCTCAAGAACAGATACCCCCTACCCAGCAAGAAAAGTATTTCACCAAGATGGACTTGAAGTCTAGATATCACCAAGTTTGATTCAAAGAAGTCTAGATAGTGGTTAGTTATGCCATTTGGCCTTTGTAATGCACCAGCTACATTTATGAGATTAATGAATGATGTACTGTGCCATTTTATAGATTCATTTGTTATTGTCTATTTGGATGATATACTCGTATATAGTGCTACCTGGGAGGATCATATTCAACATTTGACGTAGGTGCTAGAAACATTGAACAAGCATCGTCTACTAGCAAATCTCAAGAAGTGTGAGTTTGCGCAATAGTCCTTGGTTTATTTGGGATATGTGATTGGTGGAGGAGAATTGAAGATAGATCCTTCCAAGATGGAGTACATCATGAATTGGTCAGTGCCTACTAATGTTACTGAGCTTATGAGTTTCATTGGAGTGGCACAGTACTTGAGGAAATTCATACCATTGTTTTTAGCGGTAGAAGCACTGCTCCATGCCATAACAATAAGTGGCAAGAGTTTCCAGTGGGGAAAAGGGCAGCAGAAGGCTTTCAATTTTGTTAAAAAAGAAGATCAGTGAAGCACCAGTTCTAGAATTACCAAACTTGCAATGGCCCTTTGAAGTGGAGACCGATGTGAGTGGGTATGTTGTGGGAGTTTTCTTGATGCAAGGAGGAAGGCCCATTTGCTACCATTATAAAGTATTTCGTAGGGTAGTTATTAACTACCCTACCTACGATAAGGATCTTTATTCCATGGTGCAAGATGTGAAGTGGAAGCACTATCTAATTGGAAAGGAGACAATAATCCAAAGGGATCACCAGCCGTTACAGTACTTGTAGGCCTAGAATAAGCTACAACAGACCAGGCATTACAAGTGGATGGGGTTTTTACAGCAGTTTCATTTGGTGATCAAGTATAAGAAGGGAAACACAAAAAAGTTGGTTGATATGCTTTCAAGGCCACCCACATCAAAGATTAGAGTTTTGGGGACTCTTATGCACATGGAGCCATTCACCTATGATGCATACAAAAAGGCATATTCAGAAGATGAGGACCTCAAGGAGGTGTATCAACAGTTGTAGATTCAAAGTCATGTTCACGATGGAGACAACATCGTTGACTACCATCTCCAGGATGGGTTACTCTACAGGCTGGATAAGCTATCTGTTCCTAAAGGTGAGCATTTGCAGCTGATTAGAGAGGCTCACACCTCCAAGGTTGTAGGGCACTTTGGTGTAGGGAAGATCATGTCTAACTTTCAAAGGTATGTGTATTGGCCCAAGATGCAAGAACAAGTAGCTAAATTCAATAGAGGATGCATGCTTTGTTGTACCAGCAAGCCTAGAAATAGGAAACAGGGTCTGTATCATCCCTTACCCGTACCTACTCGTCCTTGGGAAAGCATTTTCGTGGACTTTGTGGGAGGTTTACCAACAACCAGGAAGGGACATGACTACCTATTCATGGTAGTTGACAGGTTCATAAATGTGTGCATTCTGATGCCTTGTAAAAAGACCATCAGTGGACAAGAATAAGCAAAAATTTTCTTTGGACAGGTCTGGGTTCACTTTGCGATACCAAGGAGCATCATTTCAAATAGGGATACAAGATTTCTGAGTGCATTCTGGACTACATTGTGGGACAAGATTGACATGAAGTTGAAGAGATCTGCAACATTCCATCCACAAACAGATGCACAGATAGAAGTAGTCAATAAGAATTTGGTGCAGCTTTTGAGGTTTACAACTATAAGCATCCGAAAACCTGGGATGAAAATCTGGTATATATACAACATTCTTATAATAGAGAAATCCAAAGTTCTACAGGAAAGTCCCCATTCGAAACATGTTTTGGATATTTTCCACCTTCACCTTTCGATATTGCATATGGGCAGCAAGGAGGAGTGAAGGAAGACCTTACAGGAGATGCTTTGAGGAATGAAACATTTATAGAGAAGATCAGGCAAATCCATCTACAAGTACAAGAAACACTGCAAAAGTTATAGTTGAAGTATAAGGCCAGGCATGATCAGCACAGAACAAAGAAATCATTTAAGGTGGGAGACAAGTTATGGCTAAATTGAACAAGGAGAGGTTGCAGGGGCCTGGTAAGAAAATAAAGGGTCTAAGGTATGGTCCCTTTAAGATACTAGAAAAGGTGGGTGATCATGCCTATCGACTCAGTGTACCACCATATATGTGCATTTACTCAATTGTAAATGTGGATAATTTGAAACTCTATGAGCCTTCCATGCTAGATCAGGAAGAGGAACAGGTCCTACCTTTTGTGTAGGATTTGGCACCAGACGCTCAGGCAAAGTTGACAGAAGATACAGTTTTTAAGAAGAGTTCAAGAACTACAAGACAAGGGCAACAAGACCTTTTGCATATTGGGTTGAAGGGACAACTTCCAGGCAAAGCTAAATGGTACACCGAGAAGGTGGAGGAAAAATTTCCTCACCTCATTCAGTAAAATATTTTGGGGACCAAAATCCTCCCAAAATGGGGAGGTGTAAACCAAATTGGATCATTATATTTTTTTTCATCCATCTCTATGCATTTGGAGTGGAAAAAATGGAGGAATCAACTCACGAGGCCATTTTTACTAGCGGGACCCAGTTTGGCGAAACGGGGTCTGAAACCCTCCGAGAGCATTTTGAGGCATCAAATGACGTTTTGGGGGGAGAAAATTTGATGCTTAAGCACACACCTTTTCATGCTATTCTACACATAAAATATTTCCAATGGCGCAAGAATCACGTCAATCGGAGTCCGTATGCAAAAGTTATGCGACTCAGAAGTTGACCTTCCTGTTTTCACACCTATAGTTCGGGAGGATGTTGTGTCAGCCCCCATTATTCATGGAAAAGGTGATAATCACATGTTTGTGATGTAGAAGACTCTAGAAGAGTCTATTTTGTAGCTCTACTTAAGAGTTGATGTAGTCAAACTTAACCACTAGTAGGCTATCGAGTTGTGTTATAACCGAGCCACTAGGAGGTAGAGGCATTCCATTCTTTTGAGACAATTTTTTTCCATAGTTGAGAAAATATAGCCAGGAAAGATAGGAGGTAGAGCAAACAGAGAGTATTTATGCACTGTAGCAACCCACGAGACACAGACATTTCCAAACAGAGAAATAGAGCGAAGTGGCCTCACCTTCCAGCTGGGTTTTCTCCCAAAAGGGTTTCCTAGAGAGAATATCTTGTATATTATATGTGTGTGAGCTTATTTTTCCATTATCTACTTTGCTTATTGATTTACTTTTACATGCATGCACTAATTACAATTAATTTTACAGATCTAGAAATTAAATAAATTTGTAATAGTGTAGATCTTAGATTTTTAACAGAATATTATCAAATCTGTTGTGATGAACTATCGAGTGGAATATCCATGGCAGTTTGCAGATCACAATGTTAGGAAACTTCCTCCAAACCTTCGTAGTTCTTGTGGAATTATATACTTTTCAAATGTCCACTTTGTCAAGTTCAAAGCAAAGTCACAAGAAGGATCCAACAATTTAGTTGAATTGATGGCCTTAAATTTTCTTTTAAAATGTTATTTAGAAATCCTATCAGGGAGTATCTCGAGTGGTTTGGACTAACAGTGCCAATGCCACCCACCTTGTTTCAAATCTCTGGATTAACTCTATTATGTCATTGCAGGATTTTTGTACAAAAAATTGGGGTTTGTAGTGGCAGCTTGAAAGATTGACCTTAAGTCTAGTTTAAAAAAAAAAAAAAAATTGTAATCATATACATTTTTTGTTAAATGTAGCTTAGTAATTAATCAAATGAATAATAAAAATACAAGTATCCAATATAATTCTGACACCTATTTGGAAAAAACTTGAAATTGGTGGCCAATTCCTTGAAAACAATTACTTTCACTCACATTCACAATTTCAAAGAATTAAATGTGGGGAAAGATTCTATATTGAAGAAGGAAAAACAATTTCCTAAAGGTTATTTATTTTTGGAGTTCAAATATGGCGTTCCAAGTATTTGCTCAATCATATTCTAATAACAATATGTTTGAAGAGCATTTTAATTACCTTTCTAATTTCTCAAAAAGACAGCCAAAAGATTGTGCATTTAGTTGTCAACTCGGGGCTCGTATGGAACTGGAGAGTTTTTGTGCACTATATATGAAGATCACACTCAATAATTTCATTAGTTTGTTTTGTAGTTGTAATATCAATGATTACTTTTGCAAATGGAGTATGGGTGGTTTACAAGCTTCGCAAGGTTTTACAAATTCAAAAGTAAAGTGACTAAAGCTACTTCTGGGAAAGTAAACACACTTTAAGGAAATCAAACATGCTTGTAGGAAAGTAAACATGCTTGCAAGAAAGTAAACATACTTGCAAGAAATGAAAATACTAATCCTTGCCAAGATGATTCAAGTCTTTACCCAAGCCTGCAAATGTAATCATACATTGAGCATATTTATTCAACAACATACATGAATGCAAACCAATCTGAAATTCAAACATTTCAAATAATCAATTGCGTTAATAAATTAATGCACAAATATTAAATTCATAAATAGATAAAATCACACAACCAGAAACTAATTACAGAAGCAAAAAAAATAAATTCTACATGAATAAGTAATTCAAGAGTTAATTTACACAATCAAAAAGAGAGCTACCTAAATTAAATGATAAAAATAGAATCCAGAATATTCCAATTTTAATTTGTCCTTGAATTAAAATTGTGAATTAAAATCGAATTTAGTCTCACCAGCTACTTGGAAATAATTAATTAATTCATTATGGATTAATTAGTTGGAGAAATTCAAGTTAGAAGTCTTTCTGAAGTCATGCAACAGTTATCCCTTAAATTAAGGAGATTATCCCTTAATTAAGGAGATAAGATTGAGTTATATTTGAGTTGTAATTAGTTAACTCAGTTTACTGAGTTAAGTCCAGTTAAATTAGTTCCAAACTGTTTGAGGAACTAATTGTGAGTTATCAGTCAGTTGATGCATGCATGCACTCAACTAGTGTACTCCAGATAACTGAAGATTCCCTCATCAGTAACTCATGCATGTCTATTCTGAGAAAGACCCAGTTGAGCTAAATGTCAAGGATAGTGTACTATCAGTTGCATGTGTTTTCCTATAAAGGAAACTCATGCATGCATAAGGAATAAGGTTCCTTGAGGATTGCGCAGTTCATACAGGGTGTGAGATCAGTGTGTGAGATCAGTTTTCCACTTGGTTGGAGCAAATCATCCCAAAGGAACAACACAAGGAAATAAGAGCTTGGAGGGCAGAGGAGAAGGCTTGTGAGAAGCTTTGATTACCTGTGAGAATCTGTGAGGATTGTACTAAGAGCTGGCTAGCTGTGAGAGCTAAGGCTTTGTATAATTCCTATGTATTTCCACCTTGTATGATAATACAAATAGTGGGGTTTTTAGCTGAGGCTTTCCCCAAAGTATTTTCATGTGTATTATGCATTGATTCTTCTTCTTCTGGTTATATGTGTTCAGCTCGATCTTGCTCAATTTTTAAGCTTCCACAAATTGATAGTAGAAGTAGGTTATAGTATTTTGCTTTGGTTATATTGCATTATCGGGTTAATCTACAGTCAGATTTTCTACATGGTCTTAGAGCGAGATTTGTAGAGAATTTGCAGAATTTCTACATGGTATCAGAGCTAGCTAATCTATAGAGAAATTTCTACATGGTATCAGAGCTAGCTGATCTGTAGAGAAAATTTCTACATGGTATCAGAGCTAAGTTTATCAGAGCTATGAACAGTATACAAAGAAGAGAATTTGAAGTTTGAAGTTCAGGGTTGCAGGTGTGAATCGAATTCGTATCATACTTCAAGGTTGGCCAATGGCGTTCTATGGCTTGAGACTCGAGTACGCCTTGGAAGGCAACTCGAATTACATATCATGGAAAGATCACATGGATGTTGTATTAGAAGACAACGGCTTGAAGGAATTCATTGATCAAGAAATCCAAAAGCCAACTTCAACTAATGCCCAAGAGTTGGCTGAGTGGAAGAAGTGTGTGGTGAAGGCGAGACGGATCATCCTTGAGGGAGTTCGAGACCATATTGTCTCGAGTCTCCATGGGAAGGATACTCCATATTCAATTTGGAAGACATTGAAGGACCTCTACCAGAACAGTAGCGACCAAAGGAAATTGGCGCTCAAGGATAAGCTTCGAAGAATCAAGATGGAGAAGGGAAATACTATTTCCATATATCTGAACAAGCTCACCACTTGCACAGATGAGCTTAGCAGTGTGGGAATAACTACTACCGATGATGATATGGTGAGCCTCGCTCTCCTTGGCCTTCCAAAGATCTAGAATAGCTACCAGGACTCTGTGAATGGAAGGGAGAAACTGTCGGATTGGGAACGAGTGTGGTCAGATCTCATGCAAGAGGAGATCGGGAGGAGCACACGAGATGGTTCTTCATCCAAGAATGATGATGAAGAAAATCTGGCCTTAGAAAGTAAGGCAAGGAAAGGGAAGGGAAAGGCTTCCCATTCCAAATCGAATTCTTCTCATGGAGGGAAGAAGGGTGACAAGTCTAAAGTGAGATGCTTTAATTGTCACGAGATGGGACATTATGTGACTAATTTCCCATCGAAGAAGTCCAAGAAGGGATCCTCGGAAGGATCGGAAGGTGAGGCATTAGCCTCTCAGTTCGAAATGGACTTTACTCTCATCGCATGCATGGTGTCATCGATGATGGGTTGTGTTTGGTATCTTGACAGTGGAGCCTCATTCCACATGACCGGTGATAAAATTTTATTCAGTACCTTAGAGGAGAAAGACCTCAAGATGCGCATAGAGATGGGTGACGATGAAAGGTATAGTGTTTCAGGAGTGGGCACAGTTGCTTTTTAGAGGGAGCATGGAGCTTCTATCACCTTGACAGATGTGAAGTATGTGCCTGGACTAAAGAAGAACTTGGTATTAGTCGTGATGTCGGAGGAAAAAGGCTGCGATGTTGTCTTCAATAAAGGAAAGGTGTTCCTTAGACACATCACCACGAGACAGGTGAAACAGATCGTTTCACGAGTCAAGAACCTATATGTTCTTGAGGATCAAGATGCATGCAAAGCCTTGAGGAGCAAGGCAAATGTTAGAGACTTGGTGGTTGAGAGGGAGAGTATATTACCTCTCAACATGCAGTACCAAAAGAAGTCTCAGACAATTGTGGAGGAGCCATAATTGGAGAAGCAGAGAGGAGACCAAGTGAAGAGATCCACTCATGCAGATACCTCCATTAGGGGGGAATTTCAATCCAAGATCACATGTAGCCATACCTCTAGGTGTAAGGTGGGGCGATGTGAAGTGATAGTCCCAAGAAGGTCGAAATTGGGCAGGGTCCATTGAGAGGTTTTATCTCATAGATCGTACCTTGCTACGGGAGCCCAAAGTACATAGTAGTGGGAGGAATCAGTGAGATTGATGCAGTCAGAGATCAAAGTGACAGAGGCTAGAGCAGTCAGATACTGAAGAGCGCAGAGAAGGATTGACAACAGTTCAGAAAGGCAGAGTCAGCAAAAGCGCAATTTTTTTAGTTGACAGAGGCAATAACAGTCAGAGACTTTGATGAAAAATGCATCATACTGATTCAGGTTGGATTTTTTTTTTATTTTTTTATTTTTCTAGAGTTGTTGGAGCAACAACACTAGAGGGAAGTGTTGCATGCATAACATTCCAAATTTTCACGATCGAGATCGAGTTGAATTCCTTTCTTGTTGAGAGGGAGTGTTGAAAATAGCAACAAGAAAAGATAAAAATAGAATCTAGAATATTCCAATTTTAATTTGTCCTTGAATTAAAATTGTGAATTAAAATTGAATTTAGTCTCACCAGCTACTTGGAAATAATTAATTAATTCATTATGGATTAATTAGTTGGAGAAATTCAAGTTAGAATTCTTTCTGAAGTCATACAACAATTATCCCTTAAATTAAGGAGATTGTCCCTTAATCAAGGAGATAATATTGAGTTATATTTGAGTTGTAATTAGTTAACTCAGTTTACTGAGAGTCCAGTTAAATTAGTTCCAAACTTTTTGAGGAACTAATTGTGAGTTATCAGTCAGTTGATTCATGCATGCACTCAACTAGTGTACTCCATATAACTGAAGATTCCCTCATCAATAACTCATCCATGTCTATTCTGAGAAAGACCCAGTTGAGCTAAATGTCAAGGACATTGTACTATCAGTTGCATGTGTTTTCCTATAAAGGAAACTCATGCATGCAGAAGGAATAAGGTTCCTTGAGGATTGCATAGTTCATACAAGGTGTGAGATCAGTTTTCCACTTGGTTGGAGAAGATCATCCCAAAGGAACAGCGCAAGGAAATAGGATCTTGGAGGGCAAAGGAGAAGGCTTGTGAGAAGCTTTGATTGCCTGTGAGAATCTGTGAGGATTGTACTGAGAGCTGGCTAGCTGTGAAAGCTAAGGCTTTGTATAATTCGTATGTATTTCCACCTTGTATGATAATAAAGATAGTGGGGTTTTTAGCTGAGGCTTTCCCCAAAGTATTTTCATGTGTATTATGCATTGATTCTTCTTCTTCTGGTTATATATGTTCAGCTCGATCTTGCTCAATATTTAAGCTTCCGCAAATTGATAGTAGAAGTAGGTTATAGTATTTTGATTTGGTTATATTGCATTATCGGGTTAATATACAGTCAGATTTTCTACATGGTCTTAGAGCGAGAAGTGTAGAGAATTTGTAGAATTTCTACATTGTTCTATTAGAGAGGTTCATGCCTCCATAAAACCTAGTTCCATTAATCATCAACATGTGTTACATTGACAGCATAAATTAATTTAATTGACTAAGATAATTAAAAAATAATAAAATTTCACAGTTTTTACAAAGGAAATAAATATGCAAAAAAACATATAAATTAAATTAATTAAATCATAATTATAAAAATTATAAACTACAATTAAAATAAAATATTAATAATTAAATTATTTCATTATGAATTGCACATGGCATTAAGAGTTTTTCTCGTGGAATGAAAGAGGAACTCCTTTCATACATAACATTCATCCAAAAATAAATAGCAAGCAATAAATAAGATCCACAATTTTTTTGTATTCTTTGCTAACAATTAACAAACAATAAATAGTCTTCACAAGTCTCTCACGTTGTTTGCTAATAATTAGCAAACAATAGATGACTCATGATAATACCAAAATAATTATTAACTCAATTAATAATGTGTAATATTTATCTAAATTGATATAATGGAACAAAAACTATGTAACAACATCAATTCAAGTTTGCAATCATCTCACGATTCTGCTACCTCATGGTTTTGGTATCGACTTCATGGTTCCAAGAGTTGCAACATTAGAGTTGTGATAGTGAGTTGCAGCAAAGGTGTGAACTAGAGTTGTAGCAATGGGAGTTGCAGCAACAATATGAATTGGATTTGTAGAAATGGTAGTTGCAACAGTTGTAACCAAAACATCCCCTATGGAAACATCACAACCTACATAACAACTTGTCTAGCACATCGCCTCTACAAATTAACTAAAAAATAAATGAAAATATGATCTTTTTCTAATGTTTAATTATAGATTCATATAAAATACTAAGGAAATGCAATGAAAAATACTTTATTTATAAATCTGACATATAAGCATTAGAATAGATTAATATGGGGTCATAGACATGTGAATAGAAATTAATAATAGGGAAAAGAGGGTGTAAAAATATTTCAATTCCAAGACTCGTCATCTTCCTGTAGCTGAAAATGTGGCATATCCTCATGCAACATAGTACCTCTACAATAGCCATAATATAGGGACACTTATTTTTTAATACATACCTCTCTCTATTGTTAACATTTTTCACTTTCCTCAATTTTTTGTTGTTAATTTTCATAAAGAATCCTTCAAACATCAAAATTAACATCCTAAAACAATTTTAATGAGCTTTCAATAAATATGGTGGAGTTGCAGCAACCCTATATGAGTTGCACCAAGAGTGTTGTATGAGTAGTAGAAATCTTCTCTCGACCATTAAATTTTATTTTTTTATGAATTTTTGCAATCATACTTGTCCCATTTCATTCATTTTCCTCAAAACTCATAATGACCATCCAATGCACATATTTTATGATATAGGAAAATCCTTCTCTACACATTTAAATTGGAGTAGCAACAATATCACTATAACAGTAGTAGCAATAACATCACAGTAGTTTAAGTCTTACGACATGGTGATCATTTCATTTCCTATTGTTGGTTCTTGTGTAGCAGCAACAAGAGTTCCTATTATTCGTTCTTGTGTAGAAACAATAGGGTTTTTTATGTTATTAGTGCTCTCATGCTTACTTGTTGCTTGCATACTAAAGCAACCGATAAGCTATATATGTTACTTAAAATTGTGATTTGAAGATGTTCATGGATCAAGCAAGAGATATATTGCATTAACAAATGTTAGCTATAACTTTTAGCTAATTATTTTGTGTGTTGTAGGTAAATATGGAGCAACAACAATACCTTATTTTTCTCTTACTAGTAGTCCTTGTGTGGTAGCAGCAGGGCTTTCTACTATTCTTATTGTCAGTTCTGATTCTGGTAGCAGCAAGGTCTTTTACTGTTGGCAGGTTTGAATCCTGCTCATGCATGGATATTGTAGTGGATATGGGTAAGAATGGTGAGGGAATATTATGGAATGCAAAGTTGATGGTACCCCCCAAAACTGAAGAGATTTTCCACCCTTTAGAAATGGAAAAAAATTAGGAATAGGACAAGAGCCTAAGTGTCTTTCTAAATACAAATCTATAGCATCCAATGAACTTAGATTAAATAAAAGAAAAATCATACATGAATCTACCTAAGAGGTGTTACATCAAATGATTGATAGGTTTTGTAGCAATTGACTGGTGGGTGTTGTGGAAACTAGCTAATAGAAGTTGTAGCAATTGAAACAACATCTATGATGGCACCTATAATAGCACCTGTAGAAACACCAAATCTTACAATGGAATTAGAGGAAATTTTAGCCTAAAAGTGCTCATGAAATTTTCACGTAATTGTAGAAATAACCCAAAAATTGGAACTACTAATGAATTCAAACTTAAAACAAAAAACAAAAAACAAAAATTTCTTCTACTCAATTTACAGAAGGGAAAAAATACAATAGAAACACATGCAATCTTTCAATCACAATGAACACAGTATTTTTACAGGGGAACTGAACTGGGAAAAACCCCTCCTCTATTTGTATTATATCAAATGAGAATATATATCTATTACAATGATTGCTTCAATCCTTGAAGCTCAACCCGCATTGCAATATTGATCTCTTCCTCTTGAGTCCGTTGTGGAAAATACTTAGCTAATTCTAGGCCTCATGCTCATCCTATTTCCTTGCACAATTTCTAAGGAAATTAGCTCCTAAAGAATAGGAAAAGATCATATTTTCTTGCACAATTTCCAAGAGAAAATCCTCACCTGTTACATGCAAAAACTGTACACTCAACAATATACAACAATAAATTCAATTTTCCTTTTCCCTCCACTCAACAAGGAAATTTTAATTTCATGCATGACTAGGGATATTTTTAGTAAATTGATTAGTTAACTAAGAGATCAATGAGCTAACAATAATTACAACTACTCAATTGAAATCCTACTAACTCTATTCATGACTAAAGCTTAGATAATTGAGTTTCACTAAGTATAAATCCACTAGATTGATAGATCTTAGCAATCAACTCATGCACAACTCTACATCTTTCCCACAAACTATAATTGGTGGAATTAACTAAGTGACTTAGTCATTTCACTCTTGCTAACTGCAACTCAAGTCATCCTGTTGATATGGAAATTAGAATTTCTCCATTTGACTAAGGCACAAGTGAAATGAAGCCTTTTCTTGCTACAATTTAAAACTCCCTCTTTGCAAGAAAAGGGTTCTGCACAACCCCAATCCTGATCTTGTGGAGGAATGTACTGTAACAAAACTAACACTCCCTCTCACTATTTCTTTTGCTACTACAACAACTGAAACTGAGAAGCATCCCAAATACTCAATAAATTGTGTCTTTGAGTTTCAACTGTCTCTTGAGTCTCTGACTGCTACTAGCCTTTGCAACTATTGCTCAAGATCTAACTGCATAAAATAACACTGATCCTTCTGCTACTGAATATTGTGGGCCCCTGTAGCAAGTGTAATGATCCATGAGAAGAGTATATTGTAACTACTACTGCTCTCCTATGGACCTTGCCCAAATCTTTGTAACTTTGGGAATAAGGCTCTACATCGGCCCACCTCACTCCTGGAGGTCTAACTGCATGCATGGTGAAATCTACCTCTATATTGTAGATATTTTTAACTAGAATGCCAACCTTGATTACATCTTACTTCTGGATATTTATAAGTTTATAATACTATGGCACTTGGCCATTTAGGTATGGAGGGGTCATAATTGACCACCAACTGCATTTAACTGCCTGATGGAGTCTCTGAATGAGATGGCTTGCTTCAGTGGGTGAATCCAATCTATTCAAGTGCTATGTTGTCCTTTAGGCAGTTGGAGTGCTCGTACCGGTGGAGTCCATGACTGATAAATTCAGTTACAGGGTCGTGCTGTGTCCTTTTCCCCTTTGGCCATGCTTTCAGTTTAATGTGGTTGTTGGGGATATTACTGTAACTGATGCTGGCAGAGCTGGTCATCTCCTTCTTCCGGTAATCGAATGGTCATAGGACGTGGAATGCATGGGTACACGGACAATTGGGATGAGAGAGAAGGATGACCGTCGGATCGGGGAAACGAATGGCGGAGATGGCTCGGTGGAGGCTCTCGGCCGAGATGAAAGCGGGGTGAGTCGGGACCGTTAGATCTCTAGAGGATGGATCGGATGGTTATCGGGCTACGGAGCTGCATGGACATTTATTGGGTGGGATGGATTGGTCGGGCGGTAATGGTATTCATTGCACCACTTTCGGGCATTAAGCGGTAAATGCCCAGGGTCGAGCGATTCCATTCAACGATCGACACGTAGCAGCGGATGAGAGAGGAAAACTGCTCTCATCGCGCGCTATCGCTTGATCATATTGCCAGCGCGATGAAAGTGAAGGCTGTCGGATCATGGCAGAGATGATCTGACAGTGGGGAGTGGTAGAGCGGGTCGCCTTTATCGGGTGTTACGGGAGCTGTTGGATCGACAGGGGGAATGATCAATGGCGGGGAAGCGATGAGGGGTTAATGAGCACGTGAGGGCTTATGGTAGGGTTTTATGGTGGGTTTGGGGTTTTGCGCTCGGGGCTAAAGCCGAAGGGGGTTACTTTGTCAGGTTTAGGAGGCAAATAGGGAAACATAAGTGGTGGAGACTAAGCGGGATAAGAGGAGAAGGGAAAATGACCAATATGAGCCTCCTTTGGACGCAACCAAACGAACCGTGCTTTCTTCTGACCTTAGAAATTTAGTGCTGCATAGCAGAGCTAACACTAGCTCCTTCTGGGGATGAAAGCCTCCCTGTGAGGTTTCAAGAACCATAGACCACTGCCTTTCATACAAAAACAAGATCAGCAACATTTCCTAGTGTTCCATTGGGCATGGAGTCTAATTAAGCCTACACTAAAACTTTGTAAAAGAACATATTTACAATGTTGAGGCCTAAAGACCTAAATTAACATAAACTTTCAAAAACCGCCCATTGACTGGGCCATCAAAAATTGTTTCTCCTTCCATACTTTGCAGCATGAAAGTGTTGTTCCCTTGAACCTGAGTAATGATAAAAGGTCCAGTCCACAGAGCATCGAACTTCCCATGATTGCCTTTCTTTTCCTTCAGTGCATCCCATTTAAGGACCAAGTCTCCAATTTGAAAATTATCCATCTTTGCCTTTCTATCAAAGGCTTCCTTGATTCTTTTTTGATGTGCTGCAGACTTTTCAATCAATTGATCTCTGATTTGGTGCACTTCAACCAAGTCATTAATCCTCTTTGCCATGTCATTTTCCTCATCTTCCTCTTCCTACAAGAACTTTGCCACAAGGAGGGTCAACTAGATTGGGAATACAGCCTCAGTGCCATATACCAACTTGAACGGAGAATTCCCTGTAGATTTCTTGGTGGTCACCCTGTCAGCCCACAATGCAAACTTCAGTTTGGAATCCCAGTTCCTTTTGTTGTCTTCCAACAGCTTTTTGATTATCCTTATCAGGCTCTTATTGGATGATTCTGCTAGACCATTACCTTGAGGGTAATATGAGGTGGAATGAACTAGCTTAATTCCCATTGAGTCACACATGTCCACCAACTCTTTTGCCCTGAAGGTTGTTGCATTGTCTATAACCAATTTGTGTGGACAGCCAAACCTGGTGAAAATGTTTTCTGTCAAGAACTTCATGACCACATGGTGATCAGATTTCCTAGTAGGGATGGCCTCAATCCATTTAGTGAAGTAGTCAGTGGCTACTAAGATCCATCTGTGCTGGCCACTAGAATGAGGATTAATTTCCCCTATGAAATCCAAGCCCCACTACTGGAAAGGTCCACTGGCATGTATTGGCTTCAAGGGTAAGGATTTCAACTACTGTTTTCCTTCAAACCTCTGGCACCTGTCACAAGATTTTACAAATGAAAAGACATCAGAAAACAAAGTGGGCCAATAATACCCAGCCCTGAGGATCTTGTGGGCTGTGGTTTTCCAGTAGTGATGTCCTCCACATATGTCGGAATGAAATTGATGCATGACCTCCAGCGATTGTTCTTTGTCCATACATCTTAAAAGGATCCCAGATGGATCTCTCCAATACAGCAAGTTTTCATGGATACAGAACTTGGCTGCCCTGAGCTTAATAGTCCTAGCTTGGCTTGAACTAAGGCCTGGAGGGACTTCTAGCTTCAGCAAAAATTGAGCTATTGTAGAATACCATTCACAAGAAGCTAGATTTTCAGCCAACAATTGGTCATGTCCTGTTTTTGCTTCTTTTGTCTATCCATCCTCTGAATTTGTACCCACGCAGTTTATGTCAAGCATTTTGTGATTTTCTTCAGCCATCAGCTGAGCAAGGCCCTGGCCCTTGACAAGCTTGGTGGGCTTCAATTCTATGTTGAATTCAATGAGCTTTGCAATCCATTTAGCCCTTCTTCCATCAACATCTAGCTGCGTTAGGACATCCTTTACTGAAGCAGAGGGCACATATGCAATTACCTTGAAGTGCAGAATGTAGATTCGGAAAGCCTTTAAAGATTTGATAAGAGCATAAGCCAATTTTTCGATGACATCATACCTTATTTCAGCATCCCTTAATGTTTTGTTGAAGAATGCCACTGGATGCTTTGAACCCTCATCATCTTTCTGCAACAGGACTACTGCAAGGGTGTCACCGGAAGCAAAGGAGAAGATATAGAACTCCTTGCTATAATCTGGGCTGATCAAAGTAGGAGCTTCCATAATAGCTCTTTTGATGGCTTCAAAAGATATTCTTGCTGCATCAGTCCATTTGATCTCTGATCCCTTTTTTAGCATGGAGGTGATGTGTTTTACCAATTCTGAAAAATTAAGAATAAACCTCCTTACAAAATTTATTTTGCCCAGAAAGGATTGGATGTCATTCTTTGATCTTGGGACAGACAAGGTATGTATCGCTTTCACTCTTTCTGGGTCAATCTTGACACTTGCAACAGAAACAATGTGCCCTAAAAGCTTGCCTTCTTCTAAAGAAAATTGTGACTTCTTAGGATTCACTGATATCCCAAACCTTCTGCACTTCAGAAACACTTTCTTCAAATGCTACAAATGATCTTGATGGCTGCTGGAGTATATTGTTATATCGTCCAGGTAGACAAGGACAAACTTATCCTCCTCTCCCACGAACGCTATATCCATGGCTCTCTCAAAGGTGGCCCCAACATTCATTAGCCCATATGGTATCTTAGAGTACATAAAAGTGCCCCAAGGAGTGGTGAAAGCAGTCTTTTCTTGGTCATCTGGATGTACAACAACTTGGTTATACCCTGAAAATCCATCCAGGAAAGACATAACTTTGGCCCCTGAGACTTTCTGTAGCAAATGCTCCATCTTGGGCAGAGGATAATTGTCCTTTTTGGAACATTTTTTCAGGTTCCTGAAATCAACACACAGCCTGATTTCTCCACTTTTATTCCTCACCACTACCAAGTTGGCGACCCACTTTGAATATCTCAGAGGAAATATGATTTTGGCAGCCAATAACTTCTTGATTTATTTTTCAATCAAAGGGAGGAGAAAAGGATTAATGGGTCTCAGTTTCTGCTTAAACGGAATGGTGTCTTTCTCCAATCGGATCTTATGCTGGATGATCTTTTTGTCATAAGTTTTAAGGTCACTGTATTCCCAGGCAAAGACATCAGCAAATTGCTTCATTAAGGTGTAGTACTCAGAACTTTGGGTAGCAGATAGATGGGTGGACAGATTTATATACTTTGGATTATCTGGACTCCCTATGTTATGCCTATGGACTGCAGACAGGTTTTCTTTTGGGGCAATCTTATGAGGGACATCGTTATGGTCAAACAGCTTCTCTAGAGGCACTAGCCCTTTAGGTATATGATTGCTAGGCAACTGAACAATACTGTCCTGGCCAAATTTGTTCTTTAGCTGGGGCTGGGGACATTCCTCCAAGGTTTCATTCTCTTGATCAATTTGCATTTCAGATAATTCATTAATGACTTGCATAAACCTATTTACTTCATCATCATCCTCAAAGACTTTCCAGTACTGGACACTAACAGGCAAGGATGGTCTATATTTTACCTGGAATTCATAAACCAATTTAGGGGGCATGGGAGGGATGAACATGTTAGTGGAAACAGTAAGGGAATCAGCAAGTTGATTTTTTACTCTAGGAATATATGAGATACAAAAGCTATCAAAAGCATCTTTTCTTGGAATGTTTTGTTCACATGCTGAAAGATGAGATCAACATCTCCAAACACCTTTATGTCTCTAATTCCCATGTCTTTGGCAGCGTTTAAGCCCAATATCATAGCCTCATACTCTGCTATATTGTTGGTGACCTGAAAATTCAGTTTAAGAGACAGATGTGCGCTTTCTTGTTTTGGAGACACCAGCACCACTCCTGCTCCTACAGTTTCCCTTAAACAGGCTCCATCAAAGAAGATATCCCAAGCCCGTGCCCCTTCCTCTTCCATGACCTAGCATACTGGTTTCTTGAGCTGCATCAGGGCCTTATGGGATTCTTCAATTTGGAGAATGCATGCTCCAAAATCAGTGTCCACGGCGTAAATGGGATGATTAGTGGGATTCTTCTCATCACTGATTATATAGGCCAGCTGAGCTTCCCTGTATAGTCTTTTGTTTTCTCCTCCAAAAACTAGGATAGTGGCATAAGATAAGTCATTTTGCAATGTCCCACCCAACCTCTTAATCCACCCTCTAGAAAGTAGCATACCAAACTTAGGGGGAACATCTGCTACCACAATATCCATCATCATGCTTTTCATGGGCAGCTGAGTTAAGGTGATAGCTGAGTCTTTGATTAGCCCAGACATTTCACCTTCCTTGAATCAAAGGAGAACAAGTCATGATAAGGTCTGGTAATATCAAGGCCTAACTCTTCCATGACAACTTTGGGCATCAGATTATGGCTGGCACCTGTGTCTAGCAGACATTTGTGGAGGATTTTGTCATGAATGGTCAAAGAGACATAAAATGATAGGGAATTGTCATTAGCAGGTTCAGTCATGGGGCTAAGCACAACTGCAGGCTTATCATCTTGTAAATTCACATAGTCATTGGATGCTTGTGTGGCTTTCAGCTCAAGGGCATCAAGGATGGGCTTCTTAAAGACCTCACTCTTTGCAAGTTCTATCAGAGGTACAGATATTTTTAACTTCTGGACTTCTTACTCAAAACTGAAAGGGGAAAGGGACTTGTCAGGGTCCCTTACCTCTTGAGACAGTGTTTTGAGGACGATGGGATCGGCTGTCGGTCGCTTCTGCTTGCTGATCTGTTGTTCTGTGGGAACAGAAGCTCTTTGGGCAGGATTATCTTTGACATTACTCATTCTTGACCTCAAGTTATATCTTTGCTGGTCTTTAGTCTATAGAACAGCTTCTCTGTCCCACTCTTGACTGGTCTGGTCCCTGAGTAATGACTCCTCGTAGGCAGCTAATGTCAAAAAGGTAGCACTGCCCTTGTCTTTGATGCAGTGAATCTCATCCTCTTCATCGCACTGCTCCTACTCCATGACTATGTTCTAAAAAGGAGCCCTAACCCTTTGTTCTTCACTGGACTCTGTGCCCCTCTGAATGATCTGCAATTGTTCATTTTCTCTTTTGAATGGATTTGTATTTCTAGGAGAAAATGTATTAGGAAGCCTTCCTTTCCCTGAATGTTGCTCGACCTTTAGCTCGGAGATTTCAGAGACCAATGACTCTATCATCTTGGTCATTTTTTCTATCTTGGGGTCTGAAGATGAAGAAGATTCACCCCTCTGTCTCCTTCGATCAGCATGTCCTTTGAGTTTCTCTGCAGCCATGATATTGGATTCCACCTCCAAGGATGCATCTTGCACTTCAGCTAGAGAGGCACATCTTCTCTCTCTTAATAGCAGGCAGAAATCAGAATCAAAGGCATTGGCATAGGTGAGTTTAGCAGAGGTGGGGGTAGGCTTGACTTCAGCTGGTATCTTTCTATACATACGATTGAATCTTTTATTAAAATCAGACAATGAATCCCCATTTTCCATTTTTAGGTTTCCAAACTCAGTATGGTAGTAAAGCAGGTCTTTCTTATCTCCCCAATGCTTTAAAAACACATCATCTAATGCTTCAATGTTTGCTATAGACCTAGGGGTTAGCTCTCTGAACCACTTTCTAGCCTCTCCATCAAGGCTTTGGACAAATACTCTCATCCACACATCATCTTCACTGATATATAGGTTATCAGCATAACTATAAAAAGGCTCGAGGTGTTCTTCAGCTATTACTCCCTTTGTACCAGTGAACTTAGGCATGTATTTCTGATATTCTCCTGCAGGCATAGCATTCAAAGGAATAGGTAGGACCAGGGGTCCATACCTAGCAGCTATGATTCTTTCCATTTTGGTGGGTGCTTGTGGACCTGCCATGACTGGGGTAGATGGAAGGGTATTGGCAGTTTGAAAGGTGGGGAGTTGAGGAATGACTGACAGGGCTAAAGGAATATGATGGACTGTAGGGGAGGTTTCCTTTGGACTGAGATCCAAAGGGGAACTTATTGAATAGGGAGCTTTATGAATCTCTGAAAATATTTCTTCGCTGCTAGTACTAGAGGCTATATTTTTGACATGTAGATGCTCAGTTACAAGCCTTTCTAGCAGAGATACATAAGATTGTTTAGGCTTACCTGATCTTGATGCTCCCTTTTGTGATATCTTTCTCTGCTTGACAATATTCTCAGGGTCAGGTACTGGGTCAGCTGGTGATTTCTGAGGATTTCTCCAAGTATGCCTCACAAACTGAGCCAGAACTGTGATGTGGAGTCACCAAAAGGTTAGTCCTCCAGTAGAGTCGCCAGATAGATGATTACAACTGGAAATGTGTCCAGACTTTGTCTATCATCAAAGCTGGATCTGTGTCGTTCTCCTAGGGAAGCTGAGCTTCAATCTCCTCTCCTCGGCAATGGCACCAATTATGTTAGGATTCCAAGAAACTCTCCTAGGTTGTAGCTCGGAGATCCCTTGTAACATATAAATTCAACTATTGTTGCAGGTTTAATGGAAGGAATGATGGTTTAGTTCAAGCTAGATAACCACTTCTACTTTGTTTCACTCCAGACATGCATGAACACCCTCAAACTACAAGGCTTTAGACCACCAATGCTTACAGTTTAGATATAAGGTGAATATGGAGAATACTAACCACGCCAGCAGATACACAAGACCATGTGATAGCTGGCTGCAACTAGTAAAGAAACCTACAAATCTAATCTATTAATGCAAGACAGGATGACAGCTCTCCTGCATTAGATAGAAAGAAACCTGAGCAACCTATTCAGTGATGCAATCAATACTTTAACACAAAGATAAGATGACAGTTATCTAGTGCTAAACACCAAGATCTCAAGAACACAATAGATCAGGCACAAGCTTAGAACAAGGAGAAAATGGACAGTGAGCAGTTAACAGCAAAAGAAGCTTGTATTAGCTGAAAATGAAGATGAGACGCTGCAAGTGACAAAATGTCTACAGTCTCCAGAGGTTGAACCTTACATCAAATGCCAACCTTGATTACATCTTACTTCTGGATATTTATAAGTTTACAATACTATGGCACTTAGCCATTTAGGTATGGAGGGGTCATAATTGACCATCAACTGCATTTAACTACCTGATGGAGTCTCTGAATGAGATGGCTTGCTTCAGTGGGTGAATCCGATCTGTTCAGGTGTTTTGCTGTCCTTTAGGCAATTGGAGTGCTCGTACCGGTGGAGTCCATGACTAATAAATTCAGTTACAGGGTCATGTTACGTCCTTTTCCCCTTTGGCCATGCTTTCGGTTTAATGTGGTTGTTGGGGATATTACTGTAACTGATGCTGGCAGAGCTGGTCATCTCCTTCTTCGGGCAACAGAATGGTCATAGGACGTGGAATGCATGGGTACACGGACAGTTGGGATGAGAGAGAAGGATGACCGTCGGATCGGGGAAATGAATGACAGAGATGGCTCGGCGGAGGCTATCGGCCGAGATGAGAGCGGGGTGAGTCGGGACCATCAGATCTTCAGTGGACAAATTGGACGGTCATCGGGCTACGGAACTGCATGGACGTTTATCAGGTGGGACGGATTGGTCAAGCGGTAATGGTATTCATCGCACCGCTTTCGGGCGTTAAGCAGTAAATGCCTGGGGTCGAGCGATTCCATTCAATGATCGACACGTCGCAGCGGATGAGAGAGGAAAACCGCTCTCATCGCATGCTATCGCTCGATCATATTGTCGGCGCGATGAAAGCGAAGGCCGTCGGATCTTGGCGGAGATGATCTGAAAGTGGGGAGTGGTAGAGCGGGTCGCATTTTTCGGGTGTGACAGGAGTCGTTGGATCGGCGGGGGGGAATGATCAAAGGCGGGGAAGCGATGAGGGGTTAATGAGCATGTGAGGGCTTATGGTAGGGTTTTATGGTGGGTTTGGGGTTTTGCGCTCAGGGCTAAAGTCGAAGGGGGTTACTTTGTCAGGTTTAGGAGGCAAATAGGGAAACGGAGGTGGTGGAGAGTAAGCGGGATAAGAGGAGAAGGGAAAATGACCAATATGAGCCTCCTTTGGATGCAGCCAAACGAACCGTTCTTTCTTCTGACCTTAGAAAGTCAGCGCTGCATAGCAGAGCTAACAGGTACTATACCTCCCATCATCTCCAATTTCTATGTAGAATTGTAGGTCCTTCTCCTCTAGGTTGTTGAAGAACTCCTTATTTCCTGTCATATGAAATGAAGCACCAGAGTCTAGGTACCACTCACTCCCTCTTACTGTGCTTTCCATGCAAGCAATGAGGGTGAAATCCAACTCGAATTGTGATGTGAGAGCATATCCTCATGTTGTTGTTGCAGGTTCCTTACTGGATTTCTTATGTGGACACTTGGTTGCATAATGTCCATACTCATGGCAGTGAAAGCATTTAATTTTACTGAGGACTTTCTTCTTGCCACGATTCTAGTTGGATTCTCCCTTGCCTTGGGCCTTATTGCCTTTGGCATTCTTTCCTTTTCCAACTAGAGAAAAATATTATTCCTCATCAGATTTGGATGAGACTCCATATCTATTGTTTCTTCTAATCTCCTCCTGCACCAAATCAGGAAAAAGTCTCTCCCAATTTGAGAGCTTGTCTCCTCCATTGACTGAATCCTGGTAGTTGTGCCAGGACTTTGAAAGACCAAGGAGTGCTAAAATCACAAGCTCAAATGGTAGCATGGCCTCTCCTACTCCCCTAATTTCATCTCTAACTTGGGTGAATTTGGATAGGTACTAAACAATGGTTTCATTTTTCTGCATCTGAATGTTGCTAAGCTTGTCTTTCAATGCCAATTTCCTAGAATCATTGTTTCTTTTGAATAGCTCTGTGATGGTTTTACACATTGAATAAACAGTCTTCTTTCAATGCAAACTCGAAACCACATGGTCTCTGACTCCCTCTAGGATAATCCTCATGCCTTTTTTTGAATCTTTCTTCCACTGAGCCAGCTATTGTGCATTTGATGTTGTTGGTTTTGGAAAATCATTGTGTGTACTCCAATACTCCATTTTCATCTAACACAACTTCCATCTTGTCTTTCCAAGCTATGAAATTTGAAGTTCCCTCCAATGCATACTCAAACCTCAATCCATAGGAAAACATTGTTCCTGCGCTGAATAAAATACCTGCACCACAAATCTAATATTTGAAATTTCTCTGAGAGAATATCAGGAACCTAGTTTCTATGTAGTTTTCAATGGTTGTAATACCATGTAGAAATAACTTGAAATTTGTAGTTGCTAATGAATTCAGACTAAAAACAATAGACACAAATTTCTTCTACTCAATATGCGGAAGGGAAAACATACAATAGAAACACATGAAATCATTCAATCACAATGAACATGGTATTTTTATTGGGGAACCCAACTAGGAAAAACCCCTCCTCTATTTCTATTATATCATATGAGAATATAGATCTATTACAATGACTGTTTCAATCCTTGAAACTCAAATTTCACTGGAATGTTGATCTCTTCCTCCTAAGTCTTCTCTAGCAAATACTTAGCCAAATCTAGGCCTCCTACTCCTCCTATTTCCTTGCGCAATTCCTAAGGAAATTAGCTCTTAAAGAATAGGAAAAGCTCCAATTTTTTACGCAATTCCCAAGAGAAAAGCCTCAACTGCTACATGAAAACATTGTACACTCAACAGTATACAACAATAAAGACAATTTTTCCTTTTCCCTCCAATCAATTAGGCAATTTGAATTACATGCATGACTAGGGCTATTTTTAGTAAATTGACTAGTTAACTGAGAGATCAATGAGTTAACAACAATTACACCTACTCAATTAAACTCCTACTGACTCTATTCATGAATTGAGCTCAGATAACCGAGTTCACTAGCTATCTATAACTCCACTAGATTACTAGATCTTAGCAATCAACTTTATGGATGGATTGACCTTCTTATTCTTCTCAGGACCTACAAAAACTAGCACTTATCTGTAATAAAACATGAGACCTTGGGAGAATAAAAGGATCAGTTCATATTCACTTAATTCATATGGAAAGGAATTTTCAAATAATGCTAGTAAAATATATCCAAAAATATAAACAAAGGAATTCAATTTTTATACATGTTGAGGAATGTTGACCAACTAGGCTACCCAGTAATGTTTTTCTAATGACTTCTTTGTTTGATGTTTGATTAAAGTGATTCCAAATACAAATGAAATTATATTCAAAAGGATATTTCTAGTAGAAACAAGTTTTGAAAATTCTATTATATGTTATGTCAAATTTTCTTAGGAGCAATTCGCATAATAGAGTTATTTTTGAATTCCTGCACAAAACAATAATTAGTATTTTAAGAGTAACATTTGTTTTAATGGATTGAAATGATTCCAATTAGGGATGAAATTAAACTCATTAACATATCCCAAATAAAAATAAGTTTTAAAATTCCATGAAATCATGTGCCAAACATGTTGTGGAACAACCTATATGACAAAGTTGTTTTTTTGTTCTATGTACTAAACCATTAGGCATTAATTTAGGTATAACTTTTGATTTGATGATAGATTGATCTAATTCTGATGGTAGATGAAATTATATTCATATTAGTATCTCTAGTAGAAATATATTTTAAGGACAAGAAGAATTGATGAGTCATATTTTCCTGTGAACATACTAGGAAATGGATTTTTAAGAAGTGTAGATTTAGGACAAATAGTCAATATTCCAGGCATAATTTTGTCATATGATATCAAAATGGATTGATTAAAATTATGTTGTAAACTAGATTCATAGGAGATTATTTCATAGAGACAGGTTTGAAATATCTATCCATTTAGGCATCCAAAAATTAATTGTCACAACTATCTTCGAGAGTCTGTCCCAGAGTTTCCTATTTGATATTAAGTGAGTGTGTTGACCATAAATTTTCCATTTAATATCAAAATTGAAAAATTCAAATTGGATTAAAAACTAAAATACAAGGGCTATTCCAGGTAGAAATGTATTTTAAAAACATGCCCTTATGGTCTCTCAAAACAAGATTATCCCAACTCTGTGTTAGTAAAATTTTCAAGCCAACATGCTGAAAAAATATGGTCAATCGCCTTTTATTTTTAAAATATGGTATGGCAACAATGAGATGGTAGAAATGACATGGTCGCAATGGGGTCTTGAAATAATCATTGATCAAATGCATGAAGTTCCTGATTACATGGAATATGAATGTGATGATTTGAAGTGTCAAATATGTTGTTTGAACCTTTTTTTTTGGAAATTTGTCGAAAAGTTGTTTGGATCAATTTTTCATGTAAGTAAGAAGTTTATTTTTAAATAATAATTCTATATCATTTAATTGTAAGATTGTGATTTGAAGTAATATATTAGCTGGGAACCAACCATACCTTTAGGCTAAACACTAGTACAAGTTGATTGGGAACTAGTTGTAATCGACATCCAAACATCAACCTAGATGTAAGGAATGAACTATTGGTTATCCTAAGGACACATTCATATCTATCAATACATCTAGGTACCAAACTATAGTTCTCACTATTTCTATAGGAGAATGGTCTAGATATGAAACATATCAATGTTAGCCCTATTAAAAATCATTAACCAAGAAATAATTAGAGACTATGAAACATGTAAATCTATGGAGAGAGTTTGGATTAAATTTATTAGATGATGATACTCCTCTGTTCACTTGTAATATCGTGATTGTGGGAAATATACCAACTAGGAACCAACTGCACCTTTGGACCAAACATTGGTATACTGGTATAGGTTCATTGGGAACCTGTTGTACTCTAGGGCCAAACCTCAACCTTGATGTAAGGATTGAACCATCAATCATCCTATGGACACATTCCCATCTATAGAAACACCTAGGTACCCAATCATGATGCCACTTCTATGGGAGAATGATCTACATACAGGATGTACCAATGTCAACCCTACAATATCCTTTTACCAAGAAAATGAAGAAATGAGGCATGTAATCAAAGACTCAAGTACTATTACTAACCATTATATTCTTAAACATTGATTCATTGACTTAGTGTACGTTTTACCAAAAATAAAGACACTAGGTGTCATGAGGGAGGGAGGAATGGGAAGAACAAAAAATAAGAATTTTCTAACAACAAAATTGAGATTTGCAGAGCTACCAGATCCATGAAATTCATAATGCATCTCATTCCTCAAGCTTTAATTCTTTGACATCCCCTTGGCTCCTCTTCATTCATAAATGTTTTTATTTTTCTTTCTTAAAGCTTCATACAAAAGAAAGGTCAGTACTATGGGTGGCTCTTACTACAACGCAATAATATTTAGAAATTTAATCAATGTATTTGAATGATCTATATCATGTACTCTAAAAATAACAAAAGAAAACAATCTCTTATGCATGCAAAAGTATGAAATTCAAACCAATGCAAGAAAAATTGTTCCTTTGATAACTCCTTAGAAACGGTGCCAAAATTGACAAGCATTTTAGTTACGTTTCTAATTGCTCAGAAAGAAAACCAAAAGGGTGTGCATTTAATTATTAACCTGGGGCTTGTATGGAACTTGTGAATTATCAGGCAATGTATGCATATCACACTTTCTACTTTCATTAGTTTGTCTTGTAGTGTAGTATCAATAATTACTTTTGTAGATGGAGTATAGGTAGTCCACAAGCTTTGCAAGGTTTTACAAATTCAAAAGTAAAGTGATTAATGCTAATTGTGGGAAAGTAAACATGCCTACTAGAAATTAAATACACTTGCAGGAAATGAAAAGACCAATCCTTGCCAAAATAATCCATGTTTTGACCCAAACCAAAAAATGTAATCATGCATTGAACACATTTATTCAATAACATAGATAGATGCAATCCAATCTGAAATGACAACATGTCAACTAATCAATTGTGTAAATAAATTGATGTAAAACTAATTAAATACATAAGTAGATAAAATCACACAATAAGAAAATAATTATAGAAGTAAATAAATAAATTCTACATGAACAAATAACTAAGTTAAATTAAACAACCAAAAAGGGAGCTAACTAAATTATACAACATTGTTCTATTGGAGTGCACCCTGCCTCCATAGAACATAGTGTGGATATTTATCAACAATTGTTACATTGACATCATATATCAATTTAAATAACTAAGATAATTAAAAGAAATTAATATCTTATAAATATGTAAAGAAAAAAAAATATGCAAAAGAAGAGAGATATAAATTAAATTAATTAATCAAATCATAAACTATAAAAATTATAAACTATAATTAAAATAAAAAGCTTGATAATTAAATTATTTCAATATGATTAGGACAACTGCTTTTATACATAACATTTGTTCAAAAATAAATAACAATCATTAAATGAGATCCACAAGTTTCTCATATGGTTTGCTAACAATTAACAAACAATAAATATGTCTCCACAAATCTCCCATGTGATTCGCTAATCATTAGAAAACAATAAACAACTCATACATAATTCCAAAAGATTTATTAGCAACTCAATTAAGCATGCATAATATTGATCCAAATTGAAATAATGGAATAACAACTATGTAATAGCTTCAACTCAAGTTTCTAATCAACTCTAAGATTCCACTGGCTCATGGTTTCAATGTCTGGTTTTTTAGAGTTGCAACAGTGAGTTGTAGCACTAGAGTCACATCACTAAAGTTGTGGTAGTGAGTTACAGTGTAATTCTCAAGTTGTAGCAATGGTGTGAACTCGAGTTGCACCAACGACATGAACTAAAATTGCAACAACAAGAGTTGCAACAATAATGTGAATTGGAGTTGTAGCAGTGACATAAGTTGGAGTTGCAGTAGGGGGAGTTACAAAAATGGGAGTTGCAAAAACAACATGAACTAGAGTTTTAGCAATAGGTGTTACAAAAACAACGTGAACTGGAGCTGCAACAATGACATGAACTAAAATTGTAGCAATAGAGCTCAAAGTTACAATAAATATAACCAAAACATCCCCTATGGCAACATCACACCCTATACAAAAACATGTTTGGTACATCGTCTTTGCAAATTAACTCATAGATAAATGCAAATATGATATTTTTCTAATGTGTAATCATACATTCATGTAAAATACTAAAAACATGCAATGGAAAATATTTTATGTCTAAATCCCACATATAAGCATTAGAATGGACTAGTACAAGGTCATATACAAGTGAAAAGGAATTAATAATAAGGAAAAGAGGGTGTAAAAAAAGTCAAATTTGAGGTTTGTCAATGTTCTTGATGATGGGATAATAGATCAATTATGTTATTTATTTGTCTATTATTGATATGTAAATTTAGTATTTGTTTTTTCCTTAAAGCCAGTATGTATAGTCGTGATCCACATATAAGATTTTTATTAAACTTTGTAAATATAATCAAAATTAACTTATGGGTTTGGGAAAGAGAGAGGACAGAGACTATAATTTTTTTGTTCTTTATTGGTGAAGTTGAAGTGATGCTATGATAGAGAGATATTTATCATATAACGGAGCAACAAGCACATGACAAATGTAATTTGCATTCAATCTAGAAATAGAAATGATGATTTTTCTAAAAACATATTAGTTTTATGAAAATATAGTCATGTCAATTCATTTACTAAAAATTAAAATTTTTCATCTATTATCCACTCTATCCAATTCCATATTTAAATTTTCATTATCAACTTTTGCACTTTGAAAACCCAATTTTGTTGTTTTTGAATTCGATGTTAAGATTTTTTATTTCATATTACTTTGAAAACACGCCTATCTATAACTTGTGTTAAATCAAAATTAATCCAAGTGTAATGAAATGGACTTTTTTAATTAATTATTAAATTAATACATACATAACCCTACCTTTATTAGCCCTCTTTAATATATAATATTCAATTTTGGCTCTTTCAATACCTTCAAGATATTTTTAACCACCTTTAATCCTTGTTGGGATTCCCTTCTTTAAATTCACCCCAAATTGTCTTCGATGGTTGAAACATCCTTTTGGGCTCACTATTGGGACTCACCTTCCTTAACTTCAACCCAAATTTGTCTTAAGTTGTTGAAACATTCTTTCTAGATTATTGTTGGGACTCACTTTCATTAAATTCAATCACAATTTGTCTTAGGTTATTGAAACATCCTTTTTGGATCATTGTTTACTTGCACTTACCTTCTTCTATTTTCTTTTCTACCTACTAAGCTAAACATTTTATATTTTATGTTGTGTGCATGCAAAGTTTTTCTCCTTGTGATTTGGTCTTCCAGTACTATGTTCAACTATAACAATCTCAAGGAACATATACTTATTTTTCTACTCTTTGATGTGGTATGTCCTTCCCTTTTTGTATGGCATAGATTAAACACATGATATAACGGGTGTGGAAGCCTCATGCATACAAATTTTAGCACCAAGAATTTTACCCCTCCAACATTTATTTCAACTATAAATTTATACCCTCCTTCAAGTTCTTCATCCTCCACTTCAACTTTAATGTTTCTTGGCACTATTAATCTCTTGGGTTTTCGTCATGCAATCACTCCATCAAATTTTTTTGGTACTTCCTTCCCTCTTCTTTCCCTCTTCTCCCTTCTAGCATCCTCAAACTTGTGAAGAGTTTCCTCTCTCTATTTCTTTGTAGATGTATTAAGGATTAGATGGTTTTTTTACTTTCAATCTCACTTTAGGTTCTAAGATTCACCAATAGTTGATCCTCTTGGATATTAAGGAGAGACAGCGTTATGATATTTGTGTAGGTTTAGAGGTCAACATTTGTTGCTATTCAAAATCATTTCAGTCACCATTTGTTGGTTTGTTGTTATTATATGCTCCATATTTTCATTGATATTTGCATCTTTGTTACCTTCAAGGGTTTCAACCATACTGGATCCACATGATGATGATCAACAACTTCACTAACCCACGCTAAAGGAGGATATAAGAAATTGCAAGGTAGGAATTATCTCTTTTCCACTATGGACATTGTGATACATCTTTTGTTCATTGATTTTCTATGTTCTGTGTTTTTTTTGTCATCTATTTAGATTTGTATTCCATTTCAACATTTGCATATATATTTTGGAAAAAGGAAAACTAAGTTCTTTTTTTACAAGCAAAATATGTAAATAACACGTAAACTTAGAAGTCTTTCCATATAGTTAATTCATTAAATTGTTACATGTTATTTTCTTAGCTTTATTTCAAATTTGTTCGTTGGTTGTAAAGATCAAAGGAGGGTTTAAGAGATCCTAAATGAATCAATTATTTCGAAGGTATTTCATCCATCTGTAATTTGGGACACCAAATTATTTGTCTAATTTATTTTCTTTCATCTTTTAGTATCAAATCTTTTAATCTCAAACTAATTTATATTATTTAAATAAAATAAAATAAAACTAGAGTTTATCTTTATGTTTCCTTGGTTTATTTATTTCTAAATTTGGTTCAACTATATTGCTTGAGCTTCTAGATGAACTATGTGAAAATTTCCGAAACATCCAACATTTTGGGAGGACTTTCCACCCATTGGCAGGGGTACATGAAGCCTTAATAATATATGAAAATAGTTTACTGATAAATTCTATGGGGTCTTTAATAAAGGAAAGGGTATTCCCAACAAATGCCTAGAGCTTATCAACAAGAAATCGAGACTGGGCATAAGTGGTAGTTCCTATAGCACTAACAATTCATCTAACGAAGATGTTTCTCTTGTGGATTTTCGATTGGACATAGATCCTAGCGATTTGAGGGTTATGAGGGATAAGGAATTTTTGGATGAGGGTGATTTAATGGCCTTGGTAATAGAGTTAATAACTATATTGATAGGGGTCTTGGAGAGAGGTTTGTATGAGGTGGAAGCAAGAAGGTCAAGAAGTCTAGAATCATAGTCGAAGGACTTTGTGACAATCATCGCATTACCTTTATGATCTTTAAGAATGATGATATTGGGATTTTCATTAAAACAGTGAATGTATTGAAATTTATCTTTTGATAGGTTAAGTTTAGGGGGTTTAGAATGATGGAGAATTCTTCCACACTCTTAACGAATTTATTTGCCTTTGTCTATTAGAAGAATACATGTTACAGATTCTAAAGAGGAAAGAATCTCTTCCACTAGAATTTTAAGGGTATCTAGGGCAAAATTGGAACTCTTTTCTAAGGATCAGATGGCATTTGGGTCAAGCTTCCTGAAGGAGAGATTTAAGTAGTAAAAAGAAAAGAATTGAAGATGGGTCAAACTCCCCCACGGAGAGATTTAAGTAGCAACAAGAAAAGAATTGGAATCAAAAGGGGGGAGTTTAAAGTGGTTAAAAGAGAAATTTGTAAATAGTGCCAAGGTTGCTAATAAGGGAAGTGAAATTATCAATGTTCTCATGGATGGAATTTTCATTATTGATACTTAAAGAGTAATTATTATTACTAAAAGTAAAAGACACCTTTGAAATATGATTGGTGATTAACATAGGAGAGGAATTATCAAATCCTTTGGGAGGAAAAGAATTAGCATCTTGGAAAATATAAGAACAATTTGGATTATTATTAAAAATTAAAAGAACGTTAGAAGAAAATTCAATCTGGAAAATAGAGTTTTCACAATACAAGGGAGACATTTACAAATTGAGATAGGAACTAAAAGGAGAAAGCGTCCAATGGACAAAGATGGATGAGTTTTCACAATACAAGGGAGACATTTACAAATTGAGATAGGAACTAAAGGGAGAAAGCATCCAAAAATAGAAAAATAGATGTCATAGTGCCTATTTATCTAATTAATATCAAATTGGATCAAACTTTCCTCCATAAACAACATACACAAATCTTGTCCTTTAACTTTACATTAATTAATAATAAATTTTATATTCCTCTTTTCTTTCCATTTTCATAGTGTTTAAAATTTTATGTTAATAACCATTGATCAAATATATTAATACTTTTATAATTATCTGTCAGATATATAAATTTAATTATCTGCTGGATATAAAAATTTAGCCTATAAAGTGTCAGAATACTAATAACTTTGTCTAAATTGAATAACTAAATCCCACATCAATCGTGTACGTAAATAAACTAATAACTTTGTCTAAATTGAATAACTAAATCCCACTTCAATCATGTACGTAAAGGACCATGAATTCTATGCATCTCGTAATTTCTCTATTTTTCAAGTGCAAAATGTCTTCTTTAAAATTAACATCCAGTTTTTCCAAATATCCATGGCTATGGAGAATATGAAACAACATATTATTGCCATTGAATTACTTTAAGCGTGGAAAATAACAGTTAATTTTCACCCCTGTAATGGGAAAGCAAAATAAGTCACATAAAAGGCTGCCACATATACATTAGCAGATTAACTCAAACAAAGAAGAAGATCACTCTAAATCGCTCAGGGACATGAGGCACAGTTATTTTTGCAGCGCCAGACAAAGATACTGGATCAGGATCGACAAACATAAACATAAGAGAAATGTTTGAGCTTCCCCCTGTCTATCAGAGTTTTTGGAATATTACAGAATCTGCAATTTAGTTATGCTAAAATATTCATATTCCAGGGAATACAATCCATCAAATATTCCAATCCAACAAATACAATGGTGAAAATAATTTTTCACCTTTTGAATGAATCTATACCATTTTCAGCATCCAACTCCATCAATTTCAGCATTTGACTCGCTGGATTCCAATGCTGCCTCGTTCTAAAAGGGCCAAAACGTCGGCTGTAGCACTCTTCAAACTTTGATTGTTCAAGATTCTCAGAAGGAAGCGGAGGGTCATACTGCCTCTAGAGTGTCAAGAGCAGATTTCTTTGCATATATATGTCCTTTAGAGTACTAGTTTATTTCCTTTAGCCAAGAATAAGTTAGAGAAACTTTTCATGAGGAAATTTTGTAATGAGAAGGTATCTTTAACATTTGGCCCAGGATTTCTCTAAAATAATTGCATATTGTGCCCTGATTCTGTAGCTACAATGGCATTTGGCCAACCAGTTATAAACATGTGGTGTAGAGGAAGCTAAGGATTGTAGCTCTGCTTGAGTTTACAGTTGTTTATTGTGGAATCAAGGAAACAGGTATTAGAAGAAGAATCTTCCTTTTAGGAAGAGTTGGTCTATCCCTGAATCCTCGTCTTCCATAGATCAACCCTGCCATCATGGTTCTCTCCTCTATCCCTGTTTTGGTCACCCTTCCAATCTGCCCTTGCACTTCTAGGTGGGCGACTTTCTTTAAAAAACCTTGGAAATTCCAAGGGGACTTTTTCCAGGAACATTACGAAACAAGGTGATATAGTATTGAATAACTAAAATATATGTAGAAATGAATATTAGGACAGTGGAAAGCCGAAGAGGCAACCTTTGGATTCACAGGCAGACACTAACTAAATGCTGTACTATGGAATTATAGCATTTAGATGCAGGGTTGTTGTGAATATTAACATCTAGGGTCGACATGCCTGAATTTTATCAGAAAATTTCAGAGAGAAGAGTTGTAACTTCTAGCTCAAAATTGAACAATAGACCCTGAAGGCTTTCAGAAGATTATACAAATAAACAAAAGAACATTCAAATTATTTAGGTGAAAGTGGAAAATGCTCAGGGCAGAACCTGGACAGTGGAAAACCTCTCATTCAAACAAGATGAAAATGCTCGAAGGGACTCTGAGCAAGAAGCTAATAAGAGATGAATAAATGTACTTGTGGAGGAATGTTGTCAGAAAGAGGATGATCATAAACAGAAAGTGGACTTCGTTAATAGGATATATCAATCGAAAGACCTACGCAAATGGCAAGAGGATGAGAGTGCTTCCCTGCAGGAAGGAGATCAGACCTATGTTTACCAGTAACCTGATGTTGAGGCGCAGTACTAAGAAAACCTCAAGAAACACTTCAATTCAACCCGTTTCCTGAGAAACTAAGCCGATGTCCTGAAGAAGGTAAAAGCGAAGAACTATCTCCACTTAAAGCTAATTGTCAAAACCATTGAAGTCCCTAAAATTGGAAAATGTGAAAAAAATGGCTATTATATCCGTTCTGTTTTTGCTGGTTCCAAAGGGTTTGAATTTTGTCTTTCAGTAGGTAAAAGAATGGAAAGTATTTTGGTAAAGGTCCTGCTAACGGCTGGATGTAAAAACCATTGAAGTCCCTAAAACCCTCTCAAGCTAGAGTGAAAATCTGCTATAATCCAATAGAAAATGGCATAAAATGGGCATTATATTTGTGAAGTTTTTATGGGTTCCAAAGGGTTTAAATTTTGGCTTTCAGTAGGTAAATGAATGGCAAGTATTTTGGTAAAGGATCTGCTAAGGGCTGGATGTAAAACCCACCTAAATCCCTAAAAGCTTTCTCAAGCTAAAATGAAAATCTGCTATAATCCAATAGAAACTGGAATAAACTGTCCAGTATATTTGTTCTGTTTTTGTTTGGTTTCAAAGGGTTTAAATTATGGCTTTCCATGGGTAAACCGTAATATATTTGTTCTGTTTTTGTTAATTATGGCTTTCCATAGGTAAACAGTAAAGAATGGAAAGTATTTTGGTAAAGGTCCTGCTAAGGGCTGGATGTGAACACTGAATACTATGTATAGTATGGTTTTCTTTTTCCTTTCAAAATGGTTTCGTCATTACAGAACAACTGCTCATGCCGCCAACAAAAGGGGCTACTAAGTTTCAAAGCAAAAGAAAAGACCTGCAGGCGTATGACCAGAGAGATTTTAAAATTACCGTCAAACATGAGTCCCTCTCGGATACACTTTACCGTTGCAAACAGAGCACTGAAATAAAAACCATTCTCATCAACTATGCAAAATTAAATGTGTAAGCTATGCAAAATTTTATATCATATTTCATTTTACGGAGACTATACTGTGTTAAAAATACTAACGCTAATCAAATTAAATGTGTAAGCACTGAAATTAAATGTGTAAGCTATGCAAAATTTTATATCAGATTTCTTTTTACGGAGACTATACTGTGTTAAAAATACTAACGCTAATCATTGCTAGCGCAACCTGATGAATAAAAAAGAAAATAAGAAATGGACTGCAGATATTGGCATGAAAAGAAAGCGACTTTTATAAAAATTCAAATTCTGCACAGGAAAAGCATATCATAATTTTGCAAGTGAAGACCTCCATAATTAGTGAAAGTAATTAGTAGCTTTATAATGCATAATATTACTGATGTCAGTAGCATTTAGTGAAGTAAAACTACTGATCACATTATTATAATACAAGCTAATCAAGAGTTTTATCGGCTTTATGAACTTGTATCTGCACATACCATCATTAGTTGCAGATACCATCATTAGTTTCCTATGATCTTTAACTATAAAATTTGGAAATGTTCAGTGGTCAGAAAAATGCTCGACTGCCATAAAAAACTCTGGAGCCGTCCTTCTTTCCAGTGTCCAATTTGTTTTGCTTTGGCCTAGTGTCAGTAGCATCATCAGATACCTTGTTCTCAAGATCCATTGGAAGTTTCATCTTTGCCAATGACTCTGTAAATTGCTGCATACTCTTCATATACATATCAACTATCTGCTGCTGCACAACAGTCTCCTCAGGCTCAAGCTTTATACTTATAAGAGGCTTCGTGAACGTTATCTCCGACTCCCCTTCAGTCATCCTGGCTTCACTGCTTGACCCTGTCCCTTCCTTGTCTTTGTCCTCCTCCTTGGAAGAGGAAGTTTCAAGACGGTCACCTGAGACAGTACCATTTGCAGAGGTCGGTGTCTCGGGAGAATTGCCAGCTGTCTGAGTCCTAGCAGGTGATGAAATGTGGGAATGACAAGATTCCCCTGCGGAGATACTCTTGTGTTCACCGAAGTCATGGGAATTTTGGTCTTCACTTAAACTTGTCGTAGTAGAAGTTAAAATTCCCGTCTGGGATGAATTATCAGCATCATGTGTGTTCTGGTAAGCAAACAGGTGATTTTCTTGAGCTACTTGATGAGGATCTTCATGCTTCTCCTCTGATGTATTCAAGGACATGTCATAATCATCTTCTACACTAGGAGTTGCACCCAGATGTAAAAACGGAGCTCCAGAAAATTCATTGTGGTCCGCTACCATGTAATCATGCTTCGAATCATCCTCGGCTTTCCCACCAGTGGACGCCATCTTGAAATATTCAGAAACCAGCTGCTGATTCTCCCTTGCAACCTCCATGTCTGGGAACTCTATGTTATTGTAATCAGCAGGTCCCAAGTCCTCCGCACTGCGATCTAGCAGCACAACCTCTGAGCTTATAGACGACGGAGACAGCGCCAAATTGGAGCCAGAAAATGACGTCCCCTGACACTCGGACATAGCCGATCCATGATACAAAAGAGTCAAACGAACTGTGCCAGCAGGGGAATGAAACAGATCAGTAGAGGACAATGCAAAATCCTGCGTTAATTTACCCTTTCCAGCCACAGATGACAGAGGAACCAGAGCAAACCCTAGCAACTGATCTTCCAGGTAATTCTTCGCACGGCTCAACATCCACATCTCGCATTTCAGTACAGCATCCTCCTGTGTGATTTTAATCTGCAAGTTTTCATTAAACTCGGGATTTTTGCCACCACACTTTACTATTTTTGTGGGCAGAGCCTCATCAGGGTTGTATGTAAGCGAGAACTTTGCATACACATCTTGATTATCATAAATGCAGATATTGTGAATATTTCTGGCATGATGCACATAAACATCCAAAATGCCTGCAAACTCTGACCTGTCTTCTTCCCCCTCGCCTTCCCCCATCCCTTCTCCGCTTGTTCCAAGGCCGTAAGGGTACCGTCCAGAAGTCTGGCAGTATGAAGCCATTCAAGGCACCAAAATATAACCAGAAAACAGGAAAATTTAAAAGAAAAAATAAAAGAAATATGAAGAATCTAAATTGTCAAAATCGCAAAGGAACAAAACATAAAAGTCTAAATTTCTAAAGAGAAGTTTACGAAGAACCTAAGTTTTCAGGCTTCACTACTAGCTGAGCCTGAGCCTAAATTTTCAGACTTTCACCACAGAAAAGTAATTAAGTTTAAATTTTCAAGTTTTCACTAGCTAAGCCAAAATTCTCAAACTGTCACTACAAAGAACGGAACATAACTTTTAAGATTTTATGAATTTGCTAACCTGGCTTAAATTTTAGACTTCACTGCAGAAAAAAGGAAAAGAAAATATCAAAGTTTTAAGCTTTCACTACCTGAGGCTAAACTTTTGCTACAGAAAACGGAATACAAGTTTAAAGATTCTTAATCTTTTGCTACCTGTACATAACATTCAGCACAAGATAACGAGAGGCCACAAGTGCAGAGAACAAAACGGAAAAGATTAGGAGATGCACCAGAATTTTGAAACAAGAGAACAAAAATAAACGTCACCTAACATGAAAATTCAAAGACGTAAGCGCTAAGACAACCACTCTGAAGAAGTAAACACTAAAGCTGGACACTCAACTCACTTGGAGGTAGTACGACTCGATCGCTGGTCGACTGCAGAGCCTTCGATTGCAGAGAGAAAATGTTGATGGGTTTATGATGGTGTTGCTTCATCATAATTCCTCCGTTACGCCATTTCCCACTCCCTTTCTCTATCTTCGTCGTCTCAATCATCACCGGTGGCCCCCGGCCTCCCACCGGTGGTCCCTCCCCGCCTCCCTCTCCCTTGACTCGCCAGATGTATTATTTTTTAATGGTTTCGATTAAGTAATACGATTTAAATTTCTGATATATTTATTTATTTATTTACTCGGTTGGTAGTTCATAGTCGGTTAAAGTTGTGTTTGAATTAAAAATGAAATCCGTGGACATTAAGCAATTTCAAAGGCCATTTTAGTATTTATCCACTTTATCATATCATCATATAAACTGGGTAGGTAGAGTCAATAAAATGAGATGAGCAGGAAATTTGTGAATACACAGTATTTTATGTTTGTTTATGCTTGAATGTTGGTGTGTATGCTATTAAATTTAAATTTAATAATACTTTAGTATATATAATATTAAATGTTTTATAACTAAATGTATATGATTTTTTTTTTTAAATAAAAATCAAGTTTAGGGTTTAGGTTTGTTTTTATGTAAAAAGAAAAAAAAAAATTTACCTAACTCTTCCCAACACATCCATGAGAGTGAGGAGTTGAGTGACACTTACATTTATTTGTTCAAAGTTGTTTCATTGTTAACCTATAGATCTCGCGTTAATTTTTAGAGAAGTTTTAATTTATTTCAACAAAGGCTCCCCAAAACAATGATTTTCTTATAATTGAATAAAAACACTTGAACAAGATCTCGAAGAGCCCATAGACAGATTATTTTACATTTTACATAGACCCTAATCAAACAAAACTTCAACTTGTTTTCCAATATTGAAGATATCCCCATACTTTTGCCACTCCTAAAATTCTAATTATTATTTTAACTTATCAAAATGTCAAGATTTAATTACAATTTTGATAAAATTTGAAGATTTAATTATAATTATAATTAAAATACTTCGTAATTTATAAAAATATGTATCTTATTTAATTAAAGTTTTTAATATTTATTGAATTTTTTTAATTTCTATTTTATTATTTAATTTTCATTTTATTTAATAATTTAGTGTTAATGGAGAAAAAAAAATCATCATATCTCTTTATAGTAACTTGAAAAAAAATCAATTTACAAACCCAAGAAAGTAAATATAATCAAAATATTAATAATGCTCTAACCACACCATGTAAAATATTTGGATTAAAATTATAAGTAGTTGACAACAAAGTACTTCATGTTTTGTAAATTATGTGAATTCGTTTTTTTTTCCATAATGATTGTTATAATTCTTTTTTGAGTTGTGTTTAATTATCATGCCTAGCAGTACAACTAGCATCAAATTGATTACCTCGGCCATATTACTATGGTCATTCAACTGTGTTTACTTGTACCCTAGTCGAGTTATGGTTAAGTTATGAAGCTTTTGGAGATTGTTTCCAGCCTTACACTTAGCAACAAGGCCCTTGGGATCAAGGAAGGACCTATAGTTCTTCGATCAGTCTAAGTGATCGAAAGTGGTGAATGAACGATGGAGTTAGATGGAAACCACCTGCCACTTCTCGCACCTCCCAGAGCTCATTTGCCCTGCAAGCCGTAAGGGTTCTGTTCCGCTACCAGTTAGGGTTTCACCCATCTCTAAAAACGAATTTGTTCGAGGGTTTCCAAGAAGGGTTACCAGAGGTAGGGTTGGGTCACTTAGTTGCTCCAAATTTCATTGTAAACAAGGAGATTTTACAAGCAAGGATTTTGCACAGGTAATTACTTCCGTTTGACCTACTATGCTCAGTCCACAGTTCACTTCAGCCTCTCAGGTCGCAAATTATGGTTTTTCTCCAATACATGGCATTGGGCTTCCACGTCACCATGGGCTCTGCATGTATTAACGGTTGGATTTGAGCCAGAATATGGCTTCCAAGTAAATCCCTTCTAAAAGTTATGACTTCTAACTTACTCCTCGAATTTCTTGTAATGGCATATCAATTTTCTTTTGCTAGATTACAGAAGTGGCGAGGAATTGGATTGCTCCCTCTTAGGTTGGTCCTTCTCCCTTATTTTTTGAGTTCAACCCAAGTTTGATATCTATGTTTCGATAGAGCCCTACCTGTTCACTAACAACTTTTATCTCATGCTTACAAGTACCTAATCCATTACTCTACCTCTTAACGGCTACAAAATGTGAAAAGAATGACTGAGGGTTTTCTTCTCTGCCTTTCTTCCAAGTACTGATAAAGTTTCCATATCCGAGGGAACGTACCTTTTCTCACTTTGTGAGATATTTTCTAGGTTAATTAGTGGAATGGTCGCAAAGCAGATTTTCTAGAATAAAGTGTGAGCTGACTGTTGTCTTTTGACCCTGGTGGGTCGTATGTTTTATCCACTGTGATTGAACATTTTCCCTTTGGGAATAATTACTTAGATTTATGGCCTCGGGTCGGTTATAATATTTATGTTTTCTTTGGAAAGATGATTCCAATTGCAAGTGACTATTATTGTATTACCAAATTATTGTTTCATGGAAGAACTTTGTTATGCTTTCCTTAATTAAAGTTGGTTCTTTATTTTTATTTTTCCGAAGGTATACATAATTTTCTAGTTCTATATCTGCTATACAATAAGATTTCCAGTACTGGAGTTATTGTTTCTTTAACAGTTTAATCTCGTATTTTAGTTTTACAAATTCACATCAAGAAAACATTATTTCCAACTTAACATTATCTCAGTTGAGAATTATGGTCGTAGTATGGTTATGTTTATCTGCACAATCTCTTTTTGTTTTGGGGTTTTTATTCTTTAATTTCCATAACTTATTTAATAATGGGTGTTTGGTAATGCAACAATATGGAGGAAAGAGGGACTATCTCGAGGCTACTATGATGGTTGAGCCAGGAGACTAACCCCAAGCTCCTTCCAAATGGAAAATACTACATATTTCCGATATATAATTAACCTAACCTTCCCTCTATTTACCTATCTTCTTTATTCGTTACCTACTGCACACAAAACCTAGCAAACCGTGTCCTGAGTTGATAAATTATCCAGGGCTAATATGTCTTCAAAGATACTATGTCCATTTACTTGATCGAAGCACTTAACATCAATAACTTAAAGAAAATGCAACTAGCTTTTTCTGTTAGCACAAGACCTAAATTATGTAGTATTTTACCAGTATTAGTCAAGAATCTATTTTGAAGGAAAAATAATAATAAATAGAGTTCAGTGGTACTTATCTGTTTCCATAGTTAGCTTACATAAGGGTCACAACACCACATGAAAAGCAATTCTTTCCCCCCTACCAATGAGATCAGTCTCAGCATTGCATCTCCCCCTGAGCTATCCTCACAGGCAAGGTATTTTCCTGTAGATAATAAAGCACAGATAAATTTTCTAGTGACTATCTGGTCCCAACCAGACTTAGCAGAGGCCGATTCTATTGTTCACACAGGTCTATCTAGCCAACCAGAATGGAAGTCTACCTTAGTACTTTATTCCAATTGTTGCAGTTCTTCTCCTACAGGTCACCTCAAGTTCATTGTACCCTCTCGGTTTCCTTTTCTGGGAACTTTTATTTCTCAAGGAGAAGTCATGGGCAGGTAACCGCCTAGCCCATAATCATCCAATTACCCTAACATGTGAGGCTTATTCAACATTACTTTCCAATGTGACTGCGTCCATGATCCTTGCATAAGCATTTATATAATTCATAAATAAAATTAAATGCTTCCTAATTATTATTTGACCTTTACAAGGTCTGCAAAATATCATAATGTCTTTAACTGTAGTAATTTAATATTTACAAGTTGACAGGGGATGTTACATCTCTCCCCCCTTGAGAAAAATATTGTCCTAGTGTTTTTGTGTCCTCAAAACAGGCATGGGTATGCTTCCCTCATAAATTCTTCATCCTCCCAATTAGCCTCTTCTGAACTAAAGTGCCTCCACTGCACTTTAAGCTAGGTGATAACTCGCTTTCGCAACATTACTTCTCTATGATCGCGTATATGTAGGGGTTCGACCAAGAACTCGCCATTCAATTCAACCTACAATCATAGTCATTGAGTTATTTGTTAGTATTTTTTATCAATCAACACACACACACACACACACACACACACACATATATATACTACTTATTAATTGAGTTACCTATATATCATACCAATTGATAACATGTCTAGGATCATATATATATATATATAAAACACAAAAACATGAAAGTCGTTATGTACACATATGTGGTTGGGAAAAGCTAGCTAATAAGCCACCGGCACTATTCGAGCCAAAATCTGAAAAGGACCACAAAACCGGGGGGCTAGCTTGACATGAAGTCCCAAACGCAAGGTGATTTTCTTAGGTTTTACTAGTACATACATGTGGTCCCCAACTTGAAATTATTGGTAGCTTCACTTTTAATTAGCATACGTTTTTTGTCTGTCTTGAGCATCCTTCAAATTCATCCATACTTTCTTACTTCTTCCTCTATTTCTTCCAGCATATCAGGTCCCAACATTAATTTGTCTTCAGAGCCACCCAAATTTATAGGTGTCCTACATCTGTGTTTATAGAACACCTAAAATGGGCTCATCTTTAGGGAGGTGTGATAGTTGTTAATGTAGGAAAAATCTACCAAGTGTATATAGTCCTCCCACTTAGTTGGTTGTTGCATCACATACATTCTTAGCATATCCTCAATCACTTGATTCACTTGTTTAGTTTGCCCGTCTGTTTGAGGGTGATATGAAGTACTAAACTGTACTTGGGTACCTAGTCCCTCAAACAAAGCCCTCCAAAAGGCAGATGTAAATTTTATGTCCCTATCAAAAATTACCACTTTTGGTATCCCATGCAACCTGAAAATCTCTTTCATAACTATATTAGCAATTTGAACCGTTTTAAAGGTAGATTGCACTGGAATGAAGTGAATGGACTTACTCAATTTATCTACTACTTCCATTATAGGGTCGTTCTGTTTCTTGGTCTTAAGTGGGCCAGTGATAAAATCAACTGTGATAATCTCCCACTTCCATTCTGGAATAAGCAATGGGTGGATAAATTCGATTGGGTGTTGGTGTTCAGTCTTCACTTGTTGACATTCCAAGCACCTAACTAAATATTTAGCCACTTCTTTTTTCATGCCCAGCCAAAAGTACTATTTTCTTAACGGAGTGATCAATTTTTGATAGTCATGATGTGTTGCATAAGGGCTTTTATGGTACTCATCTAGAATTAATTGCCTGATGCTTGATTGGGGACATACATTATGTTCCGATAAATCAACATGTTTACTTTATTTACCTCATATCTGAGTTGTCATTCACTATTTTTTGGATTTTGTGCTTGCTACCACAAGTATCAGTATTCAGGATCCCTTTGAGTAGCCTCTTTAATTTATTCTTTAAAGGTAGTTTCTACTTCACTAAAGGAAATTTCATAAATAAAATTCAACATCTCGCTTAAGGTGTTTGCTACTCGATTGTCCTTTCCTTTTAAATGTTTAATTTCTAACTCAAATTCACTCAGAAAAGAAATCTAGCGTGCTTGGCAAGCATTCAAAGTAGGTTGTTTAAAATAATTAGTTAAACTGTTGTGATCAATTATCAATAGAAATCTTTTCCCAAGTAAATAGTGTCACCATATTTTTAATGCATGAATCACTGCTATTACCTCCAAATCATAAGCTAAGTATTTATGTTCATGTTCCTTTAGATTTTGGGACTCATAATCTACCACTCTGCCCTCCCACATCAACACTCCCCTTACACCCTCCTTACATGCATATGTAATGACAATAAACTCCTTGTCTGGGTCAACAATTCTTAAAATGGGGGCAATAGTAAGTAAGTGTTTTAACCAATCAAAACTATTTTGACACTCAACTGTCCACTTGAAAGTTCTTCCTTTCATTTGTAAAGAGGTAACGGGATATGCCACCTTTGAGAATCCTTCAATAAACTACCTATAGTACCCAGACAGCCCCATGAAAGATATTATATCAGCCACACTCTTAGGAACTGGCCATTCCATTATAATTTTTATCTTTTTCGGGTCTACAACGATTCCATATTTAGTAATGACATGTCCTAAATATTGAATTTTTTATTTGAAAAATTCACACTTACTATATTCACATACAATTGATTTTCTCTTAAGGTTTGCAAAACAATTTGCAAATGCTTTTATGCTCCTCCATATTTTGTGAATAAACAAGTATGTCATCTATAAAGATAAAAACAAATTTGTCCATATATTAATTAAATATGTTGTTCATGAGACATATAAACATTGTTGGAGCGTTAGTTAGTCTGAAGGCAAAAACTACAAATCCATAGTGCCCATAGCAAGTTCTAAAAGCTATTTTATATATATCTTCCTCCTTAATTCTTATTTGGTGATACCTCGAACGTAGGTCAATTTTAGAGAATACTGTTGCCCCATTTACCTGATCAAATAAATCATCATTTTGGGGTAAAGGGTACTTATTCTTAACCATTAGCTTATTTAGTTGTTGGTAATCAATACACAGTCGTAAAGTGCCATCCTTCTTCCTAACAAAAAGTATTGGAGCTCCCCAAGGCGATAGACTTGGGCGAATGTATTTCTTATCACATAACTCTTGTAATTGCATTTTAAGTTCAGTCAATTTTGGGACGCTCATGCAATAAGGTGCTCTAGATACAGGAGCAGCTCTTTAAACAAGTTCAATGGTAAAATATATGTCCCTTTTAAGAGGCAGTCCAAGAATATCTTTAAGAAATACATCGGCAAAGTCTTTTACAATAGGAAAATTTTCTAAAGTGACAATCTTTTCTTTTGAATTTGTATACCCCACTTGTATTGCATAGATTTGACACCCCTTTCTAATACATTTTTCCAACTATGAAACTGTAATTGATCCTAGTTTTAGGGGTATTTTTACTCCTTGAACTTCTTGTCTCATACCTTCTTCATTCAGGCAACTAATTGCTTTGTCTTTACAATTTATTAGAGGTGAGTGCTTTTCCAGCCTGTCCATGCCTATTAAAATGACATATGATCCTAGGGGTAAAACATTTAATTTCACTATTATTGGCTAGATTGGGAGCTCTACGGGACAACTGTCTACCTTAGCTAGTACTCTTCTTTTAGCCCCTAAGGCTAGTTGTACCAGCCATGGACTTTTAAATTTGATGGTTTGCAAATGATATTTTTCTACTATCTTAGGACTTATATAACTTAGACTAGCCCTTGGATGAATTAAAATAGACACAGTTTGGCTGCAAATTTTACCTTCAAACTCCACCATAGTTGGTTGGTACTATGCATGGTGATCTTCTAGTGAAGCATTAATTCTAGGCAAACTCCTTGTTACTTTCCCTATTGTGGATGCTTCTTGAATTTGTGCAACTTGATCTGTCCATTTTCGGTAAGGGAAATTTTTAACATAATGTGGTCCACGATATCACTAGCATTGTAATGGAGGTCTAGCTATTGGTTCCAGCTAAAAATTCCTAGGTTGTTCAGTATATTTTAACTCAATTGGCAACTTAGACTTTTATTGGGTCCTACCTGCATTTTTGTTCTACTGATTTTTGTAGGAGCCTTTAAAATTTGTAGATTTCAACCCTTTAACACCCTGTGAAGGTTTGTGCCCTTTCTTTTCAGTCCAATTTTTGCTTCCATCTCCCTTCTGCTTCATCTGCTGGTAACATATTCATGTCTTTCTAATAACTTCGTCCATAGTTTTAGGGTTGTCAAATTCCAAACGTTCCTTCATGAATATAGGCAAGCTACTGATAATTCATTGGAATTTCACCTTTTCCTCACTTATGTAAGGAATATATCATAGCAAGGATGTAAATTTTGTTATAAAATCACCCATAGAAAGTTTCCCCAACCGAAGATCATGAAATTCCTTTGCTTTTTCATCATAAAATAGTTTAGTTAAGTATTTTTCCTTCAAATGTTTCTAGAAATTTTCCTAAGTTACTTCCTGTTCATCAATTCTGTGTACTATTTTCACTTCTTCCCACCATAAGGTGGTTTTGCCTTGCAACTGATAGATTGTCAATCAAGCTTTCAGATTATGATTGTATTCATAGATTTGGAAATACTTATTCATATTTATGAGCCAGGATTCAACAACCTCTTTTTGTTCACCATCGAATGTTGGGGGTTTAATTTTCTTAATTTGAATTTCTATCTCTTTGGTCCCTTATGATATAAACATTATCGGATTCCTCCTCATGGTTTTCTTGGTCTCCTTCCAATTTTGGGTTATTATCTCTTTGCCTTTGTGCCCTAGTCTTGTTTCCATGATCTGGACTTGGAACATGATGTCAATGTTTTTGTCTGTTTGAAAGGATTTTCATAATTTTCTCCCGTTCTTGCATCCACCTCTCACTATTGGCTCTTAACCTTGCCATTTCTCTATTCAATTCTTGTACTATCTCAAATAATGCAACGTTAGTATTTCGAGATTCCTCCCCTAGTTGCACCCACATCTCAGGGTTAGATTCTGTAAATGGTATTGGACCAACTCCTATTGTTGGTCTTATAGGTGTAGGCCTGACTCTCCTCATAATGTCTCCTTTCTTTCACTCTATTGACATAATAAATTTTTTTATTCTCTTGTCTGCCCAGATAGGCCACAACATTGAAATGTGGCTCTCATACCACTTGTCACATCTCCCTATAGTAACTTAAAAAAAAAAAATTGATTTACAAACCCAAAAAAGTAAATATAATCAAAAAATTAGTAATGCTCCAAGCACACCGTATAAAATTTTTGGATTAAAATTAGAAATAGTTGACAATGACAATAATTCATGTTTTGAACATTCTGTGAATTCTTTTTTTTCTTCCATAACAATTGTTATAAGTATTTTTTTGAGTTGTGTTTAATTATCACGCCTAGTAATACAATCAGCATCAAACAAATTACCTCGGTCATGTTACTGTGGTCATTCAACTATGCTTACCTGTACCCTAGTCGAGTTATGGTTAAGTTCTGAAGCTTTTGGAGATTGTTTCCAGCCTTACACTTAACAACAAAGCCCTTGGGATCAAGGAAGGATCTATGGTTCTCTGATCAGTTCGAGTGATTGAAGGTGGATAATGAATGGTGGAGTTAGATGGTGGCCACCTACCACTTCTTGTGCCTCCTGTAGCTCATTTTCCCTACTAGTTGTAAGGATTTTTTTTCTATCGGTTAGAGTTTCACCCATCTCTAAGAACAAATTTGATCGGGGGCTTCCAGGGGTAGGGTTGGATCGTTTATCTACTCTAGATTTCATTGAAAATAAGGAGGTTTTATAGACAAGGCTTTTGCACAGGTACGTTCTTATGTTTGACCTATTGCGCTTAATCCATAGTTCACTTCAACCCCTCACATCGCTAATTATAGTTTTTCTCCTGTACAGGGCATTGGGCTTCTACCTCACCATGGGATCTGTAGGTGCTAACAGTTGGGTTCAAGCCGGAACATGGCTTCTAGGTAAACCCCTTCTAAAAGTTGTTGCTTCTAGCTTACTCGAATTTTTTGTAATGGCATATCAATTTTATTTTTCTAGGTTTGTGGAAGGGAAGAGGAGTTGGATTTCTCCTTCTCAGGTTGGTCCACCTCCCTTATTTTTTGAGGTCAACCCAATTTTGATATCTATGTTTCGAAAGAGCCCTACCTGTTCATTAACTACTTTTATCTCATGCTTGTAGGTACTTAATCCATTACTCTCCCTCTTAATGACTACAAAATGTGAAAAGAATGACTGAGGGTTTTCTTCACCCCCTTTCTTCTAGGTACTGATACAATTTCCATATATGAGGGAACAAAGCTTTTCTCACTTGGTGAGATATTTTTTAGGTTAATTAGTGGAATGGCTGCAAAGAAAATTTTGTAGAATAAACTATCAACTTATTGTTGTCTTTTGACCCTATTGGGTCATATTTTTTGTTCACTATGATTGAAAATTTTTCCTTTGGGAGTAATTACTTGGACTTATGGCCTCAGGCCAGTTACAATCTGTATGTTTTCTTTTGAAAGATGCTTCCATTTGTAAATGATTATTATTGTATTAATGACTTGTCGTTTCATGGAAGAACTTTGTTATGCTTGCCTTAATTAAAGCTAGTTTTTTTTTTTTTTTTTTTTTGAAGGTATACATGACTTTATGGTTCTATGTCTACTATACAATAAGATTTTCGTTACTGGAGTTATTGTTGCTTTAACAGTTTAATCTCGTATTTTAGTTTTACAAATTCACATCAAGAGCATTATTTCCAACTTAACATTATCTTAGATGAGAATTATGGTCGTAGTATTGTTTTGTTTATCTACACATTCTCTTTTCTTTTTGGGGGTTTTCGTTCTTTAATTTCCATAATTGCTTTAATCATGGGTGTTTGGTCATGTGACCATCTGGGGGACAGAGCGTAATGGTTGGGTCGGGAGACTAACCCCAAGCTCATTCCATATGGAAAATACTACATATTCTGGTATACAATTAACCTAAGCTTCCCTATATTTACCTATCTTCTCTGATCGTCACCTACTACACACAAAACCTAGAAGGCCTTGTCTTGAGTTGATAAGTCTGTCACGGTTAATTTCTCTTCAATGAGATTGTGTCCATTTATTTAATCAAAACACTTAACATCAATAACTTAAAGAAAATGTAACTAGCTTTTTCCGGTAGCACGAGATCTATTTTATGCATTTTTTTACTAGTATCTGTCAAGAACCTATTTTGAAGGAAAAAAAATAATAAACATAGTTATGTGGTACTTATCTATTGCCCTAGTTAGCTTACATAAGGGTCACAACACCACACAAAAATAAATTCTTTTCCTCCCTACCAATGACATCAGTCTCAACACTACATCTCCCCTCGAGTTATCCTTACAAGCAAGGTATTTTCCTATAGACAATAATGCATAGATAATTTTTTCAGTGACTATCTAGTCCCAACCAGACTTAGTTGAGGACATTTCTATTGTTCACATGGATCCATTTGGCCAACTAGCATGAAATTTTGTCTTAGTACTTTTTTCCAATTGTTGAAGTTCTTCTCCTTCAGGTCACCTCAGGTTCACTCTACCCTCTCGGTTTACTTTTCTGAGAAATTTTATTTCTCAATAAGTTATGTGCAAGTAAGCAACTGGACCTTAACCATCCTACTACCTTGACCTATGTGGCTCATTCGACATTAATTTCCAATGTGACTTTGTTCATGATCCTTGAATAAACATTTATATATTTCATAAATAAAATTAAATGTCTCCTAATTATTGTTTTCCCATTACAAGGTTTGCAAAATATCATAATGTCTTTAACTACAATAATTTAATATTTACAAGTTACCATGGGATGTTACAACTCTCCCCCCTTGAGAAAAACATTGTCCGAGTGTTTTCATGACTTCAGAACAAGCTTGGTTATGCTTCCCTCGTAAATTTTTCATCCTCTCAGGTAGCCTCTTTTGGGATGAAGTGCCTCCACTACACTTTAACTTGGGTAGTAAATCACTTCCATAACATTACTTCTCACTGATCGAGTATACGTATGGATTCGATGAGGAAACTCGTCGTTCGGTTCAACCTACAATCACAGTCATTGAGTTATCTATTAGCCTTTTTTATCAATCGACAAATATATAATATAAATATATATATATATATATATATATATATATATATATATATATATATATATATATTTCTTACTAATTGAGTTACCTATATATCTTTCCCATTGATAACATGTTTAGGATTATATATATATATTTCTTTAACATAGAAATATGAAAGACATTATGTACACGTATGTGGCTGGGCAAAGCTAGCAGATAAGCCATTGGCCCAGTTCAGGCCAAAATATGAAAAGGACCACAAAACTGGGGGTTTATCTTGGCACAACCTCCCCAATGAAAGGTGTTTTTTGTAGGTTTTACTTGTACATACATGTGATCCCCAACTTGAAATTCTCGGTAGCTTTTCTTTTTATCATGATAATTTTTATATCTATCTTAAGGAACCTTCAAATTCATCCTTACTTTTCTTACCGCTTCCTCCATTTCTTCCAACATATCATGTCACATCGTTAATTTGTCTTCGGGGCAACCCCAATGTATAGGTGTCGTACATTTGCGTCCATATAACACCTCAAATGGGATCATCTTTAGGGAAGCGTGATAGTTGTTATTGTAAGAAAGTTCTACCAAGTGTATATAGTCCTCCTACTTAGCCAGTTCTTGCATCACATACATTCTCAGCATATCCTCAATCACTTGATTCACCTATCCAATCTTCCCATCTCTTTGAGGGTGGTATGCAGTACTAAACTATACTTGGGTACCTAGTCCCTCAAACAAATCCCTCCAAAATGTAGATGTAAATTTTACGTCCCTATCAGAAATTACCACTTTTGGTATCCCATGCAACCTGAAAATCTCTTTCATAATTATATTAGCAATTTGAACCATTTTAAAGGTAGATTACACTACAATGAAGCGAGCAGACTTACTCAATTTATCTACTACTACCATTATAGATTCATTTTGTTTTTTTGTCTTAGGTAAGACAGTTATAAAATCAAGTGTGATAATCTCCCACTTCCATTTTGGAATAGGAAATGGGTGGAGAAATCTGGCTGGGTGGTGGTGTTCGGTCTTCACCTGTTGATATTCCAAGAACCTAACTAAATATTCAACCACTTATTTTTGCATGCCCGCCCAAAAGTACTCTTTTCTTAACTCAATGATCAATTTTTGATAACTAGGATGGGCCATGTAAAGGCTTTTATGGTACTCATCTAGAATTAATTGTTTGATGCTTACTTGATTGGGGACATTATTTTGTTACGATAAATCAACATGTTTTCTTTATTTACCTCAAATCCCGGATGTCATTCACTTTTGTTTGGATTTTGTGCTTGTTGCCACAAGAATCGATATTCAAGATCCCTTTGAGAAACCTCTTTAATATATTCTTTAAAGGGAGTTTCTACTTCACTAAATGAAACTTCATAAACAAAATTCCTCTTCATGCTCAAGGTATCTGCTACTCTATTCTCCTTTCCTTTAAAATGTTTAATTTCAAACTCAAATTCACTCAGAAAAGAAATCCAACATGCTTGCCGAGCATTCATAGTAGGGTGTTTAAAATAATTAGTTAATTTTTTGTGATCTGTCATCAATAGAAATCTCTTCCCAAGTAAATAGCCTCACCACATTTTTAATGCATGAATCACTGCTATTAAATCAAAATCGTAAGCTAAGTATTTATGTTCATGTTCCTTCAGTTTTTTAGACTCATAAGCTACAACCCTACCCTCCTGCATCAACACTCCCCCTACACCTCCTTATAGGCATCTGTACAAACAATAAACTCCTTGTCTAGGTCAACAATTCTTAAAATAGGGGAAGTAGTAAGTGAGTATTTTAACAAATCAACTTTTTTTTGACACTCAATTGTCTATTTGAAATTTTTTCCTTTATTTTGTAACGAGGTAATGGGATAAGCCACCTTTAAGAATCCTTCAATAAAACGCCTATAGTACCCAACCAGCCCCATCAAATATCTTATATCAAGCACACTCTTAGGAATAGGCTATTCCATTATAGTTTTTATCTTTTTAGGGTCTAGAATGATTCCATCTTTGGTAATGACATGTCCTAAATATTGAATTTGTTCTTTGAAAAATTCACACTTACTGTATTCCACATACAATGGATGTTCCCTTAAGGTTTACAAAACAATTTGCAGATGTTTTTTATGCTACTCCATATTTTGTGAATAAACGAGTATGTCATCTATAAAGATCAACACAAATTTGTCCAGATATTGATGAAATATATTGTTCATGAGACACATAAACATTGCTCGAATGTTAGTTAGTCCAAAGGGAAAAACTACAAATTCATAGTGCCCATAGCGAGTTCTAAAAGTTGTTTTGCATATATCTTCCTCCTTAATTCTTATTTAGTGATACCTTGGGCACAGGTCAATTCTAGAGAATATCATATCCCCCTTTACTTGATCAAATAATTCATCAATGTGGAGTAAATGGTACTTATTATTAACCATGAACTTATTTATTTGTCGATAATCAATACACAACTGTAGTGTGTCATCGTTCTTCCTAACAAAAAATATTGGAGCTCCCTAAGGCAACACACTTGGGCGAATGTGTTTCTTACCAAGTAACTCTTGTAACTTCATTTTAAGTTTAGTCAGTTTTGGGACATTCATCCAATAAGGTGCTCTAGATGTGGGAGAAGCTCCTGGAACAAGTTCAATGATAAAAGTTGTGTCCCTTTTAGGAGGCATTCTAGGAATACATTTAGGAAAGACATAAGAAAATTCTTGTACAACAGGTAGACTTTCTAAAGTGGCAGTCTTTTCTTTTGAATTTGTATACCCCACTTGTACTGCATAGATTTGACACCGCTTTCTAATACATTTTTCCAACTGTGAAGCTGTAATTGGTCTTAGTTTCAGGGGTCTTTTTACTCCTTGAACTTCTTGTCTCATACCTTCTTCATTGAAGTAACTAATTGTTTTGTATTTACAATTTATGAGAGACCAATGTTTTTTTAGCCAGTCCATGCCTATTAAAATGTCATACGATCTTAGGGTAAAACATTTAAGTTCACTATTATTGGTTGGCCTGCCAGCTCTATGGGATAGTTGTCTACCTTAGCTAGTACTCTTCTTTTAGCCCCCATGGCTACTTGTACCAACCATGGATTTTTAAATTTAACGATTTGCAAATGAAAATTTTCTACTGTCTTAGGACATATATAACTTAGAATAGCTCCTGGATCAATTAAGATAGACACAATTTCGGCTGAAAATTTTACATCAAATTCTACCATGGTTGGTTGGTACTATGCCTGGTGATCTTCTAGTGCAACATTAATTTTGGGAAAAATCCTTACTACTTCCCCTATTGTAGATACTTCTTAAATCTGTGCAACTTACTTTGTCCCTTTTCGGTAAGGGGAATTTTTGACATAATGTGGTCCCCTACATCCCCAACATTGCAATGGAGGTCTATCTGTTGGTTCTAGATTGGGCTTGCTAGGTTATTCAATAGATTTTAACTCATTTCGTAACTTAGACATTTATTGTGTCCTACTTGCATTTTTGATCTATTGATTTTTGTAGGAGCCTTTAAGATTTGTAGATTTCAACCCTTTAACAGCCTGTGAATGTTAATGCCCTTTCTTTTCAGTCAACTTTTTGCTTCCATCTCCCTTCTGCTTCATTTGTTGGTAACATATTCATGCATTTATAATAACTTCGTCCATAGTTTTAGGGTTATCAAATTTCAAATGTTCTTTCATGAATATAGGCAAAGTACTGATAAATTGATGGACTTTCACCTTTTCCTCATGCATGTAGGGAACATATCATAGAAATGATGTAAATTTTGTTATAAAATCATCCATAGAAAGTTGCCCTAGATGAGGATCATGAAATTCCTTGTTTTTTTTGTCATAAAATCGTTCAGTTAAGTATTTGTCCTTAAAATGTTTTTGGAAATTCTCCCAAGTTACTTCTTGTTCATCAATTCCCCGTACTGTTTCACTTCTTCCCACCATAAGGTGGATTTTCCTTGCAAGTGAGAGATTGCAAGTCAAGCTTTCAGATTGTGATCGTATTCATAGATTTGAAAACACTTATTCATATTAATGAGCTAGGCTTCAAAAACCTCTTCTTGTTTACCATCAAATGTTGGGTGTTTAATTTTCTTAAACTCTCCCTACAATTTGATTTTTTGTCTCTTTGGTCCCTTATGATCTAAAACATTATCATATTCCTCCTCATTATTTTTCTTGGTATCCTTTCTCTAGCTTATCATCTATTTTCCCATGTGTCCTAGTCTTATTTCCATGATTTAGACTTGGAACATGATGTCAATGGTTTTCTCTGTCTAAAAGGCTTTTCATAATTTTCTCTAGTTCTTGCATCAATCTCTCATTATCTGCTCTCAACCTTTCCATTTCACTCTTGAATTCCTGTATTGTCTCAAATAACATAACATTAGTATTTCAAGATTCCTCCCCTGGTTGTGCCCACGTCTCAGGGCTAGTTTTTATAAATGGTACTGGACCTTCTTCTATTGTTGGTCTTAATAGTGTAGGCCTAGCTCTCCTCATTATGTCTTCTTTCTTTCACTCTGTTGACACAATAAATTTTGTTATTCCCTTGTCTACCTAGATAGGTGACAACATTGAAATGTGGCTCTGATACCAATTGTCACATCTCCCTATAGTAATTTAAAAAAAATTGATTTACAAACCCAGGAAAGTAAATATAATCAAAACATTAATAATGCTCCAAGCACAATATGTAAAATCTTTGGATTAAAATTATAAACAATTGACAACAATAATACTTCATTTTTTGAACATTGTCTGAATTTGCTTATTTTTTTCCATAACAATTGTTATAATTCTTTTTTTTAGTTGCATTTAATTATCATTCCTAGTAGTGGAGCTAGCATCAAACTGATTGGCTTGGTCATATTACTATGGTCATTCAATAGTGATTACATGTACCCTAGTCGAGTTATGGTTAAGTTATGAAGCTTCTGGAGACTGTTTCTAACCTTACACTTGGAAATAAGGCCCTTGGGATTGGGGAAGGATCTACAGTTCTTTGATCACTCTGAGTGATCGACGCTGGAGAATGAATGGTGGAGTAAGATGGCAACTACCTACCACTTCTTGTGCCTCCCGGAGCTCATTTTCTCTCCTAGTTGTAAGGGTTCTATTTTGCTACTAACTACGGTTTCACCCATATTTGAGAACGAACTCGATCAGGGGCTTCTGAGAAGGGTTATCAAAAGTAGGGTTGGGTCGTTTAGCTGGTCCAAATTTCATTGGAAACAAGGAGATTATACAGGAAAGGATTTTACACAGGTAAGTTCTTCCGTTTGACCTATTGCGCTCAGTACACAGTTCACTTCATCCCCTCAAGTCGCTAATTATGGTTTTCTCCTGTACAGGGCGTTGGGCTTCCGCCTCACCATGGCATTCATAGGTGTTAACAGTTGGGTTCAATCCGAAACATGGCTTCTAGGTAAACCCCTTCTAAAAGTTGTGCCTTCTAGCTTACTCCTCAAATTTCTTGTAATGGCATATCAATTTTCATTTGCTAGGTTTACAGAAGGGGTGATGAATTGGATTGCTCCCTCTCAGGTTGATCCTTCTCCCTTATTTTTTGAGGTCAACCCAATTTTTATATCTATGTTTCGACAAAGCGCTACTTATTCATTAACAACTTTTATCCACCTTTTATCTCATGCTTGCAAGTACCTAATCCATTACTCTACCTCTTAACGACTACAAAATGTGAAAAGAATGACTGAGGGTTTTATTCTCCGCCTTTCTTCGAGGTACTAATATGGTTTCCATATCTGAGGGAACAAAGCTTTTATCACTTTGTGAGATATTTTCTAGGTTAATTAGCAGAATGGCTACAAAGTAGATTTTGTAGAACAAAATACCAGCTTGTTGTTGTCTTTTGACCCCATTGGGTCTTATTTTTTGTTTACTGTGATTGAACGTTTTCCCTTTGGGAGTAATTACTTAGACTTATGGCCTCGGGTCGGTTACAACATGTATGTTTTTTTTCGAAATATGCTTACATTTGTAAATGACTATTATTATATTATCGACTTGTTGTTTCACGGAAGAACTTTGTTACGCTTTCCTTAATTAAAACTAGTTTTTTATTTTTATTTTTCGAAGGTATACATGATTTTCTAGTTTTATGTCTGCTATACAATAATATTTAATGTACTGGAGTTATTGTTTCTTTAATAGTTTAATTCATACTTTAGTTTTACAAATTCACATCAAGAAAGCACTATTTCTAGTTTAACATTCTCTCAGGTTAGAATTATGGTTATAGTATTATTTTGTTTATCTACACGGTCTCCTTTTGTTTTGGGGTTTTCGTTCTTTAATTTCCATAACTTCTTTAAATATGGGTGTTTGGTCATGTGACCATTCCGAGGACAGAGGGACTGTCTCCAGGCTGATGTAATGGGTGGGCCGGGAGACTGACCCCAAGCTCCTTCTAGATGGAAAATACTACATATTTATGGCATATAATTAACTTAAGCTCCCCTCTATTTACTTATCTCCTTTGGTCGTTACCTACTACACACAGAACCTAACTGGCCATGTCCCAAGTTGACAAGTCGGTCAAGGTTAATATGTCTTCAACGAGACTGTGTCCATTTACTTAATCGAAAAACTTAACATCAATAACTTAAAGAAAATGCAACTAGCTTTTTTTGGTAGCACAAGATCTATTTTATGCAATATTTTACCAATATCTTTCAAGAATCTATTTGAAAGGAAAAGTAATAATAAACAAAGTTATATGGTGCTTATCTATTTTCATAGTTAGCCTACACAAGGGTCATAACACCACACAGAAAGAAATGATTTTCTTCCCTACTGATGAGATCAATCTCAACACTGCATCTCCCCCCAAGCTATCGTCACATGTAGGGCATTTTCCTGTAGATAGTGCTACACAGATAAATTTTCAGTGAATTTCTAGTCTCAACCAAGCTTAGTTGAGGACAATTATATTATTCACACAAATCCATCTGGCCAACCAGCATGGAAATCTATCTTAGTAATTTTTTCCAATTGTTGCAGTTCTTCTCCTTCAGGTCATCTCTGGTTCATTGTACCCTCTTGTCTTCCTCTTCTGAGAACTTTTATTTCTCAAGGAGAAGTTATGGGTAGCTAACCACCTAGCCCATAACCGTCCCACTACCCTGACATTTGAGGCTCATTCGACATTACTTTCCAATGTAACTTTGTTCATGATCGTTGCATAAGCATTTATATATTTCATAAATAAAATTAAATGTTTCCTAATTATTGTTTAACCTTTACAAGGTATGCAAATTATCATAATGTATTTAACTGCAATAATTTAATATTTACAAGTTTCTAGGGGATGTTACATTTTTCTAATTAGATTTGAGTTATTCATATATATGTTCAATTATCTTGTTCACATTACTAATTAATATAAATTAACTTGGTTCACATTATTAATTAATATTTATGTGAAGATATTAAAATTAATATTTCATTTATTTTTAGAATTTAAATAGTTTTTCTAAGTTGTGTGATTAAAAATTATTTTAATTGTATCAATATGGATTTATCTTATGCTTTCCGTTGTAGATAGCCATGTTATAAATTATTATGTAAACTATGAAATCAAGGTTCAAAACCCCCTAGGAAAAATAAAAAGCAAAACAAAACAAAAACAACATAGATCTAAATTAAGCCCTAATCTCTCAAGCACGAAGAGGGTCCACCTAAAATTACCCATTGGTGGTCCTAAGAGGGCATACTTTCACTCCTCCCATATGCTTAGATGCCTCGAGTTCTTGTTTTCTTAGCTCTAAGAGCTCTTATCCAAGCCGAAGTAGTTTTAGGGGCATAGTCCACGCCCATATATATATATATATATATATATATATATATATATATATCAACTCTATGTTGAGCATAAAAAGAATCCACATCTCCTTCACTTTTAGCGAAACATCAATAAAAAATTTTAACCATATTTTTTATTTATTTTTAATTGCTTTATATACATACACACTTAATGATATAAAGAACCAACATAAATCCATGTTAAGTCGTGATCTATCAAGCATCTAGAGGGATCAAATTTCTTGTTTTGCAAATCCCTTTTACATTATAAAATTTGGAAAAAAAATTGCACCTCAAAAACTTTAATCCATACATAGATATATATATATATATATATATATATATATATATATATATATAGATATATATACGCGCCATGTGTCAACTCCGTATTGGGCATAAAAATAATTACAATTTTTTTTATTAGGAACAAATCACTAATAATTTTTTTTATCATAACAATTTTTTTAATTGTTTTATTTAATATATACATAAATAACACTGATATATATTATTTTATAATTTATATTCATATATTGATAAATTTAGATAATTATAACATTTTCAAATCATTAGTGATAAAAAAAAAATATGGCAATATTCATACATATATAATAATATTAGATATTTGTGATATTCACATGATAAAAAATAAGTATAATAATGATTTGTAATTTATAATAATAAATATTCTTACATGTTTGGCATTAATAACAAATATTTGTGATAATAAATATTTGTGATTTATAAATTTTATTGTAAAAAATTCCTTTATAATAGAAATTTGTAATTGATAGATTTTGTTATAAAATTTATTCTTTTAAATAAAAAATGGAAAATAAATTTAATTTTAAAAATAGATTTAAATAAATAAAAACAATTTGATTTTAAAATATTAAAAAATGGAAAATAAATTTAATTTTAAAAATAGATTTAAATAAATAAAAACAATTTGATTTTAAAATATTAAAAAAAAAGTTATATTAAAATTCTTAATAAACATAATAAAAAATAATATTCTTATATGTTTGAAATTAATAACAAATATTTGTGATATTAATAATAAAGATGCGTGATTTATAGATTTTAAAGTAAAATTTATTTGTATTTGTGATATTAATAATATAAATTTGCAGACTTTTCTGGGGTAGGAGTGGAGCGAGGGTTCTGAACAGGGTGCGATGGATGCGAGCTGGTAATAATGGAGGGGCAAGGAGGGGGAGCTCCACTCCCTCCTACAGTCATGTAGTAACGAATAGAAGCAAAGAGGTGGATTCGAATCGATTCAGGAAACCAATGGAGGCAGAAACGGAGAAGATAAGCACAAAAAATCTGGAAAGCAGCAAATCTCATGAACAGGAAGAGAAACACGAGGAAGTCAGAAGAGAGAAGAGAACATGAGACAGCAGTCAGAGAACTGAGCACAAGACTGTGACTAGACTCTGTAAACCCAAGTCAACCATTAAACCCGAGGTGGTCTTAAATGATCCAATGCTACAGGTGCATAGGGATCACATGGCGACTTACACGGTTGTATGCAAATTTATGGGAATATGGCCAACGAAGAAGGCTTTGTACACATGGATAAGAAACCACTGGAAACCAAAGGGAGAAATAAACCTTCATCTTGGGTCCAAGGGTTTCTTCACGGTGGTTTTCACAAACCTAGAGGATAAAGACAAAGTGTTCAAAGGAGGACCATATTTCTATGCTGTTGTAGGCCTCTACATACGACCATGGGTGATGAATGTTGTCCCGGAGCGAGAAACATTCACATCGGTACTGGTATGGATTAGACTCTACTCCCTACCTTTAGATTATTGGTTGCCTAAATCCTTAAAAGCCATAGGCAATAAATTAGGTCATTTTTTAAAAATATCAGATGTGACTCTGCGAGGTAAATATACCTCCTTCGCCTGCATATGTGTAGAAATGGACCTATCGGGAGCACTTCCGGACGAAATTATTCTAGAAGTATATGATGAAGAATGGGTGCAGGCAGTGGACTATGAACATGTCCCATTCAGATGCCGTAAATGTCATGAACATGGGCACCTCTTCAGAGACTGCCCACTCAACAAACTGGAGGACAATATGAAAACCAACACAGGCAAAGATCCTGAAGGCTTTACCAAGGTGGGAGGCAGAGGGAAAGGAGGGGGAAAAAGGTACCAAAAAAAACCTAGCGAGGATAAGCAACCAAGTCATAACAGTTTCAAGATTTTAGAAGAAGAAGGTGGGAACAATGGAACGGACAAGGCACCAGAGGATAATCCTACAGAGAAGGAAAAAGATGATAGCATGGAGGTCATACATGAGAACAACAAACTAAATGAGGATATGTCAAGCACTATGGAACTTGGCAGGGACCATGAGATGACCCCAAGTGAAGTTGATACGGAGGACTGCGAACTACAGGAGATTCTTGAGAGGGAGAATCTTGATCTAGAAAAGTTCCTGAAGCAGGGAACCAACAAAGGTGTTGATTCTCTACCACAAGAGGAGTTTGACAAAGTGCAACAACTCTTCCTTTGGAGATCTCAAGCAAAGGCTGTTGGAGTCAAAAGGAACCATGACAAATAAGAGAATAGAGGGGTAAAATCGATGGAGGTAACATCAAGACACTCTACCAAGAACCCAGGCAGGAAAATAGGAAGGAAGAAACAGAATGAGCTGCTGACAGAGTGTGGGAAACTCATGATTAACTCATGAAAGATGAAAGATCTTACTAGTTACTCATTTACAAACCTTTCATAATGAAGCTCACAACCTGGAACATTAGGGGTCTAGGAAGTAAAAGAAAACAAAGAAATCTTAGCAATAGAATAAAAGAAGAAAAACCAGATATGGTGTTTATACAGGAAACAAAATGTTCAATAGACAAAATCAGAGAGATACATAGAAAATGGCTTATTAAGTATGAGTATCTAGAAGTCAAAGCAAACAACACAGCAGGAGGGATTCTCACTCTTTGGAATCCCCAAAAATTTGGAATCCTGGATGCTGAAGCATCCAGGAACTACCTTTCAATGGTTATCCAACCTTTGGGTGACAAGGAACTCTATATGATCACAAATGTCTATGGTCCTCAAAAACTTGAAGACAAACTCAGGCTTCTCACCTCACTGGAGGAGCTGAGAGAGAGAGACATCCTGTTATGCCCTAGATTCTGGGAGGGGACTTCAACATGATCAGATCTCTTACAGAGAAAAAAGGCGGGACCAGAACACTAGGCAGAGACTCCATTGCCTTCCATAACTTCCTAAACAACATGAGGCTAGTGGATACAGAGACAATAAATGGCACCTTCACCTGGAACAATAAGAGGGGAGGGGCTTCTCAAGTTGCCTCTAAACTAGACAGATTCATAATCTCGGAGGACCTCTTTCTCACTGGCCTTGACTTGACTACTTTAATCCTTCCTTTCGGAGGCTCAGACCACTGGCCTATCCAATTTGAATCTTCTTTTATAGGCACTCCGAGGAACAGACCTTTCAGGTTTGAAAATGTCTGGCTTACTCACCCTGACTTCATCACTAATATTGGAAAATGGTGGGTGGAAGACATGCCCGTTCAAGGCACGAAGATGTTCCTACTGCAACAGAGACTGAAACACATCAAGCTCAGGCTTAAAGAATGGAACAAAAATGAGTTTGGCAATATTTTCAAAGCCAAAAGAGAAGTTGAACAGAAACTACAGGGAATTAACCAAATCCTCATCATGGATGGCTTCACCGAGGAAAGGAAAATGTAAGCTAACTCTCTTCAACAGGAATGGGAAAATAGATGCCAGCAAGAGGAGATCTTCTGGAGACAAAAATCAAGAGTGCAATGGATTAAGAAGGGGAAAGAAATACAAGGTTTTTTCACAAGTCAACAATGGAACACAAGGCACATAACAGGATTGTAAAACTCAGAGATCCTCAAGGGAAAGAGCTAAGCACCCATATATGAAATGGAATCTGTTCTGGTACAACATTTTCAAAGCATAGCAGAAGAGCCTCTCTCAGGCAGATCACAATTTATTAACAACTTCACATAGTACATTCCAAAACTAGTAACCAAGGAAGACAATTACAATCTCAACAGGCTAGTGACTGAAGAGGAGGTCAATGAAGTCATCAAAGAGATGCAAAATGGGAAAGCTCCAGGCCTGGATGGGTTCAATGTATACTTCTTCAAAACATGCTGGGAAATAGTCAAACAAGATATCCTTGATGTTGTGGAGGACTCGAGAAAATTAAAAATAGTTTTAAGAGTGCTCAATGCATCTTTCATAGCCTTAATCCCAAAGCAGGAAAAAGCTATGACACCAGATAGATTCAGGCCCATAGCTTTATGCAATGTGGTGTACAAAATTATTTCTAAAGTAATTGCAAACAGACTCAAGCCCCTTCTTCCAACTCTTGTGTCTGAGGAGCAAACTGGATATGTGGAAGGAAGGCAAATTCTCAATAACATCATTCAAGCTCACGAGGTGGTTCATTCTCTCAAGAGCAATAAGCAAGCAGGTATGATCATACAGCTTGACCTAGCGAAAGCTTATGATAAGCTAAGTTGGTCGTACATTAGGGATGTACTAAAAGCATATGGCTTCGACCACAACTGGATAAGATGGGTAATGGCCCTTGTTACCACAACTAGTTTTTCAATCCTACTTAATGGCTCTCCATCCAGAACATTTAGGCCTTCGAGAGGCCTCAGACAAGGAGATCCGCTCTCCCCCTTCCTCTTTATTCTCATGATGGAAGGATTAGGCAAAGTGATCAAATCAGCCAATGCGGAAGGAAGAATACAGGGTCCCAAACTAACCTTGAATGGGGACACCTTGACTCATCAACAATTTGTGGATGACACCATGTTGCAGGGCACACCCACGGTCAAGGAAGACAAAGCTTTCAAACAAATCTCGAACAATTTTTCTATGGCTGCTGGTACAAAGGTAAGCCTCACAAAATCAAAATTTTTCTTTTACAATACGGACATTGCTATTCAAAGAAATCTCTCTAGAATTCTCGGCTTTCAAAGAGATCAACTACCCTCCAAATATCTGGGAATACCTCTCACCGACAAACCTCTGAGTAAGGAAGTTTGGGAGCCAATGACTAATAAACTGTAGGACAAAATCAGTAAATGGACAAGAAGATGTTCGAACTTAGCAGAACGGCTAGTGCTTACAAAGGTTGTCCTGCAAACCATACCCATCTTCATGTTTTCAGCTCTTCCTACCCCAAAAGGAGTTTTACAACACATCAAGAACATCCAAAGAGATTTTCTTTGGGGAAAAGGGGAAGAGAAAAATAAATGGGCTCTGGTAGCTTGGGAAAAGCTCTGCAAACCCAAAACCCATGGAGGTTTGGGACTTCATGACCAGGAAACACTAAGCAAAGTTTTGGGGGAAAAACTTTGGTGGAGATGGCTAAAGGAAACAAGAACCCCTTGGGCTAAGCTCTGGAAACAGAAGTATGCAAATAACTGGCAAGAAAGGGACCATATTCGAATGGCAGGACTCATCAAGGGCTCCCATATTTGGAACAATGCTTGGGAGAACAGAGCTATAGTTCAGAAACATAGTTTCTGGGAGATCAAAGATGGAAACCTAGCCTGGTTTTGGGAGGATAACTGGTAGTAGGAACCTAACCTATGTAGAGAAGGACTAGACATTCTAAAAAATGATACTGACAATAAAGGGCTGCTCAGGGTAAGTGACTTTTGGGATCAAACAAGGGACAATGGCAAACGGAGAACATGGAAGGACCTAGTATACAATGAAGAGACCCCTTTGAAGACCCAGGCTGACGCTCTTGCAGTGATCTTGGAACAGAGAAATATTTTGACTTCAACTTCGTCTGACCAACTAAGATGGGGAAGAAATAGCGAAGGAAACTTCAACCTCAAAGAAGCCAAAAGAATTGGCACTGGACTTGACTTTTCAAACCATGATAAGATATGGAAGGACCTATGGCAGAACCCGCACTGGATGAAAATCAAACTGTTCATGTGGTTGGTACAACATAAAAAATTTATGACTTGGGAAAATCTAAGAAAAAGAGGTTTAGTTGGTCCATCTAGATGCCAGTTATGTGGTCTGCAAGAAGAAACGATGGATCACCTACACAATCTCTGCACATTCACCTCTACCTTATGGAATTGGGTAGCCTCAATCTTCAGGCAAACTGGCAGGGATGAAAACAACATCATTGGCACTTTGAAGAATTAGAGGAAAGACTTCTCAAAAAATGAAACAGTCAACAAAGCCTGGACTCTGATTCCAGCTTTTTTGATCTGGGAAGTATGGAAAGAATGCAACAATAGGATTTTCAAGGACAGAACTGGCTCAACCCAGAGCATCATAGCTCAGATTTTAAGACAGCTCCAAGAAACTATGAGCGCCCTTCTGAAGCAACCCCCCGAGAACCCTCCTCGAAACTAGGATGCTCACATTCTTTTGCATTTGGGTGTCCAGTTGCCTGTCCCTCAGGGCATAAGCAAGATAGTAAAACATACAACAGCGAGGAAGGAATTTTGGCAACTACCCCCCCATGGCTTTTTGAAATTTAATATAGATGGAGCCTGTAAAGGAAACCCTGGGGTTGCTGGTTATGGAGGAGTCATAAGAGATGAGTAGGGAAACATAAAAGTCATCTTTCATAGTCATTTGGGGAATGCCACTAATAATATGGCAGAACTCATGGCCATAGAGCAATGCTTAGAAATATTGATTGAATACAATTTACACAATACCATCATATAGGTAGACTCTGAATTGACAATTAATTCAGTCAAAAAGATGCACCAGAAAAGGTATCAAACCACTGGCGGTTATTGCAGGTCTATCAATGTATACAATCCCACCTGAGAGCCCTAAGAACTCTCAAATTTGTTCATGTGCGCAGAACTGCCAACAGATTAGTAGATCGTTTAGAGAATGAGGAGGTGCTTTGTATAAGAGATAACAAAAGCTATGTGTGGGAGTCGACACCCTCAGGGAAGCTACACGAGGACTGTCACGGACAGGCGATCGCAGACAGGGAGTATTATCAATGTATGAAGGATAAGCAATAAGTTGACCATTGCAGACAATAGAAAGTGAACCAAGGACAAGGAAGAAGCAAGGGTTAAACAGTGAGCAGGTTGACAGGCAGCCGATCATCGATGGCAGCAAGCGCCAGTATCCGATGGATTTCAGGCGGACAGTTGCACGAAAGATATTCCATAAAATAGACCCGAAAAAATATAGAGTGGTGGTTTAGGCCACCCATCGGGTCCGATTGGAAAATTAAAGGGTGTGCATGTTGCTGGCCCAAAATCAACTAAGAACTATCAGATCGGCGAGGGCCGGATCGCACGGGAGTCGGGCTATAAAACTAATCAAGGGTTAATACATAAAACGGACCCGAAATTTCATAGAAAGATGTTTTGTTTTCTCATCGAATCCGAAAGGCTATTAAAGAGTGGGCTTGTTGGTTCATCCGAAATTGGTTTACACCGTCGAATCTTCGAGGGCTGGATCGCTCGTTCCTCGGGCTGCCAAGTCACTCACTGTTGCTTTGTGGGCCGCAGGATATGTGGGCCATTGGTTTATGTGGGTCGTAGGTTTATGTGGGCCCTCGTCATTAAGGGATGTCAAGTTCTATGTTGCGCGAGACTTATGAAGTTTAGCGGACCCGAAAGTGCCTTAGTACTTTTCAATTTATCTTTCGGGTTAGGAAGGAAGGCAGGTTTTCTAGTGCGAAGCTTTGAGAATGAGCAGTGCATTGGTGGTGTATGCATTGGTTTTGTAGTTTTGTTTGAGTTAGGTACGAGGTTGTGTCAACCCAGCTGTGTAAACAGAGTCGGGTTTGCTGTTCATGGCGCCGTTTTACAAAGTGTACATTATGTTTTTTTTTTTTTTGACTAATGGAAGACCCCACTCTTACTGGATCAAAAAAAATAATATAAATTTGCAATTTATTAATTTTGTTATAAAATTTATTTCAAATTTAATTTTAAAAATAAAATATAATAATAATAACAATAATAATTTTAAAATAAAATAAAATAATAATAATATATTAAAGTTTATGGGTTTTAAAATAGATATTGATAGGTGTAATATTAAGTTATTATATTCAAAATTTTATGAGTAAAAATATAATCATGTTAAAGGTTGGTGTGGTTTACCTGATTTGAAAGCTTAAATATCTTTAGATAATAATTTCTCAAACCATAAACCAAGGCTAATAAAATCTCTAAAATAAAATTAGACAAAAAAATACATTAAAATTTTTATAGTAATTTTTCATTAACGCATTTACTTATTGTTAAACTCGAATTCAATTAATCAAAATAACTAGTGCTAGGTAATCATTATTTCTGGAATGAAATAACAATAACTTCATAATAATGATGAAAATGCAACAAAGTAGTGAACGTATACATATATTTTTATATATTCATTGAATTGGTTTGAACTATATTGTTTGAAAGTAAAGTTTTTCCTGAGGTGTCAATTTCAATTCTGTATTACGTTATTAATTGTAATTTGTAATTGGTGGTTGAGAAACTATATGTGAATTATATTGTATATGCCGAAATAAGATAGATAGATGGATGCATTAATAAAGAGCAAGGAGTTTAGATTTTTGAACAATTTTTTTATGTGTGAATTGTGTTATATATGCCCAAAGAAGATAGATAGATGGCTACATTAATTTAATTAGGAGTGAGGAGTTTTCATTTTTTTTAACAAGTATCCATTTTCATGAAGACTTTTTCTAGAGTTAAAGTTATCATTTTTTAACCAGGATCAATTCTCATGAAGATTTTTTTAGAGTTAAAGTTTTTATTTTTTTAACCAGAATCAAATGTTATGAAGACACTTCCTGGAGTTAAATGGTTACCTGAAGGTAATGATTTTTCCTCGAGTTAAATAGTCCTCTTAAAATAATGATGGAATACATAGTTATATTTAAAAAATATAAGAAATAATTTTGTGATTCATATACATATGAATCAATTAAAAATTCAACCCATATTCTATATCTAATCAAGGTTTTTTATTTAACTTAAGTCTTTTTTTAATTTCTTTAATAAACTATGCTTTCTCTTCATTTTCTTAATGATAATTTTTTAGATTTTTTTATTTTATTAAATGTGTTAGCATTTTAAAATTAAATTAATTGTATTTAAATATATATGATTTTGAATTTGTTAATTAGGTTTATTTCAAGTGGTTAGAGGGAATAATTGTTATCCTCCCTATTTAAGTCTAATTCATGTAAGTGTTATAATGAGCCAATATTGAATTTATTATTGTAATGACTTTGAGCCATCTTGTTAAATGAGCTTGCCCTACGATATCTTGCCCTTAATGAATTTCATGGGGATACTATTTTGGTTGAAACTACTTTCCCTTGATGACTTTCTTGGGGATACTATTTTGGTTGAAACTACTTTTATGGTCCTAGAGTAAGACCTAAAATTGCTTTTGATTGGTTAAAATATCTCCTTCTTTAAATGTAAGGAAACTGGTTAACAACTATAATCTATAATCTAGTTTATTCATTAGGACCTACACTCTAGCCATTGCACTCATAGTTCATTAGGGCCCACACTCTAGCCATTGCACTCAATAGTTCATTAGGACCTAAACTCTAGCCATTGCACTCTGTAGCTCATTAAGACCTATGCTTTAGACATCATTAGAACCCTTCAGTGCATTATTAAGGGAATATATGACCACTTTTCATTCATTACTAGGCATTCCCTATCATGTTGCAAATTAACTATTTTTAGTGTTTTCTATTTTTAGGACACTGGTTGGAGGATGACATGGCTATTCCACTCCATTGTACTACCTCATGCATAGGCCTTCCTAAAGTGAATACTCACTTCCTCCCTACTTTGTAACAATTAATTGCCACTTTTCTATCTCGTCCTCTTGTTAAGTTGACTTATAGTGCTTTTGTTTGGAGTTTAATTGACTTTAACTAGTTAGTTGTTTGCATGTGAGATTTCTTAGTCAGTTCTAACTGATTTTTTACCCCACTTCTATTTCACTCCATTTTATGATATATTGCTAATTCTAGGTCTTACAATCTAATGGTAACTTATTTGCTAGCTAGGGAAAGTGCTTTTGAGTGAAATTGAGTGCTTGCACATAGAATTTGAACCTAGTTAGAATTGGACATAGAATTCTAACCTACTTCAAATTGGTTGGCCTCTTGAAGAGTTTATATATTGTATTCATGTTCAACACTTATATATTATGCATTATTTAGCTCATGTGCTTTGAGTAATTAGAATTTTCTCTTTGGTTAATTAGTGAATTTTCTAGCATTTTTTCTCTCTCTTCTCTCTTGTTTTGCAAGTAGCTAGTTTTATATTTTCTCAAATCTAGATTTTGAGTTTGTGATTAAAATTCTATAAAAGCATCTAACAAGAGTAAATGGATGCTCTCTTTCAAACTATTAACATATTATTTTGGTTGACATGTTTTTCTCAAATAACATTAATAAGTCAATACACATTTATAAATAATTAATATAATCAATAGTAATAAATTATATGTTGGCATTATGATTCAAGTGTTGTCCTTGATGGCAACTCACTCAGAGGTTGGTACAGATGCTCAGAAGTTGGTACAGGTAATGGCAACTTAATCAGAAGACAGATCTCAGTACAGCATGCCAAGGAAGCTCATACACGCCGTTTCGTTAAGCCCAAGTCGCGTGTACACGCTAGTTCGATTCATAAAAAGCGCGTGTATGTGGAAAGGTTCCTTTGGTCCATGGTGGTTAGTCCTTGGAAGTTGTGCCTATGGTTTCGGACCATTGTGTCTCGACGGGCGTGTCGATCCCTAGTTTTGAAGTTGATGGTATTGTGTTTCTATGGTTTTGGCTCTTGGTATTGAACAAGGCCTAAGGCTATATAAGGAGAAGATCACTAGGCAAAGATATGTGTGTGGGTGTCTGACGCAGTGAGAGGATCTGGTATTGCTGGTTATCTGTTCGGGACGCTTGGCAAGGGTCGGATCTGACAGCAAAGGCAGAAGTAATCATTTCTAGATCTGCACGCGGGTTGCCTTTGGAGAAAGCGCGTATACACGCGGTTTTGGTACAGTGAAGTAGCGTATGCATGATAAGGGTTGATATTTCAGGTTGTTGCTGATTCTGGTGGTTGTTGCAGAGTTCTAGATTCTGGTTTGGGTTCTGTGTTCTTGATGACAGGGTTTCAGTGATTCGGTATTGGGTTGTTTAATGAATTATGATGCAAGTATAAGTTGATGATTGTATTGCGGTAATGTTTGCTTTGTACTCTTGGATCCAGTCTGAAAATTGATGAAACGTGGTCCCTGAAGGTTGTAGGGTCAGCACCTACGTACTAGTAAATGGATCAGCTAGTACAAGAGCTGAGGGGGTTGTAGCTCCCTTCCAGAAGTAGTTGGAAAACGAAAGAGAGGGTTGTAGCCCTCTGCAGGTTGTAGCCTGCATACTGGTAAAGGACTGCACCAGTATATTGTAAAAGAAGTTTCTCATTAAAGAAGAAAGAGACGAATTGCAGCAGGTGGTTTTCACCCACATTGGGTTTCCACCTTATATCATGGTGTTCATGTGTGTGGCTCTTGTGTGATGTTCTGTTCTGTTATACTGCACCTGTTTACTGTTAAATTGCTTAATAATGTTCTGATGCATTTACTGAAGATAAGATTAACTGAATCATAAGATATCTGCATATACGCTAGTTGCTTTAGACACAGTCGCGTGTACACGCGGATTCACTTAACTGAAGTCGCGTATATGTTTCTGAGTATGAAATTGAAAAGGTTGTATTGATCTGATAATACTGATTCACCCCCCCTCTCAGTATTATTTCCAACAATTGGAATCAGAGCAGGTCCTTCAGAGGAAGCTTGATCGCTTGAAGGAAAAGATCCATCAAAATGGCTAATCCAGAAAGAGAGGCACACATCAGGCCACCAGTCTTTGACGGGAACAATTTTACTCACTGGAAGATAAGAACCACTGCATATCTACAGTCTCTTGGAGCAGAAGTTTGGGGACTCGTAGAAGGAGGATACAAATTCCCATCAGCAACTCCTACAGATCCAGCAGAGAAAAAGCAATATGAGCTCAATGCCAAAGCAGTTAATGTCCTATTGAGTACTTTGACTCAATCAGAATTTATGAAGATCATGCATCTCAAATCAGCTAAGGAAATATGGGACAAAATCGTTACAAGCTACGAAGGAGATGATCAGGTAAAAATAGCGAAGCTTCAAACTCTCAGAATCCGGTATGAAACTCTTAAGATGCGAAGTAATGAAAGTGTAGCTAATTATTTCCTGCGTATGGATGAGATTGTGAATTGTATGAGGGATCTGGGTGAAGAATTTGAGGAAGTTGTCTTAGTTCAAAAGGTTTTGAGATCTCTGTCTACTAAATTTGATTCTAAAGTATCTGCCATAGAAGAAAAGGAGAATGTGCGGAAAATTACCATGTCACAGCTTCACGGGATCTTAACTGCTTTTGAAATGCGACAAGAGGTACCACCAGAGGCCGCATTCGAAGTGTCAGAGGAAGAAGATGAGGTAAATTTTGTCAAGAATCTTGAACGGGGAACTGGACGGTTCAAAGATAAGCTGCCTTTCAAATGTTTTCTATGTGGTAGAGTTGGTCACTATGCTGCTAGATGTCCTCATAACAAAGAAAGGATATATGAAGAAGATGGTAGAAGCTATTATTCCCATATTAAAAGTTCATTAAATGATAGTGAAGATATTAGAAGTCTCATGGCGCACAAGAAGAAGAATGCTTCATCCAATAATAGCGAGGATATTAAAAGTCTCATGGCACATGAAGAGAAGAATGCAGAAACTGAAGAAGCTGCCAAATTAAAAGAACTATTGGAAACAGAAACCAGGGTAAGGGAGAGATTGCAGGATATAGCAAAAGATCAGAGCACAACTATTCAGAGACTTGAATCAAAGATCCTCTCTCTAAAAGAAGATCTTGAAGATCAAGAACATGAAGTGATCAAACTAAAGCGACAAGTGGAAGAAGGGAGAAAAGTTGAAGAAGACCTAAGGAAGCAGTATCTGAAAAAGGAAGAACAACATCAGGTTGAGGTAAATATCTTGAAAGGTAAACTAGAAGAAAAGGATAAGCTCTTACGATTTCAAGATAGTTCTAAAGTCTTGGATGATATTCTTAATAGTCAAAGATCTCCTGCTATCAAGACTGGTCTTGGTTTTCATGAATATGGTGAAGGTGAATCTAGTTCACAAGGTGAGGCAAGAAACTCTAATGAGAAATCTGAAATGCTCAAGGAACAACCAAGGAAAGAAATTCCTCAAGGAAGATCCTTTACTCCTAACTATGGACGTGATAGACGATTATTTCCTCCGCTGAATAATGTTGAATGTTATGTATGTCATAATCTTGGACATGTTGCAGCCAGATGCAGAAGTAGAATGGTTCAAGAAAGATCATCGCATCCCAAGTATTTCAGAGGGTATTGCTTTGCCTGCAATGCATATGGACACAAAGCAATTGATTGTGATAGAAGGAACATGAAAAATATAAGGTGTTATACATGCAACAACTATGGGCATAAAGCAAGGGAATGCAGGAGCAGATTTCAAAATTCAAGACAAGGGGACCATACATCATCACAGTTGCATGAATTGAAGAAGACAGAGACAGAAAGGTGTGGGACAACTCAGTCAGCTGACATAACAGACACAGGGGAATCTGAAAGTGATGAGATTCAGTATTCCATCCTGCATACGCTGAGATAATGAAGACAAGTCGCGTATATACGCGAGTTACAGGCTGCAAAGTCGCGTATATGGAGAAAGGGCAGCAGAACAGACCCAGGTTCAGTCATGGTTGGCTCAGGCTCAGGGGGAGCAGAACAGACTCAGGAAATGGTTCAGACATGGTTGGCTCACACTCAGGGGGAGAATATTCTTCAAATAATGCATTGTTGGCATTATGGTTAGAAGTTGTTGATAAAGTCTATGAAGCTAAATGATACATCTTACTGTTTAGGAATGGGATTGCAGGCTGATGCTTATGGTACAGATCATGATGCTGTTGGTGGCTTTCATAAGTCTTGGTCTAGATATTTCGTCTCTATGTCATGTATCTCTTGTGATATCTCTTTTTATGGTGTCAAGGTCATGTAACGGCCTATGTTGGTTTCCCCACTATGCCTGGGATGAATGATGAATGTATGTTGAGTCTTTTGGTGATAGGAAGGTCTTCTATGATGTATAAGTCCTTGTTTTTCTTGAAGAACATCTTTTGCAGATCTTGCCTACAGTCAAGGGGAGCATGAACAGCACAATTCAGCAAGAGCAGGATGGATAGATTGGTACACTTTGGCATACACAAAGGGGGAGCACAGTTGGAGATTTCAGCAAGTACTCAGGGGGAGTATGGACAGCAGAAGGTATACCAAAGAAGAGAATATCTTGGTCCGCCTTTGCCCTTGATGTCAAAGGGGGAGAGTGACTTGGTGTAGTGGTTGCCATCAAGTCCAAGGGGGAGATTGTTGGCATTATGATTCAAGTGTTGTCCTTGATGGCAACTCACTCAGAGGTTGGTACAGATGCTCAGAAGTTGGTACAGGTAATGGCAACTTAATCAGAAGACAGATCTCAGTACAGCATGCCAAGGAAGCTCATACACGCCGTTTCGTTAAGCCCAAGTCGCGTGTACACGCTAGTTCGATTCATAAAAAGCGCGTGTATGTGGAAAGGTTCCTTTGGTCCATGGTGGTTAGTCCTTGGAAGTTGTGCCTATGGTTTCGGACCATTGTGTCTCGACGGGCGTGTCGATCCCTAGTTTTGAAGTTGATGGTATTGTGTTTCTATGGTTTTGGCTCTTGGTATTGAACAAGGCCTAAGGCTATATAAGGAGAAGATCACTAGGCAAAGATATGTGTGTGGGTGTCTGACGCAGTGAGAGGATCTGGTATTGCTGGTTATCTGTTCGGGACGCTTGGCAAGGGTCGGATCTGACAGCAAAGGCAGAAGTAATCATTTCTAGATCTGCACGCGGGTTGCCTTTGGAGAAAGCGCGTATACACGCGGTTTTGGTACAGTGAAGTAGCGTATGCATGATAAGGGTTGATATTTCAGGTTGTTGCTGATTCTGGTGGTTGTTGCAGAGTTCTAGATTCTGGTTTGGGTTCTGTGTTCTTGATGACAGGGTTTCAGTGATTCGGTATTGGGTTGTTTAATGAATTATGATGCAAGTATAAGTTGATGATTGTATTGCGGTAATGTTTGCTTTGTACTCTTGGATCCAGTCTGAAAATTGATGAAACGTGGTCCCTGAAGGTTGTAGGGTCAGCACCTACGTACTAGTAAATGGATCAGCTAGTACAAGAGCTGAGGGGGTTGTAGCTCCCTTCCAGAAGTAGTTGGAAAACGAAAGAGAGGGTTGTAGCCCTCTGCAGGTTGTAGCCTGCATACTGGTAAAGGACTGCACCAGTATATTGTAAAAGAAGTTTCTCATTAAAGAAGAAAGAGACGAATTGCAGCAGGTGGTTTTCACCCACATTGGGTTTCCACCTTATATCATGGTGTTCATGTGTGTGGCTCTTGTGTGATGTTCTGTTCTGTTATACTGCACCTGTTTACTGTTAAATTGCTTAATAATGTTCTGATGCATTTACTGAAGATAAGATTAACTTAATCATAAGATATCTGCATATACGCTAGTTGCTTTAGACACAGTCGCGTGTACATGCGGATTCACTTAACTGAAGTCGCGTATATGTTTCTGAGTATGAAATTGAAAAGGTTGTATTGATCTGATAATACTGATTCACCCCCCCTCTCAGTATTATTTCCAACATTATATTCACCCTTAATTAACCACTAATATTAAACCATCATTAAAAAAGAATTATAAACTAAAAAACATTATATTAATAATAAAAATTTGTGATTTATAATTTTTAAAATAGTCCTTTCAAATGGTAAGTGAGAGCTCAATTATAAACTTAAAAAACATTTTACTAAAGATTTGTGATTTATAAATTTTGAAATAGTCCTTTCACATGGTAAGTGAGAGCCCCATTTTAATTTGAAATTAGATATTTAAAGCTATCATGAGTTCCGAACTAGTTTAATTCCACATATACTTGTTACGTTATACATTGTAATTATAATACGCAGCTAAGTTGCGTTTTATTCACAGATTTTAGTGAAATGAGGAGATCATGTGAGGTTTATATATTAGGTACAAATACTAAGAATAATAAATTAAAGTATACAAGATGTTTATTAAATGTAAGTGTGGATTATAATTTTAAATAGATAAATGAGATGAATTATATAATAACTTATTATTATTATTATTATCCAATTTTAAGGTCACGACCAAGCCATACACCAAATTGGTGTATAAGACCCTCTTGTTTGTGGGACAAGTGACCCATCTCCACGTAGCGATTTGACTACTTAGACTACGAAGGCATGCATACTCTATCCCCCTCTGGTTTTGAACCTGCGACCTCTTAAGAGGAAACACATGCTCTTAACCATGAGGCCCACTCAAGCCCTAATACATTCATATATCCAAAACACACACGTTTTTCACTCCAATAGTGACTGCATGACCTCTATAGACATATTCACTCATTTCACATGTGAGTTTTTTTGTTAGGTTAATTCTTATTATATATCCAATTACTCCATTACATATGTATTTGACCTCATATATGCCCATCTGAGGAGTCATACCATAGTACCCTCTTTTAAAAATATTTGTCCACAAAGATTTCCAATTAAGGGTTGGATTTACATATGATAAAACCAAGCCATATTTATATATTTTTGTTGCAAATGATGATGATCCATCTGTCCAAACTCAATTCTCTTTAGTCTTATCCTTGATAGCTAGTTGTTGCAATTTTTTTGTTCCTTTGATTTCACGTTTTGTTGTTGTGGCTTCTCCAATTTGTTGTAGTTGTTGTTCTCTAGTAATATCTTGCCAAGTAATGATTTTGCTATTCCTTGTGAATCTGTGAATGTTGTTGATTATTTCATCTTCTTCCTTAATAATGACAATGTCTATCTTCTTATCTTTTTTGAAAACTTTCTTGGTAATAAGGGTGTCAAAATGGTTTCACTTGTGATGGTTCTCATTTATTCTACACAATCATGCCATCCATCTTATTTTCAAAGACAATGGCATCCTCTATCCTTTGTGCTTATTCTTCAATAATACATGCTTCTGAGGTAATTCCATCATATTTGACATTGATCTTTTAAACTTGGAGCTCAACTTTTTCAATTATTTTATGGTGACCTTATTGAATTTTTTCTTCTCTTTCTGAAGATGCATTGTGATGTTATCCATTAAATTCTTACATCCTTATTCAATTCTAGATTCTATTTATAGTTTTACTGCATTCATATTGAGGTATTTTTCAATCTAATTGCAAATTTCATCTTAAGATTTTTTGGGTAGTGTTCTCTTCAACTATTCAAATAGTATCTCCATTCTTATTCTTTGATTATGAATCTTGTAGACATTTTTTTTATATTTTTAACAACATTAAGATATCCTTGATTATTCTTATGTAACATTTTTATTTATTCATCTTTTTCAATTCTTCCCTTGAATCATATTTTTCCCACTTCCCTTCTCTAATCTTTTCTTGTTTTAATTTCTAAACCTCCTTAATGGTCGCTTCATTGTGGGCTTATATCTTGGACAAATCATCACCCTCCTTCTTGATTTATTCCTTTTCTTCCTTGAATTAATCTTAAGTTTTATTCATCACTTCCATCTTTATGTCCTTGATCCATTCTTCAAATACTTTCCATGTGACATTCCATCTAGTATTTTTATCAATATTCATCCACCTTCTTTACAAAGAGATAATTTTTTCTCTTTCCGTCTTCAAAAACTTCCTAGGACCAATTTCATCTTCATCTTCATCTTCTCAAATCATAGGCATTACCATTGGTTCTTAATTGAAGTTTAACCAAAATAATCTTCTTCCAACATCAATATATTCAAGCCAGTGATCCCCAATAGGTGTTATCATTTTTTCAATATATTCACCTATGTATACTCTTTTGAATATTTTTTCAATCACTTTAATTGAACATCACAATCAAAAGTCATACTAATTTTAAGTTAACACACCTTTTAAAACCCTAAATTAGAGACTATCATGTTGGGCAACCTTGCACTTGTTGTAACTTTGAATTTTCAACATCTATGAGTTTGAAATTTTGAATTATAGTAGTGTAACATGTTTTCTCAATAATATCATAGATTTAACTAAATTATGATATGCCAAGATTAAAATTTTATGGTAAATTTCCAAAAAAATATTTATTTTTGGCCTTTGAAGAGAGCAAACTTGCATAACTTTTTTGAGGCCCTCCTCAAGGCTTCTGTTCTATAAAACAAATGATTCAATCCCTATAACCATATATTTATACATAACAAAAAAAATCATTTATACTACCATACAATTATATATATATTTTTAAAAATTTAATCCCAAAACATATAATTTCTTACAACATATTTTTGATGAACATAATGAATACTAAGAATACCTAGTTGCAGTGATTTTATTGTGGTGGTCCTCTTGGGATCACCCAACTAAACATGCCACCCTGCCAACTAAGAATAACCTATCTGGTTTCCTATCCCAGGGAGCCTCCATAGGTTCCCTAGTCCTTCAAGCCCAAGTCCAGAACCACAATCGTAGTGTGTCCAAGTTCTAGGTGCCAAACACCTTCCCAATGTCCAACTCCAAAATCCACTATCAAGTTTCCTTCCACCATCAAGTTTCTCTCGACCTTCTCCACTCTCCAAAAGCCATATCTCCTCCAATCCTCCCCTCAAAACCAAAATCGACAAGGCCCCCAAAAAAATTGAATCCTTTTTGAGATATATTTCCCCTCCCATATTTTTTCTACCTAATTCATTAAATTTTCTTGAGCCCACCCCTCCTTTATCTCTCCACCTACCCCATTTTCCCTTAGTTAATTCCTCGAGTGGTTAAGTCATCCACCCACCACTCAACAAATGCATATTAAAACAATATAATCTTTAAAGATTAACTCAAACAATTAGATTCGTAAGAATCCTAATTAATTTAAATATTACATTGATCATAATAAAAGCTAAATCATTAATCAATTAATAATCAAGATTAAGGCTAAACTTTAATTAACCACTAATTAATCTTAAGGTCAATCAGAGTTTTGTATTAATTAATGTTTAATCAACCTTAAGACTTATTCATTAAGTTACCTTCAACTATCATAGTAGACTATAGAATACTAGCGTAATCATGAGAGGTGTGAGTATGTAGCTAGCAAATGCATACTTCATACAAATACCCATAAAACTAATAAAGTTCTTTCACATCAATCAATCTCACAATAGTTAGGCTAACAACCTAGCATAGCATAATAGGATCAGGGAGTGGGAATTACTGCTTTACATGTGTCCCATATTTCAAATCAATAATTGAATTTTTGCTTAAACCACTATGATTTTTCTTCTATTCAATACAACAAGTGGCACTCAATTTTGATCTTTGTGGAATAGGATGTGACTATTTGATTAAGAACATATATTTGATATAAGTTTTATGACTAGCCAAAAACGCTAACTTTTATAGTCTTTAACTTTGAAATAATAGTGAATTTTGAATTCGGAATTTTTACCATAGTTACTTTGTTATTTCCCCTAAGAATTCTAAAAAAAATGTTGTTTAACAATTTATTAAAACAAACTTACAGTAAAAATGGTAGGATGACTCATTTTTAAGGAGCCACTCAATGACCATATGTTTTATACCAAATGTTAGGTATTGAATACTAAAACTAGAATAATAAAGTGAAATACACAATATGTGTATAAAGCATGAGCGTGGAGCATAAATCCAAAATAAGTAGAGAGATGAGTAGCACAATAACTCCAATAATAGGAGAACCTCAGCTAAATACCTTAATACATTCATATGTCCAAAAACATGTGTTCTCCCCTCTAATGGTGACTATATGACCTTTATATATACTTGTGAACTCATTGCACATGTGGACATTTTATTAAGATGAACCCTATTGCATATACTGTTACCTCATTACTTATACATTTAACTCCATATCTACCCCCTTAGGGTCATATTAGTGTAGAACAAGAAGAAGAAGAAGAAGAAGACAAAGGAAAACAAATAAAACCATAAGGGGATACTTGGTAAAAAGACATAATAAGGAGAGACCTTGGTAACCACTTAGGTCCCTAGTTTAAGATTGCTAACACTGCTAGGTTACTAGTTGTAATTGTGGTTCGTGGTTGAATTACTCTCCATCCATATATTTTGAGGAAGATGAGTGTCCTCTAACATTTTTCTTTGAATATGTGTGTGTTGGTGGTTGAATTTCTCTGCATTCATATATTCAAAGGAAAAGGGGGGATCCTATGAAGTTTTGCTTTGAATATGTATGTAGGTTGGATTCATTGGCAACTAGTGAGGCTTTTTTCACAAGTGGGAAAGGTTTAATTCCCAAGAGGGTTTTTTCTTGGATCCATGTGGTCACCTTGCGATAGTGATCAAATGTTTGTGAACCATGTACATATAAATGGATCAACGTCCACTCTCGTGTCCTTCAACTTTAAATCCCAAAGGGGTTGGATCCACTAATGAGAAACGATGTGTGTGTGTGCGCACTCACATGTGTGCAATGAAAGAGGTTGGATCCTTTGGTAAGGAGTGAAGAGTTTCTCTCAATTGTACAATGTTCAATTCCCATGAGGGATTTACTAGAGCCATGGGGTCACCTTAACATAGTGGTTGAACATGTGGTTGCACCAAATGTGCACGCAAAAGGTGCATCAAAGCATTTCAAATAGAACTCCCAAATAATTTAATTTTAAATCTCAAAGAAATTGGTTCTATTGGTGGGAAGTGAGGAAATTTTCTCAACTAGGCAAAGTTCAACTTTCCATAAAGGGGATTTATTGCAGCGATTAGATAAGCTTGAGGTTAGGGAATTTTTGGAGCTATTGGGTCCCCCTTGAGGTAGTGGCTAAAAATGTGGTTGCACTTGAATATATTATATTAAATGATCTCATGACCCATGCACACATAAGTTGATTAAAGTCTGTTCACATTTCCTTAGACTTACAAGTTTCTAGGTTTGACTCAATTGTTTTGACAATATGTTTTAAGGTGAAATTCGTGATAGAGTCTCTGGTTCTAGCTTAGTTGAGGTTTGAGTCTCATTTAGTTCCTTTGGGCTACTAGCCCACTGCCATTAAAGGTTGAGTTGATCTACATCCATGCATTTCAAATAAGAGGGAAGGATCATGTATAATTTTCCTTGGAATTTTTTTCCTATGGAAAACCTCATAAGGAAACCCTTGGGAACTTTCTCAAATTTCATAGATTTTGCCTAATGTAAACTCATTAGAGTTTATTACAATGTCTAACTCAAAGGGACATCAAGCAATACATGCAGTGGAGGCAATTGGCATGGGAGATTGATAATACCAACTATTATTTTAAGCTCAAAGTACTCAATTACTCAAGCTAGATCATGAAACTTGTTCCTTGAAATATACCTATCACATGTTTTGTCAATAATATAATATACAATACTATATATTTTATTCAATAAATTACACATATTTTTCTAAAAAAAAATATTTAGTGATATAAACTTCAAAATATTGATCTGTATCCCAAACATGAAAAACATTAATGTGGAAAAACTTTATTTGTATTCCAAACATGAAAGAAATATGTACAAAAACTTTTGACATAAAAATATATTATATTTTATTGCGTCGAGAGGAGCTCTACAACCCAATATGAGGGAGATGTTGTTAAATAAAGTTACATTTAAAAATAATAAAATAATACTTATATTAACAAATTAAAAAATAGTAATAACAAAAAAATTCAATGTGAGCCATAAATAAAATATTTCAATTTCCACCTTAATTCCACATAAACTTTATATAAAGATAAAAATTATGAAAGTAAAAAATAATACCTTTTAGTAATGTGGAGATATGTAATACCTTCATTACTTAATATGGAGATGAAAATGACATGTAAAATTAATATGATTGATATTACATGATGTGTAATTTATTCTATGTTTAGTTGGCATGTAATATTTAAAACAAAATTTATATGAATAAAGAAAATATTTTACTACTAACCATAAATAAAAGGAGTTGTCTTTAGTGCGACTTTTTGGAGATTCCGTTGACGGAATCCGAAGGAAAAAATTGAGGTTAAATCTTGATTTGTATTATTTAAAATGGTTTTTTAACTGCATATTTGGATTCAGCACCCTGAAAAACCCCTAGGACGCTTTGATTGTGCAGAAATTAGCTATCAAACTTGCGATTTCAATAAATTGCTGCCGGATTTTAGAGAAATTTGACCAGAAAAACCCACCGGAAAAGCCTCCAAAAAGTCTCACTAAAGACAACTCCTAAATAAAATATTTGAATGTCCATATTAAATACCATAATTTTATATTAATTTCATTTAAAGAAAAACTAAGTAATTTCAATTAAACATTTTCTAATAGATTCTTTCAAATTTAATGTAAGGAGATTTGTAATTCTTTGAATGGTTGATACGGATTTGACATGTAACATTTCAATATATATATATACACACACACACACACAAATATAGATAAGTATGGAATATATATATAAAATAGATTTTTTTCTAATTTAAGGTATGAAGGAGATTTGTAATGCTTTCCATATTTGATATGGAGTTGACCCTTAAAATTTAAGAAAAAAATATATATATATATATATATATATATATATATATATATATACTTATCTATCTTATATATTCCATACTTAAGATAGATAAGTATGGAATATATATATATATTAGATTTTTTCTAATTTAAGGTATGAAAGAGATTTGTAATGCTTTCCATGTTTGATATGGAGTTGACCCTTAACATTTAAGAATATATATATAAGAAAGATAAAAACATGTAACATATACATAATGGATTATTTTTGTTATTAATATTTTTTTAAATGTTACATGTCAATTCCATATATATAGAGAAGACGATATTGATATATGTTTTCTACTTCCGAATATGAGGAGTCATGTATTAACATTTTAATGTGTATAATGTGAATCATAAATAAAATATTTCAATGTCATATATATATATATATATATATATATATATATATATATATATATATATATATATATATATATATTTCTGAAGAAAAAATCGTACTTTTATTCAACCCATAAACAAAGAACAAAATTACAATTTGTAGATGTCATTAGGCATTTGATCATGCCAACCTTTTGGTTGATGCACAATAAAAAGAAAAAATTGTAAAAAAAAACATAATTTTATCGAGGGCTAAGTGTGATAATAATCACTTAACGTCCCCTTTTTTCCTTTCTTTTCTGAACTTTTTGTCAAACCCCATGGTTGGGATCAACTGTTACTATTACCAGTTGATCCATCTTCCTGCACATGGACTTCTTTGTCTGAATTCTAACTCTCAGATACATGGGTTATTTTTATACCCCTCGATCCCTTTTCCATGAATGTATCCTCTCTTTTTTGCTTTGGTGCTTTGATTTTTGCTATTTCTGCACCCTTATGGATTTGGATTACGATTCCTAATTGGTCCCCAACTCCTTTGTCAACTTAGGCTGCCATGTTGTGCTTACACATCCATAATTTGAGTATTTTCCATGGGTTCTTCTTCTTCATCCTCAGAACAATCAAGTACCTACCATCCCCTTGTTTTACGGGTCTACCTATTTTTCCTTTTCGAGATATTTTTTCCCTGTGGGCATGTGTTATGTAGGTGACCTATTTGAAATAAAATTCAACATCTAAATGTCACATTCTCTTAATCTAGGACCTGGGTCCAAGAGTATTCCCAATATCTTCGAGGACTTGATGATGCCAAAAAGGGAGAGGGAGATTTGGTAATCTACCCAGACTCGCATTGTAGTGACTACCATGCTTGTAGCATCAAATTATGGGAACCATGGGGTAATATGAGCCCAACTCTAGCCCAAAACCATGACCCATCATTTAGGACTTGCTCCCACTTTTTGTGTGTCAAATTGAACTATGAAGAAACCTTTGGAACATAAGTAAAGTTCATAATTGGGTGTCCAAAAATAATATACCCATTGATGTCAATATTTAGGTCTCGACCAAAAGTCATTACATCTACATATTAATTCGTAGGTTGTTGATCAACAAAACATGTAGAAATTCCTTGTAGATTCAAACTGCATATTGTGATATGCTAAAAAAAAATACCCTTGAATCTACTCTACTCATCAGTAGAAACAATATTTGATCGATGAAATCACAAAGCATAAAAGAGAGATAATTCAAGCACACATAACACAATATTTTTTTGGGGAAAGCCATAGTTAAAACCCCTGTTATTTGTATATTGCATTAATAAAAGAATATGAGAATATTACAATGCTTTTCTCAAGCCCGAGCAACCTTTGCACTATCAGAATCTATATCATTGCTTCACAAACAAGCTCCAGCCAATACTTAGCCAACTCTACTTCCTGCCAAGCTCCTAATTCCTTGCGCAATTTCCTAGAGAATTAGACCATATTTAATTGGGAAATTCCACAAATATGAATTGCGCAATCCTCATAAGCCTTCCTTTCATTGCATGCACCACCTGTACAATTTAGATAATTATACAATTGATAGCACACTGTCCCTGAACTCCAATCTCAACTGGGTCTTTCTCCGATCTGACATGCATGAGTTAATTATGAGTGAATCTTCAGTTTACTGGTTGATCAGTGCTGGTTACACCCCACTACTGCAAGTTACACCCCACTACTGGATCTCCCACTAATTCCTCCATAAGTTGGAACTACGTTAACTAAATTTAACTCAGGTAAACTAAATTAAATAATTATAATTCAAAATAAACTCAACCAGGGCTCCTAAAAAGTAGGAGACACTCTATATGACTCTAGTTAGACTCCCAATTCGAATTAACTTAGCCAACTATGTCAAATTAACTTAGTTAACTATTAAAAGTTGATATGAGAAATGGAATTACAATTTAATTCCTAATTTAATTCAAGGACATAATTAAATTAGGATTTTCTTGTTGCATTTTCAACAAAACACGATTTTGGCTCTAGGGGTTTAACATCCATTGCTGGTGGTTTTTTCCGGTTGTTCAACTTTGTAAGGTCTTGGCATATTTTGTATTTGGTCATTAGAAGCTACAACTTTCCCTTTGATTGCATCCTTGAATGAGGTAGGTCCATTGGGGTTTCTGATTCTTGGAGCTCCCCTTAGATTTAATATTATGGCGGAGTTTCTTTCAATGCCATAAGCTTTCATCTAAATGGCATCTTGCATTAATTTCCCCTCAAAAATCAAACTTTGTAAAAAGACTGGTATACCCAGGTTTTTCTGTATGGCCAACTTCAAGTTTTCCACCAAATTCGAGCCTCAAACCCCTAAAAGACTGATTTCTTGCTTATGGTTTTAACAAAAATCTAAAAATCCTTCTCCACATCTGATTTTGCATCTAGGGTCTTTTGATCTAGGGAAGATCCACAAGGGCTTCACTGGTGGAGCAATACCATACCATGTGGGTTCATATTGGGGGATATATATTGAGGAAAAAATGACATAATATATTGGGTATATAATAGGGGTTAAAGGGTTTTTATATTGGCAGATATAAAAAATGGAGCTCAAAGTTAATGAAAACATATAAAGCGGTATAAAAAAATGTTAATGAAGAAATGGATAAATACAATATCTAATGAAAGTAGGGTTTTTTTTAAATTGGGGAGGTGTATTGGGTTCGTATTGGTAGGGGGTTAAATAAGATGATTTTTAGAGGTTTTTTCCAATACGTAGTCAAATTAAGGGTATTATTTAGTATTCCGTGAATGCATGTGCTATGTCAGAGGTTCATTGAGTGAAACCCCCGTGGGAAGATCAAGTCGAATTCCATTGAAATAATTTATGTTCTTAGGATTTGTGGCAACGCCCATATGAGAAACATCAAAGGGAAGATCCCTAGCTGTTAGAACTAGATCTTCCATTGCTCCCATTGAACCACACAGACTTGGTTTGCGAAATGTTACTGCTTGATCTACATTAAGTCGCACATATATGAGTTGAAGGGGTAAACGCTTGAGGTAAACCATCTGACATATTTGAACCACCACATGGATCTACCTCTGTGTTAGATTTAGATTTCTATCGATGCTAGTAGATCAAATCAGTTCCCCATAAGGAGGCGTCATGCCCTCATGTCCAAGAATTAGCCCTGCCTTGAACCAAGAAACCAAGATGGCTTGGCCTGTAAATAAGTCCATATCCGAGGGGAAAAAGAAGTCAAAACATGGCCCAAAAGGGTTGGCTCGCTGCAACCACTCATTACTTATCGATATATTATCATCGGGGTGGAGTTGGAGTTGCTTGGTGAGTTGTTGATTCTTGAATCCATTTTTATAAAAATGCCTTTAGAGTTGAAGACACAGGACTAAAAAAGGCCTGCCATTTCACTTCATGTAGGTGCAAAGGTAACCCACCTCTGTTGTCGTGGAGAGTAATGAGTTCTACTTCTCTCGTGCTGTCGACGACGATGCTTGTAAAATCTCCATAGAAGAGGAAAACCCTAGCACACCATGCAAAACCCATTGTCTCTCTCGTCAACTATGTATATATTATATAAAACAAGTGAAAACAAAAATAAAAATAAAAATGTTGTAGTTAAAACATGTTATTAGTGTGTTGCTCAAAACTAGCATAGATCCATCTTAACTTTAGGTCTACCGAGAGTCATGAGGAATCAATTCTTTATAGGTGCAGAGCTTTCCTTAAATTTTGTGCTAAAAAAAGTTTTACATTTTGAGATATTTAATTCCTCTCCATATTGGACAAATTCAGAGTTAAAATAAATCTATATTAATAATATAAAATAAATAAAAATAAAAAATCAACCACAATCTACAACATAAAATATTAAAATACTGAAATGTATAATAATATTCATATTAATGTGAAAAATAAATAAATTAAATTATTAAATTCTAAAATCAAATTTAAATATATTAATGTAATAAAATACCTAATACTAAATTATAATAAGTTTCCCATTAGAAAAAATACAATTAAAAAATACCATATCATATGTATCTGGCCATTGTAAATTAAAAACGATTTAACTTTAAAAATTTAATTGAAATCGTTGATGATGATATTATATTGAAATAAGAACATATTCTTATATTGATTTTTGAAAAATATACCTCGAAACAAACTTATAAAATGCCAAAAATTTTGGACAAAACTTCCACTCAAAAAACATACATTATCATTCGTGTTGAATAAAATTAATGTAAAAATAATTTATGTGAATGTCTGTGTAGGTAGGTGGGTGAAGGAAATCATGTTCACCCATCCATAAAATCCCACCAACCATGTTGCCTTTTCTAGAAGACACCCTATCATTTTATTTTTAATATTAAATCATTAATGCTTAACATGCGTATATCCAATGAATGTTGGAAGGCCTATAACTAATATTATAATGATAAAGGTTTTATTAATGTATAGGGAATGCGTAAGGCTTAAATTGATTTACACTGTTTATTTAATAATCTATGTTATTAAGGTTTCATTAATGTACAGAAAAGGTATAGGCTTTAATTGTTATTTATTTATATTAAATTAATAAGTTATAATATAGTTATTAAGGATTATTAATTTATATAAAAGTATAAGGTTTAATATTATTTATATTAAATTAACAATAAAGATCAGAATCATATAAAAAAAATTATACATTAAAAAAATTATAATAAATTTAAATTATTTTTATTTTGATTAATTTAAATTATTTTTATTTTGATTATTTTTTAGGTAGAAAATAGGATAAAAAGATTTGTTATAAATTTTAGTATTTATTGAATTATTTTGTTTATTAGGTTATGTGAGTTTTGAGATAATTGATACAATTGATTTTTGGTTTGATTAGTCATGATTCAGGGTATCTAAGTCATTAAAATCACGGGGATTATACTCGGCCACACTAACCCTTAACATGGTTGGATTTTTTCCCATAAAATTTCCAATGAACAACTTTCACACCGGGAAGTCCCTTAATAAAACACCTCACAAACTAAATATTTATTAAATTAATATTTGAAAAATATTATGACTTTTTTAACAACTTAAAATAATTAAAAAATAAATTAATAATTTATACCATAATTATTTTAAAACACCTAATGGACTAAATATTTACTAAATTTATATTTGAAAAATATTATAACTTTTTTAGCAACTTAAAATAATTAGAAAATAAGTTAATACTTTATACCATAATTATTTTAAATGGATATAATTGTAAAAATTAAATATAAGCATTACAAAAATCAGTGCCACTAACAATTTAAAAGTAAAAAACACATTTTTATTAAACCCATTTTTATTAAAAACAATATATAAATACTATTTCTTTTATTAAAAATAACAAATATATTAATTTAAAATTACAATTTAAAAAAAAAATCTAATTAAATTTCAATAAGTACCCAACAAAATAACCTTTACAAAGAAATAATAAAAAACAACCTCACAAATAAATAATCAAAACAGCATCTCACACATAATTTGCTAACTCAAATTAAAATATCACAAATAAAATCCATTATTACCACACACACTTTCAACAAAAAGTTAACATCACTACTGGGAAAAGGTCAAAAAAATCATCATAATAATGACACAAAACAATGTACCAAGCATTACCTCGTGAATGAGTACCATATATTTTCACCTAACAAGATGCATGATAAATGAAGTTTGTATATACATCAAGATCCATGACTAAAAAATTGAATTTTATAATTTTATTTAAACAAATAAATAATTACATATACAAACTTGAACTTGATATTTATAAGATATATCAACTTGAACTTAGACTTTCCACACATTGAGGATATGATGGTGTGGGTCAAGACAAAGACAATGACTTCATGATATGATGGTTGTGGGGTCGAGAAAAAACAATGACTTTGCCACAAATTGAGGATATGATGGTGTGGGTAGGAGAAGACAATGGCCATGTTAATGGAGTGGTTAGAAAACTTTTTGGAGGGAACCACTTTAACCAGTGGAATGTCCATTAAGATAGAGACTCCATTGTACTCAGTCACTATAAACAAGTTGATGTTAGGTGAGTGATGGGCATAGTGTACCTTATAAGGTTGATACTTCATGAATATTTTTTCTATGAGCAATATGAATCTATCAGTAAACATAATAAAAGGTCTTTTAACAAAAAATTTATTGGAGAATGTAGGACTTATGTGTGTTTCTAGATCAAAATACTCAAAGTACAAAAATTAGAATTTCTTATTAAGCATCCTATGCATGAAGGCTCTCACCAAAAATAATGACATTAAACAACATAAAGTCACACCATATCATTATTGTTACTCATGTTTTTCAACATTTTACCAATCATGATGTTTTCTTTCACCATATTTTATCTCCATGAATCAAAGTTGAACACTTATATAATACCATGAGTTCATTGTTGTCAGTTGGAACATAGCTCCACCATCCAAGAACCTTTGGGTCCCACTGTCCTCATCTTCAGTGCTACGCCTCTCTTACTTTTCATAAACACAGTTCCATCCTAGAAGAAGCATGAAACCCTTGGGCCCCATTGTCATCATCCTCATTGCTACGCTTGTATGACTTTTCAACTGCCCATAGACTGAGACTAAGACTACCACGTTAGCATCTACCTTTTCTTCAACCAATGGGAACATCGTTATTTCTTTGAATGGCCCTTATATGAGACTTATGCAGATAACACTGTTTTGGTATGTACATTCATTTCGTTGGGTCCATACAAATAAATGTGTGGTTGTGTAGCCATTCTTGAGTTGATTAACATTTATGAAAAACTTAATAGTTTTATCATGATTAGATGTGAAAGGGGGTTGTTGGCTTAATAAAAAAGCAGGTTGGTGGTAATGTTCTAACATAATATGTTTTTTTTTCTTTATGAGATGTTATGGATATAAAAAAGGTGCTAGTGTTTTGAGATAATTATTTTCATAAAATGATAATGTTGTTTTCTAATATAAATCAGTGTAAGTTGGGGAATTGCATGGTTTAATTATAACATGATATCTTACTTTTTAATAAACTATATTTATTCTATTAAATGTTATAAATATGTTAGGTACAATATGTTTTGAATTATTTATCAATTATTTATTTAAACTTAAATTCTTTCACTATATATATATATATATATATATAAATTAATTAATTAATTAATTAGTGCTTTTGATTTAATATGCAGTAACATAGATTTTTTTTTTTTTTTTAGATGTAATCAAGATTTTTATATTTAAAAATTATGTTTTATTTAATTTTTGATTATATGTTTTTTTAATAAATCAAAATGTATTTATAATTATAAATAAATTATTTTTATTTTTTATTTTTTGATTGGTTATTATTAAAATTCAACAAAATAATTTTCATCAAAATTACAATTTCAGATTTGACATTTTACTTTAAAAAAATTCAAATTAAATGTAAAATTAGATTTAATATCTTCAAATATCATTATTATTGAATTTACAATACCCATATCTAATATCTATAATTCCATTAATCTAAAATGATTCTTGAAATGATTCTTGTTGGATCTTAAACCAAAAATGCTGGAAAACGCTATTTCCAACCCTATAGCAATATAAATGCTATCTGACATGCGAGCGGAATAGCCATCGCCCTTTGAGTGACAACACATGGAAAAGCGTGGACTCCTTCACTATTCCCCTCGCATGTCAGATAGCATTTATATTGCTATAAGATTAAAAATAAGAATCACAAAAATGCTTGTTTCCTTTCTCGTTATTTTAAATGATTTTGAAAAAAGTCAATTTATAACACCCTAAATTATGATTTCTGCAATTAATGTCCTCTATTTTGGTGATAATTTTAAAGTCCGATATGATTCATAATTCATCATGATGTATTTGATTAGATACTTATTTTAACATAAAATTTGGATGCCAAAGTATCCTTCAAAGTAAGAAAACAATGTCCTTTTTCCCTTATGTATATATCTTCAAATTTAATCGGGTGAGAACTTTTTTCCCACTTACTACATTTTTAATAAAGTAATAGTGAGTGTTGAGCAACAATTTATTAATGAAGCATGACCCACATGATTAAGTGGAAGTTAACTACATCTTTAATAAAGTAATAGTGAGTGTTGAGCAACAATTTATTAATGAAGCATGACCCATATGATTGAAGTGGAAGTTGATTTAATGCAAATGCCATTTTATAAAATTTAAAAAGTTGAAAAATAATTTTTTCATAAATATATTAATAAAATTTTTATAAAATTTAAAAATTGAAAATTAATTTTTTGAAAAATATATTGATAAAATTTTTGATATATATATATATATATATTAAAATTATACTAAATGTTATAAATTAAATATTACAATACACAAATTTAAAAAATACTTAAAATCACAATTAAACACAATTTTGTTTTTTGTTTTTGTTTTGTTTTGTTTTTTTTTTTTTAATATGATAATGAAACATCAACAAAATATTTAAGATTTATAATTAATCAAATACAATAATAAATCAAAATTAATCAAATACAATAGTAATTCAAAATTAAATGTAAACCTCAAAACTTATGTATATTATGATTTAAAATAAAAATAAAAATAAAAATAATTTTTTAATTTATTTTTTTCAATTCTATCTATTTTTTTTAAATATCAAAACCCTTTTATATTTATGTTACTACTTATATAAGCTTTTATTATCATTTTTTTTCTTTATTTTTAATTAAGAGAATAGGCTATCTCCTTTACAAGATCATATGAATAAAATGAAATTAATACTATGTGTTTCTTTCTCTCATGATTTCTTATATTGATATTGATAAAAATATTTGAGATCAAGTTTATGGAATTGAGGAAAGGTAAAAGCCATTTAAAAGGTGTAAAACACTTAGGAGGAGACTCTTTAAAAGTTTATTTTTGCATATTAGAAACCCCCACTCCTACCATTAGAAGCAGTGCAATTTAAGGGTCTTCACTCTAAGATTTTTATTTTTATCTTTGAAGGGGAAATAAAGGTATCCACTCTAATATTTATATTTTTATCTTCGAAGGAGAAATAAAGGGAGATAACAATTTGCTTCCTTTGTAAGTGATAATGGAAAATAGTGAGTGAAAGGAGCTTAAGAGATCCACTATGAGAAACTTTCACTAGATTTTCCTTAGTAGTATGAAAAGCTAGTGATTAGTATAACTTCTAGAATTAGAAAGTCATTAATAAGTTTGATCAAGATTACAACTATCCTAAATGTTGGTTTTCTACTTTTCATTTTCTCAATCATTGCAAGTAAAATAAGGTAGAGCTTATTAGAAATATGACTCTTACATTAATGGTTATTTTCTAATCTAGTTAAGAATGATAAGAAAACAATAAATTAATTTATTAATTACTTGCATCCTAACATTCTAGCTATAATTAAAACCAAAAGTTTGCTATCTATAGAAAGGTGTGTTGAAGTAGTTCTTGAAATGAAAGACAAAAGAGATGAAAACACCCACAATCCCAAGGGATTGAATCAACAATTGAAAGATCAACACATGTTTTAGATGTAGTGGAGGATTAATAGAAGTTTGTTATAGATGAGAAAAAATATGAGGTTGTACGCATTATTATGACCTAAATCTCTAGGAAGGTTCACTTTCATACAAGTGGGATTGATTTTCAAAATGAAGTTTAGAAGAAATTGAAGACTTTATATGATAAGACCAAATCAAGTTATGCAAATTGAGAAAGATCTTATCTCTATTGATCCTTTCTCCTTTGAAAGAATTGAAGATGATCTAACTTACATGAAGGATGTACAATTGAAATTGGGTGAGTGTTAAACATGTTTTACAAAGAAACATAGTGACTCATAGAACTAAGCTTGATGAACTTGAAGACAACCTATCATATATTATGTTTGACATCTAGTGTTAGTTGGGCTTCTAGAAAATAAGATGACAACTATTTTTCATTTGATTCTTTATGTGGTTTTCTAAATAGGGATCATGTAAATTTCTTAATAGAGGGAAACTTGAAGTTAAGAAATATGCCTCCCATTGAAGGGAAAATGTCAAATAACTATAGAGAAAGAGGTCAAGTAAGAAATCAGGAAAAATAATGGGATTGTTTAACCAAACTATTAAGAAGAAGCATGATGATTAGGCTTCAACTAAGACAGGTAGGAAGACAAAGACCTATGCTTATTGTGGGAAATTTGGATACATGCATATTTTTTATGGATAGAAAACTAAATATATTGAAGATAAAGTCAAAAACCCTAAAGGAGACATGCCATCTAAATGGTTGATTGACTTACATCACCAACTTGCATAAGGAAATGTAGATAATTAGACATTTTTTATTAGTGTTTCACAATCCTTGCATGCTCCCTAGATAGTTAAATTTGTTATAAAGATGCTTCTCTCTTTTCTCATTGAGAAATGCTAAACAAAATATTTGTGGCTAACGATTATACTCTTTCTATTATTGGTTGTGGTAAAACTAAGAATGGTGAGATAATTGATATGTATCATATATCAATTTTAAGTGCCAATTTTTGTTTAGTCCTAAACTAACCTAGAATAGAAAGAAGGTTGAATTTTGACCAAATTTATTTTTTGTAAAAGATATGCATAATATCTTCATTTCTTTGATTCATAATATTCTTGCTCCTAAGGACAAATAGTATATTTTTTGTGAATTTCCCATAAAATATCTAGGACCTACTATTTTCGTAGCAAAAATGCAATATTAGAGTAGAATTTCACTTGCAAAACTTGGACATTTGATTTTCTCAAGTATGAAATCAATGTTGAAGCATAACAAGTTTGATGGACTACCTAAGGTTGTTCCCCAGATGGTATATGTGAAGGGCATGTGGTTGGGAAGAAATAAAAGGCCACATTTGAAATAGGGAAGGCATGGAGAGTAAAGATTGAGATGGAACTTATCCTTAGTGACCTATGTGCATTAAATAAATGATCACTAGGATGCGCAAGGCATGTTTTGAATTTCACTAAAGATTTTTCTAGCTATAGTTGGGTATATTTTAAGGAAAATTTTAAGGATGGAAAATTATCTTGAAGTTTAAAAACGTTGGCGAATCTCACTAGTCCCTAATATGAAAACTATAGAATGTTTATTGATGTATTTGTAAAAGTATTCAAATTTATAATGATTTTATATATACTCTCTATATAATGTTGGCGATTTTTAGGGTAAAATAATTTTATATTGTAAAATTTGGGTGAACCATTTTTTATAAAAAATGGAAATTGGCGAATATTTCTTTTGGAAAAAACATGGAAAATTAGCCCACCTACGAATATTAGCCCCTAAAGTTTTCATGGTACATTTCTTGAAGAGTAAGTGTTGGTGATTATTTCCTTCAATCATGTCTTTATTGGATGGCAACATGCAACGAGATGACTATTAATATATAAACTAGGTTAGATCCATAATCCATAAGATAATAAAAATGCACAATTACTTTATGTAAAGCAACGAGACAAATATTATCTAAACACAACCCAATAGAAAGGCAAGAACTATGTACAATACTTGTTGAATCTACCATAATTTCACCTTGTGTGTAAAATGATAGAAGGGGAGTAGCTCAATCTCTCCAAGGGATGAACATTTCTCTCTCTCTCTCTATCTCCTCCTTTCTTCCGCACAAAAATGTCAGCATAACCTTGCTCTAGATGTCTATATGAATTCCTTGGCCTGTCCCTTCTTATAGACCCAAGTGGATAGGATTTTATTGAAATACTTCCACAACCACTGCAAATAATTCTAATGGAAAAGGTGAAGCTGGGGTTGATGTTTTCTTGACCAAAAAGTGGGAATCTCGGTAAGTGTGACTAAGTGCCATCAAATCCACTGACTAGATAGTCTAAAACATAGAAACAATTGTCGTGTGACTATTTCACTGATATTTGCGCGTTCTTGTGAGTTTATAGAAGAACATATGCACGGTCCCACATGATTAGTTAGAAAGCTATGTGATGAGTGAAATCCAATTTATTCTTATCTATTTTCATATCCGATGAAGTTATTTCACCAAAGACTACTTTCACTGATGTTTGAACTTGTTTTTGACATGATACTATTATGTTATCATTTGTACAAGAGGTGTATGGAATTTTTGTATAAAAATTCCACCCTGATTTGCAAAGGGGGGAGCATGGAAACGTACACCCAAAGTACATCACAAGTTTTTGTACCACTCGACTGTGTACCACGAAAGTTACAAATGAGAGAGAGAGTGAGAGAGGTCAAACAAACCAAAGGGATTGAGTGAGCTGCAACTTGCTTGAACCAATACATATGAGTGACATATATTGATATTAAATTTCTTGATACAAACAAGGTAGATATGTCCCATGCTCATGGTAAATGTCAATTTAAAGTACAAATTACAATGATTGTCATGCAAGAACATTTTCAATAATGGGTTTTTGAATCCGCTAAAATGGATGATGTTGTAGCCGCTGATCTGATTAAGCCCACAAGGGTGGGGGAACAAGATTAAGATAGAGTCATGTTGATGGTGACAGGGCTTAGTAACCACAAGGGGCATCTCGATTGATGGAGGATACGAATGTAGAGGGTGTACTAAGGTATTCATATATTCATGGGGTCAATGCAACTCATGACCATGCGAACAAGTGTAGTTGGAGTCGAGCATGGATGGAGTTGATTAGGTCGAGGAACAATTTTGTCTCTCCCTGGATGACCCAAAGTTTCTTGCACATTAAAGGTGAAAGGAGCTAGAAAAAAAAACAATGACAAGTGTGACTTGGTTCCATGTGAATAAATTGAGTCGAAGTCGAACATGGAGTAAGCGTGATAGATTAAGGAGCACTGAAGTCTCTCCTTGTCTGCCCCAAGGAGAACCATGATAAGGGAATGACTAATTAGGGCATAAATAATCCATGGCATATCCGAACTTCCATATAATTAATGTTGTTTTCGACAAAAGTGAACATCATGTGAGGGAGGTGTAGAAATAATAGAGTAACTGGAACTTGTACTAACATAGCGACTTATTGATGGGCATAATTGACTATATGTCAACAAGAGGAAACAACCTGGTCTAAGGTCCTTTAAATCTAACCCAAGCCATTTGGCATGGTTGTCCCTAATGGGTTTGATGACTCTGTTAACCAAAGAATTTTCCCAAGGAGAAAGAAATCTCTCTCAAGGGTCCTATGCTACTATTTATAGCTCACTAAAAATAATTATATACAAATATATAGATTATAAGTCACCATAAGTAACTCTCAACTAGTGATGAGTGATATGAAAGAATTTAAATTCTAAGTGAGGGAAATGAATAATTCTAAATCTATAAAACAAAATCAATTTTCAACGTGAACAGGAAATAAGAGACAACAAGATAGATCACAACCAACTTGTCCTTTGTTTAAACAACTTGAAACAAGTCTCAAATTATTTAAATTAGTTCTCACATAAAATCTAAAAATGAAATGAATGAAAATTACCTATCTTGACTAAGAGATAAAATTATATTAAATGACTGAATTTGATTTCAAATTTACAAATTAATCTTCCATTAACTAAGAACAAGAGACATCTAATTCATGAAAATGAAGAATTACAAAATAAAATCGAGAAAGAAAAACAATTAAAATGTTAATTCTATTTGCAACAAATATGTATATGTAGCAACTTTAACATGTGAAAGTCATTCCATATACTATAAATCACACATCACAAAGATTTAAACTAATTCTCACAAGAAACAACCTTTAGGAACTAATTTGATCTAAATTCTAGCAAAGATAATTAACAAAATAAAAAAGATGAATTACGATTCAACTATTAATCCTTAATACATAGTTTAGGAATGTAACAATATATAACCTCCAATATACTATTGAAACACATTAAAAGAATTACCAGAAAAATAACATATATAATAATAAAATATTTAAATAAGATAATTAAATATGTTTTTGCATTAAATACATTCAATACAAAACTTATAGAAATTTGATTAAGCACAATATTTCATTGCCTTAATTCAAGAAAGTATCATCCTTTCCATCCCATTTTCATAGTCTATTTATATTTTATAGAGTTATGATAATAAAAATCATACTCCCCCAAATAACGAAGTATTGTTTATCCAATAAACTCAACCTCATAGATCAAATCAATTTTTCTTAAAATTAAACAAGTTCTAACAACTAAATGTAACAAAAGAGCTTATCACATCAAGAAATACTTACTACATGGATTGGATTTGGAATATTTGGAAACCATAACTGAGCTGCATATCTATAGTTGACCCCTGTAAAATACAAAAACAAAGCATATTAATGACTCAAATATTTTAGAGTGCCTACAAAATCTATGATTCTATATCTGCTTTAAATTATATATTTACAACTCATTTAAAAACAACTACAATCGTAAAATAAAATAAAATCAATTTAAGATCCATGCTTTCAAAAAGAACTTCACACCAATCAAATATATGCTAAAAAACTTTCAAACCGTACAGATGCGAAAAAAAACTTGATCAATCACTGGACATTACCTTTTGGAGTTTGTAATGTTTCGCGGATATGAGGTAATTATAATATTCACTCGTGAAGACTGAATCACCAAATGACCTTCAACAATTTTCAATTTCTTATTCATCTCATCAAGAAATAGTATTATGAGTTTGACACACATGTTGTTTCTCATTCAGGGTTTCCTCAACTATTTTACTAAATGGTAGAGGGGTATTTTGGTTAATCTATTTCACAGCGTTATCATTTTTATAATTTCCATGAAAAATTCCTCAAGTTATAACCTAGGTTATTAGTGTTTTCATGCTCAAAATTAGGTATAACTTAAATTCACAAAGATTTGAGTAAAAATTTCCCAAGAACCGTTCAATTGAACTGTAATGAAATGGGTTTTTCTATGAGTTTTATAACCTTGTTGGAAGAATTTCAAAGATAGTAAAATAGATTTAATTTGTACCCTAAAAAAACCATAAGGAAACAAATCTAATATAAAAATATTAAACAATAACAGTCCTAACATGTAATATTGTAAAAGCCTTGGTGAAAATTTTATGTAATAAAAGTAAGTTAATGAAGGCAAAATAAGACCACGGTTAAGGGACACTTATTCCAAGCTGAATGTTGGGCAAGACACCCCAGTGTGGGTGTTCATTTTGGTTTATTATGGCTGGAAATTGGCAAAGGCAATGAAAAAGGTAATGACCATGGCATTAAAAAGGAAAAAAGGCATTTTGGCACATTTATTTATGAAAATAAAGGAAAATAGGAGAGAGGTAAGGTGAAAGGTCATAGCTTGCATGCGAGGAGGAAAATGAACGAAAATAATGGAAATTGAAGAAAATAGAGGTTTCGTTGATCAAAAGTCTTCTAAGGATTAGTTAGAGGCTTGGTCCGTGTAAGCTTGGTCAATGTAGCCTTTTGTCAGTTCAGTTTTGGAGCTCTCTCATTATTCTCTCTCTCACACTCTTGGACACTTATAGTTTTCTTGGAGCACTTTAGCTTTGGAGCAAGGAAGGAAAAGCAAGCAAAAGGAAAGGAAGGAAAACAAAGTTCAAGCAAGGAAGAGTAAGATCAAGCATCTTTAGTAGGAATACTTGTAGGTAACATATTGCATGTGTGATTTCCTAGCTGGTTTTGACATGCATGGCTTTGCATGTTGGTGTATGGTCCTCTTGCTGTTGGTGGTATGGTTTTGCCAAGTTATGACAATAGTTTTCAGCCTAACCTTTCCTTTTTCCGGATGCCAGGGTGTGTTGGGATGTTTATCTTGGTTTTGAGCTTTGGAATTGTTGGATGGATTTCAAAATTCGAGGTGGAGGTGGTTTCAATGTTCATTCCCAAAGGCCTAGAAATTCCTTATCGGTTTTGGCGGGATACATGGTAAAGGTTGAGGGAGGTGTCTCGATTTAGGGCCTAGTGATCCGAGATTGGATTGCGGTAAACCCTGAGAGGCAAGGAGACAAAAAATTCCTCAAGGATAGTGATGGATTCCAGATGGAATTCCAAGCTCGGTTATGTTTTGTGATCAGAGCACCGATTTTGGTGTGATCACGGTTTGGTGAGGGTGGAGGTGGTTTAACCTCTAGATTCCCTTAGTTTGTTTTGGATTGGTTTATCCATGTTATCCCACATTCATGCTTGGAATATGGCACGAGGGTGACTGGCTAAAAGAAAGATTTGGTTAAGCCATGTCTACAGTCGGGTGGTACATGGAAGTCCCGAACGTGGTCGGATTTTCCCATGTTTAATAAAAACTATTTTCTCTTAATTTTGTACTTATTAATATGTGAATTTAATGGCTGATATCTCACTGTTATTTTTATGGTTTAATGCTGGTTATAAGCATGGTTATATAAATGGTTATTGTCATGGTTATTTCATGTATTTACTTGTAACTGAAAGGGTAATGGATGTAAGACCTAATTGATGTCGTAACAGGGAGAAGGTGGTGATCTTTCTTGTCATGTCCCATAAGAGTTTTCAATCATTCATGCTTTGTCTTGTATCATAAACCTATAGATTGTATTGATGCCAAGTTTTTGACATAATGTCAGTCCCAGTTGGGGATGGTCAGGTCTAGTCCTAGAGTTAGTTTTTGGTTTATTAGTCTTTTCATCATGTGTTTAATGGATTCTAGAAGTTACAACAAGTTTTGGATAGTGGCCGGAATTCTGGGCTTGAAAATTCCTTAAATCCCGCGGAATTTGGCATAGGTTTGTTGGAAATAGTCACTGGACACAAGCATGCAAGCTTGTGGGAGTGTCTAGAGCTCTCTCAATGCTGGCATGCCCATAGCATGGGAGCATTTAGAAGTTTAATAACTTAAAAAATTAGTGGGAACTAGGGGCATGATACCTTTGCGGTTGGGGTGACTCTTGGGAGTGTTGTTGCTATTGTGGAAGGTATGTTTGATGTGTTTTCATCGATTCCACTTCCTTAAGGACACCTAGGAGGTTGAATCATATCATAGTAGCCTCTCGTCACATGTTTACCCCAGTTGGACGGTTACTTGGGTAAATATGGGAGGAGGGTGTTACAAAGTAGTGGGTTGTGCTATCTTTGGGTCATATATTTAGATTTTAATCTCGTACAGAAATTACCTGCATACGAATTCTAAAAAACAGAAAATAAACAATGGTGAGAGTATAACACAAAAAATAAATATACATAAAGATTTTCCCCTGGATCTCAAAACGGAACTACTAGATTGACTTTTAATTATTTTCCTTTCAATGTTACAATACATATATATACATGCTGAAGCATCCAGAAAACCCAATCCATTAACCCTGGATTAGAACATAATTATAGTTTCCTTAACTGGATTTACAAAATACCATGGATCGAAAACCATCGCGCCCAAAACCATGTGCAAAATCAATGCACAAAACCACAGGTAGTTCTGCCCACCTAATATAGGGTCCAAATTTTTTTCCCTGGGGCATTACCTCGGAAACCGTAGAGGGGGGCTACCACCCCTCTCAAACCCCCCGATAGGGGGTTTTTCCCCCCGCCTGTGACCCCCCCGCTACGCATCGACGCAACGAAGGGGGGGCTTCGTCATGGAAAGAATATAACACAAACCAACATATATGATACCACAAAGTAGTATCAGAGCATGGTTCACCCCTAAGACTAGATGGGCTGTGTGTTGGTCATGCATTCAAGTCAGTCGCATATGTGTTCCTTATGATTGTAGTCCTTGTGCTTGTTGCATTTTCATGGTGTTGATCATGGTTGTAATGATGTTTCCATGTGAAGGTCGATGGTGTTGTTGTGGAATGTGTCATCATGAGTTATATGCATGCATTTTATTGATTATGATATGCATGTATGGTAGGTAGGACATGCATTTTGAGATCATTGTATGCAATTAGGTCATAATGAAGATATTGGTATGTTATGATGCTAAGGTGTTGGCTAAGATAGAGCAGGAGATGCAGATCATTAAAGAGAAGTTGCAACAATGGACTTCAGGGTAAGCGTAGATCATTATACATGTATTGTATGTTTGGCATGCAGGTATATTAGTTAATGGATTGTTATATGCATCAGGGTCATATACATTAGGTTTATGTACATGTCTATTGATGTTATGGTTACATATATGATAGATGCTAGTTGATTAGTGTAGTCATATGCACATGTGTCAGATAGTCATGAGTGGTAGTAACTGTGGTTGTATGCATTTCTATTGTTGTTTTATGTTAGATAACGTGATAATTATGTTATATGTTGTTGACAAGTATGTTATAGGTTAACTTGTTTTTGTTACATAATAGTTAGCTTGATAATTAGGCTATATGTTGTTGATGAGCATGATATATAACTTCTTGTTGTTATATTCTAGTAAGTTACTTGATGATTAGAGTTATTACATTAAGATCTTGATGTTATACGTATCATGCTAAATTGGATTGGCCTAGATGGTTAGGGTTATGCCATTTAGGTATGAGTCGACTTATTTATGACATTGTGTTGTACTAATCTACACTGATCATACATATGTGATTGCTATGCATAAATGACAAACGTTTATGAGTTTATGATGTGAACATGTTAGCTAGTGAATATTATGGAATTCATGACCTTATTTATTTTTGATTTGATATGTCGCGAAGTTATATCATGCTAATATGGATTGATTGTGCAAACAAGATAGCCTCCCCTAAGATACATTAAGGTATGATCTTGCTTATGTCATCTACTTTGTGCTTGAATGTTTGATTATGTCATTTAATTGGTGTTTGAGTGTTGGTGTCTATTATGCTACCTATATGTTGTCTGAATGTTTGATTACTTGCATTATATGAGTATGTGCTTGTAAGATTTCTTGAATGAATGATCTTGTTTTAAGATGATTATACTAACACATATGTGTTGAGATAGCTGACATGTACTTGAGTGTAATAGGTGACAATTGTAGTATTATATCTAATGACTATGAGTTAATTATGAATTATGACATGATTTCTAGTCTTGATAAAGGTTGATTTCAAATTGATAGACATGATTTTCTTGATATTTAGAACATGTGTTTGACATGTGTAAATAGTGCAAGAAACATGCTTGGTATTAGCATGGCAAGGTAATAGTTGATGTGTTTATATAATTAATAGTTGGGTGATGTGACAATGCATAGTAACACTTAATTGCAGCAAGCAAAAGGTCAAAGAAAGGAATTGAGAAAGAATTTTTTTGGCTACGTTTGGAAACCCTAATTAAAAACGAATGAGTGCTTTACATACATGAAGTCTTCTTAACCTTAATCTTGTCTGACATTATGTGGATATGTGTTAGATTCATGAACTTGTATTTGACAGGTATGTTAGCTAGTCTCTAGTTACAGGTGGATCTGTCAAGGGAATTGGAGTCCCTTAAGAGATGGGGTGGATGTGTTCAGTTGTAAGAAATGTGCTTGTCACAACAAGGTAAGGTAACCAGTGTATTGTTATGTTTATTTGAGCACTGATAGTTATGTGTTGATGGTATTATGATGTAAGGGATTGCATGGAAAAGAAATTTCCATGGAATCTTAAAGAAGGCTTAGGTTGAGCTTTCCCTCGGAAGCATTGGGAACCTATTAGGATATTTTGACACATAGGAAATAGTTAAGTACAACTTGGTCTAGCGTAGATTTAGGTAAAGTGTGTTTCTTTACTATGTACATTTGTAACTTACAATCCGATAGTCATGATATGTTATAGACATGAAGTGATCTGACAGTTCATTCTCTCCTCGGTATTACCGACACTTGATCTGTGGTTTAACAGACAATTGGTCCATGATCTCTATTTAAAGAGCATGGAGGGTCATTTGTAGGGTGACCGTTCATGAGAGAAGATTATGTAAATTTTCTTTCTTTTATTAATAAATTTCTTGAAGTGGCCACATTGGCTCAGGTCGTGGACTGTTTCCCTCTTTGAGGGTTTTAACCACGTCAATAATACTGGTGTATTGATCTGTGATTTATTTGTGAGTGGTGTCCTTTGGTGTTTTATCTAAGGAACTTACCCTGTAAATTCCTACATGGTATCAGAGCTATTTGAGGGCCGCATCCATTGGTGATCCAAATCCGAAGCCAATACAACTGCATCTGAATGTCGTTTCCTATATCTACTATTTCTGACTGCTTTCGGGCTGAGAGGACTACTCTATTGTGTTAGGAACATTTGTTCTAGTGAGTAACCCCTTTCGTTTCACGCGAAAAGGTTTCCAGTAGCCCTAGCTACGTCATTTTTAAGATCTGGAGGTATATAGTCTTTATTTGCAGTTTTAGTTATTCATCTCTCTATTTATTTCAGTTTATTTAGCTCTCTATTTTTTATCACTGGATCTATACCTTTCATTTCTGCGTATGCTCTTTTTTACGTGACGCCATGACTTTGTGCAATCTGGGAAAATTAGTAACAGAAGAGAAGGATTTTTCTCATGTGTATGCTCTTTTATGTCATGCCTTAGTGTGATCTCGGAAAATCAGAAACATTGAGGAAAATATTTAGTTTTCGGCGAAAGCTAAGTACAAGCCATAAGGTTTGTTTTTTTTGCATGTCTGTGTTGGGTTGTGTGGTTTTTTGTTTTGTAGGCAAAAAGAGTTTTTCCAACTAAGCACGCACTTCAAAGCTTAAGAAAAAAAACCTTCATCTTTTCCAAATATTGCTAACCTTTTAAACTAGCTCACATGGTCCAAAGTTACTTTATGAGAATAGAGGTCTTGGGTTCAAGTCTTTCTTTTTATTGAGTTACTTTTCAAAAAACACATGTAACTTATGTTTTAAAGTTAATTTATGTAAAAGTATTCTCACCCATTATAAAAAGTAAGTCACTTATAGTTCTAAAGTCTCTTTATCTTTTATTTAAGTTACAATTTAGTGAGTAGCTCATAAAGTACCATTGTAAAAGTGACTTTCACTTATTTATAAAAGTGGGTCATATAAAATCTTTTTTAAAGTGAGCTAATTAGATTAAGTTTAGAAAGGGGGGGAGTTTTTTTTAAATATAACATTATCATTCACTTTCGTACATTCACGCACTTCGTCGACATCTTCAACAACTTTTCTTCAAAAAACCATAACTTCTTCATCCGGAAGCTGTTTTCAGAGCTATTTTTTTTAATCGGCCTAATTTTTCAAGTTCTTTCCATTGGAACACTTAATTTTAGTATCTACAACTTCATTTTATGTTAAAATGGAAAGTCCATGCCAAGTTATTGTTGATAGCACCAACTACTTCTAATGGTGGTCCTACATTGTGGATTTACGTAGAAGTAAAGGTCTTTACAAAATAGCCTCAGGCCAAGAAACTAAACCTAAAGATGAAGATAAGGCAACCAAATGGGAAAATAGGCAAAATCAAGCACGTGGGTTAATAGGGATGTCTATTTCTCTAGACCTTAGATTCCATATCGCAGAACTTGATACCCCCTAGTGAAGCAATGAAACAACTCACTAAATTTTTTGGAATTAAAAATGAAATTAGAGCCCATCAACTCGAAAATGAGTTGCTTACGTTGGACCCCAATAATTTTTCTTCTATTGAAGATTTTTTGTCCAAGTTCAAGACCCTTAGACTTCTCTTAGAAGGTGTTAAGGTTAAGAAAGAAGATGGTAGCCTTATCTATTCCATTCTTACTAAGTTGGTACCAATCTACTCTGTGTTTGTTTCCACCTTCCATTCTACTAGAGAAGCCTTCATTTCTTAAGGACAAGACTACAAGTCCCACTCTTTTGATGTATTTTGTGATTCTTTAATAAGAGAACAAGAAAAAATCTTACATCTTGGTCTTCTTAATCTTGGAAACTCTTCTAAGAAAGCCTTAGTCACTCAACAACAACCAAATTCAAAGAAGCTTAAGAAATAGTATCCTAAAAAGAATGGTCCTAAACTAAATAAGGGTCCTAAGAAATTTCAGTCTCAAAATGAAAAATCAATTCAAAAAAATGATAAGGCAAATAAAAACAAAGGGAAGAAGACTGATAACATTGCAACTTTTGTAATCAAGATGGCCACTTAGAATCCAAATGCTTTAAGAAGATGGAAGCCTTGGAAGCAACAATGAAGAAACATAACATCCATTTGGAGCATTCTTCAACGTCAACTTCATCTTCAGGAATAACACTTTCTACATGTGGTTTTCAAACATCTTGGTCTGATTATGCACTAAACGTATATTCTTCTTCTCATTCTCATGAGTGGCTCATTGGTTATAGAGCTTCTTATCACATGGCAAAAAACAAAGCCTATGTTTTCTTCTTTAAATGATTATAACACCAAAAATATATATGTTGGTGATGATAGATCTCTTAGTGTTGTAGGGACTGGAACTATTCATCTAGACAATGGTCAATTTAATGATGTATTATGTGTTCCAACCTTATCCTGCAACCTTCTATCTGTATTAGATAACTCATTAGGGTGAAGGTAAAATCGTTGAATTTTTACCTCATGATGTTGTAATTAAGGACCTAAGAGATCCTAGATAGATTTTAGCTACTGGCATTGTTGATGATTCTACAAGGTTGTATAATTTTAACAACTTTGGGTCATCAACTCTTCCCTCAGTATTTTTTGCTCATAATGATGAAGTGAGCAAACTTTGGCATGAACGATTTGGTCACTTAAACTATCGCTCCCTTCAAAATCTATGTAAAGAAAATATGGTGATAGGTCTTCCTATGGTATCTTGCAAAGATGGTGTTTGTTACAGATGTATATTCAGAAAACATCATCATGATAGTTTTGAAAAACGTGCCTCTTGGCACGCCTCAACCCCTTTACAACTTGTGCATAGTGATTTATGTGGTCCACTTCTAGTTGTTTCATTCTCTGGCTACAAGTATTTCTTAACTTTCATTGATGATTTCTCCAGACGCACTTGAGTATACTTTTTAAAACTCAAGAGTGAAGTATTTAACATGTTATTGGCATTTAAGGCCTTTGTTGAGAAACAATCTGGACACCAAATTCTTAAGCTAAGATCTGATAATGGTGGAGAATATGTTAACAACAAATTCATCAACTTTTGCACTGAGCATGGAATTCAAATGCAACATATTGTTCCATATACTCCACAACAAAATGGTGTAGCTGAAAGGAAGAATCACACCTTAAAGGAAATTGCTAATTGTATGCTTCAATCTAAAGGACTTAGTCTTTGGGTAGAAGCAATTAATTGTGCAAATTACATAGTAAATCACACTCCCACTAGGGTTTTAAAGAACATCACTCCAGAAGAAGCATGGAGCTCAATTAAACTAGATGTAAGTCACTTTCGTGTTTTTGGAAGCGAAGCATGGGTCCATATTCTCGATGAGAAACATAAAACCTTAGAACCTAAGAGTGAAAAATGTATTTTTGTTGGATATTATGAAGATGTCAAAGGATATAGACTTATTCCACTTAAGTCCAAAAATGTTATCATTAGAAGAGATGTAAAGTTTGCTGAAAATATATCAGCCTACGAGCCTAGTTTGGCGGATGCGCCACCTCTCTCTATCCCTTCTACTTTTGAAAATATTTCTTCTTCAGATGATGACAGTGAGGATGAGAATCCTACCCCACCTTCTCAGGATCCTCCTTCCACTCCTCAGCTTCCAAAATGGGTCCGTGCTACTTAGGATGCAGCAAGTGCTCTTGTGGGTGATCCTACAAATCAGTGACGTACACATTCTCAATTCGATAGAGCCTCTTCTTTACTGCCTCAAGCTTCAACGAATTATGATCCTGACACCAGAAGCTTTAGGCCATCCAGATTGGGACGCAACTATGAATGAAGAATATCATTCATTATTGGCAAATGATACATGGGATCTTGTTCCTCTTCCAAAAGGACGAAAACTTGTTAGATGCAAATGGGTTTACAGAACCAAGTATGGACCAGATGGAAAAGTTGATAAACATAAAGCTTGTCTTGTTGCTAAGGGTTTTTCACAAGTTTAAGGAATTGACTATACTGAAACCTTCTCCCTTGTTGCCAAAATGAACTCTATCTGCCTTGTTCTTTCCCTTGCTACCTCTTTCAAATGGGAAGTCCATCAGATGGATGTTAAGTCTGCCTTTTTGCACAGGGACTTGCATGAAGAAATCTATATGGAACAACCTCCTGGCTTTATACAAACAGACTTTAGCCTTGTATGTCGGCTTAAGAAATCCCTTTATGGTCTCAAGCAAGCCCCTAGGGCTTGGTATGCCAAAATGGATAACTTTCTTTTAGATACTGGCTTTTCTAGGTGTCATTCTGACAATACTGTCTACACCAAGAAAGTAGGTAAGTATCTTATCATTCTTGTTCTTTATGTTGATGATCTTATCCTTACTAGTAGTGATCCCAACCTTATAAACCATGTGAAGTCCAGCCTTAAAAAGCAGTTTGAAATGAAAAACTTAGGACACTTGCATTATTTCCTTGGTCTTCAAGTCTTGCAATCCAAGGAAGGTACTTCCCTTTCCCAATACAAGTATGCCTGTGATCTTCTATGCCACTTTCACATGGAATACTGTAAGCCAACCTGTTCTACCTTTCAGTTTGGAGCCAAAATTTCAGTCACTTGTACTTCCATTGATGTTGATGCTACCTTATACCGTCAGCTCGTAGGAAAATGTTTGTATCTAGCCCATACCCATCTCGACCTTTCCTTTGTTGTTGGCCTTATTGCACGGTTTATGCAAAACCCACATGAAAGTCATTGGAAAGTAGCTAAGAGAATACTTCATTATGTTCAAGGTACAACTCAGTTTGGGATTCATTACAGTGCATAAGCATCTCCTCTATTGGTTGGTTTCACTGATTTCGATTGGGTTGGTGACCTTGATGATCAGAAGTCTATTGCAGGTTATGTATTCACTCTTGGTTCTGGACCTATTACATGGGCTTGAAATAAAAAAAGTGCCATTTCTCTTTCTTCATGGGAAGCAGAGTATCGTGGCACCGTAGAAGCTAGTAAGGAAGCCCTGTGGCTTTGTTAGATCCTGTAAGAGTTTGGCTTTAATCAGTAGAATTTGACTACACTTTGGTGTGATAATAAAAGTTTCATTCAACTATGCAAAGATCCAGTCCAACATCAATGCAAAAAACACATTGAACTACACATTCATTTCATCATAAAGCTCATTCATGACCATGTTCTTGAAGTGCAATATTGTTCAACCGATGATCAAGTTGCAGACATCTTTACAAAGGCTCTCACAGAGGTGAAGTTTACTAAACTTCGATTTATGGTTGGAATTCAGGAATTTTCACTAAGGGGGATAGGTTCTAATGCCTCCTTCCTTCTCCTATTGTGTCATATTTGTACATCCTTCAATCCTATCCCATTTTTTTCTTAAGGGGGGATGTTAGGATATTCCGACACATAGGAAATAGTTAAGTATAACTTGGTCTAGTGTAGAGTTAGGTAAAGTGTGTTTCTTTACTATGTACATTTGTAACTTACAATCTGATGGTCACGATATGTTCTAGACATGAAGTGATCTGACAGTTCATTCTCTCCTTGGTATTACCGACACTTGATCCGTGGCTTAACACCCGATTGTTCCATGATCTCTATTTAAAGAGAATGGAGGGTCATTAGTAGGGTGACTGTTCATGAGAGAAGCTTATGTAAATTTTCTTTCTTTCATTAATAAATTTCCTGAAGTGGCCATGTTGGCTCAGGCTGTGGACCATTTTCCTCTTTGAGGGTTTTAACCACGTCAAGAATACTGGTGTATTGATCTCTGATCTGTTTGTGAGCGGTGTCCTTTGGTGTTCTATTTGAGGAAATTATCCTGTAAATTCCTACAGAACCATGGAGATTGAGTCATGGTGTCTGTTGTTAGTCTTTTTCTTTTGGTGTTTTGGCGATCTATTGTGCTTGATTATGGTTTTTTTTATGTCTTGTGAATGGCCATGCCACTTTGGTTGTGGTGTCGTATTTTTATTGGTTTACCATGATTTTCTTCTTGTTTATTTCTTGTATTGCCTTTTATGTTAGGGTCTGGGGAATTGGTTGGGAAAGAGGAAATTTAATGGAGCCTAGGGAGAGATGAATGAAACCCAATAGGTGATGTAAGGCCTTGATGAGGCTCAGTGCATGTATAAGGGTAATTGAAGGTAAGCGTAGAATAACTAGTTGGATTCGTTGGGTCTATTGGTATAAATGGATGATGTCAGGAGAGTCATGAGAAAAGTAACCAAGAAAGGTAAAGTAAATATATTTGAGGCACCAAATGCCTTATCTACATTGGGAATTGTTGTTCTCAATGTTGTACATATGTTGCATGGATAAAGGAAGTTCTCTTAACCTTGACCTTATGATATCTCATAATTATGTTGTGATCATGACTGTGTCAATGTATATATATGTATACATGTATGTATGTAGGTAAGTCATTTTATGACGAGATCATGACTATTTTGTGCTAATGTTATATATATGTAAGTATGTATGTATCTATGTAATTTTCTGATAGGGTCATCTAAAATCGTTCTTGTGGAGGAATGATTTCTTATGCAGGTGAATGGCATGAAGAGATTCCTAGTTCATGAGGAATCAAGTGGGAAGAGTAGTCTGACAGATCTCTAAGGTCAGTATCACGTGGATATGAATTGATATTATGTAATTATACTATGTATATGTTTATGTTATGGACAGGCTAATACCGAGAGATACATCAGTGACATGAAAACAATGTGATGCATGACATGCTAGGATAAACATGGAAGGCTGCGAGACACTAGAAGCAATGTTTCTTGGTAGAGATAGTGTGGTTTTGGATGTGTGGTACTACGATTGTGTATATGTTGTACATGTTGCATCTGTGATGTTGTGCACACATGGTGTTGTGTATATATAGTGTGTTTACATGTTGTTAATTTTATGTACATGGTGGTACAAATAGTGTTGTGTGAATATTTCATATGCCGTGTTGGTTATAGATGGTGCTATGTACATGTTGGATATGCAGTGCTGTGTATAGATGATGCTATGTACATGTTAGATATGTAGTGCTATGTACATGTGGTGTTGCGTGCATGTTGTACATGTGATGCTGTGTACATATGGTGTTGTGTGCATGATTGTACAAGTGGTGTTGTGATCATGTGGTGCTGTGTACATGTTGTACATATGGTGTTGTGTGCAGGTGGTGTTGTGTACATGTCATGCATATGGTACTGTGTATATGTGGTGTCGTGTACATGTCATGCATGTGATGATGTGTATGTCAAGCATTGTGTACACGTTGTACAAGTGGTAAAATGTACATGTGGCATTGTGTACACTTTGTACAGGTGGTGTGTTCAATGTTGTGTACACATTATGCAGGTGGTGTTGTGTATAATTGGTACTATGCACATGTTGTACATGTGGTACTACTTTACATGCTGTATTATGTGCATGTCGTACATGTTATGTTGTGTACATGCGGTATTATGTATGTACATGGTTTAGTCGTGGTACCATGACATGTGTATTCATTGTGTTGTACTCTTTTTACGTATATCCATTGTGTTGTACATTGGGTGTAGGTGTATGTGTTGTGTTGTGGTGTACACGGATGTAGGTGTATGTGTTGTGTTGTGGTGTACACCGGATGTAGGTGTATGTATTGTGTTGTGTTGTACACTAGGTGTAGGTGTGTGCATTGTATGTCAGGTATAGGTGCATGTATTGCATGACATTGTATGTTGTGTGTGGTTGTATGTGTCACTGTGATGCACACTATGTGTATGTACACATGGTTTAGGAGAGGGCACTGGGTGTTTTTTGAGTGTGGAAACCAATCCGAAGTGTGTACGGAATAAGGACAAAAGTAGAAGCTAAGGATTGGTTAAAGGATAAGTATCAATATTTTATTTCAGTTTTATTATGCATGTGATTTGTGATTCTGGTCTATGATGATTACATGTGATCTATGATTCTGGTTTATGATGGTTACATGTGATTTATGATCTTGATCTATGATGGTTGTGTTTTGAGCTAACGTGATGTGATATATTTATACATGATGACTTGGTCAAAGATTCTAGTTTGACTTGTTGTGACAAGAATTAAACAAGATTGCAAGTGTACCTTATCGATGAGTAACCAATGAGGTATGATTTGAAGTTATTTTAATTTACTTTAATCTAACAGAAGTTATGTGCTTGGCACATGAAGCACGGAAATGCTCGGTTGGGTGGTTGAAATCGACTACAAGAATCAACAACAATGGAAAAAGGAATTGGAACATGAAATAGTATGTTGGTAAAACACTTCAGGAGTAAGGCCATTGTGGGACACTGGTACCCAATAGTGTCCATTGAATTCCATGAGAAAGGTATCCTTGGTATGATGGTTTGAGGTAGGTATATGCCTTGGCTATTTTACATTTCGATGTGAGGAAGCCTTGCCAAGGGATGGATTACCTGAGATAAGGGATGTCGATGAACTTGGAAGGTGAGTGGCTACATAAAAGGGGTGACTGGATTGCCCGAGGGACTGTGTAGTAGAGAAGGGAAGACTGGGATATATATTTTTTGGTCATTAACATTGCCAGATGGAATCAAATGCACATTGGGAGTGCGCCAAGGAACAATGAGTTGGTAACTGTTCGCTAAGAGGACAAGTGGTGTAGGATTATAATGTTGGACATTGGATACAGTTTGACTGTGGCAGTGGATTCTGGACTTCTTGGGAAGGAGGTGAATCCTGGTATTACCTTGAGGGTGGAGGTGTGAGCCTCTAGATTCCCTTGTTGCAGATGCAAGCACCATGGTTTAGAAAATATGCATATGTGTATAGGTGGTTATTGTAAATACCATCATTAGGGGAATTTTGAGGTCGAAAATGGGCCTCCTAAAGAAATTATAAAATAATAAAATAAGATTAGATTACATCATTAAATTCTAGAGGGAAAAAAGAAAAAACTACTTTTTCAACTCGTATTTTCAACTTATCTCCTTATGGGTTTACTAAAATTTCAAGCAGGAACACTCATTGGATGTAAAATTTGATTCCTAATCCAAGTAGTACCCATTTTTCATACTTTTGATCGACCCTTCTACACGAAAAATAAGAAATAAATGAAAAACATGATTGCAATGATGTTTTTCCATGTATTTCTCATTTTTCGTGTAACAGGGTCCACCAAAAGTATGCAATATGAGTATCCCTTGAATGAGGAATTAAATTTTGCATCCAATGAGTACTCCTGCTCGAAATTTGAGTAAAAGCTTAGGGAGATAAGTTGAAAATACAAGTTGAAAAAGTAGTTTTATTATTTTATTATTTTTTAATCTTTTTACTTTTTTACCCCAAAAATGGTGAATCATTCCTCATGGTTGACATCATCATCTTGAATCCTACCAGTTCTTATAAGTTCATTTTTTTGTACATTTTTCTTAGGAGGCCCATTTTAGACCTCAAAAGTTCTCTAATGAATGAGCTATGTTATAAAGCTCCAGTAAGCGATATGGTTGTTATATGGTCATATTGTCATGATGTTTTGATTTTGAGTAGGTCTTTCATTGTAAACACTGCAACGAGATAAGTTATAAAGATCCATGGGTAGTATTTTGATTTTCAATAGTTTTGCTAAGGTCTTGGAGTGGTTTATGTTACGAGATAAAACACCCTAGGGTCTGGGTTGAGAACCCCAATAGATCAAAGGGCATACATCAACAAGAAGCAAGCAAACAAGCAATCCTAATGCTTAAACTAGTAAATTGGGATGAAGATATACTACCCATAGGTCCTACGTTTGAGGATGTTCCTGTAGGGTCCAAACCCCCAGCTTCCTCCAATGCTTCAAAAATTGCAACTCATTCTAGAAAATGCATATATACTAGCAGTAGTTCAAAGCATGTTCAAGATATGAATGTTAGATCATATAAGCATATAGATATAAAACATGAGATCATACATAATTAGATCATAACATGAGTTAAAGCATAAATAGAATCACATCAGGAACAATATAAAGCTTCTTTATTGATGTTTGTAAAGAATGTGGAAGAATACAACCTGATTTGACCACGGCTCCAAGTGAAACCTTCCTCCAGATCCGTCCAGCCCAAGCCTCAACAATCCTCTTTCAAATGCATACACATAGATTCCATATAAAGGAGATGGACATCTCTATGAGGAAACAAGGGTTTTGTATAGCTGGGATTGCAGGAGGCACAAGAATAAATCAGACTTGATTAGGGATCAATTAGATATAATATCAATATCCTATCTTTCTCCCCCCTTAGGCCTTCCCATGAGGTGTATTTATACCACCTCAAAATAGTTGTTTCAGTTGGGATATAATTAGGCCACAGGCTCCTATAGGTGGGTTTCCGGTGTAACCCATAAACCCCACCCATAAAATAGGGATTTTATATCTTTTTAATATTTCAAATTATATATGTGGGTTGGGTATAGCTGGACCCATGTGTGCATGTGTGTTTTGAAGGGAAGAGTTGTGTATGGAATTTAAAATAATGTTTTTTAGTAAAAGGACCAAGTTTGAAGGGAAAGGGCTTCCCAAGGCCATGACTCAAAGCATCAAGTATACAAGGGTGATAAATGATTCTATAATAGATGCCTCCTAATATATGAGGTCAAAAGGGGTACATGATGGCCGAAATGTATTAAGTGTATCGAAAGAATCATGTGAGGACTTGGGAGGAGATCACCAGATTCCAGCTTTCCAAACCAGTGGAAGAGATCAGAAAGAAATCTCATGTCTAAGGTGGGCATACCCATGCCCAGAGATAGTAAATCATGCCCCCATATCAAGTGTAGGGCGGATCCAATATGTATACAAGTACAAAGGTAACTGAGAAATACATAGTGGACCATATGATCATAGCCGCAAAAGTACATATCAAGGCCATGTCACAATATCACATATAAAATAATTGATCAATGATGTTGAAGGAGATATTTGACCACTGATGTCACATAAATGATCCTCAAATTAACAAGTCAAAAAGTAGAATAATGGTACTGCATGCAACTCAGGTTCCAACATATAAAATGTTGTTGTGATGAAATGAAACATATAAGGTGGATGGTGTCACTTGCAAAAAACTGGAGGTATTGACAAGTGAACCAAAAAATGCTGACACATCCCATGGTCTTCATCGACTGCCATGGTACATTTCTACACTATGGGAATAAATGAGCTAAAGTTCACCATGTGAGAAATCATTTGATTATCGATCATTGATGTATACCATTAATAAATGCAAGGCAACTCACTAATAATGATGATGAGAGTCAAGGTGCCCCAGTACAATCTAACAAGTGTGAATAAATGAGTTGAAGTTGAACAGTTGAGAGAATCTATCAATCATGAGACATTGATGTATTCTCATTGTCGATAGTGAAGGAGTCTACCATTGATGACTGCAAACCCTAAGGCATGCCAAGGACTCTAGACCTTATTCCTATAGCAATGAGTTGGAGTAGATGGGAAAATATCTGCTGGAAGGAAGGCATTAAGGCATCCCACATCAATCCAACGCGAGTGTAGCCTGAGTGCCAATAATTTGGAAGGAATGAGACGAATAAAGATGAAGTAACCATACCAAAGCACGTTTCCAATGTACACAAGATGTAGTTAGCGCACGATAGAAACCCTCTGAACCAACCAATAATGAACGTTGACATAAATGTGAGGAATCCACCAATAGGGTCAAATGGAAGCCAAGGTACTGCATGAATCCCAATGTGTGATAATGTAAGTTGACGTCGAACATAAGGGAAACCACTCAGTCAAAGACCCATGATATTGATTGATGCTAAGCACAAGGTCACCTATCAATGATGGAAATAGGGCCAGGGTGCGGCTCTAGGCCTACTCTTAGAGAAATTTGTTGAAGTCGATAAGAGTAGACCTGCCAATAAGAAGTCAATGGAGACCTTCTTAACTAGCATAAGAAAAGGACCAAATAGTTGATGTGATACTGAACATAACTTTGACAAACCAGGTATGGCTAACTAAAAATAAGTCAAGAGACACTGTAGAAAGGCCAACTCAGGTTTACTTCCCTTGAACAAAAGCATGACTCAAATGTGATTGTATGGCAGCATATGATAACTTTGTATAAGTTTGTCATGCAGGAGGCATAAACAAACTCTCCATATGATTGGAAGAGATAACCAACTAGAGGAGTACTGACTCAATGACAAGGTTATGGTTCTCCTAAGTCAAACTAAATCCCATCCCGATGGAGGAAAAAATCGCTTTGAGTGCTTTGTTCAAGGGTGACACAACTGACTCTTGTTGCCATCAATTATGGAAGTAAAGTCTCGTTCCCACTCTTTTTTGCAATATATAATTTTTTTGTCCTTTTCATATTTAAAAAGGTTGAAAAAGAATAAAATAATGCCTATGGTACAATAGAAAGAATGAGTGTCTAAATACAGATGTGTTAGTTCCTAGGAGTGGAACATTCCTATGCTCAATGAAAGGTGACGAACGGGTCAATGATACTCAAAGGAATGTTCTTTCCACGGGCATAAGGTGTCAAGTTTCAAAGGCTAAGTGATTGCAAGGTTGATTTTGTAGAAATACATGGTCAAAAAGCAGCTTATACACAAGTCCAAGTGAAGCCGACTTAAGGCCAAAAGGTACAAATAGTCAATATGCAATGTAGTAGTACAACTCAACATGTGGGAGCCTTTAGGGTATAAAGCCAAAAAAATAGCAAAGAAGAAGAGGAATGAGGCTTCATCGCAAAGTCATGGTGGGACTAAAGAGGACTCCTAAGCCTAAGAACAAAAGTTTAGCATGGGTGCCAAGTGACGACAAGGTATTATCTATGGCGCCCATGATAAGGTAGGATCTACCACACAAGTTATGACACTTCTAAGAAATGAGAAGGTTCCGCGTCATATCTTGGTGGGGTTGATCCTAGGCCAAAATGGGAAAGGAAAATAATAAATGCACACTGCAGGTGAGAAAACTAACCTATATGACAGTTTCGAGAATCAATACCTGTCAGAGCAGATCAACCATAAAAATTCCCAAAGGAGAAGTCCTCCAAGTTCTGTAGACATAATTAGGAACACTAGACAAGAATTTATTACATCCCATATATAAAATTTAGATAAAATCTTGTGTTATAGAATGCAAAACTTGAAAATGCGTACCTTATATGTACAATATGGTACAGGGAACCACAAAACCTTGCGGCTTACACACAATAGTTCTTTAGGAAAATCCCCTTGTGGGGCTCAGGCCAAGGATTCCTTTGGTAGTTAAAAATCATGGATTCAAAAATTTCCTCTTGTCAAGGCAAATCAACTTCCAAGAAAACATGAGAACTAGAAGGATAAAAATAGAGAATTAAGGGGTCCCATGTCCCCATAGGAGAAATCATTTGGTCAAATACTAGGACCAAGTCCCAAGAAGGAAAAAAATAGTTCAAAGGATCCTTCTCAGAAGAAATTGAACATTGAGGATACAATGCCACATAGTTCACACGTGGCTGGGTATAGTCTACTTGAACACTTGGAACATACCAAGGGGCATTCTGTAGTAAATTCGAATTATAGGGGTGATTATCAGATGCAAGTAGATCAATAATGATACTATTTCCATTATGAGGAAAATACATCACTCGAAAGAGTGAAGACACCACAACATTCATAGCATAGACAAAATCACGCCCAAGTAGCATATTAAAGTCTAAAGGGCTATCAACCACCATCATATCGATTAAGACTCTCTTCCCACCTAAAGTAATAGGCAATTGAGGAAGAAATCCCATAGGTTCACTAGGTCTTTTATCATAGGCTAACAACTGACTATCATCATCCAACAACTTTGGAGAACCCAAAGCTTTCCAAGTCAAGGAGGATATAATACTTATAGAGGATCCTTCATCCACCATACATCGATAGACGTTTGTGGAATTAACTCTAACCCTTATTTGGAAAGGTGCAACAAAAGGAAGATGAGGCTTGAAAAGATTATCCCAATCAAAGGAGACACTCCTATAACTTAGAGAGGGTACACTCGAAGAGACCAGAATGCCCCCTAAACTAGAAGACTCCATACTATAAATCAAGAAGACTTTGTTGTTAGGCACTTCACCCCCCAAAAGAGGAGTGGAATTAGCCAGAGATTGCACTAGCTTGACCACTTCATCAACCAATGGTTGATTAGACTATTGAGAAACCATAACAAATTCAGGAGTAGAAGAACTGTTAGACTCAGACCATAACCTTTGTACCACTGAAATACCAAGGCACAAATGAGTAATATGGTCTCCCTTACATAGATTACAAGGGAACTTTGGTTTAAATATTCTATGCCTAGGTTTCTGATCAACATCCATTCTGCCAACATGACTAGCAGTGGTTGGTGGAGAGTCCCCAACATGACTCACAGAGGTTAGTGACTCTTTCCCAAGAGAGATAGGACTTGTGCCCCTAGTCCTACTCACAAAAGCAGGTGAGTCAACATAAATATGACTCACAAAGGTAGGTGACCCATTGCTAGTATGACTTGCAGTGACTAGACTTATGCCCCAGCATGACTTGCAATGGCTAAAAGCTCATCTCCAACATGACTTGCAAGGGTTGGTGATGATTCAGGGATATAACTACTCTTCTTCTTCTTCTTCCTCTTTATCTTATTTTTAGATCTCTTATTACAAGAGGGAGGAGAAAGAGGAATCCTAGATTTCTCTTTTGAATAAGATGAACAATTAATACCATTTGATGCCCTTGAAATAAATCATTCATCTCAAAAGCTTCAAGAACATTTGGAATATTTAGAGTGGACCACAGCCAAACTGGTAGTCCAACATTCAATCCATGAATATTCAAAGTGGCCATCAAGGGGGTACCAACATTTCCAAAGAAAGGAAAATCACAAGGATCCCATTTTGGAAGGGTCCCTTGGTTGGCCTCCATAGGAATATTGGCCATACCCAACTTATACGCAGATCCTTCCCTTACGAGATCGTACAAATGAATTTCCAAGGAAGAGATATGCACAATCAAACCTTTGCCCTTAAGGAGGCAACTCCACAACTTTCAAAAGAAAGATCAAAATCCTTTCAAGACCAGTGGAGTGGTTGGTCAATCACTCAGAATCTAAGGTCCAAAAGTGATAAGACAAATCCACCTAAAGCAAACTAAATACAAAGAGAAAAGATCACTCCACTATAAAGTCCCTAAATATGCAACCAATCAAGCAACTTCCAAGTATTTCCACTCCGGGTGATGAGGAACAAACACCAAAATACAAGAAAGTGAAGTAAAGGACCTTCCAAAGATAGTTTGGGATAATTACAGCCCAAACCTACCAGTGAAGGTAACATAAATAATTACACTGACCTCTAGACAAAAGCATTTGCTGGTGAAAGTACCCTAGCTTCGCAAGGGAACCATCCAAAAGTACTATGAAAGTGATGCAACATCTGCCTAAGGTACCATGGATATCCCCCCCTCACAGTCACCTATGCAATCGCTAATAATGGCAACTAAGGTCACTAGTTCGTCTCGGAAACTAGGCAAAACAATCTTTGGTAGGGATCTGACAAGTAGGAGAGGGGGTATCTCTCTTCCCTATTTTCACTCTCCCTCATGCTTAACTCCCAGAAGAGAAGAGATTTTCCAGACAACTTAACGACATTGGATTACACTCTTTTAATAAACTTCTATGTTTAAATGCAGAGTGGCCTTAGAGAGTTAACTCACACACCTATTCCAAGGTCCTAAATGACCTAGACTAGTTGATGTAGATATGAAAAATCAAAAAATTATAGTTCATTTTAGTTTTAGCTTGATTTTAATGGCTATTATTAAGTCAAGGGTAAAATGGAAGTGCAACTTATGATGTTATTTGACGCAAGAAAAAACCAATAGAAAACTTGGCTACATGCATATGAAACTCTTTTTCTTCAATGAAAGAGATTTCTACAAAAGGTTCTACGAACAAACTAAGAAAGCAAAAATTTCTTTTCTTTTTCAAAACACATGCTCACACACTCAAAATCTACAAAAAGACTAAAAATGCTTACAATGCAACTATCCTAATGCAAACTAAAAATGCTTAATGCAAGATTCCAAGGATTTCTCTTAAAGCAAGCAAATGTGTTTCTCAAAGAGATCAAGAGGCCAAAACTTGACAAAAAGGAGGAACAAATTCAATCAAAATTTTCCCCAAAATCAAGCAAATTTAACCTAATGAAAAGACTTCACACTTGCTAAAAAATGATAAGAAGACTAAAAAGAAAAAGAAAGGCAACAAAAAGATGTTTTTCCTTTTTTCTTTTTAAGGGCACAAAGAGTTCTTGAGAAAACAAAACTACTAAAGACTTCAAGATCAAATTCGAGCATAAAGAACCTCAAATTTCACAAGCCATAGGAATCATTAACATGATAAGACTTAAAGTGAAAAGAGGCTACAAACTCAAACAAATTGATTTGAACAACAACATACAAACTCTAGCAAACAAGAAAGATTTCAAGAAGACCAAGAAAAACTTTTCAAGATTGCAAGAAGGAATTTCTCAAAAACTAAGAAAAAACCAGATATGACAACTTTCAAGAAAGCAAGGAAAAGAAATGTAAAGGATGGGTTATAATTGTTTTGAGACTAATTCCATGTTCCAAAAGCTTAGAACAGCCAAGAACTTCACTAAGAAGCCTTGAACCCAAACACAAAAACTAACACTTCACCAAAAAGAAAACCCTAGGTTGACTAGGTTTTTCCACAAAGAGAGATAGGAAACTGAAAATCTACAAGAAGCAAGACTCTCCTAGACAATCAATGACTAAACAAAAGCAATAAAAATCAGGCAAAACCATTTATTGGACTCAGAATTTGAAAAATTCATTCAAAACCAAGCATACATGACTGTGCAATGACAAAACTGCGTGTATACAAGAATTTACTCAAGGAAACACGCTTATACGCGTGTTTCTTTGCAAAAAAATGTGTGTGTACATGACTGTGTGAATTAAAAACCACGTATACAAAAGACAACAAAGAAAAAATAAAAATTTAGGCCTTATTCAAAAGATCAAACTTTTTGCCTAGATTGCAAACAAGTTGAATATACTGGAAAACCCAAGAAACCAAACAAGAAGGCCCAGATCAAGAGAGAAGCAACCCAAACAAGGAAATACAATATTGTATTCCCCAACAAAGTCACCAATTTTGTTACAGGATAAAACACCCTAGGGTTTGGGTTGAGAACCCCAACAGATCGAAGGGCATACACCAACAAGAAAAAAACAAACAAGCAGTCCTAAGGCTTAAACTACTAAAGTGGGATGAAGATATAGTACCTTTAGGTCCTACGTTTGAGGATGTTCCTGTAGGGTCCAAACCTTCTGCTTCCTCCAATGCTTCAAAACCTGCAACTCATTCTATAAAAGCATATATACTAGCAGTAGTTCAAATCATGTTAAAATATGAATGTTAGATCATATAAGCATATAGATATAAAATATTAGATCATACATAATTAGATCAAAACATGATTTAAAGCATAAATATCATCACATCAGGAGTAAGACAAAGCTTCTTTATTGATGTCTATAAAGTATGTGGAAGAATACAACCTGATTCGACCACGACTCCAAGCGAAACCTTCCTCTGGATCCATCCAGCTCAGGCCTCAATAATCCTCTTTCAAATGCATACACATAGATTCCATATAAAGGATATGGACATCTCTATGAGGAAACAAGGGTTTCCTATAGTTGGGAGTGTAGGAGGAACATGGATAAATCAAACTTGATCAGGGACCAATTGGATATAATATCAATATCCTATCCTTCTCCCCCCTTAGGCCTTCCCATGAGGTGTATTTATACCACCTCAAAGAAGTTTTTTCAGTTGGATACAGTTAAGGCACTAGCTCTTGTAGGTGGGAATAGTGTAACCTGTAAACCCCACCCATAAAATAGGGATTTTATATTTTTTTAATATTTCAAATTATATATGTGGGTTGGGTATAGCTGGACCTACATGTGCACGCGCTTTTTGAAGGGCAGAGTCGCGTATGGAATTTAAAATAATGTTTTTTAGTAAAAGGACCAAGTCTGAAGGGAAAGGGCTGCCCAAGGCCATGACTCAGAGCATCAAGTATACAAGGGTGATAAATGATGCTATAACAATTTAATACTAAATACAATGTTCCCTAAGGGGGAGGGTTCTGTAACAGTCCTGGTGAAAATTTCATGTAATAAAAGTTAATAAAGGAAAAATAAGACCACGGTTAAGGGAAACTTATTCAAAACTGAATGTTTGGCAAGACATCCTAGTGTGGGTGTTCATTTCGGTTCATTATGGCTAAGGAAATTGATAAAGGCAATGACCAAGGCATTAAAAAGGCAAGAAGGGTATAAAGGCATTTTTAGCTCACTTATTTATGAAAATAAAAGAAAATAAGGTAAAAGTAAGGTGAAAGGTCACTGGTTGCATGTTAGGAGGAAAATGAAGGAACATAATGGAAATTGAAGAAAATAAAGGCATCATTGATAAAAAGGCTTGTGAGGATCAGTTGGAGGCTTGGTCAATGTAAGCTTGGTCAGTGTAACCTTTTGTCAGTTCATTTTTGGAGCTCTCTCATTATTCTCTCTCTCTCACACTCTTGGACACTTAGAGTTTTCTTAGAGCACTCTAGCTTTGGAGCAAGGAAGGAAAAGCAAGCAAAGGGAAAGGAAGGAAAGAAAAGATCAAGCAAGGAAGAGAAGGATAAAGAAACTTCATTAGGAACACTTGCAAGTAACATATTGCATGTGTGATTTCCTAGCTGGTTTTGACATTCATGGCTTTGCATGTTGGTGTATGGGTGTCTTGCTATCGGTGGCATGGTTTTGCCAGGTTATAACCATGATTTTCGGCATAGCCTTTTATTTTTCTAGATGCCATGGTGTGTTGGGATGCTGATCTTAGTTTTGAGATTTGGAATTGCCAGATGGATTTCAAAAACTAGGGTGGAAGTGGTCTCAAGGTTCATTCCTAAAGGCGTAAGAATCTCTTGACCAGGTTTGGCGGGATACATGGTAAAGCCTGAGGAGGTGTCTCGGTTTACGGCCTAGTGATACAGGATTAGGTTGTGGTAAAGCCTAAGAGACAAGGAGATGGAAAATTCCTCAAGATAGTGATGGATTTCAGATGGAATTCTAAGTTTGGTTCAGTTTTGTGATCAAATCACCAGTTTTTGTGTGATCATGGTTTGGTGAGGGTGGAGGTGGTTTAACCTATGGATTCCATTGGTTGTTTTTGGATTGTTTTATCCATGAGATCCCACATTCATGCTTGGAATATGGCATAGGGGTGACTGGCTGAAAGAAAGATTTGGTTCAACCATGTCTACAGCCGGGTGGTACGTGGAAGTCCCGAACCTGGTCAGATTTTCTGCTTTTTAATAAAGTTCTCTTTCTTTTGTACTTATTAATATGTGGATTTAATGGCTGATATCTCACTGTTATTTTCATGGTCTAATGCTGTTTATAAGCATGGTTATATGACTATATATTGTCATGGTTATTTCATGTATTTACTTGTAATTGAAAGGGTAATGGATGCAATACCTAATTGATGTCATAACAGTTCAAGGGAGAAGGTGGTGATCCTTCTTGTCATGTCTCGTAAGAGTTTTGAGTCATTAATGCTCTATCTTGTATCCTAGACCTGTAGATGGTATGGATGCCAAGTGTTTGAAAGAATGTCAGTCTCAGTTGTGGATGGTTAGGCCTAGTCCCAGAGTTAGTTATTAGTTTATTAGTCTTGTAATCATGTGTTTAATGGATTTCAGAAGTTACAACAAGTTCTGGACAGTGGTCGGAATTATGTGCTTGAAAAGTGCCTTAATTACTGTGGACTCTAGCACATGTTTGCTAGATAGTCTCTAGACATAGGCATGTAGGCTTGTGAAAGCATCTAGAGCTCTTTGGACACTAGAATTCCCATAGGATGGGAGCATCCAGAGGTTTAATAGCTTAAAAGCTCAGTGAGACTGAGGGGCATGATACCTGTGTGGTTGGGAAGGCTCTTGAGAGTGTTGTTGCTGATGTGGAAGGTATGCTTGATGTGTTTCCATCAATTCCACTTCCTTAAGGACACCTAGGAGGTTGAATCATATCGTAGTAGCCTCTCATCACATGTTTACCCTGGTTGGCTAGTTACTTGGGTAGATATGGGAGGATGCTGTTACATATATATTGCTTAATATTAAGGTTTGTGTTTTTCCATCTTTATTTAAGAAACTTTATAGGCATACCTTTATGATGGGGAGATGAGTGCTTGGACTTGACAAAATAAGAAACATACAACCTCACATCAGTAAACTTAGATGTTAATCTCCCTCAATTTTCTCATAATAGTAGAGAAAAGGCTCATAATATATTCAAATAATTCAAAAAAACCATAATAACCCTGACATTTTTGCTGTGGAATGCTCCCAAATAGACAAAGGGAAGGAACTACTATGGTTTTGAGAGGCATGATAAGGACACAAATAACCCTAATATATCTTGGCCTTAGTTTACACTGATGAGAGGTGAATGCACAAAACATTCTTTTAAGGCGATGTGTGGGATAAGTATAAGTATATGTGTTAGTCTATCCATTCTCGTTATGAAAATAAAACATTATACACATTAAAAATGAAATTAAATACAATGTCATGATTCATGATGTGAAGAATTTCAAAGGAGTTATTTCTATTATCAACATTAGGATAGTGGAGTTTTAGTTTGGGAAATGCAACACACATTACCTTATATAATCGTAAAATCATCCATTTCTACATTCATTGAATTCAATCAAAATTAATAGAGAAATTATTGTTAAACAACATTTATAAGCATATGGATATTTAAAATGCCATGATATGGTTAATAACACCCAAAGATATAGAAAATCTCTTCATAATCAACTTTGGATTTCATGCTTTCAGTCATAAAATTCAAAGTAATAATTGATTGAATTGTGAAATAAATTTTCATAACCATGATGAATTTGAGGAGTTGATTATATAGAACCTAATCCGAAATGATATGAAAAATCTCCAGTAAAAATAATCCAATTGACCATTAAAAATGATTTTCTGTGAAAAACTAAAATATCAAAACGATAAAATGTAAGATCCAAAAATGTAAAAGACTCAGCATTTAGAAAGGATAGTTGAAAATTTTCCTTGCAACTAGAAATAATTATAAGTCAAGACTTTTAAGAAAAATTAACATATTTATAAGGGGGGCCCTTTCCTTTTAATAAAATGGAAGGGGATTTGTTGGGAGGCCAACAAGATTTTGAAAAATTGTGGATGAGGTCATATTAAAGAAAGAGATGGCTTCCTTTGAACAAAGCATATGCAATGATGATTGAAACTCATGATAGTGACAAGGACCATTTGGATGATGAGATAGGAATGGTGCCAAGGGTTAGACTAAGGTGACCAAAACATGAAAATGACAAAAAGGTGTCATGGGGGTATTGGTGTGCTGAGAACAATAATAGTTAGACAAAGAAAGACCAACATTAATGACAATGATAGTCAAACCTATGACCAATGACACAAGTGGCAAAGTTACAAGGGTTACTTGGGGAATGAGGACAATAAAAGTCGACCAACAAGGACCAATATTAATGATAGGCTATAGTCAAACCTACTCAAATGACTCAATGAAAATTCTGTAAAAAAAGGTGACATGAGAGTGTCACCATTATAGAATGGTGGATAGTATCAAGTTATCAAGGTGTCACAAGGTGAAGAGGGGCTTATTTTTTGGGGCTTGAGTGCTTTCATACAAAAAATTACAAGTAATACAACTAGAATATGGGTGCCCTTGGTGTGACCATGTATATATTAGCAATAAAAATAGGGGAGGAAATGGGCCCCTAGGATTGTATTATGTGGGAAGGTTGATGAACAAAAATAAAATTAAGGGGTCATAGTCACATGGGGATAGAAATCCATGTGAAACTTCATATTTGAATCTTGATGAAACTAATGGGGAGGGATTTTGAGGTAGGTAAGAAAAGGAACAACTGAGAGAGAAGATGTAGTTGCAAGTGATGGAGAAGGAATATATAGACTCCCAAGCCTACAAAAAATGTCAGTATGGCTGCCAAATGATCAAGCGATTCTACTAGGAAAACCATGGGGGTAGGTAAATGCGGACCTAGTTCTTGCGACTGGAAAATTTTGTAGAGGAGGAGTCACAATGAACTAAAGTAGATGTGAGTGTTTAGTTCCAAGAGGATAAAAGGAAACAGTGCAATATGTATGAAGAGGGACACTAAGAACCTATATGCAAATTTGATTCATCATAGTTGATGAGATTGCTGAAGAATCATTGATGGCACGAGAGGTCATGTGGAGTCTATGCACAAAATCTATGTACAAGTAATTGAGAGTACGACAAGTGAATGTGATTAATCATAATAAACTTGAAAGGGCAGATATGAAAGTGGTATTCAAATATGGGCACACCCGTATGGGCACATGTTGAAATAGGTCCCAGATGGAAGTCTCCAAAATGTGGAATGAAGGATACCATGTTGAAGGGTTCATCACAAGGAATCAAACACTGGAAAAAAAACCCATTCAATAGGTGCAGAAGTAATGTTCCATTGTGGTTAGCTAAGACATATGCCCCCTTCAAGAGAAACTTATGAATGATGTAGGGGCAAGACCATATAGGTTTGAACTTACTAATGCCAATGTTTGAAGTTTGTTTATAATAGGTGAAAAAAGTCCATCTATATAAAAAATCTAGGGATGAAGCTATTGGTCATATTGATCCTCGGAATGACACTTCATGGATTCATTTTTTTGTAGTGAAGAACGTCGATTTTTATCCAAATGTTCTAAGGTAAGTAATTGTTTCTCAATAGGGGGCATGTCAAGAAGGATCTCAACCACAAATTGTAATATTAGCATTTCCGAATTAGGTGCATTGAGAGATTCCAAAATATCTTCATCAAACATGAATATCATGGTTATTGGAGGTAGTTCAAGAGGGAGATTTGGGACAACCTCTCTTCTGATAATAGTGATGGAAAATCAACTGTTGATAAGAAAAACATAGAGTGATCGTCATCATCACTTGAATAGAATGGGAAACAATTCTCAAGTGGAGTTTTACCATGATTGAGTCTATATGGTGCATGATTTTCATGTGGTACATATGAAGATGAGGTACTTGCATCCCCCGTAGCATGATCCAAAGTATGAGGGGGAGAATCATCCTCATACGAGGGAGTAAGTTGCTCGAAGTGGCATATATCTTGGATTTGACAAAAGAGGCATAAATAGATAATTAGTTGGGGGGGGGACTTCATATTCATCATGATCATCATCGTAAAAGTAAATATTTAGCATTCTTCCATGTAGGAAAGGGTTATGGTCTTGAAACTCACGATCTATTTGAGCTAGAGGTTCACACATGAACATGGGATGGTGTAGACAGTTGTAGATATGTTAGGTTTGTCTGCAAGGGCTTACAAGTAGCAAAAGGAGGGTTGTCACAATTTCCTCGATTGCACAGTATTGGTGCATGACCTCATGGGGGACGTGACGTGCATCCTCACAATAATTGGTGTTTTATTGAGCATGAGTCCCAAAACAACTTTCTTTGTAATTTGGTTGTACCTACAAAACAAAGAGTATACAAAATAGTTGGATGTTTCTAGTGAACAAACATTGTTAAAAAAATCACCATAAGAAATGTAAACAATGCATAACCATAAATAAACTAAAACTACACAAAATAAAACATAAAATTTCTTAATGAAGCATAAAAACATCAACAAAAAAACATACGAAAAAAATTCCATTTATTGATTGCTGGTAGAAGAACTACAATGTGAGATATCCAAACACTTGAAAAGAGGTATTTGAGAAAGGATGCTCAAGAGCTCTCAACAAGGAACTCCTTTTTTCAATATCCTATGCAAAAATCCTCTTTCTCAAAGAAGACAAGATAATTCTCAATGATGGTAGAACTCTCTCAATGATGAAATGCAATATTGCTTAAGAATAAATTTTTCCAGCATAACTTTGCCTCTTGTTTTTGGTCTTCTAATGACCTGTTTATATAGAATTTTGAACTCATCCTTGTCTCCCTTATCTCATTAATGAGAAAATGACTTGAGAGAAGGATAAGAGGATCCCTTGGGGGATGAATATCTCCAAGTTGACTCAAAATCAGTTGTCCTAGGACGGTACATGTAAGGAAATCCATCTCCAAACTTGTGTGTAGTGGTCTTGGATTGCTGACTCGAACTTTGGTTGACCCGCATGGCTATCAAAGAGACAACTGCGTAGTTTCTAATTTATACCTTTGGAGTGCCCACACGGTTCTGATTTTTTAAATTGGACCTGGAAAACTTTTAATTTTTTATTTTCATGATGTCTTCAGCCATAAGAGCTTCACTTGTACATGTTGTTATATTACTATGAGAGTCATTTGACTTGTACAAATGTGTGTACGATTTTTCCATATTAATAGTTTCCCCTTGATGTATAAGGTTAGTAGAAATCATATAGCCAAAATACATCATGTTTTTGTTGTTTTGACTGTGGGTCTGAGGTGTTTTCTTGAGAGAGTACACATCAATACAGAGATGAGTGGGGAGGTTTCCTTAAACCAAGCTCATAGATAACCAATGCTCAAAATAAATAATGGACAAAAATGTCTGTAGAAGTCACGAATGTTCCATGCTTGTTAGGATGAATATGAATATCATACAACAAATTTATAGGAAAGAATCCTGTATAGTCATCGATGTGGTCAGTGAGATACTAATATATAAGGAAGATAATTCCTTTCGCCTTTAGGGGAATTTCTTACAAACAGGCTACTATAGTTTCCCCCATTCATTAGACGTAATGTATTGTTGAAAGGGGGTGTTCCCTTGAATGCATGGGTCTTCAACTGACTGAAATAAGGTGCAAATGGTCCAATGTTATATGATAGTACCTTGACATGAAAACTTATACTGAGGTCGAATATCAGGGAGACTGATGACATCAGTGGGAAAATGATGGTTCCCATTGTGCCATGCAAGATTATCCCTACAAGATGGGTGTAACCAAGTTAGTACGTCAACTCTGGAAGATGAGTGTTGGTTTTGAAAGAATGAAGCACTAATTTTTTGGGAGGTGGTTCCAAGAAATATTTGGTGCAAATATTTGTGATGTGATGGGTCCCTAGGAATTATGGCGAGAATTGGTAGTATGCGAGGGATACAAAAGCTGGCCCGAGGTTGGAGCATTGATGCAAGTGACGAAAACCAAAACAATACTACTAAAGGAAGCTCCCTTGGAGATGGTAGGGCCTACAGGGGTGGGGGAGGATAAAATGATTGTTATAACTATATTAATATGGTGTTATAATGGTGGTAACATAAGTGAGTGTGAAATGATGAAAAACTAGCTCCAACCAAGGGAAACTTAGGACTTCCGTCGTGTAACTTGACACAAAAATATGGGTGGGCATTTTGTTCCTTAAATATTTTATGTACACTTGCTGAAAGAATGTAAAATTGGTTTGGGATGTACAAACATGGAGAGGGGTGCCCCAAGAAAATGATGGCCTGCATGATGATGTAGGTGGGTTTTGTGTTGCGGGCAGGGCCCCTTTGGCTAGTCTCAATCTGGGGTTGTTGAGGTGGATGAAATGACATATAAGGTCTACTACAATATGGGTGAATGGTAGGTCAAGTGTAGCATGTGGTTTGATCCTTTTGTGAACAAGAGTGGTAGCTTGAGAGTGGGGTAGGTAAGCAAAATGAAAAGATGAGAAATATGAGGTTGATTTTCAAACCATGTGCATATAATGGCTCTCGGGTTGGGGGGATGGGCATGGATATCTATCGTGTTAGGTGAACTATAAAATGGGGTGATCCATGTGAGGTAGGTTCTATCGATTGTCATGGATGTTTACCATGTGCACTTGGAAGGTAGTGGTAAAAGTGGTTGAGATGATGGACCCTATGGTTTATTTCAGAGAAATGATGTCATGTGCAAAGTTTTCAGGGAAGCCTATCATGCTGAGTGGAGAATAATACCTTAAATGTTGATTGTCATTGGGATACTTATTTCATTGAGAAACCATGGGGAACCTACAATTTTGACAGGGATACCCCAAGTGAAAGCATCTTGATAGAGCGATGTGTAAAATGAATTGTATTGAACAAGGTGATTGAACAAACATGTAAAAGTGCACATGACAAATACTCTACAAAGTGAAACTAGCCCAAAATTGAGTATGCTGCTAAAAATAAATGGAGGGAACGATGATGTGAATGATGACATATTGATCCCAACACCGCTTATGGTTTTGCGAATGGAGGTACTCAGCTCCTGAATGGGCCACTAGAAAATGACAAAGAGGGCAATATACAAGGGGGGATGAGCCATATGCCACCTTATTTGTACTTACTGATGTGGACTCTAGAGGTGGGTCCAAGATTTTTTTTCCCTTGTTGTGGTTAGCCTGAGTGCCCAAGAAGTGCACGAGGAGAGTCAGGAAAAAGCTCATGACCCCACCTTTTTAGTTATAGTGGTCTAGGTTAGGTACGCCATACAGGAATGACTTGTACAAACCTTTTAGGGAAAATTTTTGAAATATGCGTGGGCAACTTGATGAAAGTTGCGTGGACCTGTGCAGGAAAAGGAAATACAGTCACATGATGTACACATTTGTAATAAAAAATTCCATGAGGATCTTGAGCCCAGGACATCATGGTTTAAGGGGAGTGCAGGACTATAAGTAGAGCAGTAATGTGCACGTGCATCTGCGTAGAAAATAGAGGCACATCCTCGGTGCTGAGGTCCTTTCAGGTCATAGGTTGATAGTCGCATGGTGTGAATGATTGTGCAGTGATTTTTAGTGTATTATCACACGCCTATCTTTGGCAGAGGTGCATGACCATGCACCTATTTAAAAAAAGGTTGTGCGCCTATTTAAAAATACAGTTGCATGGGTTGGTAAAAAGGAATTTTTGGGCCTTTAGGCTAAATTTTTTAATGTTTTCTTACTTTGGGAAGGATGAGTATAATATGGAACAAGTGGGATTAGGACCTATTGGCTTAGGGGGCCCTGACCTGTTGAGAATGCAACAAGATGATGGAGCTTAGTGGAAAGAAGTCGCCTTCACTAAGTGGGCCCGCAGGGTATTTTTGGCGCAAAGTATATTTTTAGACATATGGATCATGGTCTATGAGTTGCAGGATGCTATTTATGGATGACTGGTCATGTTGGGAAAAATAGACGGACTTCTATTTCTGGTTCACAGCGGAGATCAGAGTCTATTTTTAGACTGCCAGGCTAAAAATAGAAAAGCCAAATATCATTGTCCCATAATAATATTTAGACTATAAACATTATCTTATCCTCTTGGAGCACTTCAGTTTGAGCTACAGATGTGGCAAATGTAGCTGTCAGAAGGAAATACGCTTTCTTTGTGGGTCAGTTGAGCTATTGCATGTAGGACTTTAGTTAGAACTCAAGCAGTTGAGTTTGGTGGAGTTGATTGTGGAGTTGATGGAGTTGCGTTTAGTTTGACTTGGTTAAACTAGTTGTAATTAGTCTAATTGCAAATAGACTAGTGATGAGTGATGTGAATTAATTGATCAAATCAATTCACTAATTATTAACTCATAATGCAACTGAAGAATACATCAATTAACTCAGTGCATGTACAGTTCAGTGGAGACAAGTGTTAGAGGTTGAGATTGCTACCAGTTGTGACTATAGTTGTGCATGAGATCTTGCACAATCAATGGATTGAGTATGCCCATGAGGATTGCGCAATATATGCCCAGTGAAATTACCTGTGCTCACGTGATTTTCACCAAGCATTGTGCAATAGAGGCCGGCAAAGCAGTGGAGGAGATTTGAACCTGTGACTTGTTCGGATCTGAGCTAGTTTTGTGTGTAACAGGTGGAGATAGTACTAAGTACTTGTGAGGAGTATTATACTATGTAATGTTACATGTTCTCAATCATTAATATACATATAGTGTGGGGTTTTCAGCTGTAAGCTTTCCCCGGGTTACATACTGTGTTAATGTGGGCATGCTATTGATGTTTCATTGTTTTTGATGCTGCTAAATTTATGATCAACGTAGAGGAGATTATGTATTGTGCATGTATTCCACAATAGTGTATAATCGGGATAATCTCTGTGAATAAGTGTTTATTATTCAAAATTTCTACATGACCTAGGTTCGGAGTTAGTTGCGCCAACCAACAAAACCCTACACTACTGGCCCTTTCGGCAACAACCCGCGTAGCGCAGGCTGCAGTCTCACTCGAAGCAGTATTGGGGGATGCAAGAACCAAGTTTCTGCATCCAGAGACTAGTGTGATGTCTTCCAGCACCTTGGATCTACCTCCACGCAGATCGATAGACTTCTAGGGCTCGTTACTATAAATTAGTTAAAGCGGCCTTTAGACCTTCATGAAGGTCCACGATCACTCCTTGTTTACCTTAAACAATAAATTTACCTACTTACACGCATAAAAAAGTAACCCTAGATTAGAGTTTGCGTAGATATACTTATTTCATTAGAAAACATAAGAGAAATGGCCTGTAACTTCGCGGAAGTGGCTAAGCATTCATTTCGTACATAATTAAGACAGATTGAGTAAATTCACATAAAATTCAGTCATTATCTCATAAAACATATCATTAATTGACAACATGTAACATGAAAAGATACAAATGGGAATACTTAGTAATTCTTCAAAAGATAGTCTTTATTGATATTCAATTTATTGATTACATACTCTTCTTACCCTGCACACATAGCTACAGGGGTTTGCACACTCAGCTGCGGACTCTAGCTAGGCCTCTTGAACACTCAGCTACAGGGGCCTTCCCTTCTCTACCTAAGTGTAGAAAGAAAATCCTTCCTGCCTTAGCTCTTGCACAAGATAAAAAAACTCTTCAATGTACCCAATTCTCTATCAAATCTTACTTCTAAGACTCACTAAGACTCAACTATTTATAGAATTTTCAATACAATGCCATGGTCTGCGGACCATGGGTGAATCTCAAAACCAACTCAAAACTTTACCCAAAATAGGGGGCTAAGCCTTGTTGAATATTATTCATCTACACGCTCTGTATCCACATATCATGGAGACTTTACATCTTTTACAAAAATGTATACAAAATTTGGGTTAACTAACCCCAAACTAACCTAGGGGCCCCATCCCAACAGGCTCCTAACATAAATATCGTGACTCACCCTTGATTCACTCAACTGGTTGTTCCACTTTCTGGTGGAGTTCACTGAATGCCTTGGTCAGTGCCTGAAGCTCCGCGGTACTCTGTTTTGCTGCTTGTTGTACTTCCTGGAACAGTTTCTCTATGCTTGGCCCCTCTACTGCAAGTTGTGTAGTCCTCTATGTCTGCTACATGGCCTTCAGTTTCTCATGAATGTTTTGTAAAAATTGGTAGGCTTCCTCTGTCCAAGGCTCAAGCTGGGCTCTAAGAAAGGACTAGTTTTTCTGCAACTCCTGGATTTGCATCAATTTTGTCTTGCTTTCCAGCAAGCGCATGAAGCGCTTGACTAGCGCCAATGTTCGTGCGGTCGTACTATTGCTGTGCTTCCATGATTTCTGTGTTCAACTGTTGCATCGTAGGATCCTCCTGTAGTGTATCCCAGAGGCCCATTTCCTGAATGAAGAGTTGGTCGCAACCTTGAATTGCGACATCTAGCTGAGCCATGGATTATTTTATCGCCACACCTTTTTTTTCCCGAACCTTTGATAGTGTGGTCGGTTGCAACTTCAGTTGCAGCTCAGCTATTTGCATCTGAAGATCGAAAGTCACCTTATAGACCTTTTCTTTTGACGGACGCACTCCAACAACCAATTTCCTCACCTTAGCAAAGGTCTCTTCATCTTCAGGTATACTAATCTCAGGCACAGACTTGCAAGCCTACTCAATTACTGTGACCAAGTTCTGGCAATGTGTCCGCAAATGCTCCTGTTCCTTCAATGCCTGAGTTTTTTCTGGGAAGAGATGCTTGTTGTTGAATTTAAACTAATTGACCATAGTGAGTGTGTAATGTTCTATGTTCTTTAGCTCATTAGAGACCCTCTGATGTAGCACATGAAGAGACTCGAGCGGCAGGGTGGCAAGGTTTAGTCCCATATCTTTCACTGTGTGAAGCACCGCACGATCCTCATCCGACTCCACGCAGACCGACCCTTCTGGTAAAGGAAAGACTCTACGATCTAGAGGCCATTCAATCTCTATGACAGTGCTACAGCCTTGTGTTAGGCTCTCTGGTGCACCGCTCGCCTTTACGACATCCATTTGAATCATGTTCGCCTAGATTTGTAGCTCACATAGATCTTTATGGATGCTTCCTAACGTTTGCATCTATTGCTGCTCAAATTGCTACAACACCTCTGTCTTTGTGTCTCATATCTTGTCGTCGATCTCATCCAGATCGCCTTCTATCAGCACCATGGGATCTAGATGTGTTTGATTGTCAGAATTTTGTTTCTTTTGTGATCCTCTAGTCTGTTCCTTCCCTCATTTCTTCAAAATGAATGGGGTGCTTTACCCCTCGTCACCATCTCCCCCTAGTTTGACAACTCCTATTCTTCTGTTTTGGGCGAAGTTGATTTGTCACCTTCCTGCGATTCTTGCTACTCCTTTTCTACCTACACTTTAGTAGTGTGCTCTTTCTCCATTCGAGCCTTCTCCATAGCTGCCTTAGCATCTTCCTTCTTCTTTTGTCTTGCTAGTGTGTGCACAGCCTTTTGAGCGGCATCCTTCCACTTTTGCGCAACACAGATTTCTTTGTCTATGCTTGTTCCTGCATCTAATTCCATAGGCATGCACCATTTTAGAGGAAAAATCCCCACAAATTCTTGTATATCTATGTCTGTCACCATATAAGGCAACTGGTGCCATTTCTGCTCAGGGTCTTTGTGCACTTTTATCGAGACCCTATGGGAATCGACTTTGAATTTTCATAGGCCGATAACTATGTGAAAAAGGTGGGAGATAGCCATGGCCACTGATTAACCACCATGTGAAGGTCCATATCCATCAAAACCCAAAAGATATTTGTTTCCTTAACACGCTTTGGATATTTTGTGGCCCATAATAAGGCAAATCCCGCTTCCTTGGGCAAGTCTTTTTTGTGTGGAGGAAACTGTCTATCCTCTGGTAACTTCCAAGCAACTAGAATGATCGACAATAAAAAAGAGGCATAATGAAACATCTTTCTCTCCTCCTGGCCCTCTCAGTAGTTCACAAGGATCTCCTGACAGAGATACTTGACCCAGTTGTATTGTACACCTTTCGCGCATTGAGCTGCGAGTGATATGACTGGCGTCGAAACTTGATACGCACAACATTTTATCATTAACTTGCCAGCTAGAATCTAGGAAACCAACTTTACTGCTGGGTCTGAGATGAACGTGATAGAGTATCCTCGCAAATTTTTGATCAGATCAAATTATTTCTTCATCCTATCTACCAACTCTTTTTCTCAGGTTTTTCCTCCAAACTCTTTGGCAGGGTTCGCCCCTTTGTATGACAATATTTTTACCCAGTGGATCAACATGTCTGTGATGGGGATAGGCTCACCTAGCCATAGGCACCTATCATGCACCAGTGCAAGGAGCTAGCACACACATATCATGTTGATATTGGAGCAGTGGTAATGTGGCACTAACAACAAATTGAGCAACCCTGACTACTCAACACCGCGAACCCACTTCATGGGCTCCAAAATTGTAACCCCCATGTCAACATAGTATATTTTCTACATATACTTGTGATTCTCGAAGTGTGGAAACTTTGCATGGTCTGCAAGGTCCTAATCCTCCATCTTAAGAAACATAATGCACACTAGCTGAGGACCTTTGAATGTGACTTTCTCAGGCAACAAAGATGTCTAAATTACAAATTTCTCTGAATCATGATCCTTCATTAATTTAGTTTTTCCCTTCTGCGGAGGGATATACTCAAGAAGCCTCGTCATAGGCTCTACCTCCTCAGCATCAACATCCTCGATACCCTGGAATTCTTCCTCTTCTTGGTCCACTACTTACTTCGGCTGTTTACCCTTTTCTCCTTTTGTCATACCTCCGGATTCTTTCTTGGCGACATTCACACCGGCACTTGCTTCTTTTATTTGTCCTTTGCAGAGTGCTTTGCCTTTGTAGTGGGTTTTTTTTCTTTTGCAATGGTTAGCTTTGGCCAAGGCGATATTGGTGCCGTAGGCACAGAGGCTGAAGCTTCCATACTTGTAACTTATGGTCTTGGCACGTCAGAAACAACAACACCTGAACTCATAGCTTCGACGGGGTTAGTGCCAAGCATTCTTTCAATGAATAGCTCTCAAGCTGCTTCTGAATAGTTTGCAAATGAGGGGCGCGACAAAAATTCTTCCCAGAACGCTTGACTCATATGTGTCAAACAACAAAAGGCTCCAACAATTCTTAGAATGCAAAGTGTTCTCTGTTGGACCAATATGCTCAATTTATAAGGGGATTTGAATTCAAATCCGACCGTTCCCCCCAAATTTTGATTATAAATGCTGCTTTGTTGGCAGATCTTCAAAGATTTTTGCCTTAATTTCTACCTCCCCACTCCTCTTAACCACTTTCTGGCTATCCCATCATGAATAATAACTCCAATGGTCATTTTCCTGCTGGGCTGCATGGTACCTTTCCCTCTCGCGTAGCATCCTGATCACAACTTCATCTTGTGCATCCTCATCAATCTTCGCGTAGCCTGCGTGCTACCTTTTCCTTCAAATCGGGCAATGTATTTTATAGTCCCGCACTCCCTTGAAACTTCCTGGAGCACTAAGACTATCCTTCTGCCATATAGTCATTACGCAGGATCCCCCGCATATAGCTTCAAGTTGCTTCCATTTAATTTCCAAAGGAAGGGCTCCCCATTCAGCTTTGTGAGCTGAACTCTGCCACCAACCATAATTTTTTTGATAATATATGGTCCTAACCAATGCATATGGAATTTAACCAGAAATTTAGTGAACTTACTATTAAATGAAAACACAATATCATTTAACTTAAATGTGTGAAGCTTCATATGATGATCATGCGATGCGTTTTCACGTTCCTTTTGTACTTGTTGGTGGAATCCTGCCAAAAATCGATCCTCTTATAGCTCCATGAGCTATTTTTCTAAGGCCTTACGATCTGCCACATTCGTCAAAGCTGCTATGCACAAACTCGGCACAATGTATTCCATAGGCATTACTGCTTCGATCCCATAGACTAATCTGAATGACATTTTCCCTATCAACTTCTTACAGGTTGTCCTATAGCCGGCCATAACACTATAGGTACGTGCACATCCCAATCATTTTTCTATACATTAGAGACCTTTGTCAACGCGTTCTCCAAAATTTTGTTAAAAGCTTTGACTATCCCATTTGACTCTGGGTGATATGGTGTACTATTCTAATGATAGACCTGGAATTCCTCTGTCAACACTCTAATCGTTTCATTTAGAAAGTGCATACCCTTGTCACTCATCAAAACCTTTAGGCTTCCAAATCTTGTTAAGACATGTTCAATGAATAATTTTGTTGTCATAGCCCTTGTACAGTCCTTTACTGGCTGTGCTTTCGCTCATCTGGTTAAATATTCCATCACAATGATAATGTAGCGCACACCCATTTTCTTCCCAGGGGGTTGAATTGGTCCGATAAAATCAATTGCCCACTTCTCAAATGCCTGTAAAGATACCTAAGGATGTAGTGGTAGCTCATCCCTTCACAATAGTTTTCCAGTCCTTTGACATGCATCACACACCTTACAGTATGCTTTGGAATCCTTGTGTAATGTTGGCCACCATAAACCTGCGCACAAAATCTTTTGCGCGTTTTCTTTTCCTACATAATGGCCTCCCGTAACTCCTCCACGAGCTTTAGTGAGGATACTATCACACACAAAGTCTAGCACATATCTCTGCAATATTTCATCTGCACCCATTTTGTACAAATGTCCCGCAATGACCGAAAAATCGGCTGCGTGCACTAATTCTTTCTTCTATTGACTTGTATATCCTTCAGGCGCCATCCATATAGTTAAGAAATGAATAGTATCAACAAAATGGTTATCAACTACATGCACCGCAAAGAGCTGTGCACGGGCATCCCTTCCTCCAAATTATTGGGTTCTTCATCTGTTTCAATTCACAACAGATGGTTAGGTCCAACATTCAACCTCCCTGACTTCACAATGACTTCAAAGTCATACTCCTGAAATAATAAAAACCATCGGAAAATATTTCCACCCAACATAGGCTTGTTGACAAGGTATTTTAAGGTAGAATGATTTGTATACATCTTGAAATGCCCTCCAAGAAGATAATGCCTAAATTTTTTCAGCGTGTAGACCATGGAAAACCCTTCACGCTTTGTTGTTGAATAATTTTTCTCAGCCTTGGATAACTTCCTACTTGTGAAGGCTATGGGGTGGTTGAGTTCTCCCTCGCTCGCCTATGTGAGTATTGCACTGAGCACAGTGCAAGAATCATCCACATGTACATGAAACTCCTTTTTCAAATCGGGAAATACCAAGATTGGTGTAGTTACCATTTTTTCTTTCAACACATCTAAGATTCGGTAACATTCTTCATCCCAAAAGAATGTCGCATCCTTCTTTAGTAGTTTCTTGATGGGAGCGGTAATTTGAGCATAAGATTTGATGAATTTTCTATAGTATCCTGTGTGTCCCAGCATCACGTGCAGCTGCTTGATGTTCCTAGGTGCATCCAAGTTCACAATCACCATAATCTTTGTAGGGTCAACCATCAATCCTTGTTTTCACATGGCATGACCCAGCAAGATGCCAAAAGGAACACAGAAGATATGTTTTTTCAAATTCAGATCTATCTGGTATCTTCGACATGTATCCAACATAAGACAAAAACTTTCTACATGGTTCTTTACCAAGCCAAACACCGTCCAGTCATCGAAGTACACTTCCAAGAACTTATGAGTGAATTCTTCGAAAGCTGCTATGACTATGCGGGAAAATATTGCAGGTGCCTTCTTCAAACCAAATGACATAACAATGTACTGAAAGTAACCCCACTCTGTCGCGAAGGTGGTTTTGCTTCTATCCTCTGGAGCAATCTTAATTTGATGATACCCAGAAAACTCTTCAGTAAAGGAGTATGCCTCATGCTCTCTAAGATTGTCTAACACTTCATCCCTAAACAACGTCGAAAATGGATCATGAACACAGACATCATCAAGCTTCTGCAGATCTACCCAAATCCTTATTTCACCCTTTTTCTTCTTCTCTTGGACCACCATTGGGCTTACCCAATTAGACTCTTCAACAGGTTCTATGATGCATGCCTCCAACATTTTATCCATCTCTTGGTGAACCTTTTCCTTATACTTAGGATGTGATAAGGCCTCTGTTTAACAGGCTTCGTGTCCAGCTTCAATGTAATCTTCATAATGCCCAAATCACCAATTATGCCAAGTATGCCCTTTAAATATGAAAACTTAATGGGGAAGAGATCCTGGTATTCGTGAAGTAATTCAACAAATTTATCTACCGTAGCATCGTCCCAATTGTCTCCAATTTTTGCAAACTTTGGTTCTTCTTCAGTGCCAATGTTTACTTGCTTCATTTTCAAAGGTGCGGAGATGTCTAGGTTCTCTACTTGTGGGCCTTCGACTTCGCGATTTCCTTCTGTCTTCAGAATATTGATATGCCTCAGGTCCTCTTCGTCCTCTTAAGCGATAACATTATAACATTCCAATGTGTGGCGCAGCTGGGTGCTCCAATTTGGTTGGGTCCATTCCACAGGTTCCTTCGATGTTATGAAGATAACTGCTTTAATTTCTGGCAACGCTTCATCGATTTTTGCAAATCTGTCCTCAAAGCTGAAGTCCCATTCTTCAGAGGCCATGGTGGAGCTCTATTTCAAGGTACTAGTTCATGGGGATTGTATCCATGGTATGAAAAAATATGTGTACCCATTCTGGCTGTGGTTCTCTTCCCCATGCCTTAGTCCATTTTTCTAGGTGATCATGTGAATCATCCCTTCCATTATACTTCTTAGTCATTCTAGTATTAGCATGCCTAAATCATAGCTTCATCGTTCTCCTATAATCTCGCCATCCAGAAAAACTATCCTTATGCATACCCCACCATCATGTGGGTGTAGCGCGCAACGCCAACTCCAAGGCTCGAAAGAGGTGGTCCTCAGGGAATTAACACCCAAATTCATCTAAAAACACATCTACATCAGTCAAACCATGATAATAACGTAACTTTCTCACATTTGTTGAAACACAGCACAGTGACTTCGTCATCATATTACATTGTAATGTAGATACTTCATGTAAGCGATTCTGCTAATGATCTAATTCCTCATCTAAATCAAAGGTGCAGGAACTTTCTTGGTTCCATGTAATCTATCAATCTGCCATTGGATTGATCCAATCCTGATCTCACACTGTTATCTTGTATATTTGGTCCAGCTCATCGTCACTTTCCACATAATTGCGGACTAGTTTAGTATAGCGCACCCCTTCTGCAGGATCCAGTGGAACTATAATCCTTAGCGACATTCTTTCAAATGAAATTGTCCTCTTTTTCAGATTAAAGACCCCATTCATGTCAATAGCTCAATCGATTCCCAGGAGCAAAGGGTAGGGATTTTTGTCATCGACAATTTCTATAATTTCAAAGTCTGCTACTGCACTCTCACCTTCAATATCAACCATTACTCCATATAAGCATCCCATGGGGATGATTTTCTGCTGATTCGCCATCCTGAGCTGAATCGGATACCACTGTAGCGCATGCCTCCCCATCCTTTACCATGTTTGTTTTGGTAGGACATTCGCATCAGACCCCAAATCTAAAATGACTTGGTCCATTTCATTGTCACCTATCAATGTTGTTAGCCGCATCTCTCGCCCTGTGCGTGCCTTATGCTTCTCGATTTTTCTGACCACATGCTGCTCCGAAGGAGTCTTTTCCTTATTGGTGCACTTTTCTATTAGGTCTAGAAATCCTACCACAACCTTCCTTTCGTGTAGTAACTTTATGCAGATCTCAAAAAAGGTAGTGAGTACGGAAGGATCAACCTCTGATGGCGCACTGGTTTCTTGCATCTTGCCCTGGCTTCCTACGGTGGAGGCCTCAACGATGCTCTTCTTGGCTTCCATGAATGTTTCCTTCACATGATTAAGATCAAAGTCGGCTTCCTTCTTCGCAGCTTTGCGGACACATCCATCTTCTTCAGGTTGCTTACCCTTATTGGTGCTAGTCGTCATACCACTTCTTAGCACAATATTAATGCTCTGATCCTCCTCGTGCGGCTCAAACCTCATCATTTGTAAATTCTACGTAGGCTACTGAGGCTACATTTTCTTCTCTTGCATTTTAGCTAGTAACACCAGACAATATTCTATGGCATGATCAAATTGTATGAAGTATTGACATGAAGGGTGTGTAGGATTCGGGCAATCTCACACAAAGTGCCATGACTATCCATAGTTGTAGCAGATAATATGACCGCAACCTCTACCATGTCCTCCTCCTCAGCCTCGTCCTCGGCCTTGAAAACCACCATGCGCTCCTCAGGCGCCTTGATTTGGAGGCCGGGTCTCTACTTGCATATGGTAATTAGGGGTTCTTTCCATCATCAGCTCATAGCTTTGATAGTGGTGCTCATCGTGGCCCACAAATTTGCAGAAATTACAGAACAACTGCTGAGGTGTTTGAATGAAATTCTGGATCAAGTGGAAGTCACATGTTTCCCAGTGACTTGACAAATGGCACACCATAGCACAACCCCCGTGCTCAGCCCTGTTGGGGCTTATGGCTTTAGGGGAATTGGACCCCCCCGTAATATAATTCACATAGACGAGACAATGATATTTATCATGCTTGTGGCCCTTGTACTTCAAACACCAAAGCTCTACATGCACTTCTGGCTTAGTCTCCTTTTCTTTCTTTAAACTTTGTAATTCTAGGTGTAGGCTTGCTAACTGCGAGTGGATATGTTGTACCCCTAGGTTTGTATCTTGAATAGGTGATCCAGGTCCGGGTGTGAAGAAGGACCCTTCCAAGACCCTTTACTTTCATGATATGTTAAAATTGCTTTTCAAAAGAACATTAACGAATACATCTGCATGCTGTAAAGAAGAGGAACATATCAATCATCAACACATGGAAACAAAGCCATTGATAATGGAGTTCGTCCAGGAGGGACTACGTCTCTGGGCCTCGGTGTCAAGATGGTGTAGGATGCTGCATTAAGTGTTGTCAATAATGGTGATGTACATAAAAGATGATGTCTCGATCATACAAGGAAAAATGCCCTCACGTAGGAGTGGCTCTAAGAGATATTCCACAACTAGAACTCTCAATCAAAAGACTCCTATCAGTATGATACAAAAACAAGCATGGTGCACATCCCGCCAACATGGTACAAAAGGGATGTCAAAGAAAAACACATGCATGAAGAAAACAAAAGTATCCCAACAACCTACAACAAGGGGTCTCAAAGCATAACATAAAGAGTTATGACAACAAGTACATCATATGAAAGATTCCACATAACATGAAGCAAGGAATCATGACAACATGTAATAAACAAGATCCTGCATCAACATAAATCAAGGATCCATGCAGCATAATGTAAAAGAATAAGTACATGAACAATAATCATATACCTCACACCATGGGCCATTTGAAGAAGTGGATGTCACACTGCTGAAGCTGCTCGGACCATTGCTCTCAAGGCATCGATCTCATGAAGATGGCTGCTTGCACAAGAATGTGGACATCTGAAACATAGCTATCAATAAAAAAGGTTGAAGCTTGTTGAAAATCGATTCTCACAACATCGATCAAGAAGAATCGATCATAAGGAGAAGAATCGATCAAAGAAGAATCAATCAAAGAAGATTTGATCCAAGAAGAAGAATCGATCACAGAGAATAATTGATCATAAAGAGAAGAACTGCTCTGGACTCTCGGCTCTGTAGCTTGCTGGCTATCTAGCTCTGTAGCACTCTGGCTTATGTCACTGCAGCTCTGCGATTTGCCTAAATTTCGAGCACTATGACTCTATGGCTATCTATGCTCTGGATTGATCAAGCTCTGTGGCTCTCTAGGGTTCAAGTGATGCACTGGATTTCAAGCTCTCTCCAGCATGCAGGATCTCGAGCCTCTTCCTTATAGCCTTTCCACGCAGCCTCTTAGGCTTTCTGTCATACTGCTCTCACCCACTGCTACATAGCCTTCCACGCTCCTCCTCGAATCTCTGTCACCATCATGTATTATAACACATTTGGATCAAAGCCGCGCTTAAAAATCGGTGGCGAGTTCTGTTAAGAATAGAAGCCGTTTGCTTAGAAGCATTGACTGGTGCAACAAAATCCTCAGAATAGCCTTCTTTCTGTTAAAACAGAAATACACTAAAAAAATGATAAATCCGACCAAAACATAAAAGACCGGATCTCAAATTTTATCAAATCGGGCTTATAATGCCCATCGGGTCTGCGCCTAATCGCTTATCACTATCGCTTCAGCCCGGGGTCCTTCCTTCGGCATCTGCTGACACCGATCGATGACACTGATCGTTCTGATCGTTGATATCGGTGATCGCTAATCGCATTCACTGATATCTAGGGGTCCTGGTCCTTGGCATTTGGGTTTCACCGATGCCGATCCTCCATTGCTGATTCGCAAGCGCCGATATTGCAACTAGCATGCCCCCAATCTCCGATTAGTCAGAGATCGCTCATCATGGGTTCTAAAGGCCTGCTTAAGTCTGCCCTTTGGACTCCTTCCAATGTGATTTGCCTTATAAGGCTAAAAAACCCATTTTTATGAGAAAAGCCTCCTTTTTCAAAGGAACTAAGGCAAACACTGTTCACGATAACTTCATCATCTGGACTCGGATTAATGAACTGTTTGCACCTCTGCAATCAGGAAGACGTGATCTATGCTTTGGTCCTAGTTTGACATCATTCTGCTCACTTTGATTTGTGAGCTTTTTCCATGCCATTATATCTGAAGATCCACTTGGATCAATCCTCCCCATTGAGGAGCTTTTGGTCCTCCAAAAGCATAAAAAATAATCTGCAACTCTTCTGTACCCTGTCTGCATCACAAGCATCCTGAAAAGGCCTTGCTTCCATCTCCTTCACCTTTATTCTTTGGAGCCTTAAGTGATGAATCGACACCTACTACTACTGCAACTTGTAGTACATTGCTTGCAAATGACATGACCAAACTAAAGACCCAAACGTCCCATACTTGCCATGATTTTATAACACATACTCGGTGGTCAAGTTTACAACAAGATGGATGTAACACCCTAGCTATGACACAAGGCCAACTCATCATGGTTGCTTCAAAAAGTGATGGAAAACACATCATCACTGCAACACATGATTTACATTCATAAGGCCAAACACTATTGTTGTGACAAGTGATGGAATTTCAGAGTTTTAACATGAAACTCAAAATACGAATCAAAACATGACCAGAGATCATTGTTGCTGACCACGTGATGGAAATACATCATCACTTTTACACTTTAAGGTGCAATAAATGAACTAAAAAAGAATGACCATAAAATGACGTCATTTAAAAAAACCGTTTTCACTTATCAATGTGAATGGGTCACTTCCTTGAGGTGGTTTTGCTTGTCGAACAACTGCTTTTACTGGTTCACACACCGACATTTTGTCTTTAAGGCGTTGCTCTGAATGGAACTTCCAGCAAGTGGCTCTTTGATGGCCATTTTTTTGACAATGATTGTAGTAGGCTTTCTTCCTCCATATATACTTAACCTGTTTCTTCTCATGCTATTGAGAGGGTCCTTCACACCTCATGAATGTTGCCATTCTTTTCCAACACTTAGAAAAGGTATGGTTAGGTAAACCACAAAAAATACATGTTTTCTGATGCCTTAGTCTTCGTTCATTATTAACAACATGATCAAAATGAACATTTGAAGATCGAAAGTGATTATACCTTCCTTTGTTATCTCTAATGTCAGTATGGCGATGAGATCTTTCCTTAGCTCTCTCCTTGTAATGGGAAATGCCATGTGATGATGGGGATGTTTTCCCATCATTCTCTTTCCTCAACGAAGTCTTGGAAAAATCTAACACCTTTGAGAACTCTCCTTTGGTGTACCTCGAGCCTGCAAATCGAGGTTCATGCATAACCTCCAAAGGTTGAGTGATGCCTTGGTTATTAGCACCAAGTTCTTTCTCCTCGTGCCTTGTCTTTGTAAGGAGCCTCATATTTGTCCCTATAATCGGGATCTCCAAATCTCCAACAGACATCATACTATGAGAAGATGAAATAAAAAGGAAATCAACATCTTTTATCTTCTCTTTCGATTTGGAAAGAGTTGATGAGGGTTGCTCATCATTCGTTGTTGGTGGATTGCTAACTGTCTCAGTGCCTTCCCCAAATTTCTTCCTGACATACCCAAGTCCTACCTGCTGAGGTAACTCCTCTACTTTGATGGGATTGACAATGCCTTGGCCATTAATGCCCAAGCCTTTCCCTTCATATCCCATTCTCTTCAACAGTTTGGAGCCAATTCCTGTAGTATGATTTTCAAAAACAACGAAATCATCATCAGGAAACATACATGAAGATGGAGAACTACATTTTACCTCACATGAGTCTTGCTGCAGCTTTTCCAAGGCCTCATCCTTTGCTTGCAGTTGTAATAGCAAACTTTGCTTGTCCTCTTTCTCTTCATGTAGATGCATATTCAATTCATCATTATCTGTTTGAAGATTATGTCTACCTTGCTTCAGTTCTTTCATGGCCTCTTCTGTGGCTTTCAACTGAAGTTGTAATCAATCCTTTTCCTCTGTTTCTTTTTGTAGAGTTTTATATAGGATTTCCAATTTCTTGGAAATGTTAACCATGGTCTCATACATTGCTCTTTCATCCTCTGTCATTGTTCACACTGCAATTCACATCAATGCAAAGACCTGCTCTGATACCACTGAATCTAGATCTGGGTATGAAGAAGGACCCTTCCAAGACCTTTTACTTTCGTGATGTGTCAAAATTGCTTTTCAAAAGAACATTAATGAATACATATACATTCTGTAAAGAAGAGGAACATATCAATCATCAACACATGAAAACAAAGTTGTTGATAACGGAGTTCGTCCAGGAGGGACTACGTCTCGGGCCCCAGTGTCAAGATGACGTAGGCCGCTACATTAAGTGTTGTCAATAATGGTGATGTACACAAGAGATGATGTCTCGATCATACAAGGAAAAATTCCCTCATGCAGGAGTGGCTCTAAGATATATTCCACAACTAGAACTCTCAATCAAAATACTCCTATCAGTATGATACAAAAATAAGCATGGTGTCCATCCCGCCAACATGGCACAAAAGGGATGTCAAAGAAAAACACATGCATGATGACAACAAGAGTATTCCGACAATATACAACAAGGGATCTCAAAGCATAACATAAAGAGTTATGATAACAAGTACATCATATGAAATATTCCGCATAACATGAAGCAAGGAATTATGACAACATGTAATAAACAAGATCCTGCATCAACATCAATCAAGGATCCATGTAGCATAATGTAAAAGAAGAAGTACATGAACAATAATCATATACCTCACACCACGGGCTATCTGAAGAAGTGGATGTCACACTGTTGAAGCTGCTCGGACCATTGCTCTCAAGGCATTGATCTCATGAAGATGGTTACTTGCACAAGAATGTGGACATCTGACACATAGCTGTCAATAAAAAAAGCTGAAGCTTGTTGAACATCAATTCTCACAACATCTATCATAAGGAGAAGAATTGATCAAAGAAGAATCAATCAAAGAAGATTTGATCCAAGAAGAAGAATCAATCACAGAGAATAACTGATCATAAAGAGAAGAACTGCTTTGGACTCTCGGCTCTGTAGCTCGCTGGCTATCTGGATTTGTAGCGCTCTGGCTTATGTCACTGCAGCTTTGCGATCTGCCTGAATTTCGAGCACTGTGACTCTATGGATATTTGTGCTCTGGATTGATCAAGCTCTGTGGCTCTCTTCATGAGTTCGATGCCTTGAGAGCAATGGTCTGAGCAGCTTTAGCAGTGTGAAATCCACTTCTTCAGATGGCCTGTGGTGTGAAGTATATGATTATTGTTCATGTACTTCTTCTTTTACATTATGCTGCATGGATCCTTGATTGATGTTGATGCAGGATCTTGTTTATTACATGTTGTCATGATTCCTTGCTTCATGTTATGCAGAATCTTTCATATGATGTACTTGTTGTCATAAATCTTAATGTTATGCTTTGAGATCCCTTGTTGTGTGCTATTGGGATACTCTTGTTGTCATCATGCATGTGTTTTACTTTGACATCCCTTTTGTGCCATGTTGGTGGGATGCACACCATGCTTGTTTTTGTATCATACTGATAGGAGTCGTTTGATTGAGAGTTCTAGTTGTGGAATATCTCTTAGAGCCACTCTTGCGTGATGGCATTTTTCCGTGTATGATCAAGACATCTTTTCTTGTGTACATCACCATTATTGACAACACTTAATACAGCGACCTACACCATCTTGACACCAGGGCCTGGAGATGTAGTCCCTCCTCGACGAACTCCATTATCAATGACTTTGTTTCCATGTGTTGATGATTGATATGTTCCTCTTCTTTACAACATGTAGATGTATTTATTAATGTTCTTTTAAAAAGCAATTTTAACACATCATGAAAGTAAAAGGTCTTGGAAGGGTCCTTCTTCACACCTGGACCTGGATCAATAGGTGATGCATACAACCTCATCGCTATCTCCAATGCTTCTGCATGCGTTGCGATCTTTTGCTGTGATAGAGAAATTCTCAAATGGGACAAAAGTGATGCGATGAACCAGTCACAATGCTGGCTATCTAAGATTTGCATGTTAGCTTGTCTGATCTGGCAATTCAAACTTTGATCAAAGTCCCAAAGTGTCTCCTCAACCTTCATCATGACCTCTTTAAATTCAATTACTGACTGTGCCTCAGATTTAGGCTTACTAAACTCTTTGTTCAAAGCCGTCTGATTTTCTGCTTGTGATGCATGAGGATTGTCAGCATAATACTTAATGTACCAGGTTAGCACACGATCCTAGAAGGCGGAAACCAACTAATCCTTATTTATATTATCATTAGTGATTTTTTGCATTGGCCATACAACATTCACAAAAAACCAAAACTACTTTGGATCTCCACTTCCTATGCCCTTAAAGATCTACATCTTCATTGCGTTCGCCATGTTGAATGGTGGTGGTGGAGGTGGAGGTGGTGGTGTGGGTAAAGGTGTATGTGGTTGAGGTGAAGGTGGGGGTGGAGTGGATGGATGATGTGTTATAGGAATACCCTGAGTTATTAGTTGAACAAAACTCCGCGACGTAGTCTGCACTGCCCGTTCATCGTCACTCGAAGGAGGTCCAATCAGTGGGCTATACTCTGGTCATGAGCTTTCACGATTTCTAAATAATCTTCCACTCACGGTCCTTTGAATAATTTACATTCTTCTTTGCTATAATTGACTGAGGTTTCCACTCCAAATTCTGTAACAAATCTTGCCAGAATTCTATCAAGCCAATGATCGACAACCCGCGTGATCTTGTCTTCAGAGGCTTCTAGTTGTCGCACCAATTCTAGAGTCCACACTATAGGAATATCAAGCTTCCACCTTCCTTGAATGTCTGTTAGTTTAGCTAGCACTCATACAGTTCAATTGGGAAAGTGCAAAAGAAGATTTCATGTACTTTTGTATAAGGATATCTATCTAACCAATCCTCCTTCGACAGTCGTGGATTCCTATTTTCTTGAGCTGCGAACTTGTGAATATTTCGATATAACCACTTTTCAATTTCATTCTTAGTAGGATTCCAATGATGTGACATCACACATCTATTTTAAGCAGACCCCAGTCCTGAAAACGGAACCATTTGTTGGCTTAGGGGGCCCTAACCCAGGTTCATAGTTAGTTGCACCAACCAACAAAACCATACACTGCTGGCCATTTCGGCAACAACCCACGTAGTGCAAGCTGCAGTCTCACCCCAAGTAGTATTGGGGGATGCAAGAACCATGTTTTTGCATCCAGAGACTAGTGTGATGTCTTCTAGAGTCTCGGATCTACCTCCACGCAAATCGATAAACTTCTAGGGCTTGTTACTGTAACTTAGTTAAAGCGTCTTTCAGACCTTCACAAAGGTCCACGATCAGTCCTTGTGGACCTTAAACAATCAATTTACCTAATTACACGCATCAAAAAGTAACCCTAGATTGGAGTTCACATAGGCCTACTTAATTCATTAGAAAACATAAGAGAAATGACCTGTAACTTCACAGAAGTGGCTAAGCATTCATTTCATACACCATTAAGATAGAATTAGTAAATTTGCATAGCATTTAGTCATTATCTCATAAAACATATCATTAATTGGCATCATATGACATGAAAAGATACAAACAAGGATACTCAGTAATTCTTCGAAAGACAGTCTTTATTGATCCTCAATTTAATAATGATAGACTCTTCTTACCCTACCCACACAGCTGTAGGGGTTCATACACTCAACTCTGGACTCTACCTAGGCCCCCTTTGCACTCAGCTGCAGGGGCCTTCCCTTCTCTACCTAAGTGTAGGAATCAGAGCCTTCTTGCCTTAGCTCTTGCCCAAGACAACAAAACTTTTCATTGTACCCAATTCTCTATCAAATCTTATTGCTAAGATTCTCTAAGACTCAACTATTTATAGACTTTTCAATACAATGCCATGGTTCGTAGACCATGGGTGAATCTCAAAACTAACTCAAAACTTTACCAAAAATAGGGGACTAAGCCCCTTTGACTCTTATTCATCTACGCACTCTGCATCCACATATCGTGGAGACTTTACATCTTTTACAAAACTGTATACAAAATTTGGGTTAACTAACCCCAAACTGACCCAGGGGACCCCATCCCAACAAGATCGTATTCATGTCACAATGGTTGGTGATGCTCCATCCAATGCATTATTGGCTGGATGGGGGTTACTGAAGTTCATTCAGAACTCCTTGCTAAGATCACAAGAGTACTTCCTACATTTTGTTATTCGATGGTGGAAGCCAGAGCAAGAGGTGTTTGATATTCAGGGCTGGGCTATAGCATTGACCATTGAGGTGGATGTGTATTTTTTGACTGGTCAAATGCCTTTAGGTGAGGTACCGTCAATACCACTTTCACTTGGTCAGGTGGACTTGACGACATGGGATGAGACACACTGCATACCAAACCCTTTTTAGGTGGGGTTCATTGGCATTAATGCTATTATGGATGTCGCTGACTAGGCGACATTAGCAATGATTGTATGAATTTTGGGGACAACATCCCCTCATCAAGTTTCAGGGCCACAACTAGAAGCTCTTGAGGATTTAGGCTGGCATGTTTTATGACTGGGCAATATTCCTGCATAGGAGGATGACAAATTAGTTGACCTAGGTTCACAAAGGTGAGTCTAGGATATTTTTTTTTATGGTAAAGTGATTTGTAGTATCTTGTATGAGAGGGTCGTGATACTGCATCTCATGTTGGTAGTGCCACTAGGGCCTTAGAGAGATTCGGGGATACAACAATGGGAACCTATGATGCCTCGATTATGCGGGGGTGAGGTAGTGCGGTACTGGATGCCCACACTGGATGGTTGGTTTCTATCCAACCCTTAGGTGATTCTTGAGTTTTTGTATGCTAGTGTGGATTTCAGTGGAGGTCCAAAGATGGAATTAATCCCTGGTGATGCTTGGGGTCGAGAAGTTATGCGACTTATGGTTTCTGCATTTTGCTGATTTATATGCATTTTGGTTTATGAGATATCTTCATGCTGATACCATTCCTTTTTTATTTATTTTTATTTTAGATCTGGGACCTGTCAGATGACCATTCTCTAAATTGGTAGGAAATGATCCTCATCGTCTGGGTGGAGCTAGTGTGGCTAATGGGTTGCGACTGCAGAGAGGTGATATGGTGGAGGAGGACCCTAGGAGGCTAGCTCATCGCTGATGTATAGATATTGATGGCCCCTTTGTGGAGGGGGATGTTTCATCTCTTCATGATGAGATGGAGAGATTGTAGGCATGTGTTGAAGTAGACGAGGCATCAATTGCGGGTGCCGAGGCATGCGCAAAGGGTTTTTAGGCACACACACAGGGTGCAAAGGATGTATGGGGTCGCATGGATACCCTAATATAGGGTATTCCTAATGATGAGTGGGATATGTTAGACGAGATTATGATGGAGAGGATGATGGCCCATAATAGAGAGAGTCTCTCCATCCTTTGACAACTTGTAGTGGTAGTGTCTACTACACGACCTATCTTGGGTCCTGCACGAGATGAGGTAGGCAGGCCTCCTGCAGGGGTTGAAGGTGGTGGTGGGGGTGTTGGGACCTAGCCTTAGATGTATTTTTATTTTATGTACCTGGAAAGAACCCATTATGAGGATGCTCCCCTTTTTGATGACTAATTTTTCTTTTGGCTTGGGCCAACAAGTGTACATGCAAATATTTTTTTGATAATGGCATATATATATATATATATATATATATATATATATATATATATATGAGATGATTTTTTTTTTGCGGTTCTCATGATGTGTTTATGTGTATTCCTTTTATACAAGTGATGTACTCTAACATTTTTTAATGGATATTCTCTATTATGCTTCATGTGTCCCCACGATGATGTATACGTCATACATGCCAATCGAGGAATTGATTAGCTATGAAGTGGACTACATGATTTTGATTTCTTTTTATATGTGTAAATGTAATATGATAAAAAACAGGAGCTAACCTTTCCACGTGCAACTATTTCTGAAAAAGGCAAGGATCACATACCTTGAAGGTTCGGCTCAACTGTGATGCAACAAGCTAGGAGTCAAGGAACACGTGCAAGTGACTCATACCTAAGTGTGAGGCATTGGATAAGAGACCTATGACGACATCGTATTCAACTTGATTATTTGTGGCTGACCCGATGCAAAGTCCATTCTGGTGGAAGGGTGTCAGTTTAGGAGAGTATATGGCCTAGGCTGTTGTAGCGAGATTTTGTGACCATCGAGAAGCACCATTAGTGAACCCATAATGATAATATAACGGATGATCCATATGCAACACAAGACAAGATTATCATTTTAGCATACATCCGTGATGAAGTGATCATCATAAAAATAAGTCATGGTGCATACATTTATATTGTAGGGTTGAGTTGAGTGTTTATGGATAGAATTTTTGAGGTAGACCCTGTTGATGGGGATTTTGAGGCAAGTCCCATTAGGCTCTACTAACATGTATTCTCCTTTGAGGAGACAATGTTTAATTATATATGGACCTTTCCGTAAGGTTTCAAACTTTCTTGGTCCTAGGGCTTTGTTGGTGACATCATAGCGCATGAATAAATCCCCCTTTGTGAGTGATCGAGGGGTGACATTGCGATTAAAAGAGGCTTTGGTCCTCTTTTTGTGGGCTTCATTATGTTGGAGAGATTCGCGCTGAATTTTGTTGACATGTTCTAGTTGTACTAGATGTTGTTCTAAAGGTGAGGTGTCTGAGAGAGGTTCGATGGATGAATGTAAGGTTGGGATCACTCACTATATAGGCAGTATGGCCTCAATGCCATATACTAGTTGGAAAGATGTAAACCCTGTATATGATTTGAACGAAGTGCAGTATGCCCACAAGGTAGAGAATAACATATGGTTCCAATTAGTTTCATGCTTGTTCACCATACGTTGTAACATTTTCTTGAGGACTTTGTTGAAAAATTCTACCTACCCATTGGACTGGGGATAGTATGGGGATGAAAATTCATGGGAAAATCTCAAGAGCTGGGATAATTCTTGGAGAATTTCATTCTCTAAATGTTTGCGATGATCCGCGAATAACTCCTTGGCATCACCAAACCATCCGATGACATGGTTAAAGAATAACCTCGCAAAAATACCAGTGGTAAAGTAATCAGCTGCAACCATAATGTACTTATCACCTTCTTGTGACTGGGGGTTACAAGTCATAAAATCAATGCCCCATTTGCAAAAGGGTTAGCAGCGATGATTGGGTGTAGGGGAGCTGGTGGTGCTTGAGCTTTATGAGTGTGCCATTGGAAATGTTCATATCATTTGACTACTTGGATACACTCACGAAATAAGGTGGCCCAAAAGTAACCTACGTGGAGGTTTTTTTGGCGGTGGCCATCGAAGGGTCCACTATGACAATCATTTAAGACCTTTTCAGCTTCCTCAAGGGTAAGACATTTTCGAAGGATGTTTTCAATGCCACATCCTTATGGCATCTCCCCCATAGGGAGGTAACCCGTGGCTTGGTGGCGAATGTGCTCACAAATGTTGTAAGTGAGTTGAGGGAAAAAAAATTTGGGTTTGGAGGAAGATTATAATATCGCCTTACCAAGGGTCATTTGTAGATATTAAGAACAAGTGTTCATCTAGGAAATAATCATTCACTAGAGACCCTTGGGACTCTGTGGGGAGGTTTGTGATGAACTCAATAAGAATCAAGTCTTTCTTGCTTTTAGGGGAAGCAAATTGTAAGTCGAAGTATTGCAAAATAACTACCCATCGGGCATATTTGTGGTTCATCATATGGCAGGTGAGAAAGTAGTGCATGGGATTAATGTTTGCAACTATGGTAGTGGTTCGTAGGATGATTTAGTGCCAAATATTTTGTATTGAATGTACGAGTGCTAAGGAAATTTTCTCTGCTGGCTCATATTTTATGCAGGCCCAGAGAGGTTCTTTCTTATGTAGTAAATGACATGTTCATGATTGTCATCTCCATCATGGACCAATAACCCTGCAATGACTACTTCTAAAGATGATAGGTAGAGGGTATAGTCCTTAAAGTAGTCAAGGGGGCTAATCAGAGACGCTTGGGATAATGTGTCTTTCAGGACCTTAAATTATTTTTGGGCTTTGTCATCGCAGTGGAAGGGAATGTCTTGATGCAGGAGGCATAAGAAACTGTGTGCATATGTGGCGTAATCTGGGATGAAATAGCACAATAAATTGGCCTTTCCTTGCAAGATTTTTAACTTTTTTAAGGTTTTGGTGGCAAGATCTCCAATATGGCTTGGAATTTTAGGGGCTCTACATGCATACCTTGTTGGGAGACTATGTGTTAGCGCTTGAAATTTCACCTCAGGCTGAGAAAGGTAAACCTCAAGGCTACATCAAACCATTTAGCCTCGTAGCTAGCCCTACGGGGCAGGAGAAGGCTCTCTCCGGTCAATCTCGGCAGATCTTCAATGGGATGAGATGACCAACAAGGTAACACTGATATTAGGCTAGTAAACTGATTAAAAAGGTTGATTTGGGGTTTTTTGGGCTTTTGGTGGCAAATTGAGGAATTGCAATTTTGGGTGCGGGGATTTGACACAGTTTCTGCAGGGGGTTCTTTGGGGCGAGGTAGGAGACCGTATTGATGCCTTTGATTGAGGTGAGTGGATGGAAAAGACTGGTGAAGAGCTAAGGAGAGCAAATAATACTTTGAATTCTCCTTAAACAGTAGAAAACATAGAAATTAAACAAATTTAAAAGCAGAGCATGGCAAGCATGAATTCTTACTTTAACACTTCATTTGTTTAATATGCAGAAGGAAAGAAAGGAGATGAATCACATAGCACACTTACAAGAACATTAAGAATCACTCCATCAATACATGAAACCACAAGAATCCCAAAAAGGACTGCAAAACCCTGGTCTTCCTTAGCCAAAAATTGCAGAGATACAAGTGAAATAATACAATGATAGCTTCTCCCTCAAGAGTCCAACCATGAAAATGAGCAAGAAAGTACATAATATAGATGATCTAACCTCTTTAACTGCCTCCATGGGTCGAGCTCACTATCCTAGGAGCTGTTTCAACCACTTCTAAACTAAGCACTACAATCTAGGCAGTCAAAACAACTTGCCTCTATAAGCTAGGAAACCAATCCATTCATTAAATATTTACCCTTTACATGAATGAATCTTCTAGAAGTGTTAAAAAAGAGTAAAAGTGTCTTAGAGTTACAATAATTACATCAAATATAATCATCTTCCACCCCAAAAAGTCAAACTGGGTCAAAACTGCGTTTTCTGGGCTGTACAATGCAATCTGGCAAAAACTGCCTGACGGGTCGCGCGCCTTTGGAGCGATGTTTGAGGCACTTGCAGGTGTCCAAATTGATAAAAAGTGGGCTTGTTGGAAAGGTCTATGAGTCTACTTTCCAACCCAACTGGAATTTCTGAATTTGGAGGTCATTTGCCCTGTCAAAACTTAATTCTCCCAAGACTGGTTTCTGCAACTCAAAAAAGGGCAAGAAAGTCATTTTTTGGTAGTTTTTTGACCTTTTGGGGGACCAAAACTGCACAAAATCTCAAGTCCATCCATGGGCATATGTAACTTTGCATGAAAAATCTAGAAATGCTGAGTTTTCACCAAAAGGAGTTGCCATGATGAAGGGTCGCGCGCGGGGTGAGACCCGTTAATGGGAAAAACCTGCAAATTGCCTGAAAATGTTAAAATTCACCCAAAATTCTCAAATTTTTTTGGGTTTTGTGCTGTGGCTAGGCTAATTAGTGCCTTGATCTTTGAGGGAAGCCTCAGCCAAGATACGGAGTGGATTGGTCCTCTTTTTCTGTTTAAGGGCCTCGGACAATCGCCTTTGAAACATTTTCATCTTGGCCTTGCACACATGCATTCTTGCCCAGTAATGGTTTTTCATGTTCCTCAGCAATTTCTTCTCTTGGTTGGCCTTAGCCAACAACCTCTCCAAGTGTGCGTTCTCCTGGATGAGCATGGACTCTCGGTCAGCGGGCAATGGATCACCGGGTCTTCTTCGGTTCAAGACTCGGTCACTACGAATCCTCCATAACTCATCAAGTGCCTACTCATCTTCCAACTGTTTGTTGCGCTGCTCAAGGTAGGTGATGGTCCATTGTGCCCCCTCTAATCTCCTCTGCAAGGCATCATTTTCAGCTCTGAGATGCTGAATGATCTCCTTTTCCTCTTGGCTAGGAGAACTGGCCTCAAGGTCAACAAACTCAATATCGGGAACTCCTGATGGACCCTCATCAATCATGGGCTGTTTGCCTCTCTCTGGTACCTGTGCTGGTGAAGAAAGCGAGGCCCCTTCCACCTGATGTGGAGATAACACTTGCTGAGCCGATGATGAAGGCGAGACCCCTTCCACCTGCTGTGGAGATAGTACTCGCCGAGCTGCTGCAAACAAGGCCCTCTGGCCTCTCCGATAAGTGAGCTGAGGTGAGGAACTAACATGTCGAGTGACCGGAATATCAGGCTGCTGAGATGGTCCTCCCTCCTCCTGAATGACCTCAGGATGTGGCTGGGGTGGTGCTGTGAAAAACTCACGGGAAATGAACTCCTCCCATGAGATGCCCTGCTGAGCCAACTGATGCCAGACTACGAGCTGAATCAAACCATAATGACATAGGCTCCTGTACTGCTGGGCCGGGCTCTTCCTCTGCATGATGGAGACCATCCTCTCAATGTTCTGATAAAAGAAGACCGGGATATTCATCATCCGCACTCGAGTGAAGTGCATCAAGAGGCGAATGTGATATGAGTATACCTGGGAAAATATGCCCTCGCAGGTGAAATAAAGCATAATGAGTCTCAACATGGGGGCATACTGACTCCGGAGGAACCTGAAAGGAAACACACCGGCCAAATGTCTCATGAATGGTGGCTGGACAAAAGGCTCAAAGTGAACTGTATCCAATACCTTACGCTTATTCCAAATTTCCCCGACATTTGGAATCCCTGTAGCCTGTGCAATGATCTCGGGTGTCAAAATGAAATCCACCCCAGCAAGGTTAACATGTCCCTCATGCAAGTGCAAGACAAAGAGGCGGGCCAACTCTCGGTGATGTTGAATCCGAGAGATCCTCTCACAAAACTCATAACAGGACATGTACTGAAAGCAAGAAACTGCCAAAGGACAAGCTTGTAGACCTGCCAAAGAAGTAGGCTCCTCTCTCCTGTGATGGCCACCTTTTCCACCTCTATGTGGCCTCCTCTGTACCTCAACCTCTGACACTGATGCTTGGTCATCACTCTGCTCATATGTTTCGGTTTCTGACATGTTTGAGGAGCAGAGTGGACAAAATGTACTGCTGTTTCTGCTTGTAAAAGTGCTGAACTCTATGCTGTTTCAAGGGGACAATGACATGAGGGAAATGTTAGGGGAGGGACCTCTTGCACAAGGAATTGGGAATATATGAATAATAGGGAATTTAGGGAATACATTGCAAACAAATATTTGCATATATACAGGCATACATGTACATAACAAGGATATAGGGAATCATTTACAAAATCACTGCATATAGGAATACATGTATAAACAGTGAACATATGGGAATATGAATACATGCATTAACAGGGAAAGATAGGGAAACATATTTACAAAACTCTTTACATATTCACCAACAAATTCTTGTGTTTACACATGCATATGGTGCAGCAAGATTAGGGTTTGAGTTTTTTGATGCTTTGGGAGAGGGGTAGGGTTTGCATTTTTAGTGATTAGGGAGAAGGGAGGGTTTGCATTTTATTTATAAAATAGTATGGGAAAATAGATATGAATGAAAATATGAGTAAAAAGGGAAGGAGGGAAACAATTTACCAAGGGAAATACCTTGAAACAACACAAACCCTAGCACATTTAAACATTAACAATGCAGCCATATAGTGTCTTTTCACTTGCATGATTTGAGGTTAAAACACAAGCATGAGGGCTTACATTCATAACCAACCACCAAAATGATGTGTAGAGAGCCTACCTTGAACAAATTCGATGACTTGGAGGAAGATTGAGCAAATTTGAAAGGAGATTGCAGAGAACAGGTTGACGGGTCACGCGCCCCTCCCAACGGGTCGCGCGCGCTTGACGGGTCGTGCCCGTTCAAAAACTGAACTGCTGGATGGCCTCTGACGGGTCGCGCGCACCTGACGGGTCACGCGCCTGGCCTGACGGGTCGCGCGCCTGTCTTGAGCTCGAACCTTGACCAATTTTCGCCCAATGCTCTTGATGTTTGCTCACTCTCTCTCAACCATGCTTTGGATGCACAATGAGACTAATAGGAGGGAAATTGAACTTTTATAAACTCCATTTGAAAAAATTTAATGCTCAAACCCACTTTCTAAAGTTTATCTTTGACACTTTATAAAACTGACTTTTTGGCTTCCTTTTGCCCTGAAATCGACTCTTTTAGTGCTTTTTCTTGATTCTTTTTGCAGGTAGATCATCTGAGGGATCTCGGCAAGGGGACCAGGGTTTTCATGATGTCCGCTGCAGTCTTTTGAAATTTCATCACTTTTTACAAAATTTTTTAAAAAATGACCTTGGCTTTAAAAACAGAGTTTTTAAATCCAAGGTGTAAATTCACTGTACAAGATAAAAATATCGAAGAAACATGTTTACAATTCCTCCCTCTGGCTTGCTGAGCACTCATGGACTTTCAGAGACATGACCTTGCAGAGATAAATGACCAAAACCCTAGACCTAGGACTTTGACCTCAAGACAAAACAAGACAAGCTTGAAAGAGCTTAATGACTGATATGACCTGATCCAACAAAGCCAAGAGGGGTATAAATAGACCAGCTCCTCCATCAGGGTTATGGCATGCCTAACGGGATGCAAAACTTGACACTGATGAGACACCTACCTATGCAAATGCAAAGAGCTTTGATCGCTGATGGAGGGCTTCAAGACCGACACTAACACTATGAATCCCAACATTCTCCCTATTCTAACACAAAAGAAACAATTGAGAAGTTTCAAGCATAGTTTATATTTTCAACATCTCTAAAAAACCAAGCGAATATCCTCTAGATGATCAGAGCATTTTTTGGAGTAGACCATGAGGTCACCCAAATAGGATAAGATGAGATGAGCTAGATCATGGAATATATAGTTCATGGCCTACTAGAATGTGGATCCAACAATTTTAAGGCCAAAGGGCATAATGTGGTAGGCAAAATTACCCCATGGGGACGTGAAGTGAGTTTTGTACTAATCTGTGTGGTAGATTTGGATCTAGTTATATTTGGAAAATCCATCCATAAAGGAGAAGGCTTCGTTATTGTGAATGCATCGATGACCAGATCAATGAAGGGTGTTGGATAGTTGCCTTTGGGACATGTTTTATTTATATCCCAAAAATAAATACACACTCAAATGGTGCCCTTTTTTTCTTGATAGGTATAGGGTTAAAACCCCAATATGTGTAAGAAATTAGGTATATGAAACCGGACTTGTGAAGATTTTCGATTTCTTGCTTAATTTCTTATGCTTTCGAAGGATGGAGCCATCGTTGCTTTTGCCTAATAGGGTGAGCAATGACCCACATGTCAATGTGGTTCTCCACAATGGTGGGACTAATTCTTGGCATCTCTAAGTAAGACCATGCAAAGATAACCCTATACTCTTGAAACAAGGCTTTATATGAGTCTACCTCTTCTAGGGAGTAGGCTACCCCTAACACGATTTCCTCGATTACACTAGGTTTAGTGGAGATATCTACCTTGATTGTAATTAATATATTTGACATGTTCCCTTCCTAAATGTGTATAGTGCAGGAATGGGATTTTTAAACTAGTATACCTTTCTAGAGGGCATCAAGTCATTTGTTTCTAGTGCGCAAATGTTGTGGCTTGGTGCATTAGTAGGAGTGAATACCTTCTTGGATAAAACGAACTATCAGTGATGCATGGCATCCCATGGGATTTCACACTCCGTCATGGCCTCTAATATATTTTAATTTGAATGAAAAGTATGGTTTAAAGGCACGAGGAGTTGTTGGAGGTCATGAGGATGGTATTTGGATCCAGTCGTGTTGGTTGAAAAACAAGAGATTGATTCGTTGGTTGGTGATGTAGAACCCAATGATGCTAACAATTTGCAAATTGCATAGGTCTGCACAGTTGGAGGTGGAACCACCTTTGTGGTGGGTGTAGTGGTCTCGACACTAAAAAATGATGAGAAAACGACACGAATTAGGGTTCCTACAGTCGAGGAAATGAATTGTATGTGGTGTTGCATGTCATCAACGCCTGGTAGTGGTAGAGTTTCTCTTATGGGTGCTTGATGGTAGTTGCTGGAGCTAATGTGGTATATGGTATGTGTTGCAGTGTCTCACGTAGCTACTGTTAATGGGATTGTTGGGCTGCTAGTGAGAGATGTATGCCCTATATTTATATGTGCTTGAGCATTCATTTGAAAAGATGCCAAGGTATCGACATTACACTAATGCAAATAAGCCCATATTTCTTAGAATTAGGGGAGGTGTGGGAAAAAACGAGTATGATGGTTTCATGTACAAATGTGACAACTGTGGCATTTGCACTGAGCTCTATTGTTAGGGACAATATGAGGAACCTGGTGCCACTTCTTTAGTTCCCGTAAATAGGGACACTAGTTAATCAAATGTCCAGGTTCGTCACATAAGGCACAAGCGTAGGGAGGTTGAGGTGGCATTGATTCTGGTTGCCTCCTCATATGATGGGATGTTAGGTGACCATGTGTGTAAGAGGAATATGAGCATGAAACTTCTTCCTCAAAGACACAAAAATATGGTTTTCAACCCATCATCTGCCACTAGTGTGGTGGGAAATGAAGGCATCTCAGTGTTGGCTTGGGTGAGATCTCCTAATGCATCTTGATACTAAGGAATTTTGCAAAAATGATGTGTGTAATATATGTATTCGACGCATATAACACATGGGTGGTTAGTGCGTAACACCTTATTAGGTGCTCTTGTGGCCTTTTCTCCTGATGGTGGAGCTAGGGCTACCGATGTTGTAGGGGCATGGAGAAGGGATTTTAACTCTTCTAACTCGAGGCACAAGTTGGTAGGGTGCCCTGATACTTCACATAATGTACATGGTGGTGGTAACTTCAATGAGGAAGCATTCACAGTTTCCACCTTCTTCCCTTTTTATTTATCCCTTTTGTTGGCACCTGCTGGTTTTGATGCAAGTGTATCTCAATTTGGGGTGGTTTCCTGAGGGGTGGCTATAGGAATAATGCCCGTTGAGGTAATATATGACTTTTTTGATATGGAATGTGGGGCTAGATACTATACAGGTATCACGAGAGCCATATTTGGAAATGTTAGTGTTGCCATGACTTGGTGAATGATGAAACTCAGCCGGGGATATAAAAAGGGTGTCTGATTGATAGTGTATGGTACGAATGTTGATTCAGTGGTTGCGGTACTAGGTGTGTTGAAAACTTGTTCTTGGGGATACATTGTGTTAGATGAACTCATCATACACATTAGGGCTATGGGTGTTAGCTCAATCAACGGTGGATCATCAGGGTATGTGCCAAGGAGAGATGAGGCCTTAAAAATCCTTGGACCAACTTTGGTAAATGATGAGACCAACCCTCTATGGGATCCTACAAATGGAAACATGCCATAAGGGGTGGTGGATGCCCATTTCTCACAGTATGTGAGTTGGTGGATTGTGTGATTTTCCCATCATGAGGGAACATCATGATACAAAACATGGAACATGCCACTATTGTTATGGCATACATATAGCTATGACCCAACAAGAAATTTTAATCTACTTGTGCATCAAGGAATTCTATGTCAATGGGAACTGTTTTACCGACCAGCTCTACTAGGAAATTCTGGAAAAGTCCTGCAGGGGTTAAGGGGCACCGTCATATGATCTGAGTGTTATGGGTGAGGGAGATAGTTTAGGAGACCTAAGCTTCTACCAAACATATTTTGGCATGATACAGGTGGATGACCCCTCATTGATGATGTAACAATGAATGGTGATATTCTAGAAGGTGACCGAAATTTAGAAAGCGACTAAAGAGGGAAGGCATGGTGTAGCATTATCCAAATCAAAAGGCATCATGGGGGAATCAATAGGGTTAATTATACCTTATGCATAAATAAGGGATTTCCATTGGGTTGGGAATGTTTTCAAAGATTCCATTACTGACATAGCGGATGAATATTGACCTAAATCATCGACGATGCTATAACTATGAGTGGCCTTTGAATTATGTCATTCTCAATGTAGTGGCCCTTTAACCATATGTGGGATGGTTTCTTGTGGGGGTCGAGGTAATGTCAAAGGTGTCATGGTTATAGTGGTAGTCGATGAAGAAGGGTTGGTATCCATAGGGGTCTGTTAATCTCTATTCCACATTTGAAAGAGGATGTCTTCTCTAGCCATGTAATTATCATGGTTGGTGGTATCATTGGTACTACTTCGAGAAGGATTTAGGTAATGTTGGGGCACCTATTCGTGCTGAGTATTCACTAACCCCTGGTGTGGGAAAGGGTTTTTCATAACAAAAGTTTGTTGGTTTGGTCCTCTCTCTCCCCTAGCTTCTTTCATCCTCTTCAACTCAGGGAGTTAAGGGCAATGGAGGGTGTAGTGGCCATATTCCCCATAAATAGTGCAAGAGTGGTTAGTCCTTAGACTAGTGTTCTTGTTTGGATTTTGTGGGTTTTTAGTGGTCCGACCTTGGTTTTGGTTACATTTAGGGGGATTTCCCCCATTCATTGCTCGTGGGGTTTGTTGTTAGTTAGTTCCCCCTGCCCGGGTTCCCCTTTTGCTTTGTTATTTCCTTTCTTTTTAGTGGCAGTAGGTGGGTTTTCTATATTCGACCATTCAAAAGACTGTTGTTGTTGTGAGAAGGAAGGTTACATAAAATTAATTCTTGCATCATATTGTGCTGGTGGGTTATTAGGTTGGGGTGATGTCAAAGGGAAGTAAGTATTCCCATGTCCTTAGCTGGCATATGTGATTCAGGAGGTGGAAACCGCCTCTGCATTACATGTAGGGTATTTACCACCCTGTATGGGAGGGTGTTGATTAATATGGATGGTAGGGTATTGCAATGATGCGAATTGATTAGGACAAAATCTCATGTTGGATGAGTTTGGGACTACAAGTAGGGGCACCATATGATTAGTAATTTGTTTGTCCAGTATACCTATTTCCAGACTATTGGAATGTGTTTATGGGTTTATTGTGATTGATGTTTCTAATCAAACCATCTACAAACTTTGATGCTCCCAATTTCTCTTGTCTAAAAGGCTATAGGTGAGGGGAATCTGGTAAAATGTAATAGAGGTACCCTGTTTGGGTGTAGATAAGATCAAATTGTTGAGATTCTTTAATAACCTCTTCTTAATTTTGTGGCAACATGGTGGCCACGTATTTTGAGATTGTTGGCACAAGATATTTTAGAAAGAGTTAAAGGATATGATCCTTGGTTATGTTTACCTTACAAAGGCTATGATTTTTTTTCCATTCATGAATGTGATATGAGAAATAAGTAGCCACTGATTACTTGAAATGGGTGAGTATCTCTAACCCAATATCATGATGAACTGGGAGTTGAAAAAATGTGAGAAATGACCTAGCTAGAGAGTCAAAGGTTACATGGGAACCTGAGGGCTTGTTTACATACCATTGTGTTACAAGTCCAATGAGGGTATGTTGGAATAAACGTAGGTGAATTAGGTAATCTATGATGCTATTTGATGAGCTCCATAAATTTGTTGGGTTGTGTTATATTCTTTCCACGACTAGCCCATGTAGTTAACAGGGGGTTAGAGGGGGGCCCGAGCCCCCCCTTCGTTGCGCCGATTGCGTAGCAGGGGGGTCACAGGGGGTTTGAGGAGTGCAGGTAACCCAACTTTATGGGGTCTAGGGTGGACCTACCTATGGTTTTGTGCATGATTTTCACACATGGTTTTGGACATGATGGTTTTTCCGTCCATGGTTTTAGACGCGATGGTTTTCAATCCATGTTATTGGATGCTTCGACATGTATAAATATGTATTATAACATTGAAAGGAACATAATGAAAACTCAAGTTGGTAGTCCCGGTTTTGGGACCTAGGGGAAAATCTCTGTGTATGTGTGTTTTATGTGTTATGCTCTTGCATCATTTATTTTCTGTGTTTTAAAATTCATATGTAGGTAATTTTTGTACGGGATTTAAACCTACATTTGGTATTAGAGCTGTTTTGGCTTCAAGGGGACGCCTTTGTTGCTGAGGGGTTTTGCTTGGGCTTGTGGTAGACCCTGTTTAGTGGGAGATCTGTGAGATTGATTCTGGTGGTGAAAGAAGATGGCGAGCAGTGGAAAGATAGAGATCGAGAAATTTAATGGTCAGAGTTTTGAGATGTGGAAATTCAAGATGGAGGATTTGTTGGTGGATAAATATCAGTGGATCACGATAGATCCAGGTATTAAACCAACAAGAGTGTCCGATGAAGAATGGAAGAAGTTGGATCGAAAGGCAAAGAGCACAATACGATTGTGTGTCTCAGATTCAGTATCATTGAATGTATCAGGGGAAGCTACGACAAAGGCTTTGTGGAACAAGTTAGGGACTTTGTACCAATCTAAGTCTTTGGTGAATAAACTGTTCCTGTGGAAAAAGCTGTATAACCTGAGGATGAAAGATGGAGACTCAGTGACAGAGCATTTGAATGAATTTAATACTATGGTAAGTCAGTTAACATCTGTTGATATTAAAATTTCAGATGAATATAAGTGCATCAGTTTGTTGTGTTCTCTACTAGATTCGTGGGATAGTCTGGTTATTGCAATAGGTAGTAATGCAACTGCCTTGCAGTTTGAAGAAATAGTCTCATCCTTGCTGACAGAGGAGATGAGATGGAAAAATATGGAGAGCCAGAATGGTGATGCCTTGTCTATACGAGGATGGTCCCAGAACAAAAACAAAAACAAGTCATCGACTGGGAGATCTAAATCTCCAGGAAAACTTGTAAAGGTGGTGTGCTGGAAATGCAGAAAGGAAGGGAACTACAAAAGGGACTATAAATCTAAAGCTCCTGATAAGGGAAAGGGATTTGATGATGCTCCCTCTACAGAGGTGAAAACCACCTCAGATGAAGGCGGGGATGTGTACTTGGCTTTTTCAATTACACATGTAGATCATGAGGCATGGTTGATTGACTTAGGTGCATCCTTTCACTTCACTCCCCATAGAAAGTGGTTCTCTGAGTATGACAAATACGATGGTGGTGATGTCTTCTTAGGGGATGATAGGAAGGCTAGAATCATTGGTCATGGAAAAGTAAAATTGAAGTTACAAGGTGGAAGGGTAAGAAAACTTCCAGGTGTTCTACATATTCCTACATTGGCCAGAAATCTGATTTCTGTAAGCAAGCTGGATGATGCAGGTGTAAAAATAGTGTTTGAGAAAGATACCTACAAGATGGTTTGGGGAGCATTGGTATTGATGCGGGGAGTTTGGATTGGAACTCTGTACAAGCTGCAAGGTAGCACTGTTGTTGATGGGTGCAACAGTTCTATGGTTCCTAAAAGTGGAGCATAAAATCTAGTGGTATGTGGAGAGAAGACCATGTTGTGGCATCAAAGGCTTGGAAATATTGGAGAGAAGGGCCTTCGAATACTTCATGGTAAAGGTATGGTAGAAGGCATGAATAACAGCTCTCTACATTTTGATTTCTGTGAAAATTGTGTATATGGGAAGCAGAATCGGGTGAGTTTCCCCTTTGGTGGTAAAAGGGAGAAAAAAATATTAGAGCTTGTGCACAGTGATGTGTTTGGACCTATGAAGGTTCCATGATTGGGTAAGTCTGTGTACTATGTATCATTTATAGATGACTTCTCAAGGAATACATGGATATATTTCCTTAATAAGAAATCTGAAGTCTTTGACTGGTTTAAAGAATTTAAGGCTCTGGTGGAAAACCAGACAGAGAAGAAGATAAAGGTGTTGAGGACAGATAACAGTGGAGGGTTTTACAGTAAGGAATTTGAAGAATTATGTAAGAAGTGTGGTATAGCACGACAGAAGACTACTCCATATACACCTCAGCAAAATGGAGTTGCAGAAAGAATGAACAAGACGTTGATGGAAAGGAAAGAAGCATGCTCAGTGGTGCCGAGTTAGGACATGAATTCTGGGCAGAAGCGGTGGAGACAACATGTTACCTGGTCAATAGATCAGCTTCATCAGCATTGGAGGATAAGACTCCACAAGAGGTATGGACTGGTAAGAAACCCTCTCTTTCACATCTGAGGGTATTTGGATGTGATGCATAGGTACATGTTCCAAAGATGAAACAAACCAAGTTAGATAGTAAATCTGAAAAGTACATCTTTATTGGGTATAAGGATGGTTTAAAGGGTTATAAGCTTTGGAACCCAGTAACAAGGAAGGTTGTGTATAGTCGAGATGTGGTGTTTAGAGAGGTAAAATATGTTATTAAACATGAAGTCCAACCAAAGGAACCTGAGAAGATAGAGTTTGAGGTAAAGGAGGAAGAATTAGACTCTACAACAGAGGAAGAATCAGAAGATGAAGAGCCACAAACTCTGGGTGTGAGAAGATCAATTCGAGAAAAAAGGCAGCCAGAAAGGTATAGTCCATCTGCTTTCTCTTCAAATTTTGCGTTATCTATTACTGATGATGATCCCAGAACTGTGAAGGAAGCAGTAGATTCAAAGGATGGAAAACTCTGGAAAGAGGCCATGTTTGATGCAATGACATCTTTGCACAAAAATGAGGCTTGGGATGTAGTGGAGTTGCCAGCTAGAAGGAAACCCATTTTCAACAAATGGGTGTTCAAGAAAAAGACAAATGCAAAAGGGAAGGTGGAGAAATACAAAGCTCGGTTGGTAGCAAAAGGTTATTCCCAGGTGCCGGGAATTGATTTTGGTGATATTTTTTCTCCTGTTGCCAAGGTATCTTCTATTAAATTACTGTTATCTGTTGCTGCTACTTTTGATTATGAGTTAGACCAGATGGATGTGAAGAAAACATTTCTTCATGGGGATTTGGAAGAGGAAATCTACATGAAGCAACCTGAAGGCTTTGAGGTGAAGGGTAAGAAAGAACTTGTATGCAAGTTAAAGAAGTCTCTGTATGGGTTAAAACAATCACCAATGATGTTGTATCAGAAATTTGATACATTTATACGGGGACTTGGCTTCACCAGAAGCAAAGCAGATCACTGTGTGTATTTTAAATTAATTGGTGACCGTGTTATTTATTTGGTCTTGTATGTGGATGATATGTTGCTGGTTGGAAATGACAAAGAAATTATCCAGGATTTGAAGACTCAATTGTCCTCCAAATTCGACATGAAAGATCTTGGTGCTGCAAACTATATTTTGGGCATGAAAATTAAAAGAGATCAGGCAAAGAGGAAGCTCTAGTTAAACCAGAGGAAGTATGTAGAGACAATATTGCAGAGATTTAATATGTAGGATAGTAAACCAGTGAAGGTTTCTATTCCTATAGGTGTAAATTTATCTATTGAATAGTGTCTCAAGACACAAGAAGAGGAAGAGGACATGTCCCGTGTTCCATATGCAAGTGCATTCAGTAGCCTGATGTATGCAATGGTCTGTACTAGACCAGACATTGCACATGCAATGGGAGTATTGAGCAGGTTTATGTCAAAACGAGGGAAGGAGCATTGGACAACAGTGAAGTTGGTTTTCAGGTATTTGCGTGGCATTAGTGATTATGGTTTGTGCTACCAAGGAAGACCAAGATTGGACAGAGTGTTGGATATTCGTGGCTTTGTTGATGCAGACTGGGCTGGAGATCTAGATCAGAGAAGTTTTACAAGTGGGTATGTGTTTAACCTATTTGGAGGTATAGTCAGTTGGATGAGTAAGAAACAATCTGTAGTGGCACTGTCAACTACAAACGCAAAATACATGGCAGCCACTCATGCAAGCAAGGAAGCAGTTTGGTTGTAGAGATTGTGTTCAAGTATTGGGTTAGTACATGGAGCTATAAAGATAGACTGTGACAACCAAAGTGCAATTTTCTTGGCAAAGAACCCTGCATATCATTCAAAGACAAAGCACATTGATGTTCAGTATCACTTTGTGAGGGATATGATAGAAGACAAAAAGGTGTTGTTGGTAAAGGTGGACACTTTGAAGAATACAATAGATGTATTGACAAAATTTGTGAGCTTTGAGAAGTTCTCTTGGTGTAGAGAAACAATGGGCATTGTAGGGCTGGATAAATGACTAAGCTCTCTTGTGGCCCCCTGTGGAAATAAAACAACAAGTGGGAGAATGTTGGGTTGTGTTATATTCTTTCAATGACTAGCCCACGTAGTTAATCGGGGGGTTAGAGGTAGGGTGAAGCCCCCTCTTCGTTGCGCCGATTGCGTAGCAGGGGGGTCACAGGGGGTTTGAGGGGTGTAGGTAACCCGACTCTATGGGGTCCGGGGCACTGCCCCAGAAAATTTTGGTTTTGGACCCTATGTTAGGTTGGGCAGACCTACCTATGGTTTTGTGCATGATTTTCGCACATGGTTTTGGACATGATGGTTTTTCGGTCCATGGTTTTGGACGCAATGGTTTTCGGTCCATGGTATTGGATGCTTCCGCATGTATAAATATGTATTATAACATTGAAAGGAACATAATGAAAAATTAAGCTAGTAGTCCCAGTTTTGGGATCCAGGGGAAAATATCTATGTATATGTGTTTTATGTGTTATGCTCTCACATCGTTTATTTTTTGTGTTTTAAAATTCGTATGCAGGTAATTTCTGTACGGGGTTAAAACCTACAAAATTAAAGGTTATTATATGTTTCCTGGAACTTCCCCTATTTTCCTTCGAATTTTGGCATATCCGAGGGTAATTTTTTTGGCATAAGGGGACAATTTTGGCTATGAGCGATGGGTCATTTGTGAGCTTGCTTAAGTCTGGAAGATTTAGGGAATCAAGAAACATGATTTTGGTATTGTTCACCATCGTAAACATTAGTCGAATTTTGAGGTCTAAAATGGGCCTCCTAAGAAAAATGTACAACCAAAACAAAATTTATAAGAACCAATAGGATTCAAGATGATAATGTCAACCATGGGGGATGATTCACCATTTTTGGAGTAAAAAAGTAAAACTATTAAAATATGATAAAATAATAAAACTATTTTTTGACTCGTATTTTCAACTTATCTCCCTAAGGCTTTACTCAAATTTCAAGCGAGAGTACTCGATGGATGCAAAATTTAATTCCTCATCCAAGGAGTACCCATGTTGCATACTTTCGATGGACCCTTCTACACAAAAATGACAAATACATGAAAGAACGTGATTGCAATCACGTTTTTCATGTATTTCTCATTTTTTTTTGCATAGCAGGGTCCATCAAAAGTATGCAACATTTGTACTCCTTGGATGAGGAATTAAATTTTGCATCCAATGAGTACTCCCACTTGAAATTTGAGTAAAACCTTTGGGAGATAAGTTGAAAATACGAGTTGAAAAAATAGTCTTTTCTTTTTTCCCTCTAAAATTTGATGATGTAATCTAATCTTATTTTATTATTTTCACTATTATTTTATAATTTCCTTAGGATTCCCGTTTTAGACCTCAAAATTCCCCTAACGATGATTTTGAAATGCAGTGTGAAAAGGGGTTACTTGTGTGGAGATATGAGAAGGAATGCCCGAGGGGCAACATGTGGAATCCCCTAAGGGGTGGTGAGTGGACTCCCCTGAGGGGTAGTGAGTGAACTCCCTTGATGGGTAGTGAAAGGCATACCTTTATGGGAATGGGTACCGACCAAGGTTTCTCCAATAAAAGATGATCCATAATAGTGGTTGTATGATGTCCTCTAAACCGAAATAGTGAGAGACCAGGGACACCTCTTGGTAATGGAGGGAGGTTTTGAAAGTACCTAGAATGAATGGGAACTACTAGGTCTCCTATGGTGTCCAAATGGGGTATGATACTTATAGGTGAGGGGAGGATAAGTATCAAAGCAAATAAATCACATACATATAACGAAGCAAAAAATAGTTGGTTATTTTCCCTTTAAGTTATACTATATGATCAATCAATCAAAAAAAGGTTTTTGTTTGTTTGTGTATGATAAAAATCCTACAAGGCCTATTCATCCTTTCAACTATCAAAGTAATTGGACCTTGTGATGGTATCCCTTTTGGTGGGTATTGGGGAAATGTCCTAAAAGAGCTGGCGATTCTTTCCAACAGACAAAGGAATCAACCGATGTAATGAAAAGGCTTTGGTGCTTCCCACACCTACACCTATAGGGAAAGATGCCCTAAAACTGGCCACTAAGATACCTTCATCCCACGGTGGTGGCCGAGTCTTTGGCTTATGTGTAGTCAGTCATCAACACCGAGAACTATATAGGTTGGGTAGCCCCGTATAGGATTGCATGTGCTGTGACCTAAGATGAACACCCTCTGAATCAAGTTTTTGACATGCCCTGGTATTCTTTTCTCTGCGATGATCAATGATTTTATGCACCCTATAAGTCAACTTCTATGTTTCAGAATGTAAGTAACCACAATGGCTTATGCAATGCCTACCCCATGGTCCTAACCTAAACTATAAATTCTTTTGCGACCCTTGTGGGGAATTTAATGTGTTCAAGTGTTAGAGTTACTTTTAAAGAGGTTTATTCACATAGGGTTTGACAAAATAAGCTTTAAAATAAACTAAGTATCAAGATTACAAAACATGGATACCCTTGGTACAAAGTTTAGATGAGCTTAGTGTGCGGAGTGAAAGTTTGTGAAAGTGAACATGTGAGCATCCAAGAGTGTGAGGCCATGTGGAAATGCAGTGGTCCTTTACAATCCACCTAATTATGCTATATTATGATTGTTACTTGCAAGAAAAGAAATCATGTGTGGGAGATGGGACACTTCCTTCCTTCCTAATTACACTATGTGAGAATATAGGGAGATTGACAAACAATTTCTTTGAGAAAGGTTTCAGATACAATCTCAGGATCATCACAACCATGCAAGAGAAGCAGGGGATACTCCATTTCTTACTAACACCCACTCCTAGCCCCGATAATTTTTTTGGAAAAATTGACAAGCTTTGGTTAGTCAAAAATATGTGTGGATAATGGGCCACTTAGTCTTCTCCTAATTAAGATACATGAGTTGTAATTTTTTATAAGTAAAAATAAGAAATTACCTTACTAATAATGGTTAGCAAAGTAACTAATCAACCTATCTAAATTGTGAAAAAAGTTAGGAGTGCAGGCAGTTCATTAGGTGTTGCCAAAGCACTTAGGAAAGACAAAAATTACAATGATTTTTTGGTGTTCTGTAACCTGCATGGGTTTTTCTGTGAACAACCATGCGACCAGGCTTCTATTTGTGGGAATAGCCACATGGATGACCCAAAAAGTTTAATTCAGGTTCTATTTGGTTTGGGAATAGGTATGGGAACGACCTGCTAAATTCCAGAGAAATTACAGAGGTAAAATTAAATGAAAAATGTAGAGAGAAAGGTCCTGCACACAAGAAATTAGATCAAATAAAGAAAACTAGTGGAGTCACCATTTTTGTAATTGGTGTTTTCTTGAGCATGAATCCCAAAACACCTTTCTTTGTAGTTTGGTTGTACCAACACATAGTATACATAATAGTTAAATGTTGTTAGTGAACAAACATGGTTAGAAAAAGCACTATAAGCAATGTAAACAATTCATAACCATACATAAACTAAAACTACACAAAATAAAACATAAAATTTCTTAATGAAGTATAAACACATAAAAAAAGGATATAGGAACAAAAAGCCCTTCATTGATTGTTGGTAGAAGACATACAATGTGAGATATCAAAACACTTGAAAAGAGGTCTTTGAGAAAGGGTGTTGAAGAGCTCTTAGTAGGGAACTCCTTTCTTCAATCTCCTATGCAAAAATCCTCTCTCTCAAATAAGCTAAGATAATTATCAATGATGGTAGAACTCTCTCAATGGAAAAATGTAGGATTGCTTAGGGAGTAATTTTTCTAGCATAACTTTGCCTCTTGTTTTTGGTCTTCCAATGGCCTGTTTATATAGAAAGAACTTCACTTGTACATGCTGTTGCCTGACTCTAAGTGTCATATGAATTGTACAAATGTGTGTACTATTTTTCAACATTAACACTCACCCTCATCGGGGTTGTGAAAAAGGAGGGAATCCTTGAAATATCTCCAAGTAAGCTGAGCGAGGAATCATGGTTATTATGTGTTGTAGAGGGAATTTCTCTCATGTATGTCCATCTTTATGGAATATAGAACAAGGTAGGAGAATACATGAAGGATGATAAGTTGTGTGCATGCATGGAATCCATGTGGTTGGCTAATTTTGACTCTTCTTGGATCTTGATGGTGCACTACTAGAGGATGTTACTGTGGTGCCATTAATATGGGAGGGAATCCAGGTTGAGGTTAGCAATTCAAGTAATGCTGATGATGGAAGAAGTAGAGTACTCAAAGTAAGGATGATGGAGTAGGGTGAGCCTTCATTTTGTGGAACTTGGTCATCTTTCATGTTAGAATAAAGATAACGGATTTAATTTTTAGGAGTGTTTTCCTCTAGGGTCTCTATAGTAGTGAAAGTTTAGGGAAAAAATACTGTGGATTGGGTGAGAGTAAGGAAAGTATCTTGATAAAAAGGTAGATTTATACAATGATGAGTGCAATTACCATACACACCATAGATATAACACATATGGTTAGTGCACAACCCACAAAATCATGAGTGTCTTTGTGGGTGAGGAATAGATGGAATGGGAGGTAAATTGAGGGTGTCCCATAATACTGATAGCTTTGGGTAGAGATTTGTGTTATGTTCAATGAAACCACAAATAGTGGATGAATGAGTAGTATTTATAGATGGGTGCGGTGATTTTTTGGTACTGCCATTATTTGGATGTGATTCTAGGTTTTGGGGAGTCTTTCCTTGATTCCTTTGTCTAGTCACCGCAGGAGTTGGGGAAGGAGATTTAGGTGGCGAAGGGATTAAAGGTTGTGAAGTGAATAATGGTGTCTTGGGATAATTAAGAACCATATGCACAATATATGGTTTAAGAGGATTTCCTTGCAATGACATGTACCATATGAGAATACCAAGAGTGAGACTAGGAGTGTAAGAGTAACCAATACAATTTTCTCTACTTGACTTCATATAGGACATAGAAAAGGCACTTGAAGGATGGAAGGGTCACTAGTGCCATATGAAGGACTCATTGTGGGGGGGAGAATTGTTGCAAAGGATTACAAAACTAAGGGAGTTGATTTGGTGCTTGAAGAACTAACTATGGAAGTGTGAACCATCATAGGAAGTTCCAAAATAGAGGGAGTCACTTTAGTGGTTAAAGGACGGTTTATGGTGTTAAACAAAGGACTCACTGTAGGAGTGGGAACCATTGTAGAAGGTTCCAAAATAGAGGGAGTTACTTTAGTAATTGTGGCATGTTCAGATACCAATATTGTGCACGTAGGATGTTGAGTGTTTGACGGTATACAAGGAGGAGCATCATGGCAGACTCTAAGTAAAGAAATTTATTTAAATTTTTTAGGTCCAATGTCTTGTACATGAAAAGTAGTCAAGTGTTGCCTGAATATGTGTAAAGTGTTTTCATCATTGGTGGAGGAAAAAGGCTTGTAATAAGTTAGCTAATCCATAATAATAATATGTCAATCAAGGGGAAACATCACGATGAAAAATATGAAAGAAGTGAATACTTTCATAGCACACATGAAACTTCGTCATAGTAAGATATTGTAATCCAAAAGGGAATCAATTACCTCAATGTCTACTAGGGATTTCTTCCCTGCCAATTCGACTGGAACGTTATGACATACCTCGTGCGGTTTGGATGGTATTTCATCATATGCTTGTAATGAAATGATGGAAGAATTGATTCCGGGAGAACCTAATTTCTTCGAAACATACATGGAAATCACACATGTAGATGCACCTTCATCTACGATTGAACGATCAATGATGAGGTTATGAATATTATCTGGAAACTAAAAAGCAACTGCATATGGTAGTCGGGATTTGGAATTATCCAAATCTTATTTCATAAGGCATGAATCACTGGGGTCAATTGCATCTAGAGTGTTCAAAAATTCCTTGCATTGGGTGGGGAAAGATTAAAGAACTTCATGGAAAGACATGGTCTTGGGTGACTATGCCAAATCAATGATGAAAACATATTGTTGAGCAACCCTGGCATGAGGGTTATGCATAGTTCATAAAATAGGAATCTAGGAATTTGAGGTGTAGGATTTGGGCATAGGATTTGTAGTGGGGCATTCCTTTCAGGAATGGGACCCTTTTCTCAAGGGAGGGGGAGAGAAAGCGAGTGGGTAATTCTAATTTCGGGTTTGTAATAAAACTTGATCCAATTGCATAAAATATTTTGGTATGAGGGATATATATATTGAGATACAGATGATGCATCGTTTTATTGAGCCACATCATAGGAAGGAAATTGATTATGTAAGACAACAATTGAGGGTTGTGGCTAACATTGAGTAGGAGTGACTTTATGTTGCTTGGCTTCTTGTTGCTATAAAATTTTTGACAGTCGAGGGAAATGGTGGGTGTAATGATCCGTTGAACCACAAATAACATAAGGATAATTGGTATTACGTTGTGATTGAACCTATCCATGTCCTTGTCCCTGACGATTGTTAGCCATGAGAGGAGTAGGTCATTTGTGGGTTGTTAGTTGTCTTCACTAGGTTGGCATTGATTTTTTCTTTCTTAGGGTAGGTTCTAACTGCCTCCTCAGCTTTTATTTTGCTTATGCCCCTGCTTATGAGGGTTTGAAGGATTCACAAAGTTAAGTTTCTCAAAGGATTGAGCCTAAGCTTAGGGACTTGGTTGAACAAAATTAACCCCTGTATAGGGCTATGCAGGAGGTTAAGGAGGTCCAGTGAAAGGATAATATGGATTAGACATGCCAGAGAAAGTTTGACTGATGCATGTAACTCCATGAATATGAGGTGCAGTCATGGTGGAAGAAACAAGGGGTTGTTGAGGTGGAGCACAAGATTGGTGTGCAATTCCATTCTGTGCCTGTGGAATGATTTTAGCTGTGGGTTCGTAAACTGAGCCAATGAGACCATAAGTCACATGCTATGTTCTAGGTATGGTTGATTCAAGGGCACAATGTTGAGGTGCATAAAAAAGAACAATACATAGACATACTAACTGAGAGTTACTCAAGTCATACTATTGGGCTTTGGTAATGGTATCGACTTGAGCAATATGCATGGTCGAAGTGACATATTTAGCGATTTGAGGGAGGAGGGATATCAAAAACAAATCAAGGAGGAATGAGTCATTGAGTTTTATTTTAAATAAGTTATGACATGGCTTCCATTTGTGAATGTGTTCCAAAATGTAGATATTCGTAGTTTTATGGAAATTTGAGAGGCAATCCCAAGATCACGGTGAATAGGTGACTGGTAGTAGTTCAAAAACTATAATGATAATGAATTGAAGGTGGAGTGTGTCACGATAGGTTTATCAACATACCATTTGGATGAATCGCTAGCCAGGGTTTGTTGGAATAAGTGAAGGTGAACATAATCTTATTTGTAAGTGTTGGATGAACACCATAGATGAAAGGACATCACATGATTAGCAGGGTCTCCCATGGTTTGGCCTCAAATTTTAGGATGTCTACAGGAATTTTGGCTAGCATAATGAGCCAAGTTGCATGATGATGAATAGGATCATTGATGAGTTTGGTCAAGTGTGGAAGATTTCGACTTTCCATTAGGGGTAAAGTGTCGAGACCAGAAGGATTTTGTTGCTGTCCATCCATGTTGGTGAGCGAGGGTACTTTTGAAGTAGTCAACGTTGAGGTAGAAGGTGACTGAGGGGTAGTCCCTTGAATGGATCGAAGTAGTGAAGTTTCTAGTAAAGAGGATCCATATACCAATTCTCGAGATGGTGTTTGTGGTTACCTTTTTATGGGTTGGAAGGGGAGAAAATCCCCCTTCTACAGGAGGAATACTTTGAAGTCTTTGGGACCAACATTTGGGCCAAGATTTGAAATGGTGACAATTAAATTGAATTTAGGGAGATGTCAAATAGATATAGTTTATTTTCCCAGTTAATACACATGTTTGTTAAAATAAAAAGAGGAACTTATGCAACAAATGTAATAAATATGCTATAAAAAAGTGTCCGGTACTTTGAATTCACACATCCACACAACAGGAAAATAAAGTGTTCCTAGACAGTTACACTTCCTATCCACTCAATAATAGTCAATGGAACCTTTTGGCAAGCCACCATAGATGGGGACCTCAAGTCTGCTAGATGGATGGTACTCACATACTTGGTGGAAACTAGTTATAACAATTGAGAATGGAGAGTGTACCAACAACAACCAAAATTTGATCAAGGTATTGTTGCTTCCCATAATAGTCACCTATGAAGAATTTAGATAATGTTCCTAAGACTGGTCACTATGGGACCTTCGCTAGATGGGGGAGAAGCAATTGGACCTTAAATGATATGTGACCAACTCAAAACTAAAGTGGTGAATAGCCACTAAATGAGTGCACTAACCAACATACCTCAGGTTTAACCTTTTGGTGACATGGCATCACTTCTCTTGGGTAATCTTTTCTGTCTAGTTATGAAAGATTTTTCAGCTCCCTACTAAATAGACTTATATTTCAAATGTAAACGACAAAGTATTTTTTGGATGCCTAACCCCAGTGTCTTACCTGAACTACTAAATTCTTTTGTGCACCTCCTATGCAAGTTTAATATTGGTGAATTAAGTTTGTGGGTTGATTTTAAAGGTAATTTGGATTAAGGAGTGATTTGTGTGAAGAGTAATATCTCTATGAAAAAAAAATGTGGAAGTAATTAAAAAATAATTATTGAGTATTAGATAACTGTTACTACACAAAAAAAATCTTACTTACAGAAATAAAACAAAGATTTAACTATGTGAGGGGATTTAGGACCAAAACAAAATACGATTTTGTTTTGTAAAGATCACTCATAAGAGCGTAGGGAAAAGAGAACACATGGTATTCTACTTTGGAGTGAGGCATCTTTGTATGTGAAGTGTTTACACTAGAATTATATGGTTGCTTCGAAAAAAATACGTTCTTTGTTTATAAATGGAAAGAAAAAAGAACTCTAGTTAGGGTAGCATTGAACCACCATTTAAACAAAATTTGAGAGTCTAAGTGAATTTTTCCCCTACTTAGACTATCTAAGGTAACTTTCATCTAATTATTTTTTATTATGGTTGTTGATTACATAAAACAAAAAAATGGATTTGTAGCTCTCAAATAGGACAAAAGCCACTACCAATTGAGATAGACTCAGACCACATGATTGTTACAATATATGCAATGCCACACAACTGTTCAAGGAAATGTCACACAATCATGTGTGAAGTAGTGCCGTTCCTACATGGTGGATTTCCGAGAGTATTTTCGTGCCAATTTTCGCAAAAATCTCAACAAGACAACATGTAATAGGGAAAAGAAGGTACATGTAAGAAAATATGAGAAAGAAAAACTAAAATGAGTAAGGAAATGAGAAAGAATTAAATATCTAAACCTAGTGGATTCACCATTCCTGTTGGCAATTATTTCCTTCAAGCATGTATGAAAAGATGAAATAATCTCTTTGTTGGATGGAAACAGGTTGATTGTTAATATAAAAACTATGTTAGATTCATAATCCATAAGACAATAAAAAATCACAATTACTTTATGTAAAGAAAATAGAAAAATATGTTATCTTATAAACACAACCCAATAGAAAAGACAAGAAGTAAGTCTAGTACTCATCGAATCTAATATAACTTCACCTCGTTTTGTAAAAGGCTACAAGGGGAGAAACCCTATCTCTCCCAAGGGATGGGCCTTTCGCTTCGTCTCTTTTTCTCTCAATCCTCCTTTCTTCTGCAAACAAATTTTAGTATAACCTTGCTCTGAAAGTCTTTATGAATTCCTTGGCTTGACCCTTATTTTATAGGTCTGAGTGGATAAGCTTTTCTAGAAAAACTGTCCATAACCAATAGAGATAATTCTAATGGGAAAAGTGGATTTGGGGTCAATGTTTGCTCGACCAAAAGGTGGGATTCTCGGTATGTGTGACTGGGTGCCATCAAATCCACCGATTGGACAATCTAAAACTTGGAAACAACTATCACACAACTATTTCACTGTTATCCATACAACAACACGAGATTACTGAAGAACATACATACGATCTCGTGTGATTGGTTAGAAATCTTTGCGGTGAGTAAAATTCCAAGTTCTTCCTGTCTATTTTCATATCTCAAGAAGTTCTTTCACTAAATACTACTTTCACTGATGTTTTAACTTATTTCTGACATGCCACTATTCAATTATCATTTGCACAAGAGGTGTACAAAATTTCAGGATAACATTAAGGATCATGTTTTTAAGGTTATTAGTTGAAAAACAACATAGTTGAATTGTGGAATGTTTAATATTTGAAAATAGAGAAGACTATGTGGGCAAGGCCTTTGAGAACTACTTGTCAAAAAAAGGTATCTCCTAGTAGAGATTAACACCTTACATACGTCATTAGATTTGAATTGTTGAAAGGATGAATCAAACCTTCATCAAGATGACACAATGTTCACTTCAAGCCAAATGTATGTTGACTAGTATTTAGGTAGAGGCTATTGAGTTCCAAATAAATTATTGTGGGGAATGACTCCTCTTAGGAATGAAGTAGGGTAATCCCCTGATTTGAGCACCTTGGAACCTTTGGATGCACTGTGTAGACTCATATTTTAGATGATAAGAGAAAGAAGATTGATGCAATGAGTCATGCTTGTATTATGATTGGATACTCTAAAGAGTCAAAAGCCTACATATTGCTTGATCTAGTTAAACAAGATAATTCTTGTAAGAAAAATCTAATCTTTGAGGATAATAAATTAAGGGTTACTTTATCAAATTATCTTTCTAGTTTACTAAATAGTGATCTAATCTAAATTTTGAAGAATTGGGAATTGCTGAGCTATCTTTTGGTGAAAATCACATGGGAAATGTTTTTCTATCGATATGAAGCTCCCTAAGGTTAGTAAAGGATCCTGTGAACCCCAAAGATGGGAAAGGTGTTGATGTCACCCCTTGCTCTTTTGGAACTCCGTATATTGGTGAAAATGGCCATTCGATTAATCAAAGGATTCATGAACATGCGACTGATATCAATCATGGAAGGTTTTGGTCCTCCGCTTTGGCAGAACATGCAAAGAAGACAAATCATCATATCTGCATTGAAGAAGCTAAAGTCATTGTAAGGATTGATCATTTTCATCACCAAAAGTTTAGGGAGGCCTTGGAAATTGAAAAGAGGCATGTCAATCTGAATAGAGATGATGGTTGGAGTATTAGTAGGTGTTGGATCCATGTCTTATCTTCTTGAATTGTTGTGTTTTGATTTATCTTATCTTTATTTTATATTATTTTTCTTGTTATTATTTATTTTGTTTATGAGTTTTATTATTTAGAATATTAATTTTGATATAATAATACTATTAATTTTAATTTAATAGTTTTTATTCATTTCATTATTTACACTATTTTATTCATTTTGTTATTTGTTTTTATTAATTTAATATTATTATTTATTTTAAGTCTTTTGCTTTATTTTTACCCCTATTATTAATAATTAACTTAATTTCATTGTTAATTAAGTTTTCAATTTGAATATTTTATTCTTAGTTTATGACTTTTTTTTTTCCTAGTAATTTTATTATTATTTATTAATTTGATCTTGACCTTTTTAGAAGTTTGACCTTGCTTTATTATTAATTTTATTCTTATTTTAATAAAAAAATGAATTTATTCTCCAATTAACTTTATTTCATTCTCATTTATTTATTTTTTAATATGTTTGGCTTGATCTAATTCTGAATATTTGACTTAAAAATTTGACTAAGACTTAATAACTATTTTAGTTCCTATTTAGTTATATTTTAATCTAATTCATTAACCTTATAAATTAAAATATTATTAAATTAAATTAATTTTTATATTTTAATCTAAATTTTTTGACTTAATCTATATCTTAATATTTGGCCCAAGTCCCTTTAGCATTTTAAAATTAATTTTGATATTATTAAATCAATTTAATTCTTGCTTTTATTTGAATTTTTTCTTGATCTAAATCTTAATTTTTGACTCAGTCCCCTCTAACATTATTTTTCAAAACTAGTTGTTATATCATAACCGTTAAAGATATTAATGGTCTCTACATTGATCTCTTTATTTAATCTGGTGCCATGATCTGAATCTTCATCTTGTCCTGACGATGAACCACAATAGATGATTCAAAACGCGTCGAAAAAAAGGTTTTCCATGTGATTTTCAATGAAAGATAGCTCAACAATTGGAATATGGATAACAGAAGAATAAATTCAGAAGTTGGGAATTGATTGACTACTAACTAAGATTGTTGGTTGAATAATTGATTCCTATATTGCAAGTGACTTGTAGATAACCTTCCTTAGCAAAAACAACCACATTTAAAGAAAATCCTTTCTTAATTAACTAAAAGAAATTTTGTTATGCAAACTACTTCAACAAGGGATATTTATCTTTCCAAAGGGGTGACTAAGGAATTTGAAGTTGCTAGAGTTGATATGGGAGATGTAAATGACTTGAAGAAAAGAAGTTTAAAACAACTTGGTACTATTTCTCTAAAGCACATATACTAAGACATGTGATCCTAATACATATGAAAATTTACATGGTTTATTTGAATGGGAGAATGATATGAATGAAGAGTATCACTTATTATTGAAGAATTAAACATGTGATTTAGTCCCTTTCAACACAAATAAAAAATGTGGTAAAATGTTGATGGGTCTATGAAACTTGATTTGGATTCGATCATTACAATATTTATCATTCATATTGATGTTTTTAGAGTGAAAAATGTGAGGGAATAAAATCATAGGACCATTTATACTAGCAGGTCCTAGTTTAGAGAATTGGGCTCTGAAACCTTATTGAAGTAATTTGAGACATGAAATTAAATTTTTTGGGGATAAATCTTTGCTTCTTAAGTTCCAAACTCCTTAACACTATTCTATACATAGATACCTTGCTAAAGGCACAACAATAACCTCAATTGGAGTATGTAAGCAAAATGTATGCCACCTGGAAGTTGACCTTCCTATTTTGACCACCATGATTCGAGAGGGTGCACAATCAGCCCCCATTATTCATGGAAAAGGGGCTATTGGCATGAGGATGATAAATAAGACTCTATAAGAGTTGATGTTGTAGTTATATTTAAGGGTTGAAGGATTCAAACTTAACCGCTAGTAGGATATTGGGTTATGTTATAACCAGGCCACAAGAAGGAAAAGGGGTTCCATTCTATTCGAGTGAATTTTATTCCATAGTTGAGAATAGTAGGTGCAAGTGGATAGATAACAATAAATAGAGAGGTTTTGTGCATTGTAGCATTTCATGAGCCATAAGTCTCACTTTTTTGTACTTGCTTCCATTTCCATTCAAAGAATGAGAGAGCAAAGAAACCTCACCTTCTAGCTAGGTTTTCTCCTAAAAGGTTTTCCCAGGTCATATCTTATGTTATTATGGTTGTGAGTAATTGTATTTTTTTTCTTTTCTTAATTTTGTATATTGCACACATAAAAAAATAACTTAATAAATCTAGAAGTCTAAGAAAAATAACCCTTATAATATAGATTAGGGATTTTTAGTATAAATTTATCGAACCTATTGTGACAAACTATCTAGTGGAATACCCATGACAATTTATGGATCAAAACCAAGTTCAAACCTAAAGGTGTTATTGAAAGGATCAAGGTTTATTTATAATGAAATGGTTTTATTAGAAAAAAGGCATCAACTACATTGAAATATTTTCCATTTTGCCCCATATTAATTCGATTTGACTGATCCTTTCACTTACCGCCCATTTTGGATGGGAGGTACATCAAATGGATGCTAAATGTTCATTATTACATGGTTATTTCACTAAGGAGAATTATATGGAGAAATCATGTAGTTTGAGAGGGATGATAATCATGTCTATTAACAAGAGAAAACATTATATAGTTTGAAACAAGACCCTAATGCATGGTATAAGAATATTGATAATTTCCCCTTAATATCAATTTTAAAAATAGTGAATCAAATCATAGTATATTATATGTTTTACATGTAAATGGTGAAACATTAATTGTTTCATAGTATGTTGATGACTTAGTCATTACTAGAGGTAATGTTGACTCAAGTTTGGGCTTGAAGAAACAATTAGCATATACATCTGAGATGACCAATTTTGGTTTATTTCATTTCTTTATGGGCATCCACCTCTTGCAAAAGGATGATGGTATCACTAATTATAAAATTGCATATACATTGAGTCTATTATTGAGGTTGAATTTAATGGAAAATTGTAAACCATGGGATACACCTTACAAATCATGAGTAACAATAACTATAGATTACAATATTTCTTTCTTATTAGTATGGAATTCTACTTCATGAAAGATCCAAGGGATAATCACTTAATGTTAAGGAATAAAATTATTGTTATATCAAGAGTGCTTATTAGTGTGGTATAAAATATTGTAGTACTAAGAACTAGCTAGTCAACTACACAAAGTTGACTTGGCATAGAGATATACACGATAAGAATTCTACGCATGACTATTTGTTTATTCTTGGATTTGAACCCATATTTTGTTCTTGTAAAAGGTAGAAGACGGTATCTATTTTGACCATAGAATTTTACTATTACGATATAACTATTGATGGAACAAAGGTAGTGTAGACTCATAATCACTTAGGCGAGCTCAAATTTCTAGTTCATGAGTTGGTTGTAGTGTATTATGACAATATAAGTGTTGTAACACTTATTAACTGGCTGCTCAAATGGTGAGATACATGTACATGTGACACTTAGGTTGGTGAGCCGTAATTCCATTGAGGCCTACATGCATTTTTATGTATAGATATGTTAGGCAGGTGGGACAAGTTGCTAATATGTTTAAGGAAAATGTGCATGTGTAATGGGTCAAAGGACTTGTATAGGATGGTGATTCAAGTTCCCTTGAGCTATTCATTCCTATGTATTTATGATGTATTAGGTTGATGGGCCAACATTATTATGACTTTAAGGTAAGAAACTATGTGATGATCAGGTCAGTGAACCTAGTTGACATGGCATTTAGTTGGCTTGTTATTTTGTTAGGAACTAAGAGAAAAAAGTACTATGGGGCATTAAGACTCCATGAAAAAAGGATTGATGACATGAAGGTATATTATAATGTTAATATAATATTATAATATAACGAAAAAGGGGACATCAAGTCTATAAATAGGTTTTTCTTGTATTCAATGAGGTAGCCAAAAGAAAATGGGATAGGTGTCCCTAGACAAGAGCCTATAGAGTACCTAGAGACTTGTGAGGGCAGCAAGACTCCTAGAGTTGCAGTTCCTTGAGCATTCCTAGCCGGCCAAGATAAGGTTTGATGGGGGATGTGAGCTTGCTGGTTGGAGGTTACCAAGTTTAGTACCTTAGCTACATGAGAGCCTAGAGGATATCTAGAGACTTGTGAGGGCAGCAGAATTATTAGAGCCACAATGTTGTGAGCATCCATGGTTTGCTAAGATAAGGTTTAATGGCGGATGTGAGCCTCTTGGTGGGAGGTTGTCGAGTTTGGTACCTTGGCTACATGAGGGCCTAAAGGGTACCTCAAGACCCATAAGGCTAGAAAAACTCCTAGAGTTGTAGTACCGTGTGCATCCCTAGTTGGCTAAGATAGACACCATAGAGGTAGTGGCATATCCCAAGGGATTGCGAGAGAAGTGAAGGGGATGCACTACTTGGGCATGGGGATAATGGGGGATGTGAGCCTCTTGGTTGGAGGTTATGGGTTTTTGTACCTTGGACCTATTATGTTTGTTATGAGACATGTACCTAGAATGAGAAACCAACGTCGAGTAGAGTCATGGCCCGAGCTTGGGGCAGATTGCTTGTTGAGAGAACTAGAGCAACATAGTTTATGGCTAGGAGGAATGTCTAAGGTTCGTATCCAGTCCAAAAATTTAATAGTTAAGTTCTTGAAAATTGTTATGTGCTTGTTTTATGCATTATCATGGCATGTATTCTTTTGTTGTTGTTGTGTTTTTATATGATATTGTTTATTATGGCTTTACTGTGCATATGGTGAAATGTTCTGGTTATATTATGCAACTATTTTTTGGGTTATGTCTTGGTAATGTTGATTTTTGTGTGATTAAAATAGACCAATAGAAAGGTTGGGGACATTACATATGGTATTAGGGCTCAGGATGCAACATTGGGCCTCGATTTTCCAAAGATAAATCATAGGGGAAAATGTTTGGGAACATCTACCAAATTATTTGATGAAATGTCTAGAAGGGGTATTGGTTCAAATCTTGGCCTCCATCGGTTAGAGACATAAAAATAAGTGAAACTTGTAAAACATGTCTACAAATAGTATGAGGAAACATCTCAACTAAATATGGTTTCTTGTTTTATTTTTTGTAATTTTTTATGAATCAAAGATAATGCGTTTGTGGACATGTATATTAATTTTTGGTTTATGTAATCCATATTCAAAAGTATGGTTGAATATGATAGAGATCCTTAGAATACCACCACTATTATATATGCTCAAAAAGGGAGTGTAAGGATTATGTACAATTTTTTTGACAGAGTCAAAGTGTCATTGCTTGCAGTACTATGAATTGGTTGGAACACCAATAATGATGAGCATGCTATTGCAACCTTCGACATGTTTTGTTAAATTCTTGATAACTATTCAATATCAATATGATTAATGTTGTAAATGTTCTCTTGGTTAGGTAGTAAATGTGGAATGAATCAATTTGGATGATACTGATGACTATGCCTATTTCCTTTAAGGTTGTGCCAAAACCAAATCCATGGTAAGGGGTCAGTAAGTACATATGCACTTGAATAAACATGAAGGTAATATTGGCATTTTATCTGGAGAAACCTTGTCAGTACGTGAAACATATGTGAGGAGTTAATGAGTGCATGTAAAGTGTTTAATAAAATGCCTCAACCAATTTCAATGAATTAGAATTGGATTATTATAGTGTGGGTTAGAAATGGTTGCAATGAGAAGGCCTTAGACTTATATAACAAAATGAAAGTGCTTGTTGTGAAGCCCAACCAATACACCTCCATAATTTTTCTCAAGGCATACAATACTATTGTGGTGCTAGATCAGGGTTTAGGGTTATTTAGAGCTTCATTTTGTCAAGGGTAAGGCCAAGGTTGTTGCTTCAGATAGATAGATGGTGTAACCAAGTCAGGATAATATTCTTAGTAGATTTGTTCCAACCAATTGAAACGTGAAGTGACTCTATTATGTTAATTTAAATCCACTCATTTACGTGGATGATGGTAACCACCTTAAAGTACTTGCATAACATCGCAAAGCTAACCATTTAAATTTCTATTCATTTGGGTAATTCAATAGTGCATTGAAATAAGACTCGATAATTGCATCAGACCATTTATCTATTGTTGTGATTCGAGTCAACACAATGGTATGCATAATATCAATATACTAAGAAAAATTCCTTACCCACTCAACTTAACAAATGAATACTAGATTGGAATGTTACATGAGTGAAAATTAACAATATTACATAATGATTTTGATAAAACAGCACACCAAAGTTTTATGAAATCTTAAAAGTTGTAGCTTACATTGCCTCTGATGGGTCACATATGAAGCACACTGATTTGCAGATGATGGATATAAAACATTGATTGATCTAAGATGCTAATCTAGTACAACCCAGTAGGTTCAATTAATAATTTGGTGTGTTCTCATGATTATTTCACTCAATATCTTATGTTAAGTTGGGTTACATCATGGTGGAATTAAAAAAAATATAATACTTTTCCATGACCTTCTGATTGACACCATGAGCTAGAGTATAGCAAAGCAAGGTGAAGCAACTACCATCCCATTTACCTTCTCCAAGCCAATTACATTTCCATGGGTAGGAATATTGCATATTGTATCATCCATCACTAATTTAACCTTGCAATGTATCTAATACAAGTAGCACCCAAATTATATACCAGAAGTACCTTGGAACTTTACATGCTTGATTAAGTGATAGTTGTGTATTTTCTATTTGGAGTGGTTGCAACATTGGGATTTAAAACTCAGTGTTAATTTCATATTGGACACTTTTTCTTATGATAAAATGGAAGCTCCCATTTAATTATGTGTGAATAATGTGGAACAATAACACCATGATTTCATGTCTTTGTGCTCTTGTGTGAATGTACTTGCATTGAAGAAAAATTTAGCATGAGAATCAATTGTGAGGAAAACCCAACATTTGTTGAAGTTAACAGTGTAGTTTATTTTGGACTTAGTGTGGAAATATATTGGCATATTGATTGCAAGTAGTTGTTTCCTTCAAGAAGAATCTACTACCAACACTTAGATTGCAAGCATGGGAACCTAATAACATCATATCATGAAAATGTGATTTATTTCATTATATCTTACAAGGAGATACAATTGAGGTGTTATATGTCTTCTGGCATGCTGTAGGTATAACTGGACTCTTTGATAACCATCATAGTCAACATAGATGTCGTTAAATCAAAGATATGAATTTACTATAAATATTTCCTTGATGAAACTATCTATTTTTGAGCCAAAGAAACTCCCACCTTCATCCATGACATCATTTTGCAAGATAATTTCACACCATTAGAGGCATACATAATTAGTTCAACTGATATAATCCTCAACCATGATGCGACCACTTTAGAAAATGTGATCTTCTTTCTAGTTGAGACTACTTTAGATTAAACTCTCCCAACCTGGGAACAATAATATTGTATTTGTTTTATAAGAAGGATGCTCCATTTCATGCATTGGTTCTCTACTCCTCTATAAGTGAAAGTTGAATTGGAAAAAAATTTCAGGATCCTCCTTCTTTATCAGTTCAACCAAGAAGATGGTATCTTCATTTTCATTAGCCATTTAAAATCCTTATAATTCTTGTCTAGGTAGAAAGAGTAACATCAAGAGATAAGTGTAGGTGGAAACATCCCATACAAAGATAGGAAAATAATGATATGATTTAATTTTCCCATTGCTAGAGATTTCCTAACCTTGGTGGAGGAAACCAGAATTATGCCCTGAGTAGAATATTATTTTCTATCTTGAGATTTGGTTAAGTCAGTACTAGTTGTCTAGTATGGAGGGCATGGAATGGTATGCCACAATTAATGATTCCATAAACTGCTAAGTATAAAGTAGCTCCTCTGAGCATCCTCCCGTGGATTAAGGCATGTCACATGGCTTCATGAAAAAATAAACTTAAATAACTAACATATACTTTTGAAGAAAAAAACGAGAAAGAACCATGGTGGCTTTTTATAGAGTTTACTATCTTCTAACTTATCAATGACAAGAAATGTTTATATACAATCTACATAATTACATCAAACAAAGGCACTAATTCTATATTTTTGATAAGTCACATCATAAAGAATATTCAACAAGAGCACTCCCAATCCAAATTTATGAAGATACACTTAGGAATATGTTGGTATTTTCCTTTTATCATATCTAAAGGAGAAATCCCAACACACATTTTCTTTACAAAACACGTTTGAATTTTTCCTTTCTTTTGTTGCTGGCAATGTCACTATACAGTTGATCAAAATGCATAAGAAAGGGAAAATGGCAAGATATTGTGTAAGTGTCTACTACATAAGAGAAGAAGAAGATTGACAGATCAAAACAAAGGAGTTCAATACATTTGACTTGGTATGCTTCATGTACTAGTATAACATGGGAAAGTTTCTTAGCCATTGATTTGTATTGCAACTTCAAACTCTTGGTATGCAGATGAAGATCCACAGAAACAATTTCAATGACTTCAAGTACATGTTGTAGGTTCCAACTAAGATTGTAGTTAGGAAGACATATGAAAATTGGCTATAAAATAGTCTCTTGAGGACAAAGTTGAAAGAGTCCAAGCCAAAGTTTTGAATATGCTTGTCATATATCTAAACAATTTAGGATATTTATTGATCCATTAATATGATACAAATTTATTGAAACATCTTGGCAACATAGGTATTCAAAATTATCATCCAAAGACAATGACTATACATACTATAAAATCCAAGAAAAATCTTGATGACTGCAATGAATAATTGACAAAAGTACTTAGAGAAATAGTCTTTAAATACTGAACAAATTGATTAACTTAAGCTCCACTTCATGTTACCCACTTAGAAAAAATAACATATTAGTGCCTGAATTTGTCATTCTTAGAATGTAGTTATTGTACGATTTTTCCCAAAAACAATTATGGCATGCTTTGACATCAGTATTTCAACTATTCCATTGTTGGGATAGGTTCCCTAGGGTCAGTTTTGGGGTTAGATAACCCAAATTTTGTATATGGTTTTGTAAAATAAGTAAAGTCTCTGGGATATGTGGATTTGGAGCACGTAGATAGATAGGTGTTAAAGGGGTCTTAGCCCCTTATTTGGATAGATAGTTAAGTCGGTTTTGAGACTCAACCATGTTCTGCAGACCATGGTATTGTATTGGAAAGTAATTAGCACTAGCACACCAACATTAACACTTAACACTAGCTTGTGCTTGGGAAAAATGGAGGTTCATATAACATGAATTTTTTGAAATATCAAAAAACCATATTAAACATACATGCAGCAACTTAACACACAATAATATCAAACCAACAACACACAAAAACAAACTAGCAGAAAAGGCAGAGAGCCATCATGTGGTCTCTCATGCTCATGTAATTCACTTCTTATTCAAATAATTTAATAATACATTTAAATACATGAGCAAGTTGTCTTAAGATATTGCGTCTATCTTAGACTCACTTGGTTGAGACAATTTCTCAACTATACACTAACTTACAAGAACTAGTTGGAGAGAATCTCTCCTCCTAACTAAACTCCCTAGTTTGAGGAACTAACTCTCATGATTTAATTTAATTAATTATTTTATTTGGATTTATAATTGCTTTTAAGAGAGTAAGGCTAACATTCCCCCCCCAATGATAAATCCAAAAAGAACAAGGAACCATCTTCTAAGTTATCAAGTTGCTCCTAAAAAATCATATGCCTGAAAAACCGCCAAATCTGGATGCTGAAGAAACTCAAATCTGAAGAGACCATGAGTTAGCTGCATGACTGATTCATCTCTGAATGTCACTTGACAACTCCATCATGTGCCAAGCTGCAAAAGGATCCAACTATCCTTTGCTTGAAAACAACATCCGGTGTCTACTGACACAATTTGATGAACACCCACTGGCGTATTTGCTGATGATGATCGCCCACTGGCTGAAGATGTCAAAAAACAACTCATTGTTGCTTTTGCTATGATGAAAGATGCTCACTACTGCTTTTTCTGTCGATCGCCCATTGGAGAATTTTCTAATGCTCACTGCTGATGAAAAATTCCCAATGGTTGATGAAGATGCCCACTGGTTGCTTCGTTGATGTTGTCGAGACTTTCATTTGACAACCACTTGTCAATTTCATTGACATTTCCCCCCCTTTGTCAGCTGAAAGGAGAGGCAGTCTTCTCCAAATGATATCGGAACTCTGAACTCCCCCCTTCAGGTGTAGGAGTGTTTCACTGGTGTACTCCCCCATTCAACTGCATGAGAGTACCTTCTTCATTTTTACTGTGGGTTGCATTATGTGTGAGTGAATGTGATTGTAAAACTTATACAATCTTCTGGCTGTGGATGACCATTCCCAGGGATCAATCCATGAATAATCTATCTTCAATCTGGCTGACTGTTGTTGTTTGCTGCATTTCTCTGATGAATGATTTGACTTGCCACAATGGTGGCAAGGATGAAGATCAAAACACTGATCTTCTAGATGACCGGTTCTTTGACAATGAGAACATTTTGGTCTGTCTGCAACTTGAGTTTGTATGTATTGCTTTTTGTCTGCAACTTTCTCATGGCTTGTTGATTGTATTTGATCAAGAAATCCTACATTGAGGAACTGAATGGGCTTTGAATAATTGGGGATATGTAAGTTTTCGTCATCTTCAACATATCCTAATATGCGTCGATTTCGATTACTTTGAATTTCTTCCCATGGCTTGACGATGTGTTTGGAAGAAATTTGAACTAGAAAAACTTCAACACTTGAAGCCGGTTGGATGAATGAAGTCGAATGATCAGTTGTTTTTGGATTGGTCAAAGACTTGGAAGCAACATGCCTCTCTTGCAACTCATTTCTCTACAGTTGCAACTCTAGTTGAAGGAACACAATTGTTTCATGTGCATGTTGAATATGCACTTGAATGTCAGCAAGAGTTGCTTTGCTGATTTGTACCTTGTCTTCAGCAGTTGAGAGGATCAAATTGTTAAGAATCTTTAACAATTGAATGCTTTTCTCCATGTGAACTTGTTGGAACTCACGCTCGCTTGATTCGTAGAACTCGCTCACTTGATGTTTGATTGATTGTTGCATGCTCACTTGAACTTGTTTTAAAAATTGATTGTTTGAACTCACACTTGCTAGCTTTCACGCTCGCTTGATGCTTGCTTCAATTAGTTTAAGGCTCGCTTGATGTTGAGAGTTTTGTACTTACAATTTTGATTGATCAAAAGAAGGGTGTCGAATACTATCGAAAATGCACCCAATAAAAACACTTAGAAGGATTTGAATGACTCAGTTAAAAAAACAAAGGATTCACTGGGTTTAATTGATTTCCTATCAATTCAAAGCGTGGGTGTCGGTTTCAACTGAGAATGCACCTTTATAATTCAACTCAATTTGACTTTGATTACTAGCCAACTTACAAAATATGATTTGCAAGTTACAGATTTGTATTGAGCTGATTAAAAAATGGTGCAAGTGCAATTGCCAAGAAATTGTTGTTGAATTGCTGCAAAAAATTGTTGATGTAGATGATAGCTTGATTGGATGTTGATGTTGAATCGTCTTTTGACAACTTGATTATGTAGCGTCCTTAACTTGATTGAGTGAATTCACTGTTGTGAAATGTTGTTGCAGAATATTACTTTTATCAAGTTGATGATGTGACGCTTTGTGCTTGTGTACTTATGTGCAAGTTGTTGTTTTAAACATAATACATAGTGATAATTTGAACACAAGTCATGCACATGCATTCATTACACACCATGTACCTAAGATCCCCTTATTCAATTTCAGGTGGATCTAGGACACAAACACCACAAAAAAATGTATTTATTAAATAGTGAATTACATTAACCTTCACCTTCACAACATCATGAATGAAATTTCTCCAACAATGAGAATGCTAAGCTCACAAATGCTTGAAGCAACTTGTCTTCAAAAAATAAAAGGAAGTTTTCAAACCGCAAGTTACAGTGTTAGAAGCTCCATTGGCAAGAATGACAATCGGTGTTCTGCAGAAAATCCTCATGCTTGTAGTGGTGGCAAGCTTCTTTTCAGCCTCATGCAACTCTTCTATGAATGAAAGTGATATCCTTCTTGCTTTCAAGAAAGGCTTAACAGCTCCTGACTGTGAAAACCAGTGTGGTTCTAATTGTATATTTGATTCTTGGGCACCTGCGAATGCTGGATGCTGAATTGTCCACCACTATGGCTAGAGTGGACATGATCAAATCGTGTCTCAAAGCCCTTTGCCAGATATTTGACAATGCATGATCTAACAATCTCAAATGACCTACGATTATTATGGCTTACACATTACAACTCTGAAAATGATGACGCTCTCCAACAATATGTTTTCTACCAAATTCAACATGCAGCAGCAACCAATCTTAGAGTTTTGCACATCTAATTATATTCTCTAGAAATTTCACCATTTACATTTTAAATGTCTTCACACAAAGATCTCGACTCCTCAACCAATGATCTGCAATACAAGTAGACTGCACTAAAAATCGTTATGCAGATGTCAATGATATCTTCCTCCTGCTAACAAAGGCTAATCTCCCCAGCAATTAAGATACGCTAAAGCGCATTATCTTCTGGTAGTGGTCTCTTCATGCCTTCATTTTGTAATGATTTACAATTTCTCCATTGTATTTATCCCTTTAAACAAAATAAAAATTCATATTTCATTCTTCTGATAGAATTTCTTCAACACGAGCACAAGTTCCTTCGAGATCTGATACCTAAATGATGCAGAGTCCAGAGAAACAAATTAATTAACAAAAAAAACATAACATTTATTAAATCAATTTCTCTGGGCTCTCCCAAAGGGAGTCAAGCCCATACTGGCTCTACGTAGGTCCAATTTCACACTTTAAAGTTCTGGCGGCTACTCTTCAACAATCCAATGTTGGTCACACCTCTACATTCCAGCTCTTGCTCCATGCACAGGATTCAACCAGCAAACATTTTTGTTTAAATAATATGAATGGCTCGACTTATTTGAAAAACAGGCATTCAAATGCCAAACATCAAATTCAAAACATGTCTTATTTCCACAGGAGTTAACTAGAGCGCAGTGTTACCAAACATCAAATTGTTGTAGCAGATACACAAACTGTAGATAATTTCCTGGTCAGAAGTATCTACTAGTACGAAGTTGGAAAACACAAACAGAACTTAAGATTGTAGACTCAAGCATCCCTAACAGGGATTTTATTCGATTTCTTAGATTTTTTCTTTTTTCAAGCATCCACATTGTTGGCGATGACCCCACCTTGCAAATCTACAGAATCAATAGTCTTTTTGAGTGCAAATCTACAAAATCAATAATCTTTTCGAGTCCTAGAGTTGCAGGGGAACTCCATCGCAAACATCTTCTGTTTCATCAATAGTAGAACTGCTGAGTGACTCAGTAAATTCTGTTGCACCTGCAAAAAGACTTATTAACATAGTGGCTGGACTCTTCAAAGAAACTTGATTGATCATTGCTCTCTCGCTCCCAAAGAGCAAACCATTAGCTCTGAAAATTCATGAATGGCGCATTGTGACAGGTTGTGATCCTAAAAATATAAGATGGAGCTACCACAATGGTGGCTCCTGACCAATTTTACTGTGGTTATTAACAACAACGTGCACAAAGTCAAGAAAACCAAAGATCACTCGTAAAACAATTGACCTTGTAGAACAAGGACTGGCTAAAGATAGTTGGCCAGAATATTATGATGGCAAGACTGGTGCATATATAGGGAAAAAAGCTCGAAAACACCAAACTCGGTCTGTTGTTGGGTATCTTGTTTCCAAAATGATGCTAGAGGACCCTTCTCATTTGGGAATGATCTATCTGGAAGAAGATAAAAAGATTTTGAAACCATGTCTCACAAGATCTGTTTCTTGGTCCAATCAATTGATAGCTTTTCTTCTTATGCAGGCATTCTGCCCTTGTCCGCAATAAGGAATTCCAGGTCTCCAGCTTGTCCTTGTACTTGACAGATACTGAAGATAAGTCCCTCAAATAACTCACTCCTTGCGTCGAGATTTCTTCTCGATAGTCATCCCATGACTCATTCAGGCCAATATATAGCTTGATTCATTCCTCTGGCTCCTCGACGGTTTTGGCCTTTTTGTTACAGGTTCACGCTCACGCTACAACAACCGCCTTACAAATAACTTGCAGGTTCATAGCTTTGAATGCAGCCTCCTCCCTAGCAATAGCTCTCATGTGGTTCTCACGCTAATACAAGTACGCAACTTCATGTAGCTCCCAGGCAATCAATATAGGTATGCAGCCTCACACAGGTCTAACATAGCTCCAATACCACATGTTGAAATATCAAAAAACCATATTAAACATATATGCAACAAATTAACACACAATAATATCAAACCATCAACACACAAAAACCAATTGGCGAAAAAGGAAGAGAGCCATCATGTGGTCTCTCATGCTCATATAATTCACTTCTTATTCAAATAATTTAATAATACATTTAAATACATGAGCATGTAGTCTTAAGATAGTGTGTCTATCTTAGACTCACTTGGTTGAGACAATTTCTCAACAATACACTAACTTAGGAGAACTATTTGGAGAGAATCTCTCCTCCTAACTAAACTCCCTAGTTTGTGTTATAGATCTAACCCAAAAATACTATAGATCTGATATGAAAATATAAGATAATGCAAATAAACCCAGAAATAATATGAAATGATTCTTTATTGATATCAAACCCTTAAGGTAGGGAAACACCATACATTCACTCCTGAAGGAAGGAGAACACTCCACAAGCCATATGCCTGTTCATACAATAATCCTTGACATCCTCTCCATGTGGAGTCTCTAGCCTCTATATAGGCTTCATACATACAAGACCATGGATCATTACCATGGTTCCCTCATACCATCGACTAATACCATGGGCCCATTACATTATTACTAACTACTTGTGGTCCCTTACATGATATGGGTTAACCACCTTATTTATTACTATGGCCCATCCCATATTACATTATTACCTTAGGTACCTCCCTTTGTACCCCATATTATCCCCCCTAGGTATATAACAGTTTGAGAAACTAACTCTCATGATTTAATTTAATTAATTATTTTATTTGGATTTATAATTGTTTTTAAGAGAGTAAGGTTAATAAAATTGATGGGAGATGGTTCCTCTTCTCATGGGACAAGATATTATCTCTTGAGGTAGTTCCATCCTTATAGGGGAAAGGAGCCCAAATTGACATCCTCGACTCCATCCGGCTCAACCATTTACCAGACTTCCATTACAAAGCTTCTAGAGCTGGAAGCTTCGACTCCTTATTTAAAAAACTTTCCAAAAGAGGATCGGCGTGACTGAAACAAAGCTCAGTCGCTTTGGTCGGTGCTAGGGACAGTGTTAATCCCTGCATATCGGCGCGAGGAGGACAAGGGTCATTAGCGCCGGTCTTGTAAACTGGGAAAAATAGAATATTTTTGGGAAATGGTGCAAAAGGGAATTGTTCTACTCATGAAGAGGGAAACAATGGGATTTTCTTCATGAAGGGAAAGCATGTAGGGTTCACTGTAGAGGTCCTCCAGGATCAAGGAACGAGGAGTACAGGGACAATGACAAAATGTTGTGTAACAAATAGTCTACTAGAAAGTTACAACGTAAAATATGTTTTTATGCTAAAATTTTGAGGTCCTATTAGTGCCTTTAGAAAGCACCAAGAGGAGGTTCATAAACATGTATCAATGCATATAATTAAATAAAATTCAATAAATAGGTTAATGTGTTGTTGGATTCTATCACATTATTTATATTAGAATTAATTTATTTAAGAATTGAACTTTGTAAATTGTTAATATGGATGGGAAAATCAAATGTTCTATGCTACAAATTATTTAAAGACATTCATTTATGACCAATCTCCTTAATAACCATGAATAGTCCACTTTTACTTTTTATTTTTTCTGACTTGGAATAAAAGCACAAGAAACCATAGAATATTTCCCCACATTTTGTGCATGGTATACTAGGTAAATCATCAACTCTGATTATGGGGCCTCACGCCAAGGGAATCAAAGTCAGACCTGTGATTAACAACAACTAGCGACAATACCAAAGAACTTCACATCTGGCTCTAGACCACTTGAGCTAATCCTTGGGGCTTAATGAATAGTCCACTTAACATTCATTATCAAATAATTATTCCATGTTTTATTATGAAAAACATTTTGTTTTACATGGATTTTGATTTCAAAAACAATAATGTCACATTTATACACATTTATTGAACAACATGATAGGCACTGAAAGTCAATAAATGGCTTACTGATTTATTGACTTGTATGAAATGATTGCATACAAAAATAATTGATTTATGAGAACATGTAAGTTAGAAAGAATTACAAATTGAAAATCAAATGCCTTCAAATTTAAAGAGTTTGAAGTCACTAATCTATGTCCCATCGCCCACTAGGCTAAATAGTCTACGTAACAGTTATTATCAAGAAATTTTAATATTTTTTTAGAAGAAATGTTTCATAGTTTATGGATATTATATATTGCATAAATACACTCATATTAATCAATATAAATAAGTAAAAGTTGATAACATAACTTTGTTCCTTGTTGGATCATATGATATAATTTCATTTTATTTAAAAATACAAATTTATAAAGTTATCATTGGACAATGAAATGAAATTCCTTACCATTCAAAAAGTTCAAAGACATAAATCATCTATTCTACATGCTCAATGAAATCTTAATACTCCACTTAGCCATCATTATCAATTAATAATGTGTATTTTTAAGAAATCAAATTTTATTTACAATGGAGTTTGGTTTTAAAAATTGTGTATCACATTTATATACTCATATTAATGCATTTTATAGGAAATTAAAATTCAACCAATGACTTTGTGTCTTGTTTATTTCCAATATGATATGATTGAAATTACAAATATTTTTTGATTGAAGTATATATAAAATTACCAAAAAATATGAATTGGGAAATTATATATCTTCTACTTCAAAAAGTTCAAATCATTAACCTATGGCCCATTACCTATGCCCCATTTCCTACTATCCTCAATGAATTATATAAGATGATTTTAATGACAAATAATTCATTTAAGAATGCAAATTAAAATACACACACGTTAGAAAAATAAATCCTTTGTACATCACCTGACAAAGTAGAGGAGGAGGAATATGCAACAAAAGGCCAACCCTACCCCATCCAAAATATGGAATTTGAAATAGTGAAATCCAGATACATCGAGAAGAAACTTCAACATCCAGAAGATCCAAAGGAATGTGAACCCCTTTGGCCCTGAACCAAATAACTTTACATTTTTGTCTCCCGAGGAATCCACAAGGAACATATGAAAAATGCATTATTGCATATGTACATGCCCCTCTAGTCACAACAAGTAAGAACTCTAGTGAAGCTCAGAGGAATTATCAATAATTTCTTTTGAATGATTTCATGTAATTAATTTGTAAAATAATACTTCTTTGGGTATAGAAGAGAGTCTTTGGAAATATGTCAGAAATTATAATTCCTTTTTGCACTTTGTCCTCCCTTTTTTAAGGGATAATCACTGCTCTAGATGTCAAAAATATGTTGATTTTTCTTTCTCTTTGTAGTATGGGTAAAGCCAAAACCTTTTTGATTTAATATACAACATAACTATGACTATAAAAAATTTGTAGTAATGTTGCAGACCTCAAATTAGGACCAATAGTAGAACGTTAATAAAGGTATGTGTACTTCCCATAGATGCAGACTTGAATGAATAATTATAAACAAGACCATATGTATATAGCATATCCAAACCAACAATAAAAACTTGGGATTATGCACCTTGTTCCTAACCTAAGGCCTTGGGAAAGCATCTGAATAGAGTTCTTAGGTGTATTCTTAAGACCAGCCTTGGGAATGACTATAAATCAGTAAGATGTCGATGTTTATAGTAAAAAATCTATTGGTAAGACAACATGTGGTAAACTTTTTCTTCACTAACATATACTTATGATTCAACTTACTAGTTTTCATTATCTCTGACAAAAAACGAAAATCCATGATTAATTTTTGGTCCAGACTTTGGACTCTAATAAAGACCAAATTGAAGAAAAGCATAATTTTTCATCCAAAAATTGATTGAAAAACTGAGGCATTAAATCATGGGTTGGCATGCTTATTGCCAAGGAAAACCTGTAAAGAAACCAAGGCAGGGGAGTGAAATACACCATTTATAGAGCATTGTTATAACATGAGAAATTCTGAATCAACATAAATGTATCCATTTATGAAGTTCTTGAGTTATTTTTAGCAAACCTCCCTTGAATTAGCTTTTCAATCAATATAGGGAAACAAACATGAAAAATATGAATAAATAAAATTATGAAGTTTGTAGAGAAGAGATCCCAGATCCTTGAGCAGGTACAAGCATGGTACAAGCTACCCTACAAAAGTCTCAAGTAAAATATAATGAAAGAGATGATAAGCATCATACCACACATGTCAATTGGGTTTATCTCAGCCATGAGGTTCATTTCCTAAATATGACATGTTAATCTCATAGCAAGTATATTATTGTAATTTCTTTCAGCCTTATTGTAAAATAGGCTTGTGCCCTAAATAATATCTTACTCTTGCCTACAGGTTTGGAGGGTGGGGTACTTGGTTACATGGAAAAAAACAACGTTAGACTACACGAGTGTATATTCAATTTAAACTTGGGTAGTTATTCGCATCACCTCACTCAATTTCAAGACATCCAATATTATTCCAAAGCCATTTCTTACACCAAACCATACCATTTTTCAATAATGACGGTTTGAGCCAACCATTTTTTATTATTTAAAGTCTAAATAAAGCTTGAGGCATTAAAGCCATGGTGAAAACCCTTGGAATGAATTCTGATTGTCCAATCATGATATAGGTGAGTGAAACTTAATCAAATTTGACCTAATCTGCAAATTTAATGGCATATTTACCACTAACAAGGAATTTGACATATTTCAAGTTTAAAGAATAAAGTATTAGAAATGGGAAAGGATTTTTCTTGGTTTGTATTTCAATATATCATAATCCTTATGCATTAATGTTAATAGGTAGTTCCTATTATAAGGGAGTGGTGCCTTAGTATGAGTAAGTTGGTTGGATTAATTTTCTTTCTTTTGTTTAAAAAAACAAGTCTCACTGACAATCCTACATGGTACCTTTTCATATTCCTTCTTGAAAAATGGCCACTATTAAGTGTTTTGAAGAGGTCCTTGATTCAAAAAGTTTTAATGCTACTACCTTGGAAATATCCTCTGTTTTGGAAAGAAGTCATTGAGTTTAGGAAAAAATAGGTTCTGTATGAAACCTTGGTTCAAAAGTTTCAATCCTGTTACCTTCGTAATACCTTCCATTTTTGGGGGAGATCCTTGGTTTTAGGAAACAAAAAGTTTAACCCTACTATTTGGTAATATCCTCTTTTCCTATTTAGATGTGAACCTGAAGTGGTCCCACACTTATCAGTTAATGATGTGTTTGAATGCCTCGCTAACATGATAATAGAGTTAATCTAAATGTCAAAATAAATTATAGGGAAGTAATTTGTTTCATATTATCATATGAAATATAAATGATTTCAAATAAAAATGGTAATAAATGCTAAAAAATAGACTATGTCCTATCTATGCCTTGGCATTTGGGAAGAAAACAAGATATGTCTCACAAGAAGAAAAGTAGATATAGAGAGAGAGATAATGTTTGTTATATAATTACAAACTGAAGATAAAAATATATCTCAAGTTAATTATAGAACTCAACTACTTAGAGTGGACTATCTGATAAAAAATAACTTTTAGCACATGAAGAAACAAAAAATAACTACTAAAATAGAGAATAATCAATATCCAAAAGTAAGAAAATCATAACCATGTCATCAATGTATATTTATTGTTATTCATATACCAAAGGTGCATCTCATCTTCAATAATAGTCTCCAAGTTCAGTCGAGTTAAGCAAAAAAAATAAAAATTTATCAAAATAATTAGGTTTAACAAAATTTGGTTAAGTCAAAAGGCATTTGAAGTCACCAAAAACCAGTCCAAGCTTGTCACAAGTTACACCCATATGTGAAGAACTTGCAACGGATTGGTGAAATAAGGAGGGCTATGAGAAATATGAAAAGGCTGTAAATAAATTGTCTTTCATAATGCTCAGTACTGGAAATCATATCTCAAAGCTCATGATTGCTGGTCGAGTATTTTAATTCCATGTCTGATGACCACACTTTATTTCCAAAGTTGAATAATTACTAGCATGCCTTGTGCTAGAGCTCTTGGGCTGAGTCTATATAAGAACATAGGGGCACTCATTGCACTTGGTCAGGATGAGGTTGGATGGTTGCAAATGAGGTGAAACAATGGAGAAGGATTGGAGTGAATCATGGAGATTGTGATTAGCTTATTCTAAAAGTGTTTCCCTTTGGATTTGATTTGGTGAGAAGTTAGCCTTTCAAGCATGATGAAGGAAAAAATACGATATAAATGAGTTCAACCACCAGTACTATTGTGTTTAAAACTTAAGTATTGAAACAAAATTCCACAATTCATAACCATTTTGAAGGGATATGGTAATTACAATTCTTTGAATTTTTAAAATTTAGAAAAAATACATATTAGCTTTTTTAATCAGGGAGATATTTAGTCCCAATTTTTTTTGTACCCAAAAATTTCCATCTCATACTATATCCATACTCAAATTCAACCTTAGTAACTATGCCTTCAACATGGCATCATCATAATGGACGTGATCTCATTCAAGCCTTGTCCTTTAAATTGTAATCTCTATTGAGAGGAATGAAAATTCTCTGCTCCATAGGCATTTGCCCTACTAAAGGTTTGAAATTATTTTGCTTTCTTTGTCTACTGTAAAAGAAACTTGTTATCAAACACCTTGATACAAAAAAATATTTTCTTCTATTACCATCATTATATTCTTATATTTGATTTTTCAAGTACTTGTCAGATGCACTTGTCAATAACATCTAATGTTCATATTGCAACATCATAATTTCTTAAACAATATTTTAATACTTATGACTTAGACTGACTAAAAAAGGAGGAGTTATCACCAAATTTTTGATCTAGTTCTCTTTGAATATGGAAATTCGTTCATCTTCAATGTATGATTAGAAGAACACTCCTTCCATTTCAAAGATTAGCATATTTCAACTTACATTAATTCCCATATCCATCTGCACTGCAACCACATATATGACATTGACATATATCCACTTCAAAACTTAAGAACATCAAAGCATAACAATTTCAAAATGTTTAAAAAATGATGTTAGTATATATAATAGTTTTCTTTTTTTCCATTTGTAACAAAGCAAATTTAAGGAGTTAGATGAAATTAAAAAAAAAACATTGTTAGAGTGGACCCCATTCAAATGAAAAAATTAATGATGTCTAGTTTAGAAATACAACCTAATACCTTTATTTAATTTGTCTGAAACACGCATTACATGAATAGATTGACCCACCATTTAAATGGTTGATTTTAAAAGCTAGAATTATTTGTTTAATCACAATTGACAAATATGATTACAATGACCAATTCAAGTAAACAAACTAATTATATGTTATTTTCCACATAAAAGCTATACATTTTTTAAATTTCAAATTTTTTAATTAATTATATAATATTTTCTAAAGTATATTTGTAGTTGCTTTTGGTGCTTATTTTAGTGCAATCTGTTCTTTTATTATTGGTGCTACATACAACCTAATATAACTTTTTAACTTTTGTAGAGAAAGAGAAGTCGTAAGAACACAATGAACCATCCTTCAAATTAATAATTTTTAAGATATCTAATGGAAAGGTAAACCACAACTAAAAAAAATAATTGCAATGGTACAAATCAAGTAAATGGTCCAAATCAAGTAAACTGACCAATTTTCTAATAATTTCTATATATAACTTGGTCCATTTTTAAATTTTCTATACAAAAAAAAATTGATATGAACACGTCAAACAACCATTCAACCAATAATTGTCATTAACACAATATCTTACTACTAATAAAAGAATCAATAATATTTTATTACTACTAATATATTGGTATCCTAAAATACAAGTCAACTGAAAATGATAAAGGCTACAAATACAATAATAATACATGATGTCTTTAGAATCTCACTTGAACCATAGCCCTTAGAATCTGAAAACATTTATATAGAAGTATTTGCCAATTTCAAATGAATTAAAAAAAAAAGAAAAACAAAGTTAAAAACTATTATGAAATCATGTTTTACAACATCTCATTTCACGCATGCATAAGAAGAAGGAATTTAAAACCATATGCAAGTTCACTATAAGAAAATGGTAGCTCAAACTTCATTGATCAACATTAATTTATTGACATAATGCCTAACCATTTGCAGCAAAGTATAAATTAATTTTGAAAATTCCATAAGGTTTAAAGCAGATTTTGGTGGTAAATTTCCTTAACTTTCTTCTCCCTTAGATGCTTCCTTTGAATTTTCTTTGGCTTCATTGTCTATGATTTCAGAAAATAAAATTAAGAATCTATTACCAAATTTTCCAATAATAAAAAAATTATGAATTATAAATACTATATTTGCTTTCATCATTATATTTGTAATAAAATAAACAAGAATAATAAAAATGTTACAGGGCAAAAGAAATCTAACACATGTTAGATTTGGGCTAGATTTCATTCTTGTACAAACAAAACCACATTGCATGGTGAAACAAATTTAATGCGTGCTAGATATGTTTTACCTTACAATGCTTGTGTCCATGTTAGAAACAAATCTAACATGTTAGCTTTGTTTTACCTTGCAATGCATGTGTTTATGCTAGAAGGAAATATAGTGCATGTTAGGTTTGTTTTACTTTGCAATGTTGGTGTTTGTACTGGAAAAAAAATCTAACATGCACTAGATTTGTTTTACCCTGCAATGCTTATGTTTGTGTTTTCGTTACTCGACAATTCTCTTTTGATTTTCCTTGCACTATATTTCTTTTACCCTACACAGCTTGTGTTTATGATAGAAACAAATCTAGTGGGCACTAGATTTGTTTTACCCTACAATGCTTGTGTTTTTTCTACAAATAAATCTAACATGTGCTAGATTTGTTTTACCTTGCAATGCTTGGTTTTGTGTTAAAAATAAATCTAATGCATTTTTTTTTACTTTGCAATGTTTGTGATTGTGTTGGAAACAAATCTAGCATGCGCTAGATTTGTTTTACCTTGTGATGTATATGTTTATGCTCGAAGGAATTATAGCACAATTTAGATTTATTTTACTTTTCACTGTTAGTGCTTATGTTGGAAACATACCTAACACATGCTAGATTTGTTTGACCCTACTATGTTTTTTTGTTTTGTTTTTGTTTTGTGTTAGAAACAAATCACACACGTGTTATATTTGTTTCTATCCATGAAATACTTTTGTTTTTACTAGAAACAAATCCAGCGCACGCTAGATTTATTTTACCCTACAACGCTTGTGTTTGTGCTTTTGTTTTACCTTGCAATACTTTTGTTTGTGCTCGAATAAAATCTAATAAGTTTTATATTTGCTTAAGCCTGAAATGTTTGTGTTTGTGCTAGAAAGAAATCTAGCACTCACTAAATTTGTTTTACCATACAATGTTTTTTTTTTTTTTTTTTTTTTTTTTTTTTTTTTTTTTTTTTTGTTTAATAAAAACAAATTTAGCGTGCTCTAGGCTTGTTTTAACATGCAATGATTTTCATTATGCTATAAATAAATCAAATCCACTAACATATCAAAGGGAAGGCTAAAAGAATTAAATCTATCACAATGTGAAACTTTCTCCCTCTATCACACCCAATACTACAAGCACTTTATATTATATAGTTGCAACTATTATCATTTCTACTTATCGTTTGGGTAAATCAATAACATAAGCATGGTATTTATGAAACTTCTCCCAATCCTTAAAAGATATATTTTCCATTAGAAAACCAAAATTACAACCTCAAGAATAGCTACCAATGAAATCTTTAGGAAGCATAAGAAATTGTGACGCATAAGTAGCACCTTATACTATCAATATTTCTTCTTTGTCTATGATAAGCCTCTTGGCATTCATTACAAAATATGATGCAATGATTTCACTCATTACAACCAAACGATGTATATTTCACTTGATTGGTTGATGAACCCATATCTCTAGAATTTTAAAGGTTGTCTTTTTTATTCTCCACACATCCATTCATGCAACCTTCCACATTTTCCAATATGGATTCTTATATATAATTTATGGTTTTATTTTTTAAATTAATCTTCAACTACAAAAATTAATGGCAATAGTGGGTATCTCAAGTTATAGCAAAATCATCGAAAAAATGTTACTATTTAGATGGGAAATGAGTATGTATGTGGGTTATTATAAATTCCCATGTATGAATCATTAGTGTTTCTTGTATATCAGATATTATGAACTATATGTTATATTGGTTAAATGCATTCATGTGTAATTGATGAATTTTTCATGGGAAACATTAATTCCACTACTATATTGTAATTTCCTATGACTTGGTTGTAGAAAATATTGCTTCTAGAGGTATGAAAAAGACCTCCATTACTTACATATTAATTCTCAGATCTTTGCATTTAGCCTTTATGGGGTGTTGGCAATTACTAAAAACATGAGTTTCTAAGGAGTGTGCCCTTGCATTTTGGTTGTTGTTAGCTGCAAAGGATAATGCTTGGAGATAGTGACGAGTAGGAAAGTCATTAACTGAAAATAAGAGAAGTGAAGAGCTGGTCTTCCCCCTACTTCTTACATAATCAAACAACGTAGTTCTCTTGTAGGATTTATAGAAGTGATTATTATTATTATTTTGTTATTTATTCTATGTGCTTGATATATATTTTACTTAGAAAATTGTTGAAAATGGGTTTGTGGTAGAATTTGGTAATAACAATGTACTTAAGTGATACAGTGCTTCCCTCACTGATCCCAAAAAATCTTTTCCTTGTGATGCCTTAAAGAATTACATATTAAGCTTGCATTTAACCATGAAATTACAAGTGCATAAAGAAGAGGAAGAGAAGAATAGCAAGTCACACATAGAAGACATAAGATTGATATCAGAGTTCGTCCAGGAGGGACTACGTCTCCAGGCCCTGCTTGAATTAGTGGGGAGGCCCTATTTTCATTAGATGGAAAAATAATGAAAGTACATCAAAAGTCAAAATGACGACCTTATACCTCCAAAATTGAAGAAGCCCGAAAATTGCATATCTCTGATGGAGAAACGGACAACACTGTTGAGTTTGTAGTGTCGGGAAATGCTGAAACCATATAAAATTTGTCAAAAACTGACAAAGTGAAAATCTGGCCCCATGGAGAAATTGCTCAGATCATGGTTCCGACCCCCTCTCTGCATTGCTCATGGTTCCACCTACATAGAAATGCGTGCCCACTCCTCCTCCTTGACACGTTGTGCAAAGAGGTTGATATGTAGTTTGGTGGGCGATAAACTAAAGCAAGAGGTTTGGCGCAATGGAAAATATATAAATTCGTTGAGGAGGGGTTGGGGGATCAAATCCTGCGCCTCCTGAATTAACATGCATATCATTTCAATAGTTTAATTGGGCAGCAAGTCACTGTTCTTGGGTGGCCTGCGCCCCATTCCTGATGATCTTTTTGTATTAATGGTGAGGTGGAGAGGCGGCAGGGTTGACAACCCGCGCCCCCCACCATATATAACATAATGTTGTTGCATGGGCTCCGTGGGTGGCGGGGTCATGGCCACCCACCCCAAATTACATTAACTTTCAGTTATGCTTCTGGGGGTGGCAGGGTCATGGCCGCCCGCTCCATTATTTCTTAATATATATATATTTGTTTTATTTTAAAAATAAAAATACGGTTCAACTTATTGCTTTTCTAGAACCTTAGGAATATTAGACAAGTTAACGGACCCACAATTTCGCCTGAAAAACTAGCTAGATTCCGGTGCCCAATTCTTACCAAATTGCACCCTCCTTAAGCTTGCCACATGGGTAAGTCAACCCAGAACTTTGACTGCTTCTATCTTCTTCATACGGAACCGGTCTGACGAACCATTCACACTATTGCGGTCATGACGACGAGATCTTCAACATGAACCTAGTTCGATAAACTTTTGAGTACTTTGATTTTTGAGCCTTTGTACTGGAGTCACTTGTACTTTGACCTGTACAATCCACCTGGATCATTCCTCCTCACTAAAGAGCTTTTGGGCCCCAAAAGAATTTACACTTAGCACACTATTTGTGTCCTTTTCAATCCACACTTACAATAACCTGCACGCAAAATTGGTACATCTTTTGCAATCATGCACACCACATATGACTCAACAAACCTTCCTTGCCAAGAGTTTATAGCACACACTCCTTGGCCAAGGATTACATAGAAAGTAATCAATACCTCAACTACTAATAAGGAAAAGCCAAAATATCATCATTGTGTTTTGAAGTGATGGGAAACACACTATTGTTTTTACATTTACTTGCAATGTATGATTTACAATGGTGGCCATAACAAGCTACTACCTCTAAAAAAAACCAACTTAATAAAGCAGATCATCGTGAATGGGTTGGATTCATTTGTTGAACATGTTCACCTTTCAGCTCCTCTAACAATTTTTCCAGAGCATGGAGCATCATACACGTGGTTTGTTGGTGTCCCTCTTTGTTGCAATGACTACAACAATTCTTTTTCCTCCAAACTTTCGAGGCTGCCTTGGGGTGCTTTCCCCTGGTGTTCCTTCGATAAGTGTTCATGGGGCCCTCACTATCGCTGGACTGTGAGGAGGGAATTTCATCATCTGTCGTTGGCTGGTTACTAGCTGTATTGGAGCTTTCTCCCATTTCCTTTCTGGCGTATCCGAGTCCTGCACGACACGAAAATTCCTCGACTTCGATGGGGTTTATGATGCCTTGGCCTTTGATGTCGAGGCCCTTTCCCTGATACCCCATATTCTTCAATAGTTTGGATCCAATCCCTGTAGTATGTTTTTCAAAAGCAATGAATTCATCATCATGAAAATCATATGAAATCGGGGAATCGCTTTTTACCTCCGGATAGCGATGCTGTAGCTTTTCCAAGGCCTCATCCTTGGCTTGCAACTGGCATAGTAATCTTTGTTTTTCTTCCCTTGCCTCCTGTAGAAGCCTCCTTAGCTCAACATTCTCTGCTTGGATGTGGTGGTTGATCTCCTCAAGTTCTTGGAGTCCTGCTACGGGGAGTGCCCTTTTTGTTATGTCTGTTGAAATCCTTGATTCATGGTCAGAATCAGACCCCAAATCTATGGGTCCTCCTGCCATGATCCCAAGGGCTGCAAACTTCGTTTCATTGCTGGAATCAGACCCCAAGTCAATGGGCCTACCTCGTGCAAATCCTACAGCTGTGACCTTCTCATCTTCCTCTGACTCAGAATCTTGGTTTTGCTGCACGATGGTGATGACCTTCTGCTTCCCCTTTCTATCATTCCTTTCAAGTCTCAGCTCAGGGTGCAGCTTCCAACAATTTTCTTCTTCATGCCCCTCTTTCTAACAATGTGTACAAGAGGGCTTTACTCCTCTTCTCTTAGCTACTGCGGTTCTCTTTGGGTGGTCATCTCGTTCATGTATTTCCCTGTTTTCCAGATGAATGGCCTTTACACTAGCCGAGTCAATGGTAGTAGGTTCAAACAATAATAATGAATGTCTAATGTAACTATGTAATGACCCAATATATTTAGTTACTACTTCAGGTGAGTCAAGTGTAATGCCCAAATTAAGTGGTTGTTTTCTAAACTCCTCGCTAAAGCTTTAAACATCCTAACCTCTGCCTTGCCTTAAGTATTGCCAATCCATTAAGGATTTTTGTTTATAACCCAAGGGATAAAATTGTTCTTTTAATGCAGAAATGAAACTAGGCCACGAGGAAAGAAGATTACCCACACTCTTATTGATTCACAATTTTCTCTCCCACCAGATGAGAGTGGTGCCACTCAACCGAAGAGAGGCCAACTGAATCTTTGCCTCATCCTCTGTGATTTGCTGAATCCTGCAGTAGATCTCAATCTGCCTAATCCATTTACTAAGCTTTTCTGCATTACTTTCACCGTTATACATGGGAAGATCAAATTTGACATCTAATTTAAAGAAAGGTTTCTTAGATGCACCCCTTGAATTTCTATGATGATGGTGATGAGAGGAAGAAGAAATTTCACTCATGGAAGGAGAAGGAGGTGGATCTCCTCCATCATCTCTATGCACTGAACCTTGTCCTTCCGGAGCTTTTTCCCCTGCACTCTCAAGTTTTTCAAGTCTTGAGAACATCTTCTCAACACGATCTGCCATCGTGTAGAAAGTCTGCAGAAGTTTACTTCCTCTTCATATCGAGCATCATCCTCCTCACCCATGTTTCTCCTTCGATGTGCACATACCGCTTCGGGATCAAAAGACTTTAGTTTCCCTTCACCTCCTTGGAGCCTATTTCTTGTTAGCATACAAACATGAAATTCACATCTACAAAGACCACTCTGATACCACTTAACATTCATATCATTTTAATAGTTTAATTGGGCAGCGGGTCCGCTGTTCTTGGGTGGCCCGCACCCCATTCCCACTGACCTTTTTAGATTAATGGTGAGGTCGAGGGGTGGCAGGGTTGACAACCTGAACCTCCCACCATATATAACATAATGTTGTTGCATGGGCTCTGTGGGTGGCGGGGTCATGGCTGCCCACCCCAAATTACATTGACTTGTAGTTATGGTTCCAGGGGCGACGGGGTCATGGCTGCCCACCCCATTTTTTTTAATATATTTTTTGTTATATTTTTTTTGTTTTATTTTAAAAATAAAAATACGGTTCAACTTAGTGCTTTTCTAGAACCTTAGGGATATTAGACAAATTAACAGACCCACAATTTCGCCTAGAAAATTGGCCAGATTCTGTTGCCTGATTCTGTTGCCTGATTCTGTTGCCTGATTCTTGCCAAATTGTGCCCTCCTTAAGCTTGCCACATGGGTAAGTCAACCCACAACTTTTATTGCTTCTATCTTCTTCATACGGACTCGGTTTGATGAACCGTTCACACCACTGTGATCACAACGACGAGATCTTCAACATGAACCTAGTTCAAGAAACTTTCGAGCACTTTGATTTTTGAGCCTTTGTATTAAAGTCACCTGTACTTTGACCTGTACGATCCACCTGGATCACTCACTTGTAGGCATCATTATTTACCATGCTAATAATATTCTTTTGCAATTTTTTTCATTATATTAGTGTTTTTTTCCCTACAAAAGGCTATCCTAAAAGATTGACCTCATCATGTACATCCATGAATTTCTTCTTCACAATCACTTCTTTTAAAACAACCATGAATATAGAGTAAAATAAATTGATATCAAGTTTATCATTATTCAGTTTGGAACCAATTCCTATAATTTATTATTCTTAGGTTTGAACCATATCCTATCAAATTTACCATTCCTAGGTTTAAACCAATTCCATTTGATAAATAACAATGCATAATCCATAATAAAACCATTGATGTAATAGAAACATACTTGATATACATTTCAAAAAAAAATAAAAATCTTTTCTTAGCATGACACAATGCAATGGTTTCTTTCAAAAGTTCAACTGGGATATGGCCAATTAAATCTCTCCAATGATTTAGAATCTCTATTACAACCTTATGATAGAATGGAATCGATTTATTTTTCATGTTGGAAAGTACTAACTCCATCTATAAAAAAAATAGTGAAAGGTTATCTATTTCCTGTAGCACTCTCAAGAAAGAAAATATTTTTCCTTTTCTACAAGGAAATCCCTTTACTAGTGAGGGAAGGATATTCCTTTCCTCTAACTCAAGTGTTAATTTTTAGGGCTATATTTTTCTTTGTTGCAGATAATTTTATTTAAAAAAATTCAACATTTTCATATAACATTCACCCCATAACAACATAACATTATGAGAAATTATGTAGAGAGAAAAATCACATCAACGATGTACCAGAACTATAAAGGAACAACAAACGAAAATCATACACAATAGAGACACTAGGATTTAGGTAAAAGACCAGGGAAAAACCGCACAAGGGGGAAAACCCAACTGGATTATTCTTCTATCATATTTCATCAAATGTTTAGTTGAGATACAAGTTAAAAATATTATGAGACATCAATCACATTAGGCCGCCTAGGGCCACTCTAGGAGAAAACCATATCAAACTGTCATAGTCACTGTTATGAAGACAAGCCATACATCATAAATACACTACCATACATTAGAGTGTCATTTCCATATCAAGGTCACTGTCACTATCAAGTAAATCACTGTCATCATCAATGTCACTGCCATGTCAACTGTTATACATATAAATCACTGTCACGTATCCAAAACATTGTCATATATTGGGAAGATGACTGCCTTATCCACCTAGGTCATTAACATATCAAGGTTACTTCCATAGAATGTTATTCTCACCACATCAAAGGTTAATTCATCATCACAATTATTATTTCCCACAAATAAATTACCGAGTCGTATCATATCTTGACTTCCATACACATTATTGTCCATATGCCAAAGGTATGCAAGTAACATAGTTGAGTGTGAGCCACATACTGAGAGTTTCTATGATAGATGTGTGCTACAGAACTAGATAAACAAGCCATAGAAAAGTGAGCTATATAAATAAGATAATGCCAGCCATAATGAACCTCTATGGACCTTGTAGAATGAGAGCCACAATGATATGTCTTTTGTGAGCATGTACGAGGTGCAAACAACATATGCGAGCCAAAAATAATCTAAGCAAGAAACTGTGAGCATATACAAACCTATGTGTGTATATACGAGCCATCATGAGGACATACAAGCCACCATGATGAGCCCTCGAAGCAATATAATGATATTGTGAGTGACATAGTATACGAATCAATGTACTAGAGTATGAAAATCACTGTAATTATATTGTGAGCCACATAATCATTGAGCCACTGTAAAATTTTGAGCCATAGAGAGTTTTATTTGAGCCACTATAACAATCCATTGTAATGAGCCACCGTAGAGATCCATTGTAATAGATGAACCAAAAACTAGAGTAGTACATAAATGTGATGCCATAGTAAAAATATATTGATTCCACTGTGCATAGGGTATAATAATGCGATGCGAATATAGTGATGCCACCTTAAGAATATAGTGATGCATTTGTGAGAATATAGTGATACCTCCATAAGGATACAATAATGCCTCCATGCACAGGATCATGGAATTATAGCGAGTGAGCCAATGTAATATAACAAACCATAGAAAATATCAATCCATAAAGGTATGTGAGCCATAGTGATTAGGGATCCTCAAAGAAAGTGCGGAGCATGGTAAATATTTGATCCGCAGAGATATAGATAAGCTAGCCACTCAATGTATATGAAATGAGCCAAACAAAAATCCTATTATATAGAAACTTTATGGGTAGAAGGAATCCTCCAATAGCAGAGTCGACTTGACCTTGCCAATGTAACCTTTTACAATTTTGACTTTGATTATATTTATCAATCACTCAATGATTGCTTGCCCAAGAAATTTCATGACATATAATAATATTTTTTTACCCAATTTAAATTTTTTTCTTTTGTCTAATTTGAGTTCTTCTTAGGGAAATATGGGCTTTCCTTTGGGGTAGTTTGGTTTCTCTTGGGGAAGTAGGGTTTCTCATGGGAAATTTGTCCCATAACTACCCCAATTTCCAACATGAAGGAATCACCTAGCATGTATAAAATGGAAGATGCTTTCTTATGGAAGATTAGAGAAGTATAAATCTCAAAAATAGCTATAAAAGTAATATGAAGAACAAATTATAGAATTGGTTGAAACATGTGATTGAGAGGAGATCTTAAAGAAAAGCATAGTTAATCATTAAAAAAGAATGACCACTAGATAAAAAAAACTCCCACTACTACAAAAAATAATTTTGGGGGGGTCATAAGCTTCCTCCAAAGTGGGAATTGGAATTATTTTTAGCATTAGGGGAAGTGTTTTAACCTCCTTCCCCATAAAAAAAGCATCGCCTCTAAAAGTCAAGCCTTTTAGGATTTATTTTTTAAGAGATATGAACTGCCCCCAAATGTGGCTTTTTGGGGCAGTTCCAACCACCGACAATTCTTTTAAGAGATATGAATTTCCCCCAAATGTGGCTTTCTGGGGGTGGTTCCAACCACCCCCAAAACTCACCTTTTAGGGGCGATTGCAAACCACCCCCAAAAAGTGACTTTTGGGTGCAGTTTGGAAACCCCCACCCCTTTAAAAGTGACTTTTGGGGGCAGTTTTTTAATTCTGCCCCCCCAAAGCATCGACTCTAAAATTCAATCTTTTTAGGGATTTTCTTTTAGGAGACACCCTTCATGGATAACCCAATTGGTTGAATCTCCCCGACAAGTCATTGACCCTCTATCATCAGGCACAAGTTCAATTTTCCTTAGGTCCATTAGGTTCTGACCCCCAACAGTTGGGTGAACTAGGCTTGAGGCCCCTTTGAGTGTTGCAAGGCAAAAAAAAAGATTTTTGAAGAGATATGAACTAGCCCCAAAAGTTACCTTTAGGGGAAATTTGAATATCCCTCAAAAGGGTTGTAAACCGCCCCCAAAAGGTCACTTTTGGGGCGATTTGAAACCCCCTCAAAAAGTGACATATTGGGGTCACAATTTAAAATCCCCCTTATAGCAGCCTATAGGGGTTTCTTACAACCACCCTTGTAGGAAATTTTGGGGGGCATTAGGAGGCCCTATTTTATCAAATTATGAGGGTGGTTTATAACCCCCTTGTAGCAGCATTTGGGGTTGTTAGGAGCTCCCCTCATACCGACTTACAAGGGGGTTTTTGAACCACCCCCTCTCCCCCTCCCATGGGGTCACAGTTTAAAACCCCCCTTGTAGCAACTTACAATATCACTACTTACTAATGCACTAAAATATGATGCCTATCCATTAGTTTTTCAATGAAATTACATAGGTACTATGATGATATGTGGCTCCCAATTTTTTCAGTGTAATATTATCTAATAACCCAATGAACATGTTGTTGTCATAGATCTAACACCCATTTGTTAGATATATTTGTTGAAATTTTTGATAAATAATCATTGGATATCAAATGCATGTTTTTTGAAAGTGCGTCAGATATGAGACAAACAATTCAGATGAATTTCAAATAGAGAATGTTAGATAATCCGATGGAATTTCATCGGATATCAGATGAAACTTTGTGTCAAACATTTGAAACATAATGAGGCTACCCATCGGAGGAATGCTAATTGGATATCTGAAAAATATTTACGTTTAAATATAGAGGATCTAAGTTTATCAAATATTTGACAAACCATTAGCTATTTGAAAAAATAAGTAACAGTCTAATAGATTTCAATATTTAAAGTTGCCTAGGGTTATATAATTTTTCTGAGTCCAAAATATTCCTACCATCACCTAAAAGATAACAAGATGAACTTTGCATAGACCTATAAAATGTACAAGTCATTCTAAATAGGCTAGAGTCTAGGCCACAAGAACTTGAATCTAAGAGGACTTGTGGTATTAGCATATAATACAAGAAAGTTTATCCCACACTTTTTTTATGATGCAATTCCTTTTAATGCATCAGTAAAAGGAGGCAGGGCATTTCAGTGGACCATTGCTCTGGGACATTTGAATCCTTCAAGCAAAGAATTTGTAATACATGAGTTCCATGTCTACCATCCCTTCGGTTACCTTTTCAAATCGAAGACCAATCATTGAATTATTGTTGCAACAAGGGAGACCAATAGCCTATTACATAGAAACTTTAGTTGACACAATGAAAAAATAACCAATGGATGACAAAGAATTGTATCCTACAATCCAAACAGTGAAGCATCGGTAACTTAAATTATTGAAACAAGAGATAATTATCCCTTTATATCTTAAGCCTTTGTAATTCCTTCAAATCCACTACAAGGCGCAACAAATACATCATTGAAACTAGATTTCCTTCTTGAAACAATTTACAGTGGTCATGAAATACAAGAAAGGTACATAAAGCCATAGTTTAAACTTGATTTTCTCAATATTTCCTTTCTCTTCAATGGTTTCTTAATCAAAACTAAATCCTTTTGTCAATGAGTAATAAAATTGAATGAAGCTATATTGAATTTGTTAAGGGAGAGATGAGGCTTTTGAGGAGCATCTCTAATCATTACTAGGGTTTACCCCTGTTAACATCGTTCCTTTATCCTCACTAGAAGCAGTATAATTTTGACACATTCATGCTCAACCAAGTTATGTTTTCCTAAAACCGTTCCTAGCAAAAAAGCATGGTGACTTCCTGAAATCTGCAAGAAGAGTCAAATGGCAGAAAATGATCACAATGACTATTGTAGCCTTGGAAATGGATATGGTAGTGGAATCATTCAGATGGCCATTCACTGCCATTTCCAATAGCTCCAGGAATTAGTCCAAGGCTACAAAACTTGGGAATATAGATGGAATTGCAAAGTTGGAAATCCCACTCTCAAAGCCAAGAAGAGAATGCCCTTCATCTCAATGAACAAAATTTTATTGGAAAGTTTATATGGACTTGGCTAAATCATAGGACATTGGACAACTATATCTAGAATCAATGCAACTCCAACCTATAAGTCATACATCAACATTCCCTCTGGAGTAAAGGATTAATTGTTCTCCATTTTTAGTATAAGTGAGATCGAAATTTTATATTTATATATAGGCCCTAGTTTTTAGGTTTCAGGGGATTTTGCTTGAATAGATGGACCCTTGAAATTGATCCAGATGAGGAGGTGCCCAGGGTTGTCCCATCTCCCATGGAATCTATAAGATGAAAAAGGATTTGAAAGCCATTAATAATAATAAATAAACTAGGAAAATTCACAAATAAGGCTTATTCAAAAAATGGAATGTTTTCTTATAAACCTACATGTGTGCATGTAGATATTGAAGTTTGCCTCTCAATGCAAAAGAGATTAGGATCCATAATTGGACTCGTACATATACTAGATTATGATCAAACTCTTTTCAAATGTAATGTGAGAAATGAATATGGCTAGTCACCAAAAGTTGCATGAAGACAGATCCTTCCATTGCAAAGGATCTCGAAAAAGAGAGATACAATAGTTTCCAAGAAGTCTCTAAGTCAGGGGAAAAAAGGATATCCCCTACCTTGCATGTAGAAGTGAAGTCAGAGAATCCCTCTCAAACAAGGAGAAACACTTCCAAAAATCTTCAAAGGATCAAAGATTAGGAAAACAAGTACCATGTGAACTAAAACTTAGATACCAATGGAGTAAAAAAGAAAGGTATAAGAGTTGAAGATAAAGGAATAGGATTTAAATCAACTTCCATGGAAAAGATAGGTGGAAAGGAAAAACATTATTATGAAATTTGGCTTTTTCCATCATCTGACAAAGTAGAGGAGGAGGAATATTCAAAAAGAGGCCAACCTTACCCCATCCAAAATCTAGAATTGAACTAGGGAAATCAAGATACGTCAGGAAGAAATTTCATCATCCAAAATATTCAAAGGAAAGTGGAACCGTGAGGTATAGTTTCAAGGGGAACATATGAAAAATGCATTATTGCATATGTACATGCCCCTCCAGTCACAAGAATTAAGAACTCTAGGGAAGCTCAGAGGAATTATCACTAATGTCTTTGGCATAATTCTATGTAATCAATTTGGAAAATAATACTCGTGGGTATAGAAGAGAGTCTTCAGAAATATATCATAACTTATAATTCATTTTTTCACTTTGTCCTCCCTTTTCTTTTAAGGGATAATCAATACTCATGTCAAAAATATGTTGAGCCCTCTTGTTATTTTCAATATGGATAAAGCCAAAGCCTTTTTTCTTTAATACACAACATAATTGTGAATGTGAAAACATGTGTAGTAATGTTGCAGACCTCAAATTAGGACTAATAGTAGAACACTAATAGAGCTCATAGAGGTATCTAGAACCTAAATCATTCAAATACATTGGTCTTGAAGTCATAATGTTGTATAAAACTAACAGCACTTATGTTCCCCAAGCAGATCTGAGAATTAGGTTGATGCAAGAACTCATAACTCCAAAATTGTTGGACACATTGAACTAACCAAGACGTTCACAAATTCACAAGACACAAAGGTATGTGTACTACCCATAGATGCAGACTCGAATGAATAATTATAAACAAGACCATATGTATACAACATAACCAATACAACAATCAAAACTTGGGATTATGCACCTTGTTCCTAACCTAAGGCCTTGGGAAAGCAACTAAATAGAGTTCCTAGGTGTATTCCTAAGTCTAGCCTTGGGAATGACTATAAATCAACAAGATGTCAATGGTTATAGTAAAAAATCTATTGGTATGACAACATGGCACAAATTTTTTCTTCACTAACATATATTTATGTTTCAACTTACCTATTTTCGTTATCTCTGAGAAACAAAGAAAATTCATGATTCATTTTTGGTATAGACTTTGGACTCTAATAAATACCAAATTGAAGAGAAGCATCACTTTTCATCCAAAAATTGATAGAAAAAATGAGGAATTAAATTAGGGGCTGGCATGCTTATTTCCAAGGAAAACCTGTAAATAAACCAAGGTGGGGGAGTGAAGTACGCCATTTATAGAGAGTTGTTATAACATGAGAAATTCACGACTCAACATAAATGTCTCCATTTATGAGGTTCTTGAGTTCTTTTTAGCAAATCGCTCTTGAATAAGATTTTCAATCAATATAGGGAAAAACATGAAAAATATGAATAAATGAAAACTATGAAATTTGTAGAGAGGATATGCTAGATCCTTGAGTAGGCACAAGCTACCCTACAAAACACCAAATAAAATATAATGAAAGAATGATAAGCATCATACCACACATGTCAATTGTGTTTATCTCAACCTTTAGGTTCAGTTCCTACAAAGGACAGGTCGAGCTCATAACAAGTATATTGTTGTAATGGATTTGCGCCTTATTATACAATAGCCTTGAGCCCTGAAGAATATCTTACCCTTGACTATAGGTTTGGAGGTTGGGGCATGTTAGAGCCTAGATTTGCCTCAGGCTGAAAAGACAAGGTTCTAGGTCCACATCAAACCACGCTTATTCTCGTAGCTAGCCCTACGAGGACAGGAGAGGGATCTCTCCAGGTTAATCTCAGTGAAAGATGATCTATGGGGCTTGATATGACTTAAATATAAACTAATTTTAGGCTAGGTATGAAGTACAAGGATTTGTTTTGATTTTTTGGGAGTTTGGTTGGAAAAAGGGAAAGGCAAATTTTGGGTCCGGGGATGAGGCCAGATTTTTGCAGAGTTCAGGTAGGGGCAAGATAGGCAGTAGTTTTAATGCTTTGGATTGAATGAATGGATGGATCAGACTGGTGAGGAGCTAAGGAGGGCAAGAGGGTCTCAAGAGTCCTCCTCAAACATATGAAAACATGTAGAATTAAACAAAATTTCAAGGCAGAGCATAACAGTCCAATGAATTCTACCTTAATCACTCATTTGTTTAATTGCAGAAGAAAAGAGAAGGGAAAATGATACACATAAAACATCAATGAACTTACAAATACATAGAGAAAAACATCATCAAAACATAGGGCCACATGAATCCCAACAAGTGCTGCAAAACCCTGGTCTTTCCTTTGCCGAAATTGCAGAAATGAAATGTAGAATGAAGTGCTAAGCAATCCTAAGTGTCCAACCCTGAAAATGACTTAGAAATTACATAATATAGACAAGCCAAACCTATTCCCTTGACTCTAGCGGTCGAGCTCATCATTCTAGGATATGTTTGAACTAATTCTAAACAAGGAACTGAAATCTAGGTAGTCAAACAACTTACCCCTATATGCTAGGAAACTGATTCATTCATTCAATTTTCACCTTTTAGTGAATGAATCCTCTAGAACAAGTAAAAATGTGAAAATATTACATCATGGTTATCAAATTACATCATTCAAGGTCAAGATTAAGATCAAAAAGCAAAACTAGTCAAAACTGGGCGAATTTCTGAGCTGAATAGTGAAAAATAGGCAAAAATCCTCTATGCGCCGCGCCTGATACTCTATGCGTCGCGCCACTTTGGAGCTGATTTTGAGGCACTTCCTGAAGTCAAAATTGAGCCCAAGATAGCTCGTTGGAAAGACCTGCCTGTCTAATTTCCAAACCAAGTGGAATTTCTGGATTTAGATGTCGTTTTCTCCTCCAAAACTTCAATCTCCCAAGACTGCTTCCTGTGTGTCAAAATAGGGGTAGTGAGGTCATTTTTTGAGTGTTTTTGACCTCCTGAGGACTCAAAACTTGCCCAAATTTCTTGGCCATGCACCAAAAACCATGATTTTTCATGAAAAATCCAAAAATGTAAACTTTTTTCAATTTAGAGCTCCCTAGCAAAAGCGCACGCCACGTGGCTCGGTGCATAGGGAGGAAAACCATGTGTTAAAAATTTCTGTGCGTAGCGCCTTTTTTTAGAACAATTTGAGGACCTTCCCAGTGTCCAAATTGGGTGTGGGATAGCTCGTTGGAAAGGAATTTGAGTCTAATTTCCAAAAAAAACTTTAAGTTTTCAATTTGGAGTTCATTTTTTCTATCAAAAGTCAAATATCCCAAGACTGGTAAAAATGTGCCAAATGAGGCTGCCTCAGGGCAGATTATTGTTGCAGTAAACTTTTGAAGGTCTTCCTCAACTCCAAATTGAGCTCATGATAGCTCATTGGAAATATATTTGTGTCTAGTTATCCTTTGACTCATCAAGCAAGTCATTTGGCCAACCAAGCTAGGAGAAAACTTGATTTTCCCAAGGTCACTTCAGAGGTGCATCAATTCTCCCAAGGCAACTGTATTTTTGACTTTTCTATAAAGCCATAAAACCTGTGTAAACAGTGAAGGAGGTTTTTCTTCCTTGGCCTATTTTGGACAAAAACCTCTCTCATTTTTTCGAAATTCATCTTTCCTTGCTCAGAAGCATGATATGAAGCTCTTGGGACAACAATTAGGGTTTGGGGATTTATGATTAGGATTTGGGAAAAATGGGAACTTGGGATAGGAGATTAGTAGATTTAGGGGGTGGGGAACTTATGGAATAAGGGAATCAATGAAAAATGGATAAGGGAGTAAACTTGGTGGCAAAATAGTCATCTAAACCCTAGGCATCAATTTTTGTTGGAGGAACTTAAAATGACAGGGTTCAATTTCTTTAAGCAATCACCATGAAACAAGAAACATGAAGTAAGCACCCAACTTGGATAGAAAATGATAATTGAGGCTCTACCTGACAAATCCGTGCATTTTTGGGAAATTTGAGTGATTTGGGAAAGTTCTAGCAATTTTTGAACCTTCTGTCTGTATGCGTCGCGCAGCCAACCCAATGCGCCACGCCTCCCCAGTGCACCGCGCCAGTGTTTTTTTACACTACAAAATGCGGCCCAATGCGCCGCGCCTAGTGGGTGTGCCGCGCCTCCTGCCTAGTGCGCCGCGCCGCTAAATTGGAGCGATTTTCACCCAATAACCTCACTTTCTTACCAAAATTTCTCTATGTTGCTTCTCCACGTTTCCACTTTGACTCTTTGATGTATTTAGTATGAAAATGAACTCTTGGAACAAAAAAATGCTATATATGCCAAGGATTTAACTCTTGATTTCAAAAACCAATTTGTCATGTTGCAAACTTTGACACTTCACTTCGAAACTCTATTTTTTGCTTCCTTTATGATTTTTTGAGCTTAATGATTAACCTCTTGTCTTTTTGTGCAGGGATAGCTATCATTGGATTCGGAAAAGGAGACCAGGGCTGCGCTTGAAGAATTTCACAACTGAAGGAGCTTTGAGAATTACATATTTATTACAAAGATAAAATGGACGATTTTTCTTCAAAACAGAGTTTTGAAGAAGAATCATGATCAAGCATATTGACGATGAAATTTATATCATGAAAACTTATTTCGAACCTCCCTCATGTGCCTGCTGGTAATTATTGAACAGTTTGAAGCATTTATTGACAAAACCCTAATGAAACCCTAGACCTACTTGACACTAAAACGCTAAAGACAACTTTTGCAACTTTGATGAAAAGGTTGTATATGTTTTTTAAAATGAAGAGCCAGTAGGTAGATAACATGAGGGGAATGGGTGACAAGGCCCTTTCGTCATATTATGGCATGCTCCTAATGGAATGATGATCGAGCGGGATGAGACACCTAAAAATGAAATGAAATAAGAGAAATGATCTCTGACGGAGGGATGACCAGATCGACTCTAATAGGGCATTTGGTTACATGGGAAAAAAAAACTTTAGACTGCACATGGGTGTATATTCAATTTAAACCTGGATAGAGTTTCGGATAACCCCACTCAATTTCAGGACATCCACAATTATTCTAGAGACATTTCTTACACCAAACTATACTAATTTTCAGCCATGATGGTTTGAACAAGCTAGTTTTGATTATTTTGAGTCTGAATAAAGGCTGAGGCATTAAGGCCATGGTGAAAACCCATGGACTGAATTTAGATTGTCCAATCATGATATAAGTGAGTTAAACTTAACCAAATTTGACCTAATTTGCAAATTTAATGGCATATCTACCACTAACAAGGAATTTTACATATTTCAATTTTAAAGAATAAAGAATTAGGACTGGGAAAGGATTTCCCTTGGTTTTTCTTTCAATATATCATAATCCTTATGCATCAATGTTAATAGATAGTCCTGATTACAAGGGAGTGGTGCCTTAGTATGAGTAAGTTGGTTGGATTAATTTTCTTTGTTTTGTTTTAAGGAAATAAGTCTCACTGATAATCCTACATGGTACCCTTTCATATGCATTCTTTAAAAATTGCCACTATTAAGTGTTTGGAGGAGGTCCTTGATTTAAAATTTTTTAATGCTATTATCTTGGCAATACCTTCTATTTTGGAAAAAGTCCTTGGGTTTAGGAAAACACGAGTTCTATATGAAACCTTGGTTCAAAAGTTTCAATGCTATTAACTTGGTAATATCTTCTATTTTGGTGGGAGATCGTTTGTTTTAGGAAAATATAGGGTTATGTATGAAAACTTGGTTCAGAAGTTTAACCCTTCTATTTGGTAATATCCTCTTTTCCTATTTAGATATGCACCTGAAGTGGTCCCACACTTCTTAGTTAATTATGTGTTTTAATGCCTCGCTAATATGATCATAGATTTCATTTAAGTGTCGAAATCAACTATAGGGAAGTCATTGGTTTCATATTGTCAAATGAAATATAAATGATATCAAATACAAAAAGGTAATCAATGCCGAAAAATAGGCTATGTCCTATCTTTGTCTTGGCTTTTGGGAAGAAAACAAGAGATGTCTCAAAATAAGAAAAGTAGATAGAGAAAGAGATCATGTTTGTTGCATAATTAAAAACTGAAGAAAAAAATATATCTCAAGTTAATTATAGATCTCAACTACTTAGAGTGAACTATCTGATAAAAAATAACTTGAAGAACATGAAGAAACAAAAAATAACTACTAAAATAGAGAATAATTAATATCCAAAAGTAAGCGAATGATAACCATGTCATCAATGTATATTTATTTCTATTCATATACTAGAGGTGCATCTCACCTTCAATCATAGTCACCAAGTTTAGTCGATTTAAGCCAAAAAAATTCAAAATTTATGAAATAATTAGGTTTAACGAAATTCGATTAAGTGAAAAGGCTTTAAACTCACCAAAAACCAGTCCAATCTTGTCACAAGTTACACCCATATGTAAAGAGATTGAAATGAACTGGTGAAACAAGGAGGCGTATGAGAAATGTGTAAAGGTTGTAAAGAAGTTGTCTTTCATATTGCTCAGTGCTAGAACTCACATATCAAAGCTCACGATTGCTGGTTGAGCATTTTAATTCCATGTTTGATGACCACACTTTGTTTCCGAAGTTGAATAATTACCAGCATGCACTATGCCAAAGCTGGCTCTTGGGTTGAGTCCATAGAAGAACATGGGGGCACTCATTGTGCTTGGTTAGGATGAGGTTGGATGGTTGCAAAAGAGGTGAAAGGATGGATAAGGGATTGGAGTGAATCATGGAGATTGTGATTAGCTTATTCTCAAAGTGTTTCCCTATGGTTTGATTTGTGAGAAGTCATCCTTTCAAGCATGATGAAGGAAAAAATACGGTATAAATCAGTTCAACCACTACTAGTATCATGTTAAAAACTTAAGTATTGTAGAAGAAAGCCACAATTCGTATCCATTTTGAAGGGATATGATAGTTACAATTCTTTGACTTTTTAAAATATAGAAAAAATGCATATTTTTTTTTTATCAGGGAAACATTTAGTCCCAGTTTTTTTTGTACCAAATTTTTCCATCTCATATTGTATCCATACTCAAATTCAACCTCAGTAACTATGTCTTCAACATGGCATCATCATAATAGAAGTGATCTCATTCAAGCCTTGTCCTTTAATTTTTAATCTCTACTATGAGGATTAAAAATTCTCTGCTCCATAGACATTTGTCCTTCTAAAGGTTTTAAATTATTTTTCTTTATTTGTCTACTCGAGAAGAAACTTGTTATCAAACACCTTGCTACAACAAATTTTTTTCTTCTCGTACCATCATTATATTCTTATATTTGATTTTTCAAGTACTTGTCAATAACATCTAATGTTCATACTGCAACATCATAATTTCTTAAGAAATATTTTAATACTTACAACTTAGAAGGAATAAAACAATCAGAGCTATCACCAAATTACCAATCTAATTATCTTTGAATATGGAGAATTGGTTCATCTTCAACGTATGATTAGAAGAACACTCCTTCCATTTCAAAGATCAATATCTTTCAACTTAGATTAATTCCCATATCCATCTGCACTGCAACCACATATATGACATTAACATATATCTACTTCAACACTTCAAAACTTAAGAACATCAAAGCATAATAATTTCAAAATGTTTAAAAAATGATGTCTGTATATATTATAGTTTTTTTACCATTTGTAACAAAGCAAACGAGTTAAATGAAATTCAAAAAACATTGTTATAGTGGTCCGATTCAAATGAGAAAATAAATGATGTCTAGTTTATACATACAACCTAATACGTTTATTTAATTTGTCTAGCTCAAGCATTACATGAATAGATTGACCCACCATTTAAATGGTTGATTTTAAAATATAGAATTATTTGTTTAATCACAATTGACAAATATGATTACAATGGCCCAATTCAAGTAAACAAACTAATTATATGTTAATTTTCACATAAAACCTAATAGATTTTTTAAATTTCAAAATTTTTGATCAATTATATATTATTTTCTAAAGTATATTCATAGTTTCTTTTAGTGCTTATTTTAGTGCAATATCTACTTTATTGTTGGTTCTACATACAATCTAATATAATTTTTTAACTTTTGTAGAAAAAGAGAAGTTGTAAGAACACAATGAACCATCCTTGAAATTAGTAACTTTTAAGATATCTAATGACAAGGTAAACCACAACTCAAAAAATAATTGCAATGGTCCAAATCAAGTAAATTGACCAATTTTCTAATAATTTCTATATATAACTTGGGCCATTTTTAAAATTTCTATAAGTTTTAAAAAAATTGATATGAACACATTAAAAAAACATTCAACTAATAATTGTCATTAACACAATATCTTACTACTAATAAAAAATAAAAATTATTTTATTACTACTAATATATTGGTATCCTGAAATACAGGTCAACTTAATATGATAAAGGTTACAAATACAAATAATAAGTCATGATGTATTTAGAATCTCACTTGAGCCATAGTCCTTAGAATCTGAAAACATTTGTATATAAGTATTTACCAATTTCAAATGAATTTAAAAAAAAAAAACAAGTTAAAAGATATTATGAAATCACCTTTTACAACATCTCATTTCACACATGCATAAGAATAAGGAATTTAAAACCATATGAAAGTTCACTATAAGAAAATGGTAGCTCAAACTTCATTAATCAACATTAATTTACTGGCATACTACCTAACCATTTGCAACAAAGTATAAACTAATTTTGAAAATGCCATATGATTTAAAAGAGACTTTGATTTCCCACAAAGGTTTGGTCTCGTGGCCAGCAGACGATTTGCTAAGTTGTCCGTGCCGCTGTGCAGGTCACGAGTTCGAGTCTCGTCTTAACTGAGGGTTGTTCTTGTGGGCTGGGTGGTTCCTCCTAGAGGTTATAGTGGCAGCTGGTGGTATTCGACCCCGTGAAATGCGAGTACGATACCACCACCGTTGCAGATTCCGCTAGTCAACAAAAAAAAAAGAGACTTTGGTGGTAAATTTCTTGAACTTTTTTCTCCATTAGATGCTTCCTTTGAATTTTCTTTGGCTTCATAGTCCATGATTTTTTAAAATAAAATTAGGAAACTATTACCAAATTTTCTAATATTAAAAAAAATATGAATTATAAATACTATAATTTCTTCCATCACTATATTTGTAATAAAATAAAGAAGAATAATAAAAATGTTACAGGGAAAAACAAATCTAGCACATGATAGATTTCATTCTTGCACAAACAAAAACACATTACATGGTGAAAAAAATCTAATGCATGCTAGATTTGTTTTACCTTACAATGCTTGTGTTTGTGTTAGAAACAAATCTAGCATGTGCTAGATTTGTTTTACCTTGCAATGCATGTGTTTATGCTAGAAGGAAATCTAGTGCATGTTAGATTTGTTTTACTTTACAATGTTGGTGTTTGTAATAGAAACAAATCTAGGGTGTGCTAGATATGCTATATCCTTTAATACTTTTGTTTGTACTAGAAAAAAATCTACCACACACCATATTTCTTTTACCCTGTAATGTTTGTATTTGCACTTTTGTTGTACACTACAATGCTTTCGTGTTTTGTCTTACAAGAAATTTTATTTACCTTATAATGCTTTTGTTTATGCTAGAAACAAACCTAGCATGCAGTATATTTGATTTACCTTGTATTGTTTGTTTTTGAGCTAGAAACAAATCTAGAGCGCCTTGTTAGCCTCCTGCTGCAGCAGGTTAATCATCTTTCATGATCGACAGTTTTACATGCCAAATATGTCGTGCTATGCATGCTACAATGCTCCATATTTGCTACAGATGGCCAAGAAAGTATCCATAAGAGTAGGCTGGTCTAAGGGCCACTGCTGTGTTCCAATTTTGATAAAGCAATCCATTTTTGGTTTGAGGCAGTTTTTCAGTTGGAGGTACTCAGGCTGGAGTTCACTAACATCTCTCTTTTTCTCATCACCCTTATTATATAACTCCCTATTAGTTTTTCCCTTCCCCTATTAAATCATGTATATAAATCCCCCTATCTAAATACCCCTCCCTGGCATTATAGCCATAATTCTACTAAGTCAGGGAAATCTCAGTCCATCTGGGACTGTTTTTAGCCCATCCGTGTCATTGAGGAACTGGTTTGACATCTGGTCAGCTAGTAACCTCTCCCTTAACCCCAAAAAACCCATGTTTTCACCTTCCCCTTGTAAAGTTTCACCCCACCGCTGTAAAAACCCACATTCCGCCCCTAACCCAAAGTTCCTGTGCATAAACATTAACCCGTGCCTTTATTTTACCCCGCAAACCCGTTTTCCTAAGTCTATAACCCGCCGCGCATATTAAATTCGGAATATTCCTGTGAATATTCCCGCCCGTTAACCCCATATCCCATCGCGTCCGCTGCCAGCCGTCCGATCCACAGCCTCGCAGATCTACGGCTGGCGGGCATCCTTATCCTCGACGCGCCCGGCCTTTAACGTCCGGGAGTTCGGCGGTTTCGCCGTCGTACTCCCGCCACGCGTCAGGTGCCGGGCTGTGGCGGAGCCCCTCCCCCGAAACCGCCATACCCCATAAGCGGTGCGCCACATACCGCTTACCGTCCTGCCCGGTGATGTCACCAGCCCACGTCACCCCCTTGTACAGTCACCCGATGAGTCACCCGCCTGCGTGGCCTCCTGCCACATCACTGCCACGTGTCCCGCCACCGTACCTGCCACGTCATCATCCGTACGTGATGACGTCATGCTGACGTCATCCCGCCACGTTGCCATGCTGACGTCACCCGCCGTACAATGCTGATGTCATGCTGACATCATCAGCCCTTTTTTTGGACGCAGAGGCGCGAAAATCGCACTTCGAAGCCCCGGAATCGAATTCTGAGGCAATTTTTGATCACATGATTTTTTGGGCCAAAATGGAGAATCTTCAGGGAATCTTTAAGGAATCTTCGCTCCATGTAGACCCAGGAAGCCCGAAAAGGCGCAAAAATGATCAGTTTTCTTCACAGAGCATACCAAAATGATCAGAAGACAGTTCCAGATGATACAGAGGCCGAACAACGGCCATTTACTGGTGATTAGACATGCAGCACAGCAGATCAGCAGCCCAGATTTTGTCAGAGAGTATCAGTGGAAGAAAGGACGCCAAACAAAATCAGTCATAATTTTTTAGGGGCTCGAGGCACCTGAACATTGATGAAGCCCCCAGAAAATCAAATCGATAAGCATCAGCCCATCCTTGCCTTCAAATCATCGTCAAGACATTTAAGGCACCAGGACAACAAGAAAGCATAAACCCATACCCATTTATTGCAGAAAGCACTGCAGCAAGCCACCGAGGACAGCATCATTCATTCAGTTTTGACACATCGGCCCTGAGCACGGCCCGAGACATTCTTTGCATTTATTTCTAGATAGGATTAGGTCAAGTAGTCATTTTTATGACCTAATTAGGTCAAGATGTAATAAAGGAACTCTACAGAGAGTTTTTCCCTATATATACCACCCTCTGTATAGTTTTAAGGGTTGGTAAATTGATAATTTTCACTAGAGACTCACTGTGTATACCTGAATTTTTCTGTAATCAAAGATTGCTTAAAGCTTGGAGAGCGAACTGTCTGTTGTTGATGAATGTGTTGAAGAGTTGGAGATGGAATTCCAGCGCTGCGGCCTCAAGCAATAACTGCCTCTTATCTCTGTTTATGTGTTTGCCATTATCTAAATAGCAGGAATAAAGAATAGCCTAGAATTAGTTTAAATACTCTCTATGCTCAATTCCTGCTGTTTCTTGATGTTTTCTTCTGAATGAATTGGTTATGAACATTGAATTCCTTCTGGCTCGTGTTTACCCCAGTTCACCTGTGCTGGCCAATTATCTAGGAATTCTTAACTGCTCCTAGGTAGTGCCTTGTCGTTTCCTCTGCTAATCTGTTGGAGAGATTATTAACTGCCTCTCTTTCTTTAGCATTCTTGCCATCCCTTGAACCTGAAAGTTGCTTCTACTTCAGTTATCTTGCTCCATTTTCCCCTCACTATTATTAAGGAAAGACAACACCAGTTCACCCTCCTCGACTCCACGCCCAATGGTTTGAAACATTCAGACTATACTCAGCCTCTCTACCTGAAAGTTTCAGTTTTCCCACCAAAAACTCAATCAAACCCCTGTGCATCATATCTAGCCTAAAATCACCCCTTTCAACAAAGCTAAATCATAAAGAGAGAGCCCTCTCTGACTGCAGGCAGGCTAGGGCCTGCAGTCCAAAGTTGGTTTGTGGTTACCTCGGCCGTATCCCTTTAGGAGTCAAAAGGGAAAACCTGAGTGATAACACGCCCTATATTTATTTTACCCTATAGTGCTTTTGTTCGTGCTAAAAAAAGTCTAGTGCACTAGATTTGTGTTTCTCCTGCAATGATTTTTTGGTGCTTTGCCTTACAATAGATTTTTTTTTCCCTACAATGCTTGTGTTTATTCTAAGTTAAAATCTAGCATGAGCTAAATTTACTTTGTTTGACCTTCCCATGCTTTTGTTTTTGTGTACTAGATTTGTTTTACCCTAAATTTATTTTATCTTTGCTAAAGCAATATATAGTGCACACTAGTTTTTTTTTTAAATTGTAGTGCTTGTGATTGTACTACAAACAAATCTAGTGCGTGCTAGATTTATTTTTACCTTGAAATTCTTGTTTTTGTACTAAAAACAAGTCTAACGCACACTAGATCTTTATTACCTTGCAATGCTTGTTTTTTTGTTTTTATTGAAATTTATTTTACCTTACAACGCTTAAGTTTATGCTAGAAGTAAATCTAGCACATGTTAGATTTGTTTTACCATGCAATGTTAGTGTTTGTACTCGAAACAAATCTAACATGTGCTCTATTTGTTTTACCCTGCAATGCTTATGTTTGTGTTTTCGTTACTTGACAATGCTCTTGTGATTTTCCTTGGACTAGATTTGTTTTACCTTACAATGCTTTTGTTTCTTATAGAAAGAAATATAGTGGGCACTGGATTTGTTTTACCCTAGAATGCTTGTGTTTGTGCTTGAAACAGATCTAGGAAATGTTAGATTTGTTTTACCCTACAATGCTTTTATTTGTGCTAAAAAAGAAAAAACTGGCACGCACTAGGTTTTCTTCAACTTGAAATGTTGGTGATTGTGCTACTAACAAATCTAACATGTGCTAGATTTGATTTACCTTGCAATGGTTGCTTTTGTGCTAAAAATAAATCTAATGCATGCTATTTTTTTTTTTCACTTTGCAATGTTTGTGTTTGTGTTGGAAACAAATCTAGCATGTGCTAGATTTGTTTTACCTTGCAATGTACGTGTTTATGCTAGAAGGAAATATATCATAGGTTAGATTTGTTTTGGTTTGCAATGTTGGTGTTTGTGTTGGAAGCAAACCTAACATATGCTAGATTCTTGGTTGTAGACAATCTTGCCTCTAGAGGTTTGAAAAAGGCCTCTATTACTTACATATTAATTCTCAGATCTTTGCAGTTGGCCTATATGGGGTGTTAGCAGTGACTAAAAACATGTGTTTCTAAGGAGTGTGACCTTGCATTTTGGTTTTTGTTAGATGCACAAGATACTGCTTGGAGATATTGACAAGTAGGAAAGTCATTAACTCAAAAGAAGAGAAGTAAAGAGTCAGTCTTCCCGCTAAGGCTTGCATAATAAAAAAATGTAGTTCTCTTGTAGGATTTAAAAAAGAGATTATTACTATTATTTGGTTATTGATTCTACTTTCTTGATATATTTTTTACTTAGAAAATTGTTGAAAATGGGTTTGTTTTAGAATTTGGTAATAACAATGTACTTAAGTGATATAGTGCTTCGGTCACTTGTAGACATCATTATTTACCATGCTAATAATCTTCTTTTTCAATTGTTTTCATTATATTAGTGTTTGTTTCCCTACAATAGGTTATCCTAAAATATTGACCTCATCATGTACATCCATGCATTTATTCTTCACAATCACTTGTTTGAAAACAACCATGAATATAGAGTAAAATAAATTGATATCAAGTTTATAATTATTTGGCTTGGAACCAATAGCTATAAAATTTATTATTATTAGATTTGAACCATATCCTATAAAATTTACTATTTGTAGGTTTGAACTAATTCCATTTGATAAATAAAGATGCATAATCCATAATAAAACCATTGATGTAATAATGACATACTAGATATACATTTAGAAACAAAAATATTTGATTAGCATGACACAATGCAATGGTTTCTTTCAAAATTTCAACCAGGGTATGGCCATTAAATCTCTCCAATGATTTGGAATCTCTATTACAACCTTGTGATAGAATAGAATCCATTTATTCTTCATGTTGGCAATTACTAACTCTGTATATCAAACAAAAATAATGAAAGGTTGTCCCTTTCCTATAGCAATCTTAAGAAAGAAAATAATTTTCCTTTTCTACAAGGAAATCCCTTTACTAGTAAGGGAAGGATATTCTTTTCCTCTAACTCAAGTGTTAATTTTAGGGCTATATTTTTCTTTGTTGTAGATAACTACATTTTAATTTTTTTTCAACATTTTCATATAACAATCACCCCATAACATGATAACATTATTAGTAATTATGTAGAGAGACAATCACATCAACAATGCAGTGGAACTATAAAGGAACAATAAAATAAAAGCATACACAATAGAGACACCAAGATTTAGGTCATAGACCAAGGAAAAACCAACCAGATTATTCTTCTATGAGATATTCATCAAATTTTCAATTGAGATACACAGTACAAATATTATGAGACATTAATCACATTAGGCCACCTGATCTGGTGCTCAATATTTAGCTCAAAAATCAAAGTTCTTAGAATGGATCAAAACTTGAATGACCACATCCATCTCAGAAAACTGATCCTAACACAACTTGTTTCATCGAAAACTGAGTTCGTATGCGAAAGTTATTGTGTTCTGATCGCTTTGCTAAACATACAAAATTTGCAAAAAAAGGATGCCTAGTCACTGCACAGTCAGTAGTCTGTACTGTTGACATGGTAGGTGACTAGGTATGGTCAAATTTGGTCAATGAAGAATTATAGATGGACACATGTCATCATTTGATTGGGTTTTACAGGGGATGAGTTGGCATGTTTGTAATTGTTTATTTTGGACCAATGGAAGAATGCCATGTGGAAATCCTGGAGGCTGCCATGTGGCACCTCCCAAAGGTCAGGTTGGAGGTCTATATAGTGGAAACAAATTATGGTTGGAGTGTAGAAATTTTGAATAATTTAACACATATTCAATGGAGATTATCCTGATCATGTACTAATGCGGAAAACATACACAATACATAAGCTCCTCTACGTTGATCAAGAATATAGCAGCATCAATAACAATAAAACATCAAGAGCATTCACACATTAACACAGTATGTATCACGGGGAAAGCATCTCGCTAAAAACCCCACACTATCTGTATATTAATGATTGAGTCATGTAACATTACACAGCATAATACTTCTGACAAGTATCTCCACCTCTGTTACACACAATACAGCTCAGATCTGATCTCCAAATCTCTTCCACTGCTTGCCTGCCTCCACTGCTCAATACCTGCTCAAGAACTGATGAGAAATGCTTCCCAAACTCGATTTTCACCTGCAAAATAGTCACTCACTCTTTGTGGACGTGAGCAAAGGCTAAAATGTGGGCCAAATACGTGAGCAAACTCATTGGCATACTCAATCCTTTGATTGTGCAAGATCTGGTGCACAACTATAGTCACAACTGATAGCAATCTGATTCTCTACCACCTGTCCCTGTTGAACTGAACATGCACTGACACGCAACTGAGTTAACTGATGTATTCTTTAGTTGTATTATGAGTTAATAATTAGTTTAACAACTCATCATTAGTCTATCTGCAGTTAGACTAACTACAACCAGTTTAACTAAGTTAAACTGAACACAACTCCATCAACTGTACCTCCAGTCCACTAAACTCAACTCACTTGAGTTCTAACTGAAGTCATGCATGCAACAACTCAACTGACTCATAAGAAAAACGAATTTCCTTCTGACAGCTGCATGTGCCACTTCCGTAGCTCAAACTGAAGTGCTCCAAGAGAATAAGATTAAGTTTATAGTCCAAATATTATTGTGAGATAATAATATTTGACTTTTCTATTTTTGACAGCCAGTCTAAAAATAGACTTGATCACTCACACTTTCATAAAAAATAGAAGTCCATCTATTTTTCCCAACTTGATCAATCATCCATAAACATAGACATGATCCATATGTCTAAAAATAGACTTGCGCCAAAAATAGCCTGCGGGCCCACTTAGTGAAGGCGACTCTTTTCACTAAGCTCCATCATCTTGTTGCAATCTCAACACTCCCTCTCGACAAGATATGGATTATCAACAACCCCTATCCTGCCTCGGTGGTACTCGAATTTGCTCTTGGTGAGAGCCTTCGTCAGAATATCAGCATCCTGATCCTCCGTTGGAATGTACGAAAGTAACATGACCCTCCGCTGCACACAATCTCTGATATGATGGTACCTGATGTGCTTGGACCCGAAAAACCCGACCAAGATCATCCTCATCCACACAGATCTCTGCTTCCTGCTGTACCAAGAAACTACTGTCGATCCGATACTGAAGACCCCTCCTGATGTGCTCTTTCTGTCTATTGGGCTCCCTGCCCAATCTGCATCCGTGAAGCCACATAGCTTCACCTCATCCTCCTGTCTGTACCACAAACCATATCCCGATGTGCCTCTCAAGTAGCGCAATACATGCTTGCCCGCCTTCCAGAAGAGCTTGGTAGGCTTAACCATAGCTTGTGAAAGCTGGTTAACTGCATAGCATATATCAGGTCGTGTATTGACCAAATACATCAGCGACCCCACCAACTGTCGATAAACAGTGGCATCCACTTCTTCTCCCGAAGTGGCATCCTCCTTCCTCCAACCTCCAGGAAGAGGAGTATCAACAGGCTTGCAGCCATGCATGTTGAACTTCTCCAGTATCTCCCGAGCATACTTGCCCTGAGAAACAAACAGTCCACCACTGCGCTGCCATATTTCCAATCCTAGGAAATAGTGAAGGAGGCCCAAATCCTTCATCTCAAACTCTGTAGCAAGATCCTTCTTGCATGACAGTATCAACAGCTCATCACTTGTTAGAATCAAATCATCAACATACAGTACAATGATAAGCAACTTACCCTCCACCACAATCTGGTATAGGTTCGGATCCGCCTCGCTCTTGGAGAATCCAAGTCCTATGAAATAGCTGTCTATCCGTGTGTACCAAGCACGTGGTGCTTGCTTCAACCCATACAGTGCTCTCTTGAGCCTGCACACATGCGACTCGCTGCTGAAGACTTCAAAGCCTTCGGGTTGCTCAATGTACACCTCCTCCTCAATGACTCTGTTGAGGAACGCAGTCTTCACATCCATCTGATGAATGTGCCATCCCATCTGCGCTGAGAGAGCAAGAATCGTCCGTATGGAAGAATACCTTGCGACAGGTGCAAAGGTCTCCTCATAATCGATCCCCTCAATCTGTGAAAAGCCTCGGGCAACAAATCTTGCCTTGTACTTCTCCACACTCCCGTCAGCTGCCTGCTTAACTTTGTAGATCCATCTCGAACCTACCACTGATTTCCCTTCCGGTCTAGGAACAATCTCCCATGCACTGTTTCTGACAATAGAATCATACTCTTCCACCATGGCGTCTACCAATGCGGGATCCTCCACAGCTTCCTCGAAAGAGGATGGCTCAGTCACAACACACTTGCTCATAAGAGCCATGTATCCAGTGTACCGATCAGGTGACTGTCTCTGCCTGCGTTGGGCTGTAGGTGGTCCTACAACTTTCTCTGCATCTTGAGCCAGTCGCTCAGCTTCTGTCAAGCGCTTTCGCCCTCTGATGGTTGGCGCTGCATGAGTGGTCTCTTCCACTCCATGAACCTCGTCCTGTGGCTGATCCACGTCTTGAAGCTCATCCTTAGGAAATAATAGCTCCTCATCTGCATGCAAGTGTAGCTCCCTCTCAAGCGAACACTTCATGGCTTTCTCCTCCTGAAATTTTATATCCCGTCGCACAACAGTTTTACCACTGTCTGGCAAATACACACGATAGTTGTGGGGCGTATCAGTGTACCCCACAAATATCCCAACCTCTGCAGTCGGTTCCAACTTCTTTCTGGCATCCTTCGTCACATGCATGTAAACGTTAGCACCAAAAATCCTCAAATGAGAAAGATCAGGCTTCTTACCAGAATAAGCCTCCTCGGGTGTACTCATGCCAAGTATCCTATGAGGACAACGGTTCTACACATAAACTGCTGTATTGCATGCTTCCGCCCACAAGTGAAGGGGTAGGCCCTGATCATGCAACATTGCCCGTGCAGCACCCACAATCGTTCTGTTCTTCCGCTCAGCTACCCCGTTCTACTGTGGGTTATGGGGAGCTATGAGCTCTCTACGAATCCCTTCTACCTTGCAGAAATCCTTGAACTCGTCCGAGATGTATTCACCACCATTATCGCTCCTAAGAGCCTTCACCTTCTTCCCCGACTCCTTCTCGACCAGTGCTTTGAATTCACAGAACTTTGAATATGTCTCGCTCTTCTTCTGCATGAAGAAGATCCAGCACTTACGAGAGAAATCATCAACAAAAATCACATAATACCTGTGTTTTGCTGTCGAAGCAACTGAGAAAGGTCCACACACGTCTGTGTGAATTCTCTCAAGGATCGTCGTGGCGCGACTATCCTTCTCGTGAAAGGTGGCTTTCACAAACTTCCCCAAAGTACACCCCTTGCATTGATCTGACTGCGCAAGTGTGCCTTTAGGAAGCCCTGTAGTGATCTGCTGCAGTATCTTCAAGGCTCCATGGTGAAGGTGACCCAATCTCCTGTGCCACAACTCGCCATCATCCCGGCTCACCAATCCTTCTGCCTTGCCTGCCATTGCTGCGCATCCATCTACATGCAACTGATAAAGGTTCCTCACTCGAACCCCTATCTTCCGGGTCTCACCAGTTGTCTTGCTGCGCAGGAAGGCCTTTCCCTCGCTGAAAACAACATCATACCCCTTGTCTTCTAACATCGCCACTGAGATGAGATTCTTCTTCAATCCTGGAACATGCATGACTTCCTTCAATACAAAGGGTTTACCAGACTCCCTCTCAAAGGAAATGGTACCGATACCGGTCGCACTGTATCTACCATCATCGCCCATCTCGATGTGCACTCCAAGATCTTTGTCCTCCAGATCAGAGAACAAATCTCTATCTCCCGTCATGTGAAAAGACACACCACTGTCCAAGAACCACACTGATCCCATCACACTTGAAACCAAGCATGCAATCAATGAAAAATCAAGCTCAAACTGAGAAGCTAAGGCCTCTCCCCCTGCAGATCCAGCAGCTTGCTTGTTCTTCTTCTTCTGCGGACAATTTGTGGCATAGTGTCCGTGCTGGTGACAGTGAAAACATTTCACCTTGGACATATCCTGCTTCTTGCCTTTCGCACCAGACTGAGAAGCTTTCTCGTTCTTCCCCTTCTTTGCTTTGGCAGCCAAAGCACAATTCTCTTCATCAGATACCTTTGATGAAGATCCATTCTCACCTTTATTGTTACTGAGTTTATCCTTGAGCGCCAGGTCGCTCTTGCTTTGGAATAACATTTGCAATCCGTTGAAAGACATTTTCAACAACACTGTTGCAAAAATCGAATTCCACCAGCAACAAAACTCAACTGCTTCCGATCAACCCTCGCTTGATATCCTGTAAAAATCTCTTCTACAAATCAAGCTGCTCCGATACCATGTAGAAACTTTTTCTACAAATCATCTAGCTCTGATACCATGTAGAAATTTTGAATAATTTAACACATATTCAATGGAGATTATCCTGATCATGTACTAATGCAGAAAACATACACAATACATAAGCTCCTCTACGTTGATCAAGAATATAGCAGCATCAATAACAATAAAACATCAAGAGCATTCACACATTAACACAGTATGTATCACGGGGAAAGCATCTCGCTAAAAACCCCACACTATCTGTATATTAATGATTGAGTAATGTAACATTACACAGCATAATACTTCTCACAAGTATCTCCACCTCTGTTACACACAATACAGCTCAGATCTGATCTCCAAATCTCTTCCACTGCTTGCCTGCCTCCACTGCTCAATACCTGCTCAAGAACTGATGAGAAATGCTTCCCAAACTCGATTTTCACCTGCAAAATAGTCACTCACTCTTTGTGGACGTGAGCAAAGGCTAAAATGTGGGCCAAATATGTGAGCAAACTCATTGGCATACTCAATCCTTTGATTGTGCAAGATCTGGTGCACAACTATAGTCACAACTGATAACAATCTGATTCTCTACCACCTGTCCCTGTTGAACTGAACATGCACTGACACGCAACTGAGTTAACTGATGTATTCTTTAGTTGTATTCTTTAGTTGTATTATGAGTTAATAATTAGTTTAACAACTCATCATTAGTCTATCTGCAGTTAGACTAACTACAACCAGTTTAACTAAGTTAAACTGAACACAACTCCATCAACTGTACCTCCAGTCCACTAAACTCAACTCACTTGAGTTCTAACTGAAGTCATGCATGCAACAAATCAACTGACTCATAAGAAAAACGAATTTCCTTCTGACAGCTGCATGTGCCACTTCCGTAGCTCAAACTGAAGTGCTCCAAGAGAATAAGATTAAGTTTATAGTCCAAATATTATTGTGAGATAATAATATTTGACTTTTCTATTTTTGACAGCCAGTCTAAAAATAGACTTGATCACTCACACTGTGATCACTCACACTTTCATAAAAAATAGAAGTCCATCTATTTTTCCCAACTTGATCAATCATCCATAAACATAGACATGATCCATATGTCTAAAAATAGACATAGTCTAAAAATAGACTTGCGCCAAAAATAGCCTGCGGGCCCACTTAGTGAAGGCGACTCTTTTCACTAAGCTCCATCATCTTGTTGCAATCTCAACATGGAGGTCAGGTTGAACCCGTGACCTCCGGCCTACTGTTTGCGTGACTTTACCAACTCCTCTACACCATGGTTATTACCATAACAATTCTCCGCATTAATTTGTAGTGTAATGGTTATGAGGTTGGCGGTTAGGGGAGGGCCAACCCTCTCCCATGTGAATGAACATGTGATAACCGCATACATTTAGTGTTAACCTGTGGCTCCAACCCACCAAACCTACGACAGGTAACATGTGAACACAACTATATAAAACCGCATACAGTTAGGTTAACTCCGACGGCTCTAACCTATCAACTCTGCGATGATTCCGCATGTGATTAAAACAAAACAACACAGCTATAGTTATGAAACTCGGCGGTTCCGACCTACCCAACTCCAAACGATTAGCATGTGTCAAGTTCCGCCAGATGTTAAGGTCAGTTAGCACTAGCTCCGCAGTCTTCGCGTTAATTGCGGGATTTATGTTAACTAATCCAGTTTTAAAATTAATTAAGCGGATTTTAACAACTAGTTAACTTCGTGTTTAGTTTGGCAGAATTTTGGCGATGCCCCCAAATTTGGCTTGCCTCCAAATTTAGTGTGCTAACTGGAGTCATTCCATATTTAGCAGAGGTTTTCTGGGAAAAGATAGTCTGAGTCATGGGGAAGTCAATTTTTTACCAAATTGAGCTCAGGAAGAGGTGTTCTTGGCTAATTTGGACATTCTGAAGACATTTGTGCAAGTATTAGTAGCCTTATAGCTTTTTAAAACAAAATTTTTCCACATTGATCTAATACAGAGGCCCAAGCCATGAAAGCTGGACCAAGGAGATGTAGTCCATGATGGGTGAAATCCTTCATCAAAACATTGTGTTAAAGTGTCCCTTTGATGGTTTGCTGTACTTTGAATGTCTGCTATTCAATATTTTGTTTTTGAAGCTTTTTTTCGCATGAATGGAATTTTAAACTTAAGGAAATTTACCTAATTGAATGCACAAACAACTAAGGAAACCCCAATACAAAAAGCAATAAGCAAGCTCATGTTAGAAATATGTAATTGTTATTAGAAAAAAAAACTAATCATTCAAAAACAAATCAAGTTGGTATCATAATAAATGTTGAATTGATTGATTTCTTGCATTTGTGAAATTAGGCTTTTAATGTTTGCAAAATTGTGATGCTGACAAGGTTAAAGTTGTAGAAAGGAGAAGGGAAGCTATTGGTTGCAACTCCTAAGGTAATGCCTAGAAGAAGGAGAGACACAAGGCCATAATCTCCACCACCCAAAGTTCCAATTCCATCTGCACTTGAAACTCCTCAAGTTTTTCCTTCAACTAAGATTTAAGAGGTACAAGTAGTACCAATATCTGAGCCTGAATCCATAGCCATTAGGTCTAGAGAAAGAGAGTCTAAAGGTCCTTCTTTAGAAGAGAATAATTCAAGAAAGATTCCTTCACTTTAACTGAGATGGTTAAAGTCCTCTATGAAGATAGGAACACTAGAATGGTTGGAGAGAGTTGTAAACTTCCACATGGAGCAAGAAGCTCAGAGGACAAAAAAGATGAGAAGAAGGATTCCAAAGGGAATGGTGGAAAGCCACCTCCATCTCCACCATCCTCATCATACTCATCATCTAACACAACATCATCTTCCAATACCACCAATGAAACTACCCATTCAAAAACCCCAAAAGGAAAGACTCCATCACTTAAATTGGACATAAAATTCGAACTTCCCATGTATAATGGAGAGGTGAATGTAGAAAAGTTTGAAAAATGGATTTGTCAGATGGAGGTATACTACAGAATTCAAAACCTTCAAGAAGATGACATAAGGATCCAGTTGGCTTCACTGAGTCTAGAAGGAGTTGCACTAGTTTGGTGGGAAGAAAAGACTCAAGAGGAAATGTGAATCCATGCTAAGATATCGATCACTTGGGTTGAATTTGTTTCTGCAATTAAAAGACAGTTTTATCCTTTAGCCTATATGCAAAAAGCCATTATGAATTGGCAGAATGTTAGGCATCTTAAAGGCCAAACAATCCAAGATTATACATAGGAGTTTAGGAAAAGGGCTTTGTTGTTAGGACTGAATTTGAATTCCTAAGATACATTGCTAAAATATATTGGGGGTTTACATTCCTATCTGAAACATACTATTCTTATGTTCAATCGAAATAACTTAGATGAGGTATGTGTGCGAGCCAGGCACCTTGAATCTAGAGGAAAGAACATTCCGGAAGAGGGTAGTAAGAGGAAGCCATTCAAGGGCAAGGAGAAAGAGAAGGGTGGGAAATGGAAGGGAAAGAAACATTCAAGTATGATGAAAGAAGGGGAGAAAATCACATGCAAACATGGTTCCAAAGAGGGGCATGATGAAGCCCATTGCTGGAAATTGCATCCCGAATTAAGGCCTAAGAAACAAAACAATAAGGGAAAACAAAAGATGACCACTAACACACAACATGATCTTGGTTTAGATTCTGGTGATGAGACCAAGATTTCAGCCATGGTTACAAAAGGAAATGAAACTGTTGCAAGCACGAGTTCATCACATAGTCAAAACAACACTCCAAATGAACAGTCAAGAATAGAATTGTTTCATGTAAAAGTGATTTCAAATCATACAAAGACTGATGCATTATTTGATAGTGGGTCACAGTCAAACTTGATTTCAAAAGACTTGGTTAAAAAACTAAACCTTGAAACTGTACCTCATCATAAGCCATATCCATTGGGTTAGATAATTAACAATGCAAACTTATAGGTTATAAGGAAGTGTTTATTCAAGTTTGCCATTACTGAAAATTTCATTGATGAAGTTGAGTTAGATGTAGTTCCACTTGACATCATAGGAATCATTTGGGTCATCCTTATTTGTATGATAGGAAAGCGGTATTTTATCGTCATGACAACAAATAAATATTTCTCAAGAATGGGGTGGAGTACATTGTGAGATCCCATCGCAAAAAGCTGAAAATTTTTATGGTAAATGCAGGGTAGATGAAGAGACTAGTAAATGCAAGTAAAATTTTTGTGCTTCTCATGATCAAGAAAAAGAATGATATTGATTATGAATCTTTTGAAGGTTGTGATGATAAATTGAAATATGATTTGTTTAATGTGGTAAGCAAGCATGACGAGATGTTTTAGGAACCAAAGGGCCTCCTAAGAGGGGAATTTAGCATGAGATTTAGTTGCAACAGGATGTTCCACTTCCGAACATTGGCATGTATCGCATGTCTATTATGGAGAGCATGGAAATAAAAAAACAAATTTAAGAATTGCTGAAAAAAGGTATCATATGCCCATTTACTTCGCCATGTGGTTCATCCATTGTCTTCGTGCCAAAGAAGGATGGAACTTGGTGCATGTGTGTGGATTTCCATGCGCTGAACAAAATCATGGTAAAGAATCATTATCCACTCCCAAGAATTGATGATTTTCTTGATTAGTTGAGGTATGCAAAGTATTTCACCAAGTTAGATTTACGAAGTGGTTATGATCAAGTTAGGATAGTTGAAGAAGACATTTGGAAAACCACATTTAAAACTAAACAAGGATTGTTTGAGTGGCTTGTTATGCCTTTCGGTCTTACAAATGCTCCAACTACTTTCATGAGGGTAATGAATGATGTGTTGAGACCATTTCTAGATGAATTTGTCATTGTCTACTTAGATGATATCCTCATATTCAGCAAGTCAAGAGATGAACATGTCATGCATGTAAACAAAGTACTTGATGTCTTGAGAAAAGAACAATTATTTTTAAAGATGTCGAAGTGCAAATTTGGCAAGAATTCTTTAGTGTATTTGGGACACATTGTTGGAGGAGGTGAGCTGAAGATAGACCCCTCTAAGGTTGAGGTCATTCTGAATTGGCCCAAGCCCAATACAGTTACAGAGGTAAGAAGCTTTTTAGGGGCAACACAATATTGGAGAAAGTTTATTGCTAACTTTTCTTCCATTGCAACTCCATTACATGCATTGACAAGTGTCAAGAAAGTCTTCCATTGGGGAGATGTACAACAAAAAGCATTTGATGCTTTGAAGCAAAAGATAAGTTCAACATCGGTATTGGCACTTCCAGATCTTAGACAACCATTCGATATTCAAATGGATGCAAGCGATTATGTGATGGGAAGAGTTATATTGCAGCATGGTAAGTCCATTTCATTTCATTCTGAAATATTTAATGGAGTTGTAACTAACTATCCCACATATGACAAAGAACTTTATGCATTGGTACAAAGTTTTAAGAAATGGAAGCACTATTTGATGGGGAAGGAGACCATCATCAATACCGACCATCAACCATTGCAGTACTTACAATCACATTCAAATCTACAGCAGTCACGACATTTTAGATGGATGGGTTTTCTAAAACAATTTCATTTGGTTATCAGGTATAAAAAGGGAATCTACAATAAGGTAGCTGATATGCTTTCAAGGCCTATTGTAAATTCATCTATTATACTCAAGCATAATTTTGTTTTGCATGAAAGTTAGATAGAACAATATGCAAGTGATAGTGACTTTCAAGAAGTGTATGCAAGCTTGAGTCAAGGAAATCAAATTGAAGAGTTGGATTATCATGTACTTAATAGTTTGTTGTATCATTTGGGTAAGTTATATATTCCACAGGGAGAAATAAATAGTATCATAAGGGATGCACACACTTCATTGATTACTGGACACTTTGGTGTAGGCAAGACAATAACGAATCTTCAAATGTATTGTCATTGGCCACGCTTGTTGGATACTGTTTCTCGTTTCATAAGAGGATGTTCTTTATGTGCTACAAGCAAGCCTAGCAAAGAAAACTTGGTTTATACTCTCCGCTTTCGGTACCTTCAAGTCCATGGGAGAGTATCTCAATGGATTTTGTAGGAGGTTTTCCATTGTCAAGGATAGGTCATGATTACTTGTATGTAGTTGTAGATAGGTTCAGAAAGATGTGCATATTAACACCATGTAAAAAGAAAATTACATCTGAACAAACAACTCATCTTTTCTTCCAAAACATTTGGGTTCATTTTGGTCTTCCTACTTCTATTGTAAGTGATCAAGATTCTTGATTTATTGGGAATTTTTGGTCAAATTTGTGGGACATGATGGACACAAAGTTGAAGAAGAGTACATACTTTCATCCACAAACGGATGGACAAACCGAGGTGGTCAATAGAACAATTATTCATCTTCTTAGAGGATATTGCAGCAAACATCCCAAGTTGTGGGATGAACAGTTGCATTACATTCAACATGCATATAACAGGGAAAATCATTCTTCAACAAATACATCGCCATTTGAGGCATGCCATGGGTACTTGCTAATATTTCCATTGGACTTCATCTTTGAGGAAGATGTTGCATTGAAGGTCATAGTGACATTGATAAGGCAAGAAAGTTCATAGAGCGAATTCAGTTGATAGATGATATAGTGCAAGAACAACTTGAGAAAAGTCAAAGAAACCACAAGGAAAGTCATGATAAACAATAGGTTGATCATAAATTTCAAGTTGGCGACGAAGTTTGGTTATATATTAGCAAAGAGAGTCTTCAAGGGGAAGGTAAAATGCTTAAACCAATCCGTTATGATCCTTTTAAAATTTTGGAAAAGATTGGTAACAATGCATTTAAGCTTGATTTGCCTCCTTATATGCAAATATACTATGTTGTTAATGTTGAGATTTTGAGATTGTTTGAGCCTCCTTTGATTAATGATCAAGGAGAGCATGTTCAGTTGCCATCAATAGATGATTTCTCGCCAGAATATCTAGATGAGCTTCAACAAGATCTCATACTTGACAAAAGAACCAGGACTTCGAAGAGAGTGGATGTCAAATACCTTAGAGTGGGACTCAAGGGATAAAAGCCTTCTCAAGCCAAATTTTTGTAGAACGAGAAGGTGAGGGAGATGTACCCTCACTTGCTGAACAATTGATAGTACCTTTTGGGGCCCAAAAGGCTTCTAGTGGGGAGGAATGATCAGGTGCTCAGTATTTAGGTCAAAAATGAAAGTTCTTAGAAGGGCTCAAAACCTGAACGAACACATTTATCTTGAAAAAATTATCCTAACACAACTCATTTTATCGAAAACCGAGTTCATATGAGAAAGTTATTGTGTTCTTATCGCTTTGCTAAACAGGGGAAATTTGCAAAAAAAAGATGCATAGTCACTGCACAGTCAGCAGTCCATACTACTGACATGGTAGGTGGCTAGGCATGGTCAAAGTTGGTCAATGAAAAATTACATATGGACAAGTGTCATAATTTGATTGGGTTTTACAGGTGATGAGTTGGTACGTTTCTCTTGTTTTATTTTTGACCAATGGAAGAATGCCACGTGGCAAGCCCAGAGGCCACCATGTGGAACCTTCCAAAAGTTGGGTTGGAGGTCTATATAGTGGAACAAAATTATGGTTGGAGGTTGGGTCGAACTTGCAACCTTTGGCCTATCGTCTGCGCGACTTTACCAACTCCTCTACACATTGGTTCTTACCATAACAGTTCTTTGCATTAATTTTAAGTGTAATGGTTATGGGTTTGGAGGTTAGGGGAGGGCCAACCCACAGGCTAAACCTCCCCCATGTGAACGCACATGTGATAACCACATGTAGTTAGCATTAACCGATGGCTCCAACCCACCAAACCTGTGACAGTTACATGTGAACGCAACTATATGAAACCACATACAGTTACTGATGAGCCTCATAAATGGGTAATTATATGGACTCATTTTACCTCCTAACCTAGTCAAATCAACCATTCTCTTAGCTTATTGTATGATTTTCTGATTATATTTAGGCTTATAGGGTGAGTTGAGTTAGTTATTATGCCATGTGTTCTAACATGTAGTTAATGCAAATTATTGATGGATTTCGAGGTCAAAGTGAAGGATATAGTGGTCAAAATGCAGCAATAACTCAAAGTAGATAGAGGAGATGACTTATAGGAGGGAATCCCCCTCATTTATTGCTCCTCACTTCGAATTCCCCTTCATTCAGCTCGGAGTACAAGCAACCGAATCATGCACTAGAAGGCAGCCGAGCAAGTGGAAGATAATTGATAGTTATCTTGAGTTTTGGGAGCCAAGTCTCCCTAATTTTAAGCTATTGGTAGGTTCAGATGTTTAAGTAGAGAGGCCTAGGGCCTCACTAGGGTTGAATTTTTTCTGGTGTAAACTTTGCTCAAATTTCGAGCTTACTATTTTGTGACAGTTTTATGTAATCTTGCTATTTTTTTGTAATGAAGATGGAATATTTTTTGAGCTAGCATTGATAGAGGGTTGAAGCTCTTGGGTTATGGCCCAATCCAAGAAGCCAAGCTCCTCTTTACTTGTATTTTTATGCTTTACTTCAGTTTGTAGATTAGTTTGTTGTTAGATGTATTTCTCTTATGGTTAAGAATAGGTTGCTTTTGATGATTTAGTAACTTGCTTCCATTTATGCTTTCTGTAGCAGGTTAAGCAGTGATCAGAGAAGATTCAAAAGGCTAGCAACAGTTCCTTGGTCTCTCTTCCTCCCTTTGGGAACATGATTTGAGGCAAAGACTCTCTCGCTGACCCAAAAACATAGATTTTCCTCATTCCTAGGGACTTCTAGTGTTTGCAACTCTCTAGTAGGTTGATAGTCCAATTTTTCTTTGCTTTAGATCTTCTTTATCATGTTCACTTCCCGATTTTAAATATTCCTTTTGAATGCTTTCTTTTCTTACAACATTTCCCAACATTTCCTTCTATACATCATAGTTTAGGCCATTTTAATGCAAAACTTTGTTTTTCCTAGGATGCACTTATTTCATTGGTTGCTTGATTTTCTTGGTTGATTGTTAGTTTCTATGCAGCATATCTCTTCCAGAAGTAGGCCAGCTTACCAGAAATCACACCATCCATTTGATCCATGCCCTATAGGTCTCCCAAACCTCACCTCAATTCTGCCCTAGTTTCCTTCATTTTTCATAGAACTTCTTCCTCTCTCTTTGAGCAAACCCAATCATCTTTCTCTCTCCTGGTGATTCATAGTAGACCTTAGGCACCCTAAAACCTCATTCCAACCTTCATCCACATTTTCCACCCACTCTCACACCCTCAAAATAGTGAAAATTTCTCTTGGCCTCCTGTTGTAGACCTCCTATATTTTCCCTATTTTCCTCTTGTAGTTTTCGTGTGTCCTCCTATAGTTTTTCCTTTAGGATTTATTTTGAAGGCTGAGTGTGGAAAAAGCCTCCCGAAGGCCACCTAAGACCTCCTAGGACCCATCCACACCATCCTACATCCTCCCAATCTCCAAAACCGCCCTCTAATTCCACCTGTTGATTGCCACACTCACACACAATAAATTAGATGCATTTTAAATTCACAAAAAAACACATAAAAATCTAAAAATATGTTTTTTGCTTATTTACTTATAGAAGTAGCATGGTTAGATGTTGTTTACTTCCTTTAGTAGGTAATGGAATTTCTTTCATGGTTTTCATAGTGTTTCTGACAAAAGTAGAATCAGCTTGTTAATTAGGGTTACTAGGTTTTGCTTTACATTCCAACCTTTCTCCTTTCTGCAGTTAGAATAGCATCTGTAGAGTAATCTTTCCTTCCTTTCATCACACATAGAGCTTCTTCTGAAATCTATAGAAGTTGGCTTGATCTCCTAGTGATCTCGCACCGGTTGACCAAGTGACAACCTGCAGTGAGAACTAGTACTTGTGCATATAGCACCGATGCTTCCAAGTTTATTACGAACTACTGGGTTGATAAAAGTAAAGTTGGAAGCCTAGGAGTTTCAACATTCTCACTACAATACTTGCGCTCACCACTTTTTCGCGCCGTCACCGGGGAAGTGTCAGAGTATTGTGTGATTACTGCTTTCTTCTATTTCCTATTGCAACATTCTGCTAATAGTTTATTTCGGAAAAAGTCGACTAGTCATTTCTTTTCTTTCAGTTCTACATTTCGTTTCTTTCCTTTTCAATTTTGCAAATTTCCATTCAGCAAGTTCATTTCAGCTAGTTGCAATTTGTTTTGTTCAATCACAATTTCAGTTCCTGCAGGTACTTTCAGTGGGGAAAAATAAAGAAAAAACCAACCAAAAATATTTCCTTTCATGCCTCGTAGGAGTAGAGATAACTTAGGAAAATTGTTGCCCAACACCTCCACTGCTTCACACAGCCATCCTTCTCTCTTCTTCGGTGGATGCAATCAAGAAGAACCCTTAGGTGAACATCCATACATATTTGAAGAACCTATAGGGGAAGAAGAAGAAGAAAACATTCCTCTGGAGCTAATGAAAAAAAACAGAAATGCTAGGGGAAATGGAGAGAGAATAGAGGGTACCTTCCCCATTCGGGAGACCAATGGTGACACCAAAATGAAGAATATAAGTCCTTTAGCCCTACCTCACTTCCATGTTCTAACTACAGAAGATCCTGACACCTTCTTGTTCGAGTTTTCTGTCATCTGTTGAACTTATGACTATGCAGAAGACGAGCAAAAGTTGAAACTATTCCCTTCTACTCTCAAGGATGAAGCACTACGCTGGTTCATGGGATTACCTGGCAATAGTATCACAACTTGGGCTCAGAGGTAGCAGGGCTTTAACAATGAGTATCAAGATTATTGTAGGTTAAAAGATACTAAAGAAGAAATCTTCCGAATGACCATAAGAAGTGATGAGTCCCTGGAAGACGATGAAGAGAGGTTCCAACTCAGTTACAAAAGGGTTAGGTGTACACTCGACCTTGAGTCTCTGAAGTTGGTCCTGCTCAGGGGAATTCGGGAAGACCTTTTAGACACCCTCCATCTACTAGCCAGGGGAGACATCTACCAACTATCCTATGAGGACATAAAGACTGTTTTTAGAAACCATTCTAGAGTAGCTAGAAAGAAAGGTAGGGGGAGTCAACCCATAGCCAGTACCTCTTCTTCCAATTCATCCATTAAAGGTGAAAATGGAAACACGCTGGAAGACTTCAAGAGTGAGATGCTGCAGGATCTTTCCATGCAAATGGATACCTTACATATCAAAAGAAAACAAGAGGAAGTAGAGAGGGCTTTGGCCATTTTTTGCCCTAGATGCACTAGGAGGCATCCTAGGAATGAATGCCCATTGAACTCTATAGAGGTTTGTTCAGCCTGTGAAGAAGATCATTCTACAGATAAGTGCCCTTCCTTGCCCAGACTTAAGGCTATATACTAAGGGGCCGAAGGAGTCACTTATCAGATCTATTACATAAACCAAAGGAGGTAGCATGGACCTAGACCATACCAGTAGGGGATGCAAGGGACATCTCAGGCATACTACAACCCCAATCAAGTCACCTCCATACATTCTTGGGGCCCCCTTGCTCATCCTTCTTGGTCCACGCATCCTCCTTGGTCCTTCACATCTCAATATCATGCCCAACCAGCCACCCATTCATTTCAATCCTATGCTCAGCGACAACCTCAGTGGAATGCATCTCATCAGGGGTGGAGGCCCCAATACAACTCTCCTCCTACTCTTCTTCCTCCACCACCTACCCAACCACAACCGTTACCTTCTGCTCCACCAAGGCAACCCCAAACTCCTACCTAGTGAAATCCGAACCCAAACAATAGATAGGCTCAACAAGTGTATAGTGGGAAACCATCATACCCAACTTATGCTGTGGAGATTCAAGAAATTAACTTGCAATCCAAGAAAGTTCTCTCAGATAGCTAGCCTCCACCCAGGGAGGTTGAGGAAGATAAAGAGGAAAGTGAACCTAAAGCAAATCCACCCTTTCCTGAGAGACTATCCATGACAATCTAGCCTACCTCAGAAGAGACTGAACTCCTGGGAGAATTGAAACATTTATGTGTGAAGATACCACTTCTCCAAGCCATAAAAGATGTGCCTATCTACAATAGGTTGATCAAAGAGAAGTGCTTTAGGCATCCAGGAAGGCACAAGAGAGATGCCCCAACCATCAATGTCATAGGACAACTGTCTAACCTGATGTTGGGGCAGATAATCTGTCCAAAATATCTAGACCTTGGAAGCCCAGTAGTTGATGTCCACATCAATGGCACAATGGTCCCACATACCTTGATTTATCTAGGAGCTGCCATTAATGTGATGACAAAGGAAACAATGCTCAAACTTAACCTCCAAGGTTCCTTGAGGAAGACCACGACAGTGTTGCAGCTAGCAGACCGCTCTACAATGACCCCTGAGGGGATTGTGGAAGATGTGATGGTCTCCATTGATTCTTGGGAGTACCCTGCTAATTTCTTAGTTCTCCAACCAAAGGCAAAGCTCACGGGGTATCCTCTCATCCTGGGAAGACCCTGGTTGGCTATAGTCGATGCCTACATCAACTACCAAGCTAGGAACATGACCATAAAGAACGAGCACATGTCCAAGTAGTTAACCCTATATCCTCTTGCCCAACCCTTGCTAGAACATGATATACCTCTCTGGTTGGAGGAGGAGGATGAGGATGAAGTTTATTCTGCACCACTTTGTACATTAGAAATCGCCACGGGGAGAAACCACTAGATGAGGATGATATGATTGAAAATTTGATTCAAAATCCACCTCCTAGTGTATCACCATTAGAAGACATAGTAAGAGAAACCAAAACGAACCCCTCAACTGATCTCTGCGTGGCCGATCCCACTTCTCTCCGTGTTAAAAATATAGAGTTCGACCCAGAAAAAAAATTGAAAATCAATCCCTCCCTATCTACTTCCTAGGAGGAGGAGCTATGTAGCATATTGAGAAAACATCTAGATGCTTTCGCCTAGAGTTATAAGGAGATGAAGGGAGTGCACCCTTCAGTATGTACTCATCATATATATATCAAGGAAGATTGCAAGCCAGTTAAGCAGCCTCAAAGGAGGATGAACCCAACACTTAAAGATATTGTTAAGGAAGAACTACAGAAATTGCTTGATGCAGGATTCATCTATCCCATCTCTGATAATGAATGGGTCTCTCCTTTGGTGCTAGTGCCAAAGAAAAATGGTAAGTGGAGAATCTGTGTCGACTATCAGGAATTGAACAAAGCCACTAAAAAGGACCATTTTCCTTTACCTTTCATAGATCAAGTGTTAGACGGTCTAGCAGGGAAAATGTTTTTCTCCTTCCTAGATGGGTTTAGTGGGTACAATCAGATTCAAATCAGCCCAAAAGACCAAGATAAGACCACTTTCACTTGTCCTTGGGGCACCTTTGCATACCGGGTCCTTCCTTTTGGTTTGTGCAATGCTCCAGCCACTTTCCAAAGAGAAGTATTGAGTATATTTTCTGAACTGGTTGATGATGCAGTAGAAATACACATGGATGATTCTACTCCTTATGGCTTTGGCTTTTAGGAAGCTTTATCTAACCTAGGAAAAGTTCTAGATAAGTGTATTGAGATGAGCCTGTCCCTCAGTCCAGAAAAAAGTGAATTTTTGATGTCTGAAGGGACTGTGCTAAGTCATGTAATATCTCAAGAAGGACTGCAGGTGGACCCCAACAAAATTGCCATCATCCAAAGGGTCCCACCTCCTCAAAAGGTGAGAGATGTCAGAAGTTTCCTAGGCTTAGCTGGATATTACAAGAGATTCATTAAAGACTTCAGCAAGCTAGCCTCTCCTTTGTTTTGCCTCCTAGGCAAAGATGTTGAGTTCATATGGTCGGAAAACTGTTAAGAAGCCCTAGATACCTTGAAGACAAAGCTAGTGACTGCCCCAAATCTCAGAGGCCCAAACTAGCCCTACCCTTTCACATTCACACAGATGCCTCAAACAAATAAATAGGAGCATCTTTAGGACAAATTGATGAAAAGTTACCTTATGCCATATACTTTATAAGAAAAAACTTGTCAAAGGCAAAGTTAAACTATACAGTGACCGAGAAGGAACTCCTAGTTGTCGTACATTCCTTAAACGAATTCAGAAATTATATCACAGGCTATCAAACCTTTGTGCACACTGATCATGCTGCAATTAGATATTTAATGAGAAAACCAGATGCAAATTCTTGCATTATTAGATGGTTTCGTTTACTGCAGTAGTTTGATCTGACCATTATTGATAAGATTGGTAAAGAGAATGTTGTTGCTGACTTTTTGTCTAGATTAAATTTTCCTGCAGGTGAAGAAGGAATGGTGGATGACCAAATGTTAGATGAAAACCTATTTTCTATATCAATACTCTCTCCATGGTTTGCTGATATAGAAAACTACTTGGTTTCAGCACAGTTCCCACCATACCTATCCTTAAAAGAGAAGAGCAAGATAGTAAGGAAAAGCGCCCCTTTCACCTGGATTGGAGGCAATTTCTTCAAACTTGGCCCAGATTAGATCTTGAGAAGATGTGTCAGGGAGGAGGAAGTCTTTGACATCCTCATGACCTATCATGATGGGCCTTGTAGAGGTCATTTTGCAGCAAAAAGAACCGCCTTCAAAATATTACAAGCAGGCTACTACTGGGCCACTCTTCATCAGGATGTGAGGAGATACACGAGCCAGTGTGATCAGTGTCATAGGATGGGGAAATCCACTCCAAAGGGTGAAATTCCCATGAAACATTAAGTGACCTTTGAGCCATTTGAGAAGTGGGGCATGGACTTTGTGGGGCCTATCAACCCTCCTTCAAAATAGAAGTAGTAAATCATTATGTGCACTGACTACCTGGAAAAGTGGGCAGAGACAAAAGCAATCAAAGTAGCAACAAAAGAAAAAGTAGTTGAGTTTTTGAGGGAAAACATGTTCTACAAGTTTGGGTATCTAAGAGAGCTGGTCACAAACCAAGGCAGTCAGTTCAATTCCAACCTGATTGAATACCTGCTCACACATCATAAGATCAAGCACAGGACTTCCACCCCTTCCATCCACAAGCCAATGGGCAAGTGGAGGTCAATAAATAGAGCATTGGAAGGGATCCTAACCAAGGTAGTGAGAAGCAGTAGAAAAGAATGGGTAGACAGATTAGTTGAGCCACTTGGGCCTACAACACAACATGGAAGACCACCACCGGGTTCACATCCTATGAACTAGTCTATGGGAAGAAGGCTTTGTTGTCAATAGAGTTTGAATTCAATACCCTAAGGATGGCAGATCAACTGGACCTAGACCTAAGCCATGCATAAAAGGAGAGATTAATTTAGCTCAATGGATTGGATGAGTATAGATTGCAAGCCCTTCTCCATACAGAGGTAGTTTTGCTTCAGAGAAAGATATGGCATGACAAAAATATCAGGGAGATGCAATTCCAAGAGGGATATTGGGCACTACTCTATGATTCAAGATACAAGGATTTCAAAGGCAAGCTGAGGACAAGATGGTTGGGACCATACACTGTGGAGAAATGTAATGAAAATGGTTCAGTTCTGATCAGAACCATTGATGAGGAAGCCATCCCCATGCTTGTCAATGGAAAACGGTTGAAAGTCTACAAGAAACCCCTCTCCAAGTGAGAGTTTATTGAAGATTTGAATAAAACAGTGGTGGTAGTAGATCATGTCTTAGCTTCCACTTCACCAACTCACTGAAAAAAAAAGAAGAGAAAAAATAAGGACTCAAGTGAAAACCTCCATGAGGCGCTTGAGTCCCATCATTTGGTTGAAAACCTCTTCTGAGGTGGCCTAGTGATGTAAAAAAAAAAACAAAAAAAAAGGGAAAAGAATAAGATACTTGGGTGAAAACCTCCCTTGGAGGCACCTAGGGTAGGAAATTAAGGTGAAAACCTCTATGAGGCACCCTAGTTGTTTTCAAAAAAAAGAAAAGAGAGAAAGAAAAAATGAATTTTGATTGCATTGCAGGTTTACAGGAGGACTACAGGGAGCAAAAGAGGGTGCCAAGGGGACCTTGACATTCATACCAGCATCCATCTCATCTTCTCCACACCTTCCTCCATCATTTTTGGCATCTCTTTCACCCCACTGTACCTTTTTCTTCCAAAACTGTGTTTTCTACAGGAGGCTCTATGTCTTCTACAGGAGGCTCCTGTAGGAATTACAGAGAGCCAAAATTGTTTATAGGAGGAAGTTTGAGGGACAAGAAAAGCTTCATGAGGAACCTATAATACCTATTACCATATTCAAACCTCCTTTCCATCATTTCCAAGCCTGCATCACACTCCAAGCATCATTATTATTTTTTCCCCGTCTAGGAAAAAAACATAGAAAAACATTTTTTCAGTTTTTGAAAAAAAAACAAAAATAAAAGGAGGAAAAGGCACCATTAACCTTACCTTAAGCTTACCTACTATCCCTCCATCATTCATCTCCACCTATGGCATCATTCTCGAGCTCCAACCACAGGGAAAAAGTTGAAGTTTCAAGGAGAGAAGCAGCTACAGGAGCTCCTGTAGGAATTCTTGTAGCAGCTGATCCCATAGAAGTCCAGCACCAATAACAAGAGAGTGCACATCTATAGGTTGAAAAGGAACATGCAAATCAGCTCCAGCAAAATAAGAACTTGCAAAAACACACAACAACACATCAATAAGTAGAGACAACATGCATGAGGGAAAATGAAGGCATGCAGTAGAGGAAGCCACAACACCTCACAGTTGATGGCAGCAAATACACTCAGATCACAGGTAAGTAGCTAAGTCATTCCTCTATCTGCATTTGTGTAATTAGAAATCATATGAAGGAAAAGATATGGGTTAAATCGAAAGGTGGCTAGTTAACTTGGCCACCTTCATTTAGTTGACTCCACTTAACCGAGATGTCACCCACACGTGCGCACAATCAACTCAAGAAAAATATGTGAAGGGCAGGTAGTGGGAGGAAGAGTTAACTCCGATGCCATAATGAGGGGATGATTACGAGGGGAGGTCATGATGACCAAGTAGGTGGGGACCAACAGTCCTAATCTGGGCAACGTACACCTTGCCATCTCAACACTCATCACCGAAAACAACCATAAAAAGTAATGAGCACTCCTCCCCACACATCCTCACCACCTTTTCTTCAGTTTCTCCTCATAACTCAGCCACACAATAGTCTTCTTATGCCCCCACAGCCTCGTATCCACCATCCTCTATCGATTTCAACCATATTTTTGCTCTTGGTATTTTCTATAGGAGCACCTATAGGAAATCTACAGGAGGGACATCGAGCTTCTACAGGAGGGGCAGTGAGTGATTTTGAAGGGAGGAGACATGATTTTTGGCATTAATTTCAGTCTGAAGAGGTAGGTTTCATGAATGCCCTCTATTGAATATCAAAATATGAAAGAATTGGTCTCAAATTGAAGATGAAATGAGTCTTTAAGAGGGTAAAAAAAAAATAAAAAAAATACAGTCCCCTCTGTTTTTCTATTTCACTCAAAATTATTTGTCTCCACCTCCATATTTGTTTTTTCAAAGAAGTACAGGTAGTATGACAGGGGGGTTTATGAGAAAAGAGCCCACTAACTCCACTAGACTCCATGCACATCCTCAAGTGGTGGAAATATTTACAAGGGCAAACTGGATGAATTTCTTTGAGAAGTTTAGAGGGTTTGATGATGAAATTGCCCATGAATTTGCTCTCTCTTTGGTCCCTCACACAAGAACTCATGCTACTGTAACCATTAGAGGCCTCTCCATTGAAATAACCCCTGAATTCATCAGTAGGGTCACTACCCTTCCTCTTGGGCTGCCTTGGAGTAAAGATGAGAAACCAATTGGCCAAGTTGCCAAGAGGAAAATTTTCCAAGATAATGAAACCCCCGTTGAAGACAAAAATGGAATTAGGAGGGCTAGTATACCATATCCCTGGGATAAGGTTAGCTACCAACTGATCAAATACATTTCTTGTGAGGGGAGGCACAACATTGTTTCTGGATATTATTTTAGAATCCTCCAAGATTTGAGATATGGCATGAATACCCCAGCACATCAGAAGCTCAGTGTCCCTTACTTTCTCCTTCAGTCCCTCATTGACTCCAGCACCAAGGTACAAGCAGGAAATTTACAGCAGCTAGCTAACCATGGCCTAATCAAGATCTTAGTAGAAGAAGCCCTCCATACCCTTACAATCCCTATAGCATGGGAAGTTTTCAGAAATATGACAGATGAGGATGACATCAAGGCATTAACCTATGATGTCAGTCCTGTTGTTAGTGAGGAGGGAGAACATCAATGAGAAGAAGATGAAGGTAGTGGTGGCATAGCAAAGCAAGAGAGGGAGGAGGAAAGGAAAGAAAGAGATGAGGAGAGAGTTGAAGGGACAAAGCAGGAGATGGAAAAAGGGACAGAAGAAGGAGAGAAGGAGGCAGAGAGGGCAGAGCAAAGAGAAGAGTCCCCTGAAACTTGGGAAAGAGAAGCAGCAACTGCCCTCACTGCCCTCAGCACACCAGTCAAGTAGAAGCAGAAGAGGAAAAGAAAAAGCTCCATGTATTTTAAGACAAGGAAGAGTACAAGAATTAAAAAAGGAAAGCCTCAACCCTCATCAAAGACCCCCATTAACATTGAAGATTCACCATCTGCCAAGGTGAAAGAATCTCCTTCCAAGACACCCATAAACTATGAAAGGGGGACTCCAAGATCTTCTACATGGAAGCGAAAGGCAATACTACAAGACCCCAAACCAGACCTATAGGAGGCTCAAACAGTCCTACAGGAGACATTGTCAAAACCACAGGAGACACAAAAACTTATGGGAAAATATAGGAGGAGAACCACAGGTGAAAGAAGAAGCACAAGAGCTACAAGAACCTGACCCCCAGCCTAATCTTGACTCCTATTACAGACTACTTGAGGGAGGCAAGATAATCCCACAGAAATTTGCAATTCCACTATTTTCGAATTGGAAAAAGAAAGAGTGAGAACGCATAGGTGGATGCAGATAGCCATGTCCAAAGGAGTTGAGGATATTGGCCACACGGAAAACAAACTCAGGGAAATGGGCAGGGAATTGAGTGCTCTCAGAAACAGAGAAGCCAGTACAAGAAGCCACCTTGAGAATGAGAATGAATTACTAAGGAGGTAGCTGCAGGACAAAGAGACTCATTTGGCATACACGGCTAGCTTATCGATGGAAGCATTACAATGTAGAACACCAGCCAAATCTTATGGCCTCTATCTAAAGGACCAATGGATTCAATTCCAAATAAAAATTTTGGCACAAAGAGGAACAATGCCTTTCTAAGACTACAAGAAGTTCATGGATTTTTGTGAATAAAGTAGCTTTGAGGACAAAGAAAATATGGCAGAGCTCTATCTACACAACATGCCCTCATAGACCTAATTGTGTGGGACCCCAATGCCAAGCTAGGGGATCTGCAATTAATGGCCATGGCATCATGGATTAACCATGAAGAATTGAGGGCAGAAAAAATGAAAGATTGTTTATAAAAGATCATAATGAACCATTGATGATAAGAGCTGAGCCATCAGATCCTATGGCACTCATCAGCACACGCAACCTACTTGCCAATGACCCTCAGATTGCCCCTAAATACCTAGCCAATCAGGAACAAGCCATTGCACACTTTGAAGATATGTTTAGGATACTTGGAGAGGACTGTGTGCATGCATGCATGAGAAGATGGAACACCCTACCCCACATCTTGTAGATCAGGGAATACCATTCCCCTATGAGGCTGAAGGAGGCATTGAAAAGAGTGCCAATGTACAAGCGCTCCATGCAAAGGTTGAAGGTCAATTGGATTGGTCTCAAACTGAGTCCTCCACTCCTATTAGGCATGCTGGAAGGTAGAAGAGAAGAAGAAGAGAAGGAGCAATGGAAGGACATAGACATAAAGGCAGGATTTTATGGAGAACATGAGCAGACCACATCAGAATCTTGGGATGCTAGGGAGGCCACGAGGGCCATAAAAAACGAAGAGATTGACTAGGTTGCTAAGAGGATGAGTAACACCTTCAGTAGGGGGGTGATGATGAGCCTCATAAATGGGTAATTATATGGGCTCATTTTACCTCCTAACCTAGTCAGATCAACCATTCTCTTAGCTTATTGTATGATTTTCTGATTATATTTATGCTTATAGGGTGAGTTGAGTTAGTTATTATGCCATGTGGTCTAACATGTATTTAATGCAGATTATTGATGGATTTTGACGACAAAGTGAAGGATCTAGTGGTCAAACTACATCAATAACTCGAAGTAGATAGAGGAGAGGACTTATAGGAGGGAATCCCCCTCATTTATTGCTCCTCACTTCGAATTCCCATTCATTCAGCTCAGAGTAGAAGCAGTCGAATCATGCACTAGAAGGCAACTGAGCAAGTGGAAGATGATTGATAGTTATCTCGAGTTTTTGGAGCCAAGCCTCCCTGATTTTAAGGAAGCTATTGGTAGCTTCAGATGTATAAGTAGAGAGGCCTAGGGCCTAACTAGGGTCGACTTTTTGCTGGTGTAAACTCACTCAAATTTCGAGCTTACTATTTTGTGATAGTTTTATGTAATCTTGCTATTTTTTGATAATGAAGATGGAATCCTTTTTGAGCTAGCACTGAGTTACCTCAGAGGGCTGAAGATCTTGGGTAAGGTCCCAATCCAAGCAGCCAAGCTCCTTTACTTGTATTTGTATGCTTTACTTCAGTTTGTAGATTAGTTTGTTGTTAGATGTATTTCTCTTATGGTTAAGAATAGGTCGTTTTTGATGATTTAATAGCTTGCTTCCATTTATGCTTTCTGTAGCAGGTTAAGTAGTGATCATAGAAGATTCAAAAGGCTAGAAACAGTGCCTTGGCCTCTCTTCCTCCCTCTGAGACCATGATTTGAGGCAAAGACTCTCTTGCTGCCCCAAAAGCACAGATTTTCCTCATTCCTAGGACTTCTAGTGGTTGTAGCTCTCTAGTAGGTTGATAGTCCAAATTTGCTTTGCTTTAGATCTTCTTTATCATGTTCACTTCCTGATTTTCAATAGTCCTTTTGCATGCTTTCCTTTCTTACAACATTTCCTAGCATTTCCTTCTATACATCATAGTTTAGGCCATTTTAATGCAAAACTCAGTTTTTCGTAGGATGCACTTATTTCATTGGTTGCTTGATTTTATTGGTTGACTGTCAGTTTATATTCAGCAGATCTCTTCTAGCAGTAGGCCAGCTTGCCAAAAATCACACCATCCATCTGATCCATGTCCTATAGGTCTCCCAAACCTCACCTCAATTCTGCCCTAGTTTCCTTTACTTTTCATAGAATTTCTTCCTCTCTCTTTGAGCAAATCCAATCATCTTTCTCTCTCCTGGTGATTCATGGTAGACCTTAGGAACCCTAACACCTCATTCCAACCTTCAACCACCTTTTCCACCCACTCTCACACCCTCAAAACAATGAAACTTACTCTCGGCCTCCTCCTGTAGGCCTCCTGTAGTTTCCGTGTTTTCCTCCTATAGTTTTTTCCTGTAGGCTTTCTTTTGAAGGCCGAGTGTGGGAAAAGCCTCCAGAAGGCCACCTAAGACCTCCTAGGACCCATCCACACTATCCTACGTCCTCCCAAGCTCCAAAACCTCCCTCTAATGCCACCTATTCGCTGCCACACTCACACACAATAAATTATATGCATGTTAAATTCACATAAAAGCACATAAAAATCCAAAAATATGTTTTTGGCTTATTTACTCAGAAGTAGCATGGTTAGATGTTGTTTACTTCCTTTAGTAGGTAGTGGCATTTCTTTCATGGTTTTCATAGTGTTTCTGGCAAAAGTAGAATCAACTTGTTAATTAGGGTTACTAGGTTTTGCTTTACATTCCAGCCTTTCTCCTTTTTGCAGTTAGAATAACATCTGTAGAGTAATCTTTCCTTCCTTTCATCACACATAGAGCTTCTTCTGAAATCTATAGAAGTTGGCTTGAGCTCCTAGTGATCTTGCACCGGCTGACCAAGTGACAACCTGTAGTGAGAACTAGTACTTGTGCATATAGCACCGACGCTTCCAAGTTTGTTACGAACTACCAGGTTGATAAAAGTAAAGTTGGCAGCCCAAGAGTTGTAGCATTCTTGCTGCAATACTGGCGCTCACCAGTTTAGTGAATTTTGGCGGGTCCAACCTAACAACTCCGTGACTATTCCGCATGTGATTGCAAAAAAAGGCACGACTATGGTTATGGAAGGTGGTTCCAACATACCAAACTCCAAACATTTAACATGTGTCTAGTTCCTCCGTATGTTAAGGTCGATTAGCACTAACTCCACGGTCTTCGTGTTAATTGCGGGATTTATGTTAACTAATCTAATTTTAAAATTAATTAAGCACAATTTAAAACTAGTTAACTCCGAGTTTAGTTTGGTGGAATTTGCCCCCAAATTCGGGCTTGCCTCTGAATTTAGCACGCTCACTGGAGTCATTCCAGATTTAGCGAAGCTTTTCTAGGAAAATATTGTTTGAGTCATAGGGAAGTCAATTTTTGACCAAATTGAGCTCAAGAAGAGGTGTTATTGGCTAATTTGGAAATTCTGAACACATTGGTGCATGTATCAGGAGCCTTGGAGCTTTGTTAAACAACATTTTTCCACATTGAGCTAATACAAAGGCCCAAGCCATAGAACCTGGACCAAGGAGATGTAGCCCAAGAGGCGTGAACTCCTTCATCAAAACATTGTGTTAAAATGTCTCTTTGATGGTTTGTTTTACTTTGAATGTTTGTTGTTCAATATTTTGTTTTTGAAGCTATTTTGCTCATGAATGTCATGTTAAATTTATGGAAATTTACCTGATTGTATGCACAAACATCTAAGGAAACCCCAATACAAGAAGCAACAAGAAAGCACATGTTATAAATCTGTAATTTTTATTAGTACAACAAAACTAATCATTTAAAAACATATCACCATCTAGGTCCAATCCAAGAGAAAACCACATCAAACTGTCATAGTCACGGTTATGAAGAAAAGTCATACATCACAGATACACTTCCATACATTGGAGTGTCATTACCATATCAAGGTCACTATCACTGTCATCATCAAAGTGACTTCCATGTCAACTATTATACATATAAATCAGTGTCACATATAGAGAGCATTGTCAAATATAGAGAATATCACTATCTTATCCATATAGGGCATTAACATATCAAGGTTACTTCCATACAAGGTTATTCTTGCCACATCATAGGTTAATTCATCATCACAAGTATTACTTCCAACAAATAAATTACTGAGTCATATCATATCTTGATTACCATACACGTTATTGTTGATATGCCAAAGGTATGAAAGTCATAGAGTTGAGTGCGAGCCACATATCAAGAGTTTCTACGATAGATGTGTGCTACAGAACTAGATAAATGAGCCATATAAAATTGAGTTACATAGATAAGATAATGCGAGCCATAATGAAATTTTGTGGACCTTGTACAATGTGAGCCACAATGATATGTTTGTTGTGAGCATGTACGAGGTACAAACAACATATGCAAGCCACACATAATCTAAGTGAGTCACTGTGAGCATATACAAACCTATTTGAGTATATATGAGCCACCATGAGGAGCCATCAAAACACTCTAATGACATTGTGAGCCACAAAGTAAATAAATCATTGTAATAGAGTATGAAAATCATTGTAATTATAATGTGAGCCACATAATCATCAAGCCATTGTAAAATTGCATGCCATAGAGAATTTGATTTGAGCCATTCTATAAATCCACTGTATTGAGCCACCATAGAGAGCCATTGTGATAGATGAACCATAGAACAATGTAGTAAAAAAATGCAATGCCATAGTAAAAATATATCGATGCCACCATGCGTAGGGTATAACAATGTGATGCCAATATAGCGATGCCACCATAGAAATATAGCAATGCATTTGTGAGAATATAGTGATTCCTCTATAAGAATACAACAATGCCTCCATTCATAGGGATCATGGAATTATAGTGAGTGAGCCAATGTAATATAACGAACCATAAAAAAAATATCAAGCCATAAAGGTATGTGAGCCATAGTGATTAGGGAGCCAGAAAGAAATTGTGGGCCATAGTAAATATGTGATCCAGAGAGAATTGGATATGCTAGCCATTGAGCATATTTCAAATGATCCATACAAAAATATTATTATATAAACATTTGATGGGCAAAAGGAATCTTCCAATAGTGGAGTAAACTCAACCTTTCCAACGTAACCTTTTATAATTTTTACTTTGATTATATTTATCAATCACTTGATGATTGGTTTCCCAAGAATTTTCATGACATATAATAATACTAATAATTTTTTACCCAATTTCAAATTTTCTCTTTTGTCTAATTTGAATTCTTCTTAGGGAAATATGGGCTTCCCTTTGGTTAGTTTGGTTTCTCCTTGGGGAAGTAGGGTTTCTCATGGGAAATTCGTCCATTGGCTGCCACAATTTTCAACATCAAGGAATAACCTAGCATGTATAAAATGGAAGATGTTTTCTTATGGAATGTTAGAGAAGTATAAATCTCAAAAATAATTATAAAAGTAATATGAATAATGAACTTTAGAATTGGTTGAAACATGTTCTTGGGAGGAGATCCTGAAGAAAAGCATATTTAATCGATAAAAAAGAATGATCACTGGAGAAAAAAATAATAACTACCACTACTACAAAATAGACTTTTGGGGGGGTCATAATCTTCCTCCAAAGTGGGAATTAGAATTGCTTTTAGCATTAGGGGTAGGTTTTTAACCCCACCCCCACAAAAAAAACATCACCTCTAAAAGTCAATCCTTTTAGCTTTTTAGAGATATGAACTACCCCCCAATGTGGCTTTTTGGAGCAGTTCCAACCACTGGTAATTTTTTAAGAGATATGAATTGCCCCCATATGTGGCTTTCTAGGGTGGTTCCAACCACCCCCAAAAGTTTCCTTTTGGGGGCGATTTCAAAATGCCCCCAAAAAGCCACTTTTGGGGATGATTGCAAAATGCCCCCAAAAAGCCACTTTTGGGGGGGAGTTTGGAAACCGCCCTCCCCTCCCCTCTCCCCCAAAAAATCACTTGTAAAAGTCAAGAATTTTAGGGAAGGTTTTTGAAGAGATAGCTAATGAGCCTCAGTAGTGTAGCAAGAATGCTGCAACTCCTAGGGCTACCAACTTTATTTTATCAACTTGAGGTTTCATACAAACTTGGAGGTGACAGTGCTATATACACAACATATGCATCATTCTACTCATGTCACTTCTCAACTGGGGCACTTGACCATTAGGGTTCCAGACTAGTCCTCTATTGAACTAAAGGGAGTTTGACTACTGACAGTGAATGTAAATCTATTTCTAGTGTAGGAAAAGTAAATGCTTGTTTATTTAGAAAATGAAAGATACCCAATGGTAAATGCTATGAAATTCCATAAATCATCTAGCTATGAAATGACACAAATTACTTGCAAAAAGGAAACTATGCTAATATTGTAATTGATCATCTAGCTATCAGGACTGCTTGAAAATAGAAATTTACTTTATCATTTTAGAATTCAAACATGCATGCATTAACTATCTCATTCACATTTGCAGAAAAAGTCTTAATTGATAACTTCAGAAATCTAAAGGCTAATGTTATATGATCTTGTAGGAGGGAAAGAAATGGGAAATCTGGTCTAGGTGTCTGGTCAAGGAGTCCAAGCTGAGGAGCTAACCTACTCCTATACTAGGCTATCCTATCATTTTAGGTCAAAACAAGGTCAAAATAGGCTGCTACAGGTTTGCTATAGGAAACTACTACATGATGTCCTGATCTGCTACAGGATGTCCCGAACTGCTACAGGAAGATAGATGAGAGGTTTTTGAGGGTTATGATAGTGAGATGAGGTGTTGGAGGGGTGCATGAAAGTTGTAGAAGGTGTAGGGAAGGTGAAAAATTCCCAAGTCCAAGACCAGCACCCCAAGGAGGTCGAATTTTCCTAAGGTAGCTTGCTCGTGGTGGCTAGAAAACAAAGGTTTGGATTATGGGTTGGTATGCCTCGACAAGAGGTGGAGAAGACCTAGGTGAAGTTGGTTGGAGGAATCCCTTCCTGTAGATCAACAATCCATGCAATAAAACATGTTTCCCTTTTCATTTATAAATCATTACATGTCCACATGGAAAATATGAGTTCAATTTGAGAAAGTTGATTTATCGATTGTTAAGGACTAGATCTATGAAATGGATTGCATTTTAATCTATAGAAACCTTAAGAAAGAAATATAAGAATTGCAAATTCTTCCAAGAAATCATAAAAAATTATCTAGCTAAGGATGAAACTCAATTTATGCAATAAACAAAAGATAACTCTATTTTTGGGGCTGTGAGAGTGGGGTCCTCTAATCATAATCCCATGAGGGAAATGAGATAGGGGCCACTGTTACAAGATTTTATGGTCTAATTTCCTTCACTAAACTACAACACTAATTTACCTCTTCAAACTAATGGAAACACAGTTAAGCAACAATTCAAATAACCTCCTAAGCTAAAAAAAAATAAAAATTCAGCAACTGACTAGCATTCTAAGCTAAGAATACAACTACAAAAGTGGAACTTTGGATGCTAGGGTTAGGCCCTAACCCAAAAGATTGAACCCTCTGAGTTAACTTAGTGCTAGATCAAAATAGAATTTCTCATTATCATAAAAGTGTCAAGGACATCATAACAATAACAGTAAAAATGTTTTAGCTCAAAATGGCCTCTTGGTTACAACAAAAAATTGAATCTTAATGAGTCCCTTGGCTCTCTTATTTATACAAAAATAAAGCTACCAAAAATTCCCTATAAAATAGGGATACTTGGCTCCCTAACTCAAGAATAACTCTTCCTTGACTGTCACTGGCTTGGCTACTAATGAAATCGGTTTGCTTGGCTACAAGTGACACCGAGCTGATGAGATAGAGTGGAGGAATATTTGAATGATTAGACGATGATTTTCGGAGTTAAGGAGGGAGACAAACTCATAAAATCTCTCTTACTCACCTACTCTGAATTCCTGCACTTAAGTCAACCCAAAACTACTTCAATTCCTGCATTTAACACACATTAGACCACATGACATAGTAACTCACGTTTACTGTTCTCTCTAAGAAAAATATAACAAAATATGTAAATAAATGTGAGAAAAGTAAATTTAATATGCTGGAGAGTGGCATTGTGACCCATATAGTTCACCTATTGATGAGCCTTGTCATTACCCCCCTACTGAAATTATTGCTAATCCTCTGAGAAACCTAGTCATTTATATCCATATCTTTCATAGCCCTCGTGGCCTCTCTGACATCCTAGGCTTCTATCAATGGTGTCTCTTCTTAAGGATAGAACCCTGTATTTTTCTCTATCTCTTCCCATTGCTTTCTTTCCTCTTCTTCCTTCCTACCTTCCAACAAACCCAACAACAAATGTGGACTGAGCTTTAGTCCAATCCAATTGATCTTCAATCTTTACATGGCCTTCTTAAACAGGGGTGTCCTTTCCAATGCATTTCTTAATCTCTCAGGAGAGTGTACTCCCTGATCCGGAGACTATGTGGCAGTTTATTCCATATCCTTTGGCATGCTTATTGTCTCTCAGTCCACAATACTATTAAAGTGTTCTCAAAATGGGAGATGGCTTGTTCTTTGGTGTCCAGGTATCTTGCTGCAAGTTGAGCATCATTGGAAATGATGTTGTGTTTACTAATAATAGCCATGGAATTTATATTTTCTACTTTGATGTATAGGGGATCTATTTCCTCCTTTTTTACTATTCTCTTCACCTCCTCAACCCTGGCCTCCTCATGAATCCATGATGCAAGGGCCATTAGCTACAAGTCCCCCAACTTTGCATTGGGATCCCACACATTCAAGTTTGTGAAGACAAGGTTGTGTAGGTATAATTCATATAATTTGGCCTTGTCTTCAAGGGTGATCTTGTCACATAGCTCGATGAATTTCCTATAATATTGGAATGGCATGATCCCCTGTTGTGCCAATGTCTTAATTTGAAACTACATGGATTGATCTTTGAGGTATATTGCATATGATTTAGATGGAAGCCTCCATTGAAGTGCCTCTAGGGAGAGGCTTGCCATGGTGGCTCATTGGCTCTCCTTCTCTTGCAACTTCCACCACAGCCATATGTTTTCTACCTACAACTATGTTCTCATGGTGCTCTCTCTATCTCTTATTTCACTCAACTCCCTTCCCATCTCTCGGATTTTTTCTTCCATATGTCCCACATATTCTACTTTCTTTGACTTAGTAATTTTCATCCATTGATGTGTCCTTCCTCTTTCTTTTTCAAGTTCAAAGAATAGAGGGATTGCAAATTTCTGCGGTATCACTCTGCTGTAGGTTTTAACCCCATACAAAAATTACCTGCATATGAATTCTAAAACACAAAAAATAAACAATGCGAGAGCATAACACATAAAACACATATACACAGAGATTTCCCCTGGATCCCAAAACCGGGACTACCAGCTTGATTTTTCATTATGTTCCTTTCAATTTTATAATACATATTTATACATGCCGAAGCATCCAATAACATGGACCGAAAACCGTCGCGTCCAATACCATGTACCGAAAACCATCGCGTCCAAAAAACCATGTGCGAAAATCATGCACAAAACCATAGGTGGGTCCGCCCATCCTAACATAGAGTCCAAAACCAAATTTTTCTGGGGCACTGCCCCAGACCCCATAAAGTGGGGTTACGGGTATGCCTCAAACCCCTTGTGACCTCCCCCCCTCTAACCCCCAGTTAACTATGTGGGTTAGTCGTGGAAAGAATATAACACAACCCAACATCTACATCCCTCAATAAACTTGTAGTAGGAGCTTAGATTTGGCTATGGGATAGGCTTGTGCAACTTTGGAAAATCCCCCTCAAATGTCTTTGGAGAAGCTGCCACCTCCTGTACCTGTGGTGTGCTTCCTTACCTGCTTTCTTCCCCTACTGCTCTTACTGTGGCTCTTTTTGTCTTTCCTATAGTGCTGCTAGTGTTTACTATAGCACTATTTGGGGATCATGTAGTAGGCCTTTTCCTTTCTGTTGGAGGGTTACAGGTAACTTGTTTATATTATAGCATGTTGACCTAGTGATAGGCTTCTTGACATAGGTGATGGTAGCCTTTGGGGTTGCCTCTGGTTATGTGATTTTCTCAACTTTCATACCCATGGAATCTAGCTCCTCCTACTTGCTTGGTGATTCTTCAATTATGATGGGGGTTTTTGTTGGTGTTTATGGCTTCCTCTACTTAATCCTAGTGCTTCTTCTTGTTTTGAAATATAATGGGGTTTGCCTCTACCTTTTCCTCTTAGACTTGATGGGTGTGCTCAAGGCAACCGAGGCAGTAGCTTCCTCTATTTCAGTGGGTTCAGGAGACAATATTAGGGATATCTCCTCTTCTTCAAGTGAAATATTTTTCTTATGGTTGGTCTCTTCCTTCTACTCCTCCTCTCCTTATTTATTTTCTTCTTCCTCCTCTTCTTTTTCTTCTTCCTTTGTTTTTTTTGCCTCTGCTTCTTCTTCTCCTTCCTCTTCCTCATCTTCCTCTTCAACACTAGAGGTTGGGGTCCCACCATGTTCAAGAGCTTAGGTTTCAAGGAAGGCTTCTTTATCCATGTCCCTAAATGTGGACCAGAGAACAATAATTCTCAATTGGGTTAAGGCATCTTCCATTATTAGCTTAATGGGACCATGGTGTGCTAACTGCTGGTGTTTCCCTTCTTTCACCTTCTCATTGATGTCTATAATGGACTATAAAAGGAAATAAGGCACACTGAGCCTTTGGTTTATGGGTACTCTATCTCTGAATGTCAATTCATGGAGGAGTCTGAATTGGTAGCCATACAATACACTTAGTCTCCCTTCACAAGAAATCTACTTAAGGATGTAATAGCTCACCTCATCCCATGGATAGGAAAGGATCTCCCTTCTAACCCCATTTTTGTCTTCAATTGGATTTTCATCATTTAGGAAGGAAAATTTCTTACCAGAGGTGCTACTCACCTTGTCCTCCTTTCTCCATTGAAACCCTAGAGGAAGTGTTGTCACTATGTTGATCACATCATGGTTGATGGTAATGGACAACCCTCTCACCATGGTGGTAGCACTTATTCTTTCTTGAGGGTTTAGTTCCATCGAAAAATCATATGTTATATAATCATCATATCCATTTAGAAACTTAAAGAAGCCTAATGTGTGATGCCTCTTGAAGATATCTACCACAGGGGGATGAAGGTGAATTCTTGATGTATCTGTGGGTTCTCTTCTATTGAATCCCCCTCCATTTTCTTCTCTATTTTAGCTCAGTGCAAGAGGTTTTGTAGGATAGCTTCAATATGGATTTCAAGGTGGCTGAGAGCTTAACTTTCTTAGGGGATGATTGTAGTTTATACAATTTCTTATAACCCCAAAATTTTTCTTATATCACCCCAAACTGTGTATAATTCCCAAGTTGATTGTAATTACTAAAAGAGTGCAAAGTTTATTAATATGGGAAAAGGAGATATGGGCCACTTACTTTTCAATGTAATGATTGGGATTATGCCAATTAATAACCAAGTTGACCCTAGGCACCCCCTTGCAGACTTCCTGTGGAATCCCAGTGCTTCCTATAGCTTCCTATACATTTCTGAGTTTCTTGTAGCCATTTCCTGTAGTTTTCTCCTGTAGGATGGCCACAACAAGGTCTGACTTTTCAATGGCTTCCTGAGCTTGTTCCTATCTCTTTTATCTCAAAATGAGAAAGAATTGCATGAAAGTTTGGGGTTTATGTTATTTATGGTCGAGGCTCATAGCACTATGCTGGATGGCAGTGGTACGAAATTTCCTAATTGGGATCATTGGCCCATCATTGGTCATCATTCACTTTCTCCTCGTAATCATCACCCACTCCCCCCATAATTGATTCGACCACATTTTCAATTTATTTCCATTGATGTGAAACTATGATGTAGCATGTTGACTGGGAGTTCACTTTTTGATCATGAACTGAGGGTGGCTAAGTTAATTGGCCACCTCTAGCTTATAAAAAGACCTTTCTTCGACATTTATACATTTTCCATTATATCATACTTAGGGAAGAGCTGGGTAATTTTCCATACTTGTGCTTACCTTTTGCTGATTGATGCATGTTGGAGGACTGGCCTTCTGTGTTGCTACTCAGGGAAGTGTTCCTTTTCTTTCTTTCTTTGTATTTCTTCCTACTTGTATAGCTGATTGTTTGTTGGTTCATGTGTGCAGGTGCTTGATACATCTTTGATGTTGCTGCTGTTGTGGAGATTTGCCTAGGAGAAACAAGGTATTCAGATATGATGGTGCTCCTCTTTGCTCTGGTTGGGAAGAAAAATTTAGGCTCAGGTTAGTTGCAGTGATGGCACAAGCTGCTACAAAGATCTTGTAGTTGCTACAGGAAATCTTGTAGCTACCTTTCTATTCCTTTTTTTCAATGATTTTCTCAAAGGGAGGTTGAGTAGTGGTGTAGGGGTTGGAGGATGATGGAAGGGATTTGATGGAGTAGTGAATGGTTGAGGCAAAGGAGGACATGTCCTCTGGATTTTTCAATAAATTTTTGGACATTTTCTTGTGTTTTTCCTTGAATGAGACAAATCTAGGTATGGGTATGGTGATTTGGACCAGGGATGCATGGATGATGGGTGAGTGGTTTGATGAAGTGTGAGGTCCCTAATAAAACTAGAATAGGAATAAATGATGATTTTCTTATCGGGTCCCCTTTCCTGTAGCATTATAGGACATCCTGTAGTAGGTACATGATATCCTGTAGCAAGTGAGAAAATGCAAAAAACATTATTTTTGATGCCTGAAAATGGATATGACTGGCTGGTACATGGTTGGCATGGATGAGATGTAGATCATGGTGGGAGAAATAGAATGAAACTTGGCATGCTGTCCCTATAGCTCTGCATATTTATCTACCTTCAAAAACATGCAAAATCACAAAATTTACTAGTGGATAGGTTTGAGTTCCTTACCATGGTATTTTTTGTTTTTTGTTTTCTTCTTTCCTCTTTTTTCTGAAAGACACATAGGCTGCCTCAAGAGAGGGTTTCAACCTCCTTTCCTTGTATGGCTGCCTCAAGGGAAGTTTTCACACAAGGATCTTTTTATTTTTCTTTTTTCATTCTTGAGCTGCCTCAGGGAGCTTTTCAACTGAAGAGTTGGCGTCATATGCCTCATAGAGGTTTTCATCTAGGCCTCTTATTTTTTTTCAAAAATAAAATAATTTTCAATAATTGTTTGACTTGGAAGCAAGGACACTTCCATTCACATTTATATCCTTACTAATGGTGTTGATCAAAATACTCCCTGAATAGAGGTATTTTGTAAGCTTTTAATCTATATCCATTGAAAAGCAAGGGAATACCTTCCTCATAAATGGTCCTAATTTGAATAGCCTCATTGTCATGGCACTTCTCTATTAGGTATGGGCCTAATGACCTTGTCATCGATTTTCCTTTGAAGTCCTTGAAACTAGAGTCATATAGCAGATCCCAATCCCCTTTTTGAAAAACCTTGTTCTTGATGTTCTTGTCATGCAAAACCTTCCTTTGTTCTTGGATAACTTTAGTGTGTAGGAGGGCCTGCATCCTGAATTCATCCAAACCATTTAGCTAGAGCAACCTCTCTTATTGTGCCTTTGTAACATCTAAATCTAAATGTTCTTCCATTCTCAAGGTGTTGTACTCAAACTCAATGGAGAGAAAATCCTTCTTTCTATAGACCAAGTCATAAGGGGTGAAACTAGTGGTTGTGTTCTAGGTTGTGTGATAGGCCCAAGTGGCCTCCACTAGTCTATCAACCCAATATTTTCTACTGATACTCACAACCTTGGTGAGGACGCCTTCCAATGCTCTGTTAGTGACCTATAATTGTCCATTGGCCTGAGGATGATAAGAATTTGACTTCCTATGTTTTATCCCATGCTTCCTCAACAAATTTTCGACCAGTGGTGATTTGAATTGAGCTCCTTGATCGATGACTAGTTCCCTACGGTACCCAAACTTATAGAATACATTCTCTCTTAAGAACTCAACCACTTTCTCCTTTGTTTCTACCTTGACACCCTTGGTTTCAACCCACTTTGTCAAATAATCAATGCATACAATTATGTACTTTTTCTGCCCTGACGATGGATCAATGGTCCCAATGAAATCCATGCCCCACTTGTCAAATGGCCCTAGTGTCACCTGAGGTTGAAAGTGAATTTCATCATTGGAAGTAGGTTTTCCCATCCTCTGGCAATGATCACATCGACTAGTGTATCTTCTTGTGTCTTGGTGGAGAGTGGGCCAGTAGTAGCCACCTTGTAGTACCTTGAAAGATATCCTCTTGGTTGCAAAGTGGCCTCCACAAGGCCCATCGTGACAGGATAGAACGATGTCAAAGACTTCCTCCTCCCTAACACACCTCCTCAAAATTTTATTTGGGCCCAACTTGAAGAGATTTCCCCCAATCCAAGTGAATGGGGTGCTCTTTCGTACAATTCTTCTCTTCTCCCCAGATGACAGATTTGGAGGGAACTTTTCAGTAACTTGGTAGTTGGCTATGTCAGAAAGCCATGGACAGAGAACTAAAATAGAAAATAAATTCTCATCTGGTAGCTAATCATCAACCATTCCTTCCTCACCTGTAGGCAAAGCAAGTCTAGAAAAAAAGCTTGCAACTACATTTTCTCTACCTGGCTTATCAATGATAGTTAAATGAAATTTTTGAAATAAAAGAAATCATCTAATAATTCTAGCATTCACATCAGGTTTGTTCATTAAGTATTTGATAGCATCATGGTTAGTATGCACAAAGGTTTGATAACCAATGATGCAATGTCTGAATTTGTTCAAGGAGTGGACAACAACTAGGAGATACTTTTCAGTCACAGTGTAGTTCAATTCAACCTTGGACACATTTTTGCTAATGAAGTAAATGGCATAAGGCAACTTGTCATCTATCTGGTGTAGAGCTTCTCCTATAGCTTTTTCAGATGCATCAACATGGATGTGGAAAACAAGAGACCAATTTTAACATTTGAGTATGGGTGCAATAGTCAACTTGTCCTTCAAGATTTCTAGGGCCTCTTGGTATTCCAAACAATGGTGAGGATACTTTGTTGAAGTATTTGATAAATCTCCTATAATATCCCGCTAGGCCTAAGAAAATCCTGACATCCCTCTTATTTTAAGGAGTAGGGGCCCTTTTTATGATGGCAATTTTATTTGGATCCACTTGTAGTCCTTCTTGGGATATTGAGTGACCGAAAATAGTCCCTGCATTCATAAAGAATTCACACCTCTTAGGACTAAGTGATATGTTCATTTCAATGCACTTAATTAATACTTTCCCCAAGATAGAGAGAGCCTTTAGGAAGTCACACCCATATGGAGTGAAATCATCCATATAGATTTCTACAGAGTCATGGACTAGCTCAGCAAAGATGCTCATAACTTCCCTTTAAAAAGTGGTAGGGGCAGTACATAATCCAAGAGGAAGAACCCTATAAGAATAGGTACCCCAAGGACAAGTGAATGTGGTTTTATCTTGGCTCTCTGGGCTGATCTGGATCTGATTATAACCACTAAATCAATCCAGGAAAGATAATAACTTCTTCCCTGTAGGACAATCCAAGACTTTATCAATGAAAGGTAGAGATAAATGGTCTTTCTTAGTGGATTTATTTAGCTCTCTATAATCCACAAAGATCCTCCACTTTCCATTCTTCTTTGGGACCAAAACTAGAGGGGACACCCACTCACTATCTGAGATGGGGTAGATGAACCCTGCATCCAACAACTTCTGCAATTCTTCTTTGACTATGTCTTTGAGGGTTGGGTTCATTCTCCTCTGATGTTGGTACACTAGTTTTAATCCTTCCTTAATGTATATGTGGTGACTACACACTGAAGGATGCACTCCCTTCATGATCTGAATGGGAAAGTTAGTGTTTGCTCTGCTAAATTCCAATTTAGAATATAAACAAAACACTTTGAGGATTATGAGGTAAATTTCAAGTTAACCATGAGTTTTTATGTCTTTATATGTAATTCATGAGCTTAAAACATGAATTAAAACACTGAACAAAAACATAACAATAGAAAAAAACATCACCATAACAGTAATACACTCAGTAATTGATGAAGGAGTTCACCCCTCCTGGGCTACATCTCCTTGGTCCAGCTTCTAATGTCTTGACCCAAAATCATTATGCTCAAAAGACTTCAGTGATAAAGAGTACATAAAGTATGCTGACATAAAGAGTGTCTAGTTTACCCTTCAAGGAAACACTCTCCTGCAAAGAACTCTCACTCTAAAAAATGACAACCTACAGTCACTCATGAAGTAATCAACAAGAAAATGGCTCTCTAATCAAGACCCCATACTCCATCTAGCTATGGCAATAAAAAGTACAACAATTCACTTGAAGTACTAAAAGAGATCTTTCCTCAACAAGACATTATGAGAAAAGAGAAACGTGAGCTACACCATAGATGTCACAGTGACTGTAGAAAACATATGAAGTCTAGAAAACGCCTACAAGGTCCTCTCCATTTTCAAAAGCCTTCAAAAACTGATTCAACCCACTGATTGATCCTAGCACCCATAGACGCAAACTTGTAAAAAGTCTCTTAAGAAGTGCTCCAATGGCTTCAAAAGACCCAAAAATGTCTGTCTAGCCTCTTCCTGCTCGTGAAAAGACCAAAAGCACATTATGTTATGGCCTCCGCAAGTTTTGACACTAATCGCACCACAAAATCCACCAAACCAGACACCGAACCTACAAATTTTCCTCCAAATTCACTATCAGAGCACCAATTTGCCCAATTTATGGGCGAAATTGGTGGGGCACTAATTTTCCCACTAGCCCTTAATTCCGAAATTTTTGGGCATGTGGGGTGCATGGCGCCGGGGGTCAGGCTCTTAACTCTCACCCCTGCCCAATCTGCTAACCACTAACTAACTTCCACACTTCCGATCACATGTGGTGGTTATGTTGGTGGTTACATTAAAGTTTGATGAAACAGTTTGCTATCCTGCGACGTGTTCACATATGGCAGTCTCATTAAATGTTAACACTGGTGGTTTACAAACTTTGTGTAACAACTTCGCAAGGGCTTAATTCCAGCATGGTCACATGTTCCGAAAATAGTTATATTCAAAGTTAAGGTTAATGGGGGGGGTTGGCGGGGCTAACCTCCCACCCATGGTCCTACCCCTATCCCCTAGGGTGCAGTGGCTAGGGTTGGGGGTAGACCCCGACCCCCACCCCCAATGCCAAAACCATATTACAACAAAACTATATGGAAACCATAGTATAATAAGAAACATTACATAGTCAGTTTGGTGAAGTCATTTGGTCATCTATCATGAGGTCATGGGTTCAACCCAACCTTCTATTACTCAAACTTTCCCATAAATTTTAGTGGCCCTCAGGCTTCCATGTGGCAGCCCCTAGCCGTGCCATGTGGCAGCCTATGATTGGCCACCGAAAAATCCACAAACCAATAATATTCCATGCTTTCAAAACAATGAAACTGTGCCGCTTGATACTACCTGATTCACAGGAGGAATCCAAATTCGCTATATAGTCACTTGCCATGTCAGCATCTCAGTCAGCCTACCATGTTAGAAATACGGACTGCTGACTGTGCAGTGCTGCATTTTTTAACCAAATTTGCCTGCTTAAGAAAATGAACAGAACATGTTTCTAGGAGCATATGATGTCTTTTTTCCACGAAACAAATATTGCTAGATTCAGAATGACGAGCACTACACGGTCGTTTGGGTTCCACACCAATCCAACAACTTTGAATTTTGAGCCTTTTAGGATCCATTTGGATCACGCCCCCACACAAAAAGGAATTTCGGTCTCCAAAAGTCTTATAGACCAAATTCAGACTCATTACAAAAATTCCCCAAACTTTATTTGACGTATCTACAGTCAAAAGAAACACTATGTCACAAAATAGTGATTTATACATGTATCACTTTACAAAATGCCCAACTGTAGGGAAAAATGAGAAGGTGCTTTACAAAGATATTTATAATATTAAACTGGACAAGTAGTCCATCCATTTCTTACCCAACTAGGTGAATGAACCCTTTACTTGAACTTGTTCTTCTTCTTGAGTCGCTTTATGGATGGTCACAACTTGTGCTTCTTTTTCCTTTGTCACTTCCTCTTCAGGTGCTTGCATGTCTTGCTTTCCCTTCTTAGGATGAAGTTGCAGATGAAATTTCCATCACTTCTCAACTCAATGCCCACTGATATTACAATGGGTGCATAATTTTTTGTGCTTGCTGCTTGATGACATTGTCTTCAAACTTAGAAGAGAGTCTTTCTCCCCTGTTTCATTCCCACATTCAAGCACTCTTTCCTTTGCTGACACTTCTTCACACTATGCTTAGGTGAATGACATAAAGTGAAAGGAACCATATTCCATAAAATTATATTCAATTGATCATGTGGCTAAAAATCAAAGAAACTATTTGAGTGAGGCTTATACCTTCCTTTGTTATCCTCTGAACCATGCTTCTTACGTGAGGAACTTGAATGGAAATAAGAACCTCTCTTAGTCTCTTCTTCAACTTGCTTATCTCTCTTTTGAGAGGTCTTACATTGCAAATCCTCATTTCGCTTTAGAAACCAAGATGGTAGCAATTCCGGATGCAAATCCCAACAATTTTCCTCGTCATGTCCTCCCTTATGACAAAAAGAACATGATACCCAAGAGCTATCACTGGAAGACCATTCTCCCTTTTCAACATAGCCCAAGCCTTCATATCAAGGTATCTCCTTTGCCTTAATTGGATGGATAATGCCCTGATTTTTCACTCCAAGGCCTCCTCCTGTAGAGCTATAAAAAGGGTCTGTTTCACCTCTAATTACCGCACATTAAGTATCGATCTTAGTTAGAAAGAATACGACTACAATTCAAAATAGAACAACATTGTTCATAAATCCAACAATCGCAAAGAAAATAACTTCCAAGATGAATTCCGTAGCGTTAATGAACAAGTGCACAACACAAAGGCTCTGTAATGGAACAGTAACAGTATTCTGTAAAGACTAGCAGTACTATATCAACTCCTAAAAGAACAGTAATATGATGCACAGTCAATACAATCATTCTGTCTGTACAAACCTTAATAAATTAAACATAACAGAGCATGTGATGTAAACTTATAAAACACATCAGATTACCGAATAATGTCGATAAGCAAACCATGCATAAACCAAATGTAATAATACAGGAGAAAGTGTCCTCCAGGGCCGGGCCCTTAGCCTCTAGGGGTACACCGCTTGAATTTATTCCAGACTCAGAGATGAAATAGTAACCAAGTTTGTATTAATGCATAGAGCAGAATTACAATAAACCAATTCTTAACGAGACTCGATGATCAAAGTTTTGATCTTAAAAGAAATTACATAAAAGCATAACCGTCTCTAACTCTCTCCCGAGCTAACAGTGCTGCCCCTTTTATAAGGGTGACGACGGAGATATCTAAGTGCAGAAATAGATAAAACAGCAATCCCTCAAGATCAAGGATCCTAAGGGATTCGCCGAACCGTTAGTCCTTAGTCATTTCTTTTCTCTCCTGCGCCGAGATGATATCTCCACCTCCTTTCCCAGGCTGATTTGCTTTGATTTGCTTTGCCTTGTTTGCATTCGGTCTCTCGTCAAAGGGACAGCGGTTAACCCATCCTTGTCCTTTCCTTTGGAACGACAACTTCTCGTTTTTCCTCCTTCCTACATAAGGAAATGACAATTGTCAGCGTTTTCGTCTTGCATATTAATCTCACATGGTATATTATAATTCTTTATCATTTTCCTAGTTCATGATGCAAAAGGTTTGTAAGTTCTAATGAAAAGATATTGAAATAATCATCAAAAACATACCTTCTTTAGTACTCCACACACCCCCTGCTTACCCTGTTTCATGCCCCATGAAAACATTGTAGTTGACGTGCAAGGCAGTGAGAGAATAGGCTGGAGATGGAATCTCATGTGGAGGCCTACAGCCATGATGCGTAGCTAGGTATTCAAAGAAATGGCCTGTTTGACCCTCAGGCATCTCATACAGGGCTTGGTATCCGGGTGCAGGGTGCCAAATAATTATACTCCAGAATCTATATCCTAGCCAGGATGGCCCTGCCCTAAAAACGATTTCACCATAGAGGTGCAAGCGGTTGGCAGCTAATTTGAAATTGTCATACTTAAACGGTTCCCTGAGCTGCATCAATGGCAGGGTCTTTGATAGAGAAAAAGTATTCTAATCCCTATCGAATGAGTGCCTCATGCATGGGTCCTAATGCTTCAATTACACCTGGAGTCTTCATGAGGTTTCTATGTGCTCTCCACAATTGTACTGGGTCCCTAGGCTCAGCCCTTACCCACAAATCTAATCCGTTTTCTTGCCTTTGGAAAGTATTATAGGCTTTAAGCCATTTAATTTGATTAACCCCAAATGAAATAAATTCTTGCAATTGGATATCCCCAACAAAAGGGCCAAGGTTCAGCTCGGTCTCCTGGTCTAATACAAGGTTATGTAAATAGAACTCACATAGTAGTCTCTGGACTTTTACCCCGTAGTGCTTATAGTAGTCTATAAAATCATTGACAGTGTTAATTTGTATGGGAGCACCTGCTTTAATAGCCTTTATTTTTAATTGCAAATACCGTTCCAGTAAAAACAAGGCATAATTCTTAGCAGGGGATCTACATGCTAAGACGTCATTGTATAAAGAACACAAGGTATCCACCTGCTTGATAACTATATCTAACCTACGAGTTACCTTCGCGACTTTCTCTTGTTCCCTTCGCCACCCTTCAAAGGTTTGGCTTTTGGATAAATTGACGTTCCTAAGCTGCTGTTGTAGCTCTTCATACTTTTCGCAAGAGACCATTTTCTCTCTAAGCTTTTCTGCTTCTTGCTGAGCTTGCTTCAAACCCTTTCGTAGGGTTACTGTTTTTGGATCTCTTCTCCATGAGGCAGTGGAGGCCGGGAGTTTTACCTGAACTTTCCTATTCCGTTGCTTTGAGTTCATAACCCTTATCACTCCCGAAAGTGGTGCCTCCGTCTGAATTTCCTTATCACAGGTCAACATCTCATCCATTTCTATCTTAACATGGATATCAGTCCATTGCTATTCCTTTTCAATTGGAACAGCAGTCTATTTCTCAGCATCATTTGGAACAGCAGCCTGGTTTTCGACAGGGTTTTGAACAACAGGATGGATTCTAGTCCTCCGCCCCTTTGCCTTGAGGGGTTTTGCTGGAGTGGTCACATTTTTCCTTCCCGAAGTCCTTTTTACCCTTTGCCTTGCTTTTAGAATCCTAATCTGTTGGTGGAGCTGGACTATTATATTTAGTAATCTCTGCTGTTCCTTTCGCAATTCTTTAATTTCCAGAATTTCCTTAGAAGGAACAGCAGGCTGTTCACTGTGGCCTGGACTGTGACTAATTCCCGGATTTTCTCTCTGGGGTGTTTCTTCACTGTTCTGCTCTGGCTGTTCCGAGGCAAGAACCCTAACTGGTTATGTTATTTCTTGGGTGACTTCTCTTTTTGCCCCTGTTTCCTCTGGAATTTCTTCTGGTGTCTTCTGGTTAGGAACGGATTGTTCCTATTCAGCATCTCCTGTCATCTTTTCATCATGAACGGGCATATTTTATTCTTCTGCCTCCTTTGCATGTGATTCTTCAGGTGCATTTTCCTCCTGGGGTTTCTTTTCGGCATGGAGGTCTGATGGACTAGAAGGTTGGCCATATTCACCCATATTGGCCAAAACTTCAGCCAATTCATCTTCTCCCACTGGGTCCTGCAATGGGCTACCTTCCTGCTGTTTCGTTTCCTCCTCCTGCTTGGATTGCTCGGCTTTTTCTTCTTTATCTTCTTCGGTTTTAGTTTCTTCAGATTGCTCTGCTTCTTCTTTGTTTTCTTCTTCCTCTTCATATTTCTCAACCTCTTCTTCTTTTTCTTCTTCTTCTTGCACTCCTTTCTCATCATCCTCCCCTTCTGGCCGTGGGGGTTGCTCATCTTCTATTTCTACTGGTTGGCTAGTGTTTTCTTGGTGCCTCTCCAGCCTCCCTCGTAGTTGTGCTAGCCAGACCAATTTCATGCGTTTTTCTAGCCGCTTGGGTGTACCGGTGGCATGTTTACGCTTTGCCAATTCCCTGCGTTTTTCTGGACGCTCGGGTGTACTGGTGGCATGTTTACATTTTTCTGGACGCTCGGGTGTACTGGTGGCATGTTTATGTTTTGAGGATGGTGTGGTCAATCACCCATTTATCATGGCAATTAGCTCTTCCCAACTGCTCTGCTGCTGGGTGAGGCTATGGCTGACTATTAACCGAATCAACCCGTGATGACTAACAACTAACTCTACATGTTGTGCCTTTTTTATGCTCCGTGCAATGTCATGAAGTAATGAATTCAAAAATGCAGGTAAATTTACAGAGCATTTTTGCTTTAGTACAGCTAAGAGTTTAAGATGTCGTGGTCTTACCACGTCTTTTCTGCCTTCACAGGTGATGTAGCTTTGAATGGTCTTTGCCAATTCTGCCCACGGCTCTCCTAGTGTTGCTGGCAGAACTCCCTTTCCTCTAATTGCCAGGCTCTGGCCTTCATCCTGGAAGATTTCTATAATCTTCTACAATCTCTCCTTTTTTAACGTCCATACAGGTCCAGTGGCTGGTAGTCCCGAGACTTCTGCGATTATGTCATCAGTGACTGCTATGTGTCTCCCCCTCACTGTGGAGTAATCCTCTTGCAAGTTCTGCAAGAATTCAATTGCCACAGTCTCGTTAGACTCCTGCAAGCGGTTGAGATAAGTCAGCCACCCTGCTCTTGCCAGGATTTCCCGGGCAGCAGCAGAGACTGTTAACACCTGCGGTTCTCTCCGAATCGATCTTCCTCCCATGGTTTCGCTGTAAACTCTCAATGGAACGGCAGTTGTTCGTGCTGTTGAAACACAGAGAGGCTGACAGACACAAGACTTGTTCAAAATCTAATGTTGCAGAGTATACAATAGAAATGGCTTATGAACAACAAGTCATGCAGAAAAAATAAAAAAATAGTATGCCGTTGAGCCGTGCTATACCCTAGTACACAACTTCCCGAATAGTGGGCTGACATGTAATCCAGGGAATGATGAGGTTAACCTCCCCCCCCGCAATGTGATAGGTTGTCCTAGCCGTCAAATAAAGGAGCAGCGCGTGCTCTGAAGTAGAGTCATAAAGGAACAACGTATGGTAATATGCCATGTTTATAAAAGTATCGAATTACCGAAATTGAGGTGTAGAGTTGGATCGCTTAATACGTAAGAAACTATTGTGATATGATGCGAGGCTGGGGGATAGGACATCTGCCGTGGAACAGAATCTCATGCGGTCATTGTCAACTGTTCTGTCATGATTGGTAATAATAGATGTCCATGCATTATATGGTTCGGGAAATAATATATGATTGGTTACTAAGGTATAAGAAACAGAAGGGTGCTAATTACTTATCTATTGGTGTAAATAATGTCACTTCAATACCATTAATAGTGCTCTGCTGCCGACAGGTGTCCATAACCTTGGCAGAGTTTTTTATTTCACCCATGGAACCATGATCCTTTGTGTATGCTTAGGAAATGTTGTGTGATGTCAAAATGTAGGCCATTATGCTGGCTTGGTGACCAGTTAGCCATAATGCCATTCACGAGGAAGGAGCGAAAAGTGGGTAGGCCGGCTCGTGATGAGACCTCCTGTTCCAAGGGTTGTTTATTTGATATACCTTTTGGACCATATCCCTGGTGTGGTGGCCATAGTGGGAATGCCACTTCGCCTTCATCCTCATGATCATGGTAGGCTGGCTCTTGATGAGACCCCATATCCTGCATTTGACAACTTATAAGTCATGTTTGTTCTTTTTTCTTTGTTTTTCATAAAGTACTTTCCCTTATTTATACACAAAGGGTGGTTCAACACTCCTTAAGAGTAGGAATGGTGGAAGAAGTCTTAACATCTCAATAGGAAGATATAAACCCTTTGCTCTTATTCCTAAATAATAATCAAAGAAGATTAAAAGATATCAACATGATAAAGATAACCAATCAGAGCAGAATTAGTAGAACAATGACAGCAAAAGATGATAAATAAGTGTGTCCTTCCTTCTGTCCTCTTACCAATTCAGAGAAATTTCATATAAAGATAGCGAGTTATGATTGACTGATTTCAGTATGTTGTGATTTTGTATCCATTGAATAAGTGCATAGCTGTATTCTAAAAGCCTTGAAAGAACAGGAGCAATAAGCATCCTCAATTTAGAACAACAAAAAGAACAAGCTATTTCACAAGGAGAGAAAAAGCATGCAAGTGGTGTTCCTTTTGGAAAAAGGGACAACAAAAGACCACAAATGTTGTTCCTTTGGAAAAGGAACAACAGAAAACGCAAATTCCGTTCCTTTGAAAAAGGAAAAACAAAGATGGAAAACGCCGTTCCTTTGGAAAAGGAACAACAGAACACACAGATGTCGTTCCTTTGGAAAAGGAAAAATAGAAATTGAAAACACTGTTCCTTTGGAAAAGGAACATCAAAATATACCAATGTCGTTCCCTTGAAAAAGGAACAACAGAAATCGAAAATGATTTTCTTTTGGAAAGGGAACAACAGAACATACCAATGCCATTCCTTTGAAAAAGGAACAACAGAAATAAAAAATGTTGTTCCTTTGGAAAAGGAACAGCAAAACATGCAGAGGCCATTCCTTTGGAAAAGGAACAACAGAAATCCAAAAATATGTTGTTCCTTCGGAAAAGGAACAACAAAAACACACAAATTCCATTCGTTTGGAAAATGAACGGTAGAAATAAAAAATGTTGTTCCTTTGGAAAAGGAACAATAGAACACAAAAATTAAGAAAAAGAACCAAATTACAACAAAATGACGGCTGATCCAATGGGGGTTGCTCTTTTGAAAGAGGAACAGCCAAAAGAAAATGTTGTTCTTTTGAAAAAAAAGGAACAACAAAATAATAACAGCAAAATGTTGATTCAAAAATATGTACAAAAATGATTCAAGAAAAGAAATTATGTACAAACTGTAAAAAGAAATAAATTCCTTAATGAATTATAGGTGAGGAAGACTTCTCTTCCTCCCCCAAAATCTCCATATCAGAGTCTCGGCGTAGATGCTGGCAGAAGGACTCCCGAGTGAGTGGTTTACGATAGAGACGAACTTGGTGGCCATTTGCCTTGAAGGCATATCCAGAACCGTCAATAGTGATTAGAGTAAGGGTCCCATTGTCATGTACCTTCTGGATTTCATATGGTCCCAACCAACGAGTCTGGAGTTTCCCGGGGAAGTCCTGAAACCTGGAGTCGTACAAAAGAGCCCAGTCTCCTTCGTGGAAGACTTTATTTTTAATGAGAGCATCATGCCATTTAGCTCGCTACTGTTGGATCAGGGCAGTGTTTTGAAGTGCAGAGAGCCTAATTTCGTCCAGCTCATTGATCTACTGCAATCAATTAATCTGTGCCTCGGTTAAATCTAAGTCAACTTCCTGTGTTGCTTGCAATGTTTGGATTTCGAATTCTATGGGGAAAATGGGTTGTTTTCCAAACACTAATTGACAAGGTGAGTAACCAGTGGTGCTTCTCCATGTTGTTATGTAAGCCCACAGTGCTTCAGGCAGTCTGGCAGCCCAATCATGTCTATGTGACGCAATGGTTTTCGTTAGGATTGCTTCTATTATTTTATTGCTACTTTCTACCTGCCCATTTGCCTGTGGGTGGTATGGAGTAGTGATTTTATGCTGGACATGATAGTTGTTGAGTGTTGTAGCTATTCTGTTCCCAGCAAACTGTGGTCCACTGTCTGTAATTATTTCCCTTGGAAGGCCATAACGTACAAATATATGGAACAGGAACTATATGACAGAGTCTCTGTAGCTCTTGGCAATGCCTCTGCTTCAACCCACTTGGTGACATATTCCGTTGCCACAAAAATATATGTTTTTTGGTTTGATGATGGGTTAATTGGTCCAACTAAATCAAGATCCCATCACTCGAATGGTTCGATGACTAGCTATGGTTTCAGAGGTATCTCATCAGACTGACCAGGGTGTCCTGCTCTTTGGCAACTGTTACAGGCTTGGATAAATTTCTTTGCATCTTTGAAAATCGTGGGCCAATAATACCCTGTCTGCAGCACTTTATGTCTAGTTCTGTGATTGGCGAAATGTCCACCACATGGTCCGTCATGGTAGGCTTTTAAAATGTCAAAGATTTCATCTTCTCGAATGCATCTCCTGATATGCATGTCTGCCCCTGTATGGAACAAATAGCCCCCAATCCAAGAAAATCGAGCACTCCGCTGAACAATCTGTTTCCACTCATTAGGGGTTAGATGCTTCGGTAATTTACCCACTGCTAGGTAATTGGCAACATCAGCATACCAGGGTGTTTGAACAACCACAGCAAATAGATGCTCGTCCGGAAATTGGTCTTCAACTGCTACTGCATAGATTGGCTTTGGCATTCTTGAGAGAAAATCGGCTACAGGATTTTTTTTGCCAGGTCGATCCTTGATTGTAATATCGAATTCCTGCAATAAAATCAGCCATCTAGTTATTCTGCCATTTGTGATAGGCTTGTTTGCTAGATATTTTATGGCAGAATGATCTGTGTACAAGATAACAGGATATCCAGTAATGTAATGTCTAAACTTATTGACAGCATGTATTACAGCTAGAAATTCTTTTTCAGTAACAATGTAGTTTAATTTAGCAGGGGATAAATTTTTGCTGATGTAGTAAATTGCATATGGTTTTTTATTCTCTTCCTGCCCAAGGACTGCTCCAATGGTTGTATCTGAGGCATCAGATGATATTTGAAATGGCAAATCCCAATTTGGTCCTCAAAGGACTGGGGCTGTGGACACAAGCTTCTTCAGATCCTTGAAAGCACGTTCACATTTTTCTATCCAAAGAAAATCAATGTTACCAGTTAGTGCATACAGAGGTGCAGCAATGTGCGAATAATGTTCTATAAATCTCCTATAATAACCAGAAAATCCAAGAAAATTGCATACCTCCGTTTGAGTGGTAGGAGTGGGAATGAGCAAAATTATTTGGATTTTGGCTGGGTCTACCTGAATGCTAGTTGCTGAAATATAATGTCCTAGGATAAGTCCTTCAGTCATCATCATATAGCATTTTTCGTGGCTTAAACAAAGCCTGGTAGCAATGCAGCGTTGTAGGACTTTTTCTAGGGTATCCAATGCTGGATCGAAATCATCTCCGTATGGTGTAAAGTCATCCATGTATACTTCAAGTCCTTCATTTATTAAATCTGCAAAAATGCTAAGGATAGCCCTTTGGAATGTGGCAGGAGCATTGCATAAGCCAAAAGGTAGAACTCGGTAGGCAAATGTTCCCCAAGGACAAGTAAAAGTAGTTTTGTCTTGGTCTTCAGGGGCAATCTGAATCTGATTGTATCCACTGAAGCCATGCAGGAAAGAAAAGAATTTCTTTCCTACCAAAGTGTCTAATACTTGGTCGATGAATGGGAGAGGGAAGTGGTCTTTTTGTGTTGCTTTATTTAGCTCCCTGTAGTCCACACAGATTCTCCATTTCCCATTCTTTTTTGGTACCATCACAAGTGGAGAGACCCATTTACTATCAGAGATAGGGTAGATGAAATTGACATCTAAAAGTTTTTGAAGTTCGACTTTTACCACATCTTTTAGATGAGGATTTAGTCTCCTCTGAGGCTGTCGAACAGGTCTCGCATCTTTTTCTATATAAATGTGGTGTGTACATAATTGGGGGTCAATTCCTTTCATATCAAGGTAGTCCCATGCAAATGCTTCTTTATATTTCCTTAACAAATGGATGAGCTTCATTTCTTGCTCGGGTGTGAGGTTGGCATTAATATTTAAGGTTTTACCCGATTCAATTTCCACAATTTTACTATTTGCAACAAAAGTAACAGGTATTGTTTGATCATGTGTATCTTTCAGAGGATCTTCTTCTAATTCATTATCAAATGTTGCTTCTATCATATGACATTGTGTGCGGGATGTGAGTTTAGTTTGACTAATGAAATTATTAATGGCATCGTCTTCTGTTTGGTCTTTGAAATCAAGTGCCTCTTGTATAGTTAATGGAGATCTAATGTTATCGGTAAGGTATGATACAGGGTGCTTATTAGTTTTAATTATTGTGACACTTGGCTGTGCTGGAGGATATAGAACTAAGTTCTTGATATTTGGTCCTCTGGTTATGGTCATATTTCCTTGCCGGCAGCCAATATAAGCATCGGCAGTGGCAAGCCAAGGTCTACCTAAAATGAATGGATGTCCATCAAGTCAGGTTTTGGGATTTATTATCAGAAAATCAGTTGGATATTCCCAGGAATCAACAGAGACCATGACATCATGTAGTGTGCCCTCCGGCCTAACCACAGATCGGTCAGCCAATTCTAGCAAGGTAGAGGTGGGTTCTACAGATGTAATGCCTAGCTTTTGGTAAGTAGTGGTTGTTAAGATATTAATTGCAGCTCCTAGATCAACTAAGGCATTGGACAAGGTCTGACCATAATTTTGGACAGTTACAATTGGATTCCCTGGGTCTTCGTATTTAATGGGTGTTTCTTTTCCTGATAGTAAGTCAGATAGAGTGCTGACTACTTGGACTCTTGGATTATTTGTTATATTCCTCCTTGGTTTCTTTATGCACAATTCTTTGATAGTTTTTGCGTATATCGGGATGTCTTGAATGGCTTGGAGGAATGGAATTTTTATTTACAAATTTTGTAATTCTCGCAGAATCTCAAAATCAGGATATTGTATAGGTCGAGGTATGACTAATCGTTCTAGGAACGGGGGAGAGGATGTGGTTGCTTGATTATGAGTTTGTTGTTTATTCACATCCTCTTCTTGTGACAGATGTTCTCTGGGTAACTGATTTTCAACCTGAACTATCTTATCTCCCTCGGTTTCAATAATACGCCTAGATCTTAACTGAAGATCATTACACTCCCTCAGATCGGCTCCTATTTCTGGTGTTTCTATGATTTGGACAGATTGGACCAGTCTGTTATTTGGATTGGGGTTGGGTTGGGCTGGGAGTTGCGGTCTCAGATTAGACTGGGGATTTTGTTGTAAGGCTGGCAGTGTAGGTTGAGGGAGCGGAATGGTTCCTACTGGTTGATGCATCGGTCTCTGCCAGTTTGCCTGCCAGGCTGAACTTTGTGAAGTAGGGGGAGTCCATTGTGGTGGGTATGAGTTACTTTGCCAATATGGTGGAGTATAAGGAAGATTCGGCCAACCAGATTGGCTTGCCTGATTCAGCCATGGGTTTGAAGAAGGAAACGACTGTGGTGACCAGTTTGGAAATGGGGATTGGGATTGACTTTGCCACATATTATATTGTTGAGCATTATACTACGGAGGCTGAAAAGAAGAAGTTGGGTCTGGAAACATACCAGATTGTCTCGGCTGCCACTGACGGTGCTGGTTGAGCAAATACACTGATTCTGGCTCTTCTTTTGCTTCCTTATATACTACTTTCAATCCAGGAAGTGAGGGACAACTCTCCGTAAGGTGATATTTTGTACAGATGGCACATGTTTGGACTGCATCCAGTGGACACTCCTTATGGCTATGCTTTTTCCTGCATTGGGGACAGAAGATTGACAAATTTTTTTCTGCCTCCATTTGCTTCTGTTTGGCCTGCATAATATCAAGTTGTGTAGTTAGTGTCCCTAGTATATGAGTTTTAAAATTTTCCAATAAATTTCCAATTTCTACACGTGTTACTCCTTCTCTCGAAATTTTATTATCTCTTACAAACCGATCATGTTCTGCCAGTTTTACTCTTGTGCTACCTCTCGAGCTCTTGATACATAAATCAATAATGTCAGCAAAACTTTCTTGATAAATATCTCCTTTTCCCATAATGTTTAATGTTTCAATCCATTGTTCCTTCATGCCCCTTATTAATGCTGTTTTTAACACATTATCAGGTAAAGGTAGTGATGCATAAGGAGATCTTTGAAGATTATATTGAAAACATTCCACATACTCCTCTAATGTTTCATTTGGTCTAGCTGTCATCTGGAATATTTCATCCTTCAGTTCTCTAGACCTGCAATAGTCCTGATATTTTTTTAGAAAAGATTCTTTCATTTGATCCCAGTTATTTATAACCCCGCCACCTAATCCCATAAACCATCTTAAAGCAGCCCCTTTTAGTGTAGAGGGAAATAGTTTCAGTTTCTGGGGGTCGGTGGTGTAATCATATCCCCTGCACAGTACATCAAATTCAAATAAAAATGCATCCGGATCTTCTGATGTAAGACCGTGGAATGTAGGGATATGTTGAAGAGGGATTGCTTTCATAGGCGCATTTGCTGCAGAATCCACTATGGGGTATTGTAATGTAGAAGTTTGAGTGTTTGGCTGGTTTTGAGCCATTGGGTCGAATATATGCCAATAACCTTCTGGGATATCTAGGAGGGTATTCCTAGGTTGAGAGGGAATGGCTTTAATAGGGATAGTTTTAATAGCACTTCCTCTATCTGGGATAATGAGAGTGCCTGATGTCTGAGGAGATTGAGTTTCTTCAACAATGATTTTTGCAGCACTTCCCTTGTCTGGGCTGTTTAATGGCTGAGTTGTTCCAATAGGAGACCTTGGTTCCTCAGTTTCCCCTGTTTCTCCTTCTCCTTCACAAAGATTGCTGAAATTCCCTTCCTGCAATAGTTCTGGAGTAGAATTTTCAATTTCTTGAAAGTCCTGCTCTTCAGTTTGACTATGCACCTCAGCAAAGGCTACAGATGGTGATCCTGTGGCCTAAAGGGACTAGTAGGCTATTTATAAATGACTTTCCTGGGTCCTATTGAGGGTTGAGATTCTGCTTTCTTGTAGATTTCGTATATGAAGGTTGTTCAGCCAAGGGTCACTGGCCCCTTAGCTTTTTCTGGCTTGGGTAGAGGTTTGGAATTTTTTTTTGGCTTTTTCTGCTTAGTCATGCACTCAAATTAACTACTAAATTCTACTCAAACAAAACAACAACAAATCTGTAGGAAAGCGGGCAGAGGAGTAGGGCTTTTACATGCTCCACACGTAGGTTCTTACCTTCCGTTTTTAAAACCCAATTCTTCCCTAGCAGGTTCATACACTACTTTGAAAGAAAAAAGAACAAATGGCTACACTCTTTCCCCGGCAACGGCGCCAAAATGTAGAGCTATAAAAAGGGTCTCTTTCACCTCTAATTACCTCACATTAATATGTCAATCCGGGAACGTTTTGTTATTTCAAAGAGTGTCTCAGTCTGAGGCTATCATTTGTCAGAGTAATGCTAGTAGTATAGTGTTCAGAAATACAAGAGTAAATGGATGATTGTCTACAGCTTAACCACTTCAAAAGATTAAATCACACATTCAGAAGACTAAGCAACTTATCAGTCAAGGGTTCGGTAGCAATAACCCATCCCTTTGGAAACTGATGGAAAAGGAAATCAGAGAACAGATCGTGGATCTGGGAGCCGGACAGTAGATGTCAATGCTCACTACAGCCTGAGATCGTTCTTCACGCCAACACCAAGAAATGGAACGACAGATAAGAAATGGAACAACAATTAAGAAATCGAACAACAAATCTGAAATGGAACAACAAATCCGAAATGGAATAGCAGCTAAGAAATAGAACAACAACTAAGTCTCACAAGCAGTAACATCTTAGTCTATCAGATCAAATGCATTAATCGTAATCTACAGGAATCAAATGGAAATCTTTCACTCTTAAGGGCGGATTGAATAACACACACCAATGGAACAACACTGATTACTGATAAATTATGGAACAGCGCTTGAAAACCATATACACACACAACACACTTAAATAGTAATCTGATCCAAGTATCGATCTCAGTTAGAAAGAATACGACTGCAATTCAAAATAGATCATTGTTCATAAATCCAACAATCGCAAAGAACATAACTTCAAAGATGAATTCCGTAACGTTAATGAACAATTGCACAACACAAAGGCTCTGTAATGGAACAGTAACAATATTCTATAAAGACTAGAAGTACTATATCAACTCCTAAAAGAACAGTAATATGATGCAGAGTCAATACAATTGTTCTGTCTGTAGAAACCTTAATAAATTAAACATAACAAAGCATGTGATGTAAACTTATAAAACACATCAGATTACCAAATAACGTCGATAAGCAAACCACGCATAAACCAAACGTAATAATAAAGGAGCAAGTGTCCTCCAGGGCCGGGCCCTTAGCCTCTAGGGGTACACCACTTGAAGTTATTCCATACTCAGAGATGAAATAGTAACCTAGTTTGTATTAATGCATAGAGCAGAATTACAATAAACCAGTTCTTAACGAGACTCGATGATTAAAGTTTTGATCTTAAAAGAAATTACATAAAAGCATAACCGTCTCTAATTCTCTCCCGAGCTAACAGTGCTGCCCCTTTTATAAGGGTGACGCTGGAGATATCTAAGTGCAGACATAGATAAAACAACGATCCCTCAGGATCAAGGATCCCGAGGGATTCGCCAAATCATTAGTCCTCAGTCATCTATTTTCTCTCTTGCGCCGAGCTGATATCTCCACCTCCTTTCCTGGGCTGATTCGCTTTGATTTTCTTTGCCTTATTTGCATTCGGTCTCCCGTCAAAGGGACAACGGTTAACCCATCCTTGTCCTTTCCTTTGGAACGACAACTTCTCGTTTTTCCTCCTTCCTACATAAGGAAATGACAATTGTCAGCGTTTTCATCTTGCATATTAATCTCACATGGTCTATTATAATTCTTTATCATTTTCCTAGTTCATGATGCAAAAGGTTTGTAAGTTCTAATGAAAATATACTGAAATAATCATCAAAAACATACCTTCTAGTACTCCACACCTCCCTTGTAACCCATCTTGGACAAGAGCTTTGTTCCTATGCCTTTTTTATGCTTCTCAAAGGCAACAAATGAGCTTAAGTCAATATTTTCATGTAAATAAACTGCATGTAAATTCTTACCAATTTCCTCATCTTTCGATTGAGGAACAAAAATTCTCTTAAACTCTTTCCTAATTATTGAGGTGTCTTCTTGGACTCTTGGTCTTTCTTCTTTCATCTCCTTGGATTTTGGTGCTTATAGAACCTCATCCTCTTCATCATGAGGAAAAAAGGTGCAAACTTGGCCATCTTCCTTCTTTGAGGGGATTTCCGCACTAGCCTCTTATGGGTACTCATCCAACATTTCCTCCTTCTTCTCTGCCCTAGATGAAGTGATGGGGGATGCTTCAAGGAAACTTTGTTGTCTCCCTGGTACATAAGGAGCATCCTCTATTTGACAGAAAACACATATACCTTATCCTCTTGACAAGAGCCATAGGTTGCATTCTTGCCATGTCCACAAGATTTCTTAGTATTGTAGGGACTCTTTTTTGCTCTAGTTGTAGAACATTCATCAGTCTTTTCCTTCACAACATGAGGCACATCTTTTGCTTCTCTTTCTCAACAACTTCAAGTGGTCTTTTAAGCTCCATGTTCTCTTGTTGGAGAAATGGAATAATGTCCTCTGGATCTTGGAGACTATCATGCTTTGTACTCATGACCATTCTTACTAAAGCCTTAGGTACAACAAGAGGTGAAACTTGTGGTGGAGATTGTGGCAATTGTGCCCTCCTTCTCCTTGCTCCAATTTGAGAACCTGCACCCACAAGCTTGCCTTCTCCTCTCTTGAGATTCAACCTTGTAAGCATTTAAACACTTTCAAAATAATTAAATCCTCCTTGCACAAGTAAATCAATAACTCTGATACCAAAGTTGTTCTAAATGTGAAAGTTCGTGTTTGCTGTGCTAAATTCCAATTCATAATATAAACAAAGTTCTTGAGGATTATGAGGTAAATTGCAAGTTAACCATGAGAGTTTATGTCTTTATATGTAATTCATGAGCTTAAAACATGAATTAAAACACTGAAAAACAACATAACAACAGACAAAACATCACCATAACAGTAATACACTCAACAATTGATGAAGGAGTTCACCCCTCCTAGGCTACGTCTCCTTGGTCTAGCTTCTAATGGCTTGACCCAATATCATTATGCTCAAAAGAATTTAGTGATAAAGAGTACATAAAGTGTACTAACATAAAGAGTGGCTAGTTTCCCCTTTAAGGAAACATTCTCTTGCAAAGAACTCTCACTCTAAAAACATGAAAACCTATAGTCAATCATGAAACAATCAACAATAAAAGGGCTCTCTAATTAATACCCCATACTCCATCTTACTATGAGCATAACAAGTACAAAAATTCACTTGAAGTACTAAAAGAGAACTTTCCTCAACAAGACATAATGAGAAAAGAGAAACATGAGCTACACCATAGATGTCATAGTTGCTGCAGAAAATATATGAAGGCTAGAAAACCCCTACGAGGTCCTCTTCATTTTCAAAAGCCCTCAAAAACTGATTCAACTCACTAATTGATCCTAGCATCCATAGAATCAAACTTGAAAATAGTCTCTTCAGAAGTGCTCTTGTGGCTCTGAAAGGTGTTCCAATGGCTTCAGAAGACCCAAAAATTCCTATCTAGCCTCTTCCTGCTCATGAAAAGACCAAAAAATCATTATGTTAGAGCTTCCCCAAGTTTTGGCAATAATTGCACCACAAACTCCACCAAACCCATCACCAAACCTAAAAAATTTCCTCCAAATCCGCTATCAGAGCACCAATTTTCCCAATTTCTAGGTGAAATTGGCGGGGGGATAATTTTCCCACTAAGCCCTTAATTCCGAAATTTTTGGGCATGTGGGGTGGATGGGATCAGGGGCCGAGCTCTTAACTCCTGCCCCCATGCAATCCTCTAACCCCTAACTAACTTCCACACTTCCAGTCACATGTGGTGGTTGTGCTGGCAGTTATATTAAATTTGGATGCAACAGTTTTTTAACTCGCGACACATTCACATATGGCGGTCTTGTTAAATGTTAACAATAGCAGTTTACAAACTCTGTGTAACAACTTCATGGGTGACTTAACTTCGGTGTGGTCACATGTTCCAAAAATAGTTATATTCATGGTTAAGTTTAGTGTGGGGGGGGGGGGGGGGTGCAGGGCTAGCCTCCCACTCGTGGTCCTGCCCCCATCCCCTAGGGTGCAGTGACCAGGGTTAGGGATAGACCCTGACACCTAGCCTCAATGTCAAAACCATATTGCAACAAAACTATATGGAAACCATAGTATAATAAGAAACATTGCGTAGTCAGTCTGGTGAAGTTGTTTGGTTGTACGTTGTGAGGTTTTGGGTTTGACCCAGCCCTTCATTGTTTAGATCTTGCCATAAATTTTAGCGGCCTTAGGGATGCCATGTGGTGGTCCTTGGTCGTGCCATGTGGCAGCCTGTGATTGGCCAATGAAAAATGCAAAAACCAATAATATTCCACCATTTCAAACCAATGAAACCATGCCACTTGACACTGCCTAATTCTCTAGAGGAAATGCAATCAACTTTACAGTCACCTACCAAATCAGCATCCCAGTTAGCCTGTGACACAAGAAGTATGGACTACTAACTATGCACAGCTACATTTTTTTACCAAATTTGCCTATTTAGGAAAATGAACAGAAAATGTTTTTGGGAGCATATGATGTCTATTTTCAATGAAACGGGTTGCACCGAATTCAGAAGGACAAGAATTATGCGGTTGTTCAGGTTCCACAAGATTCAAAAACTTTGAATTTTGAGCCTTTTAGGATCCATTTGGATCACTTCATTTCCTTATAGCTCCAAGCAAAAGCATCCAAGTGCTCACTTAGCATGTTGCACAACTTCTCTTCCTGGTGGAATGAGAGAGATTGGTTTATTTTCAATGTTTTAGATGGACCAAATTCTACCATTTTGATATGAGAAGGACTTGAGTCAACTAGGCACAAATTAGTCCAAGGGTTATCTTCAGATTTCTTCACCAGCTCATTAAGAGGCATGGTGCTGGGGGGCTAGTTCTAGAGGATTTGATCAATGAGGTCATCTTCATCAGGTTTCCCCCCTCCTATAATAGCATCTAGGGTACATATTGGGTAGGATGTGGTATGGTATACTTCATCTTCCTCCTTCTCTTCTAACCATAAGGGTAAGTCATGCTCTAAGGATGGTTGAGAAGGAGGGTGCAAGACCAACTGTTTGGACAAATGCCCATTCTTAATGGTCATGTTACCAGCTCTGCAACTTATGTAAGCATCAAGAGTGGGTAGCCATGCCCTTCCAAGGATGAGAGGATAACCATTGAATTTCACCTTCGGTTGGAGAACTAAGAAGTTAGTAGGGTACTCCTAAGGATCAATAGAGACTATTACATCCTCAACAACTCCCTCAAGAGCTATTGTGGATTTGTATGCAAGTTGCAATACTATTGTGGTATTTATTAAGGACCCTTGGAGATTTAGTTTGAGAATGGTATACGTATTAATCACATTGATGGCATCCCCAAGATCAATCAAGGTGTGGGGGACAATGATGCCATCAATGTGCACATCTACCACAAGACTTCCAGGGTCTACATACTTGGGAAAATCACTCTCCCCATCATTAAGTTAGATAAATACCCAATGACATTAATGGTAGGAGTGTCTTTATTTCTCCTCCCAGGATGTTTGAAGCATTTCTCCTTGATTAGCTTGTTGTAGATGGGGACATCCTTGATGGCTTGGAGGAGTGGGATTTTAACACATAAGTTTTTCAATTCTCCTAAAAGTTCATTCTCTTTTGGGGTGTGCTGACTAGGATGGATCAATATTTCAGGAAAAGGAGGTGGATTGGCTTTAGGAACACTCTCTTCCTTTTACTCTTCAATCTCCTCAGGTGGAGAAGGAGTTTGTTTATTTGGAAGCACTTTTCCATACCCAAGGTTGATTTCTTGAATTTCCACAACATAGGTAGGGTAGGATGTTTCTCCACTATAAACCTGCTATGCTTGTCTGTTGTTTGGGTTCGGATTTGGTTGAGTAGGAATCTAAGGTTTCTTAGGTGGAACATGATGAAGGAGTTGTAGTTGAGATTGAGGTGGAGGTAGTAAGCTTGGAGGTTGGTTGAATGGAGACATCCAACCTTGTGATGGGGTATTCCACTAAGGATGTGGGGGAGCATATGGCTGAAATGAATGATTTGTAGGTTGGGAAGGGTATTGAGGTGCATAATGTTAGCCTCCTATCACAATAGGTGTTCATATTTCATGATTGACAGTTGAAAGTGCCAAATATGTCATGTTTTCATGCTGCAAGGTTCCATATTTCCAGAAAGAGGCCAAAGAAGAGGCCATGAAAGTGTGCCAGTCTAAATGCCACTGCTGTATTCCAAATTTTGATGAGTTTTTCAGTTAAGGGAAGTCCAAACAGCTTAATCTTGGCTTCCCTAGGTTTCAATTTCTTATTGTAGAATATAGAGAATGAATATCTGTCCAAACAGCTTAATCTTGGCAGATTTGTAGATAGGTAGAGAAACAAGGGTGCTCAACAGCTTAATCTGAGCCCCTGGATGATATAAGGGTACGTTTAGATAGGAGGGCAGTCAAAAGAAAAAAGGATAATCAGGGTCTGCAAGTCCAAGTGCACCCATGCAAAAAGAAGAAAAAATGCTAGGTAAGTAGGCTGGGTAAGTAGTTTTGTGGTTGCAGAATCAAGCTATGTGATCCATTTCATGTTTTTTTAATGTTATATCTATTCAGATCACAAGTATAAGGCAATTTCCCTTTGGAGGAGCTCAAGCGAGGCATGTCTAATTTCCCTTTCTTCTAAATCTCCAAATCACTCACTAACATCCCCTTGAGGACCTTGGGATCTGCCCAACCAGTCCTGTTATCACTTCATTTTTGCAAAATACCAAGTCAAGCTTTGACTTTCTTCAGTGAAAAGAAGCCACATTTCTTGTGTAAAAATCATGTCTCCGCAGTCCATTCACTTCCTATGTCTAAGCTTCAGTTCACAAACTTAGCCTCTCCCCTACACTTCACCTCACAAATTCATATTAACTCCTAACTTTACTATCTAGCTCCCTAGATCATCTCCTTATCCCCTATTATACAAAAAACTATATAAAACCCCAAAACTATTACATATCCCACCCTATAGCACTATAGCTATGTAGCTACAGTTCTGGGATATAGTAGTCCACCTGGGACTATTATGAACCCATCCATGTCATAACTCTGGGATTGGTCTAAACCTCTGGTTAGGCTAATAACCTATATCTACCCCTCTACCCATCAAAACCTTATAACTCTGCTCTTCCGCGCTCATTTTCCCAATGTTTGGGGTTTGAATTTTCCAAATAAATATTAAATTATTATTCTCCCATGGCACATAAGCCCCCAACTCTGCATTAACCTAACGTTTTCCAACCCCCGTGGTGCATTTTGTTTAAATAAAGCGGGCGGGTCCTGTCCCTAACCCCCCGTCACCTTTCCTGTGCCGCTGACCGTCCGATTTCGCGCGCCCGAGATCAACGGTGGGCGGTTATTCCTGCGCCCCGATCTGCCGGAGGTTAACGTCCGAGGGATGGGCAGTTTCCCTGCCGTACCCCTGCCACGTGTCAGCCTCCCGGTGTGTTCGGAGGCCCCTCCCCCAATACCACCTATGCGGAAAAGCGGTGCGGGAGAAAACCGGATACCGCCTTCGCCGAATGACGTCAGCGCCACGTCTTCATGATGTCATCAACCTGCGTCGGCCTCCTGCCACCGTGTCCTGTGCCACGTCACTACCACATCGCTGCCACCGTACTGCCACGTCATCACCCCACCATACTGCCACGTCACCCTGCCACGTCACCGTTGTACTGGGACCCACCACTGACGTCATCACCGAAAAGGGCGCGAAGCGCGAAATCTGCAGCAAGGGATGCCCGAAATGAAAAACCGAGGCAGTTTTTGATCGCTAATCGCGCATCGCTAAGAAAAATAGGCCAAAATGGAAGCCCTCTCATGGCTCGGCTACCAGCAGGCCCGAAATTCGCAAATTGACAGGAATTTCTTCACGCAGGATTCAGAAAAGGGGCAAAAAACAGTTCTTAAGGCAACAGAGGGCCGAACAGCAGCCATAAAATGTCGATGGGACAGTTTAAAGCATTCACAAGACAATAAGGAGCCCAGGTTTAGTGAAAGTGTATCAGAGGAAGCGGCAAAGACTATCAGTTAATGTTTTGGTGGAAATCCGTATTTCCAAAGCAGGTAAACATTAAGAGGCCCCCATCAAAGTCAATAAAGCAGTGTTGGGCCATCAAAGCTCACCAGATCAAAGTTAATGCATAAGGCCACCTAAGGGCAGCGCTGCAGAAATCAAAGCACAGTTATGGCGAAATGCCAGCACAGGGCTCTGAGGACATCATAGTTACTCATTTTTTGAGGCAGCTGCCCCCAGTGCAGCATTAGATAGATATTTTGGCATTTGTTTCAAGAATATGTTAGGTTCAAGACACTTATTGCATCAGATCTGATTATTGTAGATATTTTTCTTATAAAAACCACCCTAATTTACTGTTTAGGGGGTTGGTTGGTTGATTCGCTCCACTAGAGACTCGCTCTGTATGTTTGAGGATTTCTTTAATCAAAGACTGCTGAAAGTTTGGAAGATGGACTATTTACTGTTTGTTTAATGGTTGAAGAGTGAATGTGGAATTATCGTGCTGCAACATGACTCAATAAGTGTTTTCTACCTCTGTTTTCCATTGATATATGCTCATATCATACATATGTCACCATCTAAAATAGCAGAAAAAATGAATAGCTTAGACTTTGTTTAACTGCACTCTATGCTCAATTTCTGCTATTTCTTTATGTTTTTCCTCTGAATTGGTAATGAATATGAATTCCCTTTCGCTCATATTTCCCCTAATTCACCCATGTTTGACAGTTATCTAGGGATTCTTTACTGCTCCTAGATAGAGCTCATTCACCTTCCCCCTGTTAAGCTGAAAGAGAGATTCTTAATTGCCTCTCATTCCTTAGCCTTCAATCCATGTCCATTTAGCTTGAAAGTTGTTTCATGTGTAGCTATCTTGCTCCATATTTCTCTTGTGACCAAGAAAATGCACTAGTAGTCCTACTCCTGGACTCCATGCCCAATGGTTTGAAAATCTCATATTATACCTACCTCTCTACTTGGAACATCATCCTTCCCACCAAAACTTAAACAAAAACCCTTGAAATCAATAACTAGCCTAAAATCATCATCAACAAAGCTAAATCATAAAGAGAGAGCCCTCTTTGATTGCAGGTAGGCTAGGACCTGCAGTCCAAAGATTTGTTAGTGGTTACCTCGGTCGTATTCCCTTGGGAGTCAAAGGGAACAACCTGAGTGTTAACGTAATGGCGACTCTACTAGGGACCCAATGAATTTCCTAATTGCTGTATATTCCTTAAAACTACAGATGAAGCCTGAATGTCAGCCAGGGAGCCTTTGAAACTGTTCTTGCTTTGCATTTATAGGAGTAAATAAAAGCTGCTTCAGTCAATATTCATGCTAGTTTTAAGCTGTAGATAGCTATTCCAAAATTTGATCAGTTCCTTGCTAATTCTAAAAACATTCACAGAAAATACCAAAACAAGTTTAGAATCTGGCTCCCAAAAGGAACTCACGTTATACATGGTCAAATCCAAACCCAAATCCCCCAGCTGCTTTTGAAAATCCCAATTTAATCCCAAAGAACCTCAGGAAGCTAGAGCGAAGGCAAGATTTTGCTGATTGTTGTCCTGAAACAGTCCAGCCAAGCTGTGTCCCAACCCTTGTCAAAGTTTTATTTCGTTCAACCCCTACTTCCCCTAGTTCATCATCCACCTCTCAAAGCACTCCTTCCACACCTCCATTCATTGCACATACTCCCATTACCACTATTATTACCGCTGTTCTAGTCGTTCCATTTATCCCTACTGTTACACTTATCCCTGTGAATATGGCGAATAGATATGCTCCATTAAAATTTCCTGCTAATCCAGGGGCTATGCCTTAGGATTACCAAACTAAAATCACATACTTTGATGGTACTGGTTCTTGCACAACCCTTCAGCATACCAAGAAAATGCAAGACTATTTTGAGAACTACGAGATAGATGATGATAGTGTGAGAATGAAGATTTTTGTCCAAATCTTAATAGGAGATGTAAGGCCCTGGTTTAGAAGCCTTGCTGCAAATTCCATAGCTAACCCAGAGGCCCTTTACCAAACATTTCTTAACAGATGGGAGAAAAAGAAAGATCCCTTGAACATATTGTCTGAATATGACACCATCAAAAGAGGCCCTCAAGAGTCTGTCTTAGACTATTGTGTGAGATTTAATAATGTTTATAATGCAATACCACAGAACTTAAGACCTCCACCTGATCTTGATTTGTATAAATTCCCTGATGGTTTTGATACTGACATGGCTTATTAGTTAAGGGAAAGAGCCCCTCAAAGCCTAGCAGACATGCAAGATGTTGCTGTTAGCATAGAGGAAAATCTGATTTCCAAAAGAAACAGAGCTAGAACTGAGAGAAGAACCACCTTTAAGGAAGAACCTTCAGCCTTAGACCAAAAGCTGGATGCTATTATCAGTGGCATGCACAGGCTGGGAGATAGAGTGGAAAGTGTTGAAAGGAAATCTACATGGGAAGGACAACAGCCCAATACCATAAGGAACCCAAATTTCAGGAAAACTCAGAACACAAATGTTGGTAGGTCTAGCCCAGACCATGATATAAGGCCTCCTTTCCAAGAGAACTACACAGAAGCATCCACATCTAGTGAGCAGACAGAAGACACTCACATGAATTTGATGGATCTAAAAGGTTAGCAACAAATTTTCCTAACCCAACAAGACCAAGATGACCATGAGATAAACCAATTTCGGACTAATTCAGGTGAGTCTTTTGATTTTAAGCAAAGTTATGATTCAGCTGTTTATGAGGTCCACAAACAGTATAAGCCGAGGACAAGAACCATAGATGTGCCCGAAAAGGTTAAACCAAGTGATACCAAACAACCTAATAAGATCAAATAAAAGGTTGCCCTCATAGAGACTGCTGATAAAATAGTCCCAAATCCAAAGGATGTCACCATAGAGGATGTTACAGACATGCAACCCTCTAATGATCAACCTCTGCCACCCTCTTCCTCAAAAGAAGATTTGAACAGCTCTCCTAAAAACCTTTAAAAATCAGAAATAGTTCAAGAAATCAATGAAGAACAAGAGAAAACCGCTGAAAGTGCAATTGAAAAGGGAAAATCTGCCAGTCACAATACTAAATCACAGTCAGAAAAACCTTTTGATTTAGAGGAAGAAATAGGTAAACTGAAGATATCCATCCCTTTATCTGAACTTGCCAAACATGATATCTATAGGCAGCGAATCAAAATATCGCTGCAAATGCCAGAAAATAGGGATGATGTGAATGTATTAGATGATCAACCTAAGCTCCTTTTTGGTCCTGAAGTCAATGGTAAATCAGGACATGGAGCTGTGTTACCATTCTATGTCAGTTTGCACATTCATGATAAAGTATTGCATAATGCTATGTTTGACTCAGGTGCCTCACACAACCTTATGCCCAAAGCTGTAATGGAGAAGCTAAACCTTGATGTTACAAGACCCTACAAAGACTTATTCTCCTTTGACTCAAGTCAGGTCAAGTGTTTAGGCTTAATCAAAGATTTATGTGTCTCCTTAGTCCAATACCCAAACAAGACAATCCTCATGGATGTGGTGGTTGCTGACATTCCACCAAAGTATGGCATGCTATTGTCAAGATCTTGGGGAGCAAAACTCCAAGGATCTCTCCAACTAGACCTCTCCTATGCCACTATTTCAGTCTTTGGGCAACCAAAGAGACTATATATAGAAACACTGATGAAGTATGTGGTAAGTAGTGAGGAAAAGCCCCAAAACTTCCCTATCTATTCAATCCATTCTGATATGGATTCTTTTATTTTATTTAATGATGAAGCAAGATCTCCCACTGATGATAAGTCGTTGGCTTTAGAACTGGACACACACATCAATGAAGAATCGGTTGCCCATACTGATGAAACTGTCAAAACAATCAAGGCAACCAGCATACAAGAAGAACCTCCCCAAATAGAAAATTCAAATCTGCCCATTGCAAGAATGACTGAAACTCTTAATACTAACCACAAGCAAGAAATCACATGGTATTTAGAGTTTGATGGCTCTGTTAAAAATTTAGGAGCAGGGGCAGGTGTATGGATTCACAATACACACAACAATCATGCTGAAGGCCATGCCTACAGACTAAACTTCAAATGCACCAACAACATGGCAGAGTATGAGGCTCTCCTTTTAGGCCTCAGACTGCTCAAAGCTCTAGGAGCTGCAAAAGTATCCATTCTAGGTGACTCCGATTTAGTCATACAACAAATGAAAGGCAACTTTGTCACTAATGACAATAGAATGAGGGCCTATAGGACTGCTGCCATTAATATACTCAATGCATTCACTGAATCCAAGCTTGCCAAGATTTCAAGAAATCATAACATTCATGCACACAGCCTAGCCACTTTTTCTAGTACACGCAAGCTTCCCTTTGAGCCAAATCACCATTTCACTATTGAGATAAAACATAGGCCTGTTGTCCCAAATAATGTTAAAGATTGGCAAGTGTTCGAAAATGATGCCCAGATTAACAATTTCCTCACTCTTGAGCATGAGTTTTCAAATATTAACATTGACATGGATGCTATGACGGATGAACAACAACAAACAAATGAAAATCAGCAGGCTGTAACAACTGTAACAGCCAAACAAATGCTAAACCCAACTGTTTTTGACAATGCAAACATAGAAGAGCTGAAACAGATGCATCTGGAGGAAATAGCCAAAACAGAGGCCGAGATCGTTGATCTAAAAGATAACTTTCTCCCTGCTGGCCTCACTCCGTTAGAAGATATGTTTGATGCAAATGATGTTCCCAAAAAGCCAAAAATGCAACCCTTAAATGCTGCTATAGAAGAACACAACATTGGGACAGCAGAGAAGCCCAAAATGATCAAACTTTCTCAATCTTTGCCACCCGATCAAAAGTCCAAATATGTTGATTTTTTTAAAGAATTCCAAGATGTATTTGCTTGGAGTTATGAGGACTTGAAGTCCTATGACACCTCAGTGATCCAACACACCATTCCCTTAAAACCAAATCAAAAGCCCTTCAAACAAAAACTAAGGAGAATCAATCCTGTGCTTCTCCCTTTGATTGAAAAGGAAGTGAAAGGAATGTTTGAAGCAGGTATCATAGCACCCATCATATTTCCTGAATGGGTATCCAATCTTGTTCCCACAAGAAAGAAGACAGGTGAGATTAGGCTATATGTAGATCTAAGAAATTTAAACCAAGTCTCCCTAAAAGACCACTACCCATTGCCAAAAATGGACCACATCCTACAAAGAGTAGTGGGGTCATCTAGAATTTCTTTGCTAGATGGCTTTTCAGGTTTTAATCAAATACTGGTTCACCCGGATGTCCAAGACAAGACAGCCTTTACCACGCCATGGGGAACATTTAAATATGTGAAGATGCCTTTCAGACTTAAAAACACCAGTGCTACCTTTCAAAGGGCCATGGAAATTGCATTTGCCAAGGAAATCCATGATTTCTTGGTTGTCTATCTTGATGACCTGACCCCTTTCTCCAAATCTGATCAAGATCACCTCAAACACCTATGGCAAATATTCATGACATGTAGGAAATACGACATTTCCTTGAACCCCAAGAAGTCTCTCTTTGGCCTTGAAGAAGGTAAATTACTAGGCCATATCATCTCAAAAGATGGGATTAGAATTGATCTTGAAAGAATTCAAGCCATCCTTCAAATCCCGTTTCCAAGAAACATAAAAGAGTTGTAAGCATTCCTTGGAAAGATCAATTTCCTAAGGAGATTTATCCCAAATCTAGCCGAGCTGATAAGACTGTTAAGCAACATGTTAAAAAAGTATGCCAAGATAAAATGGTCTCTTGAAACCAATCAAGCCTTTGAGAGTATCAAAACTGCCTTAACCCAAGCCCCTGTCCTCACAAGTCCACAATTTGACAAAGATTTTATCATTTTTTCTTTTGCATCTGAGCACACCATAGCTGTTGTCCTTTTGCAAAAGGATGATCAAGGAGCTGAAAAGCCAATTGCATTTTTCAGCTGAGCCTTAAGAGATGCCCCTTTGAAGTACCAAATCATGGAGAAGCAGGCCTATGCCCTTGTTAAAGCAATCAAAGATTTCCGAGTTTACATTTTATATTCACATGTGATTGCCTATGTCCCAAATGCTGTTGTAAAAGACATATTAACCCAAGAGGGGTTAGAAGGAAAAAGAGGCAAGTGGATTGCTAACATCCTTGAGTATGACATAGAAATAAAACCAACCAAGCTCATAAAGGGACAAGGTTTAGCCAAACTGATGTCCGAAACAAACTTTCAAGCCTTAGACATTAACCAACTGGACAATGAACAGGAGCTGGCGACTCCACAGATCAGTGAAACCTTTTTGCAATCCCCATGGTATGTTGATATATGTTTTGTATTGTTAAACCTGTTTTCTCCCCCAGGATTGTCCAGAACCAAGAAAAGATTTTTAAAAATGAAGGCTTCAAAGTTTTGTGTCATAGATGGTGCTTTATTTTGGAAAAATCATGAAGGCATATTGCTTAATTGTTTAACCATGAATGAAACTAACAATGTCATGAAAGAATTCCATGCAGGGGACTGTGGAGGACATCTATATTGGAAGTCCACTGCTGATAAAATTTTAAGGGCTGGTTTCTATTGGCCCTCTTTGTTTGTAGATGTAAAGAAGTTTGCTATCTCATGTCATAAATGCCAAATCTTTGAGGGAAAAAGAAAGTTGTTACCTTTGCCTCTTAAGCCCATCTCAACCGAGAAGCCCTTTCAACAATGGGGTCTTGACTTCATTGGAGAAATCCACCCCTCTTCCTCAGGCCAACATAAGTGGATTCTAACAGCCACCGACTATTTCACTAAATGGATTGAAGCCATCCCATGTAGATAGGCCAATGACTCCATCATTATCCAATTCCTTGAGACCAACATCCTTTCTAGATTTGGCTGCCCTGAGAAGATCATTACTGACAACGCCGCTGCCTTCAAATCCAAAAAGATGATCAATTTTTGCCATAAATTTCACATTACCTTGGGCCACTCCACAGCCTATTACCCTCAAGGTAATGGCTTGGCCGAATCATCCAACAAAAGCCTCATCAACATCATAAAGAAAGTGCTAGAAGAAAACAAGAAGAACTGGCATAGAAAGCTCACAAATGCCCTATGGGCAGACAGACTTTCAACAAAGAAATCCATTGGGATGAGCCCTTATGAGCTGATGTATGGCATGGAGGCCAGATTTCCATCTTCCTTGGGCATTCCTATCATCAAGCTATTACAAGAGATCCAAGCTGAACCAAATGATGTTCAACGGAGAATCAACCAGACCATTCATCTTCAACAAACAAGAGAGCAGGTCTATGATAGAGCTCAAATTTTGCAAGAGAAGCTCAAAAGGATGTTTGATAAGAGAACTAAGGATGAGGATTTCTGTGTTGGCAACAAAGTTCTAAGGTGGGACTCACGAAGAGAAGACAAGGGAAAACATGCAAAATTTGATTTTTTATGGAAGGGTCCATTTGTTATTAGCGCTGTGCAGGGTAATAACACATATTTCCTCAAATTTGCAGAGGGCGGCACAATCGAAGAAGGCCCTGTTAATGGCCAGATGCTAAAGCATTATTATGATCCCTGTTGTTGAACACAACACAGCTGTATTATATTTGTACATAAATACTTGTATTTTCAGCACTTTGTTTTTATAGTAGGCCGAATAATGGAACAGCGTAGCAAAGTTCTTTAAAGGCAGAACCAAAGCAAGTCCTCCATTCAGATCTCTGTCATTGCATTAATCTCAGCAAAAGAGCAGGTAGTTTTTCAGTCAATAGTATTAAAAGAAAGGAGGATTTTCAGTTTACATCAGCACCCTTTTTCAAGACAGAATCAAGGGAAGTGCTCCAGTTTTGTTCCCCTATGTTGTGTTTATTTCAAAGGTAGGTTCTCAGGCAGAGGTGCATATAATGATAGAGCACACAGAAGAAAGCAGGCGGTGCTGCTATTGTATAAATATTTAGTTTATGAGAATGTTGTGTTCATGTTTCGAAGTTTCAATCATTTGATAGCCAGCACAAGGGAAGTTCAGTCTACAACAACAATAGAAGATCAAGGTAGTTCGACCTGCTGTTCTTGGCTTTCCACAAGGAAAAGCCATCCCCAAGTGGAGCCACTATTAGCCTCCTATCGCAATAGGTGTTCATATTTCATGATTGACAGTTGAAAGTGCCAAATATGTCATCTTTTCATGCTGCAAGGTTCCATATTTCTAGAAAGAGGCCAAAGAAGAGGCCATGAAAGTGTGCCAGTCTAAATGCCACTGCTGTATTCCAAATTTTGATGAGTTAATCCATTTTGATGAGTTTTTCAGTTAAGGGAAGTCCAAACAGCTTAATCTTGGCTTCCCTAGGTTTCAATTTCTTATTGTAGAATATAGAGAATGAATATCTGTCCAAACAGCTTAATCTTGGCAGATTTGTAGACAAGTAGAGAAACAAGGGTGCTCAACAGCTTAATCTGAGCCCCTGGATGATATAAGGGTATGTTTAGATAGGAGGGTAGTCAAAAGAAAAAAGGATAATCAGGGTCTGCAAGACTAAGTGCACCCATGAAAAAAGAAGAAAAAATGCTAGGTAAGTAGGCTGGGTAAGTAGTTTTGTGGTTGCAGAATCAAGCTATGTGATCCATTTCATGTTTTTTTTAATGTTATATCTATTCAGATCACAAGTATTAGGCAATTTCCCTTTGGAGGAGCTCAAGCGAGGCATGTCTAATTTCCCTTTCTTCTAAATCTCCAAATCACTCACTAACATCCCCTTGAGGACCTTGGGATCTGCCCAACCAGTCCTGTTATCACTTCATTTTTGAAAAATACAAAGTCAAGCTTTGACTTTCTTCAGTGAAAAGAAGCCACATTTCTTGTGTAAAGATCATGTCTCCACAGTCCATTCACTTCCTATGTCTAAGTTTCGGTTCACAAACTTAGCCTCTCCCCTACACTTCACCTCACAAATTCATATTAACTCCTAACTCTACTATCTAGCTCCCTAGATCATCTCCTTATCCCCTATTATACAAAAAATTATATAAAACCCCAAAAATATTACATATCCCACCCTATAGCACTATAGCTATGTACATACAGTTCTAGGATATAATAGTCCACCTGGGACTATTATGAACCCATCCGTGTCATAACTCTGGGATTGGTCTAAACCTCTGGTTAGGCTAATAACCTATATCTACCCCTCTACCCATAAAAACCTTATAACTCTGCCCTTCCGCGCTCATTTTCCCAATGTTTGGGGTTTGAATTTTCCAAATAAATATTAAATTATTATTCTCCCATGGCACATAAGCCCCCAACTCCGCATTAACCTAATGTTTTCCAACCCCCGTGGCGCATTTTGTTTAAATAAAGCGGGCGGGTCCTGTCCCTAACCCCCTGTCACCTTTCCTGTGCCGCTGACCATCCGATTTCATGCGCCCGAGATCAACGGTGGGCGGTTATTCCTGCACCCCGATCTGCCGGAGGTTAACGTCCAGGGGATGGGCAGTTTCCCTGCCGTACCCCGGCCACGTGTTAACCTCCCGGTGTGTCCGGAGGTCCCTCCCCCAATACCACCTATGCGGAAAAGCGGCGCGGGAGAAAACCGGATACCGCCTCCGCCGAATGACGTCAGCGCCATGTCTTCATGACGTCATCAACCTGCGTCGGCCTCCTGCCACCGTGTCCTGTGCCACGTCGTTGCCACCATACTGCCACATCATCACCCCACCGTACTGCCACATCACCCTGCTAACATCACCCTGCCACGTCACTGCCGTACTAGGACCCACCGCTGACGTCATCACCAAAAAGGGCGCGAAGCGCGAAATCTGCAGCAAGGGATGCCCATAATGAAAAACCGAGGCATTTTTTGATGCGCGATTAGTGCTTAGCGCTAATCGCGCATCGCTAAGAAAAATAGGCCAAAATGGAAGCCCTCTCATGGCTTGGCTACCAGCAGGCCCGAAATTCGCAAATTGACAGGAATTTCTTCACGCAGGATTCAGAAAAGGGGCAAAAAACAGTTCTTAAGGCAACAGAGGGCCGAACAACAGCCATAAAATGTCGATGGGACAGTTTAAAGCATTCACAAGACAATAAGGAGCCCAGGTTCAGTGAAAGTGTATCAGAGGAAGCGGCGAAGACTATCAGTTAATGTTTTGGTGAAAATTCATATTTCCAAAGTAGGTAAACATTAAGAGGCCCCCATCAAAGTCAATAAAGTAGTGTTGGGCCATCAAAGCTCACCAGATCAAAGTTAATGCATAAGGCCACCTAAGGGCGGCGCTGCAGAAATCAAAGCACAGTTATGGCCAAATGCCAGCACAGGGCTCTAAGGACATCATAATTACTCATTTTTTGAGGCAGCTTCCCCTAGCGCAGCATTAGATAGATATTTTGGCATTTATTTCAAGCATATGTTAGGTTCAAGACACTTATTGCATCAGATCTGTCTTAGATCTGATTATTGTAGATATTTTGCTTATAAAAACCACCCTAATTTACTGTTTAAGGGGTTGGTTGGTTGATTCGCTCCACTAGAGACTCGCTCTGTATGTTTGAGGATTTCTTTAATCAAAGATTGCTGAAAGTTTGTAAGATGGAATGTTTACTGTTTGTTTAATGGTTGAAGAGTGAATGTGGAATTCTTGTGCTGCAACATGACTCAATAAGTGTTTTCTTCCTCTGTTTTCCATTGATATATGCTCATATCATACATATGTCACCATCTAAAATAGCAGAAAAAATGAATAGCTTAGAATTTGTTTAACTGCACTCTATGCTCAATTTCTGCTGTTTCTTTATGTTTTTCCTCTGAATTGGTAATGAATATGAATTCCCTTTCGCTCATATTTCCCCTAATTCACCCATGTTTGACAGTTATCTAGGGATTCTTTACTACTCCTAGATAGAGCTCATTCACCTTCCCCCTGTTAAGCTGAAAGAGAGATTCTTAATTGCCTCTCATTCCTTAGCCTTCAATCCATCTCCATTTAGCTTGAAAGTTGTTTCATGTGTAGCTATCTTGCTCCATATTTCTCTTGTGACCAAGAAATCGCACTAGCAGTCCTACTCCTGGACTCCATGCCCAATGGTTTGAAACTCTCATGTTATACTGCCTCTCTACTTGGAAACATCATCCTTCCCACCAAAACTTAAACAAAAACCCTTGAAATCAATAACTAGCCTAAAATCATCATCAACAAAGCTAAATCATAAAGAGAGAGCCCTCTTTGATTGTAGGTAGGCTAGGACCTACAGTCCAAAGATTGGTTAGTGGTTACCTCGGTCGTATTCCCTTGGGAGTCAAAGGGAACAACCTGAGTGTTAACACATAAGACCAAGGAGAAGGTGTGGACCATGAAGGATGAGCACGAGAACACCAAGGGTGAAGGGATTCATTCTGATTTGGATTGTAATAGGAATAGGATGCCCCTTGCATTCCTTGCTGGTATGTTCGAGGTACTTGAGGCCTCCTTTTATTGATATCATAGAGTTGTTTTAGTACACATCCTTCAATCTACGTAGAGAAGGGAACTTATCTGTGGAATGGCTTTCCTCATAGACCGAGCAAGCCTCTATAACATTCAATGGACATTCATTTTTGGGGTGCTTTCTAGTGCATCTAGGGAAAAAGATAGCTAATTCTCTCTTTGCTTCCTCCTACTTCCTCTTGATCTGCATGGTGTCCATTTACAAAGAGAGGGCGTGCAACATTTCAATTTTAAAGTCTCCCAACATGTTTCCAATTTCAAACTTGATAGATTTTTTGGAGAAAGAGGAACTGGTAAAAGATTAACTAGCCCTACCTTTCTTTCTGGAAGCCCTAGAATTATTTTTGAAAACCATCTTGATATCATCATAAGATAGTTGGTAAATTTCCCCTCTAGACAACATGTTTAGGGTTTCCAGAATGTCCTCCCTAATTCGTCTAAGAAGGAATAACTTAAGTGATTCAGGATCAAGGGTGCATCTGGCCCTCTTGTAGCTAAGTTGGAACCTTTCCTCATAGTCTTCCAAGGATTCATCATGTCCCAAGGTCATGCATCAACACATTTAAAAACTAGCATGAAAATCGCTAACATTTTTAAAAAAATATTTATATTTGATATATAAGAAAATTTAAAGTGTCAAAATATGCTTCGAAAAAAAAGTGTATTCTGAATCAATGTTTTTCAAAATCAGAATATTTATTTTGCTACCTCAAAAAAATGCATAATCATATCAGTTCCCATTTCAAAGTTTACGTTTTTAATGGCATAAATCATCTAGCTATGAAATGACACAAGTTACTTGCAGAAAGGAAACTATGCTAATCTTGCAATTGATCATCTAACTATTAGGGTTGCTTGAAAATAGAAAGTTACTTTATCATTTTAGAATTCAAACATGCATGCAATAACTATCTCATTTACACTTGCAGAAAAAGTCCTAATTGCTAACTTCAAAAATCTAAAAGCTAATGTTATCTCATCTTGCAGGAGGGAAAGGAATGGGAAAGCTAGTCTAGGTGGCTTCTGGTCATGGAGTCCAAGCTGAGGAGTTAACCTACTCCTATAGTAGGCTATCCTATCATTTTAGGTTAAAACAAGGTCAAAACAAGCTGCTACAGGTTTGCTACAGGATGTCCTGAACTGCTACAGGAGGTTAGCTGAGAGGTTTTGGAGGGTAAGGATAGTGATATGAGGTGTTGGAGGGGTGCATGAAAGTTGTAGAAGGTGTAGGGAAGGTGAACAATTCCCAAGGCCAAGCCCAACACCCCAAGGAGGTTAGATTTTCCTAAGGTAGCTTGCTCATGATGGTTGGAAAATAGAGGTTCGGATTATGGGCTCGTATGCCTTGACAAGAGGTGGGGAATAGCTAGGTGACATTGGTTGGAGGAGTCCCTTCCTGCAGATAAAAAATCCCTGCAATAAAACCTATTTCTCTTTTCATTTATAAATCACTACATGTCCACATTGAAAAGATGAGTTGAATTTGAGAAAGCTGAACTATCTATTGTTAAGAACTAGATCTATGAAATGGATTGGATTTTAAGCTATAGAAACCTTAAGAAAACAAGATAAAAAAATTCAGATGCTTCCAAGAAATCATAAACAATCATCTAGCTAAAGATGAAACTCAATTTATGCAATAAACAAAAGACAACTCTGTTTTGGGGTTGTGAGAGTGGGTTCCTCTAATCATAATCCCATGAGGGAAATGAGATAGGGGCCATTGTCACGAGATTTTATGGTCTAATTTCCTTCACTAAACTATTACATTAGTCTACCTCTTTAAACTAATGGAAACAAGGTTAAGCAATAATTTAAATAACATTCTAAGCTAAATAGAGAAAACCACAAATAAACTTCAGCAACTAACTATCATTCTAAGCTAAGAATACAACTACAAAAGAGGAACTTCTACCACTAGGGTTGGGCCCTAACCCAAGAGATTTAGCCCTCTAAGTCAACTCAGTGTTAGATCAAAAGAAAATTTCTCATTTTCATAAAAATGTTAGATACATCATAACAATAATAGTCAAAATGTTTTAGTTCAAAATGACCTCTTGGCTATAACAAAGAATCAAATCCTAATGAGTCTCTTGGGTCTCTTATTTATACAAAACAAGAGCTATAAACATCTCCTAAAAAAATAGGGATACTTGGATCCCTAAATCAAGAATAACTCTTCCTTAACTGTCACTGTCTTGGCTACCAATGAACTCGGTTTGCTTGGCTGCCAGTGACATCCAACTAATGGATTGTAAATTTCTGTGGTCATTTTTTTAGAACTTACACTCGGATATTCCATAGTTTTCATTTTTTCTTTGTCGACGTTTCGAGTCTAGACCCAGACTCATCATCAGGGAGGAATCTTCTAATGACATCGAGCTAATGAGATAGAGTGGAGGAATCTTCTAATGATTTAAGGAGTTAAGGAGGGAGACCAACTCCTGAAATCTCTCTTGCTTGCCTTCTCCAAATTTATGCACTTAAGTCAACCCAAAATTGCTCCAATTCCTACATTTAAAACACATTAGGAAACATGATATAGTAACTCACCTTACTCTTCTCACTAAGAAAAATATAACAAAATATGTAAATAAATGTGAGAAAAATCAATTTAATAAGTTGGAGAGTGGCATTATGACCCATATATTTTACTTATTGATGAGCCTCATCAATAGCCCTTATGGGTAGCCCACTTGGTGTTGGAAATAATACTGAGAGGGGGGGTGAATCAGTATTATCAGATTAATCAAACTTTTCAAATGCCCAAAACATATACGCTACTTCAGTTAAGTGAACCAGCGTGTACACGCTACTGTGACGAAGTAAAACAACGTATAAGCAGAAAACTCACAATTTAGTTGGCTTATTCTTCAATTAAGTGCATCAGGACATTATTCATCATATTAACAGTAAACATGTGCAGTATAACAGAACAGATAAAAAGCCACACACATGAACACCAAGATATAAGGTGGAAACCCAATGTGGGTGAAAACCACCTGCTGCAAGTTGTCTCTATCTTTCTTAATATGAAACTTCAGTTTACAATCTTTTGTACTGGTGCAGCCTTATACCAGTACGCAGGCTACAACCTGCAGAAGGCTTCAACCTTCTCTCGTTCTCCAAACTTCCTTGGAAGGGAGCTCCAACCCCCTTTTGCTTTTGTACTAGCCAAGATACTAGTACGTAGGTGCTGACCTACAATCTTCCTTCTTCCAGGTATCACTTTTCATACATTTTCAGACTTGGATATTCCTGAAGCACAACATTACAATCTGAAGACCACAATTCATTCAATTTTCACAACAGATCATTGAAGCATAAAACAACCAACTTAGAATCACTGAACCACTGAACCCTGTCAATCACTAGTTACCAGAACACAGAGCAGACTACAGAACTCTGTAATAACAGTCAGATCCCACTGTAAACCCAAATCAAGCTTCAAAAGATATACGCTACTTTAATGAGCAGAAACCGCGTATACACGCGCTTTTACCGAAGCCAACCTGCGTACAGATCTAAAAATAAACTTTCTCAACTTGCAGCTGTACCAGATATTAGTTAGACTCAGAACGTAACATTGCGACAATATGCAGATCTAGGAATACGCATAATCAACCATAACATGATAGTGCATTTCAAACCATTTGATCCCGATCTCTCCTTAGATCTAGTTCTCCATCAACCGATGAGATCTCTCCTTAGCTCAGATCAACCAACTCAGAACCTGCATATCAGATCTCTTTCTCTCTTAGATATTCATGCCTTGTCGAAAAGATGATCTTTGCCTAATGATCTTCTTCTCCTTATATAGCCTTAGGCCTTTCTCAATACCAAGGGCCAAAACCATAGTAACACAATACCATCAACTTTAAAACTAGGGATCGACACGCCCGTCGAGACATAATGGTCCGAAATCATAGGCACAACTTCCAAGGTCTAACCACCATGAACCAAAGGAACCTTTCCACATACACGCGCTTTTTCTGAATCGAACTTGCGTGTACACGCGACTTGGGCTTAACGAAAAAGCGTGTATGAGCTTTCTTGCCATGCTGTACTGAGATCTGTCTTCTGATTAAGTTGCCATCACCTGTACTAACCTTTGAGCACCTGTACCATCCACTGAGTGAGTTGCCATCAAGGACAACACTTGAACCATAATGCCAACAATCTCCCCCTTTGGACTTGATGGCAACCACCACACCAAGTCACTCTCCCCCTTTGACATCAAGGGCAAAGGGAGGACCAAGATATTCTCTTCCTTGGTAATCCTTCTGCTGTCCATACTGCTGTCCATACTCCCCCTGAGTACATGCTGAAATCTCCAAGTGTGCTCCCCCTTTGTGAATGCCAAAGAGTACCAATCTATCCATCCTGCTCACCAAGTGCTGTTCATGCTCCCCTTGACTGTAGGCAAGATCTGCAAAAGATGTTCTTCAAGAAGAACATGACTCTATACATCATAAAAGACCTTCCTATAACCAAAGACTCATACATACATCCATTTCTCAACTAAGTGAGGATATACAAAAAAAATGACTCATCCACCCAACCAAGTGGGGATACATCAATATTGACTCATCCACCTAACCATGATAATACATGAACATTTCATCATTCATCCCAGGCATAGTGGGGAAACCAACAAAGGTCGTTACATGACCTTGACACCATAAAAGAGACAAGAGAGATACATGACATAGAGACAACAGATCTAGACCAAGACTTAGGAAAGACACCAGCAGCATCTGATAAACATCTTGTTAGATCAGCAACGAGAATTTCTTTCTGAGCTCCTTCTTAAACCAATCAACCAAAACATCTGAATGCCAACAATGCTTTATGAGACTTTTGAGCTGCTCCCCCTGAACCTGTGCCTGTTGCACTCCCTGAAACTGTGCCTGAATACTTCTGACATTCCTATTGCTGTTCAGAACTTCAGAGTTTTCCTTTGCTGTTCAGAACTTCATATACGCGTTTTATCCTGTATAAAGCAGCGTATGTACGCGGATATTCTTTCTGCAACAAGCGTCCAGCATACACGCGACTTACTCAACATAAATCCGCGTGTATACGCTCATATCCCTTCCGTAACCTGCGTATACCAACTTTTCTGTAGAACAAACAAATTTCAACAACAGGATGAAGCATCAACTACTCCCAGCTTTTGTCTGAGATATTCAAAAGTTTCCCTGGGCAGTGGTTTTGTGAGAATATCAGCAACTTGCTCTTTAGAAGGAACATACTCCAATTTGACCTTCTGCTCAAGCACTTGTTCCCGAAGAAAATGGTACTTGATTGGTATGTGCTTGGTCTTTGAGTGCATGACTGGATTCTTTGAAATGCTGATTGCACTTGTATTATCACATAAGATAGAGACAGGTGGAGTGCAAGTGATTTGAAAGTCCTGCAAGGTCTGCATCATCCAAAGAAGTTGTGTGCAACAAGATGCTGCAGCCACATATTCTGCTTCAGCTGTAGATAAGGCAATCGAACTTTGCTTCTTGCTGAACCAAGACACTAATCTGGAACCCATGAAGAAAGCACCTCCACTTGTGCTTTTCCTATCATCCACACTTCCAGCCCAATCTGCATCTGTGTAAGCATGAAGAGTGAGATCTGTATTTCTAGGATACCATAAGCCATAGTTTTGGGTCCCTTGAAGATATTTGAAGATTCTTTTGACTGCCTGAAGATGGGTTTCCTTTGGGTTGGCTTGAAATCTTCCAACCATCCCTACTGCATGAGTAATATCTGGTCGAGTACCTGCCAAATAAAGCAAACTCCCAATCATGGATCTATAAGTGGGTTGGTGGACTGCTGCTGATTCATCATTTGCACTGAGGCTGCATCCTGTAACCATGGGTGTACATACTGGTTTTGACTCTTCCATGCCATACTTCTTCAAGATCTGCTTGAGGTATTTGGTTTGAGACAAGAAGATACCTCCTTCATTTTGTTGGATTTGCAATCCAAGAAAATATGTCAATTCTCCAAGAAGTGACATTTCGAACTCTTTCTGCATAACCAAGGCAAAGTTTTGACTCATAGTTTCTTCATTGCTGCCAAAAATAATATCATCTACATAAACAACAAGAATTAGCAATTTGTTATTTTCAACTTTTATATAGAGATTGCTATCTGCTGATCCTTTTGAAAAGCCTTGTTGGTGAAGATATTTGTCCAACCGATAGTACCAAGCCCTTGGGGCTTGTTTGAGCCCATAGAGAGCCTTTTTCAATCTGCATACAAGGTTTGGATCATTCCCAAGAATGAACCCATCTGGCTGCTCAATATATACTTCTTCTTCTAAGTCTCCATTCAGGAAGGCTGATTTCACGTCCATTTGAAATACCTTGAAGTTTTGAAAGCTTGAGAGAGCAAGGAACATTCGGATGGCCTCTAGTCTTGCCACAGGAGCAAAGGTCTCTTCAAAATCTATTCCTTCTTGCTGTGCATACCCTTTACAAACAAGTCTGGCCTTGTTTCTAATTACTTCTCCATTTTCATTTAACTTATTCTTGAAGACCCATTTTGTTCCTATTACATTCTTATCTTTTGGTCTAGGAACCAATTCCCAAGTGTTGTTCCTTTCGATTTGCTCAAGTTCTTCATCCATTGCTTTGACCCAACATTCATCTTTGCATGCTTCTTTCACATTTTGTGGTTCAATGGAGGAGAGTAGAGCCAAGTAGCTTGAAGCTTCTGCAAGTGTCCTTCTTGTTTGTACTCCTGCTTCTTTCTGCCCCACAATCTGAGTTTCTGGATGATTCTTTTGGACATATCTGGATGGAGTCTTCTCTTCTATTCTTGTCTGCTCCTCTGGTTCTTCTTGAGATTCTTCTTCTTCTTGAGGTTCTTCTTCTTCATCATTTCGCCTTTGAGAGTAACCTTCATCTTCTTCATGATGAACTTGCCTAGGAATATATCCCTTCTCATCAACCACTATAACAATACTGTCAACAATTCTGCCAAGTCTTTTATTGTAGCACTTGTATGCTTTGCTATGTGGAGAATAACCAAGAAGAATGCCCTCATCTGCTCTAGGTTCAAGTTTGCCAAGTTGCTCATCAGTGTTCTTAATATAACATTTGCTCCCAAAGATTTTGAAATGCTTCACGGAAGGAGTTTTACCACTCCAAAGCTCATGAGGTGTTTGAGTGCTGTTTACTCGGACATTTGTTTTGTTAAGAATGATAACAGCAGCATGTGCGGCTTCTCCCCAGAAGGTTGCAGGAGTACCTGATTCATCGAGCATAGCACGAGCCATTTGTTGGATAGTTCTGTTCATTCTTTCCACAACCCCATTTTGCTGAGGAGTTCTAGCTGTAGAGAATTCTCTTCTTATCCCATGTTCATCGCAGAAATCAAAAAATTCATTTGATGTGAACTCCCCACCTCTGTCAGATCTGAGGCACTTGATTTTGTGTCCTGATTCATTTTCGGCCAATGCTTTGAAGGATTTGAATTTTTCGAATGCTTCATCTTTGTGCTTCATAAGCCCTAACCAAACAAACCTTGAGAAATCATCAATGAATAATATCAGATATTCTTCTCCTCGAGGTGACCTTTTCCTAAATGGACCACATACATCTGTATGGACTAGCTCAAGAGGCAAGCTAGCTGACCCTTCCTTCTCTGGAAAGTTAGTTCTGGTCTGCTTTCCAAACTGACAAGATTTGCATATGGTGTTGTCTGGAATTTTGATATCTGGAAGATCGCGAACTGCCTGATATTTGCATGCTTTCCTTATTTGTGAGAAGCTTAGATGTCCCAACCTTCGATGCCATAACCAGTGCTCTTCATCCTTGCTAAGATAGCATTGTTGTTGTTCTTCTTCAAATATGTACAGATTATTTGGAGTTCTTTTGCCTTTGAGAACTGTTTTACCTGTATCAAGATCACGAACAAGACATCCATTCGATCTGAAAATAACCTCTGTTTTTTGATCACACATCTGGCTGACACTTAGAAGATTATGTTTCAATCCATCAACATACAAAACATTTCCAGCCTTGACCTTTTCTTTTAAAGGAGCAATACCTTTTCCTTTTATAGTAGCAGGAGTATCATTTCCAAAAGAGACTTTCTTTCCCTTTTCTAAAGTAGAATAAGATTCAAGTTTTTCTTTATCACCTGTCATATGTTTCGAACATCCACTGTCAATGTACCATAGATTTTCCTGTCCTTCTGCATAAAATGCTATCCCACATCTTTCTGTTTGAGGTTCCTTTATTCTCCATGTTTTGGTGCTTGTGGCTTGTTCCTTTTTCTCCTGAAACCTGCTCCTGCATTCAGAGTCTTTATGACCAAAATTATTGCAAATAGAACATTCAACTTCATTTTCAAGCACCGAAAAGTTGTTATAGGTCCTTTTTGTAATCCCTGTCATACTTCTTTGTTTTTGAGCTTCCCTAGTCATGATTGTTTTATATGCAACACATTGAGCTGCTCTGTGACCAAAGTTGTGGCAAGAAAAGCATTGTCCATTGAAGAAGCTTCTGCGGTTATTGAATCTACCAGCCAACTGATTGTAATTTCTATTTTCATCTGTTCTTGAGCCAAACTGAGAAGATTTTACCTGTGGTTGGTTGTAGCTTTTGTTCATCCTTAAGGAGGATTGTCCCTGATAGTTTCTGTTTGTAACTCGTCCCTGCTTTACCTGATTATCTTCATTGTTCTTCCGCTCATTTCCTCTTGCTGCATCAAGATAACTTTTTGAGGTGGATGCTTGAGAGGTTTCTCCATTATAGCCCAAACCTGTTTTGTTTAGAGGAGACCGCTGCACACTAATAATCTCATCCAAGGTTTCAGATCCTTTGACAAATTTAAGATTAATAGTTTTTGTTTTCTCAATTTCTTTTCTGAGACCAACAATTTCACCTTCTAGTTTTTCAAGATGTTTTTCCTTTTCATCAATTTGAAATTGCAAAGTATCAATAATCACATTCCTTTCTTCTATGCTTCTCTTGAGTCTAGTGATTTCATTATAGAGATTATCCACATCTATAGCATCCTCATAATCATCATCTTCAAATGCCATTAACAGCTTATATTTATTACCTTGTTCATCTTCATCACTGTTTGATAAGCCATCACTATCTTCATGGGTGTAGTAGCTTTTCCTATTTGCACTTTGTTTCTTGTTCCATCTAGCAGGTTCTTTTCCTTTATCCTTATAAGGACATTTTGCAGCATAATGACCTACTTTCCCACAAGCAAAACATTTGAAAGGTAGCTTACCTCTGAACCTTCCAGAACCCCTTTGAAGATTTCTGACAAAATTTGATTCTTCTTCCTCTTCTTCTGGAACATGGCTTGCTTCATAGTAATCTTCTTTTCCTGATGCCTTAAAAGCAGCTTCCCTTCTGTCAGATGGACCTCCCTTTCTCATTTCATAAGCGGTTAGAATTCCATGTAGCTGAGACATAGTGAGAACACAGAGATTTTCTTTTTCTTCTATTGCAGATACTTTAGATTCAAACTTGGGGGATAAAGATCTTAGAACCTTTTGAACTACTATAGTTTCTCTTATTTCTTCACCCAAGTTTTTCATACAATTAACAATCTCATCTACCCGGAGAAAATAATTAGCCACACTTTCATCATTATACATCCTGAGAGTCTCATATTGAATCCTGAGTGTTTGAAGTTTAGCTTCCTTTACCTGTTCATCTCCTTCATAGCTAGTGATCATTTGTCCCATATTTCTTTTGCTGATTTGAAGTGCATGACCTTCATGAATTCTGTTTGAGATATACTTCCTAATAGGGTAGCGACTGCTTTTGCATTTGTTTCATATGCCTTTTTTTCATCTGGATCTGTAGGAGTAGCTGAAGGAAAAGCATAGCCTTTTTCTACAATGTCCCAAACTTCTGTACCAAGAGATTGAAGATATGCAGTAACTCTTACCTTCCAATAATTGAAATTTGTTCCATCAAAAACCGGTGGCCTGATTGATGCTTCTTTCTCGTAGTTGCTCATGATGAATGATCTTCCTTCAAGCGATCAAGCTTCTCTGAAGGACCTGCTCTGATACCAATTGTTGGAAATAATACTGAGAGGGGGGGTGAATCAGTATTATCAGATTAATCAAACTTTTCAAATGCCCAAAACATATACGCTACTTCAGTTAAGTGAACCAGCGTGTACACGCTACTGTGACGAAGTAAAACAGCGTATAAGCAGAAAACTCACAATTTAGTTGGCTTATTCTTCAATTAAGTGCATCAGGACATTATTCATCATATTAACAGTAAACATGTGCAGTATAACAGAACAGATAAAAAGCCACACACATGAACACCAAGATATAAGGTGGAAACCCAATGTGGGTGAAAACCACCTGCTGCAAGTTGTCTCTATCTTTCTTAATATGAAACTTCAGTTTACAATCTTTTGTACTGGTGCAGCCTTATACCAGTACGCAGGCTACAACATGCAGAAGGCTTCAACCTTCTCTCGTTCTCCAAACTTCCTTGGAAGGGAGCTCCAACCCCCTTTTGCTTTTGTACTAGCCAAGATACTAGTACGTAGGTGCTGACCTACAATCTTCCTTCTTCCAGGTATCACTTTTCATACATTTTCAGACTTGGATATTCCTGAAGCACAACATTACAATCTGAAGACCACAATTCATTCAATTTTCACAACAGATCATTGAAGCATAAAACAACCAACTTAGAATCACTGAACCACTGAACCCTGTCAATCACCAGTTACCAGAACACAGAGCAGACTACAGAACTCTGTAATAACAGTCAGATCCCACTGTAAACCCAAATCAAGCTTCAAAAGATATACGCTACTTTAATGAGCAGAAACCGCGTATACACGCGCTTTTACCGAAGCCAACCTGCGTACAGATCTAAAAATAAACTTTCTCAACTTGCAGCTGTACCAGATATTAGTTAGACTCAGAACGTAACATTGCGATAATATGCAGATCTAGAAATACGCATAATCAACCATAACATGATAGTGCATTTCAAACCATTTGATCCCGATCTCTCCTTAGATCTAGTTCTCCATCAACCGATGAGATCTCTCCTTAGCTCAGATCAACCAACTCAGAACCTGCATATCAGATCTCTTTCTCTCTTAGATATTCATGCCTTGTCGAAAAGATGATCTTTGCCTAATGATCTTCTTCTCCTTATATAGCCTTAGGCCTTTCTCAATACCAAGGGCCAAAACCATAGTAACACAATACCATCAACTTTAAAACTAGGGATCGACACGCCCGTCGAGACATAATGGTCCGAAATCATAGGCACAACTTCCAAGGTCTAACCACCATGAACCAAAGGAACCTTTCCACATACACGCGCTTTTTCTGAATCGAACTTGCGTGTACACGCGACTTGGGCTTAACGAAAAAGCGTGTATGAGCTTTCTTGCCATGCTGTACTGAGATCTGTCTTCTGATTAAGTTGCCATCACCTGTACTAACCTTTGAGCACCTGTACCATCCACTGAGTGAGTTGCCATCAAGGACAACACTTGAACCATAATGCCAACACTTGGTTGAAGACCCTAGCCAATTCATTGGCCCTCTATCATAAGGTGCAAGTTTAATTCTCCTTGGGTTCATCAGGTTCAAGCCCCAATAGTTGGGTCAAATAGGCATGAGGCCCCTTTGAGTGTTGAAAGGAAAAAATGGTTTTTCAAGACAGATGAACCACCCCCAAAAGTGAATTTTATGGGTAATTCCAATAGCCCTCAAAAGGGTTGCAAAACACCCACAAAAAGTCACTTTTGTGGCAATTTTAAACCCCCTCAAAAAGTGACCTATTGGGGTCATGGTTTAAAATCCCCCTCATAGAAACCTACAAGGGTTGCTTACAACCACCCTTATAGGAACTTTTGGGGTGGAATTAGGAGCCCCTATTGCAACAAATTATGAGGATGATTTATAACCCCCTTTTAGCAACATTTGGGGGTGTTAGGAGCCCTTGCCATACCAAATTACAATGGGGGTTTCGAAATCCCCCACCCTCCCTCCCCCGCATACAAACTTTTCGGGGTGTTTCAACCCACCCCCCACCCCCAACATACCAACTTTTGGGGAGCATTAGGAGCCCCTGTCATACTATCTTTTGGGGGTGTTAAGAGCCACCCTCATACTATATTTTGGGAAAATTAAGAGCCCCCCTTGTAGCAACTTTTGGGGGCATTAACAACCCCCCTCATAGAAACTATTACAAAAAAATACTTTTATGGGGGCATCGCTATCCACCCTCAAAAGTGAAATTGGGGGCAAGGGGAGTTAGCATTAGGGGTGGATTTTGGAGGCCCCCCCCCAAAGAAAAAACACCGCCTCTAAATGCAAGCCTTTTAGGTCTGGTTAGGAGCTACCATCATAACAACTTACAAGTATTGTTTAAAACCCCCCTTGTAGCAACTTACAAGCTCACTACTTACTAATCCACTAAAATATGACACTTGTCCAATAGTTTTTCAACAAAATTACGTAGGTACTTTGATGAGATATGGCTCCCAATTTTGTTACTGTAATTTTGTTTAATAGTCTAATTAACATGTTGTCATAAGATATCTAACATCTCTTTGTTAGATATCCTTGTTGAAATTTTTGATAAGTAATCATTGGATATCCAATGCATGTTTGTCAAAAGTGCATTAGATATACGATGGGCAATTCCATTGGATTTCCAATAGAGAATGTTGGATAATAGAATGGAATTTCATTAGATATTTGATGAAACTTTTCATCGAATATTCAAGCTCTAATGAGGCTATCTGATGGAGGAATGTTCATTTGATATCCAACAAATATTTACGTTGAAATTTAGAGGATCTAGGTTTATCAATTATCTAACGAACTAGTAGCTATTAAAAAAGATATTAACAGTCTAATATATTTAAAGCTTTAAAGTTACTTGAGGTTATATAATTTTTCTATGAGTCCTAAATATCCCTACCATCACCTGGAAGTTAACAAGATGAAATTTGCATAGACCCAGAAAATGTCAAAGTCATTCTAAATAGGTTAGAGTCTAGGCCACAAGAACTTGAAGCTAAGAGGAATTTTGGGATTAGAAAATCATTTAAGAAAGTTTGTCCCACACTTTTATTATGATGCAATTCCTTTTAATTAATTAATAAAGCGAGGCAGAGCATTTCAGTAGACCATTGCTCTAGGGAATTTGAATCCTTGAAGCAGAGAATTTGTAATGCACGAGTTCCAGGTCTACTGCCCCTCTGGTTACCTTTTCAAATCAAATACCAATCTTTGAATTATTTTTGCAAAAAGGGAGACCAATAGCCTTATGCAGAAACTTTTGTTAACACAATGAAAAATAACTAATGCATGCCAAAGAATTGTATTACAGTCCAAACAGTGAAGCATCAGTAACTTAAATTATTGGGACAAGAGAAAATTATCCTTGTATATCATAAGCCATAGTAATTGCTTCAAATCCACTACAAGGTGAAACAATGATATCATTGCAACTAGATTTCCTTCTTGCAACAATTTACGGTGGTCATGAAATACAAGAAAGATACGCACAACCATAGTTGAAACTTGATTTTCCTCAATATTTCCTTTCTCTTCAATTGAAGTTTAATGAAACTAAATTATTAATGAGTAATAAAATTGAATGAATGTATTTCCAATTTGTTAAGGGAGGAGGCTTTAGAGGAGAATCTCTAATCATTACTAGGGTCTACCCGTGCTAACAGGGATCCTTTGTCCTTCCTAAAAATAGTAGAATTATGACACATTCATGCTCAACCTAGTTATTTTTGCATGAAAATGTGCCTAGCAATAAGGTAGTGTGACTTCTTGAAATTTGCAAGAAGAGTCAAACGACAGAAAATGATCACAATGACTATTGCAGCCTTGGAAATGGATATGGTAGTGGAATAATTCAGATGCCCACTCACTCCCATTTCCAATAGCTTCAGGAAATAGTCCAAGGCTACAAAACTTGGGAAGTTAAAAGGAATTCCAAAGTTGGAAATCCCACTCACAGAGCCAAGAAGAGAAAGCCCTTCAATTCAATGAAAAAGCTTTTATTGGAAAGTTTATGTGGACTTGGATGAATCATAAGACATTGGATAGTTATATCTAGAATTAATGTATCTCCCACCTATAAGGTAGACATCAACATTCCCTCTGGAGTAAGGGCTTAATCATTCCATTTTTAATATAATAAAGATCAGAATTTTATCTTTATATCTAGGCCGTGGTTTCTAGGTTTTAGGGGATTCTCCTTGAATAGATGGACCCTTGAAATTGATCTTGATGAGGAGGTACCCATGGTTAATCCATCTCCCATGGAATCCCTATTATGAAAAAGGCTTTGGAAGCCATCGTTAATAATAAACAAACTAGGAAAATTCACAGATAAGACTCCTTTAAAATGTAATGTTAGTAATGAATATGGCCATTCACCAAAATTTTCTTGAAGATAGATCCTTCCCTTGCAAAGGATATCAAAAAATATAGATACAATAGTTTCCAATAAGTCTCTAAGTCAAGGGAAAAAAGGAGATACCGTCCCTTGCATGCAATAGTGAAGCTAGAGAATTCCTCTCAAACAAGGAGAAACACTTTCAAAAATATTCAAAGGATTAAATATTAGGAAAAAATGTACAAGATGAACTAATACTGACATACCAACGGAGTGAAAATGGAAGGTCTAAGAGCTAAAGATAAAGGAACAGGAGTTGAATCCACTTCCATGGAAAAGATAGGTTGAAAGGAAAAACCCTATTCTGCAATCTGACTTTGTCCGTCGTCTAACCAAGTAGAGGAGGAATATGCAACAAAAGTCCAACCCTACCCGATCCAAAATATGGAATTTGATCTAGGGAAATCCATATACATGAGGAAGAAACTTCAACATACATAATATCCAAAGGAAAGTGAAAACCCTTTGGTCTTGAACCAAATATCTTTACATGTTTGTCTCCTAAGGAATTCACAAGGAACATATGAAAAATGAATTATTTCATTTGCACATGCCCCTCCAGTAACAAGAAGTAAGAAATCCAGGGAATCTCATAGGAATTATTGCTAATGTCTTTTCCATAATTATGTGTAATTAATTTGTAAAATAATACTCTTGTGGGTATAGAAGAGAGTCTTTGGAAATATGTCAAAACTTATAATATTTTTTTGCACTTTGTCCTCCTTTTTGTGTGTGGGATAATCGTTGCTCTAGATGTCAAAAATATGTTGAACCCTCTTGGTCTTTGCAGTATGGGTAGACCACTACCTTTTTCCTTCATATACAACATAACCATGACTATGAAAAAATGTGTAGTAATGTTTTAGACCTCAAATTAGGACCAATAATAGAACACTAATAGAGCTCATCGAGGTATCTAGAACTTGAATCCTTCAAAGACATTGGTACTGAAGTCACAATGTTGTATAAAAATAACAACACTTATATTCCCCAAGGAAATTTGAGAATTAGGTTGATGCAAGAAATCATAATTCCAAAATTGTTGGACACATTGAACTAATCAAGACATTGACAAATTCATAGGACACAAAGGTATGTTTACTGCCCATAGATTCAGACTCGAATGGAGAATTATAAACAAGACCATATGTATACAACATATCCAAGCCAACAATCAAAAGTTGGGATTGTGCACCTTGTTCCTAACTTAAGGCCGTGGGAAAGCAACTCAATAGCGTTCTTCAGTGTATTCCTAAGACTAGCCTTGGGAATGACTATAAATCAATAAGATGTCGATGTTTATAGTAAAAAATCTATTGGTAAGACAACATGGGGCATGTTTTTTATTCACTAACATATATTTATGCTTCAACTTACCTATTTCCATTATCTATGACAAACAAAGAAAATTCATGATTGATTTTCGATCCAAATTTTGGACTCTAATAAATATCGAATTGAAGAGAAGCGTAATTTTTCATCCAAAAATTGATAGGAAAACAAAGGCATTAAATTAGGGGTTGACATGCTTATTGCCAAGGAAAACTTGTAAAGAAACCAAAGCAAGGGAGTGAAGTACACCATTTATAGAGCATTGTTATAACATGAGAAATTCATGTCTCAACATAAATGTCTTCATTTATGAAGTTCTTGAGTTATTTCTAGCAAGCCTCCATTAAATTAGCTTTTCAATCAATGTAGGGAAAAAAACATGAAAACTATGAATAAATAAAAACTATGAAGTTTGTAGAGAAGATATGCCATATCCTTGAGCAAGTACAAGCTACCCTGCAAAAGTCCCAAGTAAAATATAATAAAAGAGATGATAAGCATCATACCACACATGTCAATTGGGTTTATCTCATCCTTCATATTCAGTTCCTACAAATGACATGTTGAGATCATAGCAAGTATATTGTTGTAATGGCTTTAAGCCTTATTGTACAATAGCCTTGAGCCCTGAATAATATCTTGCCCTTTCCTACAGGTTTGGAGGGTGCGGTATTTGGTTACATGGGAAGAACCCACCGTAGATTGCACATGGGTGTATATTCAATTTAAACCCGGGTAGTTATTCACATCACCCCACTCAATTTTAGGACATACACCATTATTCCAAAGCCATTTCTTAGACCAAACCATATTGATTTTCAGCCATGACTGTTTGAACCATATAGTTTTGATTATTTCGACTCTGAATAAGGCCTGAGGCATTAAGGCCATGGTGCAAACCACTGGACTAAATTTAGATTGTCCAATGATTATATAGGTGAGTGAAACTTAACCAAATTTGACCTAATCTACAAATTAAATTTCATATCTACCACTAATAAGGAATTTTACCTATTTCAAGTTTAAAGAGTAAAGTATTAGGACTTAGAAAGGATTTCGCTTGGTTTTCCTTTCAATATATCATAATCCTTATACATCAATGTTAATAGGTAGTCCCGATTACGAGGGTGTGGTGCCTTAGTATGAGTAAGTTGGTTGGATTAATTTTCTTTCTTTTGTTTAAAAGAATAAGTCTCACTAACAATCCTACATGGTACCCTTTCATATGCCTTCTTGAAAAATGGGCACTATCAAGTGTTTGGAAGAGGTCCTTGATTTTAAAAGTTTTAATTCTACTACCTCAAAAATACCTTTGTTTTGGAAAGAACTCCTTGGGTTTAGGAAGACATGGGTTCTATATGAAACCTTGGTGATGAGCCCCAGAAATGGGTAACTATATAGGCTCATTCTGCCTATTATTTTCATTTAATCCACCATTCTCAATATTTTTGTGCATGCTTTTGAATATATTTATGTCAATAGAGTGAATGGGGATAGTCACTTTGCCACATAGTCTAATGAGTGTTTATTGCAGATTTTTGGACATTTTTGGACAAGGACCAGGCATTTATGAGTAGATTGGTAGCCAAACTCAAGGAAATAGGGCTGAGGACTTATAGGAGGGGTGTCTCCTTCATTAATGACCCCTTCCTCAAGTTCTCCATCAGCAGCTCGGAGTACAAAGGCCCACAATGATGATTCCAAGGGGCAGCTGAGCAAGTCTAGTAGAGCTGTTGTTATCTTCAGTTTTAGGCAGTCGAGTTCCTTATGTTTAGGAGGAATGTTGGGAGTCCCCACTTGTATAAATAAGAAGTCTTCAAGCCTCAGTAGGTTAGCCATTTCATAGTATATTTTCTCACTTTTTTGCAGCTTGGTACTCAGCTCATTTTCAAGCTCTTTTTGAAGACAGTTTTGTGATGTAATTGCTATTTTTTTTATAAATGAAGATGAATCCAGTTTTGAACCAGCACTAATCTTTCCTAGAGGGCTGAAGCTCTTGGGTTAGGGCCCAACCCAAGCTTCCCAACACCTCCTTTTTGTATTTATATGCTTTTGCTTGCATTCATGAGATAATTTCTGTTGTTTAGGTTAAATCTTGCTTTGTTAATTAGGTTGCTTTTGATGGTTAGAATAGTTGTTCTTGCTTCAAGTTGATTAGATAGTTTGCTACAGTAATAGAAAAAGATCCAAAAAGGCTACCATTAGGTGTTGAACTCCTTTCTCCCTCCTTGGGACCATGATTTGAGGTCAAGGCACTACTGCTGCCACCAAAAACAGAGTATTTGCTCTTCCAATGCAATTGCTAGTGTGATATTTTGAGTTGGAGAAGTTGATATCGGTCTGGATTCACATGCTTAGATCCTTTCTTGTTCATTTACCATGGATTTCTCGCATAATTTTCTATCCATAAAGTTCTGTTCAACATTCCTATGGTTTTAGGTCACATTCTAGGTCAAAATAGACAAAACTCTATTTTGCGGTTCTTGCTTGGGTCAGTTTTGAGAAGTAAGTGTGCAACTCACTTGTAGAACACTCCAGCTTATCATTCCTCCATAGCACAACCTGTACCAGTTCATCTCTCAATATTTACCCACTCATTCACCTCATTTCGCCAAATTGCCCTAATTTCTACATTTTTGTGCAAAGTTTCTTTCTTGACCTTTGAACAAATCCAACTATCTCCTTCATTCTTGATCTTCATTGACAGAGTCCTAGACCCCTCAACACCTCCATCTAGCCTTAATTTCCATTTTCCCATCATTTTCCAACCTTCAAACCTCCAAAAACCACTTTCGGTCTCCTTCTGTAGATCCTCCTATAGAACCTCCTGGATATCCCCTGCAGCCTCCTATAGAAGTTCATGCGAGTGATTTTCCGAAGTCTGACCGCAATGGAAGTCTCTAGAAGGGTACCAGGGACTTCTTAGGACCTCTCCACTCCTTCCTCACCATCTACAAAAGCCAACTCCATCCTCCTTTGCCACCAAACCCCTGCACAGTCACAACTAGTCAGATCACAAGCACAATAATTCCACATAAAAATACTCAAAAATATAAAAAGATGATTTCTTCTCATTTCTCTTCAGAAGTAGCTTGAATAAATGCAATTTACCTTTTTAGTAGTCAATGGCACCCATTTCAACAATTTCCATCTCTTTTCTTGCAAAATTAGGGTTTGCTAGGGTTTGTGCTTCATTTCAGTTTTCCTTCTCTTTCTGCAAGTAGAATAGCCCCTGTAGAGTTAGCTTTCTTCCATCACAGTAAAAGCTTCTTTTGAAAACTCATAGAAGTTGGCTTAAGCTCCTAGCGAACTTGTGCCAGTTGATCAAGTGACATCCTGCAGTGAGAGCTAGTACTTGTGCATATAGCACCGTCGCTTCCAAGTTTGTTACGAACTACCGGGTTGATAAAAGTAAAGAAAGAAGTCCCAGGAATTGCAGCATTATTACTGCAATATTGGAACTCACCACTCTTTTTGGCACCGTTGCCAGGGAAGCATAAGAGTATTTTTTGATTACTTCTTTTCTTCTATTTTCTACTGCAACCTTCTGCTAAGTAGTTTATTTCAGCAAGAGTAGAGTAGTTGTTTTCATTATACAATTTCAATTCTGCAAAAGTAGATTAGACATTTCCTGCTTTCATTTCAATTCTACAATTTCATTTCAGCAAGCGTAGATTAGTCATTTCCTGCTTTCATTTCAATTATGCAATTTCATTTCAGCAAGGTTTATTTTAGTTAGTTGCAATTTGTTGTTCAATCCATTTCATTTTTGTAGGTACATGCAAAAAAAAAACAAAAAGCACCCAAAAAAGAGATTTCCTTTCATGCCTCGTAGGAACAGAGACAATTCAGGACAATTCATACCCAACACCCCCACCACATCACTAAGTCACCCTTCTCTCTTCTTTTGTGGCAGTGATCCAAAAGAACCTATAGCTGAACCTCCAGAGATATATGAAGATCATATAACAGAAGAAGAGCACAAAACCATTCCTCCTGAGACCATGGCTGAAAACAGAAATGTTAGAGGAAATGTGGAAATAATAGAAGGTGCCTTTCCTATCTAAGAGACCAATGGGGACACAGAGATGAAAAACATAAGTCCCTCAGCCTTACCTCACTTCCATGGATTGACTACCGAAGACCCTAATACGTTCTTGTTTGAGTTTTTTGTTCTCTGTCGAACCTATGACTATGTAGAAGACGAGCAGAAGTTGAAAATTGTTCCCTCTACCCTCAAGGATGCAACATTACGCTGGTTCATGGGGTTACCTGGAAACAGTATCGCAACTTGGGCTCGGATGTAGCAAGCCTTTAACAACAAATACCGAGACTACTGTAGGTCAAAGGATACCAAGGAATAAATCTTCTGAATGATCATGGGAAGTGATGAATCTTTAGAAGACTATGAAGAGAAGTTTCAACTCAGTTATAAAAGGGCTAGGTGCACACTTGACCTTGAACCTCTGAAGTTGGTTCTGCTTAGAGGAGTCCTTAAAGACCTTCTAGATACCCTCCATTTGCTGGTTGGGGGAGACATCTACCAACTAGCTTATGATGACATAAAGACTGTGTTTAGAAACCATTCTAGGGCAACCAAAACGAGAGGTAGGGGAAGTCAACCTTTAACCAGTACCCCCTTATCAAGTTCATCCTTTAAAAACAAAATTTAGAATCAGCTGGAAGATTTCAAGAGCGAGATGAGGCAGACTCTTGCCATGCAAATGGATACCTTGTGGATCCAAAGGAAGCAAGAGGAAGCCGAGAGGGCTTTGGCCATCTTTTGTCCCAGATGCACTAGAAAGCATCCTAGGAACGAATGTCCATTGCACTCTGTAGAAGTGGGTTTTGTCTGTGAAGAAGACCATCCTACAAATTAGTACCTTTCCTTACCCGGATTTAAAGCTATGTACCAAGGGGCTGAAGGAGCCATTGAACCACTCTATTTCATGAACCAAAGGAGGCCACATGGACCCAAACCTTACCAGCAGGGAATGCAAGGGACATTCCAAAATTATTACAACCCCAATCAAGCCACCTCCATGCCTTCTTGGGGTCCCCCTTCTCATCCTTCCTGGTCCACACCCCCTCCTTGGTTGTATCCGTCTCAATATCATACTTAACCAATTGCTCGTTTGTTTCACTCTTATGCTTAGCCGCAACCTCAGTGGAATGCACCTCATTTGGGGTGGAGGCCCCAGTACAACTTTTCTCTCACTCTTTTGCCTCCACCACCTGCTCAACCACAACCATTACCTCCTGCTCCTCCAAGACAACCCCAAATACCTGCTCAATCGAACCCGAACTCCAATAACAGATAGGCTCAACAGGTATATACTCGAGAAACATCTTGCCCAAACTATGCTGTGGAGATTCAGGAGATTAACCTACGATATGGGAAGGTTCTCCCAGATAGCCAACCTCCTCCTAAGGAGGATGAGGAAGAAAAACAGGAAAGTGAACCAAAGACCATTCCACCCTTTCCTGAGAGACTAACTGGAACCACACAACCGATGCCCGAAGAAACTAAACTTCTGGGAGAACTAAAACAGTTATGTTTAAAAATACCACTTCTCCAAGCTATAATATATGTACCAATCTACAACAAGTTGATCAAGGAGAAGTGCTTCAAGCACCTAGGTAGGCGCAAGAGAGATGCACCAACTATCAATGTCATAGGACAATTGTCCGACCTGATGTTGGGGTAGGTGATTTGTCCGAAATATCTGGACCCTGGGAGTCTTATAGTCGATGTCCACATCAATGGCACCATAATCCCCAATACCTTGATTGATCTAGGGGCTGCCATTAACGTGATGACTAGGGACACTATGCTCAAACTCAACCTTCAGGGTTCCCTAAGAAAGACCTCGATAGTACTGCAGTTGGCAGACCGCTCCACCGTGACCCCTAAGGGGATTGTGGAATATGTGATGGTCTCCATTGATTCTTGGGAGTACCCTGTTGATTTCCTGGTTCTCCAACCAAAGGCAAAGCTCACTGGGTATCCTCTCATCCTGGGAAGGCCTTCGTTGGCCACTGCAGATGCCTACATCAACTGTCGAGCTGGGAACATGACAATCAAGGATGGGCATATGTCCAAATAGCTAGTCCTCTATCCTCCTGCCTAACCTCTGCTAGAACATCATTTACCTCTCTGGTTGGAGGAGGAGGACGAGGATGAAGTCTATTCCACACCATTGTGTGTAGTAGAGACTACCATGGGGGGTCTGCAAACCAAGGATGATCTTATAGAGAACTTCATTCAGAATCCACCCCCTAGTGTGTTGCCCTTAGAAGAGCTGATGGAAGAAACCAAATCCAATCCTTTAATTGATCTTTGTGTGGCTAGTCCGACCTCTCTCCAAGTTAAGAATATGGAATTTGGCCTAAAAAAAACTTTGAAGATCAACTCATCCCTATCCACCTGTCAGGAGAAAGAACTATGTAGCTTATTGAAAAATCACTTGGATGCTTTTTCTTGGAGCTATAAGGAGATGAAGGGAGTCCACCCTTCAGTCTATACTCATCACATTTACATTAAAGAAGATTGTAAACCAGTCAGGCAGCCTCAAAGGAGGATGAATCTAGCCCTTAAGGACATTGTCAAAGAAGAACTACAAAAGTTGTTGGATGCAGGATTCATCTACCCCATCTTTGACAGCGAATGGGTTTCTCCTTTGGTGCTAGTGCCAAAGAAAAATGGGAAGTGGAGAATCTGTGTAGATTATTAGGAACTAAACAAGGCCACCAAGAAGGACCATTTCCCTTTGCCTTTCATAGATCAAGTGTTAGATGGCCTAGCAGGGAAGAAGTTCTTCTCCTTCCTAGATGGGTTTAGCGGGTACAACCAGATCCAAATCAGCCCAGAAGACCAAGATAAGACCACTTTCACTTGTCCTTGGGGTACTTTTGCCTATCGAGTCCTTCCCTTTGGGTTGTGCAATGCTCTTGCCACTTTCCAGAGAGTAGTACTGAACATATTTTCTGAAATGGTTCACGACTCAGTGGAAATATATATGGATGACTTCACCCCTTATGATGCTAACTTACAGGAAGCTTTGACTAACGTGGGAAACGTTTTAGCCAAGTGTATTGAAATGAACCTATCCCTCAATCCTGAAAAATGTGAATTCCTGATGACTGAAGGGACCGTGCTAGGTCATACAATTTCTCAGCAAGGATTACAGGTGGATCCCAACAAGATTGCTATCATCCAAAGGGTCCCACCTCCTCAAAAGGTAAGAGATGTTCAGAGTTTTCTAGGCTTAGCAGGGTATTATAGAAGATTCATTAAGGATTTTAGTAAGCTAGCCTCTCCATTGTTTGGTCTTTTGGGAAAAGATGCTAAATTCATATGGATTGACAACTGTCAAGAGGCTTTGGATGCCTTGAAAGGTAAGCTGGTAACTGCCCCAATCTTGAGAGGTCCAAACTGGGCTCTACCTTTCCACATTCATACAAATGCTTCGAACAAAGCTATAGGAGCAGCCTTAGGGAAAGTTGAAGAGAAGTTGTCGTATGCCATATATTTTGTCAATAAAAACCTGTCCAAGGCAAAATTAAACTACATTGTAACCAAAAAGGAGCTCCTAGCTGTAGTCCATTCCCTAAACAAGTTCAGACACTACATCACTGGCTATCAAACATTCGTACACACTGATCATGCTGTAATTAGGTATTTGATGAATAAACCTGATGTAAATGCTTGTATCATTAGATGGTTACTTTTATTGCAGCAATTTGATTTGACCATTGTTGATAAGCCAGGTAAGGAAAATGTTGTTGCTGATTTTCTGTCTAGACTAGATCTGCCTGCAGGTGAAGAAGGAATGGTGGATGATCAAATGCCAGATGAACACCTATTTGCTATTTTAGTACTATCTCCATGGTTTTCTGATATAACAAACTATTTGGTTTCATCATAGCTTCCGCCATACCTGTCCTCAAAAGAGAAGAGCAAGGTTGTGAGGAAAAGTGCCACATTCTCCTGGATTGGGGCAATCTTTTTAAAATTGGTCCAGATCAGATTTTGAGGTGATGTGTCAGGGGGGAGGAAGTTTTCTACATCCTCTTAACCTGTCATGATGGGCCCTGTGGGGGCCACTTTTTAGCAAAGAGAACTGCCTTCAAAATTCTACAGGAAGTTTACTATTGGCCCACTCTTCATCAAGGTGTTAGTAGATACATCAGCCAATGTGACCGATGTTAAAGGATGGGGAAACCTACTCCACGGGAGGAGATGCCCCTGCAACCTCAAGTGACTTTCGAGCCATTTGAGAAGTGGGGCATGGACTTTGTGGGTCCTATCAACCCTCCTTCAAAACAGAAATCTTATATCATTGTGTGTATAGATTACCTGACAAAATGGGTAGAAACAAAGGCGATCAAGGCAGAAATGGAAGAAAAAGTAGCTGAGTTCTCGAGAGAAAATAGCTTCTACAAGTTTGGCTATCCAAGAGAATTAGTCACAGATCAAGGAAGTCAGTTTACCTCCAATCTGATTGAAGACCTACTCACATATCACAAGATCAAGCACAAAAATTCCACCCCTTATCATCCACAAGCAAATGGACAGGTGGAAGTCACTAACAGAGCTTTGGAAAGGATTTTGACTAAGGCAGTAAGCAGCAATAGAAAAGATTGGGCAGATCGATTAGTTGAGGCCACCTGGGCTTATAACACTACTTGGAAAACCACCACAGGTTTCACACCCTATGAGCTGGTCTATAGAAAAAAGGCTTTGCTGTCCATAGAATTTGAATATAACACATTAAGGATGGTAGCTCAGCTGGACCTAGATCTCAGCCATGCACAAAAGGAAAGATTGCTTCAGCTAAATGGATTGGATGAAAAAAGATTGCAGGCCCTTCTCCACTCAAAGGTAGTCCAACTTCAAAGAAAAATATGGCATGACAGGCACCTCAAAGAAAAACAATTCCAGAAAGGAGATTGGGCGCTGCTGTATGATTCAAGATATAAAGATTTCAAGGGCAAACTAAGGACAAGATGGTTGGGACCATACACAGTAGAAAAATGAAATGACAATGGTTCAGTCCTTATTCGGACCATAAATCCATGTGCTCCTCAATGGGCATAGATTGAAGATCTATAGGAAGCCACTTTCCAAGCAAGAGTTCATTGAGATTTTGGGTAAAACAATGTTGGTAGTGGAGCAGCTTCCTATCTCCACTCCACCCACACCCTTAAAAAAAAAAAAAAAAAAGAAGAAAAAGGAATTGGAATAAAAGATACTTGGGTGAAAACCTCTTGGAGGAACCCAAGGTAGGCAGTGAGGGTGAAAACCTCCTGGAGGCAGCCCATCTGTCTCCAAAAAAAAAAGAAGAAGAAAAAACCTAACTTCTTTTGAATAAATTGCAGGTTGCAGGAGGGTCACACAAGAGAAAACGACATGGCTAGGCTGCATACACCCTTCATAGTCCATCCCTCCATCGCTGTTATCCTTTCCCAAGCCTTGGTCTCATTTTTTCTGAAAATTTCGCAATCCTACAGGAAACTCTGTGTATTCTACAGGAGGCTCCTATAGAAATCACAGAGAGGCCAAAATCAAGATCAGAGAAGAACCCGAGGGCTAGAAATTTGTCTATGAGGCTTGTGAACCTCCCTGCCACCATCCATCTTCCTATTTCTCCATTCCATCCCTACACACCCACATTTCCACTCGTTTTTTTCTTTCCCTGCACAGCCAAATATAGAAATTTTGTTTCTTTCATTCTGTAAACACAAGAAAAGGGTGACAAATAAAGTAGCAGTGTTCTTTGATTATTTCCTACCTGATACCTTCCAGTTGCTATTTCTTTTCATTTGAGACCTTCTTCAGCAGTCTTTTTAGCCCCTACTCAAGCATCAACCTAAATTTCAGAAGGAGAAGCAACTACAGGAAATCCTATAGGATTCCTATAGCAGTTGATCCCTTTGAAAAACAAACTCCAGAGACAGGGTCAACACAGTAGGATGTATGAAGCGTGCAAGGAGTAGAGCTTAATAGAGTAATCATCAGCATAAGCCAAAGGCTGAGCATGTGGAGCATCAGCAGTAACAGCAACGAGGAGATAAAGTGCCAAAGTCCGAAGCATGCAGACCATAGCAACGACTAACAGGTAAGTGGCTAAACATATTCCTTGATTGCATGAATATTATTTACAAACTGCATGGACTATGGGAATGGTCATGATTAAATGGAATCTATGGCCAGCTAACTGGCCACCCTAGTTCAGTTCACACACTCTCATGGAGTTCAAATGAGCCTCAACCAATTCAAACCGCAGATCAGATACACAATTAGCACGTGTTGGCCATCAACTCGGGAAGAAAAAGCTCATAACCGGTAGTGCTGGCGGTGTATAACAAGAGTTAGGGAGGTGATGGTGGTCAGGCAACATGAAGAACCATAATGACACTGGCATAGGACCAACAGTCCTGATGGGGATAACGTACCCATCCGACCACCTCATCTCCTCATCGTAGATTATGCCATCAGTTAAGTACAGTGTGGTCTAAGCCTCCACCACCCTTTGTTTCATTTTCATTTACAAAGCTCTCGACTGCAGTACTCACCTAACACCTTCAGAACATCGAACTAGTCTTTTTCTGCCAGTTTTTGCCAGTCTTACAAAACCCTCCTACCTATCAGCCTCTACAGGAGCACTACTGCATTCTACAGGAGCATGAACACCGTCTACAGGAAGGGCAGAGAGCAGTTCTACAGAAGGAAAATCCGAGATTTTTGTCAAATTCGAGCTTGAAAAGAGGTAGGCTCAGGAAACCACTTTGCATATGATATATTTATATAAGGTGGTGGATTGAAAAAACAGTATTGGGTTGAAAGAAAGGAAAGTGAAGCTTAAAAGTCCGCCTGTATTTTTTTTTGAGTTCTACACAGTCTCTCCATTTCTTGTCTGCATTCAAAGTCTATCTTTTTCTTCCTCACGTTCTTCTGAAAAAAGGGATGCAACCATAAAAACCAACTTGTGAAAAAACCAAATTTGCAAGACTGTCTACTCTTTGAAGAAAAAACACTGTGTTATATATTCTCTGTTCTGTCAAAGTATTGATTTTTCCCAAAAACCGAGAAGTAAATTCAGGTTGAAAACAGTTTGAAGAAAGGAAAAATTGCAAATTGATGTTGTGAAGAGAAAGCACAAAGGAAAATTCCCTCTCTGGTTTCAGAAAAAAACAAAACTCAGTTGTCCCTCTATTTCTGGTTTTGGAAATTTTTGCCTCCTTCCTCACCTGAGAATTTTCAGAAACCACTAAGCACCGTGATAAGAGGTTTTATGAGAAAAGAGCCTTTGAACTCCAAAAAATTGCATGAGCACCCCAAAGTGGTGGCCCTCCTCAGCAGGGCAAACTGGATGTATTTCTTTGAGAGAATTCATAGACATGATGAGGAGGTGACTAAAAATTATTTGATGTCCTTAAGACCGCATTCGAAAACACATGCTAAAATCAGTTTCAGGGGTCTGACCCTAGAACTTATACCAAATTTTATTAGCAGAATCACAGGTCTTCCACTTGGGCTCCTTTGGAGCAAAGAGGAAAAACCATTGGGACAGGTTGATAAAAAGACATTCTTTCAGCCTGATGAACATCCTGTAGAGGATAAGAATGGGGTCAGAAGGAAAAGCTTACCTCCTCCATGGAGTGAAGTCAGCTAACAGATCATGAAATACATCACTTGTGAAGGTAGATTCAGTATAGTTTATGGTTATAACTTCAGGTTATTGCATGAATTGAGATATGGGATGGACCTACCTGCAACTAGAAAACTTAGTCTCCAATATTTCCTCCTCCAGTCTTTGATAGAATGTGACACCAAGCTAAATGCAGGGGTCCCAGACCAGCTGGCCCACCATGGGCTCATCAAACTATTGGTAGAAGATTCCCTACACACACACACCATCCATATAGCTTGGAAAATTTTCAGGAATATGTCTAGAGAAGATGACATAAAAAGTTTGACTGAGGACATTAGCCCATCTAGCAGTGAAGAGGAGGAGCAGACAGAGGAACTTGAGAAGAAAAGTAATGAGGAGGCATAAGATATTCAAACAGAAGGAAAAACAGAGGAGAAACAAAAAGAAGAGGAGAAACTTGACAAAACCACTATTGAGCCTAAGGTAAAAAAGAAGACAACCTCAAAAACAGAGAAGAGGAAAAGGACAAAGGCTGAGAAGAAAATGCCCAAGAAAGCCTAGAAAAAGACTGTCATAGGAAAGGTAGGGACTCAGCAAGAAAAGGAGAAAACACCACCAGAGGTAGCAGAGACAAAAGAAAAAATAGCAGACATAGGAAAAATTGCAGAAGATAAAGGAGAAGAACAACAGGAAGAAACATCCCCTGAAACACTGGCAAGGGAAGTAGCAACTGTGCTTGCTGCATTAAGCACTCCAGCAAAACAAAAGGGAAAAAGTAAAAGGCAAACCTATATGTATTTCAAAGCTAGAAGGAGCACCAAGATTAAGGTGGGTAAGCCCCAACCATCATCAAAAGAACCCATTATCATTGAGGATGCACCTACTGAGAAGAAGGAGGAATCTCCCTCCAAGATCTCTATCACCTATGAGAGAGGAAGTCCCAAAACCTCCACCTGGAAGGAAATAATTAAATTGATGGACTCCAAAGAAGTTCTACATGAGGCACAAATCTCTCTATAGGAGACATTGGCCAAGCCTAAAGAAACTGAAAAATTGGAAAAGAAGGCAGCAGAACAGTCACAAGAGGAAAGAAAGGAAAAAGAAATACCTGAGCAAAGGATGCAGATTGCTAAATCTAAAGGAGTTGAAGATATAGGGCATATGGAAGACAAGTTGAAAGAGTTGATAAGGGAGTTGGGCATGGTAAGGCACATAGAGAGCATTAGAAGAGCCCAACTACAGGAAGAAAATGAACTGCTAAAGAAGAAGTTACAGGAATGGGAAACTCAAGGGGGAGACAAGTTTCCAATCTTGGAAGGGCAGCAACAGCAAGAAGGTCCACTAGCAGATAATGAAGCAACAAAGAAACAATAGCAAGAGGAAGAGCCATAGACCGATGTTGAAATGCTGATGAAACAACAACAAGAAAAAGAATCTCAGGCAACAACTAAAGTGCTGATTTTGAAACAGCAGTTGCAGGAAAAGGAAGCCCAGATGGCCTGCATGGCCAGCTGGGCAATGGAGGCCTTGCAGTGCAGACAACCAGCTAGATCCTATGCACTGTATCTCAAAGACCAGTGGCTCCAATTCCAGATTAAAACATTGGCCCAAAGGGGCACAATCCCATTCCAAAATTATGATCAGTTTATGCATTTATGTGATGATAGTTCAATTGAGGATAAAGCCAAATTAGCAAAATTTTACCTACATAATATGGCACTCTCTGACATGAATTTATGGGATCCAAATGTTGCATTGGGAGACCTAAAGCTCATGGCTATGGCTTCTTGGTTGAGCCATGAAGAAAAGAGAGAAGTGGAAATTCAGAAGATCATGACAAAGGAGCTAAGTGAACCCCTCATGATAAGGGCAGAACCAGCAGAACCATTAGCTCTCATTTATGCCCACCAACACCTAGCAGCCAATCCTCAAGTTCTCCCTAATTATGTTGACAGGAAAGCACAAGATATCGCTCATTTTGAAGATATGGAGAGATTATTTGGCGATAACTGCCTTCATGCTTGCACGAGAAGATGGAATACATTGTCACATAGCCTAATGGTCAGGGAGTATCACTCCTTAACCAGATTGAGGGAGGCTATGATGAGAGTGACCCCATATAAACAATCAATGTAAAACTTGAAAGCCAACTGGATTGGTCTTAAGTTCAATCCTCCACTACTGTTAGGACTGTTGGAAGGGGTTAAGGAGGAGGAAGAACGGAAACAATGGGAGGAAGTGGATAGGAAAGCTGGTTTCCATGATAGAGAGGAAGACATCAAATCAGAGGCTTGGGATGTCAGGGAAGTTGTTAGAGCTATTAAAGATGAATAACTAGTTTAGTTGCTCAAAGGATGAGCAACCCATTTAGCAGGCGGGTGATGATGAGCCCTAGAAATGGGTAACTATATGGGCTCATTCTGCCTATTATTTTCATTTAATCCACCATTCTCAATATTTTTGTGCATGTTTTTGAATATATTTATGTCAATAGAGTGAATGGGGATAGTCACTTTGCCACATAGTCTAATGAGTGTTTATTGCATATTTTTGGACATTTTTAGACAAGGACCAGACTTTTATGAGCAGATTGGCAGCCAAACTCGAGGAAACGGGGCTAAGGATTTATAGGAGGGGTGTCTACTTCATTAATGACCCCTTCCTTGAGTTCTCCATCAGCAGATTGGAGTACAAAGGTCCACAATGATGATTCCAACGGGTAGCCAAGAAAGTCTAGTAGAGCCACTGTTATCTTCAGTTTTAGGTAGCCGAGTTCCTTAAGTTTAGGAAGACTATTGGGAGTCCCCACTTGTATAAATAAGAAGGCTTCAAGCCTCGGTAGGTTAGCCATTTCATAGTATATTTTCGCACTTTTTTTCAGCTTGGTACTCAGCTCATTTTCAATCTCTTTTTAAAGACAGTTTTGTGATGTAACTGCTATTTTTTTGATAAATGAAGATGAATCTAGTTTTGAACCAGCACTAAGCTGAATCTCTTGGTGTATTTATATGCTTTTGCTTGCATTCAAGAGATAATTTCTGTTGTTTAGGTTAAATCTTGCTTTGTTAATTAGGTTGCTTTTGATGGTTAGAATAGTTGTTCTTGCTTCAAGTTGATTAGATAGTTTGCTGTAGTAACAGAAAAAGATCCAAAAAGGCTACCAACAGGTCTTGAAATCCTTTCTCCCTCCTTGGGACCATGATTTGAGGTCAAGGCACTACTGCTGCCACCAAAAACACAGTCTTTGCTCTTCCAATGCAATTGCTAGTGTGATATTTTGAGTTGGAGAAGTTGATATCGGTTTGGATTCACATGCTTAGATCCTTTCTTGTTCATTTACCATGGCTTTCTCACATAATTTTCTGTCCATAAAGTTCTGTTCAACATTCCTCTGGTTTTAGGTCAGATTCTAGGTCAAAATAGACAAAACTCTATTTTTTGGTTCTTGCTTGGGTCAGTTTTGAGAAGTAAGTGTGCAGCTCACTTGTAGAACACTCCAACTTATCATTCCTCCATAGAATAGCCTATACTAGTTCATCTCTCAAGATTTCCCCACTCATTCGCCTCATTTCGCCAAACTGCCCTAATTTCTGTGTTTTTGTGCAAAGTTGCTTTCTTGACCTTTGAACAAATCCAACCATCTCCTTCATTCTTGATCTTCATTGACAGAGTCCTAGACCCCTCAACACCTCCATCCAACCTTCATTTCCCTTTTCCCATCGTTTTTCCACCTTCAAACCTCCAAAAACCACTTTCGGCCTCCTCCTGTAGATCCTTCTGTAGAACCTCCTATAGAAGTTCATGCGAGTGATTTTTCAAAGTCTGATCACAATGGAAGTCTCCAGAAGGGTACCAGGGACTTCTTAGGACCTCTCCACTCCTTCCTCACCATCTACAAAAGCCAACTCCATCCTCCTTTGCCACCAAACCCCTGCACAGTCACAACCAGTCAAATCACAAGCACAATAATTCCACATAAAAATACTCAAAAATACAAAAAGATGATTTCTTCTCATTTCTCTTTAGAAGTAGCTTGAATAAATGAAATTTACCTTTTTAGTAGTCAATGGCACCCATTTCAGCAATTTCCATCTCTTTTCTAACAAAATTAGGGTTTGCTAGGTGTCACACAGAATAAGTTGATCTTGCGGACAAGATAGACCTTCCTTGAATCTAAAGAAGACCTAATGACAAGCAAACCAACCAGACACTATCTTTCTCTAAATATGCTTTTATAAACAAAGGAAAACAAGTGTTTTAGGGCCTACCTTAGGTCCAACGCAAATTTGTGGATGCCCTCGCTTCTTCGATCCAAATGAGCTCCTTTGTCGCGAATCTGCAAACACAAACAAGCAAACAAATTAAATAGCACCTGAAAAGCCAATATCATAAAACATATTCAACATGAAAGTCAAGGAGTCCATGAAACAAATAACATGAGATACTTGTTGAGAAAAATGAGTTTGATTGTATTAATTCAAAAGAAGAAGAACTTTACAACCTATGCCTTGACGTTGTACAAGCTCCTCCCAGGGTCCAGCAAGAAGTCTCCTCTACTTTGACAAGTTTCACTCACTCCCCAATGAAGCCAAAAAGGTATGTGATCTCTCCTCTTAAGCTCAACTAGGAAGTCTTAATTTCACCAGCATTTACCCTAAAAAATGTTCAGCTTCTAACCTCCCCAGCAACCAGCCCAATGCCTGAATTTATAGTGCAATGGAGGGAGGTTACTAGGTCCTCCTTCAAAGGGATAAAACCCTCCTTCAAAGGGATAGCTCCTCTCATCAAGGGATTAGCTCCTTCTCTTTTGGGATGCATGAACGACCTAAGAGCGGCCGATCCACGTCAAAATTCCTTCTAGAATCAATTAGAATTAACCCAAAGTGAGTTTTTTTAATAATAAACTTGCGCCTTTTTTACTTTCACAGGGGTCCGCACCCACACCTTTAGGGACAGAGCGGGCAGGTCCGTAGTTTTTGTAAACAGAAGGTGTGGGACCGCAAGTGACAGTGAGAGAAAGTGTGGAACCAGAGTTTCATTGATTTTTAATGTCTTTCTCTTATTTTCAAAGCTTGACTTGAAGAGCTGAGGTCTGAGACTTGCTTAGGAGGACAGTACAAGTGATGATAGACCCATACTGACTGCAAATAATCATGGTGACGATATTTTTGTGTAACAGATTGCCCCCTAAAGTGCGAAGTCTGTAGTAGATGAGGATTTCATTTATCATTTAGGAAGAGTGAAGTACTTTATCATTTCGAGGATCATCTTGTGGAGAGCCCGGTTGGAACCTGTAAAAACATTCAATGCAAGATATATATATGAGATCATATCATCACTGAGGTAGGCATTCCCATACTCAGATCAAAATTGACTTAGAAAACTAACTACTGCTCTGATACAGGAATGATCTTGTAAAACATCACAAATATAGACTCCTGTGGACACAGTATGGGCGCAACCATCTGTTTATGAATAGTCCATTATATAATGAATACAAAATTCCTCGCAGCCTGGATTGTGGAAACTAGATCCAGGGTCTTCATTTCTACTTCCCGAAACAGTACGATTCTATCCATGCGAATGAATGTGTTGATGTCGAACATGGTAGAAACCACTCGATTACCAGTCATTGATGTAAACTGTTAACAAGTGTGAGAGAAACCACCAGTGATGTCAATGGCTCTCAAAGTACTCAGTACAATCCATGAAATTTGAATAAATGTGTTGACGTCGAACATGTCATGGAATCCTTTGATCGAAAGTCAATGATGCAACCTATCGTCAAAGGCGAGAAACCTACCATTGAATCATGCAGATCCCAAGGTACTGACGATTTCTAGATCATCTTTCTAGATAATGAGCTGAAGTTGATAGAAAGCGATCCGTCGTAGGCAAGCCCACAACACGAAATCATAGATCAAGTTGAAGAAATTTAGTTGAAAGGACTGACTCAGGGATGGTCAAGATGGATGACAGATATTTTGTAGATGAATGGCTTATTGGCAGTGACCTCTTGAACACATAACGACACAACATATGGCTTGGTGACAATTAACCCAAAATTAATACTCAGAAACCAGCTGAAGACTTTCAATGTGGTTTGATCAATTGTTAGGCAAAGGATTTCCCAACCCAGGTGAATAAAAGTGTCATGTTCAAGAGAAGTTATGAAGTATGACAAACAGACTCATTTTTCTCTCTTTTCCCCCACCATTTCTGGCAAGTACCTCTTTATTTTTGACAAGCTTGAGGAGGATAACATTTGCTTGATTATAAGCTCATCCTTCGGATGAGTCCAACTTAGTTTAAATTCGAACCCTAAGAAGGAGTGGTTCGTTCCTTTTTGTAATTGAACAGGTCCTTTACTGTGAAATTTTAACGAGTCCAGTATAGGAGAAACTCGACGTTTTTCAATTTTAGAGAGTCTGAAAAAACGTAAGAAAACTCCAGCGTTGACCTTTTTCGTAAATTTGTGTCTCCCAAGCCCGAAAAAGTATAAAATAATACTTGAGAGAACCACTTGATCTTTTACGACCAAGGAGTACTTTTCGTCATTAGTGCCCTTGACTCGAAAAAGTAAAAAAGCGATCAACGACAGGTCGTTTTATAACCAATATTGAATTTGAAACGACAAAAATCAGGCAATCTTTTAATGTTTTTACGGTCGGAAAAGAACTGTAAGTGGACCGTCTTTTAATTCCGTTTTAACAAGTTTAAAAGAAAAACTCGGCGATCTTTTCATGTTTTAGGAGTCAGAAAAGAGCTTAAAGGTGACTCTAAATGTTTTTTCGTCGAAAACGATAGATTTCGCGTGAATAATCCGTTATCCTGAACAAAACGCAAACATTACTCATACCTGTTTGAAATGGATAAAAATGTCGCAAAAATACCTTTTCAAAGTGAAACATAAACAAATTTTCAATTTATTTACTCAAAAACTTATAAAAAGGGCCTTTGTCAATTCATTTTTACTGTTTGAGTTTTGGGTGAGAAAATAGTGCTTTTGTTCAGAAAACTTCCCGTGAAGATTGTGGAAAATCCAACCGTCGGAATCGAACGCTGTCTTCTCCAGGTAATCCACATCATCTTACTCTTCATTTTTAACCATTTCAATTTTTGTTTTAGTCATTCATTTCATTTTTGGGAGGGTTTTTAGGCTTAAAACCCGCGCGCGGGGGCCCGCAGGTTTACCACTGCTGGCCTACGGACCCCGACTTTTTCTCCATTGGCAAAAAGTCAGGGGTCCGCACCTTCCATGTAGACAAGGTGCGGTCCCATGCACTGTGTCTAACCCAGAGGGTGCGGTCCCCACCGCAAGGGTTTTTAACCCAAAAATTCTCAAAATTGGACCAAACAAAATAATTTCTAGCATTTTAATTTATCTTTATACTTGATGCAGAGAGTACATCATGCTAGATTGGCGGGAACGAGAGTATGAGGACGTGGATGCTGCCACATGGAACCATCAACCTTCACTTGATGCTTTGAGGGCGTGCGGCTTGTACAAATTCTGGGTCATTCCTGGCATGAGGGCTCAGGTGGATTTCTTACAGTGGCTGGTTGACAGATGGAGCATACAGGACCAGTGATTCTTCATTGGTGGCCACCAGCTCGAAATCAAGCCAGCGGACATATATTTCTTGACTTGTTTGCCTATGAGAGGCGAAGACTTGACTCTGTTTGGGGCTAGGCCAGGTGGCCAATCTGTCGATAGCCTCCGGCTAGAGTTTTGCAACAGCCAGGCTAGAGACAAAGGGATAGACATAAAGACCATATCCCGTCCTGAACTCATGGTGATTGCGTTTATTGTCACCAGCCTTTGCGGGGCTGCCGCATTACATATTGCCACCGTATCCCAGATGCGTATGGCAGTTGATTTCTTTCGAGGCACCATCTTCAACTGGTGCGATGCTGTGTTGGCCAATCTGAAAGGCCAACTGACCAGGGCCAAAAACGGACAACTAAAGACCTTTGGTTATGGGGCTTTGGTTGTGAGTTTTGGCCTGGAGAGGGTTCCCATGTTGATCATGAAACACTTTACTGTTGGAGCTGGGTTTCCTTGAGAGCCCAAACTGATGCGATGGGTCGCAGTTATGGCCCGTCACCCGGACGAGAGGACAGAGGTTGCTCGATTCAAACCTAAGTATTTCCAATGGTTGGAAAACCAGGTCTTTTCTATTCAGGACTTCCCTTACACTGGGGTAGATTTTCGTGGTGACCCAGACATGGCTCTTTTACCAGGAGAGCAGTGGGATGACTCAGGTAAAATCATTTTCAACATTTTTCCTATTTAAATTTTTTTATTATTATTCTATCGTCCCAAAACTGATAGCAAAATTTTCAAATGCAGATGTGGGTCCACAGCGACCAGCCACTCTCCAGCCTTACGAGAGGAAACAACCAGTTGCAGCCGCGCCAGCCCCATAGGACGAATCAGCAGAAGTTTTGGCCGAGTTGGAGGGTCATCTCGAGTGCTTGACAGGAGATATTCTGGAGACCACTATAGATGACATTCCTCGTCGACTTCAGCGCTATGCGATTGGGGTCCCGGGACCTTTTAGGAGGTTCCTTTGCAAGGTGGCTCATGCAGTGGTTTCTTATTGAGATCATCACCAATGATAGAATGATCGCCTATTGTGGGCACATCTGACATTTTTGTTTTTTGTGCTTATCATTTTTGCCGATCATAAGGTGTTTTTCAACCTATGATCGAGGAAGATGTATTTTTTGGCACACTCCTATATATATATATATATATATATATATATATATATATATATATATCACTATTACCGGCTTATCTTGTAAATCATGTTATGGAATGGTTTTAAATTTACATGTATGATTATTGCAAATGTCTATTTAACATTCGAGAAGCAATTGCATCTGCTAATGTATTTAAAGATCTTGGAATATGCTGATATTCAATATAATCAAATTCACGTTCCAAGAGACGCACTCTCAAAAATAATCTTAATAACACTAGATTTCTAATGGCATACACTCTATTAAGCTATAATACAATGAGTTCAGAATCTAACCTCACTATCAAACTCTGAATCCCAAATGAAATAGATTCAGATAATAACTCAATCACTACACTATACTCGGCAATGTTGTTCGTTGTTTGACCGAGGCTTACCCCATGCATAGATACTAACTCGTCAGAGCGCGAATAGATAACCCAAGCTGCGGAAGAAATGTTCCGTGTATTACGACAAGCACCATCGATGAAACCAATGTATGTTTGGAGAGGCATCGACATCTGCAATATCAAGAGTAAAACCAAGATAAGCAGGAATAATGACGAAAAAGAAAACACTCTCTAAGATAAGCACACTGTTTAAACTAAAACACACCAGCTAGAAAGAAAAACTATCCTAACTAAAAAATCTCCATACCCATTCTTTAAGCATAATACCTCTTTAAGTAAAGACCATTTCTGGGTTTACCCAAAGAGTCCCCGTCAAAGTCGACCAATTAATAGGCCCCTTTTGCTAGCTTTCACTTGACAACATAGGGACCATGCCACATAGGAACGAATTTTCCAGTGCCTAATTTATCATTAGCTTGATCGTAAACTAAGACTAGATCCCCTTCCGAAAATTTTTGAGGGGTCACATTTTGATCATACTGAGATTTCATACGTTTTGCGTGAGTCTCGATTGCCAATGCAGCATCATGTCGATTCTCATCTAATTGAGCCAAGTATAACAAACACTTTTCCTCTTCGGAAGTGGCTGGAAGTAACTCGATGGCCATTTGCAGTGACGGGATTTCGCATTCAATGGGTAACACAGCTTCCAGACCATAGACTAGTTGGAAAGGAGTGAACCCTGTTGATGTTTTTACTAAAGTTCGGTACGCCCAAAGCACTGAAAATAGCATGTTATGCCAATTTGACCGATGAATCCCAATGATTCGTCAGATCATGATGACTAAAACTTTGTTGATGGATTCAACCAGACCATTAGCTTGTGGATAATAAGGGGTTGAACTATCGTGACGCAAACCAAGCTGGCCTGTAAGTTCGGTCATCATAACATTTCGAAAATGACGCCCATGATCAGTGATTATCGCTTGCGGGACACCAAACCTAGCAATTATATGATTGAACACGAAAATTGCAGTTGTCTTGCCGTCTGCCTCAAATGTAGGCATCGCCTCGACCCACTTGGTAAAATAATCTACCGCAAGGATGATATACGCATGCCCCCCGGCCGAGTGAGGGTTACATGTAATAAAATCGATACCCCATTTGGCAAAAGGACCAACGACAATTATAGGGTGGAGAGGAGCAGGTGGAGCGCGCATCTTTCGATCAAATATTTGGCAGTTGTGGAATTTCAGACCACCGTAATACAATCTTTAAACATAGACGGCCAGAAGTAGCCAGCGCACAATATCTTTTGGGCTGTGGCATACCCAGACATATGATCGCCACACGCTCCAGAGTGACAGTCATTTAGAACCCTTTCAGCTTCCTCGTGAGTTATGCAACGTCGAAAAACAGAGTCCGCCCCACGACGATAAAGAGTATCTCCAATAATCCTATATTGTTGGGACTGGAATCGTATTTTTCGACGTTCTGACCTTGAAATTTCTGGCCAAAAGGATTGGGTCTAGAGATAAACGATGATATCCCCATACCATGGATCTAAAGTACTGATTAGAAACAAGGATTCGTCCGCAATGGGTTCCTCCGCCACAGTTTCCGTATCAATATGCGGGAAATCACACATTAACTCCACAAAGACTAAAGATTTATTAGACTTAGATTTCTCAAATTCCAAGTCAAACTCCTGCAGGATAACAATCCATTTAGAGTACTTCCCCCTAGCAATTGCTTGGTCAAAATGTAGATCATAGGGTTGCAATCCAAAATTACTGTAGTTTTACGTAGTAAAATGTAGTGACGAAAACATTGGACAGCTTGAACAGCTGCCAATGCCAATTTCTCCACATGTGAGTATTTTAGCTTAGGTAATATATCACATGCTCATTTCCAAATTCATCTTCCTGAACTAAGACCATTCCAATGGTGGAATGAGAGGCGGCGAGATACAAGAAGTAATCCTGGTTGTAGTTGGGAGGATGCAATAACGGTGCATGGGTCAACACGTGTTTGAGTGCATCAAAAGATTTCTGAGCTATCTCGTCCCAATAGAATGGAGTATTCTGTTTCAACAACCGGGTAAAACCCTTTGTAACTTCGGCGTAGTTAGGAATGAATCGTCGTAAAAAGTTTGATTTCCCTTGCAAACTTTGGAGTTGGCGAAGACTCGAAGGAGGAGGCAATTTGACGATAGCTTCGACCTTCGAGGGATCGACGCGAATGCCGGCTTTCGAAACTACAAACCCCAGAAATCGACTTGTTTCTATACAGAAGACACATTTGTGTGGGTTCAACCGAATCCGATAATTCCTACACCTCATAAAGATTGCTCGTAAATGGACGAGGTGGTCAGCTCGATGTAATGAATGAGTAGGCAAGTCATCGAGATACAGTTGCATAATGTGCTTGATGTCATGAAACACATAAGACATGGCCCTTTGAAAAGTTGCTCCTGCATTCTTGAGCCCAAAAGGTAACTTGCAATAAGCAAATGTCCCCCATGGACAAATGAAAGCCGTTTTTGGTTGATCGGCAGGTAGAATATTGATTTGATTGTATCCAGAAAAACCATCCATGAAGGAGAATATTTCGCTGCCGGCACAATCATCAATGATTTGATCGATATAGGGAGTTGGGTAATTGTCTTTTGGATAGGCTCGATTAATGTCCCTATAATCGATGCATATTCTTATTTTTCCCTGCTTTTTGTTAATCAGAACAATATTCGATACCCAATCCGTTAACGGGATCGGATAAATGAAACCTGCTTTGAGTAATTTTTCAACTTCTGCTTTAATTGCAGTAGCTTTACTTGGGTGAATATGACGCAAATGTTGCCGGACGGGTTTAGCGTTCGGATAAGTCTTGATCTCATGAACAACAATCGTGGGATCAATTCCTGGCATTTCCTCATAGGACCAGGCAAACACGTCGCGGAATTCTTGAAATAGGGCCTTATATATCTGAATTTCGTCATCTGTGCATGAGGCACCTATATGAATGTTCTCAACAATTCCGGGCTTAACCGAAATGTCAATAGGAATAGTTCCAGAGATGTTTCCCAAATTTAACTCTGAATCGGGACGTTTCATTGGATTCCGAGGTTCCTTGACATATTCAGTCGTAAAAATTGATGAGAAATCATTTTCAAAACGATCATTCTCGGGTAAAAACAAAGATCTGTGATGGAGATCTTCCCATGGTAAATCATCTACACATAGGATTTCACGAATTTGGTCATCAGAGTGAACAAGTTCAGAAAACGTGATTAAATCTGAGCTTGATGTGAAAAGTGATTCCTCATGGACCACATTCATGAAGTCATTTTTGGTTGAAAATGGGTCAGTAAATGATTGCACGGCCTCATACGCAATTTCATATGGACTCAAAGGCATGACATCACCAAATGAGTTTATCTCAGATTCAGAAGGAATGATCCAAGGATCATAATAAACAATGGTGTCTGATGTAAACATATGAATGGTTGCAAATGAAGACGATGCGTTGATCGAAGGAAAAGGAAAGGTTCCCAGTAAACGGCATCTTTAACTAGTCCTACTCCAACATCCTTATACGGTATAGTTGTTTTACCGACATGATGAATACTTTCCGAAGAGGCTGGGTTGGATGAAAAGTAAGCCAGCTGGTCTATTGTTACAATCTTTCCATTATGAGGAAACTTTATAACCCGAAAGACCGATGAAACGACCGCTGTCATAACGTAAGACCAACTTCCACCCAAGAGAAGGTTGTAATCTAGAGCGGCATCAACCACCTCCACATCTAGATTAACGGTTTTTCCTTCAACCCCTATAGGCAAATCCTATAGAATGCCAAAAGGATGAAATCCACGGCCATCAAAGGCCTTTAGAATCGTTGGGGATTGATTTAGCAAAGGAGAACCAAGCGATCTCCAACATTGTATCGACATAATACACGTTGAGGCTCCCTCATCAATCACAGTCCGATGAATAGGCTTGTTTTTTACTATCACTGGGATCTGAAAAGCCATTTGATGAGGCAAATGCGGTGTACTATTTTCTAGATCGAAAATTATTAGGTTCGAGTCCTGAACATCAACAGCTCCTATAGCCGACAAAAGTAATTTACATTGTGCTAGACATGATTGCAGCACTTCCAAAGCCGACATTGCTGAGGGTGAAACAGTTAAATCCTCAACAATGTTATAGTTCTGAGCCGCTCTCGCATGTGGATTGAAAGCTGACTTTCGAAGTATACCCTTGGTGGGTGGTTTGATTACCAAGTCTGGATTAGGTTTCTCGATCTGTAGGGGATCGGAACCGGGAGCTGAGGTTGATGGATTAGAATGAGAAGATTCTGCTTCTTTACCATCAACAGGACTTTTACTACCATAATCTTGTGATCGAGTCGCAATCCGAACATGGGACATCATCAGTATGGGTTCTTCATTGGCACTCGAGGAAGAACCTATCATCTTACTGTCTTGAGCTGGAAAAGGATCCTTCAAAACAGCAGGAGTTTGGGAACCTTTGACAATCTTCGCAACCTCTGCACGATGAGGGCAGTCTCTTGTAAAATGTTCATCGTCACAAATGAGACAAGGATAACGAGGTTTGCGCTTTTCGTCATTGGTTTCTAATTTTTCAAGTTTCTCCTTTGAATTTTTGTCTGTTTTATTCTTCTTGTTTCCTTTCTTCTTCCCACCGGATTTGGATTTGGCTGCAGATGACTCTACAACATGAATATTGGCGAAAATCTTTGCAGAAGAATCTCCTGTTGGGGAATCAGGCAAGGTTATGATAGGAGAAGAATTCTTGGAAGATTTCTTCTTACTTTTAGTGTTAACCGTACCAATCATACCATTGGCGGCATGAGATCCCGAAGGAGCTGCAGCGATTTGATTTTGCTTGGGAAGATCGGGGATTTTCTCGTGTAACGTACCTGACTGAGTATAGACCAAGTCAAGGTACTGTGCTTGAGCAATTACTTGCTCCTCAGTAACAACTACGGCTTTAGCTACATCTTCAGTGATCTTTGGCAATAAAGATTTTACAAACCACTCAACCAAGATCTGATCCGGAATAAAAACCTTCACTAAACGACGTCGACGTCTCCACTCATGAATATGATTTGAAATGTAAGTGGATGTCGATTGTTTTAACGAAGTTAACAATTCCGTGCCATTGTCATATCGGACTGGCAACTGAAAATGAGTTAAAAACGAGGTAGCTAACTAACTAAAATTATAAAAAGTGCCTCACGGTAACTCAATGTACCACTTGGCCGTGAGACCAATTAGAGTGCGCTGGAAAAGTCTAAGATAGATTGAATCATCTGAAATGAAGTTAGACGCACACCAGAGGTGGTAAGTCATCACATGGTTCGACGGGTCCTCTCTTGATTTACCTTTGAACTTAGGAATGTCACTAGGCAACTTATTTGGCATTGGCGGCCAAAACAGAAGATAATTAATGGGATCGTTTGTTAGGCGCGACAAGTCTGGTAAGTCCAAAGTTGCAATAAACGGTAACTGACGATTAGGGTCCCTAAAACTCTGGGTCATGAGACCAGCCCCAAGAGGAGGATATCCAGGATAACTAGGAATAGGAAATGCATTTGGGATATTGTATCCTCCCGGAAAACCAGGATTAACCGGACCGTACTGGGGTTGTTGAGGTTGTTGATAAGTGTACCCAGGGTATGGTTGATACTGATAGACTGGCTGCTGCACAGTAGGACTGAATTGGTACTGTCCCTGGTACGGTTGATAAGTAAATTGTGGTTGACCTGTGACAACCGTACTTGAACCAGGTTGTCCTACAGGCATATGAACCGAAGTTTGAATCGTAGATCCAGACGGTGGTAAAGATGTTTGAGGAGTAGATACAGGAACAGTAGAAACCAGAGCTATCGATACTCCGGAAGTAGGTGGGGTAGATTGAACAGATGTTGCGGAAGTTGTAGCAGTCGTTTGAGGCGGAGTACGAGGCATACTAGGCCCAGGCTGAGAAACTACCGAAGGTACAGAAGTTTGAATGTTAGACTGCACTGGTTGTTGGGGTGTACTAGAAACTAAGGGTTGTCTAGTTTGAGATGACAACTGTACATTTGGCTGCAACACCTGTTGAGTTTGCGATAGATCCCACACTATATTCATTCCGGGGTACTGACCCATAACAGGTTGAGAATATTTAGGACCATAACTGGGTTGAGGGTAGGATTGATAATTTAAAGGTACATTTCCCGTTCCTTGAACATACGTTTGACCAGAGGGTGGTTGGAAACCTTGGTTCGAGTACTGACCTTGGGGTTGATACCCTTGAGGCACGTACTGATACTGGGGTTGACCTTGAGGTATAAATTGATACTGGGGTTGACCTTGGGGTACATATTGAGTCTGGGGTTGACCTTGAGGAACGTACTATCCCGTAGGTATGTACTATCCTTGAGGTTGCCCCCCAGATGCAAATTGGGTACCTTGAGGTTGCCCCCCAGGCGATAATTGAGGCTGCCCCCCAGGCAGTAACTGGCCACCTTGAGGTTGAGGATTGGGAATAGAACCTGACATCATGAGAATGTCTTCTACACTCAACGGCTTAGTACCATTGCTTCCAGTTAATAACCCTTGCTCAATGGGTTGAGGAGATGCTCCCGAAAAAGTACCAGAAAGTGACTGATACCCAGAGGGAACAGAAGGACCGCCGTACAATAAGGATTCGGGCGATTGAGTAAACATGGACGACTGCCTTGACATATTTAACGGAGGATAATAACCTCTAGGTGTTGGGTGATAAGGAACGCGAGGTGGTGAAAAACTTAACCCTGGGTTTTCTAAAAAATTAGTCAAAGAAAGATACCAAGTACTGCTCCTAGGTGGACTGTAAAAAATTGATTCACGCTCCCTTAGTTCAATAACAGGTTGATTTTCAAGATAGGGATGCCTACTTCTTCTTCTGGAGTAGCAATTTCTTCAATAGCTATAAGTCCAGAAGGAAGATCTTGGGTGATTACTCTTTCTACCCTAGGTGAACCAGGACCACTAGAAGTTGGAGAAGCAAACCCCGATGTTGGAGTAGCAGCAAATTCACTTTCAGGCTTGGATATTTCAGGTTCCTCACCTATATCACTAGTAGATGAAAAGCTACCAGTAACTTCAGAAACAGACACTGACTGCAGATTGTAATCTGCTACTAACGCTTGAAAATCAGGATGTACCACCAAAGAAGACTCTCCTTCTTCAGGTGACCCAACTCTACTATCTCTAGGAGTTACGAGGACTTTTAAGCCTTCAAGCTGGCTCGGTGAAAACTCAGGAGGTTGGCCCCGAAGTCTACGGGACTTCCTTTGTAATTCAGCCACGGTTAAAAACTTTTAACTACTTCACATGCAAACAAAGTAAAATCTCAATGAAAACCACCTAAAGCCTCTAAAAAACCAAACAAATTTGAATCACACGCCTAAAGAATCTACGAGATCAAACACACACAAACAATAACTTTCCGTACTGAAAACACTAGTTGGTGATGAAATCCAACGTCGCAGAGTTCAATACAGAAATGGCGGTTGGAACAGTTACCCCAGCAACCTGCTTAATGAATAGACTGGCACAAGTTCCTCCACTTAACCGTCTTGAGTGAAGAGAACCCCCAGAAAATCCAAGTGAGTCTAGCCGACGTCTGCTCCAGGTACAGTGGGATCTTCCCACCACTGTCACCTTAGGAAGAATCCTAAAGAATATGGCCACTAAGGTTACCAACTGAAACAAATATATCCCAAAACAAGGATATCATTGTTCTTAAGGCTGACAAGGGTGGTGCTGCCGTGATTCTTAACATGGTTGATTACCGCAGCAAGATGTTGGATCATCTTCATAATAGTGGTAGCTACAAAAAGCTTTCCAAAAATCCCTTGAAGAAGGTTGCTAGAAATGTGGCTATGGCCATTAAATCCATTGGCTCGTTGAGTTCCTTGCACCATAAGCTCATTGAAAGCAACCCTATTACTCCTAGAATCTATGGCCTCCCAAAGATCCACAGGGAAGGTGCCCCCTTAAGGCCCATCGTCAACACCATTGGAGGTCCTAACTATCTTCTTGCAAAGTTCTTGGCTTTAAAGCTTAAGCCCCTCGTTGGTCAGATGGAGTCCTTCGTAAAAGACTCTGCTTCCTTTATCGACGAGCTCAAGGACATTAAGCTTGATCCTGGGGACATTCTTGTCAGTTTTGATGTTGTCTCCCTGTTCACTTGCATCCCTATTAATGAGGCCATGATTGTGATCAACCGCCTAACGGATCCTGACACGGCTAGGTTGGTTGAGATCTGTCTCACTTCCACCTTTTTCAGTTTTGAAGGGGAGTTCTTCGAGCAAACATGTGGGGTTGCAATGGGATCCCCCCTTTCCCCTGTTGTTGCTAATCTGTTTATGGAATATTTTGAGTCCAAAGCTTTGAACTCTTCCCAGCTCCTTCCTAAACTATGGAAGAGGTATGTGGATGACACCAATGTCATATGGTCTCATGGCTAGGATGAGCTTGATCTCTTCTTTGATCATCTTAACAGGAAGTCCTCAGCCATTAAGTTCACTAAGGAGCAGGAAGTTGAGGGATGCCTTCCTTTCCTTGATATTCTTATTTCTAGGAATGATGATGGTTCCCTCGCCCATCAAGTTTTTCGAAAGAAAACTCATACGGAGCAGTATCTTCATGCCAGTTCCCACCATTTCCCAGCTCAAAAGATGGGTGTTCTTAGTACCCTTGCTACTCGGGCCCTGAGGATCTCGGACAAGAAGAGCTTTGAGAAGGAAAAATCCCATCTGCTGGATGTCTTTGTGGAGAATGGTTACAGTAGATACATGGGTCATAGGGCTTTCCTTAAAGCTTCCAAGAATTCTCTGGTGAAAAGAGAGCCAAAAGATCGTGTTCCTGGTGTCCATCTACCTTATGTTCAAGGGACCACTGATAGAATTGGTAGGATTCTCAGGAGACATAGTATCCCTGTGTCCTTCAGGCCCCTGAACACCATTCATTCGTCTTTCAGATCGGTGAAGGATCCCATCGACCCTAAAGATATGAAGGGTGTTTATATGATCCCTTGTTCCTGTGGGACCCCCTATATTGGGGAGACTGGTTGTTCCATTAATCAGAGGATTAGTGAGCACGCAGCGGATCTAAAGCATAGGAGATCTAAGTCTTCCGCTTTGGCTGAACATGCTGAGAAAACCAATCATCATGTTTGTATCGAAGAAGCCAGTGTTATTGCTAAGGTTTCGCATTTCCATCATCAAAAATTCAGGGAAGCGCTTGAGATCGAAAAGAGACCAAGCAATCTCAATAGAGAGGATGGTTGGAAAGTCAGTAGGTGTTGGGTCCCAGCCCTCTCTTCCTAGTCGTTTTTTCGTCCTCTTTGGTTTTTGGTGTCTTTTATCGTTATTTTCACTTATTTATTTATTTTATTATTGTTATTATTATTTTATTTATTTATTTTTAATCGTGTTTATAGCAACCTATTTCTTCTGATGCCTTTCCTATTATTTTTATTGATTATTTTATTTAAGGGCCTCCGTGTAACTAATTTCCTTTCTTTACTGCTTATATTTCTAATCTATCATCCTTTGTTTTTCTTTATTACCTTTATTATTTAACACACAATTTTTATAATATTTTTAAAATAAAATTAATTTTATACATTACTCTATACATCTAATTTTTCCTTTTTTATTTTTTATTTATTTATTAATTTTTATTTTATTTATTTTTATTATTATTATTATTATTATTATTATTATTATTATTATTATTATTTATTTATTTATTTATTGTTATTTATTTTTATTTATTTATTATTTTATTTATTTATTTATTATTATTTTATTTTATTTTTATTTATTTATTTTTATTTATTTGTTTATTTATTTTATTTTTATTATTTTTATTGTGTTTTTTGTATTTATTTTATTGTTATTTAATTTGTTATTATTATTTTTATTTTATTTTTATTCATTTAGTTATTTTTATTCACATTTAACTCTTATTCACATTTAATTTATTCATAGAAGCGGTCCTTTGCAACTAATTTCCTTTTAAAAATAATTGACCTTTAATTTTTAAATATTTATTAATAAACTATTATCACTAATTTAAATGATTTATTGGTCTCCTAGATAACTTATCTCTTGTTTTATTATAAAAAATGTTTTGATCCCGGTCCATTAGTCAATATTAACGGTTGGTCAAACTAGCCGTTGGAGGCTCTGCTCGGTCTATATAACATGCTAAGCTGGATCTGTTTCTTCAACTTGTCCTGACGATGAACCACACTGGTTGGTTCGAAACGCGTCGACAAATGAGATTCCATGTGATTTTCGCCGAAATCTTTCTCTAACTTGATATGGATCACAGAAGCCTAAACTCTATTATTGAAACAAATATACCTGGGGGAACAGTCTACGATCCGATACGCACGCAAGGGCAGAGTAGCAAGCTCAATCCCCTTGAAGGCTTCTTGACATAATCCAAGGTTTACCAACAAGTGACCCCAGGCTCCTCGACAATGGTTAATCCGAGGTTTACCGTTTTTAATACGTGAATATCTGGCGTCGTTCCCAATGAGGAAGGATTGATTCCCACACTGGTTCGGACACGATCTCATGCTTCTCCTTTAAGAGGAGCTTTCCCAGAGCATAAATGCGACAATTGGATTTCTTCCCTACCACAAGATACAACTACTTGTTTGTTTTTACTGTCTTGGAGAGTTAATTACTCTCCTACTCCAAGACACTAGCCTAAGCTAAGTTGGTGTATCAGAGCCCTAGAAATAAAAATGTTACTAGATGAATTTTACTTTAAGCGTTATTTTTATTGGTTTTTGTTTAAGTCAAAAGGTGCGGAGATGAAACTCGTGGTATGAAGACTCGACTCAAAATCACTAAAAATGCACCTAAGATGATTTAAACAATCTTTTTCTCTTCGATGAACTTCTAAACTAAGAAAGAGTTTGAGAATGCAAATACTTTGTAAACACAAATCCTTCTTAAGAAACAAATTAAAAGAAGAGCTTTTGTCCTTTCCAATGCACTCAAAATGAGACAACTAGTTATTTCACAAAAATTTCCCTTTTTCGTTTCAAAGCACTCAACCACTACAAAAAACAAACTTTTTTCCAAAAGAGATTTTTTTATTTTTTATAAAACACTCAAAACTATGGAAATGACTAACTTTGAGATCTATAAATTATAAAAATCTATTTGAAGTAAAAGCCTACAAGATGTCTTTTTTAAGGATGTTTTACTTAGCTAGATGTAAGCTAAGGACCAATTTATGCAGAATCACAAATCAGTCAAGAACAACCAATTTTGTTTTCTTTTTGAAAATGAAAATCCAAACTTTTAAACATAAGCTTTTCGAAGTTTTGTAAAGAGAAAACTCAAATCGGATTCCTCAACAAGGGGAGATTTCATAAATGGTCAGACTCATAAGAAGGCTGGTAGACACCAAGGTGATCTGAAGTCCCTACAACTTCTAAGCTCAGAGCCACTACACAACCAAAATGAAAAACAAGCCCAACAAGCAAAACTCATAGGAATTTCACCTAAAACCCTAACACTAATGAAATCAACTTAAGGAAAGCTTCTGAGAAGTTATATGCAGGTCTAGGTAGTGGATAACAATTTCTAAACAAAAGCTAAGTTGACTAACAGAGGAAATCTTAGGTTTTTCAAAATTTTGACAGGGTCCACAGGCCCACAGTTAACACAGGTGCGGTCCTTCTCTGTGCTAAAAGCAAAGGTGCAGATAGGTATGCACTGTGTCAAAAGGTTAGGGTGCGGTCCTCTCCCAAAGCTATGAAAAATGAAAAATAACCCTGGATCTACAAACTCTACCCAATTTTACACACAACAAGCCAAAAACAGAAACAAAAACACAGTTTCTCAGGTCAAAGTAAAAACAAGGAAAACAATCAAGTCCCCAGCAGAGTCGCCATTTTGTCACACGGAATAAGTCGATCTTGCGGACAAGATAGACCTTCCTAGAATCTAAAGAAGACCTAATGACAAGCAAACCAACCAGACACTATCTTTCTCTAAATATGATTTTATAAACAAAGGAAAACAAGTGTTTTAGGGCTTACCTTAGGTCCAACCCAAATTTGTGGATTCCCTCGCTTCTTCGATCCAAATGAGCTCCTTTGTTGCGAATCTACAAACACAAACAAGCAAACAAATTAAATAGCACCTGAAAAGCCAATATCATAAAACATATTCAACATGAAAGTGAAGGAGTCCATGAAACAAATAACATGAGATACTTGTTGAGAAAAATGAGTTTGATTGTATTAATTCAAAAGAAGAAGAACTTTACAACCTGTGCCTTGACACTGTATAAGCTCCTCCTAGGGTCCAGCAAGAAGTCTCCTCTACTTTGACAAGTTTCACTCACTCCCCAATGAAGCCAAAAAGGTATGTGATCTCTCCTCTTAAGCTCAACTAGGAAGTCTTAATTTCACCAGCATTACCCTAAAAAATGTTCAGCGTCTAACCTCCCCAGTAACCAGCCCAATGCCTGAATTTATAGTGCAATGGAGGGAGGTTACTAGGTCCTCCTTCAAAGGGATAAAGCCCTCCTTCAAAGGGATAGCTCCTCTCATCAAGGGATTAGCTCCTTCTCTTTTGGGATGCATGAGCCACCTAAGAGCGGCCGATCCACGTCAAAATTCCTTCTAGAATCATCTAGAATTAACCCAAAGTGAGTTTTTTTAATAATAAACTTGCGCCTTTTTGACTTTCACAGGGGTCCGCACCCACACCTTTAGGGACAGAGCGAGCAGGTCCGCACTTTTTGTAAACAGAAGGTGCGAGACTATAGGTGACAGTGAGAGAAAGTGTGGAACCAGAGTTTCATTAATTTTTAATGTCTTTCTCTTATTTTCAAAGCTTGACTTGAAGAGCTGAGGTCTGAGACTTGCTTAGGAGGACAGTACAAGTGATGATAGACCCATACTGACTGCAAATAATCATGATGACGATATTTTTGTGTAACACTAGGGTTTGCTAGGGTTTGTGCCTCATTTCAGTTTTCCTTCTCTTTCTGCAAGTAGAATAGCCCCTGTAGAGTTAGCTTTCTTCCATCACAGTGAAAGTTTCTTCTGAGAACTCATAGAAGTTGGCTTAAGCTCCTAGCGAACTTGTGTCAGCTGATCAAGTGACAACCTACAGTAAGAGCTAGTACTTGTGCATATAGCACCGTCGCTTCCAATTTTGTTACGAGCTATCGGGTTGATAAAAGTAAAGAAGGAAGCCCCAGAAGTTGCAGCATTATTGCTACAATACTGGAGCTCACCACTTGGTTCAAAAGTTTCAAACCTATTACCTTGGCAGTATCTTCAGCTTTGAGGGGAGATCCTTGGTTTTAGGAAAAGACGGGGTTATATATGAAACCTTGGTTCAAAAGTTTAACCCTGCTATTGGTAATGTCCTCTTTTTCTATTTAGATATGCACCTGAAGTAGTCCCATACTTCTCAGTTAATGATGTGTTTGAATGCCTTGCTAATATGATCATATAGTTCATCTAAGTGTCTAAATCAACTACGAGGAAGTCAATGGTTTCATATTTTGATATGAAATATAAATGATTTCAAATTTAAAGGTAATCAATGCCCAAAAATAGACTGCGTCCTATCTTTGTCTTGGCATTTGGGAAGAAGACAAGAGATGTCCCACAAGAAGAAAAGTAGATAGACAGAGAGATCATGTTTGTTATATAATTACAAACTGAAGATAAAAATATATCTCAAGTTAATTATCGAACTCAACTACTTAGAGTGGACTATCTGATAAAACATAACTTTCAGAACATGAATAAACAAAAATTAACTACAAAAATAGAGAATAATAAATATCCAAAAGTAAGAAAATCATAACCATGTCATCAATGTATATTTATTACTATTCATATACCAGAGGTGCATCTCATCTTCAACCATAGTCATCAAGTTCAGTCGAGTTAGGCCAAAAAAAAATCGAAATTTATGAAATAATTAGGTTTAATGAAATTTGGTTCAGTCAAAATGCATTTCAAGTCACCAAAAACTAGTCAAATATTGTCACAAGTTACACCCATAGGTGAAGAGCTTGCAATGGATTGGTGAATCAAGGAGGCCTATGAGAAATATGTAAAGGCCGTAAGGAATTTGTCTTCCATATTTCTCAATGTTGGAACTCATATCTTAAAGCTCACAATTGCTGGTCCAGTGTTTTAATTCCATGTTTGACAACCAAAATTTGTTTCCAAAGTTGAATCATTACCAGCATGCCCTATGCCAGAGCTGATTTTTGGGATGAGTCCATAGAAGAACATGGGGAAACTCATTGCACTTGGTTAGGATGAGGTCGGATGGTTGCAAATGAGGTGAAAGGATGGAGAAGGGATTGGAGTGAATCATGGATATTGTGATTAGCTTATTCTAAAAGTGTTTCCCTTTGGATTTGATTTGGTGAGAAGTTAGCGCTTCAAGCATGATGAAGGAAAAACTACTGTATAAATGAGTTTAGCCAATAGTATTGTCGTGTTTAAAACTTACGTATTGAATAAGAAAGCCACAATTTGTATCCTTTTTGAAGGGATACAATAGTTACAATTTTTTGACCTTTTCAAATTTAGAAAAAATGCATATTTGTTTTCTTATTAGGGAGATATTTAGTCCCAATTTTTTTTGTACTCAAAATTTTCCATCTCATACTATATCCATACTCAATTTCATCCTCAGTAACTATGTCTTCAACATGGCATCATCATAATGGAAGTGATCTCATTCAAGCCTTGTCCTTTAATTTGTAGTCTCTATTGAGAGGATCGAAAATTCTCTACTCCATAGAGATTTGTCCTACTAAAGGTTCGGGATTATTTTTCTTTCTTTGTCTACTCTAGAAGAAACTTGTTATCAAACACCTTTCTACAATTTTTTTTTTCTTCTATTTTATTCTATTACCATCATTATATTCTTATAATTTTTGAAGCCCTAAAAATCTTATATTCACATATTCTTATATATACATACAATTTTCTTTCGCCATTTTTAGTGCCTTACTCAAGTCTCCTTTCGGGATTCCATAAGCATGGCTTTCATGTATCTATTTAAACAAAGCTTCAACGCCAGCACTAGCAATTAGATACATTTTTCAAGAGTTGTCACAAATGACCAAATAGCCGAGAATTACCAATTTTGCATGGCTGCAAATAAATTCCCATCCCAACTTCTTGGTCTTCTGTATTTTGAGGCTCCATCAAACTTAGGCTTGAAGGAGCCTCTGCAGGTAGTATTGTCATTAGTATAATAAACATTTAAAGTGGGGTTTCTTGAGATCTATGTTTTATTACAATCTCATTTTATGATTATAGTTACGATCACCAATAATCACCACAAGAACATTGTCCATCATTGAAATGATGGAAGTGGTTGACATCCCTCAAAGCAATCTCTCTTAAAGAAATTTTTGAGATAAACTTGATGGGAGAGTGGAAATCACCACATGCTCAAAGGTTCTTAATTACCTAAATAACTGCCCACATGATGTCTTGATAAGCCCAAATTAAATGGTCATCTTCTCACTATGGTGGAAAAGAAATTATTATTCTACTCCCCTTCCACATCATTCTGTACAAATATTGTGTCAGGTACATAACATGCTGCATTCATCTCCTTAGACAATCTATCCAACTTTACAATCTATCCCTATAATATTATCCTCTTTCAAACATTCCAGGACATTTTCACAGGTGAAGTCTAGCCTCTAGAATGCCATTAGCTTCCAGGATCTTGAAGCATTAGTATTCTTCAAAGCCCTGGCTTTGATGATGGTAGCAGAGGTAAATACCAGTGAGCATAATAGCAAACCTATGACCATAACTATCTTTCTTTACAATATAGCTCTAGCTATTAAAATTCTGTAGATGTTAGTCTACAATGAAGGTCTCTAAGAGAAAGTTATGGAAACCAAACATTTGAGAATTATTTCTATAGAAGATCAGTTTAGATAAGAAAGGGAAAATTCTAGTGGAAATTCTATTGTTTAGAAATATTTGATTAAGGATTTCCCATTAACTGGAAAAGTGACAACATGGAAGATTCAAAGGAAGAAGGTGAGAATAAGGGAAGACCCCTAGATTGATAGTAAAGGAAATTTCAAGCTACATAATGGGATAATAAGAGATCTCCATCTCTTAGGGATTTATTCCATGTAAAATGCGGTGACAAATGATGGTAGAAATTTTTTATATCATGGCTTGATGTTAGCATGGGATTTGAAATTGCAAGGAACAAAAATTGAGGGAAGGAACCATAACTTAAATTCTAGGGCCATTAAAATTTTTGAACAATATGAGCTAATTTAAGTTGTGAAAAATGAGGGGTCTCATGAATATATTGCCAAACTAGAATACATGCTAAAGATGGAAGAAGAAATGATGAGGGAAATATTCCCATGGTGGCACTTCATTTGGAAGTTAGAAATTCCTCTTAAAGAAAAATCCTTTCTTTGGTTAGATTTCGACAACAAAATTTTAATTTGGGATAATTTCCAGAAGATTAACATGGAGGGTCTTCGAATGCCTTTTGTGGAAGACAAGTGAGGAATCCATGGATGAATTGTTTGTTTCCTGCTTTTTGAGCTTGCCTATAGATAACCTGTAATATATTGATTTATTGAGGAGCACGAATAGAGTATAGTGCCAGTACAAATGGGCACAAATACGCTCACAATGATGAGAAATATGATAGGTGACTGATTGGTCCTAGATCAAATAAGCATGGAACTATAGTGCAAATATATAATGGAGGTGGGAATTTTTCACCTTCATTCAAAAGTATTTCCAAGAGAAATCAAAGAATCTAGGATAAATTTAAATACTGTAGGGATAGTTGTAGGACAATTTTAAAGACTGTTATTTTTGGAGCATGAAAAGGAAGAATGATGTATATTTCAATTTCACACTTAAAATATCGAATCTAAGATGAGATAACTTTATTAATGTCTAGAATACAATAGCATATCAATGGGACTAAAACAATACATCCATTGTAACTATATAATGGAAGTTACTACACCTCCTATAGCTATGATATCAACCACAGAAAAAGATACAAGTACATAGCTAGAATTAAGAAAAACATAATGAATGCAGAAGAAAAGTCACAACAAGAGTGTTGATCAAAGCATTCCACAATGGAAACCACAAAGATAAAATTTCCCAATATTAGCTTACCTTAGGGTCTGAAAACTAAAGAAAAGTTAGTGGGTGAAACATTATAAAATAGTTCTCACAAATTATAGATTTAACTATAAAATGAATAATTCTTCAAACATTGTAAACCATTAATGGAACTCGACATAGATGAGATATTTACAAATAACTATGCATTTTTTATTCTAATACTTTAGAATTCGTGCATCAACCTGTCAACATTTGAGTAAAAATTGGTAATACCTTATTCAATAGAAGTTCAAAAAGCTTAGATTTCTGGACTTCAGAAGAATATTTCCTTTCACAGAGAGGTAGGACATGACAAACATAGAAAATAATAAAACTTAACTTACTTAGAAGCCCAGTTAAAAATTGGAAGACAATTAGACTTTGATGATTCAAAGGAACAAGGTGAGAATAGAGGAAGACCCCTAGATTGGCTATAAAGGAAATTTCAAATGGTGTAGGGTGCTAATAAGAGATCTCTATCTCTTTAGGAAAATTTCCATGGAAAATGTGGCAAAAAATAATGGATGGAATGTTTGATTCCATGGCTTGAAGTTGGCATGGGATTTGAATTTGCAAGGATAAAAAACTAAGGAAAGGAATTATAGCTTAAATTCTAGTGCCATTAAACTTTATGAACAAGATGAAAAAAATTTAAGTGGTCAAAATTTGAAGGGTTTGATGAATATATTTCCAAACTAGAATACATGGTAAAGATGGAAGAAGAAATGATGATGGAAAGATGGTAAAGCTAATATATTTCTCTCGTTAGCTTTAGACAACAAAATTTTAATTTGGGATAATTTCCAAAAGATATATATGCAGGATCCTGGAATATGTATTTTGTGTAAGACAAGTGAGGAATCCATGGATGCCTTGTTTGTTTCCTATTTTTTGAGCTTTCCTATGGATAACTTATAATATATTGATTTCTTGAGAAGCACGAATAGAGTATAGTGCCAGTATAGATAGGAACAAAAATGTTGGCAATGATGAGAAAGTTGATAGGTGACCGATTCGTCCCAGATCAAATCAATGCGGTAGTCCGGTGTGAATATATAATGGAGGTGGGAATTTTTCACATTAATTCAGAATTATTTGTAGGAGAAATCAATCATTATGAAAGGATGCATGAAGTATCCATCTGAGGTATTAGGATAGAGCTTCTCATTGATATCTAACCTATAACTAATTTTCCATCACATTGTAAATTCCAAACTAAGTTTCTCACTAATATCTCATCTATAATTGATTTTCCATTGCATTTTACATTCTAGAGAAAGCATGAGCATTAACATTCTCTTGGTTTTGTTTCTTCCCAAAGATGAACACCATATTATCTATATATATGTGTGTATGTGAATGGTTGTACAAGATTAGAAAAATGCATAGGCATGAGGAATGCCTTAGTAGATACATTTTAGGATATGTTGGTTTGAACCACTCAAAGTATCATTGTAGGTGTAATTTAGTGCTCATCAAATTAGTTGCTTTTGAGTGTATGGGTTTGTAAATTCAAATAAAATATAGGAGGGGTTGTTGGTACCCCCTACCATTTGTATAGAGAGCATGGGGGGCTAAGATAATACACAATGTGATTGGTGCTCAAGGATGAGTTGCTTGATCGTAAACTGAACATAGAAGGCATTTTTGGTATGCACTACCATTTGTATAGAGAGTGTGCAATGTTGAGCTAATATAGTGTAAAAAAATAACCAAAAAATTAAAATATATGTGAATATTGTACATGTATCTAACTCTTTCATACCCAGTGTTAGCCTCCTGCTGCAGCAGGTTAATCATCTTTCATGATCGACAGTTTTACATGCCAAATATGTCGTACTATCCATGCTGCAATGCTCCATATTTGCTACAGATGGCCAAAGAAGTGTCCATAAGAGTATGCTAGTCTAAATGCCATTGCTGTGTTCCAAATTTTGATAAAGCAGTCCATTTTTCGGTTTAAGGCAGTTTTTCAGTTGGAGGTACTCACGCTGGAGTTCACTAACCTCTCTCTTCTTCTCATCACCCTTATTATATAAACTCCCTATTAGTTTTTCCCTTCCCCTATTAAAATCATGTATATAAATCCCCCTATGTAAATACCCCTCCCTGGCATTATAGCCATAATTCTACCAAGTTCGGGAAATCACAGTCCATCTGGGATTGTTTTTAGCCCATCCGCGTCATTAAGGAACTAGTTTGACATCTGGTCAGCTAGTAACCTCCCGCTTAACCCTAAAAACCCCAAAAAAACCCATATTCCGCCCCTAAACCAAAGTTTTGTGCATAAATATTAACCTACGCCTATAAAAACCCGCATAAACCCGTTTCCCTAAGTTTTAACCCATCCGCCGCGCGTATTAAAAAAGGAATATTCCTACGAATATTCCCACCCCTTAACCCGCCGTCCCTTCGCATCCGCCGCCAGCCGTCCGATCCACAGCCCCGCAGATCGACGGTGGGCGGGCATCCCCATTCTCGACACGCCCGGTCTTTAACGTCCGGGAGTTCGGCGGTTTTGCCGCCGTACTCCTGCCACGCGTCAGGCGCTGGGCTGTGGCGGAGCCCCCTCCCCCGAAACCGCCTTTGCCCATAAGCGGTGCGCCATATACCGCTTACCGCCTCCTGCCGGGTGACGTCACCACCCACGTCACTCCCCTGTCCAGTCACCCGATGAGTCACCTGCCTGCGTGGCCTCCTGCCACGTCACTACCACGTGTCCCCGCCACCGTACCTGCCACATCATCGTCTGTACGTGATGACGTCATGCTGACATCATCCCGCCATGTCGCCCTGCTGACGTCACCTGCCGTACAATGCTGACGTCATCAGCCCTTTTTGGACGCAGAGGCGCAAAAGTCGCACTTCGGAGCCTCGGAATCGAATTCTGAGGCAGTTTTTGATGAGCGCAAATCGCTCATCGCAGGATTTTTTGGGCCAAAATGGAGAATCTTCAAGGAATCTTTAGGGAATCTTCTCACCATGCGGCCCCAGGAAGCCCGAAAAGGCACAAAAATGATCCGTTTTCTTCACAGAGCATACCAAAATGATCAGAAGACAATTCCAGATGATACAGAGGCCGAATAACGGCCATTTACTGGTGATTAGACCAGTAACACAGTAGATCAGCAGTCCAGATTTTGTCAGAGAGTATCAGTGGAAGAAAGGACGCCAGAGAGAATCAGTCATGATTTTTTAGGGGCTCGAGGCACCTGAACATTGATGAAGCCCCCAGAAAGTCAAATCAATAAGTATCAGCCCATCCTTGCCTTCAAATCACCATTAAGGCATTCAAAGCACCAGGACAGCAAGGAAGCAGAAACCCATACTCATTTATTGCAGAAAACACTGCAGCAAGCCACCAAGGACAGCATCATTTATTCAGTTTTGACACATCGGCCCTGAGCACAGCCCGAGATATTTTTTGCATTTATTTCTAGATAGGATTAGGTCTAGTAGTCATTTTTTATGACCTAATTAGGTCAAGATGTAATAAAGGAACTCTGCAGAGAGTTTTTGCCCTATATATACCACCCTCTGTATAGTTTTAAGGGTTGGTCAATTGAGATTTTTCACTAGAGACTCGCTGTGTATACCTGAACTTTTCTGTAATCAAAGATTGCTTAAAGCTTGGAGAGCGAACTGTCTGTTGCTGATGAATGTTCTGAAGAGTTGAAGATGGAATTCCTGCGCTGCGGTCTGAAGCAATAAGTGCCTCTTATCTCTGTTTATGTGTTTGCCATTATCTAAATAGCAGAAAAAAGGAATAGCCTAGAATTAGTTTAAACACTCTCTATGCTCAATTTCTGCTGTTTTTTTATGTTTTCCTCTAAAAGAATTGGTTATGAACATTGAATTCCTCCCGGCTCATGTTTACCCCAATTCACCTGTGTTGGCCAATTATCCAGGGATTCTTAACTGCCCCTAGGTAGCGCCCTGTTATTTTCTCTGCTAATTTGTTGGAGAGATTCTTAACTGCCTCTCTTTCTTTAGCATTCAGTTCATCCCTTAAATCTAAAGATTGCTTCAAACCTCAGTTATCTTGCTCCATGTTCCCTCACTGTTATTAAGAAAACGCACCAGCAGTTCCCCTCCTCGACTCCACGCCCAATGGCTTGAAAAATTCAGACTATACTCTGCCTCTCTACCTGAAAGTGTCAGTTTTCCCACCAAAACTCAATCAAAGCCCCTGTGCATCATATCTAGCCTAAAATCATCCCTTTCAACAAAGCTAAATCATAAAGAGAGAGCCCTCTCTGACTGCAGGTAGGCTAGGACTTGCAGTCCAAAGTTGGTTTGTGGTTACCTCGGCCGTATCCCTTTAGGAGTCAAAAGGGACAACCTGAGTGATAACACCCAGACAAAAAAAAAATACAATTCTAGGTTGGCTCTTGTAATTTACACAATATACAAGCGATGAATTAAAACCATTGATATACAATTGAAAGAATGGGCTAGAGATGCCAGGCAACAATGCTATAGAATTGATTTCAATGCTTTGGGTGTCAACCAAAATTAATTCATGGTACTAGAATTAATTAATGCAAGAACTAATCAAGGGTATGAGAATAATGTTCACACAAAAATTAATCCCATTGGTAACAAAATTTACCCTAGAGAAAATGCAATGGAAATGTTAGATTCTCTAAAAACTCATCCAACTAACTTTTGGAATTAACAAGTAAATCATTGAATCTGAAATTTACTTCCCTCCAAGGGTATGCTGAATTTTTCTAACTAAATATACAGTGTAAATAAAAACAATAAAAAATAAATAAAAACATATTCATATCACCATGAAAACACAATGATTTTACCTAGGAAACCCAACAAGGGAAAACCCGCTTGTCTTGCAGCTTCTATTAAAGCAGCCTCAAAAAATATTCTTCAGAAAAATTAACAAAAAAGGAGGAATCCCTTCCTTATGATAAATATGTCCGAGAAAAATAATACGACATTTATGGAAAACAAGCCAGCTCATGGCCCCCTTGTGCAATATGCACTGTACAAGTTTCGTACAGGTTGTACGACCCTCCTGCGTTCGTGTTCTATGTTATTTCTTTGTGTTGGACATTGCTGCTATGTTTTGTTGTTCTCATGCCCTCTTTCTCTGATGCCCTAGCATTCTACTAAATTTCTAACTGGGTTGAAGCTATAACCAATCCAATCTGATGCACACTAACTCCATACAACCCCGTTTCCCCCTCAAATGATCCTAAGCCTACAATTTTGATCTCAAGGTTGAGAAAAAAAAGATCCAATGGTCGAGATTAATTTTTTGTCCACTTAGGATAATTTTAAAATTTCCTAAGTTAAACATTAGAGAAAAAAATAATTTTGTCTTTAGTGGAGTTTCGGTGGGTCCCCTGCCAAATTTAGTGCATCTCTAAATTTAACTAGACCACTTTCTCTCTAACTTCAACACTCTCTCTGAGAGAGGAAATGGTTCTCCACAACACCCATGTTATATCTATGAAACACAAACCTACACTATGGCAAAGACTTAGTCAATATATATGATGTCTGCTCTGTCGTAGGGACATACTAAAGATGGATCTTCTCGTTCTGCAAACAATCTTTGAGATGATGGTATTTGATTTCAATGTGCTTGGACATGTCATTAAACAATAGATTTTCATAGAGCTTGATGAATCTCTGATTATCCTAGTGGATGACTATTGGCTCCAAACTCTGAAGGAAAAGCCCTGTATGTAGGTTTCTCAACCACCTCCCAAGCTACCATACTAGCAAACATGTATTGAGCCTTTGTTGAACTTAGCGCCACTGATCTCTGCTTCATGCTGAACCAAGGAACAACTATTGACCCCACATTGAATGTGCAACTTGAAGTGTTCTTCCTATCTGTTGGACTCCCTACCCAATTTGCATATGAAAATCGTATCAACTTCACTTCATCTACTCTCCTGTACATCAACCCAAAATCAGCAATTCCCCTGAGATACCTCAACACATGCTTAGTAGCTACCCAATGCGCTCTAGTGGGTTCTACAATAAAATAAATGAGTTTGTTTACTACATAATAGATGGTTGGTCATGTGTTCACCAAATACTTCAATGACCCTATCAATTTTCTATAGAGTGTAGCATCCACACATTCTGCTTTGCTAGCATCTATCTTCCCTCCAGTTTGTCATTAGAGGAGTGCTCATGGGCCTATAGTCCTGCATCTTGAATCTCTTAAGAATATCCAAAGCATACTTTCCCTATCCCAAGGAAATCTTCTTATCACCTTGCCAAACCTCTAGTCCAAGGAAATAATGCATCAACCCTATATCCTTCATGTCAAACTTTTATGTAAGATTAGTCTTGCATTTCCCAATGAGCTCCTCGCTTGTTTTCAAGATGATATCATCAACGTACAATACAAGAATGAGATGTTCCCCCCAATGACAATAAAGTACAATTTGGGGTCAAATTTACTCTTGGTGAAGCCCAGTGCAGGAAGATAGTTGTCTATGCACAAATACCACGTTTTTGGGCCTTATTGAGCCCATAAAGAGCTCATCTTAAGCCTGCACATGTCCAAATCCCTGCTATGTGTCTCAAACCCCTCTGGCTACTCAATGCAAATTTCCTCCTCAACTAATTCATTGAGAAAGGTTCCCTTAATGTCCATCTAGTGGATTTTCCACCCCATCTGTGTTGCCAATGCAATGATAGTCCTAATGGATGAGTAGTGGGAAACTAGGTCGAATGTCTCCTCATAGTCTATGCCCTCAGAGAATCCTTTGTCCATAGACCTAACCATGTACTTCTTTATGCTCCCATCTACCCCATGCTTAATCTTATATACCCACCTTGATTCGATCATTGTCTTGTGCTCCAGTCTTATCAAAACCTACCAAATACCATTATGCATAATGGAGTTATACTTCTCAACCATAACATCCCTCCAAATGTGTAGTGACTCAACCTCTTTGAAGGTAGAAGGATCCAAGTCAACTCACTCTATAATAAGTTCCATGTAGCTAGTGGAGTTCTAGTGGGTCCCCTATCAAGTTTAGTGCATCTCTAAATTTAGTTGGACCACTTTCTCTATAACTTCAACAATCCCTTTGAGAGCGGAAGTGGTTCTCCACAACACCTAGCTTATCTTTGTAAAATACGAAGCTACCATTTTGCAAAGCCTTAGTCAATATATTTGATATCTTCTCTACTGTAGGGACATACTAAATATGGATATTCCCCTTCTCCACACAATCTCTGAGATGATGGTACCTTATTTCAATGTGTTTGGACATGTCATGAAAGACTAGATTGTCATAGATCTTGATGCAACTTTGATTATCACAATGAATGACTGTTATATCAAGACTCTGACTTAAAAGACCTACAAGTAGATTTATCAGCCACCTCACATGATTCCATGCCGACAGACATAATTCAGCCTCCTCTAAGCTCAGTTTGCTGATCTCTACTTCATGTTGAACCAGGGAACAACATTTGATCCCACGCTGAATGTGCAACTTGAAGTGCTCTTCCTGTCTTTTGGACTCCCTACCCAATCTTCATCTACAAATCCTGTTAACTTCACTTCATCTACTCTCATGTACATAAGTCCAAAATCAATTGTGCCCTTAAGATACCTCAACACATACTTAGAAGCTACCCAATACACTCTTGTGAATTCTACCATAAGCTTATTGGGTTTGCTTACTATATAGAAAATGTCTAGTTGTGTGTTCACCATATACATCAACAACCCTATCATTTTCCTGTAGAGTGTAGAATCCACACATTTTGCTTTGCTATCATCTATCTTCTCTCCAGTTTGTCACTAGAGGAGTGGCCATGGGCAGTCCTACATCCTAAACCTCTTGAGAATATCCCAAGAATACTTTCCCTATCCCAAGAAAATTTTCCCATCACCCTGCCAAACCTCCTATCCAAGGAAGTGCATCAACCCTATATCCTTCATGTCAAACTCCAATGCAAGATCAACCTTGCATTCCCTGATGAGCTCCTCATCCCTTGTCAAGATGCGATCATCAATGTACAATTCAAAAGTGAGAGGCTGCCCCCCAACTACAATAAAGTACATGTTAGGGTTAGTTGCACTCTTGTTGAAGACCAATCTAAGAAGATAGTCATTTATGCACAAATACCACGCCCTTGGGGACTGCTTAAGCCCATAAAGAGATTGTTTGAGCCTACACATGTGTGACTCCTTTATATATATGTCAAACCCCTCTGGCTGCTCATTGTAAATTTTCTCCTCAACTACTCCATTGAGAAAGGTTATATTAAAATATATTTTGTGTATTTCCATCCCACTATGTTGTCAATGCAATAATAGTCCTAATAAACAAGTAATGGGAAAATTGAGTGAATGTCTCGTCATAGTCTATTCCCTCAACTTGAGAGAAGCCTTTGGCCACAAACTTGGCCATGTACTTCTCTACACCCTCATCTACCCCATGATTAATCCTATAGACCCACCTAGATCCAATCATTGGCTTGTGCTCCAGGCTTGGCACAACCTCCCAAACACCATTCTGCATATTGGAGTTGCATTCCTCAACCAAGCATCTCTCCAAACTTGTAGTGACTCAACCTCTCTAAAGGTAGAAGGCACTAAGTAAACTCGCTCTATATTAAGTTCCATGTAGCTAGAGTAGATTTGGGGTTGTTTTCCCTTCCTAAAGCTAGATATGGCTGCCCCAATCCTCTCTTGGGCCTCCTAAATCATCTTCTCTTCACACTTGCCCTTCCTTTTCCCTATACTGGGAGTCACTAGCTGAGTGATAGAATCCACGCTCTCATCTCTCTCCTCCTCATCCTGCATTGTCTCCTTGTCACCCTTTTGTACAACCTATCCACCCACTAACTATGACTGCAATTGAGAAGTTAGCTGAACTTCCTTCTTGGGAGTCTGTTGCTCCTCCTCCTAGTCTGTACACTACTCGCTCTCCAAGGACTTCCGAAGAGCCCTTGCCTCCTTAAAATTCACATCACGTCTAATCATTATTTTCTTAGTGTTGGAAAATACATCCTGTACACCTTATATGTATCATAGTAGCCCATGAAAATACCCTTTTCTATTGTGGGCTCTAGCCTCTTCCTGCTATCTTTGGGCACGTGGAATTACACCAAACTGCCAAAGATGCAAAAGTGATATAAATCAAGATTTTTTCTTGTGAATGTATCCTCTCACGTAACTCATCCCAAAACTTTGGGTGGAATCCTGTTATGTAGGAACATTGTCATGTTGCATGACTCTTCCCACAAAAACATTGGAAACCTCTACTCATGCAACATGCATTTGGCTACTCCAACAATACTGCGGTTATTTCGCTTAACTACCCCATTCTACTGAGGATTATGGGGAGTTGTGAGTTCTCTCTTAATTCCTTCCTTGGCACAAAGGTCCTTCAAGGAATTTGAGATATAATATCCACCATTGTCACTTCTTAAGGCCTTGATTTTTCTACCTCGATGGTTTTCAACTAGGGCCTTGAAATCTACAAACCTTGAGAAGGCCTCTTGCTTTTTCTTCATGAAAAATATCCATGTTTCCCTAGAGTAATCACTTATAAAAATGACATAATATATATAACCCATGAGAGAAGGAAAATATAAATAACCCCATACATCTCAGTGTACCCAATCCAGTATGTTTGTAACTCCACTATCTCAACTTGGGAAAGAATTCGAAGTCTTTGTGTACTTTCCAAGTGTTGAACCCTTGCACACATCATGTTGGTCCATGCTGCATTTTGGTAGTACTGTGGCTATCTCCTGTAATATCTTCAACACCCCATGATGCAAGTTCCCCATCCGTGTATACCAAAGTTCCACTACACCCTTATTCTATTCACGTCTAGCCTTGCTGGTTAACGATGTTGCTCTGTCAAACTACAACTTGTAGAATCTATTCACCCTTACTCTAATTTGCTTTACTTCTTTAGATGAGTCAAAGGGTTTTAAAAAGGATTTCCCTTTACTGAAAATGAAGTCATACTGCCTTCAAGTGTTGAAACTGAAACAAGGTGTTTCTTCAGCCCTGGTACATAGAGGATGTCCCTGAGAAAGAGGGGACTCCCTGACTCCCTCTCAAATTTGATAGTGCCCACACCCATGGTTGAGTACCTATAGTCATCACCAAGTTGTATGGTGATTATTTGGACTTTTCAGTAAGTTGGTTGGAAAAGTATTCACACCTTGTCATATGATGTGAATCCCCACTATCTATGAAATATACACTACTAGACATTGAACTTGCCATGCATGCAATGAGGGAAAACTCCCTCTCAAATCCGAAATTGAACTCATCTATTTCATAAATAGCTACTATGTGGTCCTTTCTGGAAACTTTGTTTCTTCGTGGAAATGTAGTAGCATAGTTTCCAAACTGATGACACTAGAAACACTTTTTTTGGACAGGTCGTTCCTCCCCTTTGGACCCTTGGAGCTAAAATCAACTAGTCCTGCATTTCGTGCCTTTGCCTTTATCCCCTTTGCTATCTAGGGAAAAGTTTGCCTCATCTTCCCACCTGAAATGAGTCCTTGACCTTTTGTACCTTTTGATTTATCCTTGCGTTCAATCACTCCATAGATGCTCCCAGTATAGAAGCTTCTCTTTTCCTGTGACTGCGTCATGGAAGTTATCCCACAACTTGTGAAGCCTTGACAACATAAGGCTCACTAGGTCATTGTTTGAAACAGTCTCATTAACCCCAGCAAGCTCATCTTGGACCTAGGTGAACTTGGTTAAGTAGGACGCAATGGATTCCCCCTTGGCCATGCATATTCTCTTGAGTTTGTCTTTTAAAACTAGTTTCCTCGCTTTGCTGGTACCTTGATACAAATTCAATACTTCTATCCACACCTCATGCACTATCTTATTTCCTGCTGTGAGAGGAATAATATGGTCCTTGAACCCCTTAAGGATTATCCTCCTTGCCCTAACATCCCTCTTGTTATGTTGTGCTAACTGTTGAGGGTTTGTAGGCTAAGCCAAGAGATTTTCTGTAAACTCCTTGACCCCTTGGTCCTCCAACACCACAAGTATCCTTTCTCTCTAGGAAGAAAATTTGGAGGCTCCCTCTAAATTGTGTTCTCGTCTTAAACCCTGATATACCTATTGAAAATGCAACAAGAAAATCTTGATTTAATTTTGTTCTTGAATTAAATTAGGAATAAAATTGTAATTCCACATCACAAGACAACCTGTATGAGTTAACTAAGTTATTTTGACTTAGTTTTCTTAGTTATTTCGAGTTGAGGGTGTAACTTGAGTCATGTAGAGTGTCTCCTACATTATAGGAGCCCTAGTTGAGTTTATTTTGAGTTGTAATTAATTAATTCAGTTTATCTGAGTTAAAGTCGATTCAACTAGTTACAACTAATGGAGGAAATAGTAGGAGGTCAGATAGTGGGGTGCTTCATGTATTCAACCAATTAACTGATGATTCACTCATAAAAACTATGCATGTTAGATCATAGAGTTACTATGTTGAGATTGGAGTTCAAGGGTAGTTGAATATTAGTTGTATAATGATCCAAATTATGCAAGTGGTGCATGTAGTCAGAGGAAGGCCTATGAGGATTACACAATTCATACTGAGGAATTTCCCTAATTAATAGGGGTCTAATTCCCAAATAAACAATGCAAGGAAATAGGGACTTGGGCAAGCCAAAATTTGGTTAAGTATTGGCCTAGGCTTGTCTAGGAAGTTGTGAGATAGATAGAGATAATGCAAAGGTTTCTTGGGCTTGAGCAAGGACTTGTAATCTTCTCATATTTTCTTACTAATGCAATATACATATAGTAGGGGCTTTCCCCAGGAAATCATGATATAATGTGTTGAATTAATTCTTTCTCTTGTATGCTTCATGATTTCTTGTTCGTTTAATTGTTTCCATTAATGAGTAGAGTATATTCAAGTCTATTATTTTAGTAAATTACAATTAGAAGTTTGAATATACAAGGGATTTCTACATGGTATCAGAGTAAAAATCACTCTAGAAGAGGAGAATGCGAGTTTATCTTTTGCAGATGAAATTGAATTTGCAGTATCATTCTTCAAAGCTAATAGGATGTCATTCTATAGATTGATACTTGTTTATGCCCTCGAGGGTAGTTCAAACTATATTGATTGGAAGGACATGATGGAGATAGTATTGGAAGACAATGAACTGAAGGAATGCATAGACAAAGATATCCCTAAGCCTCAAACAAAAGATGCTCAACATCTGACAGAGTGGAGAAAATGTGTTGCAAAGGTGAGAAGGATCATACTAGAAGGAGTGCAAGATCATATTGTCTCAAAGCTCCACAGGAAGGATACACCATCTGAAATGCTACAAGCCTTGATCGACTTGTTTCAGAACAATAGTGACCATAGGAAGTTGGCACTGAAGGACAAGCTTTGAAAGATCAAGATGGAGAAGGGCATCACCATACCACAATACTTGAGCAGGTTCACCCAATGTCAGGATGAGCTTGGGAGTGTTTGTATTACAGTTGCTAAAGATGATCTGGTCAGCCTAGAACCTCTAGGCCTTCCCAAGAGCTGGCACAATTACTAGGATTTGGTAAATGGAAAGGAGAATCTACCAAAGTGGGAGCGTTCGTGGTCCAACTTGGTGAAACAAGAGATAAGGTGAAGCACTAGAGATGGAACCTCATCCAAGCATGATGATGAGGATAAATATGCCTTAGATGGAAAGCTGAAGAAAGAGAAAGGAAAGAAATTCCAATACAAAGGAGATTCCAGTTAGGGAAGAAATAAGGATTTGTTGAAGATTAAACATGTTCACTATCATGAGTTGGGACATTATACCATGAATTTTCCACATATGAAGGCTGACACGAAGCCCTCGGGAGGAGGGGAAGGTGAAGCTCTTGCTTCACTTTTTGATCCAGATTAAAATAGGAACGAAAAAAATTACAGATATAACCATAAATATAGAGATGCAGTAGAAATAACACTTCATTTCATTAATATGAAATACTAAAATATGCTTACAAACAAAATGGAAATAAGACTAGCTCGAGCGATTGTAGCTTGTCTCTTAGAAGAGATGTGGTGGTTACATGATCCAGGTGGATATTGGTGGTCACCCACTAATTCCACTTGGATCCCCTCTAGTGCTTCTTTCAGTTTTTTCATTTTCCTTAATTATAGCACAATTTGCTATTTTTAGCAGTTTTTTGGGTCCTAAACTTCCGGAGCCATTTTGAGGCCCTAAACGACGTTTTTTGGGAAAATATACCACCAGCGATTTTTCTGTCAAAAAATTATCTTTTCATCATAGTCCTTGGAGAGATATTTCCAACGGGCTATCATGCACGTCAAACAGAGATAATACGACCAATTCACAACCCCGAGAAGTTGATGTACCAACTTACCCAAAAACGGGGCCCACAATTTGGCGTTTCATCTTCTAGGGTTAGGTTTTGGAATGTGAAGGGTTTTCCATTATTTCTCAACAATAAATAGGTCTTCGAGCCTCATTGTAACACAGTTCAGAGGCATGTATCCACACATCTCTTCTCAGAGATAAGCTACCATCGCCCTAGCTGGTTTATTTCCATTTCTGGTTGTAAGCATATTTCAGTATTTTCCATTAATGAAATGAAGTATTATCTCTGCTGCATCTTTATGTATATGGTTATCTCTATAATTTTTGCGTTCATGTTTAAGTCCGGATCAGTTTCCTCCCCCCTTAGGAAGCAATGGTCCCCATTGCGTTGAGTTCCTCCATGAGATGAGGGAACTTCTGCTGCACTTGGTCTCTGGTGAGCCACTTGCCCTGGTGAAGGAGTTGTCCTGCTTTGACAACTCAATACAGTTGGATATTCTGTTGGCGAGTGTGCTTGATTTGTGTGTCCATGATCCAATCAGTTGCAGCTTGTTCAATGCAAGCTGGATTTAACTCTGTGGGTGTGAGTTGTTCTGCAATGTCGGACGTGTCTAGTAAGGGTGGAAAGTATGGCCGAAGGCGGTTGACATTGAACACTGGGTGCAGGCCAAGGAATGGGGGAATGCTGAGCTCGAATGCATTATCTCCCATAGCCTTGGTAATGGTGTAAGGACCGTATCAGAGTGGTCTGAGTTTCTGATAGGCTCCGGTAAGGCGTTCCTTTTGCAAATACAACCAGACTTTGTCACCCACTTGAAACTTGTGTGGCACCCGATGTTGATCATGTCGTTGCTTGTACTTAGCATTTGATTTCTCCAGAATGTCATGGACCTGTTGGCGAATATGTTGGACGTGCTCAATGAAGTTGTTTTCCTTATATGTTTCAGACTAGACATGAGTAGAATCTACGTGAGTAGCTGCAAATGGCAGGGCCACATCAATGGGACATAGTGGCTGGAATCCCAAGCTCACTTGAAAGGGGCTGTGGCCAGTCGAGCTGTGGAGAGCTTGGTTGTAGCTGTTCTGAACATAGAGGAGGCTCTCGTCCCATGGGCGTGGATGCTTTGAGTTGTACATGTGCAGAATGTGTACGATCATCCTGTTGACAACCTCTGTCTGGCCATCAGTTTGAGGATGGAAGGCTATGGACTTAGTGAGTTTGGTGTCCAGCATTGACCGAAGACTAGACAAAAATGTACTGAGGAACCTACTGTCCCAATCTGAGATGATAGACTGTGGGATCCCAAAGTGTACCCATACTCGTTCAAAGAAGAGTTTAGCAGTGGCTTTTGCTATGATATTCTTCTTGCAGGCCGCCAATGACCATCTTTAAGAACCTATCGATGACCACAAAAACATAGTCATTTCCATGCTTAGTGGAAGGAAGTCCTGACATGTAACCCATGGAGATGGATTCCCAAAGTTGACTAGGGGTAGGCAGCGGGGTATAGAGGCCTTGCTTCTTGATGGTCAGTTTGGTAATGGTGCAGGCAGTGCATGATCTGATGTACTTCCCGACATCCTGTCGAAGATTCGGCCAATAGAAATACTTCTGCAGTACTGCCACTGTTTTTTTGACCCCAAAATGCCTAGCAGCCCAACTGTAGTGTGCTTCCCAAATCATCTTGGCACGCTCGCTTGAAGGAACACAAATGTGACCCAGGTGGCATAACAAGCCGTCTTGGAGGTGAAAATCTGGAACATGCTGACCCTCCAAGAGAGTCTGGCATGCATGGCCAAATTCTGGGTCGCTTTTGTAGAGAAGTGGCCAATCAGAAGTCTCGTGCCCACAAGAGTTGATCACGATGGTTAACGCCATGATCAGTGGTCGAATGAGGCAATCTGCAACATTATTAGTGTCGCCCTTCTTATACTTGATATTCAAATGGAACTGTTGCAGGTATGTGGACCACTTCTGATGGCGATCATTCTGCAATTTCCCTTGGGTCTGTATGAACTACAAGGGTCGGTGGTCTGTGTGGATGACCGTTTCCTTCCCCAAAATGTAATACTTCCATTGTCGGCAGGCCTGCACAATGGAATACATCTCTTTATCATAAGTGGGATACTTTCGGACTGTGTCTAAAAGTGTTTCACTGTGATATGCCACTGGATGCCCGTGTTGAGTAAGGACTACCCCAATAGCATAGTCAGAGGCATCTATCTCGACCTCAAATGGTTGTTGTAAATCTGGTAACACGAGCACTGATGCCGTGCAAAGGCGATCTTTCAACTCTATGAATGCCTTCTGTTGAGATTCAGACCAAAAGAATTTTGCTTTCGCTCCTCCCTTGGTGACTTGACTCAAAGGCCAAGTGATATGAGAAAACCCCAACACGAACCTACGGTAGAATTTGGCAAGACCTCGAAAGCTGCGGAGCTCTGTTAGAGTGGTTGGAGATGGCCAATCCCGAATGACTTGGATCTTGGCTGGATCCACATGCACCCCCTGTTCATCAATAATGTATCCTAGATACTGAACTTGGGTCATGCCAAAAGTTCATTTCTCCAAATTGGCACATAGCTTGTGTTGCTGCAGTGTTTAGAGAACCTATCGAATGTGGTGGAGGTGCTCTTCCCAACTCTGGCTAAAGATCAGAATTTCATCCAAGTATACCACTGCAAATGAGTTGGTGAATGGTCGTAAGATGTCATCCATTAGCCTCATGAAGGTTGCAGGAGCATTCGTCAACCCGAAAGGCATAACCAGCCATTTGAAAAGGCCCTCCTTGGCTTTGAAGGTAGTCTTCCACACATCAAAGGGTTCGATTGGTACCTGGTGATATCCTGACTTCAAATCGATCTTGCTGAAATATTTTGCCCCCTTTAGTTGGTCCAGGAGGTCATCAATCCGTGGGATCGGGTACCTATTACGAACAATGATCTTGTTCAGTGCCCGATAGTCAATACAGAGTCTCCAAGTCCCATCCTTCTTCTGTACCAACACAATTGGGCTCCCGCAAGGCAATGAACTCAGATAGATGTGGCCTTTCTGCAGCAGCTCCTAAATCTGCCTCTTGATTTCATCGTTCTCCAGAACGGAGCGCCGATAAATTGGTCCATTGGGTAGCGGCCCACCTGGGGTCAGATCGATGGAGTGCTTGACATGACACTGTAGAGGAACCCCTACGGGGGAGGTGAAGATGTCCTTGTACTCCTCCACGACCTTGTCCATCTGTGGTTGTCGTGTAGAGGGGCCCTATCTGGAGGATGTGGCCACCGTCTTCTTCTTTCCTTGAGGGCGTATCATTAGGAAAACAAATTTTCCAGTTTTGGAAATGAGCTTACTGCATTGTTTTGCAGTAATCAAAGAGATGGCAATAGGCAGTGCTACCTCTGGTATCCTGTACAACTGATTTCCCAATGTAATAATAACAACACGGGGCCTTGATTCATACACAACGTGTCACTTCCACAAGTATGTTTGTCCTAATAATACATCACAAACTTCAAGGGGAGCAATTTCACACAATACCTCATCTGTGAAGGGCTTGATGTTGTATGGAAGGCAACACTGTTGGCTCATGCGAAGATCCCGTTCGTGGTCCACCCGATGGTGTACGGTTGTGGATGTGTTGTGGTCGGTAAGCCCAACCGCTTCATGACCTCTGTCGAAATGAGGTTCTTTTGGCTCCCGCTATCGACAATGAATTGTAGCGGGGAGCCCCTTACCCACATCTGGGAGTGGAAGAGACGCTCCTCCTCCTCTGGATCTTCGGGTTCATTTTTCTGGATCTTGGTAGTAGCAACAGTGGCGTTGGGATCCGCATCAATGATCTTCTTCCCTTTGTCATTCCCCTTGTCGGGTTTTGACTCAGAGTCGAAACATGCAGATGATTCTGAAACCTTTAGCTCAGCCACCAGTGACTGCTTGGCCCGACACTCACTTGTGTTGTGAGTGGAGCTCTTATGGAACTCTCACCATTTTCCTGTGTCCTTTTTCGGCTTTGCGGCAGTGTTCTTTGCTTGTAGCCTTGGCGGGTTGTCTTGGGCTACCCCGCCTTGGCTTTGTCCTTTGTTCTGTGGTTTAAGGGCACCTTTCCCTTGCTTTGGATTCGCAGATCCAAAGTATTGCTTCTTTTGTTTAAACTTCTACTCGATCTTGATGGCATATCGGTATGTTATGCCGAGCGAGGAGATGTTTAGGAATTCTATTTCTTCCTAGATGTACTTGTATAGGAAGCCGTGGTATTTGAGTATCAAATGCTGCTCCGAATCCTTGATACCCAACTTCGTGCGAAGGGTATGGAAAAGATTGGTGAACTCCGGCACATCTTGATCCCTTCCCTGCCGCAGTGTGGTCCACTTTATGTATTCATCCTCATAGCTTCCAACATGGTAGTATTGCTCCTTAATGGAATCCCGGAATGAATTCCAGGTGGGTGCGGCTGAAAATAGTGAGCCTATACTTTCATCCTTCTGCTCGCAGTAGGTTTCCCACTAGTCCTTGACGTGGGGAGCTGCTTTGAGAAGAGCGAAAACAATCTTTTCCCGACTCGAAAATTCATGAACAGAAAAATAACCCTCTAGCAGATTTAACCATTTATCTAGGGAATCTGCGTCTATCTGACCCTTGAATATGGGGATTTAAAAATTAACTTGTACCTTAAAGGGCGTGGCGTTTCCAGAGTAGCTGCTGGAAGCCGATGCGTCACTTTTGGGTAGCTACTGAAGGATTTGGGAAAAGTTGTCCATCATTGCGTTCCGTTGTCACTCGAGGGCTTCTTCGAGCAAGATTTTGATAGGATCTCCTGCTCCCTCGTCTTTCTTCTCATCTGCCATGGGAGGCCGTCAAGATTTGCAAGGCTGGTCTTGCAAAGGTTCGACGAGTTCAAGCCCTAAATACTTATATCCTGACCTCATTGGGGACATGCAAAGAAAAATAGAGAAAAAGCAGACCGCTCTGATACCACTAATCTGGACTTAAACAGGAACGCAACAAAGTATAGAGATAACCATATACACAAAGATGCAGTGGAAATAATACTTCATTTCATAATGGAAAATACTGAAATATGCTTACAACCAGAAATGGAAATAAACCAGCTAGGGTGATGGTAGCTTATCTCTGAGAAGAGATGTGTGGCTACATGCCTATGAACTGTGTTACAATGAGGCTCGAAGGCCTATTTATTGTTGAGAAACAATGGAAAACCCTTCACATTCCAAAACCTAACCCTAGAAGATGAAACACCAAATTGTGGGCCCCATTTTTGGGTAAGTTGGTACATCAACTTCCCGGGGTCGTGAATTGGTCGTATTATCTCCATTTGACACGCATGATAGCCCATTGGAAAGATCTCTCCGAGGACTATGACGAAAAAGACGATTTTTTAACAGATAAATCGCTAGCCGTAGATTTCCCAAAAGACGTCGTTTAGGGCCTCAAAACGGCTTCGGAAGTTTAGGACCCAAAAAATTGCTAAAAATAGTAAACTGTGCTATAATTAAGGAAACTGAAAAAACTGAAAGAAGCACTATAGGGGATCCAAGTGGAATTAGCGGGTGGCCACCAATATCCACCTGGATCATTACATGCCTCTAAACTATGTTACAATGAGGCCCAAAGGCCTATTTATTATTGAGAAATAATGGAAAATCCTAAACATCTACAAACCTAATCCTAGGAGATGAAGTGCCAAAATATGGGCCCCGTTTGGGTAAGTTGGTACATCAACTTCCTAGGGTCATGACTTTGGCATACGATCTTTGTTTGTCACGCACAATACCTCATTAGAAAGAACTATCCGAGGAATACAACTTTTGAACGACCAACATTCATATAATACCCGTGTTGTGTTGGGAAAAATACTAAGAGGGGGGGTGAATTAGTATTTACAAAGCAATAAGTTTTTACATTTCATATTCAGATTTCTATATGCGACTTTACTGAATCGAACCTACATGTGCACACGACTGTTCTTAAGACAATTAGTGTATATCGAGTGAACTTACAATTCAGTTAATCCATCATATGTTTGTCTTCATCTAGTGAATTAGTACTTTATTAACCATTAGATAAACATTAACCATGTGCTGTAATAAATAAACCATCACACATAAGCAACACACATGAACACCAAGATTTAAGGTGGAAACCCAATGCAGGAGAAAACCACCTCTTGTTGTTTTCTTTGTCTTCTTTTTAATATAAAAGGTTTTTTAGAATATTGCAATAGTGTAGACTAATACTAGTACGTAGGAACCCACCTGCAGAAGGCTACAACCTTCTCTCGTTCTCCATCTTCTACTTGAAGGGAACTACAACTCTCTAACTCTTGTACTGGCTAATATGTTTACCAGTATGTAGGCAGTGACCTACAAAAGGCTACAACCTTCACCCATTCTCTAGCTGCTATTGGAAGGGAGCTACAAACCCATAGCTCTTGTACTGATATGATTACCAATACGTAGGTGCCGACCTACAAAAGGCTACCCCCATCACTGCTTCCTCCAGGGACCACATTTCATAAAGTTTGAGACTGGATACTCCTGGTACACATCAACACAATATGTAGGCCACATTTCATCAAATTTTCATATTGGACCCATCAGTAACATTGAAGTTCAAAACCAATCACCACTGCAATACATCCATTAAATACATCTGCACCAACCAATCACTGAAACCCAATCATCAATCTCTAATATAACTAAAAGCCAATCATCACTTTCTGAATCAACCAATCATTGAAACTTTTGGCACAACTAAATTAAATAATCACTGAAACCTTAGACACAACTGAATCACCTAATCATCAATTTTTGTTACAATTGAATCAACCATTCACTCAAAACCCAATCAACCGACACTTAATCAAAATTGAACCAATCACCTGGAATAACCAGATCACTATAACCAGAACACATAACTGAATCCAGAACACTGCATCAATAACTAGAATCAACTGCAACCTCAAAAATCATAAGTCAAAATTTATACGCTACTTCAATGAAGCCAACCTGCATGTATACACTACTTTCTGCAACCCAACCTACGTATACCTCTAAAGATACTGAATCATAAACTTTTTAACCAAAAATTATACTACCCCAAAGACATTCTGAAGATCTACTGTCATGTTACAAAGTTCTAAACAGACAGTAGTAAAGATCACCCTTCTTACTCAATCAATCAACCAGACTCAATCTCCTTATACAATCTGTTTTACTTTCAGATACGAAGAACAAATAATTGACAAGTAGTAGTAAAACAATAGTACTGATCAAATAGATTAGTCATCTCTGAAGAAAAACTTTTCTTTTGCATACACTACTTGGAAGTGTCGAACCAGCGTGTATACATGCCTTCACCAACGCGACCCTGCATATAGATCTGCAAATAATAACTTATAACTTCGTAGCTATTCTAGACTTCAGATATACCCATATCATAGCATTTAAAGGACAAAACATTTGTTAGCACTCAGATCTAGCTTATCCATTATCAGATCACATAATGATAAGTCATTTCAGGTCTTATGATCCTGATCCATCATTAGATCTCATCCATCATCAAACACTCAGGTGCATACTTAGTTCAGATCAAGCAAAGCATCAAAAACCCATAACATGCATATTTTCTTTTGATCTAAATCTTCATGAGATATTCATTACTTGCACTTCCTTACACTTTGATCTTCACTTCCTTTTATAGTTTTAGCCTTTCTCAGTACCTCGGGTCAAAACCATAGTTATACCGATGGTATTCTTTAAAGGGATCAATATTCTTTCTCACGCTCATTACTACGGTCCAATACCAAGGTAGGAACCCCTGGTATTCTTTAACCTTAATTTTCCATCCCATGTGTGCTTTTTCTTCTGTGAAATTACGTGCATACATATACATGCCTTTTATTCTGTGTACCTGCATGTATACACTACTTGGAATAGGTTAAACAACATATACAACTTAAAAAATTCCCTTCCCTCAATTTCTTGATTTTGATCTACAATCCTTTGTCTCATCATCATGTTCTTTTGTTCCATTACTTAGTTACCTCTAAATAGACCTGTTACAATGTGAGTTTCCATCACACATCACTTCTGAACTTATTCCTTTGAACTACCCTGCATTTTGTCACATCTATAAACACAACTCCCATGCATTTTGTCACATCCTGTTTATATCTTTATCAAGTAGTCCATTCATCAAATAGGTTGTCATTAAGAACAACTCATCAAGTAGGTTTCTTATCAAGGACAACACTAACACAATCTCCATGTATCAAACCTTTGACCATTATTCTGTTCCATCATTCTATCACCTCTGATATCTCTATGTTTCATCATTCTGTCACCTCTGATATCTCTGTGTTCTATCATTCTGTCACCTCTGATATGTCCAATAGATTCATCTAGTTACCATATACTTCTTCTGTTACAAGTGAGTTTCCATCAAGGACAACACATCCATCATAATGCCAACAATGTCCCCCTTTGGACTTGATGGAAACCACTTTGGTGTTTGGTCATCACAACCTGTAAATAACATCAAGACAAGGACCAAGATTTTCACAACATCAAGCTACTCTCCCCCTTTGACATCAAGAGAAAAGATATGACCAATGTTAAATGAGGACTTCCATATTTGAATTGCTGAATATGCACATTGATCATGCTCCCCCTAGGTACATGTTGAATTGTCTGATAAAACTCCCCCTTAGTACATGTTGAGATGCACTATATTGTTCATGATCCCCCTGAGCACATGCAAAGTCTACAGAAATATTTTTCAAAAGAGTAACATGACTCTATAACTCAACTTTGTGAGTATGACCTTCCTATCACCAATGACTCATACATACATCAATCTCCCAACCAATTGGGGATACACTAAATGACTCAACCACTCAACCAAGTGGGATTACATATTTGACATGATCTCAAAAGTCCATACATGACTGAATATGACAATTATTACATCATCCTTCCCATGCATAGTGGGGTTACAAATTACATCATGTGTCCAAAAAGGACTCTTCTATAATAGACTATGACAAAAAGAGGCATAGTATTACATCATGACCTTTTCATCAAATTATATACATGACATTTATAACAAATACCAAAGACCTAAACAAGACCATGATAGTTATCAACAACTATCATGCACCATATATGATCTGCATCATAAACATCTGTCAGCAGGATCAAGAACAAGAACCTATATATGTCCATCATCAGTTCGCAAGATATCTCAATCAACCTGTGACTGAGTATGCCGCATATATATATATATATATATATATATATATATATATATATATATATATATATATATATATATATATATATATATATCTATATATATATAGATCAACTCATCCTCTTGACCTTATTAAGGCCAGCATGCTCTTTTTATTTGTTAGAAATGGCCTTTATCTATAGCCTTCCATGAATCAAATAAGCATATGCCATTTTTCAAGTAGTGATACCAAAACCATTCACATCATATCATATATATGTGAAAGTACCATAATCATCATCCATGACCATAACATCACCATTGTAGCAAGAGCTACTTGATATTTCCACAAGAACCCTTAATATATCAACCATGTATCATCACTAGGGAACATCCCACATCTGATAAGCATCAACCATGGTAATCAACATATGTGAGAATCAAACCTATCATCATAAAGTAAGAATTCATCATAATTATGTGACTAATTAATCCATGTCTCCAAATAACCATGTCTTCATGAAACTTGAAACAACACCATTCTCTTGGCCAATTTTCTTCATACAATATGATCTTTTATACCAACATCATTTACCAATGTGCAATTTAAGTAATCATCAACATATCTAGCATAATATGTATCCATCATATCAATATGTATCTAGCTTCTTATTAATGTGGAAGGAAAACCATGAGCTTGCAGTCATTTGTCAAACTTTTTTGATACCATCAAGATCAACAATCCTCAATCAATATACCATGTGAGATCCAAGAACCATAGGAATCCTATACCATATGAAATTTATGCATCTTTGAAGGCATGATGACAACAACATAAAAGAAATGAGTGACACTTATCATTATCAAATAATGAAGTTGTGTACTCAAGCTTTGTTCTTCTCCTTGAACTTATGAAGATCACCATGTAAGCAACATAACACATGTACTATATGCATCATCAAAAGAATCATCTGAATCATCCATAAATCTGATCTGAATAACAACTATGTGGCCCAAGCAATATAAGTATCATCTGAGATTTCATCATAGGCAACCCATGACCGCAGCATAACATGATGTATCATTTAAAAACTTCAACAACATAAGAATATTCACCATTGATAAGAATCATTATGTATCATGACTTCTAAACATAATGCCAACAATGAATTATTAGAAGCATAACCTATTCTCCCCCTAAACCTATGCCAATTATTCACTGTCAGATATGATCATTGCATATATCAGTAAGAATCATCAAGGCATCATCATCAACTAGTTATACATCAAGTCATCAACAACTTATGAGGGTCAAAATCACTTCTAAATAACATCCACAGACTGTAGTCATCAATCATCAAGACAGAAAAGACAATTGATAATTGTCTGAACCATATTAGAACCTTTTTCTGAGTCTCTCCCACTGCTTCTTCATCAAACCAACATATATGTGATTGTGCAGTTTCAGACTCGCGTATATACATGACTTGTCTTCATAAGCTTTGCGTATCAAAATTGGAACACTGAAATTTCATACTTTTAGTTTCCCCTGATTCTGTTCTGACTGTACCTAGTCCTAGAACTTTTGTTGAAGCATCAGTTCCAAGATTATCATTACCATGATGGTTCTTCATTAGAGACTCCATTTTTTCTTGTCTCCGGTCATTCAATGAGCACATCCACTATCATCTTTGTCTTTGAATGAGCAGAGAGAAATATCACACCTTATCTGATCTTCCTCTTCTTAATTCTTGGTGGATTCATATTTTTCAGTTTTTCTAATATAAATCTACTTATTTGATTGCTTGCGATATTGTCTATGATGATCCATAGACTTGTCCCTACATTTTTTTGCTATATTCCCAAACTTTTTACAAGCATAACATATTATATGTCTCATATTCCTTTTATAGCAATCAATGGATTTGTGACCAAACATATTGCAAGAAAAACAATGTCCCTTAAAGTACCTGGAAGCTTATGATCTTTCTTGAAACATTCTACTTCTCCATCTAGCTACAACATGTCCAAAATTATGGCAGATAGAACATTTAACATTATTCATCAGAGGAAAGAATCGATTAACACTTCCATAGTTGGGAGTAAATGATTTTATTTGAAGATTCTCTTTCCTTGGTTGTTTATGGGGTTGACCTCTTATCTCCCTGTTGAGCACTTTAGATTTTGCATTAGAATTCCTTGCCTTAGTTTGTGAGCTAGGTTTAGCTTTAACAGTTTCATGAAAGCCAAGACCAGATTTCATGGCAGGAGACCTTTAACTACTAAGGATATTATCCAAAATCTTAGTACTATCTTGAAATCGTAAAAGTTTATCATTTTCTTCTAATTTACCTTTTAGGATATTTACCTCAACATGATATTTCTCTTCCTTTTCTAGATACTGATTCTTCATGATTTCTTCAACTTTTCTTCCTTCTTCCACTTGTTTCCTTAATTTGAGAACCTCATTTTCTTGTTTGTCAAATGCTTGAAGTAGTTCTTCATTCTGCTTATTTGAATTTATAAGATGTTCTTTTAGAGAGACGTCCAAAACTTCAAGACCTTCACAATAACTGGTTCTTTCTTGTAGTTCCTTGATTTTTTATCCTTTTCATTTACTTCATTTCTCAATGATGCTACTTCATCCTACAACCTTTGAAATTGATCTTCCTTTCCCTTGAACTGCATCCTTATTTTGTTTCCTTCCCCCAACTAAGTTTTTAACCTGGTAATCTCTTCTTTGTAGGTACACTCCCTTTTGTCAAATAGATCTTGTTGATATCTAATTTTATGTGTGAGCCTTTAACTTCAGTCTCTATTAAATTTCTTTCACTTTCACCCATAAGAGAAAATTCAGTTGTTTCACTATCACTTTCATTATCTTCAATATTGCATGAATAGAGAAATGTATCACGAGAAGACCAAAAATTAGTACCTAATAATTCTTTTGCTTCTTCATCTTCAATCTAAGGTGATTTTGAATCTAAATACTTGTTTCCACCTAATAGCCAATTGTCTCTCCTGTTGTCACTATTCCTTTGACATGTCTTCTTCTCCTAAGGTGCTTTCTTCTTTTTCTTCTTTCCCATTGTTAAAATGGATCTCCTTCAAGCAATAAAGCTTTTGCCAAAGGACCTACTCTGATACCAATTGTTGGGAAAAATACTAAGAGAGGGGGGTGAATTAGTATTTACAAATCAATAACTTTTTACATTTCATATTCAGATTTTTATACATGACTTGACCGAATCGAACTTGCGTGTGCACACGACTGTTCTTAAGAAAATTAGTGAACTTACAATTTAGTTAATCCATCATATGTTTTTCTTCAGCTAGTGCATTATTACTTTATTAACCATAAGATAAACATTAAAAATGTGTTGTAAGAAATAAACCATCACACAAAAGCAATGCACATGAACACCAATATTTAAGGTGGAAACCCAATGCGAGAGAAAACCACCTGTTGTTGTTGTATCTATATTCTTTTTAATATAAAAGGTTGTTTACAATCTTGTACTGGTGCAGACTCATACCAGTACGCAGGCACCCACCTTCAGAAGCCTGAAGCCTTCTCTCATTCTCCAGCTTCTATTGGAAGGGAGCTACAACTCCCTAGATCTTGTATTGGCTAATATGTTTACTAGTATGTAGGTGCTTGCCTACAGAAGGATACAACCTTCAATCATTTTCCAACTGCTACTGGAAGGGAGCTACAACCCCCTAGCTCTTGTACTGATATGATTACCAGTGAGTAGGTGTTGGCCTACAGAAGATTACCACCTTCACTTCTTCCTCCAGGGACCACAATTCATAAATTTTTAGACTAGATACTCCTGGTACAAATCAACACAATATGTAGGCCACGTTTCAAATTTTCATATTGGACCCATCAATAACATTGAAGCTCAAAATCAATCACCACTACAATACATCCATCAAATACATCTGCATCAACCAATCATTGAGACCCAATCATCAATCTCTGATATAACTAAAACCCAATCATCACTTTCTGAATCAACCAATCATTGAAACTTCTAACACAACTGAATCAAATAATCAATGAAACCTCAGACACAACTAAATCACCTAATCATCAATTTTTGATACAACTGAACCAACCAATCACTCAATACCCAATCAACCGACACTTAATCAAAATTCAACCAATCAACTGGAATAGTGAGATCATTGTAACCAAAACAAAAAATTTAACCTAAAACATTGCATCAATAACCAAAATCAACACCAAACTCAAAAATCATAAGTCAAAATGTATACGCTACTTCAATGAAGCCAACCTGCATGTATACGCTACTTTCTATAACCCAACCTGCATATACCTCTAAAGATACTGAATCATAAACTTCTAAACCAAAAATTCTACTACCCCAAAGACATTATGAAGATCTATTGTCATGTTATAGAGTTCTAAACAGATAGCAACAAATATCACCCTTCTTACTCAATCAATCAGCCAGACTCAGTCTCCTTATACAATCCATTTTACTTTAAGATCTAAAGAAGACATCATTGACAAACAACACTAAAACAACAACATTGATCAAATAGATCAGTCATCTCTGAAAGACAATTTTTTCTTCTGCATACGCTAATTGGAAGTGTTGAACCAACGTGTATACATGCCTTCACCAACGTGATCCTGCATATAGATTTGCAAATAATAACTTATAACTTCGTAGCTATTCCAGACTTCAAATATACCCATCTCATAGCATTTAAAGGACAAAATTTTTTTTTGCACTCAGATCTAGCCTATCCATTATCAGATCACATAATGATAAGTCATTTCAGGTCTTATGATCCTAACCCATCATTAGATCTCACCCATCATCAAACACTCAGGGGTTGTTGTAGTGGCTACAACCACCCTCCAAAATTTTTCCTTAGCTTCATTTTTGAGCCTCCCTACCAACCTTTCATAGCAACATGCCTTGTCTTTTCAAGTACGCAAGCTTCAGTGATTTTATTGTAGAATGAAAACCTATCCATCAAAGCTTGTTTCATTCCCTTCACAAGTTGTTTCACTAGACTTATTCCAACTGCAGGTTGAGTAGCTCCCTTAATAAATTTCACAATTCTGGAAGGAAACCAGCCTTCCCTCCAGAAATTGCGCAATTCTGTCTGGCAACTTGCTGGGCTCCAGAATTGCACAAATCTCCCTGTCACTGTTCACAGAGAAAGTTGCGCTATTCCTCCCAGTAGGGCTGCTCAACCCAAAAATTGTGAAATCCTGGGCAGCAATCAACTGCTCTACCTATAAATTGCACAATCATATTGAGCAGTAAAAAGGGTATTTTTCACCTCTATTTACCCTACATTAACTTATCAATCCAGGAATGATTTGTTATCTCAAAGAGTGTACTCAGTTTGAGGCGGTCATTTGTCAGAGTAATGCTAGTAGTATAGTGCTCTAAATACAAGAGTAAATGGATGCTTGAAATAAGATCTACTTACAGAAAAGAACCTTAAAACTCAAATCATGCACTCAACAATTTATCAGTCAAGGGTACAGTAATGGTAATTCATCCCTCTGTAAACTGATGTAATTAAAGAAAATCAAGGAAAAGTTCATCAATCTGGGAACTAGACAACAAATGTCAATGTTCACTACAGTCTTAGATCGTTTTGCACACCAAAGCAATGATAATACAAATGACAGGAAATGGAATAGCAACTAGTCTTATGAACAAGATTAAACAACAAAACCTTAGTCTACAGAAATAAATGCAGCAATCGTATCCTACAAGAATTAGATAACAATCTTTTCTCTAAAGATAAATCGGACAACAATGCAAATGGAACAGCAACAAATAGAGATGAAATATGGAACAAAAATTAGAGTTAATCATAAATTTACAGTAAACCAAAACAAATATCGCACACAACACACTTAGTATTTAGAAGAAACACTAATCTGACTTTGATACAACAAGTATAAATCTCAGTCATAAAGAATAACGATTTTAATTCGTAATGGAACGACAACTCCAATTGAACAACAATCCCGATTAAGTGTAAATCGTAGACAAATACAGTAATACCAACTTATGAATGTTATAGCATGGTTACTCGGTAATTGAACAACAATAGAATTCTGTAAGAAATAGCAATGTTATATCAATGGTTAAAGGAACAACAATGTGTTACAAAGTCAGAATGAGCAACACAACATTCCTGTTACAGAGAACAACATTACTTAGTTGAGCATAAGCAAAATATAACAGAACTGTGATGTAAAATAGCAAAACACATCAGATTACTGAATAGAGCTAATAATGAAAACCACACATGAATTAGAAATAATGGTACAGGAGCAAGTGTTCCACCAGGGCTAGGCCCTTAGCCTCCAGGGACACACCGCTTGAGATTACTCTAGAATCAAAGATGGAATGGCAACCAGATTTATATTAAAACAACAAAACAGAGTTACAGCAGATCACTCTTCAATGAGAGTTGATGATCAAAGTTTCAAATATAAAGGAGAATTACATAAAAATAACAACAAGTCCTCTCTTGGTCTAGCAGTGTTGCCCCTTCTTATAACAGCTGAGCGGAGACATCAATGATGCAAAAATCATTAAGATGGCTATCCCTCAGGATTAAAGGATCTTGAGGGATTTGCTAGACTATTAATTCTCAGTTATCCTTTTGTTCTCTTGCGTCGATTTGATATCTCATTTTCCCTTTCCTGGCTGATATGCTCCAATTTGGATTGCCTTGTTTGCATGCGGTTCCCTGCCAAAGGGACAATAGTTAATTTTGTCCTGTCTTTTCCTTTAGGACGACAATCTTCTATTTTCTCCTTTTCCTGCATAAGAAAAGGGAAATTTTTAGTTGTTTTGCATTGCATACAAATCCCATAGATTTTGTCATAATTTATTATTATCTACCTAGTTCATGATGCATAGAGGTTATGAGTTTTAAAGGAAAGATGAAAAAATAAATGATAATAACATAACTTCTTCGGTACTCCACACACCCCCCTGCTTACCCTTTTTCATGCCCTCATGAAAACATTGTAGTTGACATGCAAGGTAGTGAGAGAGTAGGCTAGAGACAAGATCTCATGAGGTGGTCTACAGCCATGATGCCTAGCTAGGTGTTCAAAAAGATGTCCTTTCTGACCCTCAGGAATTTCATACAAGGCTTGGTATCTGGGTGCAGGGTGCCAAATAACCGGACTGTGGAACTTATAGCCTAGCCAATATGGTCCTTCTCTCAAAATAAGGTCACCATAAAGACTCAAGTGATTAGCAGCTAGCTTAAACTTCTCATAGTTAAATGGTTCCCTGAGTTGGATGTTCGGATTAGAAGTTTGGTATTGAAATTTGGTAGTTGCAATGGAAAGGTCCTTAATGGTAAAGAAATATTCTATCCCTTTCCAATTGATTGCTGTATGAATGGGTCCTAATGCTTCAATCACACCCAGATTCCTCATGAGGTTCCTATGCTTATTCCATAACTATAATGGATCTCTAGCTCAGCTCTTACCCATAAGTCTAATCTATTTTCTTGTCTTTGGAAGGCATTATAGGCTTTAAGCCATTTTATTTGATTAACTCCATATGAGATAAATGCTTGCAGTTGGATATCCCCAATGAAAGGGCCGAGGTTCTGCTCTGTTTCTTGGTCTAACACAAGGTTGTGCAAATAGAACTTGCATAACAATCTCTAAACCTTTACCCCATAGTGCTTACAACAATTTATGAAATCGTCAATAGTATTTATTTCTATCAGGGCTCCTGCTTTGACAACTTTAATTTTCAATTGCAAATATCGTTCCATTAAAAACAAAGCATAATTCTTAGCAGGCACTCTACATGCTAGGACATCAGTGTACAAAGAGCATAAGGTATCCATTTGTTTGATAACTACATCTAGTCTATGAGTTACCTTTTTGACCCTTTCTTCTTCCTTTCGCCATCCTTCAAAGGCTTGGCTTTCGGATAAGTTGACATTCCTCAGCTGCTGTTGTAATTTTTCATACTCTTCTCAAGAGACAGTCTGTTCTATCGATTTCTCTACTGTTTGTTGGGTTTGCACCAAGTCCTTTCGCAGCGTTACTGTCCTCAGATCATTGTCCCACATGGTAGTTGTAATAGGAAGGTTTGCTTGAATCTTCTTATTGCATCATCTCGTGTTTAAGGTTCGCATTCCTTCAGAGGACTATGCCTCTGTCTAAACTTCTTTGTCACAGGTCGATATATCATCTGTTTGTACTTCAACATGGGCAACAGTTGAATGTTGTTCCTTTTGGTTTTGAACGGCAGGCTAGACTTGAGTCCTCCTAATCTTTTTCTTGAGGGGTTTCACCAGGGTGGTTACATGCCTTACCCCCAAGGTCCTTCTTGCTCTCTTTCCCATTTTCAAAACCCTGATTTGTTGTCGAAATCATGCTATCACATTTAACAATCTTTGTTTTTCTTTTCATAATCTTTTAATTTCTTCTGTTTTCTTGGAAAGAACAGCTGTCTGTTTACTCGGGTCTAGACTGTTATCTTGGCCAATTTCCTGGTTCTCTTATTGGGGTTCTTCTTCGTTGTTCTGATCGGGTTGTTTAGGAGTAAAACCCTAGCTTTTTTTGTTATTTCTTGGATGGCTTCTTCTTCCACCCTTTCTCCTTCATAAAATTCTTCTGGTGTAGTCTGGCTAGGAATAGATTGTTCCTCCTCTATGTCTTCATCACTTTTCTCTCCAGATGTACTTTCATCATGAACGGAGTGATTCTCTTCTTCTTCTTCCTCGTCGCATAATTCTTCAGATGCATCTTTGTCATGAGCAGAATGCTCCTTCAGTTCTTCTTCGATGTGGAGGTTTAGCGGGCTAAGAGGTTGAGCATATTCACCCATATTGGCTAGAATTTGGGCCAATTCATCCTCCTGCAATGGATTTTGTAATGGGCTCTCTTCGCGTTGCTCTGTCTCTTCCTCCGCCTACCCAGACTGCTCGGTCTCTGTTTCTCCTTCCTCATTTTCCTCCAACTCTTTTTCATTCTCCTCTCCTTCCAATTGTGGGGGTTGCTCATCCCCTAAATCATCTATCTCCACTGGTTGGCTGGTATTCCCTTGGGAATTTTCCAGCCTCCCTCTAATCCATGCCAATCTAACTAATTTCCTTCGTTTCAATGGTCTATTCAGTGTACTGGTAGCATGTTTTCATTTTGGGGCTGGCAGAGCCAGTCCCCCATCTATCATGACAATCAGTTCTTCTCAACTGCTCTGTTTCTGAGAAATACTGTAGCTAAATATTAATCGTATTAGCCCATGGTGACTTACTACTGATTCTACATGTCATGATTTGTTCATGCTTCGGGAAACATCATGTAGTAAAGAATTTAAAAATGCAGGCAAATTCATAGAGCATTCCTGTTTTAATACGGCTAAAAGTTTAAGGTCTTGTGGTATTACCATGTCTTTCCTGCCTTCACAGGTGATATAGCTTTGGATGACTCTTGCCAATTCTACCCACGGCTCTCCTAATGTTGCTGGTAGAACTCCCTTTCCTCTTACAATCAGGTTCTGGCCTTCATCTTGGAATATTTTTATGATTTTTTGCAGTCTCTCCTTCTTTAGAGTCCACATAGGTCCAGTGGCTGGCAGTCCCGAGACTTCTGCAATTATGTCATCGGTGACTGTTATGTGTCTCCCTCTTACCGTGGAGCGATATTCTTATAAGTTCTGCAAGAATTCTATTGCTACTGTCTCGTTGGATTCTTGCAAACGATTAAGATAAATTGTCCATCCTGCCCTTGTTAGGATTTCCCGTGCAGCATCAGAAACTGTCAATACCTATGGTTCTCTCTGAATTGATCTTCCTCCCATGCTTTAGCACACTATAAAAACGCAGAGACGACAATGGAACAACAGGCTGTTCAAACTATTAGAAAATACAGAGAAAATAATGAAACAACAAGCTTGTTCAAATTCCCTAGTCACTTACTAATTGTTGCAGAGCATAATACGGAAATAGCTTAGGAATGGAAAGCCATGCAAATTGGAAAACAATATACCATTAAGCCTTGCTATTCCCAAGTGAAAATTCTCTGAATAATAGTTTGACACATATACTAGCAAATTATGAGGTCACCTGCTTCCCCCGCACAATTTGAGAGGTCGTCCTCAACTGTCAAATGAGGGAGCGGCGTGCGAACTTCCATGGTACAGAGTCATAAAGGAACAATGTATACCAAGATGCCATGTTTACAAAAGGAGTAGGTTGCTGAAATCGAGGTGTATAATAGAATCGCTTAATAAATAAGAGAATGTCGTGATATGATGTGAGGATGGGAGGATAGGACAGCTAACATGCACAAAAAGTTTAATGCGGCCATTATCAACTTTTCCGTCATGATTGGTTGTACTAGAATTTCATGTGTTTAAAGGTTCAGGGAAGTTATATACATAATCTCATTTGACCTACTACAAAGGTATAAGACAAAGAAGGGCCTTGATAATTGCTATTGGTGTATAAGGAATGTGACTTCAATACCATTAACAGAGCTCAGTTGCCCACAGGTGTCCATAACCTTGACAGAGTTGTTTTTTTTACCCATGGAACCATGATCCTTTGTGTGTGCTTAGGAAGTGCCGTGCAATGTCAAAATGGAGGTCAATATGCTGGCTTGATGACCAGATAAACCATAATGCCATTCATCAGGAAGGAGCGAAAGGTGGGTAGGCGGGCTCGTGATGAGACCTCCTATTCATGGGACTCTTTATTTTTCTGATGTGCCTCTTGGATCATATCCCTGGTGTGGTGGCTATATCGGGAATGCCACTTCACTTTATTCCTTATGATCATGGTAGGCTGGCTCTTGATGAGACCCCCTATCCTTCATTTGACAACCCATATTAGCAAATCATATAAACAGTTTTCTCTTTTTTCTCTTTCATAAAGTACTTTCCTATTTATACACAAAGGGTGGTTCAACACTCCTTTAGAGTAGGAATGGTGGAAGAAGTCTTAAAATCTCAATAGAAAAATATACCCTTTGTTCTTATTCCTTAATAATGATCAAAGAAGATTATGGAAAATTAAAAGAACCACCATGATAAAGATAACCAATCATATCAGCGTTAGTAGAGTAATGACAACAAAGCGATGAATAATTGTGTCCTTTCCTTTTTTTTGCTATCAATTCAAAGCAATTTCTAAAAATAGCGATTTTTATATAATTTGTTGATTTCAGTATGCTCTAGTTTTGTATCCATTGCATAAGTGTATAGTTGTGTTCCAAATCATAAGAAATGGACTCAAAATTGTTGTATATTGAGAGGAACAACAGTTGTCCTTTAATTGGAACAGCAAGGAGAACTAGCGTAAGTGAAAGGAATACGAAAATGTTGTCCTTTCAAAAAGGAACAACAAAGAACGCAAGTGTTGTTCCTTTGGAAAAGGAACAACAGAAAATGCAAGTGTTGTTCCTTTGGAAAAAGGAATAGCAAAAACCAAAAGTCTTGTTCCTTTGGAAAAGGAACAACAAAAACGAACATGTTGTTCCTTCGGAAGAAGGAACATGAGAAAAACAAAAGTGTTGTTCTTTTAGAAAAGGAATAGCAAAAATGAAAGTGTTTTTCCTTCGGAAAATGAACAGTAGAAAACAAAAGTGTTGTTCCTTTGGAAAAAGGAACAACAAAATGAAAGTGTTGTTCCTTTGGAAAAGGAACAACAGAAAGAAAAAGTGTTGTTCCTTCGGAAAAAGGAACAGAAAAATGAAAGTAAAACAAAAGTGTTGTTCCTTTAGAAAAAGGAACAGAAAAACGAAAGTGTTTCTCCTTTGGAAAAGGAACAACAGAAAATGCAAGTGGAAAAAAGAATAGCAGAAACCAAAGTGTTGTTCCTTTAGAAAAGGAACAACAAAACGAAAGTGTTGTTCCTTCAGAAAAGGAACAACAGAAAAACAAAAGTGCACACACATGTTGTTCCTTCGGAAAAGGAACAACAAAATGGTGAAACTGTTGTTCCTTCGAAAAGGAACAACAAAATGCAGAGTTGTTGTTCCTTGAAAAAGGAACAGCAAGTTGGCAAAAATGTTGTTGTTTCCTAAAAGGAACAACAAAGTGAAAATACAAAAAAATATGTACAGAGAATAGTTTTACGCTAACAAAAGAAAAGAATTATATACAAAATGTAAAAACAGTTGAATCACTTAATGAACCAGAGGTGAGGAAGATTTCTCTTCCTCCACCAAAATTTGCATGTCGGAGTCTTTGCGGAGTTGCTGGTAGAAGGATTCCCGAGTAAGTGGTTTGCAGTATAGTCGAACTCAGTGACCATTTTCTTTGAAAGCATGTCCAGATCCGTCAATGGTGGTTAGAGTAAGGGTGCCATTATCATGTACCTTTTGGATTTCATATGGCCCTAGCCAATGAGTCTGAAGCTTCCCGGGAAAATCTTGAAACCTGGAGTCGTATAGGAGCGCCCAATCTCCTTCACGGAAGACTTTCTTTTTAATGAGAGTGTCATGCCATTTAGCTCGCTGTTGTTGGATTAATGCAGTGTGTTGAAGGGCAGAGAGCCTGATTTCATCTAGCTCATTGATCTACTGTAATCTATTAATCTGTGCCTCGTTTAGATCTAAATCGACTTCTTGGGCTGTTCGCAGTGTTTGTATCTCGAATTCTATTGGAAAGATGGGTTCCTTTCCAAATACTAGTTGGTATGGTGAATAGCCGATAGTGCTTCTCCATGTTGTTCTATAAGCCCACAAGGCTTTTGATAATCTTGCAACCCAATCACGTCTATGTGACGTAATGGCTTTTGTCAAGATTGCTTCTATTATTTTATTGCTGCTTTCTACTTGACCATTTGCCTCTGGGTGGTATGGGGTAGTAATTTTATGCTGGATATGGTAGTTTTTTAGTGTTGCAGCAATATTGTTACTAGAAAACTGTGGTCCACCATCTGTAATTATATCTCTTGGAAGCCCATATCGCACAAATATATGGAACAAGAACTGTATGACGGAATCCTCTGTAGCTCTCGTCAATGCCTCTGCTTCAACCCATTTGGTGACATATTTTGTTGCTACTAAAATATATGTTTTCTGGTTCGATGATGGGTTAATTGGACCAACAAAATCGAGGGCCCATCGCTTGAACGGTTCAATAACTAGCTGAGGGTTCAGGGGCATTTCATCGGACTATCCAGGGTATCCTGCTCTTTGGCAGTTGTCACAAGCTTGAACGAACTTCTTTGCATCTTTGGAGATCGTGGGCCAAAAATACCCTGTTTGCAGCACCTTGTGACCAGTTCTTCGATCGGCAAAATGTTCGCCACACGGTCCATTGTGACAAGCTTTCAAAATGTCAAAAATTTCATCTTCGCGGATGCATATCCTGATGTGCATATCTACCCCTGTATGGAACAGGTAGCCCCTAATCCAAGAAAATCGAGTACTTTGTTGGACAATCTATTTTCGTTCATTGGGGGTTAGATGTTTCGGTAATTTGCCGACTGCTAAATAATTTGCAAAATCAGCATACCAAGGTGTTTTAACAGTTACAACAAACAAATGCTCATATGGAAATTGATCTTTAACTACTGCTATGTCCACTGGTTTTGGCATTCGTGAGAGAAAGTTAGCTACAGGATTTTCCTTCCCAGGTCTGTCCTTTATTGTGATATTGAATTCCTGCAATAAAATTAGCCATCTGGTTACTCTACCATTTATGATTGGTTTATTTGCTAAATATTTTATGGCATAGTGATATGTATACAAGATAACAGGATATCCAGTAATATAATGCCTAAATTTATTGACAGCATGTATTATAGCCAAAAATTCCTTTTAAGTAACAGTATAGTTCAATTCAGCAAGAGATAAGTTCTTGCTAATATAATAAATTGCATATGGTTTTTTATCTTCTTCCTGCCCAAGGACTGCTCCAATAGCTATATCTGAAGCGAAATTTGAAATGGCCAGTCCCAATTTGGACCTCTAAGGACTGGGGCTGTTGACACAAGCTTTTTCAGATCCTAGAAAGCACGGTCACATTTTTCTGTCCAAAGAAAGTCAACATTACCTGTTACACAGTAATTTGTCACCGTTTGTCACCGTCCCTGTTACCCCTCTCCCACACACTGGAGGACTCATTCCTGGACCTGTGAGAAGTGACATGACCTGAAACCACTTGCATCATATTCCTCTAAGTATGAGCTTCATATGCCCTGAAGACATCTCCTGCAGAATATCCATGAAAACAACTCTTTTTGCATTAGCGCGGGTCCATAGTGTACTGCCCGCGCCAATGGGGGTAATCCTCTAAAGAGGGCACGCTATTGGAGCTCTGTCTTAGAGTCGCACTCGCACCAGCCGAATTGAGTAAAGTTTTTAACAAACAAGCTTCCGAAGGTTCTCCTTAACCCATTCACCAACTGAATCCTTGTTGAGTTAGGATGGTTTGGCTTCGAATCTCCATAGAAGGGAAGTGGTTTGCCACCTTTCATGGAAGCTTCTAAGTGATAAAGCCAATCCCATTAATAATGTGGTTGATCCTATCTCCCTCCTCTCTATCTATAAAAGCTTGTCTCAATGCCTTGAGCAAGCTAGTTCCAGCAGAGTGCTAGTGATAGTGAGAATTCCAGGAGTTCAAGAGATTGAAGTTGCAAGAGCCTTCTTTGCATCCATAAGGCCAAATCTAAGTGAGGAGATTCTTGTCACCAAGGAGAGAGAGGCTTGTTTCCCATCCCAACAAGCTTTGCAAGACTTGTGTAGCTGATCACCCAGTCGAAGGAGGATTTGACATCAGAACTATGGTTGTATTCTTCTTTGTTATTTATCAATAATAGATGACTATCATTATGGTTCCACTCTCATTGTCCTATGTTTGATGTTGAGTTATATCTTTTCTGACTGATATATAATTGCATCTATTGGATTTTATGCTTGTATTTGTGTTGTTCTTTGCATGTGCAGGTGCCCAATCACGGAGATCGTGGGGATCGTGACCGGCTGAGGCAAAGGAACGAGAGCGACATCTCTTCTATGAATATTAGCATTGGAATCCAAGTAGATTCTCATCATCCACTTTTAATTTGCAATTAGGAACTTGCGTGATAGCATTGTTTGATTGTTGCTAGACCCGGTCTGGGCTAGTAGGGATCGTCTCTGTCCACAGAGAGGATTTACCTCCACAACAATTCCCCGCGTATGGCCAATCCTCTACCACGATCAGCTGACGACGGAGCCATATGAAGAATTCGGGCCGCCAAGACATCTGCTAGCCACCTCCTCCTCTGAGCATCAATGCTGCCCAGCGAGCCATCCTAGGCTCTCGTGGCAATGGATCAGCCACTACAGCTCCCTGAATCTGAAAGAGGGGTAATCATTCCAAGAAGAACGACACCACAATTGAGCCATACCTAAACTGTTTCACTCCTCCGCGCTTACACTTTGTAAGCTGCCTTTTGATATTGGTAGTCACCGCTGTAGCCGCAGATCATTCCCCTGCTGACAAAGAGATTGATTCATATTCTTCTCTTGTACAGCCTCCTCTTTCCGAACCTGGCTATGCCCAGCCTGTTCCAGACCAACCATTGATCGGAAAGAGTGTCGACTCGAGTTCACCACCCGTCAACCACTCTATTTCGGAAGAGCATCACTCCCATGTTCTTCTCGTCTCCTCAGATTCTCCTAAGTCCGGAAATGACTCTCCTATCCCAACTGCTCCCGAGAGTCCTGCTTCAGTTCCTTTAGAGCAGGGGGGCAATCATATGATTCCCCCACCAAGTAGTTCAGTCGTTTCCTTCGACTGGAGTTGTTTGACTACCTCCCCCCTTCCATCCCATGTGCCTTTCTGGGTCACAATACATGCCTATAATAAGGCGCTACCTGGCACTGTGTTGGATGAGGGAACATCGGTTAGTCTTATGCCTGCCACTACTTGGCAAGCCTTGGGTTCCCCACAGCTTGTGCCAGCTGCACCGAATCTGATGGCTTTTGACGGAGGAACTAGTCAACCATTAGGGATCCTTCCACAGTTCCCTGTTACTTTGGGAGGCAAGACCGTCTATATAGACGTATCGGTTACCCAAGGTGCTTTAGACTTCAGTCTTCTCCTTGGCCGTGACTATGTTTATGCCATGGGGGCCCTGGTCTCTTCACTTTTCCAGGTGGTTTGCTTTCCACACGATGGAAGAATAGTGACGATAGATCAATTATCGTTCATCCGTCCCCGGGTGCCTCCTGCGCAGTTGTCATCCCCTCCTGGTTTTCATCCACCAGTTGCATCTGCCCCATCACAGATCAACTACGTGGCCACCTATCCCGTGCCTGGATCCAGTGATGCCACCGTCGTGCATAGTGTCCTGGAGGCATTGGGCCCTGACTTCCAAGATGTTGGCCTTCCATCAGGAGTGGCACTCTTGGGAGCCTCAACTTCCTATTCATTATGGTGAAGTTCCATCAAAGCACAGTTCCTTGTCTTGTGTCAAGCTCGTTAAAAAATGAAACAAAGTGTCCCGAGCATGGTTCTTGATCTTGTGTCAAGCTCATTAAAAAATGAAACAATTCCCCCTTTCCAATCGTGTCTTTCAATTCAGATCTCGTAAAGCTTCATTCCATCCACTTTGTTGAATGCAATGAAGCTTGGGGGGCATGTACCTCATCCTGCACCATTGCACTGGGGGCATGTGCATTTCCAACAAGCAGAGTCCTTCCTGGTTCAAGCTTGTGTCTCGAGGATAGTTTTGATCTTGTGGCGACCTCGTTAAAAAACGAAACAATGTGTCCCGAGGATAGTTCTGATCTTGTGTCGACCTCATTAAAAAACGAAACAAGGAGTCGAGCATAGTTCCTAATCTTGTGTTAAGCTCATTAAAAAATGAAACAAGGGTTATGAGGATAGTTCTTTTACTGTGTCAACCTCATTAAAAATTGAAACAACTCCCTTTCCAAATCGAGTCTTTTGACTAAGATCTCGTAAAATACAAGTCGAGTCTTTCATCAATCTCGAGAGTGAACCTTCATTCCATCCACTTTGTTAAATGCAATGAAGCTTGGGGGGCATGTACCTTGATTTGCGTCATTATGCTGGGGGCATGCGAGCTTATAGCAAGCATAGTTTTTCATTTCAAGCTTGCGTAAACATGAAACCGAATCCAAGCAGAGTTCTCCATGATTCAAGCTTGTGTAAAAATGAACCCATACTCGATTTACATCTCGTGATTGTCCTTTATCCATTAAAATTAGATGAGCCTTGGTTGTTTCTTTCCATTGCCACCATCTCTTTGGCCGATCATATGCTTTCACTTGGTTGTTTATCCTTTCCTGAGGAACCGCAGCGATGAGTGGTTTTGTTAGCCAACCTCTTAACCATTACATGTTTTGAGTAGTTCCACCATTACTGGAACCAGTTGCTACCCTTTATACCACTCATTCCTCTAGGATGAGTCACCTTTAAGCTCTTTCTGACTCGTAAAATATGAAAAGATTGCCGAGTATTTTCCCTTTTTGACTCGTTAAAGAGAATAAAAATGGAGGTCTACTTTTAGCTCTTTTCTGATCGTCTAAATATGAAAAGATTGCCGAGTTATTCCTCTTGACTCGTTAAACGTAAATAAGAGGCGGTCATCTTTAAACCCTTTTCCGACCGTGTAAAGACGAAAAGATCGTCGGACCCTTGTCGTTTTAGGTTTGTTAACGGTTACAAAGCGACGTGGCTTCGATCGCTTTTTTACTTTTTCAGGTCGAAATCACTACTCATGAAAAGTACTCCTCGATCGTAATGGTCGGGCAGTTATTTCGAGAATTTTTTTATACTTTTTCGGGCTCGAGAGACACAACTTTATGAAAAAGGACACCCTTGGAGTTTTCTTTTCTGCTGTCTTTTCAAACTCTCTAAACATGAAAAGACGCCGAGTTCTTCCTTTGTCAGGCTCGTTAAAACCTATTGACATCGGATCCCGTCGGAATGACACCTCACAAGCATATGCTATCCCCGTCAAGCTTGTCAAAAATAACTGGGGTACTCGCTAGAAATGGTGGGGAAAATGGAACCATAATCATTATTACGTCGGCAGTATGTCGCTCTTGAACATGGCACTAGTCTGCATTCGTGTCTGGGTGGGAACATCTCATCTTGTTTTACACTAGCCTCCGTGGGTTTGGGTTATCTTGTTTGACCTCTCATCTGCTCATTGCCTTGTCACCATGACCTCTACTCATTTGATGTCAAATACTGCCAAGTCCACTGTCGTGCCGCCGATATGTTCAAGAGAAGTTGACCTCTGTAGAATTACAACCTCCCTCTGATACCTCACATAATTCTGATTCACCACAACATTCTTCCTCTGTCTCGTGTCAATGATGTGGGAAACACTATGGCCCACCTTTGATCAAGGTCACTTCCTGTCGACTTCAGCTCATTATCCAGGAAGCTGATCTAGAGACTCCCTTCCGGTGCCTTGGAGCCTGCATGCCTCAATGGCAGGTTCTTCGTGTTCGACGAGAGGTTTTCATCATTGGCCTCCGATCGGATGATTCTACGGGTGTTCAACGCCAGCTCACTCATTTGCACGCCATAGATTGTACCTATAGTACCTTGAGGGCCATTGTCATTATTGGTGGTACCTCTCGCGTCTGTTAACAGTTTTTATCATTGACTGGTAATCAGACGATGTTCATGCATGTTCGACTCCAACACATGTATTCGCATGCCTGAACTTGTACTCTGTTCGGGTCGAGATGGAGCGCAAGACCCTGGATTTTGTTTGTTGGAATCCAGGCTGCGATTTATGGCTTATTATGATCATTACATGACTCATTCACTGGATGGCTGCGACCATGCCTGAGTCTATTTATCAATCCTCACTGGATGGCTGCACCCATACCTTGGATCTAGATTCTTGTGTGCTCTGTTATGGATGGCTGCGCCCATACCACATATATCATGTACTTGAGATATCAGTTGTACTTCTTTACGCAGGTTCTTCGGTGGCAGTGTTTTCAGTTACGCATGTTCTTGTAAAGCATTTCACCCCTCTCTCTCTCTCGGGCCTCATGCTTTATGGGGCATCTATTACACAGTAATTTGTCATCGTTTTGTCACTGTCCCTGTTACCCCTCTCCCACACACTGGAGGACTCATTCTAGGACCTGTGAGAAGTGACATGACCTGAAACCACTTGCATCATATTCCTCTAAGTATGAGCTTCATATGTCCTGAAGACATCTCATGCAGAATACCCATAAAAGACCTCTTTTTTCATTGGCGCGGTTCCACAGTGTACTGCTCGCGCCAATGGAGGAAATCCTCTAAAGAGGGCGTGCCATTGGCACTCTGTCTTAGAGTCGCACTCGCGCCAACCGAATTGGGTAAAGTTTTTAACAAACAAGCTTCCGAAGGTTCTCCTTAACCCATTCACCAACTGAATCCTTGTTGAGTTAGGATGGTTTGGCTTCGAATCTCCATAGAAGGGAAGTGGTTTGCCACCTTTCATGGAAGCTTCTAAGTGATAAAGCCAATCCCATTAATAATGTGGTTGATCCTATCTCCCTCCTCTCTATCTATAAAAGCTTGTCTCAATGCCTTGAGCAAGCTAGTTCTAGTTCCAGCAGAGTGCTAGTGATAGTGAGAATTCCAGGAGTTCAAGAGATTGAAGTTGCAAGAGCCTTCTTTGCATCCATAAGGACAAATCTAAGTGAGGAGATTCTTGTCACCAAGGAGAGAGAGGCTTGTTTCCCATCCCAACAAGCTTTGCAAGACTTGTGTAGCTGATCACCCAGCCGAAGGAGGATTTGACGTCAGAACTATGGTTGTATTCTTCTTTGTTGTTTATCAATAATAGATGACTATCATTATGGTTCCACTCTCATTGTCCTTTGTAATGATTGATGTTGAGTTATATCTTTTCTGACTGATATATAATTGCATCTATTGGATTTTATGCTTGTATTTGTGTCGTTCTTTTCATGTGCAAGTGTCCAATCACGGAGATCGTGGGGATCGTGACCAGCCGAAGCAAAGGAACGAGAGCAACGTCTCTTCTACGAATATTAGCGTTGGAATCCAAGTAGGTTCTCATCATCCACCTTTAATTTGCAATTAGGAACTTGCGTGATAGCATTGTTTGATTGTTGCTAGACACGGTCTGGGCTAGTAGGGATTGCCTCTGTCCGCAGAGGGGATTTACCTCCACGAGGTAATATGATTTCTGTGTGCTCTGATCCGTGGGTCCTTCCTCCCGCTAATCTGATAGAATCTTGGGGCGATATGATGCCGTTGAGTCCCACCGAGCTCAACTACATCGAAATCGTTGCTGCATCGTCTCCCCCTCTCGACCCTGCTCCTCCAAGCAGCATTCCCGACTCGTATGTTCATTTCCCTTGGCTTGGAGATGATGCTATTTCAGATCCATTAAAGGAAATATTTCCTTCCGATGAAGCCATTATAGAGACCATGTCTCTTGAGGAACCCCTTGGTCTGATCATCACCACCATTCCTCGTTCCTCCCTGCCCATCAGGAAATGATCGCCTATCTCGAACGGTTTGCTTCGTGTATCCCATTTCAGCCCCTTCAAACACCTATTCAAATTTATCAAGTGTCTTCTGAAGGCAATATGGGAAACATTACGCAGACCCAACCCATTGACATCTCTGTGAAACCAGGGATTGTCGAGCATATTCATATTGGAGTCAGTTGTACTCTAGAGGAAGTTCAACTCTACACCAATCTTTTTCGCAAATTTCGTGATGTCTTCGCTTGGTCCTACGAAGAGATGCCCGACATTGACCCTAGCATAGTGGTGCATGAGATACCTACGTATCCGAGTGGTAAGCCCGTTCATCAACACCTATGCCCCGTGCACCCCCGAAAGGTTGCAGCCATCAAAGCAGAAGTCGAAAAGCTTCTCAAGGCTGGTTTCATCTACCCCATTCCACTTACGGATTGGGTTTCTAATATAGTCCCTGTGAACAAAAAGCAAGGTACTATTCGAGTCTGTGTTGATTATCGTGACATTAATCGCGCCTGTCCTAAGGATAACTTCCCCACACCTTTCATCGATCAGCTCATTGATGAGTGTGCAGGAAGCGAAATCTACTCGTTTATGGACGGTTTTTCTGGGTATAACCAGATCAATATCGCGCCCGCTGATCAGCATAAGATGGCCTTTATCTGTCCTTGGGGCACTTTTGCTTACAAGAAGCTCCCTTTCGGTTTAAAGAATGCCGGTGCCACCTTCCAATGTGCAATGTCCTATGCTTTTCATGACATCCGTCACATTGTACAGCCGTATCTGGATGATCTTCCAGCTCATTCAGTCAAACGTTAGGACCATCCTTCCCATCTTCGTGAAATTTTTCTTCGCTGTCAACACTACCGTATCAGGCTTAGTCCTCATAAATGTGTCTTCTGCATTGAATCGGGCCAACTACTCGGGTTTATCGTCTCCCGAGAGGGCATCCGTCTGGATCCCCTCAAAGTTGAGGCTATTCTGAATCTTCCTCCCCCTGCTTCTTTGCAGCAGTTGCAGAGCTTGCAGGGCAAAGCAAATTTCTTAAGACGATTCGTTCTGAACTATGCCGAGGTGGCTAAAGGTTTTACACGGTTATTGAAGTGAGATACACCCTTTCATTGGGATGCTATCGCTCAGGAGTCTTTCGAGCATCTCAAGGGTCTCCTTGTCTCTGCTCCATTATTGCGACCTCCGAATTACCACCGTGATTATACTCTGTATCTGGCCGCCGCCGATACCACTATCGGCATGGTTCTCATGCAAGACGATGATGATGGCAATGAGCACGTCATATATTACCTCAGCCGCAACCTCTTGGATACGGAAACTCGATACGCTTACGTCGAGAAGTTGGCATTGGCCGTCGTTTGTGCTGTCCAACGCTTCCGGCATTATATCTTGTTGCGCACCACGACCGTGATTTCTGACTGCAACCCGATGACGTACATTTTGTCACATCAGTTGCTGGGGGGCAAATACTCAAAGTGGATCGTCATCCTCCAAGATTTTGACTTGGAATTTACTGCTGCCAAGTCTAAGAAGTCCCTGGTATTTGCTGAGTTACTTTGTTCTTTTCCATCTCCTTCTGCACCCCCTCTTTCAGAAGATCATATCCCGGACGAAACTCTTTTTCTGATCAGCACCCTCGACCCCTGGTACGGGGATATTATTGTTTATTTACAGACGTCCTCTTTCCGCCCCGCTGTATCCAAAGATGCTCGGTGGCGGATCCGTCATCAGTATTAACCTTATCATATCATTGGGGACACCCTGTACCGTCTCGGCGTTGACTCCATCCTCCATCGCTGTCTAACCCTCGAGGAAGCTGAGAGAGTCCTGAATGACTGCCACTCTAGCGCTTGTGGGGGTCACATGTCCGGATATGCTACAGCTCAGAAAATCCTTCACGCCGGTTATTTCTGGCCCTCCATTTTTAAGGATTGCATTCTTTCCGTCCGTTCGTGTCATGCATGCCAGATATACCAGCGAAAGATGCATGCGCCACCAGCTCCGCTGCACCCTGTAGTCACCCTAGGCCATTTTGCAAAATGGGGCATTGATTATACGACTTGTAAGCCTCGCTCGGTCGGGGGGCATGGGTTTATCATCGTTGCCGTCGATTACCTTACAAAATGGGCCGAGGGGATGCCCACATTAACTGAAGACGGTCACACGTAAGCGCAGTGTTTGTTCAACCATGTTATTACGCGGTTCGGAGTTCCGCAGGCCATCGTCACGGATCACGGAAAGCATTTCCGTAATCACATGATGATCGAACTGACAACCCAACTAGGCTTACGACATGATAGTTCGACCCCGTACTATCCTCAGTCTAACGGCCAGGTTGAAGCCGTTAACAAGATTTTGGTTACGATGCTTCAACGTACTATTGACATGCACAAGTCTAATTGGCATCTGATGTTGTTTCCTGCCTTGTGGGCCTACCGAACCTCTGTGAAGGACACCACCGGTTTCACTCCATTTCAACTAGTTTACGGACTGGAGGCTACCCTTCCTATAGAATGTGAAATTCCTTCGTTGAAAATAGCCGTCGAGTTGCTTCCCAACACTACTCCGGTAGAGGAACGGCTTCTTTATCTAGAACAGTTGGACGAGACCCGTCGCCTAGCCTCTCTAGCCATCGAAGCTCAAAAGAAGAGAGTCAAAACTCACTTCGACCATACCATCCATCCTCGTTCCTTTGTTGAGGGAGATCTAGTCCTGCTATACGACCAAGCAAATGACAAGCTGGGGGCAGGCAAACTCGAGCCCATGTGGCTAGGCCCTTATATTGTAAAGAAAGTGTTGCAGAAAGGGGCATATGAGCTAGTTGACTACGAAGGTAATCCTCTTGATAAGCCCCGCAATGGGCTGTACTTGAAAAAGTACTATGCATGATTCATGCACTTTGATTTATACATACGTGTGTGTGTGTGTGTGTTTTTTCATGTTTCTGGCTTGGTGTGAAGGCGTGATTGCCTCTTATTGTGTTTTTGCTCCTTGTGCAGATGTCAGGTGCACCTTATGTTGGTTTCGTTGATGGTGCCTACCGCAGCACTCGCAATTTGTCCTCTGCGGCGTGGGTGATCTACGATCCTCACGGTGAGTTGATAGATCTTCAAGGTGTGTGTTTAGGCTCTACTACAAACAATGTTGCTGAATATAGCGCTGTTATTGAATTATTAGCCGGGGCTATTAATCTTGGTATTCGTACATTGCTTGTTAACCTATATTCTCAACTTGTCGTCCATCAGCTCAATGGGCGATATTCCGTCAGAGACCGTCATATTTTAAGGTTGTACTTATGTGTTAAATTGTTAGAAAGGAATTTTGACTTTATCACATATCAGCATATCCCACGACGATTAAACACATTATCTGATGCATTGGCTAATCATGTATTAGATAGACATTTGCGTAATTTATAATCAAAACATTATACAAGAAAGCACAAAAAATCACAATAATAAACCATAGGCATATGTATATATATGTGTGTGTCGCAATGTTTGCACCGCATGCATTACATAGTTCAAAAAATAATACATGTTCATCCTGCTACATCCTGGGACGACATGTCCCTCAAAAAGTATGCATAAAAGAATCCTAGAAGTCTAGTCGCGGTGGTGCTCATGATAGCACGTCACCGCGCGCACCAAGCGTCTCAACAGACGATGGATGCGAGTCGGCACCCCCACTGTGTGCCTCTGGTATGCAAAAGGCACGTCCGCCAATCTAGCGTAACCCGGAATCCCTCGGGTGAGTCCCTCGAGATTCTGCACCAGCTCTTCCCCCACGGCACCCCTTGCCTGAGGGTCAGCTGCAGGTTGGCCCCTCCGCGCTATAGGAGACAAGCCGGTTGGTCGCTCTGGGCCAACATCTGCATATACATACAACTGTTATCAGAACATGCATGTATTGACAAAAAAAATATATAATACATAAAACATCAAAAAACGAAGATATCATACCTAACTCCTCGTCCCATTCCTCTCCCTCTAGCAGTTGGAGGTCCGGATCCCCCATGAAATTGGTCCCTGCATATGGACAATCCTCTACCACGATCAGCTGACGGCGGAGCCATATGAAGAATTCAGGCCGCCAAGACATCTGCTGGCCCCCTCCTCCTCTGGGCATCAATGCTGCTCAGCGAGCCATCCTAGGCTCTCATGGCAATGGATCAGCCACTACAGCTCCCTGAATCTGAAAGAGGGGTAATCGTTCCAAGAAGAACGACACCACAATTGAGCCATACCCGAACTGTTTCACTCCTCCGCGCTTACACTTTGTAAGCTGCCTTTTGATATTGGTAGTCACCGCTGTAGCCTAGTCAAAAATGGTGGGGCTGAGGCATTCTGTAGCTAGTAACAGATGATTCTTGCTCGCCTGATGGGGCGCCTGTACCCTGGCAGCACGAGTGATGGTAAATCGTATCACCTTAAGAACCAAGTCCTGGATGGTGGCGATATCCACTTTGGCACCGTTTCTCCCAAATTGTGCCTCTGGACACACTTGGGCCTTCACTTCACCTATCTTCTCTCTGGAAGGTCTGCTTCCAGTCAAAATAGGACTCGCCCCTCTCCGTGACAGCCCAGTAATGAAATACACATCAGATACGTCCAACTCTAAGGTTTGGTCCCATAAGCGAAATACTTGGTCATCAACATCCCAAGCATCAACTATGAACTGTAATAACTCGGGCTGAGCTCGCATATAAGATGTGAGGAAGAACTTCTTGAGACCACAGTCTCTCAAAGCGTTCATACATCCCTCATCCTCGATGGCCAAGGCGTCTACGGCATCATGTTCCCGTTCTTTCCATTCCACCACCATTTTTGCTTGTTTCCTGCACCCACAAGGATGAATAAATCATTATTAGAACACTGGTAAGCTTACAAACCAGACAAATTTCAAAAATAATGGGCAAATTCAAGGTAAAAATTAGGTCGCGCGGTTGGCGCGACTGTTTCTAAAACAGTCGCGCCAATGGCGCGGCACCTTTGGGCAAATCACCCCATTGGCGCGGATCCGTGCCGGATACCTGCGCCAATGGGGCGCGGCCCTAAATTTTAAAATCCTCCTTGCAGAGGCTCAATCAGGGAACAAAATGCATAAAAAGGGTATGAAAATGGAGCTAAGGGAAGCGCCTCTTACCTGGAACTGGTGAAATCTCGAATGGTTGCACGGATTGGCTGTAATCACTGTCCGAAGTTCACTCCCCAAACGGACCACTGCTACTATTCAAGAGGTAAAAAGTAAAAGTAATTCTATTTTTTACATTTTCACCATATTTATAAACTTTTTGACTTGTACTTAGGTTTAAAAAGTTGTTTTTTGAATATTTTAATATATTTTTGGTCGAAAATGGATTTTACGCTTACTTCTTGTGTAGTGACAAGTCTTTTACGCAACCTCGATGGTGAAACGAGTTGTATTTTATACTTTTTTGGACTCGGTAAATACACGAAAAAGTCACTGTGTAGTCATCTTTCAGCTCCTTTTTGACTCGCTAAACATGAAAAGATCGTCGAGTTATCCCTCTTGACTCGTTAAACATAAATAAGAGGCGGTCGTCTTTAAACTCTTTTCTGACCATGTAAAACGAAAAGATCGTCGGACCCTTGTCGTTTCAGGTTCGTTAATGGTTACGAAACGACGTGATATTGATCGCTTTTTTACTTTTTCAGGTCGATGTCACTATATATGAAAAGTACTCCTCGATCGTAATGGTCGGGCGGTTCTTTCGAGCATTGTTTTATACTTTTTCAGGCTCGGGAGACACAACTTTACGAAAAATGACCCCCCTGGAGTTTTCTTTTCTGTTGTCTTTTCAGACTCTCTAAACAAGAAAAGACGTCGAGTTCTTCCTTTGTCAGGCTCGTTAAAACTTAATGAAATCGGATTCTATCGTAATGACGCCTTACGAGCATATGCTATCCCCGTCAAGCTTGTCATCAAAAAATAATTGGGGTACTCGCCAGAAATGGTGGGGAAAATGGACCCATAATTATTGTCGTGATGGCAGTATGTCGCTCTTGAACATGGCACTTGTCTGCATTCGTGCCTGGGTGGGGACATCTCATCTTGTTTTTACACTCACCTCTGTGGGTTTGGGTTATCCTATTTGACCTCTCATCTGCTCATTGCCTTGTCACCATGACCTCTGCTCATTTGATGTCAAATACTGCCAAGTCCACTATCGTGCCGCCGATATGTTCACGAGAAGTTGACCTATGTAGAATTACAACCTCCCTCTAATACCTCACATAATTCTGATTCACCACAACATTCTTCCTCTGTCTCATGTCAATGATGTGGGAAACACTATGGCCCACCTTTGATCAAGGTCACTTCCTGTCGACTTCAGCTCATTATCCAGGAAGATGATCTAGAGACTCCCTTCCGGTGCCTTGGAGCCTGCATGCCTCAATGGCAGGTTCTTCGTGTTCGACAAGAGGTTTTCGTCATTGGCCTCCGATCGAATGATTCTATGGGTGTTCGACGCCAGCTCACTCATTCGCACGCCGTAGATTGTACCTATAGTACCTTGAGGGCCATTGTCATTATTGGTGGTACCTTTCGCGTCTGTTAACAGTTTTCACTATTAGCTGGTAATCAGACGATGTTCATGCATGTTCGACTTCAACTCATGTATTCACATGCTTGGACTTGTACTCTGTTTGGGTCAAGATGGAGCGCAAGACCCTGGATATTGTCTATTGGAATCCAGGCTACGATTTGTGGCTTATTATGATCATTACATGACTCATTCACTGGATGGCTGTGACCATGCCTGAGTCTATTTATCGATCCTCAATGGATGGCTGCGCCCATACCTTGGATCGATATTCTTGTGTGCTCTGTTATGGATGGCTGCGCCCATACCGCATATATCATGTACTTGAGATATCAGTTTTACTTCTTTACGCAGGTTCTCCGGCGGCAGTGTTTTCAGTTACGCATGTTCTTGTAAAGAATTTCACCCCTCTCTCTCTCTCGGGCCTCATGCTTTAGGGGGCATCTGTTACACAGTAATTTGTCACCGTTTTGTCACCGTCCCTGTTACCCCTCTCCCGCACACTAGAGGACTCATTCCGGGACCTATGATAAGTGACATGACCTGAAACCACTTGCATCATATTCCTCTAAGTATGAGCTTCATATGCCCTGAAGACATCCCCTGCAGAATACCCATAAAAAGACCTCTTTTTGCATTGGCGCGGTTCCACAGTGTACTGCTCACGCCAATGGAGGAGATCCTCTAAAGAGGGTGCGCCATTGGAACTCTGTCTCAGAGTCGCACTCGCGCCAACCGAATTGGGTAAAGCTTTTAACAAACAAGCTTCTGAAGGTTCTCCTTAACCCAGTCACCAACTGAATCCTTGTTGAGTTACGATGGTTTGGCTTCGAATCTCCATAGAAGGGAAGTGGTTTGCCACCTTTCATGGAAGCTTCTAAGTGATAAAGCCAATCCCATTAATAATGTGGTTGATCCTATCTCCCTCCTCTCTATCTATAAAAGCTTGTCTCTATGCCTTGAGCAAGTTAGTTCCAGCAAAGTGCTAGTGATAGTGAGAATTCCAGGAGTTCAAGAGATTGAAGTTGCAAGAGCCTTCTTTGCATCCATAAGGCCAAATCTAAGTGAGGAGATTCTTTTCACCAAGGAGAGAGAGGCTTGTTTCCCATCCCAAAAAGCTTTTCAAGACTTGTGTAGCTGATCACCCAGCCGAAGGAGGATTTGACGTCAGAACTATGGTTGTATTCTTCTTTGTTGTTTATCAATAATAGATGACTATCATTATGGTTCCACTCTCATTGTCCTTTGTAATGATTGATGTTGAGTTATATCTTTTCTGACTGATATATAATTGCATCTATTGGATTTTATGCTTGTATTTGTGTCGTTCTTTGCATGTGCAGGTGTCCAATCACAGAGATCGTGGGGATCGTGTCTAGCCGAAGCAAAGGAACGAGAGCGACGTCTCTTCTACAAATATTAGCGTTGGAATCCAAGTAGGTTCTCATCATCCACCTTTAATTTGCAATTAGGAACTTGCGTGATAGCATTGTTTGATTGTTGCTAGACCCGGTCTGGGCTAGTAGGGCTCGCCTCTGTCCGCAGAGGGGATTTACCTCCACAACAACTACATGACTCATTCACTGGATGGTTGCGCCCATACCTTGGATCTAGATTCTTGTTTGCTCTGTTATGGATGGCTGCGCCCATACCACATATATCATATACTTGAGATATCAGTTGTACTTCTTTACGCAGGTTCTCCGGCGGCAGTGTTTTCAGTTACGCATGTTCTTGTAAATCATTTCACCCCTCTCTCTCTCTCGGGCCTCATGCTTTAGGGGGCATCTGTTAAACAGTAATTTGTCACCGTCCTTGCTACCCCTCTCCTGCACACTGGAGGACTCATTCCGGGACCTGTGAGAAGTGACATGACCTGAAACCACTTGCATCATATTCCTTTAAGTATGAGCTTCATATGCGCTGAAGACATCTCCTGCAGAATACCCATAAAAAGACCTCTTTTTGCATTGGCGCGGTTCCACAGTGTACTGCTCGCGCTAATCGAGGAAATCCTCTACAGAGGGCGCGCCATTGGCGCTTTGTCTCAGAGTCGCACTCGCGCCAACCGAATTGGGTAAAGTTTTTAACAAACAAGCTTCTGAAGGTTCTCCTTAACCCATTCACCAACTGAATCCTTGTTGAGTTAGCATGGTTTGGCTTCGAATCTCCATAGAAGGGAAGTGGTTTGCCACCTTTCATGGAAGCTTCTAAGTGATAGAGCCAATCCCATTAATAATGTGGTTGATCCTATCTCCCTCCTCTCTATCTATAAAAGCTTGTCTCAATGCCTTGAGCAAGCTAGTTCCAGCAGAGTGCTAGTGATAGTGAGAATTCCAGGAGTTCAAGAGATTGAAGTTGCAAGAGCCTTCTTTGCATCCATAAGGCGAAATCTAAGTGAGGAGATTCTTGTCACCAAGGAGAGAGAGGCTTGTTTCCCATCCCAACAAGCTTTGCAAGACTTGTGTAGCTGATCACCCAGCCGAAGGAGGATTTGACATCAGAACTATGGTTGTATTCTTCTTTTTTGTTTATCAATAATAGATGACTATCATTAAGGTTCCACTCTCATTGTCCTTTGTAATGATTGATGTTGAGTTATATCTTTTCTGACTGATATATAATTGCATCTATTGGATTTTATGCTTGTATTTGTGTCTTTCTTTGCATGTGTAGGTGTCTAATCACGGAGATCGTGGGGATCGTGACTAGCCGAAGCAAAGGAACGAGAGCGACGTCTCTTCTTCGAATATTAGCGTTGGAATCCAAGTAGGTTCTCATCATCCACCTTTAATTTGCAATTAGGAACTTGCGTGATAGCATTGTTTGATTGTTGCTAGACCTGGTCTGGGCTAGTAGGGATCGTCTCTGTCTGCAGAGAGGATTTACCTCCACAACAATTTTGAGGTAAATCCCCTCTGCGGACAGAGGTGATCCCTACTAGCCCAGACCGAGTCTAGCAACAATCAAACAATGCTATCACACAAGTTCCTAATTTCAAATTAAAGGTGGATGATGAGAACCTACTTGGATTCCAACGCTAATATTCGTAGAAGAGACGTCGCTCTCGTTCCTTTGCTTCGGCTGGTCACGATCCCCACGATCTCCGTGATTGGACACCTGCACATGCAAAGAATGACACAAATACAAGCATAAAATCCAATAAATGCAATTATATATCAGTCAGAAAAGATATAACTCAACATCAATCATTACAAAGGAAAATGAGAGTGGAACCATAATGATAGTCATCTATTATTGATAAACAACAAAGAAGAATACAACCATAGTTCTGACGTCAAATCCTCCTTCGGCTGGGTGATCAACTACACAAGTCTTGCAAAGCTTGTTGGGATGGGAAACAAGCCTCTCTCTCCTTGGTGAAAAGAATCTCTTCACTTAGATTTGGCCTTATGGATGCAAAGAAGGCTCTTGCAACTTCAATCTCTTAAACTCTTGGAATTCTCACTATCACTAGCACTCTGCTGGAACTAGCTTGCTCAAGGCATTGAGACAAGCTTTTATAGATAGAGAGGAGGGAGATAGGATCAACCACATTATTAATGGGATTGGCTTTATCACTTAGAAGATTCCATGAAAGGTGGCAAACCACTTCCCTTCTATGGAGATTCAAAGCCAAACCATCCTAACTCAATAAGGATTCAGTTGGTGAATGGGTTAAGGAGAACCTTCGGAAGCTTTTTTGTTAAAAACTTTACCCAATTCGGTTGGCACGAGTGCGACTCTGAGACAGAGCGCCAATGGTGGACCCTCTTTAGAGGATTTCCTCCATTGGCACGAGCAGTACACTGTGGAACCACGCCAATGCAAAAAGAGGTATTTTTATGGGTATTCTGCAGGAGATGTCTTCAGGGCATATGAAGCTCATACTTAGAGGAATATGATGCAAGTGGTTTCAGGTCATGTCACTTCTCACAGGTCCCGGAATGAGTCCTCCAGTGTGCGGGAGAGGGGTAACAGGGACGGTGATAAAACAGTGACAAATTACTGTGTAACAGATGCCCCCTAAAGCATGAGACCCGAGAGAGAGAGAGGGGTGAAATTCTTTACAAGAACATGCGTAACTGAAAACACTGCCACCGGAGAACTTGCGTAAAGAAGTACAACTGAAATCTCAAGTACATGATATATGTGGTATGGGCGCAACCATCCATAACAGAGCACACAAGAATCTAGATCCAAGGTATGGGCGCATCCATCCAGTGAGGATCGATAAATAGACTCAGGCATGGTCGCAGCCATCCAGTGAATGAGTCATGTAATGATCATAATAAGCCACAAATCGCAGCCTGTATTCCAACAAAAAAAATCCAGGGTCTTGCGCTCCATCTCGACCCGAATAGAGTACAAGTTCAGGCATGCGAATACATGAGTTGGAGTCGAACATGCATGAACATCGTCTGATTACCAGTCAATGATAAAAACTATTAACAGACGTGAGAGGTACCACCAATAATGACAATGGCCCTCAAGGTACTATAGGTACAATCTATGGCGTGTGAATGAGTGAGTTGGCATTGAACACCCGTAGAATCATCCGATCGGAGACCAATGATGAAAACCTCTCGTCGAACACGAAGAACCTGCCATTGAGGCATGCAGGCTCCAAGGCACCGGAAGGGAGTCTCTAGATCAGCTTCCTGGATAATGAGCTGAAGTCGACAGGAAGTGAAATTGATCAAAGGTGGGCCATAGTGTTTCCCACATCATTGACACGAGACAGAGGAAGAATGTTGTGGTGAATCAGAATTATGTGAGGTATCAGTGGGAGGTTGCAATTCTGTAGAGGTCAACTTCTCTTGAACATATCGGCGGCACGACAGTGGACTTGGTAGTAATTGACATCAAATGAGCAGAGGTCATCGTGACAAGGCAATGAGCAGATGAGAGGTCAAACAAGATAACCCAAACCCACGGAGGCTAGTGTAAAACAAGATGAGATGTTCCCACCCAGACACGAATGCAGACTAGTGCCATGTTCAAGAGCGACATACTGCCGACGTGAAAATAATTATGGGTCCATTTTCCGCACAATTTCTGGCGAGTACCCCGATTATTTTTTGATGACAAGCTTGACGGGGATAGCATATGCTCGTAAGGCGTCATTACGACAAAATCCGATGTCATTAAGTTTTAACAAGCCTGACAAGGGAAGAACTCGACGTCTTTTCCTGTTTAGAGAGTCTGAAAAGACAGCAGAAAAGAAAACTCCAGGGGGGTCCTTTTTCGTAAAGTTGTGTCTCCCGAGCCCGAAAAAGTATAAAACAATGCTCGAAAGAACCGCCCGACCATTACGATCGAGGAGTACTTTTCATATATAGTGACATCGACCTGAAAAAGTAAAAAAGTGATCAATATCATGTCGTTTCGTAACCATTAACGAACCTGAAACGACAAGGGTCAGACAACCTTTTCGTTTTACACGGTCGGAAAAGAGTTTAAAGACGACCGCCTCTTATTTACGTTTAGTTAGTCAAGAGGGATAACTTGGCGATCTTTTCATGTTTAGCGAGTTAGAAAAGAGCTGAAAGATGACTCCACAGTGACTTTTTCGTGTATTTACCAAGTCCGAAAAAGTATAAAATACAACTCGTTTCACGATCGAAGTTGCGTAAAAGACCTGTTGCTGCACAAGAAGTAAGCGTAAAATCCATTTTCGACCAAAAATATATTAAAATATTCAAAAAACAACTTTTTAAACCTAAGTACAAGTCAAAAAGTTTATAAATATGGTGAAAATGTAAAAAATAGAATTACTTTTACTTTTTACCTCTTGAATAGTAGCCGTGGTCCGTTTGGGGAGTGAACTTCGGACAGTGATGACGATGGCAGTGAGCACGTCATATATTACCTCAGCCGCAACCTCTTGGATATGGAAACTCGATACGCTTACGTCGAGAAGTTGGCATTGGCCGCCGTGTGTGCCGTCCAACGCTTCCGGCATTATATCTTGTTGTGCACCACGACCGTGATTTTTGACTGCAACCCGATGACGTACATTTTGTCACGTCAGTTGCTGGGGGGAAAATACTCAAAGTGGATCGTCATCCTCCAAGAGTTTGACTTGGAATTTACTGCTGCCAAGTCTAAGAAGTCCCTGGTCTTTGCTGAGTTACTTTGTTCTTTGCCATCTCCTTCTGCACCCCCTCTTTCAGAAGATCATATCCCGGACGAAACTCTTTTTCTGATCAGCACCCTCGATCCCTGGTACGGGGATATTATTGTTTATTTACAGACGTCCTCTTTCCGCCCCGCTGTATCCAAAGATGCTCAGCGGCGGATCCGTCATCAGTCTCAACCCTATCGTATCATTGGGGACACCCTGTACCGTCTCGGCGTTGACTCCGTCCTCCGCCACTGTCTAACCCTCGAGGAAGCTGAGAGAGTCCTGAATGACTGCCACTCTGGCGCTTGTGGTGGTCACATGTCCGGATATGCCACAGCTCAGAAAATCCTTCGTGCCAGTTATTTCTAGCCCTCCATTTTTAAGGATTGCATTCTTGCCGTCCGTTCGTGTCATGCATGCCAGATATACCAGCGAAAGATGCATGCGCCACCAGCTCTGCTGCACCTTGTAATCACCATACGCCCTTTTGCAAAATGGGGCATTGATTATACGACTTGTAAGCCTCGCTCGGCCAGGGGGCATGGGTTTATCATCGTTGCCATCGATTACTTTATAAAATGGGCCGAGGCGATGCCCACATTAACAGAATACGGTCACACGGCGGTGTAGTTTTTGTTCAATCATGTTATTACGCGGTTCGGAGTTCTGCATGCCATTGTCACGGATCACGGAAAGCATTTCTGTAATCACATGATGACCGAACTGACAACCCAACTAGGCTTATGGCATGATAGTTCGACCCTATACTATCCTCAGTCTAACAGCCAGGTTGAAGCCGTTAACAAGATTTTGGTTACAATGTTTCAACGTACTGTCGACATGCACAAGTCTAATTGGCATCTGATGTTGTTTCCCGCCTTGTGGGCCTATCGAACCTCTGTGAAGGACGCCACCAGTTTCACTCCATTTCAACTAGTTTACGGACTGGAGGCTACCCTTCCTATAGAATGTGAAATTCCTTCGTTGAAAATAGCCGTCGAGTTGCTTCCCAACACTACTCCGGTAGAGGAACAACTTCTTTATCTAGAACGGTTGGATGAGACCCGTCGCCTAGCCTCTCTAGCCATCGAAGCTCAAAAGAAGAGAGTCAAAACTCACTTCGACCATACCATCCACCCTTGTTCCTTTGTTGAGGGAGATCTAGTCCTGCTATACGACCAAGCAAATAACAAGCTGGGGGCAGGCAAACTCGAGCCCATGTGGCTAGGCCCTTATATTGTAAAGAAAGTGTTGCAGAAAGGGGCATATGAGCTAGTTGACTACGAAGGTAATCCTCTAGATAAGCCCCGCAATGGGCTGTACTTGAAAAAGTACTATGCATGATTCATGCACTTCGATTTATACATACGTGTGTGTGTGTGTGTGTGTGCTTTCATGTTTCCGGCTTGGTGTGAAGGCGTGATTGCCTCTTATTGTTTTTTTGCTCCTTGTGCAGATGTCGGGTGCACCTTATGTTGGTTTCCCTTATGGTGCCTGCCGCAGCACTCGCAATTTGTCCTCTGCGGCGTGGGTGATCTACGATCCTCATGGTGAGTTGATAGATCTTCAAGGTGTGTGTTTAGGCTCTACTACAAACAATGTTGTTGAATATAGCGTTGTTATTGAATTATTAGCCGAGGCGATTAATCTTGGTATTCGTACATTGCTTGTTAACCTAGACTCTCAACTTGTCGTCCATCAGCTCAATGGGTGATATTCCGTCAGAGACTGTCACATTTTAAGGTTGTACTTACGTGTTAAATTGTTAGAAAGGAATTTTGACTTTATCACATATCATCATATCCCACGACGATTAAACACATTATCTGATTCATTGGCTAATCATGTATTAGATAGACATTTGCATAATTTATAATCAAAACATTATACAAGCAAGCACATAAAAGCACAATAATAAACCATAGGCATATGTATATATATATGTGTGTGTCGCAATGTTTGCACCACGTGCATTACATAGTTCAAAAATAATACATGTTCATCCTGATACATCCTGGGACGACATGTCCCTCAAAAGGTATGCATAAAAGAAGCCTAGAAGTCTAGTCGCAATGGTGCTCATGATAGCACGTCACCGCGCGCACCAAGCGTCTCAACAGACGATGGATGCGAGTTGGCACCCCCACTGTGTGCCTCTGGTATGCAAAAGGCACGTCTGCCAATCTAGCGTAACCCGGAATCCCTCAGGTGAGTCCCTCGAGATTCTGCACAAGCTCTTCCCCCACGGCACCTCTTGCCTGAGGGTCAGCTACGGGTTGGCCCCTCTGCGCTATAGGAAACAAGCCAGCTGGTCGCTCTGGGCCAACATCTGCATATACATACAACTGTTATCAGAACATGCATGTATTGACAAAAAAAATATATAATACATAAAACATCAAAAAACGAAGAGATCATACCTAACTCCTCGTCCCATTCCTCTCCCTCTGGCAGTGGGAGGTCTGGATCCCCCATGAAATTGGTCCCCGCGTATGGCCAATCCTCTACCACGATCAGCTGACGGCGGAGCCATATGAAGAATTCGGGCCGCCAAGACATCTGCTGGCCCCCTCCTCCTCTGGGCATTAATGCTGCCCAACGATCCATCCTAGGCTCTTGTGGTAATGGATCAGCCACTATAGCTCCCTGAATCTGAAAGAGGGGTAATCATTCCAAGAAGAACGACACCACAATTGATCCATACCCGAACTGTTTCACTCCTACGCACTTACACTTTGTAAGCTGCCTTTTGATATTGGTAGTCACCGCTGTAGCCCAGTCAAAAATGGTGGGGTTGAGGCATTCTGTAGCTAGTAACAGATGATTCTTGCTCGCCTCATGGGGTGCCTGTACCCCAGCAGCACGAGTGATGGTAAACAGTATCACCTTAAGAACCAAGTCCTGGATGGTGGCGATATCCACTTTGGCACTGTTTCTCCCAAATTGTGCCTCTGGACACACTCGGGCCTTCACTTCACCTATCTTCTCTCTGGAAGGTCTGCTTCCGGTCAAAATAGGACTCGCCCCTCTCCGTGACAGCCCAGTAATGAAATACACATCAGATACGTCCAGCTCTAAGGTTTGGTCCCGTAAGCGAAATACTTGGTCATCAACATCCCAAGCATCAACTATGAACTGTAATAACTCGGGCTGAGCTCGCAGATAAGATGTGAGGAAGAACTTCTTGAGACCACAGTCTCTCAAAGCGTTCATACATCCCTCATCCTCGATGGCCAAGGCGTCTACGACACCATGTTCCCGTTCTTTCCATTCCACCACCATTTTTTCTTGTTTCCTGCACCCACAAGGATGAATAAATCATTATTAGAACACTGGTAAGCTTACAAACCAGACAAATTTCAAAAATGATGGGCAAATTCAAGGTAAAAATTAGGTCGCGTGGTTGGCGCGACTGTTTTAGGCACCTTTGGGCAAATCACCCCATTGGCGCGGATCCGTGCCGGATACCCACGCCAATGGGGCGCGGCCCTAAATTTTAAAATCCTCCTTGTAGAGGCTCAATCAGGGAACAAAATGCATAAAAAGGGTATGAAAATGGAGCTAAGGGAAGCACCTCTTACCTGGAACTGGCGAAATCTCGAATGGTTGCACGGATTGGCTGTAATCACTGTCCAAAGTTCACTCCCCAAACGGACCACTACTACTATTCAAGAGGTAAAAAGTAAAAGTAATTCTATTTTTTACATTTTCACCATATTTATAAACTTTTTGACTTGTACTTAGGTTTAAAAAGTTGTTTTTTGAATATTTTAATATATTTTTGGTCGAAAATGGATTTTACGCTTGCTTCTTGTGCAGCGACAGGTCTTTTACGCAACTTCGATGGTGAAACGAGTTGTATTTTATACTTTTTCGGACTCGGTAAATACACGAAAAAGTCACTATGGAGTCATCTTTCAGCTCTTTTCTGACTCGCTAAACATGAAAAGATCGCCGAGTTATCCCTCTTGACTCGTTAAATGTAAATAAGAGGCGGTCGTCTTTAAACTCTTTTCCGACCATGTAAAACGAAAAGATTGTCGGAACCTTATCGTTTCAGGTTCGTTAATGGTTACGAAACAACGTGATATTGATCGTTTTTTTACTTTTTCAGGTCGATGTCACTATATATGAAAAGTACTCCTCGATCGTAATGGTCGGGCGGTTCTTTCGAGCATTATTTTATACTTTTTCGGGCTCGGGAGACACAACTTTACAAAAAAGGACCCCCCCTAGAGTTTTCTTTTTTGCTATCTTTTCAGACTCTCTAAACAGGAAAAGAAGTTGATTTCTTCCTTTGTCAGGCTTGTTAAAACTTAATGACCTCGGATTCTGTCGTAATGATGCGTTACGAGCATATTCTATCCCCATCAAGCTTGTCATCAAAAAATAATCGGGGTACTCGCCAGAAATGGTGGGGAAAATGGACCCATAATTATTGTCGTGACGACAGTATGTCGCTCTTGAACATGGCACTTGTCTGCATTCGTGTCTGGGTGGGGACATCTCATCTTGTTTTTACACTCGCCTCCGTGGGTTTGGGTTATCCTATTTGACCTCTCATCTGCTCATTGCCTTGTCACCATGACCTCTACTCATTTGATGTCAAATACTGCCAAGTCCACTATCGTGCCACCGATATGTTCACGAGAAGTTGACCTCTGCAGAATTACAACCTCCCTCTGATACCTCACATAATTCTGATTCACCACAACATTCTTCCTCTGTCTCGTGTCAATGATGTTGGAAACACTATGGCCCACCTTTGATCAAGGTCACTTCCTGTCGACTTCAGCTCATTATCCAGGAAGGTGATCTAGAGACTCGCTTCTGGTGCCTTGGAGCCTGCATGCCTCAATGGCAGGTTCTTCGTGTTCGACCAGAGGTTTTCGTCATTGGCCTCCAATCGAATGATTCTACGGGTGTTCGATGCCAGCTCACTCATTCGCACACCGTAGATTGTACCTGTAGTGCCTTGAGGGCCATTGTCATTATTGGTGGTACCTCTCGCGTCTGTTAACAGTTTTCACTATTGGCTGGTAATCAGGCGATGTTCATGCATGTTCGACTCCAACTCATGTATTTGCATGCCTGAACTTGTACTCTGTTCGAGTCAAGATGGAGCGCAAGACCCTGGATTTTTTTTTTTTGAATCCAGGCTGCGATCTGTGGCTTATTATGATCATTACATGACTCATTCAATAGATGGCTGCGACCATGCCTGAGTCTATTTATCGATCCTCACTGGATGGCTGTGCCCATACCTTGGATCTAGATTCTTGTGTGCTCTGTTATGGATGGCTGCGCCCATACCACATATATCATGTACTTGAGATACCAGTTGTACTTCTTTACACAGGTTCTCCGGCGGCCGTGTTTTCAGTTACGCATGTTCTTGTAAAGCATTTCACCCCTCTCTCTCCCTCGGGCCTCATGCTTTAGGGGGCATCTGTTACACAATAATTTGTCACCGTCCTTGTTACCCCTCTCCCACACCCTGGAGGACTCATTCCTGGACCTGTGAGAAGTGACATGACCTGAAACCACTTGCATCATATTCCTCTAAGTATGAGCTTCATATGCCCTGAAGACATCTCCTGCAGAATATCCATGAAAACAGCTCTTTTTGCATTAGTGCGAGTCCATAGTGTACTGCCTACTCCAATGGGGGTAATCCTCTAAAGAGGGCGCGCTATTGGCGCCCTGTCTCAGAGTCACACTCGCGCCAACCGAATTGAGTAAAGTTTTTAACAAACAAGCTTCCAAAGGTTCTCCTTAACCCATTCACCAACTGAACCTATGTTGAGCTAGAATGGTTTGGCTTCGAATCTCCATAGAAGGGAAGTGGTTTGCCACCTTTCATGGAAGTTTCTAAGTGATAAAGCCAATCCCATGAATAATGTGGTTGATCCTATCTCTTTCCTCTCTATCTATAAAAGCTTGTCTCTATGCCTTGAGCAAGTTAGTTCCAACAGAGTGCTTGTGATAGTGAGAATTCCAGGAGTTCAAGAGATTGAAGTTGCAAGAGCCTTCTTTGCATCCATAAGGCCAAATCTAAGTGAGGAGATTCTTGTCACCAAGGAGAGAGAGGCTTGTTTCCCATCCCAACAAGCTTTGCAAGACTTGTGTAGCTGATCACCCAGCCGAAGGAGGATCTGACGTCAGAACTATGTTTGTATTCTTCTTTGTTGTTTATCAATAATAGATGACTATCATTATGGTTCCACTCTCATTGTCCTTTGTAATGATTGATGTTGAGTTATATCTTTTCTGACTGATATATAATTGCATCTATTGGATTTTATGCTTGTATTTGTGTTGTTCTTTGCATGTGCAGGTGTCCAATCACGGAGATCGTGGGGATCGTGACCAGCCGAAGCAAAGGAACGAGAGCGACGTCTCTTCTACGAATATTAGCGTTGGAATCCAAGTAGGTTCTCATCATCCACCTTTAATTTGCAATTAGGAACTTGCGTGATAGCATTGTTTGATTGTTGCTAGACCCGGTCTGGGCTAGTAGGGATCGTCTCTGTCCGCAGAGAGGATTTACCTCCACAACATTACCTATTAGTGCATATAGGGGTGCAACAATATGAGAAAAGTGTTCTATAAATCTTCTATAATAACCAGAAAATCCAAGAAAATTGTGTACCCCTGTTTGAGTGGTAGGAGTGGGAATTAGCAAAATTATTTGGATTTTGGCCGGGTCTACTTGTATTCCAGCTACTGAGATATAATGGCCTAAAATAAGTCCTTCCGTCATCATCATATAGCATTTTTCATGGCTCAAACAAAGCTTGGTGGCAATGCAACACTGCAGCACTTTTTCCAGTGTGTCCAATGTTGGGTCAAAATCATCCCCATATGGTGTAAAATCATCCATGTATACTTCGAGCCCTTCATTTATTAAGTCTGAAAATATGCTGAGGATAGCCCTTTGAAATGTGGCAGGGGCATTGCATAGGCCAAAAGGTAGAACTCTGTAGGCAAATGTTCCCCAAGGACAAGTAAAAGTAGTTTTGTCTTGGTCTTCAGGGGCAATCTGAATTTGATTGTATCTACTGAAGCCACCTAAGAAAGAAAATAATTTCTTTCGTGCCAACGTGTCTAATACTTATTCAATGAATGGAAGGGGAAACTAGTCTTTTTGTGTTGCTTTATTTAGCTCTCTATAATCTACACAAATTCTCCACTGTCCATTCCTCTTTTGCACCAAAATAAGTGGAGAGACCCATTTACTATCGGAGATGGGGTAGATGAAGTTCACATCTAAATTTTTTTGAAGTTCAGCTTTTACAATGTCTTTTAGATGAGGGTTAAGTCTCCTTTGTGGTTGGAAAACGGGTCTTGCATCCTTCTTTATGTAAATGTGGTGTGTGCATAACTGGGGATCAATTCCTTTCATGTTAGGGTAGTCCCATGCAAATTCTTCTTTGTATTTCCTCAATACTTGGATCAGCTTCTCTTCTTGTTCAGAAGTCAGGTTGGCATTGATGTTTAAAGTATTTCCTGGCTCAATTTCTACAATTTTGCTATTTGAGACAGAAGTAGTGGGTATTGTTTGGTCGTGAGTATCTTTAAGAGGATCTTCTTCTAATTCATTATCAAATGCTACTTCTATCATGTGACATTGTATGTGGGATCTAGATTTAGCTTGGCTAATGAAATTGTTAATTGCATCATTTTTTTTTTGGTCTTTGAAATTGAGGGCATCTTCTATAGTTAATGGAGATCTAATATTTTCGGTGAGGTATGATACAAGATGTTTGTTATTTTTTATTATTGTGACACTTGGCTGGGCTAGAGGATATAAAGCTAGATTCTTGATATTATCCCCCCTAGTTATGGTCATACTGCCTTGTCAGCAGCCAATATAAGCATCAGCAGTTGCAAGCCAAGGTCTGGCTAAAATTAATGGATTTCCATCAAGTTGGTTTTTGGGGTTTATTATCAGAAAATCGACAGGATACTCCCACGAATCAACAGATATCATGACATCATGCAGTGTACCCTTTGGCCTAACCATGGATCAGTCAGCCAGTTCTAATAAAGTAGAAGTTGGTTCTACTGATGTAATGCCCAGTTTTTGACAAGTGGAAGTTGTTAAGATATTGATTACAGCTCCTAGATCAACTAAGGCATTTGAGAAGGTTTGTCCATTGATTTGTACTGTTACTACTAGATTTCCTGGGTCTTCATATTTAACAGGTGTTTCTTTTCCTGATAATAGATCGGATAAGGTACCAACTACTTGGACTCTTAGGTTATTTGTTATTTTCCTCGGTTTTTTTATACATATCTCTTTGGTGGTCTTTGCATATATTGGGATTTCTTGGATGGCTTGAAGGAATGGGATTTTTATGTACAAATTTTTTAGTTCTCCCAGAATGTCAAAATCAGGATGTTAAATAGGTCATGGTATAATTAATCGTTCTGGGAATGGGGGCGAAGATGTGGTTGCTTGATCATGAATTTGTTGTCTGATCACATCCTATTCTTGTGGCGGTTGTTCTATAGGTAGCTGATTTTAGATTTGAGTGGTTTTATTTCCCTCTGTTTCTATAATGCGCCCAGATCTTAATTGAAGATCATTACACTCCCTTAGATCGGTTTCTGGTTCTGGTGTTTCAATTATTTGGATGGATTGGACCAATCTATTATTTGGATTAGGGTTGGGCTGGGCTGGGAGTTGCGGTCTTAAATTAGACTGAGGGTTTTGTTGTAATGCTGGCAGTGTAGGTTGAGGGAGCAGAATGGTTCCTACTGGCTGATTCATCGGTCTTTGCCAGTTTGTCTGCCAGGCTTGACTTTGTGAAGTAGGAGGGGACCATTGTGCTGGATATACATTGTTTTGCCAATATGGTGGAGTATAGGGAAAATTTGGCCAACTGGGTTGACTTGTTTGGTTTGGCCATGGTGATGATGAAGGAAATGGTTGTTGTGACCAATTCGAGAAGGGAGGTTGATTTTGCCACATTGTGTTATATTGTTGAGCATGATATTGTGGAGGCTGAAAAGAAGAAGTTGGATCTGGGAACATACCTGATTGTCACGGCTGCCATTGACGACGTTGATTGAGTAGGTACACCAGTTCTGGCTCTTCTTCCACTTCCTTGTATACTGCTTTCAATCCAGGAAGTGAGGGACAACTCTCTATAGAGTGGTCTTTTGTACAAATGGTGCAAGTTTGGACTGCATCTAATGGACACTCCTTGTGGTTGTGTTTCTTTCTGCATCTGGGACAGAAGATTTCCAAATTCTGTTCTTCCTCTGCTTGCTTTTGTTTGGCCTGCATAATATCAAGTTGTGTTGTTAGTGTCCCCAATATTTCAATTTTAAAATTTTCTAATAAATTTCCAATTTTTGCGCGAGTTACTCCCTTTGCAGAGATCTTGTTGTCTCTGGTAAACCTGTCATGTCCTGCTGGTTTTAGTCTTGTGCTGCCTCTCGAGCTCCTGATACATAAATCAATAATGTCAACAAAATTTTCCTGATAGATGTCTCCTTTTCCCATAATATTTAGTGTTTCAATCCATTGTTCCTTCATTCCCCTAATTAATGTTGTTTTTAATACATTATCAGGTAAGGGTAATGATGCATAAGGAGATCTTTGAAGATTATACTGGAAATGTTCAACATATTCTTCTAATGTTTCATTTGGCCTAGCTAACATCTGAAATATTTCATCTTTTAATTCTCTAGACCTGCAATAGTCCTGATATTTCTTTAGAAAAGCATCTTTCATTTGATCCCAATTGTTTATAACACCACCACCCAATCTCATAAACCATCTTAAAGCAACACCTTTTAATGTGGAGGGGAACAATTTCAGTTTCTGGGGATCGATGGTATAGTCATATCCTCTACACAGCACATCAAATTTAAATAAGAACACATCTGGATCTTCTGATGTAAGGCCATGGAATGTAGGGATGTGCTGGAGAGGAATTGCTTTCATAGGTGCATTAGCTGTAGTATCCACAATGGGGTATTGCAGTGTAGAAGTTTGGGTGTTTGGCTGGTTCTGGGCCATTTGGTCAAATATATGCCAATAACCTTCTGGGATATCTAAGATGGTATTCCTAGGCTATCAAGGGGGAATGGTTTTAATAGGAATGGCCTTAACATCACTTCCTTTATCTGGGATGATGAGAGTGCCTAATGTTTGGGGGGATTTTGGTTCTTGAGTTTCTTCAACTTTGTTATAAATGATTTTTGCAGCACTTCCCTTATCTGGGCTACTTAATGGCTGAATTATCCCAAGAGGAGATCTTGGTTCTTCAATTTCTCCTGTTTCTCCTCTTCCTTCATAAAGGTTGCTAAGGTTCCCTTCTTGTAATGATTTTGGGCTAGAATTCTCAATTTCTTGAAAATCTTGCTCTTCGGTTTGACTATGCACCTTAGCAAAGGCTACAGATGATGATCCTATGGCTTGAAGGGAACTATTAGGTTGTCTAGAAGCAACTTTTCTAGGTCCTATTGAAGGCTGAGATTATGCTTTCTTAAAGATTTCATCTATAAAGGTCGGTCAGCCAAGGGTCACCAACCCCTTAGCTTTGTCAGATTTGGGTAGGGGTTTAGGATTCTTTTTAGGCTTTTTCTGCTTAGTCATGCACACAAATCAAATGCTAATTTCTATCCAAAAAACAACAACAAATATGTAGGAAAGCGGGCAAGGGAGTAGGGCTATTACATGCTCCGTAAGTAGGTTCTTACCTTCCGTTTTTAAAACCCAGTTCTCTCCTACAGGTTCTTACATCACTCTGGAAAAGAAACAAATGGCTACACTCTTCCCCGGAAACGGCGCCAAAATGTCTAGCAGTAAAAGGGGTCTTTTTCACCTCTATTTACCCTACATTAACTTATCAATCCAGGAACAATTTGTTATCTCAAAGAGTATACTCAGTTTGAGGGGGTCATTTGTCAGAGTAATGCTAGTAGTATAATGCTCTGAATACAAGAGTAAACAGGTGCTTGAAATAAGATCTACTTATAGAAAATAACCTTAAAATTCAAATCATGCACTCAACAATTTATCAGTCAAGGGTACAGTAATGGTAACTCATCCCTCTGTAAACTGATGTAATTAAAGACAATCAAGGAAAATATCGTCAATCTGGGAACTAGACAACAAATGTCAATGTTCACTACAGTCTCAAATCGTTCTACACACCAAAGCAATGATAATACAAATGATAGGAAATGGAACAACAACTAGTCTTATGAACAAGATTGAACAGCAAAACCTTAGTCTACAGAAATAAATGCAGCAATCGTATCCTACAAGAATTAGATAACAATCTTTTCTCTAAAGATAAATCGGACAACAACGGAAATGGAACGACAACAAACAAAGATGAAATATGGAACAACAATTAGAGTTAAACATAAATGTACAGTAAACCAAAACAAATATCACACACGGCACACTTAGTATTTAGAAGAAACAGTAATCTGACTTTGATACAACAAGTATAAATCTCAGTCATAAAGAATAATGATTGTAATTCGTAATGGAACAACAACACCAGTTGAACAACAATCGTGATTAAGTGTAAACCATAGATAAATATAGTAATACCAACTTATGAATGTTACAACACGGTTACTTGGTAATTGAACAACAATAGCATTCTGTAAGGAACAACAATGTTATATCAATGGTTAAAGGAACAACAATGCGTTACAAAGTCAGAATGAGCAACACAACATTCCTGTTACAGAGAACAACATTACTTAGTTGAGCATAAGCAAAATATAATAGAACCATGATGTAAAATAGCAAAACACATCAAATTACCAAACAAAATTAATAATGAAAACCACACATGAATTAGAAATAATGGTACAGGAGCAAGTGTTCCACCAGGGCCAGGCCCTTAGCCTCCAAGGACACACTACTTGAGATTACTCCAGAATCAAAGATGGAACGGCAACCAGATTTATATTAAAATAGCAAAACAAAGTTACAACGGATCACTCTTCAACGAGAGTCGATGATCAAAGTTTCAAATATAAAGGGGAATTACATAAAAATAACAACAAGTCCTCTCTCGGGCTAGCAATGTTGCCCCTTCTTATAACAGCCGAGCGGAGATATCAATGATGCAAAAATCGTTAAGATGGTGATCTCTCAGGATCAAAGGATCCTGAGGGATTCACTTGACTGTTAATTCTCAGTTATCCTTTTGTTCTCTTGCGTTGATTTGATATCTCCTTTTCCCTTTCCTGGCTGATATGCTCCAATTTGGATTGCCTTGTTTGCATGTGGTTCCCTGCCAAAGGGACAACAGTTAATTTTGTCCTGTCTTTTCCTTTGGGACGGTAATCTTCCATTTTCTCCTTTTCTTGCATAAGAAAAGGGCAATTTTTAATTGTTTTGCATTGCATACAAATCCCATATATTTTGTCATAATTTCTTATTATCTACCTAGTTGATGATGCATAGAGGTTATGAGTTTTAAAGAAAAGATGACAAAATAAATGATAATAACATACCTTCTTTGGTACTCCACAAATCCCTCTGGGAAGCTATCCCAGGTCCCTCCCAAAAAAGGCGCATTTTTTTCCTCCCAGCTAAGCAGAATGTTTCATGTGTAGTTGAGTTGACTGGTTCCCTTTAGGACTAAGCAAAATTGATTTACATGCATGGGATTCTCCTTCCAAGGCAGCATGCAAAGACATCCCTTATTTCAGGGATCTATTTTTAGCAATTGGAGGTTACATGTAAGGATCATTTTAGAAACCTCCCACCAAGTGTCGCTTTCCCTAGATATGTGGCATTTGCGTCGCAAACTCAATTTTATCGAAAGTCATCAACTGGACACTGCAAAGCTCATTCCTCACATTGATCTTGCAGCTCTGACATCCCACATTGCATTTAGGATTCGTCGGCACATTCAGCTCAACTATCTTGGGGTAAGCCCTCTTTTCATGTCTCACGCTGCATTTTTGGCACTTTTTGTGTTTCGCTTCGTATGAATGTTGTTGCTTGATTTCAGTGAGTGTTTGCTATCATTTTGATACATACTATCTTGTAATAGCATCATTTAAGTTTTCGTTAACATCTCACTGTTGTCGCATGCATGCCACTATTTTGCACAGACGGTCACCGTTATGGTGACTCTCTTCACACACATGCATGCCTCCCCATTTCTTGAATCCTACACTTGTTGCTTGCATGAATGATCATTCACTCTTGTTTTCACTCATCTCATCATGCATTCAAACTTCTCATGTTTTGAGTCACCCATCGGCCGGACTGGGCTGCCTTGGCCTGGACCATGCCTTACCTAGCTAGCACTACACATTTCTAGAAGCGAAGACTCTGCCTTCCCTCAAGAAATTATGCAGGTCTATCCAGGCACTGACGTCTAAGCTTGCATTGTGCAATTCTTGGAGGCAATGTCCCGTTGGCCCCAGAAACTACGCACTGCATTTTTCTGGTTGCATGTCACTACTGACTGAAATTGTGCATTGCATAGTTTCAGTCCTATATAGGCCAGGTTGGACTATGAATTACACAGTTCTAGTAGTCAGTCATCCTCCTGATAACCTAGACTATGCCTTGCCCAGTTTTGGCAGTAAATCTCCTAACCTCCCAATGGAAATTGCATGACCTTCATGGTCAGTCACACAGGTATGTTGCAAGCTAGTTCTCAAGTTTGTTTTGGTTTTCTACTAATATATTTCTTTCCATGAGTGTTGCAATGTCTCCAGGTATCGTAACTCTCAGCAGCATAGGTACAATGGTTTCCAGGAGAGCAAAGTCGAAGACATCGTTTAGAGCACACTTGGGGATGCAGTCGATCAAGTGTCTATGAACTTGCCTACCCATGAAGACATCAAATTGTTTGTAGACAAGGACATCAAGATATGATGGAAACAACATCATAGCATGAAACACCATGAACAACAGCTGAAGGCAGCACACGGGTCCAATGAACGTAAGAGGAAGGTTGTTGAGAACACAGAGGGGGAACAAAGTTGCAAGTTCAAGCAGATCCACTTGTGATGAAAGAAACTTTGGAGACTCAGGCTATGAGGTGACGACATGGCATGAAGATCGTGCGAAGATAGAGAATGGAAAAGAGAAGGAGTTGCATGTGTTGAAGCAGCAACTCAAGGAAGAATAGGAGCTGCATCAACGAGAGAATGACTTGCAGTAGGAACAGGTACAACAGAGGCCGCAACATGCACTTGTAGCTAAAATTGTGCTCGTACAATTTATAGATCCATCCCAGCAGCTGGCACTGAGTAGACATGGTGAGCAGTGTTGTTGAACACATGCAAGGGAATTCAGTAGCATCCATGTCATTATGCACACGCATGAAATTCCATGCATTCAACACACTCACCGAGACAAAGACAAGAAGAAAGTCCGACTGGAGCTAAACATGCAGTTGATAGTTGATGCACATGACCACCAACACACATTGGGAGATCAACATGGAAACGATGCATCAATGTGTTACCAATTTGGCCGCACCCAAGAAGACCATGCGCATGCTAGCAGATGAGTTGGATGGAGGAGCCACACCAATGCACCTAGATGCAACAGAGGCAAGAGTTCGCTTCAACAAGATGTCACCATGGAGCGCATGCACAACCAAGCTTGGCATCAGCTCACCACCTTCACCATCACAAACATGTCAAAGAGTTGGTCTCACCACAACAGACTGAGTGTCAGTGATGTCTTGCATGGCTTTCTCAAGCCATTTTGTCTCACATGGGCACATGTGCATTGTAATGTAGAATCTTGTCAAGTGGAAGTTTAAATGTCGATAGTTGGATGTAACAGACATAGAGTAGATGAAGAGTCATGGGGGTAGACAAACTATCACAAAGGGGAATGTCAAGGGCCACCCCACCCTTTGCTATAAATAGAACCTCATAACTCATTGTAAAGGCTTTTGGTCAGCCAAGCTTCTAATAAGATTACCTTGAAGAGAGCTTGGACAGTATTGTAACGAGCCTTGGCTTCTCCATTGTGCAGAGCTAGTATATCTCTTTGGAGGAGTAGGTGGTTGTAGCGGTAACATTCCCCTGTCAGAACTAGTGGTTAGATATGGATGTATTGTATGGCTAGAACTTACACTTCTTAATATAACATAGCCACGTTTCATGCATATGTTGTATTGAGTTCTATGCTATCTGGTTTACTCTAAATGATATATGTATTTGTTTTCTCACGCATGCATGTATGTACTATTTTGTATAAGTATGTATGAATATTTCTGAAATATGTTGTTTGTTTAACCATCACTTTGGATTGCTCGCTAACTTGCTTTCTAGCTTGTGATGCATCTTTGCTCATCTCACCCTTAGTGTGTTAGAACCTCTCATGCACCTTCCTTGACTTACTGCAGTTGTCACACCCTTTCTACCAAAAGGGACATCTTACATGCCTTTGTACGAAATCGTGGTCAAGGCATTATCGTATGACCCACTGCTGGGACTCCCACACCAAACGGTTTGAGGTCTAATTGAGACTTCTTACCGGGGAGATCCCCTTACATGTTGGTGGGTCCAGCACTGTCAACATTTTGGCACTAGAAGGAGTGCTAGATGACAATCTGAGTCCTCACATCTATTTTGAATCTCTACATATCTATCATGACTAACTACCGAGTTCCTCTTCTGGAGTGTATGTCTTATGGAAACGACTTCATTATCTCGAAAAAGCTATCAGATAACTTGTCACATAAATGATATGATGGTGGAGGCCACGTAGCTTTGGTTAGGCAAATGGTCAGCGTTGTAGGCTCATGTGAAATACATGGAATCTTTGAAGAATACATGAGCTACGCGTTTTTCGTCTATATGTTTTGAGGGAACCCAATGCACTAGTGTGCCATGCTACCTGAAAAATATATTCATTCCCTTTCCCATCTGGTCGCAGAGATAGACCATGCTTTCAATCACTTTAATCATAAAGCACTCAATCAAGAAATTATGAAATTATGAAAAGCACTTGATGAATCTGTTGATCAGTTTTACACACGCTTTTGTAATCTTGCATACTGATTTTTCAAAGATGAAATTGATTGGGAATTTCTTTATGGAAGATTTGAGTATCTTCTTCACATATCCAAACCCTACTCAGCACACTTCGGTGATGGAGATACACAATCACAGGTAGGCATTGTTGCTGTCACAAGTGACTGTCTGCCTTCACCTCCTCAAATAGCTCCACCACCGCAGATTAATGTGGGAGATCATGCACACACATTTGTTGAACTATCACATCCTCCCACCCCACCTACTCTTGATGCCTGTGTATATTTGGCTTGAAATCCTATTGGTTGTCACATGGATTCCTTCCCTCAACCTCCATCCCCGCATTCTGTTGATCCTTCGGATTGTACTGTCTTGTGTTTTCCAATTCCGAACTCCTCACTTGTTGTGAACAAGGATCAAGTTGTCGACGAAGTTGGTGTTATGCAGCCAACATGTGCCATTATTCATGATGAGTGTGTGCGGGAATCCAAAGAAGAACCTACGATGAAGGATGACTCCCTTCAAGTGGTGCCTCATCTACTTTATCCTGACAACCCTTGTGATTCTGCCACTGCTGATTTCCCCTGTGAAAACCCCTTTCCGGATGTTTCTACTTCCGATCATTCATAGGACACATCAGATGTCAGTATGTCATCACGGTGCAGAGAGGAAACATCTTCCTCTGAAAATCCATCCAATATATCATCTATCATTTCTCAAAACACAGAGGGTGAACACCTTTGCTTCCCATCTACCCCTCTGCCCGATTCATCAAATCATGAGGATGATGAAAAACATCATGAATTTTGTGATCTTAGTTGTTGTGATCTCTCTACTTCTTCATCTGATCATGATGTTGATTCAATCATTGTTAATATTTCTAATACACTGGTCTATGATGATCTATCTATCAACGAAGTCGAAACCCCGCAGGTTGTCAAGGCACTTCATCTTGAGCTGATGGTTACATCAGGCCCTCGCTATCCTGAGGTTGGTTTCACTTTAGGTCAAGAAATTTTTGAAACACTCAAGGCTCCTCATCACTCTCTGCTTTGCATTGAAGATCAACCAAACACCCAGATTTCGCTTCCTCCACTCGAACTACACAATCCCATCGCTCATGCATTGGAGGAATCTTACACAGAAAGCACACATGCAAAATGTAAGTGGTATAACTTTCTCACATTTGCTTGCATGTCACAGTCAAGAGAATGCATACACTCGACATCTACACATAGTGTAGAACAACACCATGGTAGCTCCACAGAGTGCATGTCATGCGATTTCACTCATCTTTGTTCTATGGTCACCTGTAAGCTCAGAGTGTGTCTATCTTCATCGTTATATCTTTCATGCTTACTAGTTTGCGTAATTACGATGTTCGCAAACTGTGCCTTCACCAACATGAGTCAATCAATGCACCGGTGGCTGCATTGGAAGTATCACTTCATGTGAGATGACCCATGCATTGTTAGCTTAGGAGTAGAAGTAGTGTTTGCTTTTGGGTTGTTTGTTTTCATGTATGTTTTTTCTTTCTTTGTGTGTTTGTCTGCTTGCCTTTCTTTTTGCTTACTTTCTTTGCTTCCGCATTTTCTTCTACTTCTTGCTTTGATTTTTTGTTTGATTGCTTGTTATTATCTGTAGGTTAGTTTCACATGGACCGTGTGCGACTCATGAAACAAGCTTGGTAAAGTATGACAGGACTTGTACAACTATCAAAATTTGGTTATCTTTTGTTTGCTCTCTTATGTAAGAACTTGTTGTCTTCATTCCATGCTACATCAATAAAAAATGTGTACCATTCGAAGTCAACCTTGGTGAAAACACAATGCTTGTGCGCTAACTAGTATCACCTACTCTAGTCAGTTGTTTTTGGGTTAATCCTTGTCAGCTCATTCAAGTAGAGTAAGGTGAGGGGGAAAACCTTAACAAGCACGTCAGAGGTATACATAAACTACTTCTCTAAAGGAACAACCTCTTCTGCTCTCAATAAGTCAGGATCCTTATTCCAGAAATTAATAAGTGTTATGCATAATTATGAATATGAAAAATGAAAAAATGAAGAAGTGAAAAAATTTTGAAAAAATGAAAAATGAATAAGGAGAAAGAATAGAAAGGTTTCTTGCGGAGAGAGGTGATGCAAGTAACTTCGTCAGGGTACTGACTAGGCTCATTGGTAGCGGAGCCATGCTTGTGTTCCTGTGTGACTCTGCCGGGGTACTCTCCAAGCTTGCTGGCAGCAAAGCAACACCAGAGATGAAACTAAGACTCTGACAACTATACTGCTTGTGCATCATATAATCCTCAACCCCAATCGAAACAAATGTGTTGGCTTAGCTTGGAATGTGCGTCGACTGAACAAGGGCTTGGCAGATGCTACATCTAACAATAAAGCACCATGGAAACCAAGATGAACTGAGAATTGAACAATACTTTCGAAGGTGTTAGACTTGCTTTTCATGAATAAGGTCTATTCAAAGAGCTGGAGTTCTACCAGTGTGTCACCAAGTGTTGTAGCGGCTACAAACACCCTCCAAAATTTTTCCTTAGCTTCATTTTGGAGCCCCTCCTACCAACCTTTCATAGCAGCATGTCTTGTCTTATCAAGTACACAAGCTTCAATGATTTTCTTGTAGAATGACAACATGTCCATCAAAGCTTGTTGCATCCCCCTCACAGGCTATTTCACCAGACTTAGTCCAGTTGCAGGCTGAGAAGCTCCCTCAATAAATTACACAATTTTGGAGGGTAACCAACCTTCCCTCCAGAAATTGTACAATTCTGTCTAGCAGCCTATTGGGCTTCAGAATTGCTCAAATCTGCTTGTCACTATTCACTGAGGAAATTGCACAATTCCTCCCAGCACGACTGCTCAACCTAGGAATTGCACAATTCTTGGCAGTAGTCAGCTGCTTTGCCCAAAAATTGCACAATCCCTCTGGGCAGGTAGCCCAATTCCCTCCCAAAAATGCACATTTCTTCCTCCCAGCTAAGAATATTGTTGCATGTGCAGTTGAGTTGATCGGTTCCCTCCAGGATCGAGAAAAACTGATTTGCATGCATGGGTTTCTACTCCCAAGGCAGCATGCGAAGGCATCCCTTGTTTCAGGGATCTATTTTTAGCAGTTGGAGGTTACATGCAAGGATCATTTCAGAAACCTGCCACCAAGTATCGATTTCCCTAGATTTGTGGCATGCACGTTGCAACGTTGATTTTATCGAAACTCATCAACCGAACACTGCAAAGCTCATTCCTCACATCGATTTTGTAGCTTTGAAATCCCACATTGCATCTAGAGTCATCAGCACATTCAACTCAGTTGTCTTGGGGTAATCCTACTTTTCATGTCTTGCACTGTGTTTCTAGTGCCTTTTTTGTTTTAATATGTATGAACGATGTCTAATTGATTTCAGTGAGCGCTTTTTGTTGTTTTGATACATAATAGCTTGTACTAGCACCGTTTCAGTTTTCGTTAACATTTCATTGTTGTCACATGCATGACACTGTTTTTCATGGATGGTCACCATTGTGGTGACTCGCTTCACATACATGCATGCCTTCCTGTTTCCTGAATCCTGCACTTGTTGTTTGCATGAATGATCATTCACTCTTGTTTGCACTCATCTCATCATGCATTCACACTTCTCATGTTTTCAGTCACCTGTCGGCCGGATTGGGCTGCCTTAGCCTGGATCGTGCCTTACCCGCTAGCTCTGTGCATTTCTAGAAGCGAAGACTCTGCCTTCCCTCCAGAAATTGTGCAAGTCTAGCTAGGCACTGACCTCCAGGCTTGCATTGCACAATTCTTGGAGGCAATGTCCTGTTGGCCCCAAAAACTGCGCAATGCAGTTTGCTGGTTGCATGTCATTGCTGACTGAAATTGCACATTGCGCAGTTTCAATCCTCATCAGACTAGGATGGACTGTGCATTGCATAGTTCCAACAATCAATCAGCCTCCTGACAATCCAGACTGTGCCTTGTGTAGTTTGGCAATCAGTCTCCTCACCTCCTAGCGGAAATTGCGAGACCTTCATGATCAGTCACACAGGTATGCTGCAAGTCATATCCCAAGTTCATTTTGGTTTTTGATTGAAATATTTATTATCATGAGTGTCTCCATGTCTCTAGGCATCACAGGCATTCATCTTCCTCTCAACAACACAGGTACAATGGTTTATAAGAGAGCAGAGTCGAAGACACCATTTAGAGCACACTTGGGGATGTAGTTGATCAAGTATCTACGAATTTGCCTATCCATGAAGACATCAAGTTATTCATAGACAAGGAAATCAATATATGACGACAATAACATCATAGCAAGAAGCACCATGAACAACAGCTCAAGGCAGCACACTGAATGCAACGAACGCAAGAGGAAGGTTGTTGAGAAAACAGAGGTGGAACAAAGTTGCAAGCTCAAGTAGATCCATTTGTGATGAAAGAAACTTTGGGGACTAAGGCTATGAGGTGAGGGTGAGGCATGAAGATTGCACAAAGACAGAGAATGGAAAATAGAAGGAGTTGCATCTACTAAAGCAAAAACTCAAGGAAGAACAAGAGCTGCATAGACAAGAGAATGAGTTGCAGCAGGAACAGGTACAACAACGAGTGCGACATGCACTCACGGATGAAACTGCGCATGTACAAGTTAAAGATCCATCTGAGTAGCTGGCACAAAGCATACATGGTGAGCAGTGTTGTTGATTGCATGCAATGGAATTCAGCAGCATGCATGTCATTGTGCGCACACATGTGATCCCACCCATTCATCACACTCACTGAGGCAAATAGAAGAAGCAAGTCTGACTGGAGCTAAACATGCAGTTGACAGTTGATGCGTATGACCACCAACATGCACTGGAACATCTGCATGGACACTATGCATCAATGTGTTATGGGTTCGGCTGCACCCAAGAAGACCATGTGCATGCTAGCAGATGAGTTGGATGGAGGAGCCACACCAATGCTCCCGGATGCAACAGAGGCAAGAGTTCGCTTTAGCAAGATGTCACCATGGAGAACATGCACACCATCATGGATGACCAAGTTTGGCATCAGCTCACTACCTTCACCATCACAAGCATGTCAATAGGTTGGTCTCACCATAATGGACCGAGTGTTAGTGATGTATTGCATGGCTTGCTCAAGCCATTTTGTCTCACATGGGCACATGTGCACTGTAATGTAATGTCTTGTCAAGTGGAAATTCAAGTGTCGATAGTTGAATGTAACAGTCATAGAGTAGATGAAGAGTCATAAGGGTAGAAGAACCGTCACAAAGGAGAATTTCAAGGGTCACCCCACCCTTTGCTATAAATAGAACCTCGTAACTTATTGTAAAGGCTTTTGGTCAGCCAATCTTCTGATAAGACTATCTTGGAGAGAGCTTGAACAGTATTGTAATGAGCCTTGGCTTCTCCACTGCGTAAAGCTACTATATCTCTTTGGAGAACCACGTGGTTGTGGCTGTAACATTCTGTTGTCAAAACTAGTGGTTAGACATGGACGTATTGTATGACTGGAACTTACACTTCTTAATATAATAGAGCCAACATGTTTCATGCATATGTTGTATTTTATTCTATGCTATGTGGTTTACTCTAAATGATATATGTATTTGTTTGCTCACGCATGCATGTATGGACTATTCTGTATGAGTATGTATGAATCTTTCTTAAATATGTTGTTGATTTAACCATCACTTTGTTTTTCTCGCTAACTTTCTTTCCAGCTTGTGATACATCTTCACTTGTGTGTTCCTTTCCAAGCTACGCACTATTACAAGTTTCCAAGGGCCGCACTCACCTCACCCTCAGTGTGTTAGAACCTCTCATGCACCTTCCTTAGCTTAATGCATCGGTCACACCCTTGCTACCAACAGGGACATCTTACTTTCCTCCGTGCGAAATCGCGGTCAAGGCATTACTGTATGACCCACTACTGGGACTCCTACACCAAACGGTCTGAGGTCTAATTGGGACTTCTTATCGAGAAGATCCTCTTACATGTTGGCAGGTCCAGCACTGTCAACAGGTGCATACTTAGTTCATATCAAGAAAAGAATCAAAAAATGATAACAAGCATATTTTCTTTTGATCTAACTCTTCATGAGATATTCATTACTTTCACTTCCTTACACTTTTGTCTTCACTTCCTTTTATAGTTTTAGCCTTTTTCAATACCTAGAGTCAAAACAATAGTTATGTCAATGGTATTCTTTGACAGGATCAATATTCTTTGCCATGCTCATTACTATGGGCCAATACAATGGTAGGACCCTATGGTATTCTTTAACCTTATTTTTTAATCGCATACACACTTTTCCTTCTGTGAAACTGTGTGCATACGTAGACGCACTTTTTATTCTGTGTACCTGCATGTATATGTTACTTGGACTAGGTTAAACAACGTATACAACCTAAGAAATTATCTTTCCTCAATTTCTTGATTCTGATATGCAATCCTTTGTCTCATCATCTTGTTCTTTTGTGCCATTACTCTGTTACCTCTGAATAGACCTGTTACAATGTGAGTTTCCATCACACATCACTTCTAAACTGATTCCTTTGAACTACCCTGCATTTTGTCACATTTTTAAAGATAACTGCCATGCATCTGTCACATCCTATTTATATCTTTATCAAGTAGTCCATTCATCAAATAGGTTGTCATTAATAAAAACTCATCAGGTTGGTTGCTTATCAAGGACAACACTAACACAATCTCCCTGTATCAAACCTTTGATCATTATTTGTTCCATCATTCTATCACCTCTGATATCTCTATGTTCCATCATTTTGTCACCTATGATATCTCTATTTTCTATCATTCTGTCACCTCTGATCTGTCTTGTATATTCATCTAGTTACCATATACTTGTTTGTTACAAGTGAGTTTCCATTAAGGATAAAACATGAATCATAATTCGAACATGTTGACCCTGGTTTTCCCAAAAAGTGTCGTTTAGGGCCTCAAAATGGTTCCAGAAGTTCAGGACCCGAAAAATTGCCAAAACTAGTAAATTGTGGTACAAATAAGGAAACTAAAAAACTGAAAGAAACAATGGTGGGGGTCCAAGTGGCATAGGTGGGTGGCCACCAATATCCACCTAGATCATTCCTCCCCCCTTAGGAAGCAATGGTCCCCATTGCATTGATTTCCTCCATGAGATGAGGAAACTTCAGCTGAACTTAGTCCCTGGAGAGCCACTTGCCTTGGTGAAGGAGTTGGCCTGCTTTGACAACTCGATATAGTTGGATCCTTTTTTGTCGAGTGTTATTGATCTGCATGTCCATGAACCAATCAGTTATGGCTTGTTCCATGCAGTCTGGATTTAACTCTGTAGGTGTGAGTTGTTCTGCAATGTCTGATGTGTCCAACAATGGTGGGAAGTATGGTCGAAGTCGGTCCACATTGAACACTAGGTGCAGGCCAAGGAATGGGGGAATGCTAAGCTAAAATCCATTGTCTCCCATAGCTTTGGTAATGGTGTAAGGACCATATCTGGAGTGGTTTGAGTCTCCGATAGGCTCCTGTAAGGAATTCCTTCTGCAGATGTAACCAGACTTTGTCACCCACCTAAAACTTGTGTGGCACTTGATGTTGATCATGTCACTTCTTTACTAGGCATTAGATTTATCCAGAAGGTTGTGGACCTACTGGTGGATGTGTTGGATGTTCTCAATGAAGTTGTTTGCCTTATCGGCTTCAGACTGGACATGATCTGAATCTTCTTGTGTAGCTACAAATGGTATGGCCACATCAATGGGACATAGTGTTGGAATCCAAAGCCCACCTGAAAAGGGTTGTGGCCAGTCGAGCTATGGAGAGCCCAGTTATAAATATGTTGTATATAGGGAAGGCTCTCATCCCATGTGTGTGGATTATTTGAGTTGTACATGTGCATAATGTGTACGATCATCTTATTGACGACCTCTATTTGGCCATCAGTTTGGGGATGGAAAGTTGTGGACTTAGTGAGCTTGGTGTCCAGCATCACCTAGAGACTGGACAAAAATGTATTGAGGAACTTGTTGTTCTGATCTAAGATGATAGGCTATGGGATCCGAAAGTGTACCCACACTCATTCAAATAATATTTTAGCAGTGGTTTCTGCTGTGATATTCTTCTTGTAGGCCTTGATAATCGCTATCTTTGAGAATCTATCGACGACCACAAAAACACAGTCATTTCCATTCTTAGTAGAAGGAAGGTTCGACATGTAATCCATAGAGATGGATTCCCAAGGTCAACTAGGGGTAGGCAGTAGAGTATAGAGGCCTTAATTCTTATGGGTTAGTTTGGAAATGGTGCAAAATGTGTAGGGTCTAATGTAATTCTTGACATCTTGTTGAAGATTTGACCAATAGAAATACTTCTGCAATACTGCCACCATTTTCTTGACCCTAAAATGCCCAACGGTCTACCTATAGTGCACTTCCCAAATCATCTTGGCAAGCTCACTTGAAGGAACACAAAGGTGTCCCAGGTGGCATAACATGGCATCCTGGAGATGAAAATCTAGAACTTGTTGACCCTCCAAGAGCGTATGGTATTTGTGGCCGAATTCTGGGTCGCTTTTGTAGAGAAGTGGCCAATCAGAAGTGTCATGCCCACAAGAGTTGAACACGCTAGTTAATGCCATGATCGATGGTCGGCTGAGGCAGTGTGCAACATTATTGGTGCTTCCCTTCTTGTACTTGATATTCATATGGAATTGTTGTAGGTATGTGGAACACTTCTGATGGAAATCATTCTGCAACTTCCCTTGTGCCTATATGAACTGCAGGGGTCGGTGGTCTCTGTGGATGACCATTTCCTTCCCCAAAATGTAATGCTCTCATTGTCGGCAGACCTACACAATGGAACACATACCTTTGTCATAAGTGGGATACTTCCGAACTGTGACTGAAAGTGTCTCACTGTGATATGCCATTGGATGCCCTCTTTGAGTAAGGACTGCCCCAATATCATAGTTAGAGACACCTGTCTCAATCTTAAATGGTTGTTGCAAGTTTGGTAATGTGAGAACTAGTGCAGATCAGAGCTGATGTTTCAACTCTGCGAATGCCTTCTGTTGAGATTCAGACCAAAATAATTTTTATTTTGCTCCTCCCTTGGTGACTTCACTCAAGGGAAAAGTGATATGAGAGAACTCCAATACGAACCTGCGGTAGAAATTGGCAAGACCCAGAAAGTTGTGGAGCTCTGTCAGAGTGGTTGGGGATTGCCAATCCCGAATGACTTGGATCTTGGCCGGATCCACATGCACCCCCCATTCATCAATAATTTATCCCAGATACTAAGCATGGGTCATGCCAAAAGTGCATTTTCTCCAAATTGGCACACAACTTGTGTTGTCGTAGTGTTTGGAGAACTTGTCGGATCTGGTTGAGGTGCTCTTCCCAACTCTAGATGAAGATCAGGATGCCATCCAAGTATACCACTACAAATGATTTGGTGAATGGCCACAATATGTCATCCATCAACCTCGTGAAGCTTCTAGGAGCATTCTTCAGCTAGAAAGGCATAACCAACCATTCGAAAAGGCCCTCGTTGTCTTTGAGGGTAATATTCCACACATCGGAGGGTTTGATTGGTACTTGGTGATATCTAGGCTTCAAGTTGATCTTGCTGAAATATTTCCCCCCCTTGAGTTGGTCCATAAGGTCACCAATCTATGGGATCATGTACCTATTCCAGACAATGATCTTGTTCAACACTCGATTGTCAATAAAAAGTCTCCAACTACCATCCTTCTTTTGTACCAACACGATCGGGCTCCCACAGGGTTATGAACTCGGTCGGATGTGACCTTTCTGTAACAGCTCTCGAATCTGCCTCTTGATTTTGTGCTTCTCCAGAACGGAGGGCCAATAGATTGGTTCATTGGGTAATGTCGCACCTGGGGTTAGACTGATGGAGTGCTTGACCTGATAGTGCAAAGGCACCACTGCAGGGTAGGTGAAAATTTCCTTGTACTCCTCGGTGAAAATGTCCTTGTACTCCTCCATGACCTTTTCCATATTTTATTTTCATGTGGAGGGGCTCTTTCTGGAGGTCATTGCCACCATCTTCTTCTTTCCCTGAGGACGTATCATCAGGAAAAGAAAATACCAGTTTTGGAAATGAGCTTACTACATTGTTTTGCAGTAACAAAAGAGATGGTGGTAGGCAGCACTACCTCCGGTATCCCATAAAGCTTATTTCCCAAGGTAACAATAATAGTGTGAGGCCTTGACTCATACACAACATGTTGCTTCCACAAGTATGGTTGGCTTAAGACTACATCACAAACATCAAGTTGAGCAACATCACATAATACCTCATCTGTGAATGGCTTGATGCTATATGTAAGGCGACACTGTTAGGTAACGCGAAGATCCTATCCTTGGTGAATAACCCTGATGGTGTATGGTTGTGGGTGTGTTGTGGTCAGTAAGGCCAGTTGTTTCACGACCTCTGCTGAAATTAGGTTCTTTTGGATCGCATTGTCAACAATGAACTATACTGGGGAACCCTTTCCCCACATCTAGGAGTGGAAGAGGTACTCCTCCTGCTCTATATATTTGTGTTCCCCCTTCTGGTTCTTTGTGGTGGCAATGGTGGCTTTGGGCTCTACATCGATAATATCCTTCCCTTTGTCATTCCCCTTGTTGAGTTCTAACTCAGAGTTGGAACATGTATCTCATTCCAAAGCCTTCAGCTCGGCCATCAATGACTGCTTGGCTCAACACTCACTTGTGATGTGAGTGGAGCTCTTATGGAACTCACACCACTTTCCTGTGTCCTTCGTCAGCTTCATGGTGTTTTTCTTTTCTTACGACTTTGGCGGGTTGTCCTGGGCTATCCTGCCTTGGCCTTGTCCATTGTTCTATGGTTTGGGGGCACCTTTCCCTTGCTTCAGATTCATAGATCCAAAGTCTCGCTTCTTCTCTTTAAACTTTTGCTCGATCTTGACAGCATATCAATATGTCGTGCCAAGCGAGGAGATGTCTAGGGACTCCATCTCATCCTGGATGTACCTGTGTAGGTAGCCATGGTACTTGAGTACCAAATGTTTCTCAAAATCCTTAATACCCAACTTCATGCAAAGGGTATGAAAAACATTGGTAAACTCCGACACATTTTAGTCTCTTCCCTGCCACAGTGTGGTCCAATTTATGTATTTATCCTCATAGCTCTCGATAGGGTAGTACTTCTCCTTGATGGTGTCTCAGAATAAATTCCAAGTCGGTGTGGCTGAAAACAGTGAAGTCATACTTTCATCCTTTTGCTCACAGTAGGTTTCCCACTAGTCCTTGATGGGAGGGGCGGCTTTGAGAAACGAAAAAGTAATATTTTCTAGGTTGGAAAAAACATGAACTTAAAAATATCCTTCTAGAAAATTTAACCATTTATCTTTGGTGTCTGCACCTATTTGGCCCTCAAATATGGGAATGTAAAATCTTACTTGTACCTTAAAAGGAGTGGAGCTTCCAGAGTGGCAGTTGGATGTGGATGCACCGTCGGTGGGCAACCGTTGAAGGATCTGGGTTAAGTTATTCATCATCACATTCCTTTGTTTCTCAAGGGCCTCCTCAAGAAATATTTTGATAGGATATCCTGGTCCCTCTTCTTTCTTTTCTTCCCCCATGGGAAGTCGTCGAGGTTTGCGAGGCTGATCTTGCAAAGGTTCAACTAGATCGAGCCAACTCCTTATATCTCGACCTCATTGAGGACATGGAAAGAAAAATAGAGAAAGACTAGACCGCTTTGATACCATTGATTCAGATTTAAATAGGATTGCAAAATATTATAGATATAACCATAAATACAAAGATGCATCAGAAATAACAATTCATTTCATTAATATCAAATACTGAAATATGCTTACAAACATAATGGAAATAAGACTAGCTTAGTTGACAGTAGCTTATCTCTGAGAAGAGATGTGGTAGCTACATGCATCTGAACTATGTTACAATGAGGCTCAAAGGCCTATTTATTATTGAAAAACAATGGAAAACCCTAAACATCCAAAAATGTAACCCTAGGAGATGAAGCACCAAACTATGGGCCCTATTTGGGTAAATTGGTACATCAACTTCTCGTGGTCATAACTTTGGCATATGATCTTCGTTTGTCATGCACAATACCTCGTTAGAAATATCTATCTGAGGAATACAAATTCTGAATGACCAACATCCATCAAAGCCCCATGTTGGCCCTAGTGTTCCCAAAAAAAATTGTTGAGGGCCTCAAAATGTCTCCGGAAGTTCAAGACTTGAAAAACTACCAAAAATAGTAAATTGTGCTACAAATAAGGAAAATAAAAAACTGAAAGAAGCAAGGGTGGGGGTCCAAGTGGCATAGGTTGGTGGCCACCAATATCCTCCTGGATCACATTTCGAGTTCTATTTCACCCTCATTTCTTGTATGGTTACACCAATGATGGGTAGTGTGTGGTATCTCGATAGTGGAGCCTCATTCCATATGACGGGAAACAGAAAAAATTTAGTCACTTGGAGCAAAAGGACCTCCAAATGCAAATCAAGATGGAAGATGATGGAAGGTATAACATGACCAACATCAGTACTATTACTTTTCATAGGGAGTCTGGTTCTCCTCTCACATTAAAATATGTCATGTATGTTCTGGATCTGAAGAAGAATTTGGTTTTAGTTTCTATGTCGGAGGGCCATGGCTACAATGTGATATTTAGCAAAGGAAAGGCTTTCCTTTGTTACATAACCAAAGGACAAGTGAATTAGGTCAAGGTTTGGGTGAAGAACCTCCAAACATTGGATGTAGAAGATTGTGCAACATTGAGCACAAAAGCAGAGGGTGCAGAGACGAGACATCGGTGAATTGTGGCATAGAAGATTGGGCCACTTGCACCACAGAGCTTTGAAGATCATGTGACATACTTCTATAGGAATTCCCAAGGGTGCACTAGAGAAGAGAGATACATGCAAATGGTGTGCATTGGAGAAGTACAGAAAAGCCACCTTTCACAATAAGGACAATCAAGCACAAGCAATCCTTGAAAGAGTTCACTCAAATGTGTGTGGACCATTCTCGACAGCCTCCACAACTAAGCATAGGTATTATGTAATATTTGTAAATGATTTCTCACATAAGTGCTATATTTTCTTCATGCAGAAGAAATATCAGATGTTCTCTAAGTTTTGTGAATTTAAAGCACTTGTTGAGAAAGACACTGGCAGGAAAGTGAAGGCTCTCAAGAGCAATAATGGTGGAGAATATGTGTTGAATGAATTTAAGAAATTTTGTGCATCAAAAGGCATTCGATGCGAGTTAATAGCACCCCATATCCCCCAACAGAATGGGGTGGTTGAAGGGAAGAACATAAGTATTATGGAGCTTCACGGGTGATGTTACATGATCATGGCCTACCATTTCACTTGTGGGATGAAACCTACAACACATACGTATATGTGCAGAATAGGAGTCCTCATCGGATTCTCAGGATGAGTACACCAGAAGAATATTTTCAAGTAAAAAACCAGATGAAGTGCACTTTAGGATCTTTGGTTCATCAATTTACTATTATGTTACCAAAGATGTAAGGAAAAATTTAGAACCGGCAGCTGATTTGGGCATATTTGTGAGGTACACTAATACACCTCACAACTATCAGGTGTACCTTCCATCTCATAGGATGATAGTGGTTTTTATAGATCTGAAGTGCAATGAAGAGAAGGCCATGAGATGTTCCCTTAAGAGGTAGCTTCAGTTACATGCAGCTGAGGAGATTTTAGCTCCAAAGGAAGAACCTCAGGATGATGTGGAGCAGCCACATGCAGAGGAGGAGAGAGTGGAAGCATGAACTCACATAGAGACTTATATATATGGAAGAAAGTGCACCAGAGAAGCTGAAAGACTGATGCATGATGCTAAAGAGACTGTGGGAGCACCCACATCACAACAAAGGTAGAGGAGGTGACCAAATCGGTACACTAGCCACATGGATCTGATGAGAGAGAGTGTAGAGATATAGCCATCCTCATTTGAGGAAGTAGTGCAACAACTAGTATGGGTTGATGCCATGTTAGAGGAGTATGACTCCATTATTAGAAACAATGTTTAGGAAGTGGTCCCAAGACCAACAAACAAGTTAGTGGTGAGTTTTGGATGGCTTTACAAGGTAAATCAAGAGTAATATGGGAGTGTCAAGAAACAAAAGGCCATATTCGTTGCCAGAGGGTTCTCTCAGGTGGGGGTAATTAATTATGAGGAGACCTTTTCTCTTCTAGCAAAGTAGTCTTCAATGAGATCTATTCTAGCACTTTCAGCGTAGATGGGATGGAAGATACATAAGATGGATGTGAATAAAACATTCCTCAATAGAGTGATTGAGGAAGAGGTGTACATTAAGCAACCCTAAATATTTGAGACCTTCAACAAAGGGTCACATGTGTGTAGAATACAACGAGCGTTGTGTGGATTAAAACAAGCACCCCATGCTTGGTGCAACATGATGGACAACTATTTCACTAGGTTGGGCTTCACCAAAAGTGAAGTAGATGCAAACCTTTACCATATTGTGGTTGAAGGTAAATTATTGATTATAATATTTTATGTCAATGATTTAATTCTAATAGGTGATGAGAAGCTGGTAAAATCTTGCAAAGAGGATCTTGTAAGAGAATTTGAGATGAAGGACCTGGGGTTTATGTTTTATTTCCTTGGTATGGAGGTATGGCATGGAGATGAGGAACTATTTGTCTCTTAGGGAAAGTATGGCAATGATATACTAAAGAAGTTCCACATGGAGACTCCTATAGCAAGGAATTGGAGGAGGGGAGATACTACTCCAAGTGAAGTAGTGGAGGTTACTATTTGCAGGTAGCTTGTGGGTTCACTTATGTATTTGGTGAACACATGATAGGACATGTGTTTTGTGGTTAACAAAATTAATCAAGAAATGCTTAATCCAACCAAATTCTATTGGAAGGTAGTTAAACATGTGTTAACATACCTCATTGGAACAATTTATTTCGGTATTTGATACAGACGGGCAAAGGGAGTAAAGATGCAAGGATTCAAGGATGCACATTGGGCCTAGATTCCATTAGATAAAAAGAGCACATCAAGGGGAATATTCAGTATTGGGTCAGCAACAGTTTCTTAGTACAGGAGGAAGCAAAGATCAGTTGTGCTTAGTTCAGAAGAAGCATAGTCCATGGTTTCTATTCAAACGACTTGTGAGGCTATCTGGATGAGGAAGATCCTTGTTGGGTTATTTGGTCAGTAGATTGATCCCACATTGATTTAATGTGACAATCAGAGTTGTATTAAACTCTCCAAGAATCCAATTTTTCATGATCGGTCCAAGCATATCGACATCTAGTATCACCATCTATGAGATTGTGTGTAGAGGAGAATCATGTTGCTGGAGTACATTCCTACAATGGAACAAGATGCAAAAATATTGACTAAGGGATTGTCAAGAGGAAAATTCAAGTTTCATAGACGAAGAATTGGGGTATATGATAATCCCTTTCTTGTTGAGAGGGAGTGTTAAAAATGCAATAAGAAAATCCTAATTTAATTTTGTCCTTGAATTAAATTAGGAATGAAATTGTAATTCCACATCATAAGACAACTTGTACAAGTTAACTAAGTTAATTTTAATTAGTTGGTTCAATTAATTCGAGTTGAGGGTGTAACTTGAGTCATGTAGAGTGTCTCCTACTTTATAGGAGCCCTGGTTGAGTTTATTTTGAGTTGTAATGAATTAATTCAGTTTCGCTGAGTTAAAGTCAGTTAAACTAGTTCCAACTGATGGAGAAACTAGTAGGAGGTTAGACAGTGGGGTGTTGCTTCATGTGTTCAACAAGTTAACTAATGATTCACTCATAAATAACTCACACATGTCAGATCTGAGAGTTCAAGGGAAGTGTACTATCACTTGTATAATCATCTGAATTGAACATGTGGTACAAGCAGTCAGAGGAAGGTCTATGAGGATTGCGCAATTCATATCAAGGAATTTCCCTAATTAATAGGGGGAAAATTCCCAAGGAAACAAAACAAGGGAATAAGGACTTGGTAAAGCCAAAATTTGGTTAAGTATTGGTCTAGGCTTGTCTAGGAAGTTGTGAGATAGATAGGGATAGTGGAAAGATTTCTTGGACATGAGCAAAGTAATGTAATCTTCTCATATTTTCTGACTAATGCAATATTTAGATAGCATGGGTTTTTAGTTGAGGATCTCCCCAAGAAATTATTGTGTAATGTGTTGATTGAATTCTTTCTCTTGTATGCTTCATGATTTCTCGATCGTTTAATTGTTTCCACTGATGAGTAGTGTAGATTCAAGTCTATTGTTTTAGTAAATTACAATTAGCAGTTTGAATCTACAAGAAATTTCTACAATGTCATCTTCCTGGTCGACTTACGCTCAAACCCTAGCACTAGTTTGACTGACTCATTGTGTTGTTTGGCTAGTTGAATGCACTCTCTAGTGGCTCGATACTTTGAACTATGCTTTAAACTCTAGCATTTCTCCCTCTTCCACGCCACTCTTTCCTTGGTGACTAGTCTTTATACAAAGCCTCACTCTAATACCATGTTAGATTCTCTAAAAACTCAACCAAATAACTTATGAAAATAACAAGTAAATGAATGAAAGTAAAATTTACTTCTTTCTAAGAGGATGTTGATTTTTTCTAACTAAATCTACTATGAAAATAAATACAATAACCCATAAATAAAAACACGGTCAATCACCATAAAAACACAACAATTTTACCCAGAAAACCCATCACGAGAAAACCTGCTTGTCTTGTGGCTTCTATCATGCCGACCTAAACAAATATTCTTTAGAAAAATTTACAGAAAAGGAGGAAGCCCTTCATTAAGATAAGTCTATCCCAGAAAAATAATACAACCTTGTTGGAAAACAACCTAGCTGACAACCCCCTTGTGCAGGTTGTGTTGTACAAGTTCCGTACAGGTCGTAAGACCCTCCTGCATTCCTGTTCTACACTATTTATGAGTTTTATACCCTGTTGATGCGTTCCAATTCTCTTGTGCTCTCTTTCTCTGATGCCCTAGCATGCTACTAAAGCCTTAGCTGCACTGAAGTTCTGCTACCTTCTTGCTAAAGCTCTTACCAAACAAATCTAATGCATAATAACTCCATACAACTCCTTTCCCCCCCTCAAATTGACTTAGGCCCACACATTTGATCTCAAGGCTAAGAAACAAAAGATCCAAGGGATAAGATTAATTTGCTACCCACTTAGGTTAATTTAAAATTTTACTAAATTAAACATTGGAGAAAAAAGTAATCTTGGCTTAAGTGGTGTTCTGGTAGGTCCCCTACCAAATAAGTGCATCTCTAAATTTAGCTGGACCACTTTCTCTCTAACTTGAATGGGAAAATATTGAGCACCAAATGGATTTGCTAATGATTTATTTTCAGCAACAAACTTATAAGGGTGTTTTGGCTCTTTGGAGCACTACATATCATTGTTGTCACACTCTTTTAAAACTCCTGAGTCTTGCCGAGTCACCACTATAAAAAGCTACTCCTGTAGACTCTTCTGTAACACTCCCCACTTCCCAGAATCCTCTGAAACTCCTCAAGACTTTCAGATGTGTGGAAAGATTACAGGACTAGAAATATCATCAAATTTCTTATGGATTTCCCTAAAGGAACCTTGTTCTTGGAATCCATCGATGCGTCCTTGTATGTAAAGGATGAAAAATTGATATATTCATCTTTGGATGATGTTGTGGAGGAAGTTGGGGTTAAAAATGTTGTCTTTTTAATCCTAGATTCCAATAAATTATATTCTATTTTAAATAATATGGAGCTCATTAAATGATATCCTATTGTAAATAAAATGGATCTCAAATCAATGTAAGGATTTTTTTTCCATCAACCATGTATTGATAGGGAATCACCTCTAATCCTAATTGAACATCTTGTGAGAGGAGAAATGAAGGTAAAAGAAAGGAAATTAAGGTACAAGCAAGCATATTTAAGGCTTCAATCATCCCTCTCTTTTCTTTTGTATTCGTATGGTATTATGATAGAGTGCCTAACATTTTTATTGTTGGAAATGATCTCTTTCTAGGTCAAGTCTCCCTACATGATAAGGGACTATGTGTGAGGTTCTAAATTATCCTTATCCCTTAATGTCATGTCAGATATTGGGGGAGTCTTCTACTATAGATTTTATGTTTGTGCATGTAAATGGCTCATTTAATAATATATGAGCTTGTCCCATGGAATGGACACTATAAAATGTGTCTCTTGAATTCATGTACATCACTCATAAAAAGACTCATTTTTATTTTATGTTTTCATATGATTGTCTTACTTTCAAAAATTGAGGGTGTTGGCTTAAAAAGAGCAAGTGATCAGCTTGTAATCCAAGTTCATGGAAAATAGAATCATGACAGTGGTTGCAAGGCAAGTGGACATATTTTAAGCAGTTGGAGAATAAAGTAAACATTGAAGAAATATTTTTTATCTTTTGATATGTTTTTCCATCTTTGTTTGAACTCCAGTTGGTATGCAAGATTGGGAAGAAGAGTACAAATTGTATTAATTGGTATTTGAAAATATTAATGTGTTTGATTGAAAATACATGCTCAAAAGTGGACTTGCTATCTTCTTTATTTTCTGAGGATACATTTTTTTGTTGCATGGAACTAGATGGATGTGTTAATGTCCTTAGAAAGTGTATTTTGTATTATAGTAGACTTGAAAAGGGGGGAGAAGGATCAAAGGCATTGGACACAAATAATTTATTCTAACTTTTTTCAAATTATAATTTGAACCCTGTGAGGTCTGCCAAAATAAAATGCATTGTATTCAAATGTCTCTTATTAAAATTCAGAATAATAAAATAAGGGCTCTGGATTTGACGGGATGAGTAACTAAAGCATGAATTCTAGAAAGAAAAAATTGCATACGAATATAGTGCCAGGTGGTTGATGAATTTACCCTTTAAAATGTGGAGGGAAATCTCGATCTCTCTATATATGTAGCTTGTAAAACACGAATGTTGAAAGAAAAATATGTACATAGGTATAGTGCCAAGTAATTGATGAATTTACCCTTTAAAATTCAATTGGAGGGAAATATCGATCTCTCTTTTTGCCACATGACTCCCTTTAATCACCATTTTATTTCTATGCACAAAAAATAAATGAAAATATCCATTGCTCCCTCCTCTCGCCCATTTTATTTCAAAGCTCATTTTAGGTCAAAGTAGATTTTTATAGTGTAATATTTTTATTATTAAATATGTTTTTTCATGATGAATCAGATTAACCGTTTTTTCTTCATTCTCCATTTAAAAAAAATATTAACTATTTTTTTAATACTTGATTTTGAAAATTCATTAACCATTTTTTTAATACTCTATATTAAAAAACTAATTGTGTGTGCATTGTTATGCGGAATTTATGACTGCGGGTGAAAGTATCTTCCCTAGACCTAGTGGCCTAATATACGAAACTAGAGATTCTAGGTTTGATCCCCAATGGGGTCGCCAATTTTTTATGCAGAATTTATGACTGCGAACAAAAGTATCTTCCCTACACCTAGTGGCTTGGTCTAGAACAATAGAAAGCAAAGAATATAAAATCCCCCTTAGATAAATTGGAGAATGGAAATAAGCTTACTTTGGATTCGTCATAATTTCTCCTCTCCTCTCGGCTTATAAGCTCCAATTGTAGCTCTGATTTCTATAATTAGAACCTACACATACAACCAACAAAAGCCAAAGATCTATGAAATTTATGTAGCATTATCCAATCACTCTATTCAATGGATCACCAAAGCATTGAAATATATGAATGTAAACATAACATAACACATATAGGGAAATTATATACTCTTTGTATTAATATGAAAATGAGAGAGCTTACAACAAAGAATAGAAACTGATCTTGTAGAGGTCTCCCCAAGTTGACTTGTCCTTCCTTGTCACAAATAACACCTCAATGTCACCTTAATGCATGAAAATGATGACTCTCTTTGGTTTAAAGAAACAACATGAGGGTATGATTAGTCTCCAAAAGCCAACCTTGATGTTGTAGATGTGTGTAAATTTATAGGAGAGTGTGGTATTTTAGCAATTCTTATCCATTTACCAATATAGGCTTGAGATCCAATTAAGAGGGGAGTATGAGCTTAAGGGATAAGAGGTCAAATCTCTAAGGTAGGATCAGATAGGATTCAAAGCTATTATCCAAGGTAAATAGTTGAAACAACTCCTGGAAGCTTCTAAAAGAGGAAGCTTTAGGATTATTTTTAATTTTATCAAATTTCTAGAATCAGCGCACCCCCAACAAGGGACAATCTACTGCTAATCATCGTTGATGTAGAACTGAGCAGCCTGCTATTGATCTAGGTGGATATTGGTGGCCACCTGCCTATTCCACTTGGAATCCCATCATTGTTTCTTTTCAGTTTCCATAATTGTAGCACAACTTATTATTTTTAGTAGTTTTATGAGTCATAAACTTTTAGAGCCGTTTTGAGGGACTAAAAGATGCTTTTAAGGAAAACCAAGAGACTACAAAAGTTCCAAACTAGATAACTAGTTTGTTTTCGACCTCCTCCTCGAGATATTCAAAACAGGGTATTATGATAGATAAAAAAATATTGTATGCCAAAGTTACGACCCCTAGAATTTGACATTCCAACTTATGCCAACAGAGTCCACAAGCTTTTGACGCTTCATCTCCTAGGGTTAGGTTTTTGGATGTTTAGGGTTTCTCATTGTTTCTTAATGATAAAAAGGCCACCAAACATCATTGTAACACAGTATAGAGGCATGTAACTGCCACATATTTTCTTTGAGATAATCTACCATTTCCTGAGCTAGTTTATTTCCATTCTGTATGCAAGCATATTTCAGTGCTTTGATATTAATGAAATGAATTTTATTTATGTTGCATCTCAGTGTTTATGTTTGTATCTGTATTCTGTTGTGTTCTTGTATACGTATGTATCAATGGTATCAAAGCAGTCTTCTCTTTCTCTATTTTTGTTTGCATGTCCCCAACGCGGTTATGGTATAAGGAGTTACAGCTCGAACTGGTTGAACCTTTGCAAGACCATCCTCGCAAAGCCTACTAGACTCTCATGGAAAAAGAAAAGAAATATTAGGGAGCAAGGAATGTGATGATGGATAAATTTGACCACATCCTCCAGTGACTACCCACATGCTACACATCTTCATCCATCAACCACTTTGGAGGTGCCACTCCCTTTAAGGTACAAGTCAACTTTGACATTCCCATATTTGAGGGCCAGATAGATGCAGAAGTTGTAGATAGATGGTTAAATTTGTTGGAAGGATATTTTCTGGTTCATGACTTTTCCAATCAGGAAAATATTGCTTTTGCACTCCTTAAAACCGCCCCCCATGTCAAGGACTAGTGGGAAAACTACTATGAACAGAAGGACAAGAGGAATTCATCATTGTTTTCAGCCACACTCACTTGGAATTATTTCTGAGACACCATCAAGGAAAAATATTACCTTATCGGGAACTATGAAGATAAATACATAAAGTGGACCACATTTCGGCTAGGAAGGGACCAAGACATGTCGAAGTTCACAAATATTTTTCATACCCTTTGCACAAAGTTGGGTATTAAGAGCAGAATTTTGTACTCAAGTACCACAGCTTTATACACAAGTACATCCAGGATGAGATAGAGTTCCTAAACATCTCATCGCTTGGCGCCGCTTATCAATACACTGTCAGGATCAAGCATAAATTTAAATAGAAGAAGCGAAACTTTGGATCTGTGAATCCAAAGCAAGGGAAAGGTGCTCCCAACCCACAGAACAAAGGACAAAGCCATGGCAGGGCAATCCATGACAACCCACCAAAGCCCCAAGTAAAGAAAAACACCATGAAAACAAAGAAGGACACAAGGAAATGTTGTGAGTTCCATAAGAGCCCCACTCACCACATAAGTAAGTGTCGAGCCGACCAGTCAGTGGTGGTCGAGCTGAAAGCTTCCAAATTAGATGCATGTTCTAACTCTGAGTCAAAACTCAACAAGGGGAACGAAAAATGGAAGTAGATTATTTATGTGGAGCCCAGTGCCACTATTGCCACCACCAAGCTCCAAAATATTGAGCCCGAAGATCCAAAGGAGGGGGAGCAACTCTTTAACTCACAAATGTGGGTGAAGGGTTCTCCATTTCATTTCACTGTTGACAGAAGAAGCTAAAAGAACCTCATTTCAGTAGATATTGTGAAGTGGTTGGGCCTATCGACCACACCACACCTATAGTCATACACCATCGGGTGGCTTCACCAAGGATGAGATCTCCACATCAGCCAGCAGTGTCGCCTTCCCTACAGCATCAAGCCCTTCACAGATGAAGTATTTTTTGATGTTGTTCCTCTTAAATCTTGTGATGTATTAGTAGGAAAAAATTACTTTTGGAAGCGTCATGTTATGTATGAGCCTAGGCCTCACACTGTTATTATTTATTTGGGAAATAAGTTATACATGATACTGGAGGTAGCACCACCTATCGCCATCTATTTGATCTCTGTGAATCAATACAGTGAGATAATTTCCTAAATTGGGAAGTTTTTATTTCTTATGATTTTCCCTCAAAGAAATAAGAATGCTGTGGTGACATCCTCGGCCTTTAGACAAGGCTCCTCTGCACAAAAATAACATATGGACAAGGTCGTGGAGGAGTACAAGGATATATTCACCTCACCCACAGGGGTACCCCTACACTGTTAGGTCAAGCAATCCATCAATCTGACCCCCGGCGCGGTATTACCCAATGGACAAATCTATCGATGCTCTGTTGTGGAGAACAATGAAAAAAAGAGCCAGATTCAGGAGCCGTTGTAGAAAGGGCACATCATGCCAAGTTCATCACCCCGTGGGAGCCAATCATATTGGTATAGAAGAAGGAGGGGCCTTGGAGACTCTGTATTGACTGTCAGGTGTTGAATAAGATCATTGCCTAGAATAGGTATCCAATTCCATGGATTGATGACCTTTGCGACCAAATTAACGGGGCCAAATATGTCAGCAAGATTGACTTGAAGTCTAGTTATCACCAAGTACCAATTGAACACTCCGATGTGTGCAAGACTGCCTTCAAATATAAGGAGGGCCTTTCCGAATGACTAGTCATGCCTTCTGGGTTGACAAATGCCCCCAAAACCTTCATGAGGCTGATGGACAACATCTTGCATCCCTTCACCAACTCATTCATGGTAGTGTATTGGGAAGACATCATGATCTTCATTTGGATTTGGGAAGAGCACCTCCACCATATTCGACAGGTCCTCCAAACCCTGCGACAACACAACTTGTGTGCCAATATGGAGAAATTCACTTCTGATATGAACCAATTCAATATTTGGGGTACATCATTGATGAGTGGGGTTTGAATATGGACCTCGCCAAGATACAAGTTATTTAGGATTGGCCATCCCCAACCACTCTAAGAAGCTCTACAGTTTTTTGGGTCTTGCCAATTTTTGTTATAGGTTCATGTTAGGGTTCTCTCATATCACTTGGCCTTTTAGTCAAGTCACCAAGGGAGGAGCGAAAGAAAAATAATTTTTCTTTGAATCCCAATAGAAGGCATTTGTCAAGTTGAGGAATCATCTCTTTTTTGCACCAGTGCTCACATTACCAGACCTATAATTTGAGATTGATGCAGATGCCTCTGAATATGCTATTGGTGCAGTTATTACTCAACAGGGGCACCTAGTGGCATATCATAGTGAGACACTTTCAGAAAGAGTATGAAAGTATACCGCCTATGACAAAGAGATGTATTCCATTGTGCAGGCCTTTCGACAATGGAAGGAAATTGTCATTCACACACAACATTGGCCCCTGTAGTTCATATAGACACAAAGGAAGTTGCAAAATGATCACCATAAGAAATGGTCCACATACCTGCAAAAATTCCATTTGAACATTAATTACAAGAAGGGAAGCACTAATAATGTTGCAGATTGCCTCAGGCGACCACTGGTCATGGCGCTGACCACTATGCTCAACTTTTGTGGATACGATAATTCGGAGTGGCCGCATCTTTCTAAGAGCAATCCAAAATTTTGCAACACATACCAGATGCTCCTAGAAGGAAAGAAAGTTCTTTATTTTCACCTCCAAGGTGCACTGTTATGCCACCTAAGACACCTCTATTTTCCTTCAAGCAAGTGTGCCAAGATGATTTGGGAAGCACACTACAGTTGAGTTGCTAGACGTTTCAGAGTAGAGAAAACAATGGAAGTGCTGAAAAATCATTTTTATTGGCCAAACCTTTGAGATGATGTTGGGAAGTACATCAAATCTTGCACTGACTATAGCATTGCCAAACTGAACATCAAGAAGCAAGGCACACATACTCCTCTGCCTACTCCTAGTCGACCTTGGGAATCCATCTCCATGGATTACATGTCGGACCTTCCTTCTACTAAGCATGGCAAGGACTACGATTTCATGGTCGTTAATAGATTCTCTAAGATGGCCATTCTAGAGGTTTGCAAGAAAAGTATCACAACAGAAGCCACTACTAAGATCTTATTTGAACAAGTCTAGGTACACTTTGGGTTCCCACAGTCCATTATCTCAGATTGGGACAACAGGTTCCTAAGTACATTTTGGTAAATCCTCTGGTCAATCCTAGATACCAAGCTCACTAAGTCCACGATCTTCCACCCCCAAACTGATGGCATTACAGAGGTCATCAATAGGATGATTGTGCACATTCTACGCATGTACAACTCAAAGAATCCACGTAAATGGGATGAAATCCTCCCCTGTGTCCAACATATTTACAATAGATATCTCCATAGCTCAACTAGCCATAGCCCCTTTCAGGTGGGATTGAGATTCCAGCCACTACGTCCCATTTATGTGGTCATACCATTTACAGCTACTCAGATCGATTTCACTCATGTCCATGTTGAAGTTGATAGGGTTAACAAATTAATTGAGCACATTCAACAAATTTGCCAACAAGTCCATGAAATATTGGACATAGCCAATGCTAAGTACAAGAAGTGTCATGATCAACATCGGGTGCCACACAAGTTTCAGGTTAGCAACAAAGTTTGGTTACATTTGCAGAAGACACATCTCGCTAGGGCCCACTATAGGCTTCACCCGCTTCTAATGTTGAGCTTTGAGCTTAACATTATCCCATTCCTTGGTCTGTGCCCAGTGTTCAATGTGGACTGCCTTCGGCCATACATTCCACCGTCACTGGACACATCCAGCATTGTAGAACAACTCACACCAACAGAGCTATACCCAGATTGCATGGAATAAGCCACAACTAATTGGATCATGGACACATAGATCAAAAAAATTTAGCGACAGAAGATCCAATTATATCGGGTTGTCAAAGCTAGCCAACTCCTGCACCAAGGCAAGTGACTCACTAGGGACCAAGTTCAACAGAAGTTTCCCCATTTCATGGAGGCACTCAACGCAATGGGGACCATTGCTTCCTAAGGGGGGAGGAATGATCCAGGTGGATATTGGTGGCCACCGACCTATTCCAATTGGACCCCCATAGTTTTTTATTTTCAGTTTCCTCAATTGTATCACAACTGAGTATTTTTGGCAGTTTTTCAGGTCCTAAACTTCTCGAGGCATTTTGAGGGAATATAAGACGTTTTTAGGGAAAACAGAGAGACCAAAAAAGTGCAAAATTGGTTTACCAATTTATTATTGCCATCGTCTTTGAGATATTGAAAATGAGGTATTATGATAGCCAAATGGAGATCGTATGCCCAAGTTACGACCCTGGGAAGTTGACATTCCAACTTACCCCAATAGTGCCCACACACTTTTGGATGTTTATGGTTTCTCATTGTTTCTCGATGATAAAAAGGACAAAAAGCCTCATTGTAACACACTTCAGAGGCATGTAGCCACCAAATCTCTTCTTAGAGATAATCTACCATTGCCAGAGCTAGTTTATTTCCATTTTGTATGTAAGCATATTTCAGTGCTTTGATATTAATGAAATGAAGTTTATTTCTACTGTATCTCGGTGTTTATGTTTGTATCTGTATTTTGTTCCATTCTTGTATAAGTCCAAATAAACTGTTGAATGAAGGTCCCTAAAGGGCCAAGGTGCACTAGGCCTTAAAAGCATTGAAATGAAACATTCAGACTTAGACATGTAGGGATTTGGGAGCTTCATGTTTAGGTCTTTGTGTAGGGATGATGATAAGGTGTTCATGGATGTTGATTGATCTAGTTTGCAGGCCTATTGCAGATGTGAAAAAATGACCTATAACATGCATGATTTAGAATTAATATATTTAATATTGTAAAGTGTAATTTTTTCCTCACTTTAAATACATATAAGTTAAAATAAAATAAAAAGTAGTATTAATTCTTTCTAAATATTATATTTTCACTAGGAAAGGACACTATCAAAAATGTCATTGTCATAGTTTACTAAACTCATTTCTTTAACTAAGAGGGGACAAAAAGTTTCGACAACATTAGGGTTCAAATTTTTCATTCCCCTTTGCAAAAGAAAGAAAAACAATAGGACAAATACCCAAAATATGGATATTAATGATTGGAACTTTTTGTTGAATTTTATATGCCCACAACCATTTTGCACAATACCTTTAACTTTCACTCTAGAAGTCTTATGCTTTTAAATGTAAATGTGACGACTTACCTATCTATTGGACTTTTCATCCTTTAATTTGCAACTTTTGGATATGTGGTAGGCTATTATTGGATGAAAAATCAGTTGGAGACTATTTCTCAAGCATTTTGAGGCTCATGGAAATATAAATCACACTAACATCATCTACCATGTCACTGGTCCTATCAATTTCCATGTTAAGTGCTAGGTTGATTGCGTGTATTCACTTATCTATTTTGTCATCGACCCTATCAACAGCTAGCTTAACCACCTGTCACATTGTCTGATTCATTACATGTTCAGTCTTCCAACAATGTATCACTTTTTAACATTAGCTTATTCGTCAACAAAGTGGTTTCCTTAGGGGTTCCTTGGTGGTTTTAATATCACTAGGGGTGAGGGGGTAGGGGTTGAGCATAGACAAACCTAAGACTCTACCGCCATGTCACAAAATTGGATTTCCATTTCGAACCACCCCTACCCCAACTTTGTTAACTGTCAAGCATATCAAGTGGTGGGATAAATATGAACTACATATCTACATGCCCTCTATCAGATATGTAAACTACTTATCTGAAGCTTTATTTAATGTAAAGTATATATATTTATATAAGTTTAACCATTTTTTCTATAATTTTTAACATGTATCCAAGAAATTAAGGGGTAAATACTTAATTTTCAAAATTTTATATACTTTACTCATCGCAATATTCTTACAAATCCTCTACTACAACATGTTCCAAATAAAAAGACTACTAAATGATTTCAAGGAGGTTGGGAAGAAGTGGAAAGGAAAGGACAATAAGGCAATATTTGTTGCACATCCATGAAGGGATACAAACAAGCATTGCAACCATTTGTGATATTGATGGTCACACATAAGATTGGTGTTTGAAGATACATCTAGATATGAGTTGAAATGATTATAAGAAGGATTCTAAGAAGGAGGACATGCTAGACATAGATTCAAGCAACTAGGTAGAAAGCAACTTGTCTATAGATAAAAAAAATATTAGGTTTATGATCATAAAGAGGTGAACCAGGGTAAACTTCACCACAAGGTAGAGGAGGAGATGACTAAACTCTTCTGTAGTAATACAAAAGTTGAGAAGATAAATATGGATGCTATATCTAATTCTAGTCCACAAGCTATCCTCATAGCATAATATTTGGCCAACAAAATTTTATGGGAAGTTCATGGTCATCCTAACCCATATCCTTTGGGATGAGTGAATAAGGATGTTGAGCTCAAGGTCATTAAATAGTGTAAGTTCAAACTTTTTGTAGGCGTAAACTATATTGATAAAGTGGAGGTAGATGTGACACCATTTGATGTGTGTGTGTGGTGTAGTGTTTGGGAGCCCCTAAATGTATATATGGGATGCAATATTCACTAGGAGAGAATACTTATACCTCTTGACCAAGGATGGAAATTCTTTCGTTATCAATTCACTAAAGGTAAATCCATACTTACCAAACTAAGAAATTGATCAGTTCTAGTAGGATGTTTGGATTACTTTTGTTAAGAGAGAATTGACTAGCTGATGAATTGGTAAAACTAAAGGCATCTCTGAAGTGATGTGCTAAAGAACAAAATTATCAATTGGAGGAGTTATTATAATCATATTGATTGTTTTTTTTTATCCTAAATGGTTACCTCCTAAGAGGGAAGTGGATCATGTGTTATAGTTGTTTCCTGACTTCCCATTGCCAAATATTGGGTTGTACACATGGTTTGTCCTGGAAGTATATGAAGTGTAGGAGTATATATAATAGAAGTTGGAGTAGTGAGTAATTCAAAAAATCACCTTACCTTGTGGATCATATATTACCATGATACCGAAGAAGGATGGGACTTAGTGCACATGTATCGATTATAGATATTTGAGAAAAATTACCCTCGTGAATTGGTATCCTCTACTGATGATTGATTATTTATTTGATGAGTTACAACATGCCATCTACTTCACCAAATTTAATTTCAAAGTGAGAAATCACTAGGTATGATTCAAATAAGAAGAGACTTGGGAGATCACCTTGAAGACAAGGAAATGTCTATATGAATGGATAGTAATTCCTTTTCGTTTATGTAATAGACTATCTACATTCATTTGTTTTATGAATGAGATATTGTGAACCTTTTTAGATTCATTTGTCTCAATGTACTTAGATGAAACATTGGCTTGTAAATATAGATGGGAATAACATATCTCACATCTTGTGTAGGTGGTGGAGAATTTTGAAAAAACATGAATTGCTAACTAACCTTAACAAATGTGAGTTTTTCAACCATGATTAGTATATTTGAGGCATGTTATTAGTGGAGGATAGCTCAAAATAAATCTAGTGAAGATGGAGGGCATCATCAAGTGGATGGTTTTTTTGCAACAATGTCATTTAGTCATCAAATAGATAAATGGAAATGATTGGAAAATGTTCTTTCAAGGAAACCCACATGAAATATCATAGCTTTTCAAATCTTATGCACATGGAATGTTTTACCCATGATGCAAACAATAAAGAATACACAGGAGATGTGGACATTAAAGAGTTATGTAACTTTACCCCTTATCCAGTACCCAAAGTAGGAGGTGGTCACTATGCATACCCAATCTCCAAGGTGTTGTTATGAAAATGGGGTATAAAATTTTTGAACTTTTCCAAACTTCTCTAAACTCATAATAACCATCACCATTGTGGTTGTCTCTTCGAAACAAGTCCAGTGATATGAAATTTTTCCTCAATCTAATATTCAGATTGAGAGATATCCCCTCTTAGAGATAGGCCTTATTATGCCCTTCCATGCCATATAACTGATAAAAGGCATCGTTCTATTGACTCATATGAAATTTAGTTTCTTTTACCTGCCAGGCTTACGCCACATCACTGTAATCGTTATACCCTAGTTCTTTTACCTCATGCACCTCCTGAGACTTCGAGGGTGAGACCTTCGAGCCTACGTGGTTGGTGGATCTCACATGCACACACTCCTAACTTTTGGTCGACTACACACTCTACACACTTCCTCCTGACAATCCCTTAGCTACAAGATTTCATTCTTCCAGGTCTGACCATTCAGGATGACGCAATGGGTAGGACCTCTTTGTAGCCAATGACATAGTTGACAGGCCCTGTTCATCCCATTGGCCCCTTTTTTTTATGTTTCACCTCATCAATTCCTTAATGTGCTCCTTCGTACCCCTCAAGGCCTCATAGTGGCGCTTTCATGCGAGATGGTGTCACATAACCTCCTCCTGTAGGTCCGTTACTCCACCAACAACTGACACTGTAGCCCCCACCACATCGCCCTCACTCATTTATCCCAACATTCCTCTTCTTGCTTCAGCTAGAACTTGCGAGTTGATCTAGCCATGGTTCCTACCTTCACTAATGGAGATGAAATCAAGCTTACATTCCTTGCCACCATATTCGACTTATATCATCTTGTAGGGGCCATCTTGGAGCATTTTCTTCCTCCACCCAGAAACCCTCTGGGATGAGACTTTTAAGGTGGCATCAATTGATGTCAACACGCACTTATGTCTTGACACTTCCCTTGGTGCATTCCTTCTTCCCTCTAAGCTAGAGCTTCAAAGCCTACGTGGTTTGTGGTCTCCACTTCTAACCAATAGCAGGATCATCGATCTTGCATGTTAGTCATCTCATCTCAGCTGATGTCATCTTGGTCGATTCCATCGATGTGCAAAACAAAACCTTTGGGTTCTAACTTCCAATTTTTTACCTCTGGGCCATGTTGCTATGACTTCGTTCAATCATGGTAGAAGGAAATCATGTTGCTCTAATGGGGTGCCTCCACGACTGGGGTTTCGCCTAGCTAGTGGATAAGGTTTTCCAAATTCACCTTATAAGTTCAGGGATTGACCTTTCTTGCACCACATCAAATATTACACTCAATCCCTTCCATATCTCAATGGCCTGGCCAGGGAAACCTTATCAAGCTTTGTGTGCTGAACCTAATTTGATTTTTGATGAGTATTGTGAGAGTTTTCTTCAACTCCTCATTGATCGCTCTTCATTGGTTATTCTGACCAGGGTTCTACCATAGGGGTTCAAGAGACATCGAGAAGGGCATCTTTGCTCGGTGACGATGTTGGAAAAAGTGGTTTGATAATGCACCCCATGGTGCTACCCTTCCTAAGATTTGATGAAGACCTCTTCAACAAGTTCCAAACCCTCTGACATTCCCCATATCAGAATATGGAATTTCGCTACGTGCAAGAATAGGTGCTCCGGCAACCACACTCTATCGTGGACCTATAGTGAACTCCCAAAGGGATCCACCTCTCCTGCCACACACTGGGAGCTCCAGACTCCAAGGTAGGCCTACAAGTAGTTCCATGGCACTATGCATGGACTAACTAGGCCTAACCAGCTATACCTTGAGGCTAGTGGAAGACATCCAAACTTCTTAAGATGCAAGGCTGAATAAGCCTTCGCGTAAGGCTGTCAGGCTATCCTTACACTAAAAATGAAGAATAAATCTCTCAGCGTTAACACAACGCCTCTTGTACAAATTCACATTTGTGTAGCTTAACAAATAAATACTTGTGCATATGCTCATACCCTTCTAATTAAGATGTCTCTCATATAATGTTTTCATATTAATAGAAAGAGATTTTAAGCCCAATGTTTACAAGTTTTTAAATTCTAGATTCTACTAGATCTACTACCTGTCACATTTCTTATTGTTTTTGTATTATTTTTCATAAGCACTGTCAACAATGTAAGTGAAAATTCCATACAAATTTCTGTTCAACCCATGGCTTTAACATGGTCCTTGTTATCATGTAAAAACAAGACACATTCTAATACTTATTATAATTGTAATCCACAAGAATATTCATTTAACATAGCACATTATTTTCAATCTAGAAGAACACCCTTTCTTAACTTATTTAACAACAGCATTCATCTTAGGGATGAAATATATTTGTATATGTATGCACACATGATTTTCCATCACAAATTAAAATTTTGTTTCCACACAGATATTAAATCCCATAGTCATTAATTAATAACTCTTTTCTAGTCCTAGACTCAAGGCCATTTCAGCCAGAATTGTTTCATAATTTCATTACCATATAAACAGGCAAAATAAATACTTTTCTTGGAATTTACAAGGAAACTAATTCTAGGACAAAGACTCTCCACCCAATATTAGACAGTTTCAACCAAATTCACTTGTGGTTGTTACCCATGAGTCAGATTCTAGAGACTAAGGGCGTTTCCTTGGAGGACTGTAAAACTAATATATGAACTGATATAGGGACTTGTGAGGACCTCTTCCTCAATCCCACCACCTGCCTTCTGTAGTAATGTTGCACAGGTAATCCAGAGGTTCGCTACCTCCACCCTCAAGGGTCATGCCGGTGATTCACTTCCTTTCTAGGAAGTCCAAAATCCATTGTGATTGCAAACTCAAAGACTGATCTCCTTCCAAGTTGTCCAGGGCTCCACGGACTACTATCTCAACCCATAGCTTCCAGAAACCCAAGATGTTACAAGGCTCCAAATATTCCAATATCAACCCACATCCTCCAGGTATCCAAGCTGTTACAAGTTCCAGAGACTAGTATCCCAACCCATAGCCTCTAGGGAACGAAAGACCAATCCCTTCACTTCTCTTCTATTCTCCTATTTTGCGAGTGGTTTCTATGCTTGCTACTATTGCATGAACGAATGAGAGTCTTGTCCCCTCTAGTCCATGCCCTATTTTCTATGTTGTTCTTTTCCTTGTCCTTCGGGGGTCTTCTATCCTCGTCCTTACTACCTTTCCTATTCTCTTCCTCAAATTTTCCTATCCTCCTTTCCTTGTGAAGGTTTTCAAGTGTATGGGCTTATGTACCTTATTTTGTAGCTCATTCAAATTAAGAACCCATTCGTTAAATTCATGCACCAGCCAACCTTGAATGGATGTCCAACAATTCATATTTTCAACACAAGAAAATTTCACTTCCTAGGCAAGCAATTACCCTCCTCAGCTATGGAATTTGTGTCCCTTTGACTCAACCCCCTTTTTAAATTTTTATATTTGTAAAAATATTTACAATGTGTTTTATGAGAGAACCATGGGTGGGGCTATCACAAGTTGTGTTAGTAGCTCTATGACAAAATTCATGTCAAAGAAGGTTACAATAACATTGATTATATTCTCTATAATGGATTGCTCTACATGTTAGATAATCTTTGTGTTCCTAAAGGTGAAAGGTTGCAACTTATCATATCTAGCCATTTGATGAGAGTGACGATTTGGTCACCCATTCTATTGAAGAAGATGATAAGGAAGGAAGATAAAGAGGCAACATGTATGCATCCATTGACGAAAGGAATTGAGCCAAAGCAATGGTTCACTATACCTACTAGCAATTTCTTCTAATAATGTTGGTGCTTAAGCTTCAATCACAAGAGATGTAGCCTATGGTTGTAGAAGTTTAAGGATGTAGAGCCACCAAGGAACCCCTAGGGAAACCATTTTGTTGACGAATAAGCTAATGTCAGAAAGAACTACATTATTGGATGGTCTAACATGTAATGAATCAAAAAATGTGATAGGTGGTTAAGCTAGCAGCTAATAGGGCCAATGGAAGAATATATAAGTGACTACACTAATCAACCTAGCACTAGACATGGAAACTAACATGATTGTTGACATGGAAAATGATGTTAGTGTGTTGTATCTTGACATGAGCTTCAAATTTCTCAAGAAATAGTCTCCAACTATTTTTCCATCCAATCATAGCCTACCACATATCCAAAAGTTACAAATTAAAGATGAGAGGTCCAAGAGACTGGTAAGACATAAAATTTATATTTAAAAAAGACATAAAGTACTAGAGTGAAATCTAAAGGTATTGTACGAAATGGTTGTCAACATATAAAATTTAATAGAGAATTCTAATCATCAATAACCATCTTCTGGGTGTTTATCCGATTGTTTTCCTTTCTTTTGCAAGGGGGATATGAAAAATTTGAACCCTAAGGTTGTCAAAATGTTGTGTCCCCTCATAGATGAAGAAATGAGTTTAGTAAACTATACGAATGACATTTTTGACAATGTCCTTTTCTAGTAAAAATATAATTTTTACAAAAATATAATACTACTTTTTTATTTTATCTTAATTTAAATGTATTTTAAATAATTGAAATAATACCATATTAAATATATTGATTTTAAACATTTCAAACATAGTTTTTTTTTTTTTTTTTTTTTTTAATATGGAGTATTAAAAAAATAGTTAATGAATTCTAAAAACCAAGTATTGAAATACATAGTTAACAATTTTTTCAAAGATGGAGAATTAAAAAAATAAATCATGAAAAAAAAAAGAGTAAATCATGAAAAAAAAGGGTTAATAATAGAAATACTAGACAATGGAAATCAAATTTTATATAAAATAGGTAGGAGTGGTCGATTGATCTTTTCATTTATTTCTTATGCACAAAAACAAAACCGTGATTGAAGGGAGTAACGCGACATCGAGAGATCAATATTTCCTTCCAACCAAATTTGGAAGGTAAATTCATCAACCACTAAATCACATGGCACAATATATGTATGGAAGTTTTTTTTTTCGAGCATTCGTGTTTTACAATTTCCGCAGACAGAGAGATCGAGATTTCCTTACAACAACATTTTAAAGGGTAAATTCATCAACCACCATCTGTATGCAAATATTTCTTTCCAACATTCGTGTTTTACAAGCTACTCATTAAATCAAAGCTAGAGCCCTAATTTTATTGTTTTGAATTATAATCATAGGCACTTGAACACAATGCATTGTAGATCATCATTCCTCATAGGGTTTAAAATTGTAATTTGAAAAATATTAGAATAATTAATTTGTGTCTAGTGCCTTTGATCATTCTCTCCCTTTTGCCGATCTACTATGATACAAAATATAATTTCCAAGGACATTAATATATCAAATTAGTTCCAAGCAATAACAAAATGTATCTTTAGAAAATAAAAAAGATAGTAAGTGCACTTTTGAGCATGTATTTTTTAGAAAATCCACGAAATTCTAATCTGCTACTATGAGTAATTTGAAATATTTTTTCTTCTCAAATAAACACAAAATTTCTCTACTAAATGCAGCAGAATAAGAACAAAAATAAAAGCACGATCACATAATTCAACAATACAAAATTGTCTAGGGAACCTAACTGGGAAAACCCTATGGGTTTTATTGAGAATTATTATTGAAGAAGAATGAGTAATGTTTTACAATATAATAAAGTTTCATTAGAGAACAATCATGTTCTCTCTGCTTACACTACTTGATCCCTGCCTTGTAACTCAAGGAATCCGTCCTTCTTCAAACTCCCACAAACCTCTCCTAGGCTTGTTCTCATTCTCTCACAAGCTCCACGCAAAAAAATGTGCTTCGTTTTTCTTGGTCTCACCAACTCGTGCTCACTAAAACAATGATCAACAATGTGCCTTCGCTCCTTTTAAATCAATTCGAATGGATTAAGATTAGCAAGTTCTATATTAGGCAAGTCGAATTGGTGGTTCACAAGTTAACAAAGACTCAGTGCTAACATTAACTTATATTTCCTAAAATTTATGAGGCCAATTCAAACTCTTCATCCTTTTCACAATATAACTCACACTAGAGGACAAATAAATCCACCTTCTATCTTAACACATTGGTTAATTGCTTCGTAACTCATCCTATACTCCTATTTTTTAGGAGCTCGAGCATGCCAAAGATTAAACACGCTCTGTTTCCTTTAACTATGGCACAAATAAAGGAACACTTCTAACTGCTATTTTAAATGCTCCCTCTTAATGAGGGAGGTGTTCCCGGAAGAACCTCATCCACCTGGATATCTCTTCAACATTACCATGTTCTATGCTGTTATAACTACTCCCTCTAAACTAGAAGGCTTCCCTGCTTTCTTCTGCGGAACTTTCTTTGAAGAACTATTCTTTACCACCATAATCTACTAGTCCACCACTTTAGTGATAAGTGCCATGTACCCATGTGTCTGCTTCTTGACGCTAGGAGACCCAACTCTCTTTTGATCTCCCTTAACCAAATCCTCTACCCATTTGGCTTGAACTCTCCCTATACTGGATGTCACCAACTAGTGGTTTCCTCTACTATGCTTGGGCTATGGTCCTCCTACTCCTCATCATCATCATCTTTCTCTCACTAACCCACCACTTCTCTACACTGTGCACTTTCTTCCTTGCTACTCAAGACTGCACCTATCTATACCTGCAACTTGTAAAGATTCTTCACCTCACACCTATCTTCTTCTTACATCCAGAAGCTAAGTGTTGGAGGTATGTCTTATCTCTACTGAAGATGATATCATATCCTTTGTCCTCAAGGGTGGCTACCGAAACAAGATTTTGCCTCAATCCTGGAATATAGAGAACACCTCTGAGATGAAGAGGATTACATGTCTCCCTATGAAAGTTGATAATATCAACTATTCTAGGTGCATATTGACCATCATCTCCTAGCATAATCTGAAATTACATGTCCTTCTCCTTCAGGTGGGTGAAACTCTTCTTGTTCCCAGTCATGTGAAAGGAAGCTCCTAAATTGATATACCATATACCACTATCTACTGAGCTTGCCATGCAAGCAATCAATGAGAAATATTTCTCGAACTAAGAAGAAAATGCATCTGCCTCTGCTAATGCAACAACATGATCCTTACTGGACTCCTTCCAATTAGGACACTTAGAATCATAGTGTCCAAACTCATGGAAATGCAAGCACGTGATCTTACTTGGATCCTTCTTCTTACCCTTCTCACTAGACTCGGCCTCTCCTTGGTCATTCTCATCCTTAGCATTGCTACTATTTCCTTTCAAGGAACAATTCTCCTCACCCTCTCTCATAATTGATCTACCTTCTATGGTTCCTCTTAGGATCCCTTCTTGTGTGCAGTCAGTCAAACAAATATCTCTAAATGTTCCTTTTTATATTGCATGTCCCTCTGCATCTTATAGAGTTTTCCTCATCTAAGCAAGTCTCTTATGAGTTTCTAGAATAATAACATGTTGCACAAGTTCACTAGGTCCTTCAACATCTTCTTGAATTGATGCCGGATCTTGAACATTGTCATGTTTAAATATTTCTTCAAAGATGTGCATATATTCTTCATCAGAATCCACTGGAATATCTTTGGATCCTCTGTAATCTATATTCTCATCAAATATGACATCCTTTCTTACTTGAATATGACGATCCTCTTTAATTTAGATTCTATACACCTTTGATGAAGCACTATAACCAATAAAGATGCCTTTTGTACTGGTAGGACTCAAATTCTTCCTCGTATCTTTTGGAAAATGTATGTATACTGGACATCCAAATATTTGAAGATGATCCACACTAGGATTCCTTCTTGTAAATGCTTCTTCTAGAGTCATATTGTTGAGAATCTTATGAGGACATCAATTTTGAAAGTAGAGAGTTATTACCGATGCTTCTCCCCATAATAATTGAGGGAGATCTTGATCATTTAGCATGGCTCTTACACATTCTTCAATATTATTTTTTTCTTCCTTTAAGCCACACCATTATGTTCAGGATTATAATGAACAATTAGCTCCCTCTTAATACCTATTTCCTTGCAAAATTCCATAGGCACTTTGGAGGTATATTCTCCACCATTATCATACCTTAGAGTCTTGATCTTCCTTTTTTTTCGATTCTCTAATCCATTCTTCAATTCTTGAAACTTTTCAACTGCTTCATATTTGTTCTTGAGGAGGTATAACCATGTCTTTCTAGAGTAATCGTCAATGAATGTCACATAATATTGGTGACCTCCAAGATATTTTACTACCATAGGTCCACACACATCAGCGTGTATGAGATCTAATATTTCCTTTGATCTGGTATCACTTCTTTCAAAGGGTTTCTTCAAATTCATACCTAGATAACACCCTTTACATATTCCTTCATGATCTTCCTTTAATTTAGGGTTTCTAGTGACCATTTGATTTAGAGATGGAAATACCTTGTAGTGAAGGTGTCTATACATTCTATGCCATAGCACAAAAGGGCTAACATCTATGTGTATTAGGCTTGAGGGAGAGGTGTAAGAAGTCGATATAAATTCCCCTCACAAATCCCAATTATCTTAGCATGTTCAATACTAGAACCCTTTCCCAAAACCAAAACTTTGCCATCAACAAAAGAAATCCTATCACCTTTATCTTCTAGACAAGAAATAGAAAGTAATTTTTTTTACAAACCTGGAACATGTAGTATGTTGTTAAGATGAATGCTTCCACGAGTCTCTAGCTCCAACAAAGTATACTTAATTCTCGTCACTTGATAGCTTTTCTTGTCTCCAATTTCAACTAAATGAGAGCAGATTCCTATTATAGGCCATTTTTTCGCATCTAGTCAATAGGACTACAAACCGGATCAATCCGCATACATGAACACCTTGTCATCATCCCTACACAAATCCCTAAGAATGACTCTTCCAAATTCTTTATTTTCTAGGTTTGTCTGCTTCATTTCAATTCTTTTAAGGCCCACCACAGCCTACCCCTTTAGGGACCTACGTCTAATAGCAGGTTGCTTCCTTCTACACCAACACTAATCAACAATAGGTTGTCCCTTGCTGGGGGTGCACTCATTCAAGAAATTTGGGAAAATTAAATAGAATCCTTAAGCTTTCAGGAATTGTTTCAACCATTTACATTGGATAAGAAGTTCAAATCCTATATGATCCTACCTTGGAGACTTCACCTCTTATCCCTTGAGCTCATCCTCCCATATCAAGTGGATCTCAAACCTAGATTGGTAAGTAGATAAGAAATTCTAAACTAACATCCCTCTCCTATAAATTTATATCCATCTACAACATTAGGGTTGGCTTTTGGAGACTGATCATGCCCTCATGTTGCTGCCTCGAATATAAGAGAGTCATTGTGTTCATGCATTAGGGTAAAATTGAGGTGCGTTTTGTGACAAGGAATGTCAAGTCAACTTGGATAGATCTCTAGAATATCATCTACTATCCTTGGTTGTAAACTCTCTCCTATTCATATTAATACAAAGAGTATATTGTTTTCCTATATGTGTTATGTTATATTTACATTCATATATTTCAATGATTTTCTTATCCATTGAATATAATAATTGGATAATACTACATATATGTCGTAGATATTTGGCTTGTGTTGATTGTATGTGTAGGTTCTAATTATAGAAATCAAAGCTATGATTGGAGATTACAAGCTGAGAGGAGAGAAAATCTTGCGGCAAATTCCAAGTAAGCCTCTTTCCATTCTTCAATTTATCTAAGGGAAACTTTACATTCTTTTCCTTGTATTGTTGAAGACCAGTCCACTTGGTCTAGGGAAGATACTTCTGTCCGCAATCATAGATTCCTCAAAAGAATTCCTTTTGACAAAGTCTGGAGTTTATTGCATTCACTTGTGATATGTCTGGAAGCACCACTGTTAATAACCCATGCATTATCATCCTTGAATGTGCCAAAGAGCGGAGAAGAAACTCCCATCCATCACTTCCTTTGCTAGCTTGGATATGTTCTTCAATATATATCCCTTGATAGTTACAACAAGGCTCCCAAGAAACTTGAAACCCTTCTTCATAAACCTTGCCATTGAGAAGAAAGTGCCAACTAAGATGTGATCTTCAATCTCCTTCTCACCTTAGCTTTGATACCATGTTGGAAAATTAAGGTTCTTATAGATTATAATTGAATTTCCTTGATAATTACTTGTGATGTTTGTTGGTGTTTTATCCTTTTATTGTTCTTTGTTCATCAAAAAATTACCAAAAAAATGAAGATCACAAAGAGAAAAATTTACACAAGATATAGGTTCCAATCCAGGACAAACGCCATCCAAGGGGAAAACCCAGAAATAATACTTCTCTTATTATACAATCAGTTCAAAATGAGACTTCCAAGACCCAAATACCAAGAAAAGAATTCTTCCCAAGCACCAATTTAGCCCATCAAAAAGATATCTTCCAAACGATCCAAATTCTTCCAAGGTCAACAAAAGTAAAACTCAATCCAAGAAACTTCAACTTAGAATCTTGACCCTACAACTTGAGTCTACAATTTCAGCCCCTGCAATTTACACAAAAACCCTAGACAGCTTCACACGTGTGGACATAAAAAGGTGTTTCACCAAGATATCTTCCTTCCTTTGACTTCTTCCTCTTCTTCTTGTCTTCCTCGCTCTTCTTCCTTATTTGTTATTGCAGATCAAACTTAAGTGAGTGAGTAAGTCAAGTGAGTCAAGTCCATCTTATTTATAGCCTTCTTGAGGGGTCAAATAGTCCTTTTTAGGCCAACTTCATCATAGCTAGGGTGACTTGGTCTTAGGGGAGAAATTAACTTTCTTGACTCAAAAACAATTATTTTCTTTTGTTACAATGAGTCCAAATGGGACTATAATACATGACAAAAAATTCCTTATTGACCTAGAAATCCCCATAAGCATGAAGGACATGCTTTGAACTAGACTATAGCATGAAACCATGCTTTGATAAGTAAAAAATATTTTTCTCTTTTTATATATACAAAATATACAATTCCATGTTTACAAAGGTTATTATGAAGACTGAATCTAGTTACATTCTCCAACAGGTCTCACAACAATAGTGATCAACAATGTGCCTTTGCTCCTCCTTTTAAAGCAATTTGAATGGCTTAATTTTAGCAAATTCTATATTAGGTAAGTCGAACTAATGTTTTACAAGTTAACCAAGACTCACTGCTAGTGTTATCTCACCCTTCATAAAATTTATGAGGCCAACTCAAACTCTTTGTCATATTCCCAATATAACTCACACTATAGGAAAAATAACTCGACCTTCTGTCTTAACACATTAGTTAATTTCTTCACATCTCGTCTTGGAATCTTATTTTTGAGGAGCTTGAGCAAGCCAAAGAAGAAAATCGTTATGGTTCCATTGATTAAGGCACAAATCAAGGAACCTTTCTCGCTATTATTTTCAACAATTTTCAATGACACACATTAATATTTTTGATTGCCAATGAATATAATTTGTACTCTTCCCCCCTAATCCCTCATACAAGATGGATTTTGAATAGAGACAACAAAACATATCACAAGTTTAAAGTTTTCTGTATTCTCCAACACCTTAAAAGATGTCCACTAGCCTTGCAACCACTATCCTGATTTTGTCTTTCATGAAACCATATTACAAGATTGTTGAAAAGTGTGCAACAAGAAATGCTTGTTGAGATTGCAACAAGATGATGGAGCTTAGTGAAAAGAGTCGCCTTCACTAAGTGGGCCCGCAGGCAAATTATGGCGCAAGTTCTATTTTTGATCACAGTGTGGATGATCACAGTGTGGGTGATCACAGTATGAGTGATCACAGTGTGGGTGACCACAGTGTGGGTGACCACAGTGTGAGTGATCACAGTGTGGGTGATCAAAGTCTATTTTTAGACTGGCTGTCAAAAATAGAAAAGTCAAATATTATTGTCTCATAATAATATTTGGACTATAAACTTGATCTTATTCTCTTGGAGCACTTCAGGATGAGCTACGGATGTGGTACATGTAGATCCCAGAGGGAAATACGTGGTTACCTATGGGATGACTAATATTTGCATGCAAGACTTCAGTTAGAACTCAAGTGAATTGAGTTTAGTGGACTGGAGGTGCAGTTGATGGAGTTGTGTTCAGTTTAGCCTTGTTAAACTAGTTGTATTTAGTCTAACTGATCAATAGACTAGAGATGAGTTGGGTGAATTAGTTATTAATTAATTCACAAGTTATTAACTCATAATGCAACTATAGAATACATCAGTTAACTCAATTGCATGTCAGTGCATGTTCAGTTCAGCAGGGACAGGTGTTAGAGGATCAGATTGCTATCAGTTGTGACTATAGTTGTGCATGATGATTTGCACAATCAGAGGGATTGAGTATGCCAATGAATTGGCCAATATCAAGAATTATAGCCTGTGCTCACGTCCAACAGAGTGTGAGTGATTATTTGCAGGTCAAATACGAGTTTGGTAAACCATTCTCATCAGTTCTTGAGCAGGTATTGAGCTAGAGAGGCAAGCAAGCAGTGGAATAGATTTGGAGATCAGATCTGAGCTGTATTGTGTGTAACAGGTGGAGCTGGTACTGGATTGCTTGTGATAAGCATTGTACTTTGTAATGTTACATGATTCAATCAATATAATAAACAGATAGTGTGGGGTTCTTAGCGAGATGCTTTCCCCGAGATACATACTGTGTTAATGAGTTTGATTGATGCTTCTATGTGTGCCTGTGAATGTTTCTTCTTCTGTAAATTGATGATCAACATAGAGGAGATTATGTATTATACATGTTCCGCTTATAATTGTATGATCAGGATAATCTTTGTGAATATGTGTTAAATTATTCAAACTTTCTACATGGTATTAGAGCTGCTTGATTTGTAGAAGAGATTTTTACAGGATATCAAGCGAGGATTGTTCATCGGATCTATTATTCAAAAAGTGTTTACATTTTATTTCTTCAGGCAGAGTCTGTAATCGGGCCAGGTAGCCTCTGGATTCATCCTTCTTTTGGAAGGTGAGATATCCGGTGAATGCCCATACAGTCGATATCCGGTGAATGCCCATACAGTCGATCTCTGTACAAGAAATACTTTGTTCTCACGAATTCTAGATCGGAAGCGGTTGAGTTTTGAGTTGGTGGAATTCGAATTTAATTCCAAAGCAAGTGCGAAACTCAGTAACATTCAGTGTGAGAATGGAGACAGTATGCCCCAGTATCTCACGAAGTTCACCCAATGCTGGGATGAGCTGGGAAGTGTGGGGGTGACTGTCGGATGAGGATGGTGAGTCTAGCACTCCTTGACCTTCCTAAGAGTTGGCATAGCTACCAGGACTTGGTGAATGGAAGGGAGAAACTGCCAAATTGGTAATGACTATGGTCAGATTTGATGCAGGAGGAGATTAGACGGCGCACCAGAGACAGTTCTTCATCTATGCAGGATGAGGAGAACTGTGCCTTAGCGAGTAAGATGAAGAAGGGAAAGGAGAAGGGTTCTCTTTCTGAATCCAGTTCTTCTAGTGGTGGGAAGAAGGTTGACAAATCGAAAGTGTGATGCTTTTGTTGTCATCAGGAGGGTTCACGGGTCAAGAACCTGTATGCTCTTGAGGTTCAAGATGCATGCAAAGCCTTGAGCAGCGAGGCAATTGATGGAGAATTGGTGGTTGAGAGGGAGCGTATATTACCTCTCAACATGCAGAGCCAAAAAAAGTCTCAGACAATTGTGGAGGAGCCACGATTGGTGCAGCAGCTTCAGGAGGTTGTGGAGGAGCCACAACAGGGGAAGCTAAGAGGAGATCAAGTAGAGACATCTACTCATCCAGAGACCTCCAGTAGGGGGAAACTTCGAGCCAGGTGGGTGATGAGCCCCAAAAATGGACAATTATTTGGGTTCATTCAACCTCCTAAGTTGACTTAATCCACCATTCTCATTAGTTTATTGCATGTTTTTTATTATATTTATGTTAATAGAGTGAATTTGGTTAGTCATTATGCCAACAAGTCTAATGGGTGCTTTGTGTAGCCTTTTTGGTCAATTTGGAGACAAAATTGAAGGTCTTAATGAGCACTTGGCAGCCAAATTCGTGGGAGAACAAGCTAGAGGATTTGTAGGAAGGTGTCCCCTTCATTTATGGGCCCTTACCTCGAATTCTCCACCATCAGCTCGGAGTTCAAGGGCCACCGAATCAATCAACACAAGGGCAGCCAAGCAAGTCAAGTAAGACTGCTGTTAACTACAAGTCTTGGGCAGCCAAGTCCCTAAATTTTAGGAGGACTGTTGGGTCCTCAAATTGTATAAATAAGAAGGCTTAGGGCCTCATTTTGGGTTAGCCAGTGTAGCCAGTGGATGTTAGCTAGTTAGCCAGTAGATAGTAGCTAGTAGTTAGTCATTTCATAGCCTTGTTGTAGTCATTTTGTAATTCGATTTGCATGCAATAGATTAGCTTTTCTTTCAGCTCATTCTCAAGCTCTCCTTCTGGACAGTTTTGATGTAACTCTTCATTCTTGATTAATAAAGATGAATTCAGCTTTGCACCAGCTCTAAATCTCTCTTGGGAGGCTGTAGCTCTTGGGGTTGGGCCCATCTCAAGCGCCCAATACCTCCCTTGTTTATCTTTATGTGTGTTTGCTGCGTTCTTAAAATAAAATCTGCTCTTTAGATCTTGCTTTGTTATTTTGGTTGTTTTTGTTGGTTAAAGTAGCTTTTATGTTTGGGAATCAATTGGTAGGAGTTTGTCATGCATTTAGATCTTTTGGAATGTTCTTGCTCACGTGATGTACATGGTTCTCTTTCCAAACGAGGCTGCTATTTATTCATTTCATTGACAGTTAGATTAAGTTAGCTAGGACTTAGTTTGTTTGCAAGAATTCATTGATTCGGTTGAATGTGCATTGTGCAGGGCATCTCTATCACTCACTCACATGGTCAAGCTTCATCAGAGTCATCTGATTCATCCCATATCTAGGCTTCTCGCTTCACACCCATCCTCTTGCCCACGTAACCCTACCTTCTTCTCCATTGTTGTCTCAACTACCTTAAAGCCAAATCAGCCTTCCACATATCATCTCACCACTCCATCCATCAGTTCCTGGGTCACTTCAGACCCCCATCCTACCTCCATAACCGTCCATGCATCTTCCATCAATCACCCATCCTCAAAAATCCCATTTCGAAACATCCTGTAGAAGAATTACAGAACATCCTGTAGAAACCCCTGCAGACTTCCTGTAGAAGTTCATAAACACGGTTGCATGGCATCCAGACTTTGTGAAACTCTCAGAAAGAATGTTAGGGATCCCTTAGACCCTCTCTGTACCATCCCAACCTTTCCCAAAGCATTTCATCCCTTGATCCATCCCTGCACAGTGGAAAACTAGTTAAAAGCACATGCATGATAATTCTAATAACTTAAACAAAAATACACAAAGATGTTTTCTTCAGATAGTGATAACTTAGACACATGCATTTTACCTTCTTAGAAGTAATGGAATCTCTTTCGGTAGTTTGCATGCTCTCCTTTGCATCGGTAGGACTAGCTGGTAGAATTAGGGTTTGCTAGGGTTTGTGTTTCTTTTTGGCTTTCAGTTTCTTTCCGCAAGTAGATTAGCTTCCTTTGAGTTAGCTTTCGTCCATCAATTAAAAAGCTTCTTCTAAGAGCTCATAGAAGTTGGCTTAAGCTCCTAGTGGACTTGTGCCAGCTGACCAAGTGACAGCTGCGGCAAGAGCTAGTACTTGTGCATACAGCACCGTCGCTTCCAAGTTTGTTACGAACTACCGGGTTGATAAAATTAAAGAAGGGAGTTCCAGGAGTTGTAGCATTATTGCTACAATACTGGAGCCCACCAGTGGGCTGAGGGATCGTATGCAGCCATACCTCTAGGTAGGAGGTGGGGTGATGTGGATTGATCGTCCCAAGGAGGAGGGGCAGGATCCTTGAGGTACCCAACCTCTTGGATGAGACCTTGCTACGGGAGCCCCGATGTGGAGTAGCAGGAACTGACTGATTGGGTAGAGACAGATGCGGATGGAGTGGCAGAGAGAGCGACAGTGTAGGGAATCCCAGGACAGCGCATAGCTAGCAGGCTGCAGCAATGCGAGAGGCACAAGTGTTTTGCATAGTGCTAGGTGGCACAGAGAGGTGTGCAATGGTGCGAGATGCATGGATATGTTGCAGTAGCGCAGATGTCAGAGAGGGAGAACTTGTCAGCAGCAGGTAGAGCTTCAGCATCAGAGGGTGTTTCCATCCCAACAGGGAGGTCAGTTGGGAGGTGCAGTGCGGATGCAATGCTGGGAGATAGAACCAGCAGCAGCACAGATGCAGTCAGAGATCAAAGTGACAGAGGCTAGAGCAGTCAGATATTGAAGATCACAGATATGCAGAGTCTTCAGTCGATAGAGGCAATAGCAGTCAAAGACTTTGATGAAAGAGCAAGTGGACCAGCCATATGTGTTGCATGGAGAACATTCCAGAGTTTCAGGATCGGGTTTGAGAGGAAGCCTTTCTTGTTGAGAGGGAGTGTTGAAAAGTGTGCAACAAGAAATTCTTGTTGAGATTGCAACAAGATGATGGAGCTTAGTGAAAAGAGTCGCCTTCACTAAGTGGGCCCGTAGGCAAATTATGGTGCAAGTTCTATTTTTGATCACAGTGTGGATGATCACAGTGTGGGTGATCACAGTGTGAGTGATCATAGTGTGGGTGACCATAGTGTGGGTGACCACAGTGTGAGTGATCACAGTGTGGGTGATCAAAGTCTATTTTTAGACTGGCTGTCAAAAATAGAAAAGTCAAATATTATTGTCTCATAATAATATTTGGACTATAAACTTGATCTTATTCTCTTGGAGCACTTCAAGATGAGCTACGGATGTGGTACATGTAGATCCCAGAGGGAAATACGTGGTTACCTATGGGATGACTAATATTTGCATGCAGGACTACAGTTAGAACTCAAGTGAGTTGAGTTTAGTGGACTGGAGGTGCAGTTGATGGAGTTGTGTTCAGTTTAGCCTTGTTAAACTAGTTGTATTTAGTCTAACTGATCAATAGACTAGAGATGAGTTGGGTGAATTAGTTATTAATTAATTCACAAGTTATTAACTCATAATGCAACTGTAGAATACATCAGTTAACTCAGTTTCATGTCAGTGCATGTTCAGTTCAGCAGGGACAGGTGTTAGAGGATCAGATTGCTATCAGTTGTGACTATAGTTGTGCATGATGATTTGCACAATCAGAGGGATTGAGTATGCCAATGAATTGGCCAATATCAAGAATTGTAGCCTGTGCTCACGTCCAACAGAGTGTGAGTGATTATTTGCAGGTCAAATACAAGTTTGGTAAACCATTCTCATCAGTTCTTGAGCAGGTATTGAGCTGGAGAGGCAGACAAGCAGTGGAATAGATTTGGAGATCAAATCTGAGCTGTATTGTGTGTAACAGGTGGAGCTGGTACTGGATTGCTTGTGATAAGCATTGTCCTTTGTAATGTTACATGATTCAATCAATATAATAAACAGATAGTGTGGGGTTTTTAGTGAGATGCTTTCCCCGGGATACATACTGTGTTAATGAGTTTGATTGATGCTTCTATGTGTGCCTATGAATGTTTCTGCTTCTGTAAATTGATGATCAACGTAGAGGAGATTATGTATTATACATGTTTCGCTTATAATTGTATGATCGGGATAATCTCTGTGAATATGTGTTAAATTATTCAAACTTTCTACAAAGATAATCGCTTGCTCTTGTTATGCTAGCACCCTTATTTTATGAAACTAAGATATTTTCATTTTAATATTTGCACATTCAATTTTTCTAAATTGATGGCTTAATTTTGTAAATGGAAGTTAGTATCAGGTAATGTAGGACATATGATTTCCTCGTCATCAATTTATCTTGTGTAATCTCTTAAATGTTACCAACAAATGAAATGCCATCTTGAAATAAATATTTCTCAGATAATGTTAAGAATGCATATTGTATTTATGCATAACCAAGATCCTTTGTCACATTCACATTATTAAAGAAGCTGAAATGAGGTCCTTTACCCGTTCCATTAGTTGTGTAATTGGAAACATATAATAAAACATAACATTGAGGAAGGAGTTTTATATGTTATTCAAAGGCAATTACAGTGTACAAGATAAACATCTTTAATACAAAATTTACATAAATATAAATATGAACTAGTAAAATCATAAATAATCGAATTTCTAATTCCCCCTCCTCTATCCAATTATCCACCTCAAGGATGTGAAACAAACTTTGTTGCAATCTTTCATTAAAGATGCTAATTATGAGGATTTCCTCCTAAAACTAGGAGAATAAAAAACTTTAAAATTCATATGCATGGGCATGTAGGAATTTACAAGGTAAGTTCCTCAGACAGAACACCAAAGGACAACGCTCACAACCAGATCGCAGATCAGTACACCAGTATTTTTGACGTGGTTAAAACCCTCAAAGAGGGAAACAGTCCACGACCTGAGCCAACGTGGCCACTTCAGGCAATTTATTAATAAAAGAATGAAAATTTACATAAGCTTCTCTCATAGACAGATTACCCTACAAATGACCCTCCATGCACTTTAAATAGAAATCATGGACCAATCGGGTGTCAAGCCACAGATCAAGTGTCGGTAATACCGAGGAGAGAATGAATCGTCGGATCACTACATATCGTGACCGTCAGATTGTAAGTTACAAAATGTACAAGGTAAAGAAACACACTTTACCTAACTCTATACCTAACTCTATACTAGACCAAGTTGTACTTAACTATTTCCTATGTGTCGGAATATCCTAACATCACCTCTTAAGAACAACTTGGGATAGGATTGAAGGATTTACAAATATGACACAATAGGAGAAGGAAGGAGGCACTAGAGCCTATCCCCCCTTAGTGACAACTTCCTGAACTCCAACCATAAATCAAAGTTTAGTGAACTTTGCCTCTGTGAGAGCCTTTGTAAAGATGTCTGCAATTTGATCATCTGTTGAACAATATTGCACTTCAAGAACATGGTCATGAATGAGCTTTCTGATGAAGTGTGTGTGCAGTTCAATGTGTTTGCTGCGCTGATGTTGGACTGGATCTTTGCATAGCTGAATGGCACTTTGATTATCACACCAAAGTGTAGTCGGATGCTGCTGCTGAAAGCCAAACTCTGACAGGATCTGACGAAGCCACAAGGCTTCCTTACTAGCTTCTACGGCACCACGATACTCTGCTTCTACTGATGAAAGAGAAATGGCACCTTGTTTCTTGCAAGCCCATGTAATAGGTCCTGAACCAAGAGTGAACACATAACCAGCAGTAGACTTCCGATCATCAGGGTCACCAGCCCAATCAGAATCAGTGAAACCAACCAATAGAGGAGTTGCTTCGGCACTGTAATGAATCCCAAACTGAACTGTACCTCGAACATAACGAAGTATTCTTTTAGCTGCTTTCCAATGACTTTCACGTGGGTTTTGCATAAACCGAGCAACAAGGCCAACAGTAAAGGAAAGGTTAGGACGAGTATGGGTTAGATACAAAAGTTTTCCTACAAGTTGACGGTATAAGGTAGCATCAACTTCAAGAGAAGTACAAGTGACTAAAAGTTTGACTCCAGACTGGAAGGGAGAAGGGGCTGGCTTACAGTCTTCCATGTGAAAATGGCGTAGAATATCACAGGCATACTCGGACTGAGAAAGGGAAATACCTTCCTTGGATTGCAAGACTTGAAGACCGAGAAAATAATGTAAGTGTCCTAAGTCTGTCATTTCAAACTTCCTTTTAAGGCTAGACTTCACATGGTTTATAAGGTTGGGATCACTACCAGTCAGGATAAGATCATCAACATAAAGAACAAGAATGATAAGAGACTTTCCCACTTTCTTGGTGTAGACAGTATTGTCAGAATGACACCTAGAAAAGCCAGATTCTAAAAGAAAGTTATCCATTTTGGCATACCAAGCTCGAGGAGCTTGCTTGAGACCATAAAGGGATTTCTTAAGCCGACATACAAGGCTGGAGTCTATTTGTATAAAGCCAATAGGTTGTTCCATATAGATTTCTTCATGCAAGTCCACATGCAAGAAGGCAGATTTAACATCCATCTAATGGACTTCCCATTTGAACGAGGTAGCAAGGGAAAGAACAAGGCGGATAGAGTTCATTTTGGCAATAGGGGAGAAGGTTTCAGTGTAGTCAATGCCTTCAACCTGTGAAAAACCTTTAGCAACAAGAGGAGCTTTATGTTTATCAACTTTCCCATCTGGTCCATACTTGGTTCTGTAAACCCATTTGCATCTAACAAGTTTTCATCCCTTTGGTAGAGGAACAAGATCCCATGTATCATTTGCCAATAATGAATGATATTCTTCATTCATAGATGCTTCCCAATCTGGATGGCCTGAAGCTTTTGCAAAGGTGTCAAGATCATAATTTACTGGAGCTTGAGCCAGTAAAGAAGAGGCTCTGTCAAACTGAGAACGTGTGTGTCGCTGATCTGTAGGATCACCGGCAAGATCACCTGCTGCATCTCGAGTAGCACGAACCCATTTTGGAAGCTGAGGAGCTGAAGGAGAATCCTGAGATGGTGGGGGAGGATTGTCATCCTCACTTTCATCATCTGAAGAAGAAATGTTTTCAAAAGTAGAAGAGATAGGGAGAGGTGGCACATCGGCCGGACTAGGCTCGCAGGCCGATATATTTTCAACAAATTTTACATCTCTTCTAATGATAACATTTTTGGACTTAAATGGAATAAGTCTATAGCCTTTGACATCTTCATAATATCCAACAAAAGTACATTTTTCACTCTTAGGTTCTAAAGCTTTATGCTTTTCATCTGGAATATGGGCCCACGCTTCACTTCCAAAAACACGAAAGTGACTTACATCTGGTTTGATTGAGCTCCATGCTTCTTCTGGAGTGATATTCTTTAAAGCCTTAGTAGGAGTGCAATTTATTATGTAATTTGCACAGTTAATTGCTTCTTCCCAAAAACTAAGACCAAGTCCTTTAGATTGTAGCATGCAATTAGCCATTTCCTTTAAGGTGCGATTCTTCCTTTTAGCTACACCATTTTGTTGTGGAGTATATGGAACAGTATGTTGCATTTGAATTCCATTCTCAGTGCAAAAGTTGATGAATGTATTTTTAACATATTGTTCGCCATTATCAGATCTTAGCTTAAGAATTTGATGTCCAGATTGTTTTTCAACAAAGGCCTTGAAGGCCAAAAATGTGTTAAATACTTCACTCTTGAGTTTTAAGAAGTATACCCAAGTGCATTTGGATAAGTCATCAATGAAAGTTAAGAAATACTTGTAGCCAGAGAATGAAACAACTGGAAGTGGACCACATAAATCACTATGCACAAGCTGTAAAGGGGCTGAGGCGTGCCAAGAGGCACGTTTTTCAAAACTGTCCCGATGATGTTTTCCGAGTACACATCCGGAACAAACACCATCTCTGCAAGATACCATAGGAAGACCTGTCACCATATTTTCTTTACATAGATTCTGAAGGGAGCGATAGTTTAAGTGACCAAATTGCTCATGCCAAAGTTTGCTCACTTCATCGTTATGAGCAACAAATACTGAGGGAAGATTTGATGACCCAAAGTTGTGAAACTTATACAACCTTGTAGAATCATCAGCAATGCCAGTAGCTAAAATCTGTTTAGGATCTCTTAGGTCCTTGATTAGAACATCATGAGGTGAAAATTCAATGACTTTACCTTCACCTGAACGAGTTATCTGATATACAGATAGAAGGTTGCAGGATAAGGTTGGAACGCATAATACATCATTAAATTAACCATTGTCTAGATGAACAGTTCCATTCCCTACAACACTAAGAGATCTATCATCACCAACATATATATTTTTGGTGTTATAATCATTTAAAGAAGAAAACATGGCTTTGTTTTTGGCCATGTGATAAGAAGCTCCAGAATCAATGAGCCACTCATGAGAATGAGAAGAAGAAGATACATTTAATGCATAACCAGACCGAGATGATTGACAACCACATGCAGAAAGTTCCATTCCTGAAGATGAAGTTGAAGTTGAAGATTGCTCCAAATGGATGTTATGCTTCTTCATTGCTTCTTCCAAGGCTTCCATCTTCTTAAAGCATTTGGATTCTAAGTGGCCATCTCGATTACAAAAGTTGCAATGTCTATTAGTCTTCTTCCCTTTGCTTTTATTTTTCTTATCATTTTGTTGAAATGATTTTTCATTTTGAGGCTAAAATTGCTTAGGACCCTTGTTTGGTTTAGGACCATTCTTTTTAGGATATGAATTCTTAGGATTCTTTGAATTTGGTTGTTGCTGGGTGGCTAACGCTTTCTTGGAAGAGTTTCCAAGATTAAGAAGACCAAGGTGTAAGAGTTTTTCTTGTTCTCTTATTAAAGAATCACAAAAAGAGTCAAAGGAAGGGGACTTGTAGTCTGTTCCTTGAGAAATGAAGGCTTCTCTTGTAGAATGGAAGGTGGAAACAAACACAGAATAGGCTGGTCCCAACTTAGTAAGAATGGAATAGATAAGGTTACTATCTTCTTTCTTAACCTTAACACCTTCCAAGAGATATCTAAGGGTCTTGAACTTGGACAAGAAATCTTCAATGCAAGAGAAATTATTAGGGTCCAATGTAAGAAACTCATTTTCAAGTTGATGGGCTCTAAGTTCATTTTTAATCCCAAAAACTTTATTTATTTGTTTCATTGCGTCATCAGGAGTATCAAGTTCTGCAATATGTAATCTAAGATCTGGAGAAATAGACATCCCTATCAATCCACGTGCTTGATCTTGCCTATTTTCCCATTAGCAGCCTTATCTTCATCCTTCGGTTTCTTTTCTTGGCCTGAGGCTTTTCTGTAGAGACCTTTACTTCTAAGTAAATCCTCAATGTAGGACAACCATTGGAAGTAGTTGGTGCTATCAAGGGTAACTTGGTATTGACTTTCCATTTCAACGGAAACTGAAGCTAAAGATGCTGAAACTAAGTGTTCCAATGGATAGATCTCGAAAAATTAGGCTGGTTTAAAAAAAAACGGCTCTGAAAACGGCTTCCAGATGAAGAAGTTATGGCTTTTTGAAAAAAAGTTGTTGAAGATGCCGACGAAGTGCGGGAATGTGCGGAAATGAAAAATCCGCCCTCACAAAAAGGAGATTTGAACCCAAGACCTCTACTCTCTTAAAATAGCTTTGAACCAATTGAGCTATACAAAAAATTTGAGAGAGAGAGAGAGAGAGAGAGAGAGAGAAGAGAGAGAGGGGGGGGGGGGTTGATGCTTTGGGTTGCGTGCTTTCTTTGAGAAGGCTCTTTTTCCCTACAAAACAAAAAACACAAAACCCAACATGGACATACAAAAAAACGAACCTTGTGGCTCGAAGTTAGCTTTAGCCGAAAAACTAAATATTTTAAAAAATGAACCTTGCGGCTCAAAGTTAGCTTTAGTCAGAAACTAAATATTTTCCTCAATGTTTCTGATTTTCCGAGATCACACTAAGGTGCAGGGAAAAGAGCATACGCATGAGAAAAATCCTTCCTTTCTGTTTCTGATTTGCCCAGATCGCACAGAGTCGCAGGGCAAAGAGCATACGCAGAAATGAAAGGTATAGATCCAGTAATAAAAAAAGCTAAATAAACTGAAACCGAAATAAACAGAGAGAAAATAACTGTAAACTGCAAATAAACACTCTATACCTCAAGATCTTAAAAATGACGCAGCTAGGGCTACCGGAAACCTTTTCACATGAAACGAAAGGGGTTCCTCACTAGAACAGATGCTCCCAATGCAATAGAGCAGTCCTCTCGGCCCGAAAGTAGTTAGAAACAGTAGATCTGGGAAACAACAACCGGATGCAGTTCTACCGACTTCAGATTTGGATCACCAACGGATGCGGCCCTCAAATAGCTCTGATACCATGTAGGAATTTACAGGGTAAGTTCCTCAGACAGAACACCAAAGGACACCGCTCACAACCAGATCACAGATTAATACACCAGTATTTTTGACGTGGTTAAAACCCTCAAAGAGGGAAACAGTCCACGGCCTGAGCCAACGCGGCCACTTCAGGCAATTTATTAATAAAAGAATGAAAATTTACATAAGCTTCTCCCATAGATGGATTACCCTACAAATGACCCTCCATGAGCTTTAAATAGAAATCATGGACCAATCGGGTGTCAAGCCACGGATCAAGTGTCGGTAATACCGAGGAGAGAATGAACCGTCGGATCACTACATATCGTGACCGTCGGATTGTAAGTTACAAAATGTACAAGGTAAAGAAACACACTTTACCTAACTCTATACCTAACTCTATACTAGACCAAGTTTTACTTAACTATTTCCTATGTGTCAGAATATCCTAACAGGGCATATGCAAGTGAACCAAATCATCTTGCATTAATGGATGCCTTTCTGATAGATGAAATGATGTAAGAGCGATCTTATATTAGGAAATTTAAGTTTTCATTTTGCAATTTGAGCATATAATAGCCAATTAAAACTTGATAAATTTCCATGTGACATTTTGTTATCCCCTTATCTCACTTTCCACATTATTGTGTTTTCTTTTCCTATATTTCCTAGGGGTTGAGTCATGCATTGGATTCATATGCACTATAAGTTCCTACATGATGAATAAGTTATAAATATTAAAGAGGCATCTTAAAGTATGAAATGAGGGAATTTGTGTGGTAGTCCTAGCATTGAAGCATAGAATTGATATTAAATTGAGTATAAAAGAGGCCTCTAGTGAAGTGTGTATTGAAATTTGGTTAATGGAAGGAATTGGAGTTTCATTCCAAGCCTATATAATTCTTAACAAAAATATTTTACATTGAATATAGATTCTATATTTTTACAACTAGGTTTGGTCATCATTTGTTGTTTGCTTACACAGGTGGCACTTTATAACATGAAAAACAAATGTTTCATTGAAAATATTCCTTGCTACCATAACTGTTTCATCCCCCAAAATTAGGGATTCCTCTCTCCTTTTCCTCAATAGAGTAAAATCTCAGACCTTCATCCTAATAAAGATAAACAAATAGTGTGCAAAATTTTCAGGGTTTGTCTACAAAATATACTTTACTTGTGAAATAAAGAAACAAAAGTATTAGATTATCACATAAATTTCCTTTCAATAATAACTTTACATTAATTAAAAAACTAAATTGAATGAATATACAATAATACAAAATAAAAATTCAACAAGGATTGTTAAAAAAGGAAAACATGAAGAGAGAGAAACATGGATAGTGGCCCAAAAAAGATGGAAGGTACAATTATGTCAGTGGCCTAAAGAATATGATCGATGTAATAAGACGTAATGACCTAAAATATATGTAATAACCCTATCCTTCTCGCTCTCTGTAGATCTCCCACTCTTTCCTAGTCTCCAGCTCTCCTGTTCTCCCCCTCTTGCTCACTTGCTCCCTTCCTCTATTTCCTTCTCCCTCTCTCCCTTTCTTTCCTTCTCACTCCACTCCTCTCCATATCTCCCTACACTTCTCCCTTTCTTTTGTCAACATCCAAACTAGAATCCAAACCCCAAGAATTGAATACCTAGATATTTTTGGCTTTCCCTCCAACTGTTAAACCCCCAAACCTTCTGTTAGCATCCAAGGCAATGAAACTCCACCCTTTAGCAGGGCTTCCAGATAGCTAACAACAAAAACACCATCTCCCAACAGTTGTTTCCGATGGCCCGAAGGATGTTTTGTAGAAAGGAATGACACCAACTATCTTTTCTTTGGCACCCGAAACCTCTAATCCAAAACCTTTTTTGACCCAATATGTCCTTGCACTGGGTCCTTGCCTCTAGATAGATGGTCCTTCATAAAAAAGGGAAGCTCATAGTTTTTAATGAGATTCCCATATCTATGGCACTGCCTACACTTGAAAAGTATTCCTTGATAATCTAGAATCCAAATATGCTCCACCCTAATCCTTATATCCATGTCTTTTAGAAGACCTTCTTTGAGGTCCATATTTACCAGAATACAAGCGTACATCTTAATCCCCATCTCTAAATATGTAGATTCATGGTCCAGATAGGATCCCAATGAGTTACCTATATCTTTGAAAATTAGGGTGTCCCAATAGTTAGGAGGGAGACCTAGAAGACGAACCTGAATTGGGGCCATATCTAGCCTCTCCTACTTGGCATTAAAGAGGGGCATCCAAAAATTGAAAAGGATAGGAGATGAATCAATTTTCCAAACCATTTGTTGTACCTTCTGGGTGCTAGCCACATCTTTGAAGCACAAAGGAATCCAACCTCAGGCTAGTAGAGACACCTCTAGAGGAAATTTGACAATAGGCAATATTTCCTTGTCCACCCAGGATTTTAGGGTTGAGGACCTAAATTTTCGAACCATTAATTACCCCACCAGGGATTTTTTGGACATTTCCCCAGTCTTTTGAATGGCGATGTTAACTCCCAACAACAGATAAAGGAGAAATCTATTATTCTTCTTGATACTATGATTAATTTTCTTCTTCCTTGCTTTCTCAGACTCCTTCTAAATCACAAATCCTTATTCACAAGAATGTTTCTCCCATAAAATCCCAACACTATTTGCAATGCCAGTTCAACATTCTTCAATCCTTAAGTAGAAAAAAAGTATCTATATATGCTCTACATTTTGAACATTTGTGTTGGTTTTAATCTATTCAAGATTACTATGTTTTAATCCGAGAAAAGAAAATTATGCACAGCTGAATTTTGAGAATTTGGATACAAAATGTAAAATTTAATGGTGCCTAAAGTGTTGTTTGGTGGGGGGGAATTCCTAACCATTGGGTTTGAGTACTACTGGCAAAACAAATGAACTCATAATCTAAGGTGGATGTCATAGGTTGTGTTGTGTGGAAGGGGGTGGTGGGGGTTCAAGTCCAACTAGCAACGGATACATAGATTCATAATCTAAGGTGGTTGTCCCATGGTTATGTTACATTCAACACAATAGGGACAAAATCACTCGGACTTTCATTCAACAACATACTTTTTTTTGTGACATTCCATTAGGGTGGGGTAGACCACAATGAGAATGGGACTCTCGTGGATGGGTTAATACTTCGACAACCTCACTAGTGAACCAATGCCTTATTCACATTGGGACTCTCGTGGATGGTTTTGAACCCATTGGAAGATAAAATGTAGACTTAGAAACTAAGGTGGTTGTCCCAGGTCTCTGTTACCTAACGAGGACACATCATTGGTGAGTTGCACTTGAACTCAACCTTTTTGAGACATTTTATTAGTGGGGACAAACCAAAGTGAGAATGGAACACGGTGGATGGGTCAATTCTATAGTAACCAAAAGCCGCATTTATATTGCCTTGCTCATGTCACACTAAGTCTTGACCTCTCTAGGTAGCTCGTGACAAACAAATTTTCTAGTAGGTGAAACCTTGTCATTAATACATCATCCATAAAATTTTCTAGACGAAAATAGTAAACACCATACAGGTAATGCCCCATATAAATCTATAAATATGGATTACGTTTCAAATCCATACAACTAACAGGTTTACAATGACGCTCATAGATGGGGGAGAATAATTTGCGTATCTACTTGATTATTCTACCACACTATGCTATAACAATAGGAAACAAAAAAATCAATTACACAATAGAGACTCCATGAAATAAAATTGTAAATTTATTTATTAGAATAAGTTTACAAATATTACAATTCATCTTGTGCCCTATCATTTGCAGGAAAGATTCAATGCTTCATTCTTATCCTTATTTTTTCTGCATCTTGTAATAATAGTAGACTTCCTCTTTGGCCTTTCCCTAACTTCCTATGTTGCATCCTCCTAATTGCATTCTCTTCAACTCCCACTATCCGTCTTCCTTTTAGTGAACCCAAAAAACCCTAATAATATAAAATTCCCCAAAACTATCTTCTTCCTACCGTTTGCGAGTGAATTTTCTACTAACATGGCATGAAGCCCACATGGTGTTATTTTTGGCTTTTAAGTAATTATTTCATTTTATCGAACTCTGGATCTTTTTTAGGTCCTAACTCTAGCTCTTGTCTAGGTTCTGTGGATTTAGTTCAGGATCTAACTTTGACTTTAGTTGAGGCTCTGAATGTCACTTCAACTCAAGCTTAGCCTTGGCTCTGGTTTTTGTGTGCAACATTTTTTCTTCAATCCCATATGCTTAAAAAATTATTAAATAAAAAAATGAATCTGGGAAGCATTTCCAATATTGAAATTATCTCGTAGAAAAATAATTAGCCTAATCATCTCTTACATAACATATTCATAGCATGAAACCACACTTCTAATGTAGCGTTTGTAATAACAAATAAATGAAGCCACTATAAATGATAAAGATGATGTCCATGTTAATCTGTTGATGCAGATTTTAGCACAAATATCCAAACATACAAACAAGACTTGAAGTATGCATAGGAATAAAGAAAATTAGTTTGTCTATACATGTCATTATTCAACTATATTATGCTACAACCATAATGAATGGTGATCAAATATTAATAGAAAAATATCAATTTTACAACATAGGCTTACATATGGAAAACTAATAATTTATTTATTAAATGAGAGTTTAAAAGATATTACAAGTCGTCCGGCATCCTAGTATTGGCAGCACGGATTTTATACTTTGTTCTTATTTCTCCTTGGCTCTGTCTTGTGTGGAGCACCTGGAAGGTATGCTTTTGACTAGCAATCTAGTGGTTTTTCAATAATAATTGTAACCTTTTCTGCATTATGAGTTCAAAGAAGATAAAGGGTTTTGATAAAATGTGCAACAATCGATAAAGGAAGCTCAAGTGCTAATGATTGACGTTTTCTATGCAGGAAGACGTGGAAACAAAGGATCGGCGATTGAAAGCAAGAAGCAAAGGGAAAATAACTACTGTCCCGCCAACAGGGAACCGGATGCGGACAAGATCAAGTAAAATTAGAGCCAAATAGCCCAGAGAAAGAATGCAGGATACTGAGACGGAGAACGCAAGAAGGGAAAGAGAAGAATCGAACGATTAGCGAATCCCTCAGGATCTTTGATCCTGAGGGATCGCTGCTTTAACTTATCTTTTGATTATCTAGATACCTCCGTCATTTCTGTTATATAAAGGCACCACGCCATTGAACAGAGGAGGATTGTTTTTGTAATTCTAAGTTTGAGAACCAACTGTAATCATTGAGTCTCGCTGAGACCTGACTTTGTTACACTTTTGTTGATGCGATTAATATAAAAGACTTGGTGTTCATTTCGTCTCTGCGTCTGAAGTAACTTAAGGCAGTGTTCCATTGGCAGCCAAGGGCCCAGCTCCGAAGGACACTTGCTTTTGTATTATTATACTGTGTGGTTTGTTTATTTCCATTATTTAAGTAATCTGATACATCTTTTATGTGATATGCTATGCCTCGTTATAACTGATATCTGAATGAGTCCTTTATCTCATGTCTCTGCATTGTATAAGTGGATCTATTCGAATTGCATCTTTCAGCTATTTCTATAGCGGAATGTTGGTATGAATGTTATTGTTATCAGATCCATGTGAAATAGTATTTGTAAGACTTGAAAGCAATTTTACTTCGTTCAGGAACATAGTCATATCATCCATTACTCTCAGATTGTTGTAGTAGTAGAGAACGTGTACATACGGTTGAGGATTGCTGTTCCATTTCTTTACTGCTGTTCCATTTCTTTATTGCTGTTCCATTTCTTTATTGTTGTTCCATTTTGTTATTGCTGTTCCATTTCCAGACTGCTGTTCCATTTTACTTTTCGCTGTTTGATTTACCTGCCTTTGTTGTTCTTAGTGTGAGAGCAGGCCTAAGGCTGTAGTGAGCCTCAGCAAGATGCTGCTTAGCCCTAGACCTATAAGTCCATGCTCTGATTTCCTTTCTTTATCAGTTTCTAAAGGGATGGGTTATTGTTTCTGTACCCTTGACTGATCAACTGCCTTGTGTGATTTTATCTTTTGGGTTAGTTTCGTTACAGCTTAGCATCTGTTTCCTTTCAAATCATTAGGACACTATACTACCGAGCATTACTCGGACAAACAACCTCGGATTGAGTTACTCCTTGCAATAACAAAACGCTCCCGGATTGACTTATTAATGTGGGATAATTAGCGGTGTGAGGGACCCTAGTTACAGCTCTACATTTTGGCGCCGTTTCCGGGGAAGGAGTAATAGCCATTTTCCCTTTACAGAGTAGTGCGCAAATCTGCTAAGGGGGAGTTGGATTTTAAAAACGGAAGGTAAGAACCTGCGTACGAAGCATGTAAAAGCCCTGCTCCACCGTCTGCTCTCTTAGTAGAATTGCTGGTTGATAGGATTTAGTAGTTTTTAGAGTGCATGACTAAGCAGAAAAAGTTAGAATAGAATACCAAAACCCCAGCCAAACCTGAGAAAGCCAAAGGACCGGTGACCCTTGGCCGAACGACCTTCATAGACGAAATCTACAAGAAAACTGAATCTCAGCCGTCAGTAGGCCTCAGAAAGATTCATTCTAAGCAGCCTACTAGTTCCCTTCAGGCTACAACATCACCATTTGGAGCCTACGCTGAGGTGCATAGTCAGACTGTTGAACAGGACTTCCAAGAAATTGAAAATCCTGTGTCAGAACGGCTGCAAGAAGGGAACTTAAGCAACCTTTGTGAAGGAGAAGGGGAAACAGGGGAAATAGAGGAACCGAAATCTCCTTCTAGGATAATCCAGCTGATAAACAGCCCAGATAAGGGAAGTGCAGCCAGAATTAATACTGAAGGCACCCCATTCCTTCAAATAGAAATCCCAGATAAGGGAAGTGTCATTAAGACAGCCCCTGCCAAGGCCGCCCCTTCTCAACCTAGGAACACCCTCCTAGAAATCCCGGAAGGTTACTGGCACATATTCGATCCCATGGCGCAGAATCAACCAAATGCCCAAACTTCTACATTGCAATATCCTATAGTAGATTCTGCTGCAAATGCCCCCATGAAGGCAATTCCTCTTCAACACATCCCAACGTTTCACGGACTCACATCAGAGGACCCTGATGCATTCTTATTTGAATTCGATGTGTTATGTAGAGGGTATGATTACACCACTGACCCTCAGAAATTAAAGTTGTTTCCCTCTACCTTGAAGGGAGCAGCTCTGAGATGGTTTATGGGTCTAGGTGGTGGAGTCATAAACAATTGGGAGCAAATGAAAGAGTCCTTTCTCAAGAAATATCAGGATTACTGTAGGTCAAGAGAACTGAAAGATGAAATCTTCCAAATGACGGCTAGACCAAATGAAACTCTAGAGGAATATGTAGAACGCTTCCAGTATAATTTACAGAGATCCCCCTATGCATCATTACCTATGCCTGACAATGTGTTGAAAACTGTATTAATTAGAGGTATGAAAGAACAGTGGATTGAAACGTTGAATATCATGGGAAAAGGAGATATTTACCAAGAGAATTTTGCTGATATCATTAATTTATGCATTAGGAGTTCAACAGGTAGCACAAGGATAAAACCAACAGAATATGATAGGTTTGTTAGAGATAACAAAATATCAACAGAAGGGGTAACACGGGTAGAACTTGGGAATTTATTAGAAAATTTTAAAACTGATATCCTAGGGACATTAACTACTCAGCTTGATATTGTGCAGGCTAAACAAAAGCAAATGGAGGCAGAGCAAAATCTGGCAATTTTCTGCCCCCGATGCAGAAGAAAACACAGCCACAAAGAATGTCCGCTAGATACAGCTCAAGCATGTGCTATCTGTACGAAAGACCACCTTACTGAAAGCTGCCCCTCTCTTCCTGGATTGAAGGCTGTATACAAGGAAGCAGAAGAAGAATCAGAACCAGCATACTTTGTTAACAAACGTCGCCAATGGCAACCTAGGCAATCAGGTATGTTTTCGGACCCAGCTTCTTCTTTTCAACCTCCACAATACAATGCTCATCAATATGGTATGTGGCAAAACCAATCTACACCCCCAGTCCCGAATTGGTCATCACAGCCGTTTCCTTCTCCGAATCCATGGATGAATCAGACAAACCAATTCGGATGGCCAAATTTTCCCTACAGCCCACCATATTGGCAGAACAATTCATCCCCTCCGCAATGGATTCCCCCCACTTCACAAGGTTCACCCTGGCAGACCAATTGGCCAAGATCGACATATCAGTCAATAGGAACTATTCCACTCCCTCAACCAACTCTGCCAGCCTTACAACAAAACCCCCAGTCTAATTTAAGGCCGCAACTCCCAGCCCAACCCAATCCCAATCCTAATAATAGACCAGTCCAATCCATCCAAATCATAGACACATCAGAAACTAGACTTGACCTAAGGGAGTGCAATGACCTTCAGTTACGATCTGGACGTATCATAGAAACAGAGGGAGACAAAACAGGTCACATTGAAGATCAGTTACCAATAGAACAACCGCTACAACAAAAGGATGTAAATAAGGAACAGACCCATCAACAAACAAATACATCCTCTCCTCCTTTCCCGGAACGATTAGTTATACCACGACCAGTGCAACATCCAGACTTTGACATTCTGGGAGAGTTACAAAATCTGTATATAAAAATTCCATTCCTCCAGGCCATTCAAGATATTCCCATATACGCAAAAACTATAAAAGAGCTGTGCATAAAAAAATCAAGGAGGAATATAACTACTAACCCTAGAGTCCAAGTAGTTGGAACTTTATCCGACCTATTATCAGGAAAAGAGACACCTATCAAATACGAAGATCCCGAGAACCCAATTGTAACTGTCCAAATCTATGGTCAAACCCTGACTAACGCTTTAGTCGACTTGGGAGCTGCAATCAATATTTTGACAACTTCCACCTGCCAAAAGCTTGGCATCACATCAGTAGAACCTACTTCTACTTTGTTAGAATTGGCAGATCGATCTGTAGTTCGACCCGAAGGTACTCTATATGATGTCATGGTTTCCGTAGATTCCTGGGAATATCCAACTGATTTCCTAGTAATTAATCCAAAAACCCGACTAGATGGACATCTGCTAATATTAGGAAGACCTTGGCTTGCTACTGCCGATGCCTACATTGGTTGCCGGCAGGGAAACATGAATATAACTAAAGGACCAGATGTTAAAAATCTAGTTCTATATCCTCCAGCACAGCCAAGCCTGCCAATGATCAAAACCAATCAGTATCCTGTGTCATACCTTACTAACAATATCAGAGCCCCATTGACTGTACAGAAGGCTTTAGATTTTAAAGATCAAATAGAAGATGATGCTATCAATAACTTCATCATTCAAACCGAACCTAGATCTCACACACAGTGTTTTATGATAGAGGCAGCATTTGATAGTGAGCTAGAAGAAGACCCCTTAAAAGATCCACATGACCAAACAATACCAGTAACTGTTGTTGCCAATAGTAAAGTAGTGGAAATTGAACCTGGTAAGACTCTAAATATTAACGTCAACCTTACACCAGATCAAGAAATGAAGCTTGTTAATCTGTTACAAAAATATAAGGGAGCATTTGCGTGGGATTACCCTGACATGAAGGGGATTGATCCTCAATTATGCACCCACCACATTTATATAGAGAAGGATGCAAGACCTGTCCGTCAGCCACAAAGAAGACTCAACCCCCATCTAAAAGAAATAGTAAAAGCCAAACTTCAGAAACTTTTAGATGTTAATTTTATTTACCCCATCTCCGACAGTAAGTGGGTCTCTCCCCTAGTGGTGGTACCCAAGAAAAACAGGAAATGGAGGATTTGCGTGGATTACAGGGAGTTAAATAAGGCCACACAGAAGGATCACTTTCCCCTCCCATTTATAGATCAAGTACTGGACACTTTAGCAGGGAAGAAATTTTTCTCTTTCCTGGATGGCTTCAGCGGATATAACCAAATCCAAATCGCCCCTGAAGATCAGGATAAAACTACCTTTACTTGCCCTTGGGGAACGTTTGCCTATCGAGTACTACCCTCCGGCCTATGCAATGCCCCTGCTACATTCCAAAGGGTTGTTCTCAGCATCTTTGCAGACCTAATAAACGACGGACTTGAGGTGTACATGGATGACTTTACACCATATGGAGATGATTTTGACCCAGCTCTGGATACCCTGGAAAAAGTCCTACAACGTTGTATCGCTACCAGACTTTGCCTGAGCCACGAAAAGTGTTACATGATGATGACAGAAGGGCTCATTCTAGGGCACTACATCTCAGCAGTTGGCATCCAGGTAGACCCGGATAAAATTCAGATTCTTTTGCTCATCCCTACTCCCACTACTCAAATAGAGGTACGCAGTTTCCTTGGATTTTCTGGATATTACAGACGATTTATAGAACATTACTCACGTATTTCTGCACCTCTATATGCTTTAACTGGCAATGTTGATTTTTTGTGGACAGAAAAATGCGACCAGGCTTTTAAGGAATTGAAGGACATGTTATCAACAGCTCCAGTCCTTCGAGGACCCAATTGGAATTTGCCATTTCAAATCTCATCTGATGCCTCAGACATAGCAATTGGTGCAGTCCTGGGGCAAGAAGAGGATAAGAAGCCATATGCTATTTACTATATCAGCAAAAATTTATCCTCTGCCGAACTCAATTATACTGTTACTGAAAAGGAATTCCTGGCTGTAATACATGCTGTTAACAAATTTAGACATTATATTACAGGCTATCCTGTTGTGTTATATACAGATCATTCTGCTATCAAATATTTGGCAAATAAACCTGTTACGAATGCTAGAATAACCAGGTGGTTGATCTTATTGCAGGAGTTCGACATCACAATCAAGGATCGACCTGGCAAGGAGAACCCTGTAGCTGATTTCCTCTCACGGATACCGAAAGCAATCGAAACAGCAGCAGTGGAAGATCAATTCCCTGACGAGCACCTTTTTGCTGTTGCTGTTCGAACACCCTGGTATGCAGATGTCGCCAATTACCTCGCAGTCGGTAAGTTACCAAAACACTTAACCCCTCAGGAACGCAAGCAGATTGTTCAGAAGAGCACTCGATTTTCATGGATTGGAGGCCATTTGTTCCATACAGGGGCAGACATGCAAATCAGAAGGTGTATTCGAGAAGACGAAATCTTTGACATTCTAAAAGCTTGCCATGACGGGCCATGCGGGGGACATTTCGCTGAAAAAAGAACAGCACATAAAGTATTGCAGACTGGATACTATTGGCCTACAATTTTCAAGGATGCGAAAAAGTTTGCACAAGCCTGCGACAGCTGCCAGCGACCAGGAAAACCTGGCCAAGCCGATGAAATGCCTCTGAGACCACAATTGGTCATTGAGCCTTTTGAACGATGGGCTCTGGACTTCGTTGGGCCCATCAGTCCATCATCAAATCAGAGGACATACATTCTGGTGGCGACAGACTATGTTACTAAATGGGTCGAGGCCGAATCATTACCTAGGGCTACAGAAGACTCTGTGATACAATTCTTGTTCCATTTGTTTGTACGTTATGGACTTCCGAGAGAATTAATCACCGATGGTGGACCACAATTTGTTGGAAATAAATTAGCTGCAACACTTAACAATTACCATGTCCAACATAAGATTACTACCCCATACCATCCGCAGGCAAATGGGCAAGTAGAAAGTAGTAATAAGGTAATAGAATCAATTTTAACAAAGACCATTGCATCGCATCGGCGAGATTGGGCCGCTCGACTACCTGAGGCACTGTGGGCCTACAAGACCACATGGAGAAGTACTACAGGCTATTCACCCTATCAATTAGTGTTTGGAAAGCAGCCAATTTTCCCCATAGAATTCGAAATCCGAACGCTACGAACTGCACAGGAAGTCGGCCTAGATCTGAGTGAGGCACAAATCAATCGATTACAGCAGATTAATGAATTGGACGAAATCAGGCTTTCCGCATTACAAAATACAGCATTGATTCAACAACAGCGAGCTAAATGGCACGATGCACTTATCAAGAATAAAGTCTTTCATGAAGGAGACTGGGCTCTGTTATACAACTCTCGGTTTCAGGATTTCCCGGGGAAACTCTAGACTCGATGGTTAGGGCCATACGAAATCCAGAAGGTACATGATAATGGGACCCTTACCCTAATCACAATTGACGGTTCTGGATATGCATTCAAAGTAAATGGCCACCGAGTTCGCCTTTATCGAAAGCCACTCACTCGAGAATCCTTCTGTCAACAGCTACGACAAGATACTGATATGAAAATTTTAGGAGAGGAAGCGCAATCTTCCTCACCTATAGCTTAAGAAATTCATTTCGTAACTTGTACATAACATTTTGTATATATGTTTCCTTGATTCTTTTTCTAAGTGTCTTTGCTGTTCCTTTGCGAAAAGGAACAACACTTGTGTGATTTTGCTGTTCCTTTTCAAAAGGAACAACTTTTGAGTATTTTTGTTGTTCCTTTGTGAAAAGGAACAACACTTTTGCTTTTTGTTGTTCCTTTTCACACCTGTGTGCTTTTTGTTGTTCCTTTGTGAAAAGGAACAGCACTGGTGTGTTTTGTTGTTCCTTTGCGAAAAGGAACAGCACTGGTGTGTTTTTCTGTTCCTTTGCGAAAAGGAACAACACTTGTGTGTTTTGCTATTCCTTTGTGAAAAGGAACAGCACTTGTGTGTTTTGATGTTCCTTTGCGAAAAGGAACAGCACTTGTGTGTTTTGTTGTTCCTTTGCGAAAAGGAACAGCACTTGTGTGCTTTGCTGTTCCTTTGCGAAAAGGAACAACACTTGTGTGTTTTGCTGTTCCTTTGCGAAAAGGAACAGCACTTCTGTGTTTTGCTGTTCCTTTGCAAAAAGGAACAGCACTTGTGTGTTTTGTTGTTTCTTTGCGAAAAGGAATAGCACTTGTGTGTTTTGTTGTTCCTTTGCAAAAAGGAACAACACTTGTGTGTTTTGCTGTTCCTTTGCGAAAAGGAACAACACTTGTGAGTCCCTGCTGTTCCTTTGCGAAAAGGAACAGCACTTGAGTGTGTCTGTTGTTCCTTGTCAAAAGGAACAACATTTGAGTGTCTTTGCTGTTCCTTTCTCAAAAGGAACAGCATTTGCGATTTCCAGTTGCTCCTCTCAAAGAAATGGTATCCTACGAATAAATTCTTCTCTTAGGAATGCCATTGACATGTTTTCGCCCTTATGGAGGATGCTTTGCGACCATGGTCTCCTCAATCTTTTAGATACAGCAATGAACTTATGCGGTGAACATAAACCATGAGATACCGAAATCAGCACATCATAAATCGCTATCACTATGAAGCCAATATGTATAAAAGGACAAGAGGAGGGATGTGAACTTTTAATCTTCACTGTCATTGTCATTTACCGGTACCATTGTTATTGGTGATCTTTATCATGACGATTTCCCTAAAAAAAATTTTTTTGATCACTACTTGGGAATAAGAACAAACGATTTATATCTATCTGTTGGGATCGTAATACTTCTTCCACCATTCCCCGCTCTTAAAGAGTGTGGAACCACCCTGATGTGAAAATAAACAAGAGAGATGCTCTGCAAAAGAAAACAAAAACAAAATATGAAAGTTGTCAAATGCAGGATAGGGGGTCTCATTCAGAGTCGGCCTACCATGATCATAAGGGTGGAAGCAAAGTGGCATTCCCATAATGGCCACCACACCGGGGATATGGTCCAAAGATAAATTAACAAGCAAATCTTGGAACAGGAGGTCTCATAGCGAGCCGGCCTGACCACGTTTCGCACCTACCTTGTGAATGGCATTATGACTATCTGGTCACTAAGCCAGCATAATGGCCTGCATTTTGACAAAGCACTCTTCAGAATATACACAAAGGATCATGGTTCCGGAGGGTGAGATAAACAACTCTGCCAAGGTTATGAACACCTGTTGGCAGCAGAGCGCTGTTAATGGCATCGAAGTCGTAATATTTACACCAACAGGTATGATATTAAATCTTTCTGTCTCTTATATCCTTTGCATGTATCATATGTCACACCCCGATATATCTATCGCATGAACATTACCACCGATCATGGCAACGGAATTGACAATGACTACTGGAGACTTCGTACAGTTGACAGACGTCCAATCCCCCGGTTCCTCATTATATCACGCAGGCTTATATAAAACCCGATCCACCTTTTTGCCTCGGTTTCGGCATTTCGTTGTTTTTTTTACAACATGGCATAATTTCATATGATGTACTTGATGATTGCACTCCCGACTGGCTGCTGCTCCTCTCTTTGACGGCTGTGGGCAGCCTATCAGATCGCGGGGGGGGGGAAGTAACCTCATTACTCCATGGATTACGTGGATGCATACCATTCGGGCAAAATAATGTACAAAGGAATGGCATGATTTAACGGTATGATGCTTCCATCCCACGGAGACTGCGTCCACGATCTTTTCTTTTTGTTGCATGACCTGTGTGATCCTTTCCTAAATTGGCATCGATCATCCTTTCTGCGTCACAAATACCGCAAACAGTTGTTGTTCCATTTCTGAGTTCCATTTCTGAGTTGAATCATGGGCGGAAAGACGGTCCGGAGCGAACCTCATAAGCTGACAGTTTCCGCTGCTGCTCGTAAAATCCTAGAAAACGCAGGATGGTTGAATTACTTCAACCGCCTGCAAGAATCAAACGAAGCAGTAGCGTTGGAATTCCTACAGAATTTGCAGGAAAACTACTCCGTAGTAGGAGGAAAGCGGATAGAGGTTACAGAGGATATCATCGCGGAAGTCTCAGGATTACTAGCTGCTGGACCCATATGGACGCCGAAGAAGGAGAGATTACAAAAAGCTATGGAAATTTTCCAGGACGAAGGCCAAAGCTTGACAGTCAAAGGGAAAGGAGTTCTGCCGGCAGCACTAGGGGAACCCTGGACCGAGCTAGCGAAGACAGTACAAAGCTATATCAGCTGCGAAGGGAGAAAAGACGTGGTAAGACCTCGTCACCTGAAACTCTTAGCTGTTTTAAAAGGAAAATGTTCTGTAAATCTCCCTGCACTTTTAAATTCGTTACTGCATGGTGCGGCCCAAAGCCTGAAAAAGGCCCAACACATAGATACAGTCGTTAGCCACCATGGGCTGATTCGGTTGATAGTGAGCCACGGTCTCACTCAACAGCAAAGCACTTGGGAGGAATTGGTCGCAATAGTCGAAGGAGGATCGGCTGCACCACCCCCAAAACCTGAACAATCCTCTAGCACGCCGAAACGATTAGAGAAACGCAAGAAGTCAGCAACAGAAAGACATGCCGCTTCAAAACGGAAGCAACCTCCCGATACGCCAGAACAACCAGAGAAACCAGCAGAACCTACTGATACTCCCGACCAACTTGAGAGGCCAAGGAAGTCAGCTCGGCTGGCCCGGATATGAGGAAGGTTGGAAAGAATTCAGGGAACAACGGCCCAGCCAATCGAAATTGCGGATGAACTTCCAGAATCAGAGGGAGGGCCCTCCGAAGGAAATTCTGAGCAATCGGAGGCTGAGACTGACCAGCCGGAAGGAGAAATTGAAAAAGGACATGAACCCTCTGAGGGAGAAGAGGCCACCAAACAGGGCAATCAGGAAGAAGAAATTGCACAGCCAGGGGGTAGCCCGTTGCAAGACCCTCCAAGTGAGGAGGAATTGGCAGCAGTTCTGGACAATATGGGAGAATATGGCCAGGACTCCAGCACAGGAGGTGTCCCTGACGGTCCCCCAGAAAGAGAATTACCCGAGGAAATGCATGCAGAAGAGGCAGGGGAAGAAAACCTGCCTGGTTATGATAATGAAATGGAAGATAAAAATATGGGACAATCTGCCCCCAGGATGCTGGAAGATATCACAGATAAAGAAGACGCAAGCTTGAGAACCAAACCCTCTGCCGAGACAAGGGAAATTGCGAAATTAAGAAAGAAGCAGCAGAGGTTGCTGGGCACTATAGCCAGACTCCGGCAGCAAATTCGAATGCTGAAAGCCAGTCTGAGAATACAAAAGACTGCAGGGAAAAGGAGGAGGACCACGGTAGCAAGAACCCCGAGGACAAGAATTCGCTTTGATGGACGAAACCCCATCAGGAGACCTACTGTCGAGGAACAGCTTGCTGTTCCAAATAATAATGAGGAACAGGGTGCTGTTCCAAATGACATGGAGGAACAAACTGCTGTTCCAAATAGCGCGGAGGGACAGACTGCTATTCCATCTGGCCTTGAAGAACGAATGGATATTCCAATGGAACAGCAAGAGGCTCCGATGGCAGGAAGACCACAGCAACCCTTCGTTCGCATTAAGAAGGAAACAGAAAACAAAGAAGTCCAAACAGAAGCACCACCCTCGGGCGTAATTCGGGTCCTAAACTCAAAGCAACGTAATAGGAAGGTCTAGGTTAAACTCCTAGCCTCTACGGCTGTGTGGAAGAAGGACCCAAAAACCAGAACCTTGCATAAAATGATGAAGGAAGCCCAGCAGGAAGCCGAGCAATTGCGAGAACAGACAGTCCCCAAGGAAAGATACGAAGAGCTCCAATAGCAACTTCGAGACATCAGTCAGTCCGAGAGCTAGGCCTTTGAAGGATGGCAGAAGGAGTAGGAAAAGGTTGCTAAGGTAACTCGTCGATTAGATAGTGTTGTTAAGCAGATGGACACCGTGTGTTCCTTATATAATGACGTTTTGACTTGTAGGGACCCTGCTAAAAATTATGCTTTATTTTTGCTTGAACGATATCTGAGATTAAAAATAAAAGCCGTTAGGGCAGGAGCACCTATCCATATCAACACTGTTAATGATTTTATAGACTGTTGCAAGCACTATGGAGTTAGAGTTCAAAGGTTATTATGCGAGTTTTACCTGCACAATCTTGTGCTAGACCAGGAAACTGACTTAAATCCTGGCCCTTTTGTTGGCGATATACAATTCCAAGCCTTCATCTCATTTGGGGTTAATTAGGTGAAATGGCTCAGAGCTTATAACACCTTCCAGAGACAAGAAAATAGCCTAGACTTGTGGATACGAACTGAACCTAGAGACCCAGTGACGCTATGGAGAAAGCATAGGAGTCTCATAAGGACCCGAGGAGTCATTGAGATAATAGGGCCCATGCACGAAGACTTGATCCGAAACGGTCTGGAATATTTCCTGACTATTAAAGATCTTGCCCTCGATGCTGCAAAATTTCGATACCGGACCTCTAGTCCAAGCATCCAGCTCAAGGAACCATTCAAATATGAGAATTTTGAGCTGGCTGCCAGCCGATTGAACCTTTATGGGGAACGGATTCTGCAAGCAGGGCCATCCTGGTTAGGGTATCGATTTCGCAGTCCAATTATTTGGCACCCTGCACCCGGATATTAGGCCTTATATGAGATGCCTGCAGATCAAATAGACCAGTTCTTTGACCATCTAGTTGCTCATCATGGTTGCCGGCCTCCTCACGAGATCCCTTCTCCAGCCTATTCTCTCACCGCCTTGCATCTCAACTACAATGTTTTCATGAGGCCATGAAACAGGGTAAGCAGGGGGGTGTGTGGAGCACCTGGAAGGTATGCTTTTGACTAGCAATCTAGTGGTTTTTCAATAATAATTGTAACCTTTTCTGCATTATGAGTTCAAAGAAGATAAAGGGTTTTGATAAAATGTGCAACAATCGATAAAGGAAGCTCAAGTGCTAATGATTGACGTTTTCTATGCAGGAAGACGTGGAAACAAAGGATCGGCGATTGAAAGCAAGAAGCAAAGGGAAAATAACTACTGTCCCGCCAACAGGGAACCGGATGCGGACAAGATCAAGTAAAATTAGAGCCGAATAGCCCAGAGAAAGAATGCAGGATACTGAGACGGAGAACGCAAGAAGGGAAAGAGAAGAATCGAACGATTAGCGAATCCCTTAGGATCTTTGATCCTGAGGGATCGCTGCTTTAACTTATCTTTTGATTATCTAGATACCTCCGTCATTTCTGTTATATAAAGGCACCACGCCATTGAACAAAGGAGGACTGTTTTTGTAATTCTAAGTTTGAGAACCAACTGTAATCATTGAGTCTCGCTGAGACCTGACTTTGTTACACTTTTGTTGATGCGATTAATATAAAAGACTTGGTGTTCATTTCGTCTCTGCGTCTGAAGTAACTTAAGGCAGTGTTCCATTGGCAGCCAAGGGCCCAGCTCCGAAGGACACTTGCTTTTGTATTATTATACTGTGTGGTTTGTTTATTTCCATTATTTAAGTAATCTGATACATCTTTTATGTGATATGCTATGCCTCGTTATAACTGATATCTGAATGAGTCCTTTATCTCATGTCTCTGCATTATATAAGTGGATCTATTCGAATTGCATCTTTTAGCTATTTCTATAGCGGAATGTTGGTATGAATGTTATTGTTATCAGATCCATGTGAAATAGTATTTGTAAGACTTGAAAGCAATTTTACTTCGTTCAGGAACATAGTCATATCATCCATTACTCTCAGATTGCTGTAGTAGTAGAGAACGTGTACATACGGTTGAGGATTGCTGTTCCATTTCTTTACTGCTGTTCCATTTCTTTATTGCTGTTCCATTTCTTTATTGCTGTTCCATTTCGTTATTGCTGTTCCATTTCCAGACTGCTGTTCCATTTTACTTTTCGCTGCTTGATTTACCTGCCTTTGTTGTTCTTAGTGTGAGAGCAGGCCTAAGGCTGTAGTGAGCCTCAGCAAGACGCTGCTTAGCCCCAGACCTATAAGTCCATGCTCTGATTTCCTTTCTTTATCAGTTTCTAAAGGGATGGGTTATTGTTTCCGTACCCTTGACTGATCAACTGCCTTGTGTGATTTTATCTTTTGGGTTAGTTTCGTTACAGCTTAGCATCTGTTTCCTTTCAAATCATTAAGACACTATACTACCGAGCATTACTTGGACAAACAGCATCGGATTGAGTTACTCCTTGCAATAACAAAACGCTCCCGGATTGACTTATTAATGTGGGATAATTAGCGGTGTGAGGGACCCTAGTTATAGCTCTACATCTTGGAATGGAAACAACCCTCATTCCTCTTTGGTCTTCCTCTTGCAGCCCGTGTTGCATCCTCCTAACTGTAGACTACAAGGACACTCTTGGGAAATTTGAGATTCATTGAAGAATTTCAGACTTGTTGTGTTTTTTTCTTTTTAATATATATTTTGTTTAATGCATTTTCTATGAAAACCTATTCAACACTCCCTCTTATGCTGAGGATGGTAACTAGGTTATATCAGCTTCTTCAATGCTCAACTCCAAGCCAACAGTAAAAAATTGGTTCATGAAAAGAGAAAGCATGCGACAAAGTGGGATTAGAATCCCGGGAAAAAGGATAACAACTTTCCTCTCAACCACTCAACCTACACCTAGTTGACATCTTTTGTTGTGTTATTAGAAATAAGAAATGAGAAATAACAATGCAATGAGAAGTAGGGGCTAGACGGTTTTGGCATATATGCAAGTATCATGGATAGCCCCACTTATTATTTATATTCCACACATTAGAAAGTATAGCTCCTCTTATTATGCACATTCCACACATAAGAAATAGTTTCTTGAAGCCATTAAAGACTCGAAAGTACATATTATTTGCATTGCATCATTGCTTTAAATCGAATTATATTCACATCCAAATCAATTACATTTACTCACTCCCTTTTTTTACTTTAGGATTCATATTTTTTTTTTCTTTTCTTTGTTGTCTTCTTAAAATTATGGTTGTTTTGGAAATGTTTCCATGTAAATAAATGTCCCATTGTCATTGATTTATAATTTCCAAGATCCTCATTGATTAATTTCCAATTATGATTATTTTATCTATGCTCCCCATTGCATATGGAAACCTTGAATTTGACTTGAAATGGTTTGAAAATAAGCCTGATCTGGACCCACCTAGGATTATGGATATTTCAAGGAAGAATTCATGGAAGCTTTGTAAAAACTGTTTTCTCCACAAGATGTGGGTTTTCTTAAAACCCAATATGCAAGATATCATTTCTGATGGAAAATTTCCTCTTGTTTTTGGAAACCTACTTCTTAGAATTATCTCCTTTTTCTTCATGTTTTTTAAGACATCTACACCAAGTTTGCTTCCCTTAGAAAATCCTATGTGTTCAGAGTTTCAGATATCTGTTTTCTACTGGGTTTCATGTTTCTTGCTTGCATTTGTTAGGGACAGTAAACTCTAAGGACTTCATCTTATGGTGTCTGTCTTCTTTAGTATGTGATCAACAGTAAGGCAAGGGTTTATTTTGTCATTGTTAACCTTGATTTTTTTGTTCAATTATCGAGGTTGAATCAACATTTACGTAACACACATTGGATGCAAGGGGTGCAAAACAAGATGTATATGAGAATTTCTGGTTATTTCCTTATAAAGAGTGTTCTTGGTTGTTGAGGTTAATTACAAAATAAAAGACACCTTAAGATGTTTCTTTCTATTTTAGATGCTTAAAGCATTCTTGTTGGAAATTATTGTGATTAAGATGTGCAATTGGACACAAATCATACATATGCTAATGACATACTTGGTGAGTGTATTTCAGGGGGTCAAAAAGAGAGGGTGGTTTAAAGGGGCTTATAAATTCTTTGACGAGCAATATACAACTAGATTTTGCCAAAAAAAGGTTGAGTTATGCTATTTCTTTATTTATTTTAGTTTAGTTTAGTTTAGGCCAATTTTTTGGTAAACTCTAATGTCCAACTCTAGAATTTCTTGTGTTACTTAATCATTGTGAATGATGTAGTTATGAAACTTTTCTTGGTCAATTTGTGAAATCAATGAAACATGGTTTTTCTGAAGTGGCATTAACTGCTCATGCTTTGGGTAAGGTTCCTCGATATTTCTATTAAAATATTCTTCTATGTTGGATCTCTATATCTCATTTTGATTTACAAGACCTTTTCTTTACAGGACTACTAGCGCTAACAGTTGGAACAGGTGAAAAACCACATAAAGTGCTAGAATATTCCATTTCTCATTTTACTCATGTATCTAAACTTGGATATAATGCTACCAATCATATTATGGTATGCAAATCAAGTGTAGGGCCATACATTGGTTTCTAGTTTTGTGATTTTTTAATTTTTTTTTTCAAAATCTCATATTTATGACTAGCACTTTAGCTATATTACTAATGGAAAGACTTTTCTTTTCTACATGGTAGACACGATTTCTTTATGATTATTATTTAGCACACTAAAACACTACCGTAAATTATGATTGTGCAAAGTAAGGAGAGAATAAATCATTCGTTCCTAAATCCAAATGTCAATAAGATTGTCTTTAGCATAGGTTTCCTGCTGTATCAGTTGAAATTTTATGAATACTATGGGTGAATAATCCGGCATACTAGGTCTCATGCTTGTGTGCACAGTTTAGTTAGCTTCCTCTGCTCTCCACAATCTCATGAGCATTGTGAGGGAAAACTTTCCTATCGAATTCCTCACTAATTTAGGTGTCTTTGTTGTCCTTTGTACTTGCTAGTTTGTAATATGTATATATATTTATTAGAGCATATGAAGACAAAAGCTTCTTAGAAACTTATGCAACTTGTATTGCACATGTCTAAATATTTTTAAACTACAATGGTAAATCAGTTCTAAATGGAGAGTTGGGGATGAGTTTCATCCTCTACCCAATAGTTCTATACTAAACCCAAAGTAGATTGACCCCACTCTAAATTCATCAAACTCTCCTGAACTTCATCATACCTCTATATAGAGAAAAGTAGGGAACCTAACTTTAACACCTGCTCCCCCCATGTTGAGGTCTGGAAATGTCCTTACCTAACATGGGATGAATTTCCTGGTCGGAGTCCTAATTAAACTATTTTTCATTAATGACAACCTTGACTGGAATTTTGGGACCCGTTTACCCTTTATGAGGTAATGCACAAATGAATGGAGCCTTGATTTGAGGAATTTTTTTTTTTGTTTTTTTTGAAAAGATGAAGGAAATATAGTGAATATAGCTTACTCTAAATGCAATTCTACCTCTATTTGCTACTGATGTGTAGACAAGCCTAGGCTAAGACTAATTTTCATGGAAATAGAAGATGGATGAAATTTGACAATTGAATATTAATACGAAAAAACTATTATTGAAAGCATAGCTGCAAATACAAAATATACAGTGTCTCCAAGAACATTTAAAATGGATTAATCTAATGATGTGTACATGAAAAGAAAAGAAACCATTTGGAAGATATAAATCAAACAAAATATTGCTTTGAATTATCCCAAAAGAAGTAAAATAGCGTTATACAATATGAAATGAGCTTAAAACAACTTGCAACATCCATACACATATCATTAACAACATGTAAGCATGAAGAAGAAAGATAAACATAATGATTAACAAATTTAGATCTATTAGTACGACATCCATCAATTTGTGTAAAGAATATGATATACAAAATTGTAAAACACCTAAAAAAATATGCATCAACCTATTGATTAATAAAAGATTAAAAAAATCACTTAATAAAAAAATTGACAGGCTCCATATAGATTTCGGTTTCTTCTTTTAAAAGGTTAACACGATGCAAATTCTTCCTCTTTTATATTAAAAGAGATAAATATTTTTGCCTTTAATTAATGTGGAATATCAAGCGAATAGAAATGACTTATGATATATATTATACATAATACATATGTTATATATATTTTATGTTTGTTATTAAACCAAATACAACATGTTATCCACAGATAACAAAGATGCAGAATTTAATGTAAATCGAAACGACAAAAGGGATATATATATATATATATAAAAAACAAACTTTTCATAAATAAAACATTTCGAATCAAAAAACATGTCTTTTTTTATTGAAATGAGAGGAGAGAATACGTAGGCTTTGACTTTTCTCAAAGTGATAGTAGTTCCCGACACAGACAATAAGAGATCAGGTGAGTTGTATCTATTCCTGAGGCCATCAATGGCCTCATTCCGGTGTCACGACCCTAACCCTTTATGAAAAAAACGTAGGTCTACATATACCAATGCTCAGCTAGCCTCCAAGGGTATAAGTACGCAAAACGAATATAAAAATTTTTGTCAGATTTTCTAATTTTTCAGGTAATTCTTTTGGCTAGTTAAACTATGACAGCAATTCTTCTGGCTAGTTAGATTACGACGTTTTGGTTTTGCAAGTGACGATAACTGTGCGAAATAAGGAGATTTCTATTGAAATAATGGGATTTCAACCGTTTGGATGCCACAAACTCTGCATATGAAAAGTGAGTTGGAGCGCTATGAATCGATGAAAAGAATCATTAAGTTGTTGTGAACTGCATTTTATCCAACGCCAGGAATTTGCAGTGATTCTGATTTCAAATTGCGCTAGTTATTCAAGACAGTTCAAAATCATCTTTTTGGTTGAATGGCGCTCTGCGCGCATTTAATTCTAGTTTCATTTCGGTTTGAACTAATTTTGCTTGAATACATTATTTATTTAATTTTTATAAACCATAGTTATCAAATTCGAATTTTATTAGGTACGGGAAAAAATTGGACTACCTAAATACAATATGGAAAAAATTCAGAAATATAGATCTTCCAAAATTAAATTTAAAAAAAAAAAAAAAAAATCTATATTTACAATATATTTAAAAAAATCACTTAGTCAAATCCTAAATTTTAATATAAAGCTTAAAAATGTTATTAATTAATAACTAAAACAACTTAAATGTCTATTTATAGATTTTTCAAAGAGTTGTTTAGAGTGTAGATAGAAGCACACCATGATTTCGATTCTTTACTATGGGAAAGAAGAGAAGTATGAAATTCAAATAGAAAAAAATGGTGATTATATATTTTATAAATATTTATAAATAAAAATTTATTATTCTTTGTTATAAGAAATTAGTATTTTTAACGAGTATAAATTTACTATTTTTTACAATATTTTAATATAAAATTTATTGTTTTTTACAACTGTAATTTTTTAATATGCAATTTAGTATTTACTATTTTTAATATAGAAATTTCTATTTTTAATCTTTAAATACTTAATTTTTTATTAACAAAAATCCTTACCAAAGTAGATTGTAACTGCAATTTTTTTAATATTGAATATTATGTTTTTAATGTTTTGAGTAATGTAGAAATTTAGATTTAAGTATTAAATTTTTTATTAACAAATTTTAGATGGTAACTATATTTTTTTTTAAATTGGAAATTTGTGCTTTTAATGTTTTGAATAATATAGAAATTTCTATTTACATATTAAATTTTATATTAAGAATTTTTTTTATAAAATTAAATAATATAGAAATTTCTACTTTTAAATATTAAATTTTATATTAATGAAAACACTTTACCAAATTCCATCATAATTGTAATATTATTCTTAACCTACAATTTACACTTTATTATAATTTTTTTTAACATAAAAAAATTTATTATCCAATTCCATCCTAATTGTAATATTTTCAACCTACCATTTACAGTTTATTATAATATCTATCTATCTATCTATATATATATATATATATATATATATATATATATATATATATATATATAATAATAAATAATTATTTAAAAAAAAAATATCGTACTGAATTGCAATTTCCGAATTTGCAACCGAACTGAATCATATTGTCGTATTTTCGAATTTTTTGGGCCAGTACGACCGAATTTGGTAGCTATGTTATAAACTAAGTAATGGCTCTAGAATCAAGGTCCAGAAATTTAATACATTCCTAGCATGTGATTTCACGTAGTTTAACTAGCTGGAGGAATTCTGGTCATATTTAGAGAAAACCAGGCAAAGATTTTTGTAAATCTAAGTTATAGTGGTTAAATTTCAAAATTTTAGGTGTCTTAGACGTTTTGATGGTCCTGAATCCATTTCCACCATCAAAAACACGATTCTAACACTACCTCTACAAAAAATTTTGATTTTTTTTTACTCAGATTCCATCCATTTTTAACCAATTCCTCGACTTGGATAGACCAACCAAAACGATGAAATTACTCAAAAAAATTTAAAATGAAAAACAATCAAGGAATCAACAACATCATTAATGCTTGTATTCGTGGGTGAATACAAGCTTTTACTTTAAAGTGATCCAAGGTTTATAGTTGCGACATTTGTTGTTTGAAATGCATTCAGTTCTGCAAACAAAGTGGATCGTTACACCTGCAATGTATAGAGGACTATTGGTGATTTAGGTGTGTAATGTTTTTGGACAAATGTCAAATCACTATTGGAATGGGTAGATAAAATGGAGAAATTCGTTTTGGTTGGAGAATTGACCATGTACAAGGAATTGACTAGCACTTGAAAACCATGTAACATAAAAACTATGCCAAAACCTTGTGACGTGGAATTAGTTGGCCTTCCAACAAATGTGATTCGATATTGCCGAATGATGGGATTTATACGAACGCAAGTTTGAACCAAAGATGTTCTGATTTGTTATTGTATATTTTAATACTAGCAATTGCACCACATGTTGTAAAGGAATCGCCATAAGGTCATAAATTCGAAAGAATAGTGACATATAGATCATTGAATATAAAAATTAGTAAACAAAATGCTATTCAAAGCTAGAAAATAAAAATAAATCACTTACATTATACAAAATTTATATCAATTATATGAACATCCAAACCAATTAATATATATATGATTATTAAAAAATTATTACAAAAACAATTGCAGAAAAAGAAAATTCCATGGTTAGTTTTCTTAATCAAATTCCCCTGAAATAATGACTTACCAAGATATCCATTTCTGCTCATCAATGATTTCGGACTCAACAAACTTTACATCTACCACCCTATATATCCCTCTATGAGTGTTCTAGTTTTATCTATCACCTTAATCCTCCTGAGGGCTTCCAAATACCTGAGCTTTGATGAGGAGGCATGTTTTAGTAGCATGGGCTAATCCACAAGCTGTGGCCACTGGAGTTGTGATAACCAATACACATGTGCAAGCAGTCACCAGAACAACTAAGACTTTGTAAACCCATTTGCGAAATCCAAGCGAGCGGTCAATCAAAGGTTTGCGAAATCCAAGCGAGTGGTCAATCAAAGGTGCCAATGTCATCGCTATAGCTATACAAGCATTCCAATACAACAAAGCGCCATTCCCTCCTTCCAGCAAAATCAAAGCCCCATTCACTCCTTCCAGCAAGGCACCAAAAAACGAAATGGCCTAAGTCGATGCAATAAACTTTTCTCTCCAACGGGTAGGCAAGAAGTAGTATTTGTTGTTCCTCTGCCAATCTTGTCACCTACTACCAGTATTAGGGGGGAAATAGTAGGCGAAACAACGTCCAACCGTTACTCCTAGCAACCACAGATGTACTAACCCAAAAGTTTTCAAGCAACCACAAATGTACTAACCCGAAAGTTTTCAAGCAACCATAGATGTACAAACCTTAAAGTTTTCAGGCTAAAGCCACCAATTGGGCAGAAAATGAGAAAATTGGAGCTGTAACAGAAGTGCATAAGTGCATCTTGCTGGGACATCAACGGAACAGAGCTATGGACACAATGGATGAGTGACCATGGAAGCTTTGGCACATATCTATAAAAAAATTACAAGAAAATTGTTAGGGTTTATATGTTCCTTTCACGAACTTTGCTTTGATGATCGAACGAAAATTTTTAGGGTTTAATTTTTCTTTCCAACAAACTTTGCTATGATGATCGAACGATTGGACATTCTCTAACACATGATCCAATGATCAAGATTAATGACAAGTAGGTGAGAGGGAATTAATTTTTCTTTCCAACAAACTTTGCTATGATGATCTAACGATTCGAAATTCTCCAATCCTCTAACACATGATCCAATGATCCATAGTAATGACAAGTAGGTGAGAGGGAAGTTCTTTCGAGAGGGAAACACCTTATGATGTTCACATGGACAAAAAAAAAATCATCATTTCATATGGCACTTGTCCATATGACTTTTTTTTTAATAATCAATTTAATGCAATTGATAAAAAGATGGTAACTTACTTTGGGAATAAATGTCAACCTTTCATTTGTAAATATTATTGAGAATATTCTAAAATATTCAATGAGATTAATTCCCTACCATCCACCATTCAAAATTATGGAAGGCATATTCCAAAATAGACACACCCATGGCTTAATTATAAGTTTATTTTATATAATTATAATTATTATTAAAAAATTAATTGTGTCTATTTTGTGATGGTGCTTCTTTATCTCCAAAGTAGTTATGTCATTGTCTCCCTTTTAATTAGGTTGATTAATATAAGAGATATGTTCCATGAACAAGTGACATATGAAGTTATGATTTCTTGGTATGCAGTATTGATAAATTTTGATATTGGCCTATGGTATTGTAACAAAGTCTATTTATAAATGAAGAATGCCCATGGTAAATTGGGGATAAGTCTTAATGGTTAAGAATCTTGTTATATGTATATATGGTTAAATTATATATTAATTCTTTTTACAATTAATAATAATAATAATTTAAAATAAAGCTACGATTTAGTTAGTTTTTATGATATTTTCAATTTTAACAACGTGACATGTATGATAAAATAATTGATTGTGTGGTTGAATTGAGGCTTCTGTGATCCATATCAAGTTTATGAGAAGAGTTTCCAGCGAAAAGCACATCATAATTCATTTGTTGACGCGTTTCGAACCAACGAGTGTGGTTCATCGTCACAACGAGTTGAAGAGCTAGATCATGGAAGCATGTTAAATAGATATAGCAGGTCCTCAAACAGTTATATTTGACTGGGAAATAGCTAAATTTGATAGGAAAACTACGTTGGACCAACGACTACTAAGCAACAGCTAAGTTTCACTGGGCACCGAGACCATGGAATAGGGAGAGGAAAAAATAATTATTTGATTAATTTTTAAGTTTGTTTAGTTATATTTATTACCATATGTTAGAGTATTAATAATCTATTACTAGGCCCTTTTATTAAAATTAAATAGATAAATAGTTAGTTAGTTAACTTAAAGGATAACATGTTATATTTAATTTAATTCCAAGATCCATAACCTAATAACTCATAAAACATGTTAATTTATGAAATAATAAGAAATTTCTTTAAATATATAACATTTTAAATTAGTTAAATAATGACCCCATACTAATTAAAGGGAATCCAACAATATTTCGACAATTATCAAGCCAAGACATTATGTGTGACGTGGAGTTTGGGATTAGGAGCTTGCCCGATAATATTAAGGACATGATTAGGCAAGATTGCGTTGTTGTCCTTAGGAAGGCAAAGCCCCCTAGGAGCAATATAAAAAGGCTGAGTTTAAGGCCCTCAAATCCATGAACCATAACAAGGACATTGTGGTTCTCAAAGCTGATAAAGGAGGGGTTGTTGTCATCCTTAATAAGGATGATTACCGATAGAAGATGTTGGGCCATCTTTGTAACAGTGGCAACAACTATAAAAAGCTTAACAAAAATACCCTAAAGAATGTCTTGAGAACTGTTTCTCTAGCTATTAAATCTAGCAACACTGTGGGTTCCTTTTGCCATAAGCTTATTGAGAGTAGCCCCATCACTCCTCAGATCTATGGTCTTCCAAATATTCAAAAAGAGGGGGCACCCCTAAGGCCAATTTTAAATACCATATGTGGTCCAACCTACCTCCTTTATAAATTCCTAGCCTTGAAGCTTAGATCCCTTGTTGGCCTCACAGAGTCATTTGTTAAAGACTTTTCGTCCTTTGTCAATGAGCTTAAAGTCATCAAATTTGACCCTGAGGACATTCTTGTGAGTTTCGATGTGGTTTCCCTTTATACTTGCATTCCTACAAGGGAGGCCATTGAGGTCATCAACCACCTTACTGATCCTGACACTGCTCATTTAGTTGCAATTTGTCTCACATCCACTTTTTTCAGCTTTGAAGGGGAATTCTATGAACAGACCTATGGGGTTTGCATGGCTCCCCCTTGTCCCCGGTTGTTGCTAATCTCTTTATGGAATACTTTGAGTCCAAAGCTTTTTCCTCAGCTCGTCACTTGCCCAAGCTCTGGAATAGATTTGTTGACGACACTGATGTCATTTTGTCTCATGGCCAGGAAGAATTGGAACTATTTTTCCAACATATCAACAATCAATCCTCATCCATAAAGTTCACTATGGAGCAAGAAGTTGATGGGTGTTTACCTTTCCTAGATGTTCTCATCTCTGAGAATGATGACAGTTCTTTCTCCCACCAAGTGTTTAAGAAGAAAACTCATACTGAGCAGTATCTTCATGCCAGCTCCCATCATTTCCCTACTCAGAAGTTGGGTGTCCTCAACACGCTTGCGATTCGAGCGCTGAGAATCTCCGATGAAAAGAACCTCGATAGAGAGAAATCCCATCTCCTTAACGTGTTTGTTAATAATGGTTATAGTAGGCACCAGGGTTTGAAAGCTTTCCTTAAATCCAGCAAAGGTCCAAGGTTAAGGGAGACCCTAAGGATCATGTCTGAGGGGTTCATCTCCCTTTCATCCAAGGGACCACGGATAAGATTACAAGGATCCTTAGAAAGCATAATGTTCCCTCTACTTTTAGACCCCTTAACACCATACGTAGGTCCCTTAGATCTGTAAAAGACCCTATTGACCCCAAGGACATGAAAGGTGTCTATGTTATTCCTTGCTCTTGTGGGACCCCCTATGTTTGTGAGACGGGGCGTTCTATTAATCAAAGGATTCACGAACATTCAATTGACATTAAGCATGGGAGGACCTGATCTTCCACCTTGGCAGAGAACGCAGAAAAAAAAGCATCACATATGCATTGAGGAGGCCCAGGTCATTGCCAAGATTGCTCCCTTTCATCGTCGGAAATTTAGGAGGCCATCGAAATTGAAAAAAGGTCGAGCAATCAAACTCTTTTTCTAGCATCTCAACAATCAATCCTCATCCATAAAGTTCACTATGGAGCGAGAAGTTGATGGGTGTTTACCTTTCCTGGATGTTCTCATCTCCGAGAATGATGATAGTTCTTTCTCCCACCAAGTGTTTAGGAAGAAAACTCATACTGAGCAGTATCTTCATGCCAGCTCCCATCATTTCCCTGCTCAGAAGTTGGGTGTCCTCAACACGCTTGCAACTCAAGAATCTCCAATGAAAAGAACCTCGATAGAGAGAAAGCCTATCTCCTTAACGTGTTTGTTAATAATGGTTATGGTAGGCACTAGGGTTTGAAAGCTTTCCTTAAAGCTAGCAAAGGTCCCAAGGTAAAGGGAGACCCTAACGATCGTATCTCGGGGGTTCATCTCCCTTTCATCCAAGGGACCATGGATAAGATTGCAAGGATCCTTAGAAAGCATAATGTTCCCTCTACCTTTAGACTTCTTAACACCATCCGTAGGTCCCTTAGAACTGTAAAAGACCTTATTGACCCCAAAGACATGAAAGGTGTCTATATTATTCCTTTCTCATGTGGGACCCCCAATGTTGGTGATACGGGGCATTCTATTAATCAATGGATTCACGAACACTCAGCTGACATTAAGCATGGGAGGACCCAGTCTTCCACCTTGGCAGATAATGTGGAAAGAACAAAGCATCACATATGCATTGAGGAGGCTGAGGCCATTGCCAAGATTTCTCCCTTTCATCACCAGAAATTTAGGGAGGCCATCAAAATTGAAAAAAGGCCGAGGAATCTCAATAGGGATGATGGCTAGAAAATTAGCAGTTGTCCCTTTCTTCCTAGTTGCCCCCTTCCCCTTCTCGCCCCTTGGGTTGTTCTTTTATACGGTCTAGGTAATGAAATCCTTTTAATTGACTTAGTAAACAACTGAAACAAGTATTGTCCATTCCTACACATTGATGAAAGAATTCCAAAAGTATGATTTTTCTTTCCATCCCTTAGATATAATTAAATGAAATTAATAGTGAATTAACTAACCTATTGGAAACACTATATTCTTTCTAATTTAATTACCATTTTAATTAGGGTAAAATCAATTAAAATGAAATTATGTTGGATTCCTTATAGTTAGTATGAGGTCATTATCTAACTATTTTAATAGGTTATCTATTTTTTCTTATTCCTACACATTGATGAAAGAATTCCAAAAGTATGATTTTTCTTTCCATCCCTTTAGATATAATTAAATGAAATTAATATTGAATTAACTAACCTATTGGAAACACTATATTCTTTCTAATTTAATTACCATGTTAATTAGGGTAAAATCAATTAAAATGAAATTATGTTGGATTCATTATAGTTAGTATGAGGTCATTATCTAACTATTTTAATAGGTTATCTATTTTTTTCTTATTTCATATAAATTTAATGTTTTATCCATTTAGATAGTTTTAATAATATTAAATGGATCTAGGAATAAGTTACGGTTCTTGTTAATTAAATTCAAACTTCTACTTTTTAGGGTAATAAATAAATTTAATTAACTAATTATTTGCCTTCTTAGTTTTGACAAAAAGGCGTATTAATAGATTATTGTTCAACCTAAGGGTAATAATTATAACAAACTCACTTACAATTTTAATTATTTTGTGAGTAACCTTAACCTTATTACTTATTGGACTTATATCTATCTATCTATATATATATATATATATATATATATATAGGTGGTTAAGAATTGATAATTGTCCAAATATTGTTGGATTCCCTTTAATTAGTATGGGGTCATTATTTAGGTAATTTAAAATGTTTTCTATTTAAAAAAATTTCTTATTATTTCATAAATTAACATGTTTAGTGAATTATTAGGTTATGGTTCTTGGAATTAAATTAAGTATAACATACTATCCGTTAAGTTAACTAACTACCTATTTATCTATTTAATTTTAATGAAAAGGCTTAGTAATAGATTATTAATACTCTAGCATATGGTAATAAATATAACTAAACAAACTTAGAAAGTCATCAAATAATTAATTTCTCCACTCCCTATTCCTTGGTCTTGGTGCCCAATCAAAGCCTAGTTGTCCTATATATTCTTTCTAATTTAATTACCATGTTAATTAGGGTAAAATTGATTAAAATCAAATTATGTTGGATTCCTTATAGTTAATATGAGGTCATTATCTAACTATTTTAATAGATTATCTATTTTTTCTTATTTCATATAAATTTAATGTTTTATCCATTTAGATAGTTTTAATAATATTAAATGGATCTAGGAATAATTTATGTTTCTTGTTAGTTAAATTCAAACTTTTATCTTTTAGGGTAATAAATATAACATACTAACCCCCAAAATTTAATGAACTAACTATTTTCCTTCCTAGTTTTGGGCATGTGGTATATATGATTTATGGTATCAAGCCAAGGTACCACGGTAAAGCAAGCTCAGTAAATCTTGTTACATTTTCTTGTAAATACACATATGTTTAGCTCATATATTAATTCTTTTTATAATTACTATAAACCCATCCTCTAAATATAATGTTTATAAATATTAACCATTATTTTAATCTATATAATCAAGTTACAATTTATACAATGTATTATAAAACACATCTTTTGATACCTACATAAATTGCTATTAATATTTATGAGCTATTTAATTTATATAAATATGCTATTTATAATTTCACTCTACCATTAAAATATAATTGTAAAAAATTATAAAAATAAATAAAAATAGCGTGTCCATAATTGTTTTTATATAAATGATAAAAATATGCACTAAAAATAGTGTCCACATTGTTTTTATATAAATGATAGAAATAAGCACTAAAAAGAAACTGTTTACCCAAAATGAAGACTATGGCTAGATTTGTTTTTTGCTAGAAATTAGTTGCCTAGAACGTGGGTGGGGAAGGGAGTGTAAATTGGCGGGTGTAATTCTTCTTCCAAATGTTACGGCGAGACTTGTAAATTGGGATCCGTATGTGTCCAAAACAAATATTTCTTTAGGAAAATAATATATGCATGTATATATTAAAATATGAAATAATGAAGCAACGCGTTTTGCATTATGTTGGTTTGTTATGCATTTACTTTTTTATTTCATATCAAAATGAGCTACTGTGGTAAAGCTACTGGGAAGATATAAGATTGTTACGTATTTACCTTTTTTATTTCGTATTAAAATGGGCTTACTGTGGTAAAGTTATCGGGAAGATATGCTACTGTGGTAAAGCTACCGGGAAGATGTAAGATTGTTACGTATTTACTTTTTGTATTTCATATTAAAATGAGCCTACTGGGAAGATGTGCTACTGGGAAGATGTGCTACTGTGGTAAAGCTACCGAGAAGATGTAAGATTGTTACGTATTTATTTTTTTTATTTCTTATCAAAATGAGCCTATATGTATATTCATATTCCTGGGCTGGAATTGAAGCAAAAAGGACGTAAATGATTCTTGCATCAAGGTTGAAGCTACACTTAGAAATGACTAAAATAGTAGCATTTTGGTGTAGATCTGGGTGCCTCAGCGACCTTGGAGACAGGGATGGTGAAGGCAACAACCATTCTTAACCAAGAAGCAAATTTGATTCCTCTTTGTATAAGAATTGCTAACGAGACCTCTTCTATAGAGGTGTTAGCACAAATTACAATGTCAACATTACTACAATTTTCTGTAACTAAGTTGTTGAAAGAGTATTAATAACCAATTCTCTTGCAGAAACCAAGATTTAGGAAAAGCATTTTTCTATACAATTTCTTTTAGCTGAGTGCAAAATTTAACTAAATTGAAAAAGTGCAGATCTGTTAAAAAAAAATGTACAAATTAATGGTTAAGATTATTCAATTCGAATACAAAGAAAATTATAAATCCCAATCATTAAAATTTTTACATTATTAATGAAAAAACAAGAAGTTCACGGTTGTGAAGCTTCTTTTTCCTTACTATTTTTGCAGATAATAAGTTATTGTACTTTGCTTTTTACAAATAAAGCTTTGCCTGTGCTGAAAAATACATCCTCCCTAATGGATGGAACACCGTTCAACATCAATACTGTTGACCTAATCCACCTTAAAATTATTTTGAACAAACGATACACAATACTTTGATTTACAAACATGAATAAGAGTATCGAGACAGATGAAAAGAATGAAAACATTGTGATGTTCAGCACGATAGCAGGATATCTGGTGAGTGAACCATCTCATCACTTTAAGAGGAAGCTTTAACAGACCAACTGCCATGTTTACCAGCCCTGAAATGCATATACAACAATATGGGCATAGGCAAGTCGATATCGAAATATTCAAAACTGATACAAGATATGGCAACAAAAACTCATATTCCAGAAATTTATAATCAACTGGCCATACAATCTAAATGTTAAGAACCCAGAAATCTGAAAAAGTGGATAAGTTGAGAGATTTGCAAAAGGAAACTTACCCCAAGATCCAGATGATTGCACGCAAAACTGCAAAGATGAGGGACAATAATGCAAAGGGAAGACCCAATGAAAACCTCTGCAATCGCCCATTTCTCTGGGTACCTGAATCTCAGAAATTTTACTGCACGATGTTATTGACCGAGATCTCTGTGTATGATCTGACACTGCAAATGTAATAATTCTCCAATGCAAATATATCTCGGATCAATGGAGAGTTGTTTATACATAATTTACATTATCAAATGATGTTTCTCAACGAGGTCAGCTTCATTTCAAGTTCCTTCCATCCTAGAAGAACCTGTCTCTGATGTGGACCTGGTCTTGTTAATACCTAGTGTTGCAAGGTTCACTTACTCGACTTACGTTTTGGAAGCAGCAACATACTTCACAAATTGAAATACTTACACAAATGAAAAAAATTGTCATGCTTGCCTTCTCACCTTTCTCATGCTTTCCTTCTCATGCTTGCCTTCTCGCCTTTTTACCATCTTAGGATATAGAGTGGTATGAGTTGTTCTTCAACTAACTTCCATTGTATAATGATCCTAGTAACTTCCAGCGTAGTTGTTATTTAACTAATTTCCAAGTGTATAACTAGCAGTTGTCCCAAAAGGTACAAAGATAGGCCTATAGGATTATTAAATTGGAATTGTTGAATTTTTCTAGAAGAGATGTTGGTTCAAACCTAAAGGATGAGCAATTTGGGATGGCTAAAGGCTTTCTAATTGTTTTTTATTATAGTAAAATTTGATAATTCATTGGTTTTACTTTCAAAAGCTTGAAGGAATTTGAAGAGAATATATATAATTGTTTTGTGGAATGTGATCCCAAAATCATTGATTTGTATATACATACTAAATGAAATGTTAATTGGTTGAAACCCTACACAAATGTTTGATATAAGCAAATAAGCTGGAAATTTCCATTATTCAGAAAAATTGTAGTACCCAGAAAAAACCAGACCCTTCAAATTGAGCATTAAAAATGCTATTGCGTTAAAACCTTCAAACTTGGTGGCAACCCTTCAAATTTGGGTAGAACAGTAGGAACAAGTATTTCTATCTTTTATGCGAGAACATTTTTATTTGAGAACGAGTGTTTCATTCTTTTATTTAAAGAGTAATTTGGTTGGAAAACTAAGAATAATGATTCCTGAAAACTGGGAATGAGGGTTTCATGAAAAATCAGAACAGAGTGTTAAGCAGCTAACCATGAAACTCTTCAACCAACATGTGTTGTAATTGACAATGATTTGACCACATGGGAAGAAGACATAAAAATTCACAGTTAATCATGAAACTCTTCAACCAACATGTGTTGTAAACTGACACGGTGGCCGAGATGCATTAAATTGATAATGATTTGGCCACATGGGAAGAAGACATAAAAATTCACACTGGATAACGAAACATGACACTTGAAGATTTTCTTCAAGTCATCATTAAATTGACAAAGTGGCCGAGATGCACTAAATTGACAATAATGAGTTAGCCACATTGTGGCTCGCCGAGTGTGGCCACGACGAGACTGCAACAACAAACTGACAATGAATTGGCCATATGGAAAGAATGAATAAAATTTAACAAACTGACAATGAATGGGCCATATGGAAAGAATGAATAAAATTTCACAAGGAATAAAAATGAATACTAGCTAAAACTGCACCATCACAAAAACAATGGCAAAACAATTTTCCAAAAGAAACTTCCCACCTAAGCATTGCAACAACTTGCACTTTTGCAAACAGATTGCTTACAACTATTACGCATTGCAAACTAATCTCTTCCCAAGTATTCAAAAACAAAATTTTCCGAACAAATTGATACAACCACTAAACATTCCATAATCACTCACTTCAATCCGATAGATAAACAGTCAGGCAGATAAAATCCATGCAAATATTCAAGAATATATTTTTGCTAACACATCGAAAGACTATTGTGCATTATAAAATGGTAGATTCAGCCTTGCTGATAAAATCCATCCAAATATTTAATAACATAATTATAAATACTCATTGCTCACAACCGTAGTGGATTTGTAGAATAATCGCTTTAGCCTAGCAAATAAAATCCATCCAACTATTTGTAAACTTCAAAGTCAATTATTAAAAAACATATAAACAAGTTCCACTCTGAAGAATTTTGGCAAATGTACAACCCTCTCTTGCAGACAAGATAAAACAACCCTCTCTTGCAGACATGATAAATTATTGTTCAACAACCAGTTTTATACATGAAGACACATATAGCACTTTAACATTGATAAAAGACATCGTCATACAACATCTTGTATTGCGGTCGATTATCAGTGAAAAGTAATAGAAAGTGCAGAATATTATCAGTGTAAAGTAATAGAAAATGCAGAATATAAATCACGAAGAATGTGGTCTACCGAAAAACAAATTAAATTTATACATGAAGACACATATAGCACTTCAACATTGATAAACAGTAATTAGACTGTATAATAATGAAGAGCTTAACAAGCATCAACATGCAGTATGGGTTCAAAAAACATGGCCTCGAATGGCAAAAAGTTCCATATTAATAAGCAGCTACAATTAGCTCGAGTCGACCCATTCAATTAGAAGTCATAAATCCACAAAATCCACTGTAGTCAATGTAAACTTCAATTATACGACATTACATTAGAAGTCATAAATCCACAAAATCCACTGTAGTCAATGTAAACTTCAATTATACGACATTACAGAATCCTGCAATCTACAATGCATTTCTACAAAAAGCTTCCTTCATCAAATATATGTACATGCTATAGAATTCTCCCCCAGAAAAATCCGACCTTTACAAATCATCATCGTGAAAACAGGCCTAGGCCCTTTCCCCATGGATACGCCTTGCAAGTTGAATGTATTTCAACACGATGGTCACCCTCTTCGCATGTATGGTGCAGAGGTTAGTATCTTCAAACAGACTGGCAAGATAGGCCTCTGCAACCTCCTGAAGTGCCAAGACAGCATGACTCTGGAATCGCAGATCCGTCTGAACACAATAAAACAAAATAATTAGACAAGTACAGAAAAATCCGACCTTTACAAATCATCATCGTGAAAACAGGCCTAGGCCCTTTCCCCACGAATACGCCTTGCAAGTTGAATGTCTTTCAGCACGATGGTCACCCTCTTCGCATGTATGGTGCAGAGGTTAGTATCTTCAAACAGACTGACAAGATAGGCCTCTGCAGCCTCCTGAAGTGCCAAGACAACATGACTCTGGAATCGCAGATCCGTCTGAACACAATAAAACAAAATAATTAGACAAGTACCACCGCCAGAACAGAGTACCAAGCAATTCATTTAAATGGGTCGCCAATTAAGCTAACATTTTAACGAGAAAGGTGACAAGTTACCTTGAAGTCCTAGGAAATTTCCCTCACAAGCCTTTGAAATGGCAGCTTCCAAATTAGCAACTCCATGCTCTTCTGATACTCGATTAAACAATTTGCAATAAGATACATATACTATAAAGAAAACATTGTAAACACATCGATAGAATCCGAAGCAAATTTAAACTGCGTGTACATAACGAAGAGAAACTCTTCCGGGATGATATCTATGAGGCTTCTTCACACCTCCGGTCGTGGGAGCAGATTTACGAGCAGCCTAATTTAAAAAAGGAGCTTCAGAATAAAATGCCACAATAAAAACAGCACGCCTCAATTAACTCCACCAAAGATGCAACGGAATAAATATAGGAAAGTCGTTACCTTTGTTATGAGTTGCTTCCTTGGAGTCTTTCGTCCGGTAGATTTCCGTGTTGTCTGCTTCGTACGAGCCATGGTTCAAGGAAAAGAGCGATCTACAACATAGAGAGCAAGAACGAAAGAATAAGACCAAAGCCCAAACATCAAAACAGAAAATCCAAAACCACAACAAAAAATTACTATCAATTTCTTTCAAAAAACCACTTTTAGGCAATGCAATCACGATCACACTGCCTTAAATAAAATGGAGATTTTCCCGTACTAAACCCTCAAAAACAAATTTGAAGAAAAAGGAAAATAAGAAATCAAAGCAGACATATACTTTGAGACAAACTAAAATGGAAATAAAACATGGATCCTAACCCAAGAACAACCACAAACCCTAGGAAACCAAGAGAATTCACTAATTCAAGAACAATCTGACATAGACTTATGAAGTTGGAATTTTTGAATTTTTATAAAAGGCCGGGCCACCTTCTGGGTGGCTATTTATTTCAAAGCAAACCAATCAACATGGTGCTACCAATCAGCATGGTGCTTATTGAAAAATGTTGATGAACTACATTAGATAGTAACCAAATTACTGGAAGTCGGAAAAATGAAATGCTCGACACATTCAACAATAAGGCTCAATGCACTGTAGCAAAAGAAAGCAATCACGTTGTTATCTTACTCCAGATATGTTATATGAAAACATGAAAATATTCATTATCATTGTCAATGTTTTCTATTATATGATATAACATGCTTGACACATTCACTATTCTGCTTGAATTCAAATATGTAATTGACAGCACACAGTTAAAAGGCTAAAATGTCCATCCCAACTTTCTGTATTGCAGTGAAGAAAAGGGCTTTCAAAACAAAACCTGCTTGATTTTTATGTAGGAAACTAAAAAAAATTGACTAACACTGTCAATTCTTGTAGGCATTAACCTTTGCTACACCAAATTAATGCACAGACTTATGCACAAAGGAAATGAATTATAAACATAATTTAAACAAGCAAAAGCCACAACATACCTACCCTGATAAGTGAACAAAAATGCAAAAGCCTATCATCCAAAACTTGCAATTAAGATAAATAATATCAATGCCGTCATGTCATATCATGTATATGAATGGATGATTGAGTTTAACTGAAAATGAGAGTAGTAAACGATTAAGATTTTGCGGGGAGTCAATACCCCAACCAGTACCCTTGCATGGTGGTAAAGCTTGTGCAAACATCATGTTTGTTTGATAATTGCATTGCCAAGGAAAGAAGCTTTATTTGGTTGGTTTTCAGTTTTGTTTACCACTTGGCAAGGATATATGTGGTGCGTTCTTGACTCCACTACGCATCCTTCATAAAAAAAAATCAGTTACATATATCATGTGATCTCAGTAATCCCATTGTTGTCCATCCCAGGACAAAGGTGAAAGCAGGCAGGAGGAGGTGGTTGTGGCTGTTACTGTGAGGGACAAATCAACACCCAGCTCAATGCGAGCAAATTGGTGTTGAGATCCCCTCATAACTGCCTAGTGCCAATGCCAACTCCCCTTACCTTGCACGTTAAACATTGATTGGCATGGACCAAACAAAAACAAAAAAGCTTATGGGGACACAAAAAAACTAGACAGTGAGGATTAAGAGGGAGAGATTTATGTCAAGCATCTTCACAGTGCAGAGCTACCTTGATTTTCCTCACTACATGGGATCTTCCTCACTACCCGCTTCTTGAAGCAATTTGACTACCGGGACAGCAAGTGAAGTTGGAAAAACCGTGTCTATTCCGTACACCAACTCGAAAGGAGACATGCCAATAGACTTTTTCTGACTCACCCTATCAGCCCATAGTGCATTTATCAACTTCTTGTGCCAGCCCTTTTTACTGATTTCCAACAATTTCTTAATGATATTGACCAAAGATTTATTAGATGACTCCGCCAATCCATTTCCTTGAGGATGATATGCGGTTGAATGTCCCAAGCTGATATTGTACTTATAACAAAACTGAATCATCCTCTTTGACTTAAATGTTGTTGCATTATATGTGATTAACTTACTTGGGCATCCAAAACGTGATAAAATATTAGTTTCAAGAAAAGAGATAATTACCCCATATGTGGCTTGTCGAGTAGGAATTGCTTCAATCCATTTAGTGAAGTAATCTACGGCTGTCAATATCCATTGATGTTGTCCTGATGATGCCAGATGAATTTCCCCGATGAAATCCAATCCCCACTGCTGAAATGGTGCTCTGACCTCAATTGGTTTGAGAGGCAATGGCTGTAGTTTCTGCTTCCCTTCGAAAATTTGGCATTCATGACAATTCTTAACAGCGTTATATACATCTGAAAATAATGAAGGCCAATAATAACCTGCCCTTAGAATCTTGTTCGCTGTGGTTTTCCAAAACAGATGGCCTCCATAGTCACCTCTATGAAAGTCTTCCACAACTCTTTTGGCTTCCTCTTCTACCAAACAATTCAATAATATTCCACCAGGATCTTACCAATACAATGCAGAATTTTGCAGCTTTCAATTTCAATGTTCTACTTTTGTTTCTAGGCATTCCGGGAGGTGAAGACAAATGCTGAAGTATGTATAAAATGTCAACATACCAAGGAGAAGAAAGAAACATTTCAGATACCTGAACGGATGAATTCTCCTCATCTTCATCAGACATGGCAGCAATCAAATTTATGTCTAGAACTTGCAAATTTGTTTCAGCCATTAACTTGGCGAGTCCTTGACCTTTGATCAGCTTGGTTGGTTTAATCTCCACATCATACTCTAATAATGCAGCAATCCACTTACCCCTCCTGCCTTCTGGATCTGCCTGTACTAAAATATCTTTAACTGCTGCGTTAGGAACATAAGCTAGAACATGGGAATGCAATAAATACACACGGAAATCTTTCAAAGCCTTTACAAGCGCAAGTGCTTGCTTCTCAATGATGTTATATTTTAATGCTCCATCTCTTATAATCCGACTAAAAAAAGCAATGGGCTTTTCAACACCTTCGCTCTTCTGCATTAATACAACTGCCAAAGTGTGCTCAGAAGCAAATGAGAACAAAATAAAATCCTGAGTGTAGTCTGGGCTGATCAAAATAGGAGCTGAAGAAAGAGCTAACTTCACTAAATTAAATGATTTCACCGCCTCTTCGGTCCACTTTACATGACTGTCCTTTTTCAGCATGCTCGTGATTTCTCTAAGATGCTCTGCTAGATTTGGAATGAAGCAACGCAAAAAATTCAGTTTACCATTGAAGGACTGAATTTCTTTCTTGTTCCGGGGCTGTTCAATTTGCTGAATGGCTTCAACACGTGCAGGGTCAATACGGATGCCATCTTTAGATATGATGTGGCCAAGAAGTTTGCCTTCCTCCATGGCGAAAAGACTCTTTTTTGGATTCAGCGAAATGCCATATTTTCTGCACTTTTGGAAAACGATTTTCAAATGATACAAATGTTCCTCATCAGAATTTGAAAACACGGTTAAGTCATCCAGATAAACAACCAAAAACACATCTTTCTCATTGGTGAAAGCCACGTCCATTGCGCGCTGAAAGGTGGTGCCCGCATTTTTCAAACCAAACGGCATCTTTGCATAATGAAATGTTCCCCATGGAGTGGTGAATGATGTTTTGTCACGGTCATCTTTATGTACTAAAATCTGATTGTATCCGAAATAGCCATCGAGTAGTGACATCCTTGATGCTCCAACTACTCGCTGCAATATATGGTCCATTTTGGGCAGCGGATAATTGTCTTTTAAGGATACCTTATTCAAATTTCTAAAGTCAATACATAAACGGATCTCACCTGTTTTCTTCCTTACGGGTACCGAGTTTGATATCCAATCTGAAAATCGGATAGGCACAATGATTCCTGACTTATACAATCTGTTTACCTCTTTTTCAATTGATGGCAGCAGCTTCGGATTGATTCTCCTCAACTTTTGATGAAAAGGTTTCTGATTTGGCTTAATAGGAATAGTATGATGTATGATATTTGTGTCATATGTTTTCAGATCTGAGTAATCCCATGCAAAAACATTAGAAAATGAAGACAGCAATCTGATATACTCTTCCTTTACCTTTGGTGACAATGACTTTGATAGCTTTACCATCTTGGGATTCTCAACTGTCCCAATGTTTACATCCTCAACACCTTTTTCAGTTGGTCTCAATGTCGGTTTGTGGGCCACATCATCTTGGTCAAACAGCTCCTCTAAAGGAATCAATCCCTTAGGAATAACGTTGTCTTTAAGTTGCAGCACGTCCATTTTATTTACTTGTATATTATCACTACCATCATCATGTTCAGTATCTATTGAGGTATCTTTGAACTTACCCTTATTTTGCAGAAACTGATTGATCTCTTCATCATCTTCAAAGACTTGCCAACACCGCTGATTGTCTGGGACGGTAGGACGATGTTTCACATGAATCTCAAACTTGTTGCTAGAATTCATTGGAATTTTTAGATTGCTTGCTGCCTTAGCAAGTCCATCAGCAACACCATTTTTTGTGCGAGGCATACATGTCAAGGTATGATCAGAAAATAACTTCAAAATATCTAAAACTGCATTTCGATATGCCCTCATACGAGGATGCTTGGCCTGAAACTCACCCTTAACTTGCTTTATCACCAACTCGGAATCACCATAGACTGCAATCTTCTTCGCTTTCAGCTTTCTAAGAATCTTAAGGCCAGCAATGAGAGCCTCATATTCCGCCTCATTATTTGAACAGTCAAATGCTAGTTTATAGGAACACACTCTCACCTTGCTTGGAACTTTGTCTTGAGCGGAAAAGGGACTTCGAATCCACACACCAATACCAGCACCTTCACTACCTACTGTGCCATCAAAATCCATGGTCCAAAGACCATCTTCATCTTCTTCCAAGTGTTGAAATTGTGTTAGTTCTGTTTTTCCTGTTTGCTGCCCCTTATCCTCGGCTGGATGCTCCATAGTAGCTTGCTTTTCTCCTTTTTCCTTTTGCAGAACTTCTCTAAAAATTTCAGTGATCTCTGGTATATCTTCCGCCTGAACTAACTGACTATCTAGATCATTAAAACTATCAGCAAATAAAACAAATGACTCCAAATCTGTATATACATAATTTACAAGATGATTGATTGGCTTCTCTTTGCTGGTTATCATGTATTTCATCTTTTGCTCTCGATATAGCTTTCTCATTTGACTGAAGACTGGAATTGTAGCATAAGAAAAGTCTAACTGTAGAGTGCCCTTCAACTTAGCCCCCCAAGATCTTGAAAGTAGCATACCAAAACGTGGAGGAATATCCGCCACAACCACATCCATCAAGACATTCTTCGCTGGGATTTGGTCTAAGCTAACAATTAAATATTTGATGAGCCCGATACATCTTACACGGCTGGAATCAAATGAATACAAATCATGATATTTTCTTGTAATGTCTAACCCCAACTTCTCCATGATCGCCTTTGGCATCAAATTGTGCGAAGCACCCGAATTGAACATAGCATTGTGCAAAACATATTCATGCAATCTCAAACCGATATAAAAGGGAGGAACATCACTATCAGGGGACTCACCATCCAATGCTGGCCCAAATATCAATTCTGGCTGATCATCTTCAACGTTCACCGTGTCAAACATAGGATCAAAATTCAGAATTTTAGAGACTTGACTTCGATAGCTGTTGTTTTTCATGATTTCAGTCAAAGGAATAGATACTTTTAATTTGGAAATTTCATTTTCCAAACTAAATGTTGAAACTTTATCAACTTCTTTGACCAGAACTTCCCTCCTATCTTTGATTACACTTGGCTGATTTGTCTTTCTTGCTGCTGATATCTTGCTAGTTGTGGGATCAATTGTCTCCTTTCCTTTTTTCTGTGGTATCGGTGAATCTGTCTTTGGTGTTGTAGCTTCTTTTATTTTCTGAATCGGATTGATAGGCACATCTCGGTTCCTCAATGAATACTGCTTCTGTTGAGTGGACAAGGCATTCAAATGCCCTCTTTGGTAATCATCTAAATTTGCATCATTAGCTAAGATAAAATCTTCATCTTGTTGGGCGCCTGAACTTTCTCCATACTCTTCTTCTTCAGTGATGTAAATGGGCAGATCATCAAGAGTAAAGAAGTGATTTTGGTCCCCTACTACATCAGCATCTTCATCTGAATCTTGACTCACAAAATTCTGCAAAAGAGGAGTCTTGATCTGTTGCTGGGTTGCCAGCTCTTGTATTCTTGGTTCACGCTGCTTAATTCTGAACTGAGGTTGTTGCTGGCCACGGTAATTTGGATTACGAATATGCAGTTCTGATTTGTCAAGGTTGATTCTTTTGAGCACTTTTTCCATCTCACGAAGCCAAGGCGGTTCTGATGTAGGTTCTTCCTTTATAGTCACTCTTTTCTCTGCCTTCAACCGTGCTCTCTTGTCATTCAGATTTGCCTCAACATTAACAACAATCTTTTGCATATCTTCTAAAGTAGGCGGATCTCTATCCCGTAATAAATAGGCCATCTCCGGATCAAAACCATTCGGGAATTTGAGAAGAGCTGATTTTCTAGATGGCCTTAAATCATCCGGAATAGCATTATAAACTGTATTGAACCTGATAATATAGTCTTGGACAGACTCACCATGATTACGTTTGATATTATTGTACTCGGCATTAATCTGAAGCGGATACTTTCTGAGTTCCCAACGATCTAGAAACTGTCTTTGAAGTTCAGCCAACGTAGGTATACTTCTGGCTCCCAAGCCTCTAAACCATTTTCTTACCTCTCCTCCAAATGTTTGCACAAACAACTGCATAGTTACATCCTCTTCATCAATCTCATATAAATCACAAAAATTTGCCATTTTGTCTATGTGCTGCTGAGCGGACACACTTTGAGGAGTGCCATCAAATAAAGGAATCTTACTCTGATAATCTGCGAGCATATCATGCAAATCTTGAGGAAGAGCGAGAGGAGCAAACCGAGCAGCCATTGCTCTTGGTGGATTTGGTCTGGGAGTAGTTGGTGGAGAAGATGCAACTGAAGTATGAGGAGTATGAGGAGGTGTATGCGGAGGTGAAGCGATGTGGGATGAAGGAGGGGAATTAGCTGCAGATTCTGAATAAGTAATTATAGGTTGCACAGGAATGGTGGGAATGAAAGGCGGTTCGGTGGGATTTTTCGAAGCGGAAGCCGTGATAGTAGATCCAATATTCGCAGATGCAGCTTCTAAGAAATCAGCAATAGTTGCAGCCTGAATGTCACTCTGAAGGTGCCTCAAGATAAAATTTTCAATTAATTTATTATGTTTTTCAACTTTAAGAGTTGCAACAAAATCAGGATTTGGAACAAGATAATCAAGTGCACTTTCAGATTGAGTTTTAAACAACGACAATTCAAATTTCTCGTCAAAATCAAGTTCTTCAAGATACTAAAAAATTGCAGGACATGAATGGGATTTAACCAAGGGAGTCACCGAGCTTTCTTGACGGATGATTTTTCGAATCAAGTTTGGATTTTCGTAAATAGGAGGTGGATTCAGATCTGGATTAGCTCTCGTATGTCTTTTTGAAGCCAGTGTGTTTATCAGAAAATCAAGGAATTAAAATAATTCAGCCAATCATTTTCTATTCTCAATCATCCAAAGGTCTAGAACGATCAAAAGTACTGGGGTGATTTGCAAAACAAGTTTCACAAGCTAACCGAAGATTGACTGAAGCAGCATTTATCTACTTTCGCTAATGCAAAGCAGAAGCGTTTCGAAGGCTACCTGGCATAACTTCAGGCTCCGTCTAAGACTTGTGAAACGAACTCATCAGCAAGCAAACCATTGAGATTTCTTCCCCAGTATGGTCGCCACTATGTTAGCGCTCAAATCTGCCTCAAGCTGAGGAAGGCAAAACTCGAGGCAACATCAAACCACGCTCAGCCTCGTAGCTAGTCCTACGAGGACAGGAGAGGGCTCTCTACGGGTCTATCTCGGCAAAAGGTTTTCAAAGGGGCTGAGATGACCAATAAGGAATACTGATCTTAGGCTAGATATTAAGTGCAGAGGTTTAAAGGTGATTTTTTGGGATTTTTGTTGAATCAAAGGAAAAAGCAATTTTGGGTGCGGGGATGAGACACAGTTTCTGCAGAGGTCTGCTTGGAGCAAGATAGGCAATTGTTTTGATGCTTTTAAAGTGATGTGGTGAATAGATCAGACAGGTGAGGAGCTAAGGAGAGCAAGCAAGAGCAAGGGTTCTCCTTAAACTGAAGAAAACATGGAAAATTAAACAAATTTAAAGGCAGAGCACAGCAAATTTATGGATTCTACCTTAACACTTCATTTGTTCAATTGCAGAAGATGAGAGATGGAAAAATGATACACATAACAAACTTACAAGTACTGAAAGAAGCACACCATCAAGACATAAAGCCACAAGAATTCCAAATAGTGCTGCAAATCCCTGGTCTTCCCTTTGCCAAAATGCTGAAGTAAAATGTACAATAAAGTCTCAAAGCCTCTTCCCAAAGAGTCCAACCATGAAAATGACTAAGAAAATACATAATATAGGCAAGCTAACACATTCCATTGCCTCTAGGGGTCGAGCTCATCATCCTAGGAGTTGTTTCAACCGATTCTAAACAAAGTACTATAATCTAGGCAGTCAAAACAACTTGCCTCTAGAAGCTAGGAAACCAATTCATTCATTAAATGTTTGCTATTTTATGAATGAATCATCTAGAATAGGTAAATAAGTGTCAAGTCAACATAAAATTACATCAATTACATCAAGGAGGGTGAAAAATCCCATCACAAGTCAAAACTGGTCAAAGCTAGGCGAATTCCTGAGCTGGAAGGTGCAAAATGTGCAAAAAATCCTGATGCGTAGCGTGCCTGAGCCCTACGCGTAGCGCACCTTTCCACCTGATTTTGGGGCACTTCCTGGCATCCAAATTTAGCTCAGGCTGGCTTGTTGGAAAGCCCTGGATGTCTACTTTCCAACCCAAGTGTAATTTTCCAATTTGGTGTCCATTTGCCCCTCCAAAAGTTCATTCTCCCAAGGCTGCTACCTGTGTGTCCAAAAAGGGGCAGTGAGGTCATTTTTTGCATGTTTTTTGACCTTTTGGGGACCCAAAACTTGATGAAATTCCTTGGAAGTGGCTGAGCAAATGTATTTCATCATGACAAATCCAAAAATGCAAACCTTTCTTGAATTGGACCTCCCCATCTTCAAGGTAGCGCGCGGCGCGCTACGCGTTGAGGGCAAAAACCTGTTTTTAATACAAAAATTTCAAAATTGACAAAAACTTCTCCAAATTTTTTGAAATTTGAGCTGGGGGTGTCTCATCAAGTACCATGCTCCTTCAAAGAGGCTTCGGCCAAAATTTGGAGTGGATCGGGCTTTTTTCTCCATTTTAGTGCCTTGCTCAATCGCCCTTTAAGGATCTTCAGTTTCTCTTTGCAAACATTCATGTGGGCCCAGTAATTATTCTTCATATGGCAGAGCATATCTTTGTCTCTATTTGCCTTGGCTAACAATTTCTCTAAATGAGTGTTCACCCAGATGAGCATAGACTCTCACTCAATAGGTGTCAAATCACCGGGTCTCTTGCGGGCCAAGTTTCGGTCTTCTCGGATTCGCCGCAACTCATAAAGAGTGTGTTCATCTTCTAGCTATTTGTTGCGCTGCTCCAAGTAGTTGATTGTCCAATTGGCCATTTCCAATTTCTGTTGCAACAAGTGATTCTCATCCTTTTGTTGTTGAATGACCTCCTTTAGCTCCGAGCTAGGAGAGCTGATATCAAGGTCAATAATATCCGTGTCCGGATCTCCTGAAGGTCCCTCATCAAACATGGGTTGCTTGCCTCTGTCCTATACCTGTGCCTGTACCTGTGCTGCAGAAGGCGAGACCCTTTCCACCTGATGTGGAGATAATACTCGCTGCGCTGATGAAGTCAACGAGACCCCTTCCACCTGATGTGGAGATAATACTCGTCGTGCAGATGCAAATAAGGCCCTGTGGCCTCTCTGATATGTAACATATGAAGGAGCGCTAACATGCTCAGGCTCAGGAATGTCAAACTGATGTGAAGGCCCTCCCTCATCATGGACAATCTCGGGAGGTGGCTGTGGCACCGTGAAAAAGTCGCGAGAAATGAACTCCTCCCAAGCAATACCCTGCTGTGCCAACTGATGCATCACTATGATCTTAATCAGTGCATAATGATAGATGCTCTTATGCTGATGTGCTGGGGTCTTCCTTTGTACTAAGGGCACCATCCTCTCTATGTTGCGATACATGAAAAATGGAAGGTTCATCATACATACCCTTGTAAAATGCATTAACAAACAGATATGGTACGAATAGAGACGTGAAAATCTGCCCTCACAAGTGAAATATCGAATGATGAGTCTCATCAATGGTGCATACTCATCCCTTAGGAATCTGAAAGGAAAAACAACGGTTAAATGTCTCATACACCCGGGCTTGATATATGGCTCATAGTGAAATCTGTCTAACTGCTGGCGCTTATTCCATTCCTCCCCTACATTTGGTATCCCAGTGGCCTGAGCAATAATCTTGGGTGACAAGGTGAAATCCACTCCAGCAAGGTTTACATGACCATTCTGCAAATGTAGGACAAATAAATGAACTAGTTCTCGGTGATGCTGGATTTGTGAGATCCGCTCACAATATTCAAAACATGATTGATACTGAAAACAGTTCATTGCAAGTGGACAAGCTTGCAAATGAGCCAAAGAAGTGGGCTCCTCCCTGACATGCCGACCACCTTTGCCACTTTTGTGATACCTCCTTGGCACCTCTATTTCTGGTGTCGAATCATTGTCATAACTCTGCTCATAAGCTGACTCGGTTTCTGACATATTGTTGAAGACAAGATGGCTGGAATATATATGCTGATTGTGCACACAATTGACTGTAGACTTTTTCCTGTTTTTCAAAATGCTGTGACCAAGGGGACACAAATACAAGGGAATTGTTAGGAAAGGGGGAACATTAGGGACATAGGGGCAATGGAAATAAACAAGGAATTTAGGGAAGGGAAAGGATATAGAAATTATGATAATTTTTAGGGTTTGGGGTGAATTAGGGGATATTATGTTTGTAATAGAAGGGAGGGTTTAGAATTTCGTGGAGGGATAGTGTAGGGTTCTATGAGGAATTTTTTTAAGGAAAATGTTGGTGAACATGGGGGGTAGGAAACACAAAAGTGGGAAAACCTTGGCAGCATATAATTTTGAAAACCCTACAGCAAACTAGACCTTTGAATTCTCACAGCAAACTGAGGGTTTTTACATTTAATTTTCATGGCATAGCTAGCATAATTTATTTACATACATCTTGCAAAACTGAGTACAAACCATGGACATGAAGCCTACCTGTGTTTTAACTGAGTTAGAGGAGGAGTTGCACACTTGCTGGCGAATTTCTGAGCAAAAATCCCAACGCGTAGCGCGCCTCACCCAACGCGTAGCACGCCCCTGGTGCGTAGCGCGTGAGTAAATTTACACTGAAAAAGGTGTGCTGATGCGTAGCACCGCCAATGCTGATGCGTAGCGCGCCCCTGGAACTAGCCCGATTTGCTCACCAGCTTGTAAAATCACCCTAGAATGGATGCACTTTGCTCTTGAGATGTGAATGGGTTGGTTATGAGGAGAAATGCCTTTATATAGACTCCCTTTTAATTTTTACTTGACCAAAACCCATTTTGTAATGTTTGGTTGTTGACACTTTTTCAGATTAAATAGGCTCTGACTTTTTGGTTTCCCTTTAAAAACAATTGGTTGAAATAATAATTTCTTCTAATAATTTTTTGCAGGGATAGCTCTGATATGCTCTGGAAAAGGAGACCAAGTCTGCGCTTGAACATTTGGAGAACTTGAAAATTTTGACAATTTTTACAAAAATGAGATGGTGACTTATCTTCAAAATAGAGTTTTGAAGAGAAGTCCTTATTCAGCTGTACAATGACGAAAATTATTGAAGTGATGATCTATCAAAGAGATCCCTCTGGCCTACTGGTCTTCTAAGACTTTTCAAGACAAAATTGACTCAACCCTAGACCTAAGACCTCAAAATTTAAAACCTGATTGTAAATGACCTTTGAAGACTTATTTTAATAAACATGCCTGAACCAGTAGTGCCAAGCACGAGGGGAATAAGTGACACAACCCACTCCATCAGAGTTATGGCATGCCTAACGAAATGCAACTGATCAAAACTGATGGGACACCTAATCATGAAATGCAAAAGAGCTTTGATCTCTGATGGAGGGATAACTAGACCGATTCTAACACAACCCACGTAGTGCAGGTTGCAGTCTCACCTAAAGCAGTATGGGGGGATGCAAGAACCAAGTTTCTGCATCTAGAGACTCATGTGATGTCTTTTAGTGCCTCAGTTCTGCCTTTGTACATATCGATAAACTCTTGGGGCATGTTGCTACAAATCTGTTAAAATGGCCTTCAATCCTTCACAGAGGTCTACGATTAGGCCTTGCTGACATTTAACAATCAATTTATCTACTTACTCGCATCATAGAGCGGTCTTCAAATTAGCATTCGTGTAGATTTACTTAAGTCATTAGTAAACATAAGAGGAATCATTATAGTCTTCACGAAAGTACTTAAACATGCATTACGTACATTAAGACTTATTCAAGAGAATCGCGTAACATTCAATCAATATCTCATAAAACAAATCATTCATCGACAAAATATAACATTAACAAAGATAAACATAAATACTCAAGAATTCTTTGGAAACTATCTTTATTGATCTTCAATTCAAGGTTACAAACTCCATGTGCACACAGTTGCAGGGGTCTGCACACTCAGTTGCAGACTCTACCTAAGCCTCTACAAACTCAACTACGGAGCCTTTCTTCTTCTATCTTACCCACTTCTCTATCTTCGCTCTTCCTCTTTCTTATTTTTTCTGATTCTACTTTTTCCCTTCATTAAGAATCACTATTTATAGACTTTTCATACAATGCCATGGTCCACAGACCATGGGTGAATTTCAAAACCGACTCAAAACTTTACATAAAAAAGGGGCTAAGCCCCTTTGACTCCTATTCATATATGCACTCCACATCCACAAATCGTGGAGACTTTACATTACTTAAAAAACTGCACCAAAAATTGGGTTATCTTAACCCCAAACTAACCCAAGAGGTCCCAACCCAATAGGCCCCCAACACAAATATCGTGACTCACCCTTGAGTCACTCTGCTAGCACCATAATCTTACTGCGAATATATCCCAGATCCACTTGGATCACTACAACTTCAGCAATGCTTTGTGTCATTGCCTGTCAAACCTCCTTGACCAATCTTTGAGTGGTTGGTCCCTCTATTTCCAGCCTCATCATTTGATGTGTCTACTGCAGTCCCTTAAGTTTCTCTTGAAGGAAAGTTGTGACCTGATAAGCCTCCTCTAACCAAGGCTGCAACCTGGCCTTTAGCAAGGCCTCTTTCTTCTATGCTTCCTCTACCTGTGCTAGTAGATGCTTTCCTTACCTTGTCATATTGTCTTTATAGCTCCCTTACCTCTGTGTTAAATGTCTGCAGGTTCGGATCCACCTACAGATTGGTCATTAGCTCCATAGCTTGCTCGAATGGTGTCGCACAGTTAGTGACTGTGGCATCCAAGGTAGCCATTTATTCCTTTATTGTGAGTCTACGTTGCTCCCAGACCTCAAGCAGAGTCGTGGGCTGCAACTTTAACTACATCTCTGCAATCTTCATGTTGAACTCGAAAGTGGCTCGTCCAACTTTTGCTTTAGCCTCACACACCAGTGGCTATTTTTTGGATTTTGGCTTCTGGTTTCACATCCTCCAAGATGTGAAGATCAGACACTATATTGCAAGCCTCTTCTATGGCTGACTCCAGACCTAAACTACACATCTGAAGTGCCTCCTTTTCCTTCAGATCTTGTGTCTTTTCAACGAACATTTGCTCATTGTTGACTATGTACTCACTTATCAGGTTGAAGGCGCACTACTCTCTGTTTCTCAATTCATCTTCCACCCTCATATGCAGTGCGTGGAGGGTTTTGTTGGAATGCCACTATGTTCAGTCGTATGTTCTTGATTGTACTCAGTATAATACGATTGTCAATGGACTCTACATGAATGGACCTGTCTAGCAATGGTATGGTTCTGAGATCTAGGGTCCTTACCAACTCTACTTCTTGGCTTGTCCCAGGTGTCAGGATCGCTTGCTCCATGCTCGCTTTTCCAATGCCCACATATATTCTTCTTGTTTGGATCTGAAGCTTGTGCAGATCCATTTAGACGCTCCCCAATATCTGCATGTATCGCTGCTCAAACTGTTGTAGCACTTTTGTGGTTGTATCCCTGATTTTATCACCTGATCTCATCAAGATCACCTTCTGTTAACAACATGGGATCAACCTATGATTTATCAGATTTATGCTTTTTTTGCATTCCACCTTGTTGCAGTATGGGGGGATGCAAGAACAAAGTTTCTGCATCCAGAGACTCGTGTGATGTCTTTTAGTGCCTCAGATTTGCCTTCGCGTAGATCGATAAACTCTTGGGACACGTTATTGCAACTCTGTTAAAAAAACCTTTAGACCTTTGCGAATGCCTACGATCAGGCCTTGTGGACCTTTAACAATCAATTTATCTACTTACACGCATCATAGGGCAGTCCTTAAATTAGTGTTCACGCAGATTTACTTAAGTCATTAGTAAACATAAAAGGAATCATCAGAGTCTTCGCGAAAGTACTTAAACATGTATTGCGTACATTATTAAGACTTATTCAAGAGAATCGCGTAACATTCAATCAATATCTCATAAAACAAATCATTCATCGACAACATATAACATTAACATAGATAAACATAAATACTCAAGAATTCTTAGGAAACTATCTTTATTGATCTTCAATTCAAGGTTATAGACTCAAACTACCCTACGCACACAGCTGCAGGGGTCCGTGCACTCAGTTGCGGACTCTACCTAGGCCTCTGCGCACTCAACTGCAGAGCCTTTCTTCTTCTATCTTACCCACTTCTCTATCTCTGCTCTTCCTCTTTCTTACTTTTCTATTTCTACTTTTTCCCTTCGCTAAGACTCACTATTTATAGACTTTTCATACAATGCCATAGTCCGCGAACCATGGGTGAATCTCAAAACTGACTCAAAACTTCACATATAACAAGGGGTTAGGCCCCTTTGACTCCTATTCATCTACGCACTCTACATCCACAAATCACGGAGACTTTACATTACTTACAAAACTATACCAAAAATTGGGTTATCTTAACCCAAAACTAACCCAGAGGACCCATCCCAACACTCTATCACAAGAAAGCACGTTCTATCAAAGAAAAATACCTCTAGCCTATAGGTGGTCTAAATCCTTAAACAATCCTATATCTATTGTTTCAGATGACCTTCCAAAGAAATTCTTACTTGATGGATTCATATCCCTGTAAGCAGAGTTGTCCATAGAAAGGTAGGGTAGAGAACCAATTTCTTCCCAAAACTAGTCCTATAGGGTGTTTCCTAAGATTGATCAATTTGGTTACCTTCATCCCATGGGGGTGGTCGAGTCTTGAGGTTCTTGGTGATTAGCCACCACACGGGATTCCTTGCCCTGGGTTAGGTATCCCCGAGGAGAACTGCTCGCATGATTACCTAGCCTAACCCCCTCTGAATCGAGTTGTTGATGCACTCCGGCTTTGGACCTTGGGATGGTGAAGTATTTTAAGCTACCTAATATGTCAATTTATATGTCTCAATGTAAGTGATCGATGGGTGTTATTGGAATCCTATCCCACTGATCCTATACCTAAACTACATAGATTGTTTGGCCCTGGTGCCCAAGTGGGCTTAATCTGTGTGTTGAATTATCAAGGTGCAGTGTTTCAAGTCTTAGCTTGGTGGTGTTAACCAAGCTCACATTATCTTAGGGTGTGAATTTGTGAAAATGATGTGTCAAGTGGATGAGTTAATTGAGCATGTTTTATGATTCCATGTGCTGCTAAAAATAAAGTGTTGAGATATTGTAAATAGTGTTGAAAAGAAAAAAATAATAAATAGCAAATCAAGCGTAGAAAACCCCACCCAAAAAAGGCTATCAAGAATCTAAGAAAAAGAAGGCAAAGAAGCTACTCAAAGACATATAAAAGGCATAAAATATCTCATTTGAAAGGGACTGAGATCTAGAGGCACTAATCTGTTGTAAATGGTGCAGACACACAACAAAACTCAGATGTGACAAATGTTGTAAAGGATAGGTATGAAGCTCCAAAACCTAGGATGCACAAAGGGACCCTAAGGGGGAAAGAAAAAACTCAAATTCTAAACGGAGAAAAGGTGAATAAACCTATCCAAAAGTGTTGTAAAGTGATGGATCAGACTCTAAAAACCATTGGCTGAAAATGTTGAAACCCTAGACTCCCCACCTAGCGAATCTCTTCCCAGAAAGGTGGAGATGTACTTTAAACCATGGGGAGCTTTTTCCTTCCCCAAAGAGAAAAAATACAAGAATATAGGCATAGGGTAGACTAAAACGGAGATAAGAAACCCTTTCTAGTCCACACACAACACTCTCGGAAATCCTGAAAAAATTATGAAAAATTCTCGGAAAAAATCCAAAACGTAGGTACTGACATGGAAACATGGAAAACGTAGGTATCTAGACAAAAAGTGTGCTCTGGAATGCAAATATGGGGCTGAAAAGTGCGTTTTTCTCCCAGGACTCTCAATCGACAGATCTCGCACAAATTTTGTTGTCTCTTGCTTAGCTAGTACCTGTGACCTGTGGAGAGAACCATAAAACCACCATAATCCCAAAATTTGATAGAAAAAGGAAAGAAAAATAAAAATCGAAATTGAGAGGCTATAAATAGTTGCAGAAAACCCTGAAATTTACTCAAACTTTAGTCACCTAGAAACTGATTTACAACACCAGTGGAGTCGCCATTTGTTAGTATGAAATTTCTTGGAAGGTGTATGAAAAACACTTCACTTAAGTCACTGGTGAAAAGTGACCCTAACAACAATTTGTGGTTTCTTATGCTTCAAATATGCAATAATAAAATAAGAAAAACCTGCAATACAAAGATATATGTGATCTAAAATAGTAAACAACAATAGAAATCCAACGTAATAACCCAATATGGAAAGGATTTTTAATTAAATAATAATCTTTATTGATAAAACCTAGTGAAAGAGATCTACAAAAGGGTCTACAAATCCCCTCCGTGGGATGAGTCCTTTGATGTCATTGATGCTTCAGTAATCGATTCTCTCTCTTAATATGTGAAAAACCCAAAACAGTTTGTATAACTCTAGTGGGAGTTCAAATCCAAGAAGTCCATAATGATGATGATGATAATGATCATGGTAAAGAATGAATGAAAATCCCTCTTATTTATAACAAAACATTAGATTGATCTCGAAAGTGGAAAACAATAAAATAATATTGACCAAATCAATCTAACCGTTAGGAATACTTTATTATATTTTTTGGAGAGGGAAAAGATATTCAAAATTGTCAAATATCTTTATTTAGAAATAATTAACAAATAAAATTATTTATTAATTATTTTACAAGGATTAAGAATGGTGTGAAATTGAAATAATTATTAAATAATGATTTAAAAATGATTTCAATAATAGAATTAAAGAATAATAAATAAATAGTGATTTATTTAATTATTCTTAGGTGATTTAGTCAAATGTGACATGGATAATTATCAAATAATTATTTAATAATTATTCATAGAGAAAATTAAATAAATAATGGTTTATTCAATTATTCTCATGGGGTTTTTAAATTTTAATTAGAAATAATTTAATAAAAGAGGTTTACTAAATTATTTCCCATGGTAAAATTGATTTTACTATGGTAAAATTAATCCTACATTGTATATTTTGATATGCCTAATTAGAAATGGCTAGGTGATCATTGTTTGGTGATAACATCTATTTCTTAAAATTTTATGAGTAATTTTTTTATTGATGCAAGTTTTATGTTTTATTTGATCAATTCTAACTTAACTATGAAACAAAATGAAACCAAGTATAATCATACATATACACATTTAAGAACAAACATATTGAATGATCTTCATCACTGAGAAACTAGCTAATGGTTTAGGGAAATTATGTATAGTCATTCTTTATGTAATTGATTCTAGATTTCAACATGATTTAGGTTGAAATAAGATATTATAAATAATAATATACAAATTAAACCCACTTTTACTTTTAGATAGGGATTTTGGGGATTCCAATATTTCAAGTAATAATAATAATATAAAGGGAAAGCAATAATGGTACACAAGGTATGCATTTTTTTTTTATGATTATTTAAAAAGTAAAGATGAACATCTCTAGCAAGCATCCGAATAATTGAAAGGCTCAATCCCAGTCATGTTTATATTCAATTATGAATTCAAAGAATGCATGGGAGCATAATTCTCCATTTGAGATTTCCATTTCTAACCACAAAATAGATCTATTTTATAAAAAATGGGTATATCATCAACATAATAAAATTAAACAAATTACATAAAAGTTCTCAAAATAAAACAAAAAATGTTATGTCACTTTTATTATTTTTATTGAATAATTTAAAGAATCTTCAATTTAATTACTATATTCCCATAAGTTAGATTATTGTTTTATATAGCATAGAGATGGCCCATGGTAAGCACATGAATTTTAACCTTTAAGCTTAAGAGTTTAGAGTTAGAGGTGCATGGTGGGAATTGCATGATGTGAATTAGGAGGGAGGCAAGCTTTTTATAGCATCCCCAAACACAGGAGTCAAGGTTAGTGAGTCTCATACTATCAGAACAACTTTTGTTTATCTCATATTCTATAAGCACCATGCAATATGTGCTTATATATTTAAGATATAGAGTTATAAATATATATGTAATATCTCTCACTATCATGCTCACATCCATATATAAATGGATCTCTCTCACATACATTGGTAAATTTTTATCTCACTTATCAAATTGACGGTTTTAAAATTTAACTAAAAGACAATAATGACTTGCAGATTTTAAAATTATCGATATCTAACAATTAAAAAGACAAAATCTAAATAAACACTGGTCAAATTCAACCATTACTATATACCCATAGAACTTTGAAAAACTTACAATTATCCCAAGTATCCTTGAAATGTTATATACCCTTTGCATATATATATATATATGTATGTATATATATAAATAACAAATGTTATAATTTAGTCATAGATTTATTGTAATCTAAGTTTTTCAGTTTGTTTCCCATTGAATTTAATATATATAATTAAGATTAACTTGATTGATTATAATATGGACAATGAAATAAGACATAGTCTAACTAGCTTGCAAATTTGCCTTGAAAATTATGGAAATTCTGGCAAGGTTTTGATAAAATTCCACAAGGATTTTTGTAAATCCAAGTTACAGTTGTCAAACTTCAATATTTTGGATGCCCCAAAAGTTTTTGATGGTGTTGAATCCATTACCACCATCAAAAATGTGATTGAAACACTGCTACTACGAGATTTTTGGAATTTTTTTTGAACGGATTCCGACCACTTTTGATCATCTAGGCAATTCCTCCGCCTCAATAGATGACACCTAATTTTAATGTTGAGTCTAGAACGTTGTAAAAAAATATGCATAATATTGATTAATTTTGAGTTTAACAAGTTTTGGAGTTAAATATGTATCCTAATTAAACATATTTATTAAGTGTTCGTTTGCGTTATTAAGAGTTCGTGGTGTCGAAGATGTCGAAATTCATTTTTTTATAATTATTATATGTGTTTATCACTTGGCATAAATGATTTCGTATATGTATTTATATTTATTTTACTAAGTGAGATAAGTTTAAAATTCAATATAAAATATGTAAGTTACATTTGAGTATTAAGAATTAAATTATATGATGTGAAATTTAAATGAATATTAAAACCTTTTTATAATTAAAAATTATATTATTAATGATATTTTTATTATTTTTTATTAATTATGATAGATATTTTTTTCTATTAAGTCTTATTAGCACAACTGGTTGAGGATGGGCCTTGTGAGAAAGGTGACCTAGGATCAAACTTCACGAGGGGTGGTTGTGCCCTATGTTGGGGGAGGAGACATGCTAAAAAATCCAATCAACTTAGGGTTGGTGTGGCCCACGCTAGGTGAAATCCATGGGTGAATTTGATGGATTAGATGCCCCTAGGTCACGGTTCCTCAAGCCACAAGTCAATCCTGGAGGATCACAGACAACTTGACAAACAAACAAAAAGATAAATGTTTTTTTCCATTTTGAGAAAGATATTTAGGGAAGAATTGATTTCATAAAACTTTGAGATTTTTTCAAAAGAGAAATATTCATAAAAATGTACTCATTGAAAACTTAACATGTCACTTATTAGAATTGAATTTTGGCGAGAGAGATAACACTCCACACAACCATTTTGATTAAATATATTTGATGAATTATCATCCTATATCCATCTTAACTTTATATCTGTCATGAACTATCTTTAAAAAGTACAAAACGTTTTCCAAGTTTGTTTAATTTAGAAAAGGTCATCATCTTTGGGTTGGCAGGACAGGGAGGGATTCTTTTGAATCTTGAGGAAAACCAAGAAGTAAAATATTCTTGGGGACTTGGCAAGAGGATGAATACTCTAGCCAAAATGTGCGAGCTCCTACTTGGTCTTCACCTGGCTAAAGATAAGGGACTCTCTATGATAGCAATATTGGGAGATTCCCTTATCACCATTCAACATTTATAAAATGGCTCTCTTCCTAAGAATAACCATCTTAGTCTTCTCCTCTACAAAAGTTTTAGTACCTTGGATTCCCTTCCTAATAATACCTTCTATCACATCTTAAGAAATAAAAGCAAGGAAGCTGATGAGCAGACAAATCAGGCTTATCTATTAGAGGAAGGATAGGTCATCATCAATCATATGTATGGATGGAAAACTATTACATGATGAACCCCATTCAAGTTCATATTCATTGCTTCAACATAATGTTCGTGAGTATGGGAACATAGAAAATCATTTTTTGGGGGTCTTTATGGTTCTCTTTCATAAGGCTCTCGCCTCCTTCAACAATATGATATATAAGTTAGTGGTTGTGTGGTGTTTGCTCATCACCATAGTTGAGGTGGCTGGTGGAGAGTGTGCATGTCATGCACCCCTTCAATCCTCGCATGTGGAAAATTCAACAACAGGATAGTTCCTCATTTATTTTTTTGTCATCGTGCCATTCTCCTTGAAGGATTCATGGCAGCAAGAATTAATGGAATTCATGGTTGATGATATTTCTATGGTCTGTGAGTTCTCAAGTCCTAATATTATACTCATGGAGGATGGTAAGGTGACGAGTACATAAGATTAGGCATCTATTTGTATGGGAGCTTGGTTTTCCTTTCTAGATGCTAGGGAACTCTTTAGGTTTGCATAATCTCCAAAAGTTTTGAGAAATTCAACAGTAGCAAGGGGCTCCTTCTCTATGTCGTGAAAGGAGTCTGGTTTAGCAATTTCATGTTTGTAGCTCTAGGGCTTCTCTTACATGATTTTTTCATTGATTATTTATGCTACTTGGCAAGGAGTTGGTAATTTTTCTTCTTTGGCTTAACGGTGGTGTCTTAGGTGGATCTAGTGGCCAATTATATTGACCTTCAAAACTACTCTTTCATCCTCTCAGTTGAATTTAAAGCCCATCTACCTATTTGTGTGCTCCTAACCCTATTTTCTCTAGACAAAGGTGGTTATGTCGGATGGAAGTTGTTGTGTGAGAGACTTCATGCCAATTTTGGCACACTAGTTTTATGAAAGTACCCAATTATTTTCTACAGATTTAATTTCGTTAATGTTCTTTGTCTAGTCCTACTTTTGACTTTCTGATGGGCCCGCTCTTGTACTTCTTCCTATCTGAGGTGTCTCTTGTGCCATCATAAGTTTGGTCCTCCTTCATCCTTGGTCGTCCCTTCATGGCATACCCACCACCCTACTTTTTTTCTCTCAATTTCTCAGGGCACCTCCCCCCATTCTTCTAATCCCTTTGGATCTTTCCTCTAGCCCAATTGTTCTCAAATTCTATGGAATTCAATCCCTATTCCTTTTTCCTGACTACAATGGATTACAATGGTTATAAGAATGTGGTTTCAAACTGCAACAATTCATCCAACCTATACCCACACCCCCTATCGATTATCAAGCTAAAAGCAAGGACCTTCAATGGAATATTCTCCAATAGTCCAACACTATCCTGTTCCTAGTCGAGGAAATGAAAAAGCTTCAAGCCTACATGAATAATCAAGAAGATGAGATTAATGCCTTACAGTGTTAACTAGTTGATCTGAAAATTTAGAGGCTTGATGGTGAACAACATGGCATTGTGAGCAATTCTCTTGGAGGCAAGTCTAATAAGATGTCTATTGATCCTGCCCAACTTATGATCTCATACTACAAAGTTGTGCTTTTGTGTAGTTAGTTTTTCTAAGTATATAGTTGTCGCTTATTTGGTAAGATGTATGTTATTAGTAGCTTGCTAGATGAAAATTTTGGATCTTCTCCTTTGTTCTCCTTTGAAGAACCTACATCTTAGATCACAATGTGAACATTTCTTTGGTATTTTACTGCATTCAGATGTAGATTTAATAGAAAATATACTCATTGGTGTAAAAAAAAAAGGTTGTGATCTCAAGGGACTTTTCTAAATCCATCTTAACATTGGCTCTCTTATGTGCCAAGAGGGATCAAATTTCTTAATGTAAAAACTTTTCCTCGAGTTTTTTGAATTTATAAAAGTTTTCAACTTGAGGGACGTGATCCCTCTTAACAAATTACACATCTCCCTCATAATGATCTCCATATCATTAAATGAGCTTAAAACCATTAAATATTTTAACCATAAGGTCTATGTGTGTGTGCGCGCATTCGTGCGTGCTTGTGTGTATGTGTGTGTGTGTGACATCATTAGTTTTGTTTTAAAATTTACACATCTCCATCCTTAGATACATAAATGCACTTATCTTAATAATAATAAACTTTTCCTTTTAATCTCTCTACATAATTAATTTACAAAAATTTTATTGTGTCAAGAAGTTCTTTACAACCCTATATGGGGGAAATGTTGTAATGGTACATTAGATGAAGCATTAGATTAAAAATAATAATAATAAAACATAATGAATCAATTAAAAAAATTATAATATAACAAATTGAATTCATATTATTCAATTAACAAAATTATAATTATAACTAAACATATAATTAGTAAACATATTAAAACTTAATATATTTAATTAATGAACATATAATAAGAAATAAGAATATTTTTAGAGGGGTGAAATATATATAAAATATAAATAATAGTTTTAAATTAATATATATTTTACCATATAAATTAAAATAAAGATGATTTCTATTTGTAATCTTGAACTTCATATTTTAATTTAGTTAACAAGCATATAATCTCTCTTTCTCTCTCTCTCAATGCTACGCACCATAGTAAAAATTGAATTTAAAAAACAATAAAACACGTTAAATAAAAATGTCAAGAATATGTATATATGTATAATCAAGGTTTTAATATTATTAAAAATAGCATAGATCCATCAGAACTCCATATCTACCAAGCGCTCAGAAGGATCAAATATCTCAATATGAAAGCCTTTTTTTTAGTGCAAAACCTGAGGAAAGGTTTACACCTCGAGAGATTGGATTCCTTTTGGCGCTTGGTAGGTCAGAGTTAAGATGGACCTATGCTAGATTAAGTTTAACATTGAAATAATTTATTTATGGTAATATTCTTTTTATGGATGACATTGAAAATTTCTTTTTCTTATTAACATTTTTTTTTGAAATGTGTTATTTTAATTTTATATTGAATATGGAATGGATTACACATTTCTCTAACATTGAATTTTGATGATGATGATGACAATTAATGTCCACTAAGACCTATCTGGTGTACCATACCTTACAATGGTAAGAGATTAATTCGAATTCTTTCACATTTTATGTCTATTCAAAAAAACATATGAGCGAAGCATTCCCATCTCACCATAGTTTTGTTAACTATAAAGGTCAAGAAGGCCAGTAATGTGACATATATTTCAAAAATGAGATTGAATGTGAGTATACAATGGACAATATAAGAGAATATTTTTCATCTTTAATCCTCTTAGGATTGCAAATGTGACAACTTTTTTCATCCTGTGGCATTTTGGAAATTGATTAATGCCCAATTTTATTATGAAGCTTGTGAGAATTAGTTCTTATTTTCAAAATGTTCATTTTCTTCTCAAAACTAGTCAAGACAAAAATATAATTTGGTTTTCTAGATTAGGGTTGATCACCTCCTTATAATATAATGGTTTCATTTTTCCCTCTAGCTCTTAAGTGCTCCACAACTTCTTCTTAAATTAGGAAGCAATATTTTCTATATTATCTAGATTTTGCAAAATGGTCTACTCATTTATTCCCCAATGGTCGAACCAAGACTGGAAATCCTTATGCCACCCTGACATGAGTTGAAGGTGGGGTCTTTGGCTAGATTTAATTTCCTTTGAACAAATTTCAGTTCTCTTAAGTTTGGTAATAACATTTTTGTATAGCCTTGTCATAAAAACCCTCAACTCGAGAGGAATTATTATTGGTTCTAGCCTCTTCCATAGTTTTGTCCTAGGAATGATGTCAAAAGATTTTCTAAAGTCAACAAAATAAAGTAAGAGATAGTTTTATTATTGTGGAAATCCTTTGCAATTATCATAAGAGTAACAAGATGGTCTATGATTAAATGATATTTCATAAATATAGCTTGGACTTTAGCTCTTTTACCATGGACTTCAAGCCACAAGATAATCTTCTTTTCCAAAATAAGCCCATTCAATTTGAATAAAATGTGACTAATCATAATGATCCTATAATTAGAGGGAATAAGATTATCCCCATTCTTAAATATAGGAATAATAAGGCTCTGTGTTCAAGGCTTAGGGAAGCCTTTCTTTGTTGTCAAATTAAGGAGCTTGAGTTTGTGCGGGATAAGGATAGGTTCTCCCATTAAATTTCAGTTTTCTAACCTTCAATGTACTTAGATTTCCCATTAGCAAGCTACTTAAACCCAAACACAATGTCTTGCTAAGGAAAGATATCATCCTCTATAACTTGGGCATTCAAAATGGTGTCCATGGAGTTAGGGATTCATAGAGGTTTTTAGGGTACATATTCTAGTTCATCAATATAATCAAATGAGTTTCTTTGATATTACAAATCTTAATTTTCCTCCAAAAATTTATAGGGTCCTGACTTACAGAAGCACAGTAACTACTCTCTCTTTCTACTTATATAGTATCTTTTCTTTCCCAATAATAACTTTGTATGCATTTTTCTTTTGAATTTGTATGGTTTCATTGGGAACATCCCTAATTACTTTTGTAGCAATTTTACAATCATTATCATACCAAGGGTTGGTAGTTCCATTATTCTCTTTACATGACACATTTGTATAGAACTTGTTAGTAGAAGAGAGGGTTGTAGTAAAATTATGATATAGCTTTTCAATGTTCTCCTTATAAGTTAAGAGATGTAAATCCCTATTTAAATTTCTTAAGAATAATCCATTTTACTTTTGTCAAAAAGCATGTAGCTTTGACTCTTACAATTCTCATGCATGTGTTTGTTTTCCATAGCAAAGTTTAGAGTTAAGGTTAAAGGTCTATGATCTGAGCCAAGCTCGTGGTCATTTAAGAGGTCAAAGTTTACAATTCGATTTAAAGTAGGGATATCAGATATCATATAAACCACAACACTACTTCTAATCCCAAGAATACAAGCCATATAGTAGGAATTTGGTTGCTTGATTATGCCATTATGAATTATAAGGTCTTGAGAATTGCATAATTTGACTAACTCGGTACCAAATAAAATCTTAGTTAGGTCTTTAGAGTTTCTTTTAAATCTAATAGCTAAATCAAGGTCTTGATCTAGCAAAAAAGGATTCGGGTTTGAATAATGTTTTTCCCATGGAAAAAATCGTAAGATTTCATCGAAGTATGAAAAGAGTTACATTTTGTAAATGCATTTCCTGTATTCTAAAAATCTATCTAAGAATCAAAGTCTAAAAGTTCGGCCTTTGATTAGCTCGTGATAAAAAAAAAACATCACTATTAATTGTATGAAGTGTTGGAGTGTCCATAAATATCAGAAACATACATATAAGCATACTGTAAAAAGTTCAAACAAGAGTATACCATCAAAAAAATCATCACAATAATTAAACATGATAATGTTGATTCCTTTTAGGTGCAATTAGGGTTTGAATAATTACTTAAAAAAATAAATTGACAAAATGTAATTATAGCATTAAAGTCTCCTAACAAAATGATATTACCTTCATTCCTTTATTTAATTAAATATTTTTGTTCAAATAAGATATATATATATATATATATATATATATATATATACTTGGAATGAAAACACAAGAAAACTAGAGTACTTCCCTACATTTTGTGGATAGTAAACCGATAAACCATTGATCCTAATTACGGGGCCTCGTTACAATGGAATCAAAAAGAGTTGAACCTATGATCAATAACCACTAGAAGCAATATAAAAAACTTCAAATCCGCTTTAGACCAATTAAACTAACTCCTTAAGACAATAATTTAACAAAATTTACTCCAATATAATTTTAATTTTTTTTTATTAAATTAAGACGATTTTCTTTTTATAAATTAAATATGTAATAAATATGTTCGGTTAAACGGATAGATATAACATAAAAGGATGTATTATAAATAATTCGGCTTTCATACATTGTCGAAAGAGAAATTAAAAGATACTTTAAAAAGGTCAAAAAAATAATCATATCAATCGAGACCAAATATTATAGTTTTCACCAAATCGGATGTTATTCAAACGTGTTTGTGTGTATAATCCCCGTTAATGTCTGAATATCATGGTGTGGGTCCCACTGGAGTTGTTAAAGAAAAAAATCGGGGAGTCTATCAAGATGATGATGTTGCTGGCATATTGTAATGAAAGAGGGTTGATTGTACTCACTCTTCATAGTTAGGTGGGTACAGTGCTAAACATCTCTTAAAGAGTTTGTATTGTTAATATTTACTTCTATTATGCAATTTCATTAAATATAATTATTTATTTTAATATATAATAAATTTCGATTTAGTTATAGAAGAATTTACAATAAAAATTATTTTTCGTCAACGTTTCAAATCTTAATCGAGATGCATCATCAAAACTTCTTGAATATTGATAATAGAAGAGCTAAAAGAGTAGATTTGATTAAAAAGTATATATTAGTATTATTCTAAAAACATTTCATTAAATTCTTGTAATATCTTTTATATTCATAAATAATTTGACAACGGTTTTATTCGATGCATCATTGTTATTAAACCTTATGCAAATACCATAACAAAAAGCATACGGTTCGTCCCTCCGATTCAGACCGTTGAAAAAGCATGAAGGCTGTCCCATTTCACCAAACTAATGGAATACCATAACAAAAAGCATACGGTTTGTCCATTCGATTTAGACCGTTGAAAAAGCATGAAGGCTTTCGGTCCCATTTCACCAAACCCTTCAATTGACTAAACTAAGTTTTAATATAGACATTTTACTTTAAAAATCGTCAGAATTTTAAAGAGATTATGAAATTATTAAAAATTTGGATATTTTAACAAAATTTTAGTTAAATATTTTACATTTTGCATATTAGAGAATAGAAAGATTTGCGAAAGTTTCTAAACATTAAAATAAATTTCCATTTTTTAAATTTTCCCATATATAATTAATTTATGTAATTATTAATATCGTTTGGTATTTAGTTGGTTCTGTATTAATAAATATTTTATTAAATCTAAAAACAATTTCTAATTATTCACTTATTTAAATTGAAATCTAATTATTTTTTATTTTCCTTCTAATTTGTAGTAAAATTATTTCATCTTCATCTACACAATAATGTGATATTTCATTGGAAATGTTACTTACAACATATCTTATAATGCTATGCAATCCCTTATATGTAATATTTTAATTTAGATTTCAAATTTGGTACTATTAACTTAGTACACAATATTGAAATAAATTAACATTGAAATGAAAGAAGTGAAACAAATACCAATGTTTCCATACTTGGGAGCTCTTCAAATAGCATCTATCATATACCATTCATATAATGAACAAGAAATGTACTTTGGAGAAAATCCAACACGAGAAAATCTCAGAGAAAAGTTGATGCCTATGCCTTGCTCTTTTCTTCTAAGTATGAAATGTAAATATAAAGAAAGTGCACTAATTGTGGAGTTGTCATGAACATTGTGGCTTGAATGGTTGATATAGGATCTTTTACTTCCTCTATTATGCTTCAATACCCCACTCCTAAATGCTCTACTCAACTATGAAACAATAAATAATACAGTGAAAATGGAACCTCTTCCTATCTTAGTGATCTTGTATTTGACATGGCATGATAGTCATTCAGGGTTAAGGTCAGCTGTTAATTACGGCTAGAATTTTGGACCCTCTAGAATCTTCTTGAAACTCAACGTATGTGAATAATTAAAGTTGATGTGTCATTCACTCAGTACCGATGTGGTCAATAGGATAGGTCAATTTGTAGGGGTGTAACCTATGAATGTGAACTTTGATTGAGCTGATCTTCATGTAATTGAAAATCTCTTAATGTATAAAACAATGCCAAAAGGTTAGAACTTTGTTCACAGAGGTTTGATTGAATTTAAAACCCCATTAATCTCACCATGTAATATTGAATTGTACATCTTATTTTTAGATCAGAAATCCTTGCAAAACCACAAGTTTTATTCAATATAATACATAATACATACTTATATTTTATGTAATAGGGAATTCTATATGTGAAAAATTATGATGTTCTTATGTATTTTAACTATACTTTTAATATTAATGGTACATGTTATATTCTTTGCATGATTGGCACCATGCATTTTAAAAATGTATGGGAGGAGTCAGAGCCCTTCTTCCAAAAACAATTGGGAACTTTTTGTTTCAATTTTTTATGGTATTTAGCACATAGTTTTTCGGCTCCTAGTTTTTAATCATAGCTAGGAAATTAAGGTTATAGTTTATTCCAAGGTAATGTAATAGGATTTTGGATATCATGTGATCCTATATATTGTATTGTGAATGGTGAAGCTAATACAATGAGAGCTAGAGGTGTGGCTCAAAGCATTTGCTATTTTTCAAAGTTAATGGTTTCCAAGGTAAATCGCTAAGTATTATGTGTGAATGTTATTGTTGACTTTAATGTTTTATAAAGAATATGTATGTGCATTATTTATTGTAATTGTTTAATACTTACATTTTTTATTAGAGTGCCTTTTGGCTTTAGGGGGACACTTTATTACTAAGGGTTCAATAATCTTAGGTTTGTGGTAAACTTGGTTTCAATACGGTTTCTGCGGTGGTGAATCATGTGGTGAAATATAATGGAAATTAATTTGAAAATTGAGATTGAGAAATTTAATGGGAAAAGTTTTGAGCTATGGAAGGTCAAGATGGAGGATCTTCTAGTAGACAAAAAACAGTGGGTTGTTAAGGATCTTGGTACTACACTTATGGTTATGTCAGTGGAAGATTGGAAAAAATTGGATAAGAGGAGAAATAGCATAATCTGGTTGTATCTTTTAGATTCATTGTTACCAAATGTCTCAGAATAAAATATAACCAAGGCATTATGTAACAAGCTAGGGACTTTGTATCTAGTTGTAGCTATTGTATGTAACACAACCATTTTAAATTTTGATGATGTGGCCTTAGCCATGTTAAGAGTGGAAAGGTCGAGAACCATGAATAGTTAGAGAACATATGCCTTATTTATAAGAGGATGTAGAAATTCCCACTATAGATCACCTGATAATGCAATGTACTAAAGCAATATACTAGATCTACTTCTACAAACAAACTTGCGGAAGCTTAATCAATTTTGAGCACGATCAATTTAGAACACATATAACTGAGAATGAGAAATCAATCACACATGAATACAGAAGAATAACTCAGGGAAAGCCTCAGCCTAAAACCCCAATCTCTGTACTATCATACAAGTGGAAATATGTTTAGATTACAAAAAGAATTAGCTCTCAAGCTATCGTGCTCTCTCTGCAATCAAACTGCTGCTCATAGATAGTCAAAGGCTTCTCACAAACCTTCTCCTCTGCCCTCCAAGCCTCCTATTTCCTTGCACAGTTTTTCCTGGGGTATAGTGCTTCCACTTGTGTGAATTCCCACCTCACACTGCTCACTTGGCTCAAAAATAACTACACAAACCTGAAGGAGATAAATCCTTCTACATGGATGAGTTTCCTTTATAGGAAAATTCCTCCAACTGATAGTACAATGTCCCTGTCTTTAATCTCAACTAGGTCTTTCTCTGAACTGACATGCATGAGTTATTTATAAGAGAATATTTAGCTATCTAGAGAACACTAGTTGCATGCATGCATGCATTAACTGACTGAACTCACAATTAATTCAACAAATTGTTTGAATTAATCTAACTGGACTTGGCTCAGTTAACTAAGTCAACTAATTACAAATCAATATTACAACTCATCCTTATCTCTTTAAATGATGGATAAATTCCTCAATTAATGGAGAAACTGTTGCATGTCCCCACATAGACTTCATGTTTGATTTTCTACAACTAATTAACTCATGGTGAATTAATTAATTATTTTACAAACAACTGCTAAGATCAAATTCGAATTTTACTTCTCTATTTTACATCAGGAACTAACTAAAATAGGAATCTAATCTGAAATGCTATTTATAGCAATGCTAATTTTAGCACTTCCATTTTTCATTCCTTGTTGCTATGTCCAACATCGGTACCCGAACTGCTACTTATAATAGTGCTATTTTTAGCACTTCTATTTTTAGCATTTCTTGTTTCTATTTTCAACACTCCCTCTCAACAAGAAAGGCATTCAACTCAAACCCGATCCTGAACCTTTGGAACGTTCTGCATGCAACACTTCTCCCAAGTGTTGTTACTCCAGCAACACTAGAAACAAAAAAATCCCCCAACTGACCTCCCTATTGGGCTAGAAATATCCTCTAATGTTGAAGCTTCCTCTGCCGCTGAAAAGTGCTCCCTCTGTGACCTCTGAGTTGCTGCAACACTCCATGCATCTCGCACCGTTGCACACCTCTCTATGCCATCCTGCACTGGTGCAACACTCTTGTGCCTCTCGCATTGTTGTAGCCTACTAGCTCTGCACTGTCTTGGGATTCGTGCACTGCAGCTCTCTCTGCTGCTCCATCTGCATCTGTCTCTACCCACTCAGCCAGTCCTACTACTCCTCTTTGGGGCTCCTGTAGCAAGGTATAATCAAAGAGGTTGGGTACCTCAATGATCCTGCCCCTATTTCAGCCTTCTTGGGACTATCACTCCACATCGCCCCACCTCCTACCTAGAGGTATGGATGCATGTGATCCCTCTGCCCACTTGGCTTGAAATTTCCCCCTACTGGAGGTCTCTGCATGAGTGGATGCCTCCACTCGGTCTCCTCTTAGCTTCTCTAGTTTTGGCTGCTCCACAACCTCCTGAAGCTGCTTCACCAATTGTGGCTCTCCACAATTGTTTGAGACTTCTTCTGGCACTGCATGTTGAGAGGTAATGTACTCTCCCTCTCAACCACCAAGTCTCCATCCGCTGCCTTGCTCCTCAAGGCTTTGCATGCATCTTGAACCTCAAGAGCATACAGGTTCTTGACTCGTGAACCGACTTGCTTCACCTGTCTAGTGGTGATGTGTTGAAGGAAAACCTTTCCTTACTAAAGACTACATCATAGCCTTTGTCTTCCAACATCGTGATTGACACCAATTTTTCTTCAGTCCTGGTACATACTTGACATCGGTCAAGGTAATGCGAGCTCCATGCTCCCTCTGAAAAACAACCGTGCTTACACCTGAGACACTATACTTTTCATCATTACCCATTGCTATGAGTATTTGGAGATCTTTCTCCTCCAAGGTATTGAACAAACTCTTATCGCTGGTCATGTGGAAAGAAGCTCCACAGTCAAGAAACCAACCACATCCCACCATGGATGAAACCATGCATGCAAAGAGGGTGAAATCCAACTCGAATTGTGAGGCCAATGCCTCACCTTCAGATCCTTCCTTGCATCCCATATTGGATTTCTTCAGTGGACAATTTGTAGCAAAATGGCCCACCTCATGATAACAAAAGCATCGCACTTTCGATTTGTCAAACTTCTTCCCACCATAGGAAGAACTCGATTTGGAATGAGAATCCTTCTCCTTCCCTTTCTTTGCCTTACTTGCTAAGGTGCAATTTTCTTCATCCTCCTTGGATGAAGAACCATCTCTGGTGCTTCTTCTTATCTCCTCCTACATTAGATCCGACCAAGGTAGTTCCCAATCTAGCATTTTTTCTCTTCCATTTACCTAGTACTGGTAGCTATGTCAGCTCTTAGGAAGACCAAGGAGAGCAAGACTCACCATGTCATCATCGACTGTCATGATCCCTACACTTCCAAGCTCGTCCCTGCAGGTGGTGAGCTTGTTCAGATATGTAGAGATCGTGTCGCCCTTTTCGCACTTGATTTTCCGAAGCTTGTCTTTCAGTACCAGCTTCCTCTGATCACTGCTGTTATGATATAGATCTTCCAATGTTTTCCACATCGAAAAAGGTGTCTCCTTCCCATGGAGGCTCGAGATTATGTGGTCTCGAACTCCCTCCAAGAGGATTCTCCTTGCTCTAGCCACACATATCTTCCATTCTGCCAATTCTGTAGCATCAGTCGGCTTGGGGACTTCTTGATCAATGAAGTCCTTTAGACCGTTATCCTCTAATACTGCTTCCATGCGATCCTTCCAAGTTGTATAATTCGAGCTGCCATCAAGGGCATACTCAAGTCTTAAACCGTTGAATGCCATTAGTGAAATTGAGATGTGATAAGAACTCGATTTCTATATTCAGGAACCTCAAACTTCAAACTTCTCCCTTCTTGTGTATTGTTCTTCGCTTTTATCACCTTTGCTCCAATGCCATGTAGAAATTCCCACTGTAGATCACCTAATAATGTAATGTACTAAAGCAATATACTAGATCTACTTCTACAATCAAACTTGCGGAAGCTTAATCAATTTTGAGCACGATCAATTTAGAACACATATAACTGAGAATGAGAAATCAATCACACATGAACACAAAAGAATAACTCAGGGAAAGCCTCAGCCTAAAACCCCAATCTCTGTATTATCATACAAGTGGAAATATGTTCAGATTACAAAAAGAATCAGCTCTCAAGCTATCTTGCTCTCTCTGCAATCAAATTGTTGCTCATAGCCAGTCAAAGGCTTCTCACAAACCTTCTCCTCTACCCTCCAAGCCTCCTATTTCCTTTCATAGTTTTTCCTGGGGTCCAGTGCTTCCACTTGTGTGAATTCCCACCTCACACTGCTCACTTGGCTCATAAATAACTACACAAACCTGAAGGAGATAAATCCTTCTGCATGGATGAGTTTCCTTTATAGGAAAATTCCTCCAACTGATATTACAATGTCCTTGTCTTTAATCTCAACTGGGTATTTCTTTGAACTGACATGCATGAGTTATTTATTATAGAATATTCAATTATCTGGAGAACACTAGTTGCATGCATGCATGCATTAACTGACTGAACTCACAATTAATTCAACAAACTATTTGAATTAATCTGACTGGACTTGACTTAGTTAACTAAGTCAGCTAATTACAACTCAAGATTACAACTCATCCTTATCTCTTTAACTGATGGATAAATTCCTCAATTAATGGAGAAACTGTTGCATGTCCCCACGTAGACTTCATGTTTGATTTTCTACAACTAATTAACTCATGGTGAATTAATTAATTATTTTACAAACAACTGCTAAGATCAAATTCAAATTTTACTTCTCTATTTTAGTTCAGGGACTAACTAAAATAGGAATCTAACCCGAAATGATATTTATAGCAATGTTATTTTTAGCACTTCCATTTTTCATTCATTGTCGCTATTTCCAACGCTGGTACTCGAATTGCTATTTATAGTAGTGCTCTTTTTAGCACTTCTATTTTTAGCATTTCTTGTTGCTATTTTCAACAGTGGACATTCCCAAGATAGAAATAAAAATAATTCCTCGATTGGTGATATATAAGTATGTTAATTTGGAAGCTCAATGATAAATTCCAAACATGGGATGAGGTTCCTCTTTTCGAGAGGACAAATTTTGACTATTGAAGTGCTCAATTTGGACAAGGGAAAGTGCATTTTTTAATTAAATCCCACATGTGCATATTTGATCAAGTTGGCTCTAAAGAAAATTGGACACCCTTGGAGGGCTATAAATAAAAGTGACCTCAACCTCATTTGGAAATCATCTTGGATCATTCTTCTATTCTCCTTCTTGGTTTTGTTCACATAGGTTTGCGACATGTTCACAAATATTGGCTCTCACAGGTCTAAAATTGTAGGGTTTGAGGCTCGCACATGTGTTTTAAGGTTTTGGTTCTTAGCCGCAGGCATGCAACAAGGAAATCTACAATTGCATGCAGGCCAACTCATTCGTGCGATTGAAGCCTCTCAGTTGCACGCATATCACATCATCCATGCGGTTGCAACCTAGGGTTTGGTTCAATGGACCACAGATTTGCTTCATTGACCACAGTATTTGACAGTTGTCTACAAACATTGATAGTTGATCACAAGCTTCTGAATCAGGGTTTTTAGTATTAGCATTGGTGGGTTCATTTCATGAATATTGTTTAATTGATGTTGTTGGATATTTGTATGGATGAAGATATGGATCATTGTACTCTCTTTTGTTGAATCGTTCAATGATAATCTAATAATAAGAATAATTTGAAAGGGTTTCCCCCATAGTGGGTTTTCCTTAGTCTTCAACCAATCCTATTGCCTTTATGTGTGAATGCTTTCCTTCTATTGTTCCTTTTAAGTTCTACTTCATTGATGATGATATTGTACTTTCTACATAGTTTCATATGTTGCTGAATAATGATGTAAATATAAATAATGTTATGATGTTATGGGATGAATTTAATATGGAAATAATAAAATGCAATTATCAAAGCAAAGAACAATATAGCCCTAAGAAAAAATAACATGTTATAAATGTTGGGCTGAAGAAAATTCACTAAATACCACCCCTATGAAGGCACCTTTGATGGAAGCATGAGAAGATGGAGGAGACCTAAAAGAATTTTAGGGTTTTAAGGAAACCCTAGGTAATTTGGTTATTAGTGTTTGATGGATATTATGAGGTTAGGGTTTGGTTTATCACAAAGATTTGAGATATGCAATTTAGAAAACATAACATGATTAATGTGAAGACATTCAAGCACTTAAGATATATTTGATGAAGCCCTAGTTGTGATAGTCTCTATTAGGCCTAGTTGTTGATGAAATTGGTGAATATATTGAAGGCAACAATGTTATATGGTCAATAGACAGTCATGACTATTGAAGGATGGTTCAAAAGGGAGTTGAACTCCTCTCATTATATTATAAGTACCTTTTATATTTATGTTACCTCCTTCTGATTATATTCTTGTTTGTGTTTATTGCTTTGATTATTATTTATACTTCCTTCATGTATATTTGAGTACTTGGATACTTCTAACTCCTTGATGAGATGTGACAAGTGGATCCTTCTTGAGGATCATGGATACTGTAGGAAGGGAAGAGCTAGCACTAGAAAAGGAAAAGAGGCACTTGATGAAAAGTTGACAAAGTTCTCCAAGATGCCAATGTCAAGGTACACAAGTGTCTAATACTAAAATGTATGTACGATGATACATTTTAATGTTATGTTTTAGCTGCAATATTGGATGACAAGGTAAGCCCTAAGGTATGATGATAATTTCACCTTCAGAAATGGCTCATGCATTTAAAATTTTGATTCGTAATACTTATGATGAGATGGTGCACTTCGTATTGGACAAGCATCTTACATTCTATTAAGTCATGGTAAAGTCACTTAGAAACAATGATTTTCGATATGTTGATATACTTGATATTTGGCAAAGCATCTCACATCTTAGACATGATGGATATCTTGATCCCATAAAGAAGGCTAGAACTTTGATTCTTATATAAGGTCACTTGATACTATTGATAATGCTTATGATAAACATGATAACCATGATGATGGAAGTGTAATAATAAGATTATTTCTCAAGATCTCCTTGTTGACCTTGGCTTAATAATTATGACATATGGTGAAAATTGGATGCCCTAATTTGATGATTGAATGAATGTAAAAGAATTAATGAAGTGACTATGATCTTAAAGTATGATAAAGCACTTGACAGCTTCCCCAATTATATGACTCTAACCCTTGATGAAAATTTTATGTCATGTTCATATGAGATGATGAAGTAGTTGATACTAACATGTTATGACCATGATGAATATATGTGTTAGAACTTGATATAGCTTGATTTTATGATCTGGCAGTTTTACTGATGCATGACAGTATTATAGACATGTTGATGACTTGAATAATAATGGTTGAAGGGGTCACTCATTAAGAGGGAGAAACTCTCCATAAGATCCCTACACCTATTATCATTTATATGTATAGAAGATTATTTATTGTTGAAGTTTTCTGACATAAATAGACAAATATCTAATGTTGTTGGTTTGCAGCAAGTTCTAGTATGAGAAGTGAGGGTTTCTCTTAGTTTAAGACCCAACTACATGAAATAAATCTTAAGAGTGTGGTTGTAACCTCTCAAACACATGGAAGAAATCAATGGGTGTGGTTATGCCTGCAGGTCACAAAACTGGAGCTTTATGCATATAACCAGGAATACACTAGCAATATGAAAGCCTTACAGATATGAGGAAGACATCAGAAATTTCTATGAGTGGGGAAGTTTGAATTCTTGACTTACTATAGAGAATGTGAATGTGTTGACTAAACTTATGTTTGTAGGTGACCAGAATATGCATATCAATAGATCATTATGACTTAACCATTGAAGCTAGTATATGATAGTATTTGGTAATAGTTGTAGTGGTTTGACAAGATTTCACTGATTGGTATAGATGAGAAATGTTTGGAATTTTGACATGATGCCTGATATTTCATAAATTTGATTTAGAACATTGACAAGATGCTTCATATTTTTTTGGCTAATGGATTGATTGAATTCATAGACATGAAAAACTAGGGTTTTGTCTTGATATCTGATTATTTTCCTTAAGGATTGTGCTATATGAGCATAGTAACTTTTAGTGACTAATATTGGTATTAAATAAGATTTTGTATTGGTCTCGTTGTCTTTGGAACAATGGTTGAAGTATAAACAATTGTGATTCAGTGTGAAGTAATATCACAATGAATGGATGGAACTTGTATGACTCATTCTTGGTATATGCATGAAACTTATATGACTTATCCCTGATGTATCCATTCATATTTAGTGGCAAAAATGATTCATACTATGATCGTAAGGATGAATTGATAAAGTTAGATTGGATAAAGCTTGGTAAATAAAAGGTTGTTGTAAATTGGTATTTGGATGTGAGCTCTACCTGACATTTGGTCCAAAAAGTTTGTCACAAGGATATTGGCACAAACGTTTATAATTTTGATATTAGTTTTGATCTATCATCTAAGGCTTAATAAGCTAACTTAGTTGATTTGATTTCACAATATTGATTTGTGTAAGACTAAGAATATTTGTTTGGTCAAGTAGAAAGCATTAAGAAAAGTCGTTGAGCCTGGTATGTTTACATCAATAGTTATCTGGTGAAGCTAGGAAGATGTGCCAATCCAAACCTATACTTCAAAAGTGGTCGAAGGTATGACTTTGATTTTAGTTTTATAAGATGATGATCTATTATTGATAGGTAATGATACTATGATGATAAAAGTAAGAGGGGGGTGACCTCTAAAATTCGAATTAAACAATCATGGCATGATGAACTACTTTTTAAAGTTTGGAAAAAAAATAATTATATCATAAAGCTATTGAAGAATTATTTGAAATTGGAAATGAAAATCCTTGGACACTCTGATTGAATTATGCATAGATATTGTTGGACCTCCCTTGGAAGCCAATAGTTGATTGAAGCATGTTTTGTGTGAGCACTTGTCCATATATTCATATGTTTTTCATAAAATCTGAGTCAATTCATGATTGAGCCTCTTCATACATATTGAGTTTCCGCCAAGCACACTTCAAGATATTTGCACGAGATGATCAATTTTTTTCATTTGAGACATTCTTCTTGTGATATGTTATTGCATGGATGCATTGATGTTGTTTGGGATCATTATTGATGAAATGAGAACATATGGGTGCTATCTTAGTATGAGATCTGCCATGATATTTTTGGATAAGAAGTTTGTAGCTTTAAGCATGGTTGAGGTTGAATATGATGTTGCTGGCATGACTAGGTGTGAGGCAAGTTGAATAAGCTCTTTGGAGAGTCATTTGAGTAGTTTCTAGATATGACAAAGATACATAGAAATAATATTGAGTGGGATATGATTGCTATAGAACCCATATATAGTTGGGACTGAGATATCTTCATATATTGAGACAACACTACCATATGAGAAAAGATTAGGCTTGTGGTTGTTACCTCTGTGAGAGGGAGGATGAATAAAGCATCCTTTTGTGATATATATATATATATATATATATATATATATATATATATATGATAAGAAATTTGATTTAATTTTGACATGATGATTAAGGAGGTACCAGATATGATCATGATGATATGTTTCTGATTTACAGAGAACATGACTGATCGAGAACATTGAGCTATCTCTTCCCCCCTGTCTGAGATCCTAGGGTGAGGAATTGATATGGAGCACTCCTGCGGTTGAGCTGGAAAATAGGGTCATAGATGTTGCTCCCCTATCTATCACCCATAAGGTGTGTGTGACCCTTGTTTGATTTGACAAGTCAGGTATCTCCCCCTATATTAGTCTATGCAAAGCACACCCCAGTTGGCATTATACCCAAAATCTAGGGTTGTTGGGATAACTACTCCCCATTTGGAAAATGGGTTGAGATAGTACTTATGGGTGTACAACCCAAGCTGATTATGATGCAAGTGTTCTACCATATGAATCTTGAGTGTCATTATTGGGAAGATTAATGGTAAATAGGGTGGGTTGATATGTGCTCCCCTATATCACCTATTGCTTCATATGGGGTTGGAGATGTTTTTATCCCCCATGAGATTCTCGGTTGATACTATGCTCCTCGATGTGGTTCCAGGTTGAGATGTGCTTCTTGGTGTTGTTCTGGATTGAGCTAGGCTCTTTGATGTTGATGTGGTTCATAGATTTGGATCCCCTATGATGTTTCTTGGGTGGTATAATTAGGCTCCTCGCTAGCAGTGATTCTGGGTTGTAGCGGTGGCTCCTTGATGGATAGAGGGTGGTATCTTAGGCTCCCTTCGATGTCAAATTATTCTTCTTTTAGATTTGAGAATGTTCAACATATGAGTAGGGAAAATATAGAGATAAGCAGGAATAAGCAAAGATGAGCAGTGATGAAATTTGATGACGAGATACTTGAGATTGGATATGATTTGATGACAAGATTCTTACGACGATTACATGATGTAGTTGGAAATTATCCCTAGCTGAGAGGAAGTGTTAATTTGGAAGCTTAGTGACAAATTCCATCCATGGGATGAGATTCCTCTTTTCGAGAGGACCAATTTTGAGTGCTCAATTTGGACAAGGGAAAGTGTATTTTTGAATTAAAGCCCACATGTGCATATTTGATCAGGTTGGCCTTAAAGAAATTTGGACACCCTTGGAGGGCTATAAATAGAAGTAACCTCAACCTCATTTGGACATCATCTTGGATCATTCTTCTATTCTCCTTCTTGGTTTTGGATCACACAAGTTTGAGGTATGTTCGCGCAGATTGGCTCGCAAAGGTCAGAAATTGCAGGGTCTGAAGATTGCACATGCCTTCTAGGGTTTTGAGTCTTAGTTGTAGGCATGCAATAGGGAAATATTAGCTGAAACTGCAAATAGGTCAACTCATATGCATTGTTGAAGGCTCTTAGCCGCATTGTTGAGAAGTGTGGCAACAAAATATCAATATGATTTTTCCTTGGTCAAATTGAGAAAATTTGAATTTCACATCAACAGACAACTTGACATAGTTAACTTGTGTGATAAGGCTCTTATCACTCAGTTAGCTCAGTAGATTCAATTTAGAGGGCTGTGTGATTTCTAATTTGTAAGGTTAGTTATTTCTAGTTGTATTCTGTTAAAATAGTTTTAAGGTTGGTTGTGCAGTGGGACAATAGTCTAACTTAGTGATCATCTAGTTAACTAACCAATCAACTCAAAATAACTAGTTCATGCAAGGAATTCGAGTTCCTTAGTTTTGGTGGAGATTAGAAGGCAGAGTAACAATCATTTTTAAACTAGTTTGAGTGTTCAAGTGTTGCATGCAATCATATGATCATCCTTAGGAATTGAACAATCAATTTGTAGGAAAATTCCTAAAAAATAGGGTCTAATTCCTCAAGATTTGTGCAAGGAAATAGGGGCTCAAGCAAAGGCAAAAAATGACCAAGTCTAGGTTAGAGCTTCTCATTAAGCAGAGAGAAAGGTGATTCACTTGCAGGTTGATCTCAAAGAGAGAAAGAAATTGTAATACATTATCTATTCATTTGATTAATGAAAAGAGGCTTGAAGGGTTTTTCCCAGTTGGGTTCCCATAGAAAAATATTTTTCACCTGTGGTTTTTCTTATTGCATGTTTGTGATTGCTTTTCTAAATTTTGAATTAAATTATGCAGATCATTAGAGTATAATTGTGTATCTTGCTTTTAGATCGAATTTCATGACAAGTTGCAATTAAATCACCATATTTATACATGGTATTAGAGCTAGATTCACATTAGAATAGGAATTTCAAATTTGTTCCTTAGGAGGTTTGAATTTGCAGCTTCAATGTAGCAGGATCTCTTTAGATTTGGGAAGATGACCTTCAATAGGTTGAGATTAGAGTATGCCTTGGAAGGAAGCTCAAATTTCATGGCATGGAAGGATCACATGGATGTAGTGCTTGATGAAAATAGATTTGTTGGAATATGTCAAGATAAACATTACAAAACCAAAATCAACTAATGCATAGAACCTAGCCCAATGGAAGAAAGATGTAGCCAAGGTGAGGAAAATTATCTTAGAGGGAGTGAAAGACCACATGGTCTCAAATATCCATGGGAAAGAAACTCCTTTCACAATATGGAAGGCACTAACAAAGCTATTTGAGAATAACAGTGACCATAGAAAACTAGCCATCAAAGCCAAACTTCAAAATATTAAGATGCAGAAGAATGACACTATTTCGTAATATCTCACCAAATTTACACAAGTTCAAGATGATCTTGGAGAGTTTGGTGTGAATATTGTAGAAGATGACCTGGTGAGCCTAGCTCTTCTAGGCCTTCCCCAAAGATGGCATATCTACTAGGACTTGGTGAATGGAAGGAAAAATTCACTGAAGTGGGAAAGGTTATGATTCGATTTGGTTCAAGAAGAGTTCAAGAGAAATAACTAGGATGGAACTTCATCCAAAGCAGAGGATGAAGAAAATTTTGCATTGGTTGGAAAGGGAAAGAAGGGAAAAGGGAAGAAGTCTCAAACCAAACTAGAATCCTGCTAAGGGGGCAAGAAGAAATACTTGTCCAAAATAAAATGATTCAATTGTCATGAATTTGGGCACTATGCTACAAAGTGTCCACACAAAAATTCTATCAAGAATAAGATAGAAGGAGCAACATGTGAAGCTTTGGCTTTAAAATTTAAGCTAGACTTCACCCTTATCACATGCATGACTAGCACTGTGATGGGGAGTGTGTGGTACTTGGACATAGGTTCCTTGTTCCACATGACAAGGTGTAGAGAGTTTTTCAGTGAACTGGAGGAGAAATATCTCTAGATACATATTGATCTTAGGGATGAAATATGGTACAGTTCTACCGTGATTGGTACTGTAACATTTAAGAGGTAGTCTGGATACCCTCTTCACCTCAAATATGTCATGTTTGTGCTAAGCCTAAAGAAGAATCTCATCTCTGTAGCAGTTTTGGAAGACCATGGTCATGATGTGATTTTCAAAAAATGTAAAGCCTTTCTGAGACACATATCCATTGGGAAGGTGAATCAGATCAAGGTTTGTGTGAAGAACCTATATAAACTTGATGTGGAAGATTGTGTTACATTAAGCAGTAAGGCATACAAAGTGTAGAGTATCGATGTCGGTGAGTTTTTGCATAGGATATTAGGCCATTTGAATTATGGCGACTTAAATATTATGCATCCAATAACCACTAGCCTCCTTAAAGGATCACTTGAGCAACAAGATATATGCAAAGGTTATACCTTAGGGAAGTATGTGAAATCCACATTCCATGATTGAGACAACAAAGCACATGTAGTCTTGGAGAGAGTCCACTCTAATGTCTATGGACCCTTATCAATAGCCTCTACTTCTAGACATAAGTAATATGTTATTTTTATTGATGATTTCTCAAGAAATTGATGGATCTTCTTCATGCGAAAGAATGATGGGACATTCTCAAAATTTGTAGAATTCAAGGCACTAGTTGAGAAAGAGACTGGCAAGAATGTGAAGGCTCTCAGGAGCGACAATGGAGCTGAGTATGTATCGAATTAATTCAAGTATATTTGTGCAAAAGAAGGCATTCGAATAGAGTTGAAAGAACCCCACAATCCAGAACAGAATGAGGTATTTGAGAGGAAGAACCAGAGCATTGTGGAGCTGTGAGAGTTATGCTACATGACCAAGGCCTACCACTACATTTATGGGCAGAGGCATGTAACACAATAGTCTACTTACAGAAAAGAAGTCCTCATCAGGTTCTTGGTATGATTACACTGGAGGAGGCTTCTCAGGGAGAAAGATAGATGTGTCTCACTTCAAAAATTTGGAGCCTCTATTTACTTCCATGTCTCCAATGATTTGAGGAAGAAGCTTGAGCCAACAATAGACAATAGAGTTGGGATTTTTTGTGGGTTACACTTAAACTCCACACAATTACCGTGCTAATTGAACTTCCCTCAAAATAATAATGGTGCGAAGGGATGTAAAGTGTGAAGAGGAGAAAGCGATGTAGTGCTCTCTTGAGAGGGAGCTTTAGATCCCACTAGAAGAGGAGCTTTTAGATCCAAAGTAGGAGCCTCAAGGATTTGTTGAGTAGCTACAGTTGGAGGAGCAGCAAGGAGGCAAAGTGGATACATCCTCTCAAGAAGAACCATCCAGAGAAGGTAGAAAAGGAACTAGGGAAGCTAATAGATTGGTGCAAGATGTGAGGGAGAATGTGGGAGAACCTTCGAATTTGCATAGGAGAAAGAGGTCACCTAAGAGGCACACTAGCTACATGGCTCTAATGACTGAGCTTGTAAAGACTAATCCATCTTATTTGGAGGAAGTAGTAGAGAAATTAGTTTGGGTTGATGCCATGGTTGTAGAATATGAATACATCATCAAGAACATTGTTTGGGAAGTGGTCCCAAGACTGACAGATAAATCAATTATGGGTTCAAGATGGATCTTCAAGGTTAAAAATGTAGTAGACAAAGGCATATAGAAGTATAAGGTCATATTTATTGCCAAAGGATTGTTTCAAGTTGAGAGAATTGACTATGAGGAAATCTTTTCTCCCGTAGCAAGTTATTCATCTATTAGATCAATTGTTGCACTGGATGTGCAGATGGGGTGGAAGGTCCACTAGATGGATGTAAAAGCAACATATATCAATGGTTTTATTGAGGAGGAAGTGTATATTAAGAAAAAATAAGGTTTTAAGACATTTGATTGGGATTCTCATGTGTGCAAACTCAGGTAAGAATTGTACGGTCTCAAACAGGCACCTTGAACTTGGTACACCAAGATTGATAGTTATCTCACTAGATTGGGCTTCACCAAAAGCGAAGCGGATGCAAATATCTATAATATTTTGGTAGAAGGTAAATTTCTTATCATTGTTTTATATTTTGATGATTTAATATTAACAGGTGATGAGAAGTTTATTATCTCTTGTAAGGAGATGAAGGACATGGGTCTCATGGCAAGGTGACAGGGAATTGTTTGTGTCTCAAGGTAAGTATGCCTCCGAGATACTGTAGAGATTCCACATGGAGAGTTGTAATCCTATGGAGACACCTCTATCGACCAACTAGAGGAAGGAGAGTTTCACTTTAAGAGAAGAGGTTGATACTACCATTTACCGATAGCTAGTGGGTTCATTGATGTATCTTGTGAACACATGACTAGATATGTGTTATGTAGTCAACCAGTTGAGGCAAGCTATAGTTAGGATGACAAAATTGTATTAGAAGGAAGAAAAACATGTTTTACGGTACCTCAGAGGCACTACCCAGTGTGGATTATGGTACAAAAGGATAGAGGGAGTGAAGTTGTATGGCTTCATAGATGTAGATTGGGTAGGGAGTCCATCCAACTGAAAGAGTACATCAGGTGGAATTTTCAGTGTTGGTTCCACATCAATTTCTTGGTATATCAGGAAGAAAATATTTGTGGTGCTCAGCTTAGCAGAAGTAGAATACATGGCTACAATTCAAATAACATGTGAGGTGATCTATATGAGAAAGATACTTGTGGGATTGTTTTATCAGGAGATGGATCCAACTGTAATCTATTGTGATAATCAAAGTTGCATTAAGCTCTCTGAGAATATAGTATTTCACGATTGATCGAAGCAATAGATATTTGGTATCATCAATCACAAGACTGTATGTAGAGGCAGATAATGTTGCTACAATACATTCTGACAAAGGAACAAGATGTTGACATATTGATAAAGGCCTTGTCAGGAGGGAAGTTTGAATTCCATAGGTGCAGGATAGGGGTGGTTGATAATCCCTTTCTTGCTAAAAGGAAGTGCTGAGAAGTGTAGCAAGAAAGTCTCATTTTTTTTTTCCTTGGCCAAATTGAGAACATTTGAATTTCCACATCATCAGACAACTTGGAGGTAGTTAACTTGTGTGACATGGCTCTTGTCACTCAGTTAGCTCAGTAAATTCGAGTTAGATGGCTTAGAGTTTAGTTAAGCATGTGTGACTACTAGTTTGTATCAATCAAGGTCAATTATTTCCAGTTTTATTTAGTGAAACTAGTTCTAACTGTTGATAGAACTAGTGGAAGGTCAGTTGTGTAATGGGACAATAAGCTAACTGAGTGATCATCTAGTTGACTAATCAATCAACTCAAAATAGCTATTGCATCCAAGGAATTCGAGTTCCTTAGCTATGGTGGAGATTCCAAGGAAGTATAACAAGCAGTTGTAAACTAGTTTGAGTGTATAGGTGTTGCTTGTAGTCAGATGATCAACCTTAGTAATTACGCAATCAATTTAGAGGAAATTGCAAAAAAATAGGGGCTAATTACTCAGAATTTGTGCAAGGAAATAGGGGCTCAAGTAGAGGAAGAAATTGACTAAGTTTGGGTTAGAGCTTCTCATTGAGTAGAGAGAAAGGTTATTCACTTGTAGATTGAGCTCAGAAGGGGAAAGAAATTGTAATACATTCACTATTAATCTGATTAATGCAAAGAGGTCTGAGGGGTTTTTCCCAGTTGGGTTACCCTAGAAAAATATTGTGTATGTGTGGTTTTTCTTATTACATGTTTGTGATTATTGTTCTAAATTGTGAATTAAATTCCACATATCAATAGAGTAGAATTGTGTCTCTTGATTTTATATCAAATTCCTTGAGCAGTTGTGATTCTATCCCCATATTTCTACACACATGAACATCACATCATCCATGTGGTTGGTACCTAGGGTTTGGTTTTTTAGTTGACCACATATTTTGCTCGTTGACCATAGTATTCAAAAATTGTCTGCAGACAATGATAGTTGATCACGAGCTTCTGAATCAGGGTTTTGAATATTTGCATTTCTGGGTTCATTTAATGAATATTGTTTAGTTGATGTTGTTTGATAGTTGTATGGATGAAGATATGGATCATTGTACTCTCTTTTGCTGAATCATTCAATGACAATCTAATAAGAAGAAGAATTTGAAAGGGTTTTTTTAAAGTAGTTTTTTCCCTGGCCTCTATGTGTGAATGATTTTCTTCTATTGTTCCTTTTATGTTCCATTGCATTGATGATAATATTTATCTTTATACATAGTTTATTATGTTGCTAAATAATGATTTAAATCTAAATAATGTTATGATGTTATGGGGTGAATTTTGATGTGGAAATAATAAAATATAATTATCAAAGCAAAGAATAATATAGCCATAAAAAAAATAACAAAATGTAAGGAAATTCTTAAGGAAACGTTGGTTATGGCCCTTTAATTTTACATTTAAAATCCCATCTATAACCTCTACCACCTAGGAATATATGCATTTATGATCCTGTATTGTGAATTTTGAAAGTTTACATGTCATTCCTTAATGTGTTGAAGTGTGTGCTTAAGATATTTAACCATGCTAATGGCTTGTGTAACCTTTGGAAACCTTAGCATCCTAACTTGGAAAAGTAAGGCTAGCAAGATCTTCCAAGAACCCTTAGTAGCCTACCATGAATACAGGGGCACAATCCCCTCAATTGTCAATATACGCCTTTAGGATTACTAAAACAATTGATTCTATCAACAATTAAGGACAAGGTGGTTGAGAACCAAACCTTATGGGAACTAATTACCATGATTATAGGTATTTTTGGAGTGAAAAGAATCCCTCCTATTGAGGATATTACTCCCTCATTTTTTTTATAATAAGGGGAACTCAAGCTAGTGAAGAAGCATTTTTTGGAGAAGAAGAATCACACTATCACTTGGTAGTCTGATAGATTTTTAATTTCCATTAATGAAAGAAAAATATCTTTGCAAGTATTATGATTTGATTTTATCTAAGGTTCATAAGAAACTTGGGAAAGGCCCACCCATAGGTACTCTCAAATCCTTCTTGTACTTTCTATTCCTTACTTTGACATTTTTCCTTAAGCTATTATAATTTTTGTTTGTTAAAAGTGGAGTTTAATGTTCCTATAGATGCTTGGAGGAAAAAATTTCTTTTTTAATAAGTCATGGTTATGGTTTCCATAAGTTAGAATTGGCTTCATGCACCTGATTTCATCTTCATTAATTTTTTCCACTCATATCATTTCTATACTTTCCCACAGAAGTTACATATCTTCCTGTAGAAATACAAGGGTTTTTGTAGCACAAACCTAAGATCTCTATTTTTGCATCATTATTTGAGATTCCATGTTCATTAATTACAATGAACCTTATTTAGTCAATTTAGCATGATTAAGTGAATGAGGAAGAATTGAAGAATATGTTTTCACAACTACAAGATTTCCTATAGGCTCACAAACCGTCTTATTTATGTTTTGCTAAATGGATTGCTTAACTTTTCTGCAACAATAGCCACATATAATTTTTTTCCTTACAACATAATTTCTTGAGTGAAATTATTATAGTTTGAATTCCCACAACTATACTTTCCAACGTTTTTCTATAGCTTTATTTCCTTTGATTCCTACAACTTTAATTTGCAATTTCAATTTTGGAGTTAAATTCTTGAATCCTCACCACCTACCAAGATAGACCAATTATATTGACTACTAATTAGCATCAACACTCTATTCAATTGATAAAGAAAGAAATGGTTTTCATATATTAGTGTTCATTAAAGGGAATGACAAATTATAAATTGCAGATATAGTTCACAATAACTCTTAAGTTTGTATGAAGTACTAGTTGACATATTAATGTCGAGACCATTTGGGATACAACATTGTTGCTGAAATACTAAGGGCCATCATTTTTTGGAACCATTTCTAGGGAAGTGTCAAAGTTTTCAATTTTTCACTTCTTCTCCTATCATAGAAAAATAAATAATCTCTTCTAATAATCATGCATGCCTCATAGACTTAGATATAAGCTAGGAAAAATTTTACTGGAAACCCTCACTTCTGAGCATCTAAGTAGAAATAAAAAAGCAATCACATAATTTTGAAACATTACCTTTTACACCATGGAACTTTAAGAATTATCTAGAAGACAAAGCTAGAGCATTTGAAAACATTTTAGAAGGAGGTAGCTCCCCTTCGCATTATATAATGGTTGAAAATGGATACCTTCTCATGATCTTTGAATTTCCTATAAGGGAAACCAATGGAAAATCTATAATGAAGAACATCAATCTATTTGTACTTACCCACTTCTTTGAACTAACCATTGAGGATCCTAACACTTTAATATTTGAGTTTATTATGATATGGAATACTTGTGATTATCTTATAAATGGATAAAAACTCAAGCTCTTTCCTTCTACCTTGAAGGAGGTGTATTTAAGATGGTTCATAATCCTTGAAGGGAACAACATTTCCACTTGGGAGAAAATGAAACAAGCCTTCAACAAAAAATATAAAAATTATTTTTGAGCTAGAGACTTAAGGGATGATATCTTTCAGACGAAACAAGGGGTCAATGAATCTCAAGAGGATTTTGAAGAAATATTTCAGTTGAGCTACAAAAGAGCACACAACTACACCTTGGATAGTGACTTCTTGAAACTTGTTTTTATAAGAGGAGTAAGCAAATATTTTATGGAAACATTGAATCTCCTAGCCAATGTTGACATTTATCAGATGGACTATGCTACCATAAAGGAGATTTTCATAAATCATTCTAGGGCTAGTAAGAAGAAAGGTAGACCTGGAGAAAAATTGACAAGTCCTTTTATTTCTTCCCACATGCTTACAAAAAATGAAATTGGAGGAATGTTAGAGGACATGGAGATATAAATATTGTATTCACTAGCTATGAAAATGGACACATTGTAGGCTAAGAAAAACATAGAATGGAAAGAATAGGAATTGGCTATCTTTTGTCTTAAGTGCACCAAAATGGACCCTTGGGATGCATTTCCACTTAATAATATTAAAATGTGTGCACTTTATGAAGAAAAAATCTCTAATGATAAATGTCCTTCCTTTTTAATATTGAAAGGTGTCTACCAAGGAGCTAGAGAGAGCATGGAGTTGGTATGTTTCATTAACTATAGGAGGGCAGTAGAACCAAGACCTTATCAACAAGGTATGGTTTAAAAAACTTCCCAGTATTTCAATAATTACTTTGCACAATTTCAACCTTAGCATTGGTGATCACCTAGTCTCTCATCTTGGTCCATGCCTTCCCATGGAAGTACCAAAGCTATCCTATTATCCCTCCTTACCATATATTATAAAACAGTCTCCTCAATGGAATAATTTTTCCCAAGGATGGAGTTTGTAACCTCCTACTCCCACATTTACCCTCTTTCATTGTATTTCCAGGGATAAACATGAGATGAGGATCACTATTTTAAGACTCAACCTCCTATATGACCTTAAAGAAATGGAGTTGAAAACTTGATACCTTAATGACTTCCCTCAAGTGCTACATGACCTCCAGGAGCAACCCAACACCTCCAAGTGTCCAATCCCTGAGATAACTATGTTTTTCACTAACCTAGAGCTTTCGTTTCTCCCTTGCCAAGACAGGAAAGTGACTGTAAGCCTCCAATCACTCCCATAGGCATTCCTTCCAATGCCTATGAAATTTTCTAGTCAGTTATATGACAATGAACCCAGATTCTGAGCCACGTTTTCAGGGCCAGGACTCAGGCCTCTGCCCAAAACTCAATGAAACTTCTAGAAATGATAAATGAAATAGAAAAAGAGCTTATAAACTAAAACTTGAACTGGGACTTGACCTGACCCCTCCCAACTAGGACTGGCATTTCATCAAACACATGGTGAACATGCAACCTATAGGTCATGAATGCATATATCAACATAAGGATCTAAAAAATTATATGAGGTTTGACAAGAGAGGTTTACGCCTTATCACAATAGTCATCATAACATCAGTGAGGTCATGCATTCATTATGTAGACATTCATTGAATGAAATGTGATAAGAGTGATACTTAGATCTCTCATATAACCATGCTTATAACCAACATATATCCAGATAAATAGCAATGATAGAACAACCATTAAAGCCACATAATAACAAGTACATTTACTTATCAAAGACAAGAGAAAATTGGCTCTTATTAACCATATGGAAAAGAAAACCAAGTCAAGGACTTCCACGTACCACCTTACCATGGATTGGGTTGAACCAAATATTTCTTTTATCCAATCACCCCCATGCCATATTCCAAGCACGAATGTGGGATCTCATGGGATAAACCAATCCATAAACAACTAAGGGAACCTATAAGTTAAACCACCTCTTCCCTCACCATACTATGATCTCATCAAAACTGGCTATAGTATCACAAAACAAAACCAAGATTAGATGCCTTAAAATTCCTTAACCATCTCTTGGAGAATTTTCCTGTCTCCACCCAGCTGTTGGGAGCTTCACGGAGAGAATCTTCTCCACCCCCAAACCTTTGGATTTTCGTGAGACCACCTCACCTTGATCCAAAACCTTCAGGAAATCCAAAGCTCAACTGAGAAAGAATCCCATCACACCATGGCTATTCGAAAATGGAAAGGCAACGCTAAAAACCATTATCAAAACCCATCAAAATCCATTCCACTAAAAACAATGAAACCAACTACACACATGCACATACCATGCATGCAAAAGCCAGCTAGGAAATCATACATGCAACCTGTCACCTACAAGTATTCTTGTTGAAGTGCTTGATCCAACCTTTCCCCGCTTGATCCTTACTTTCCTTTACTTTCCTTGTCTTTCCTTTGCTTGTTTGCTTTCCTTATCCTCTTGGTGCTCTTCTCCTCTCTGAGACGAATTCTGAAAATGAATTGAGAAAAATCCACAAACCAATGTTTTGAAGTATTTTTATTATTTATGCCTCTAATTTCCTCATTTTTCCTTAATTTTCCTTCAATTTCCTCCTCACGTGCAACATGTGACCTTTCACCTCCCTTTTCTCCTATTTTCCTTTATTTTCATAAATAAAATGCTAATAATACCTTTTCTCCTTTTCAAAGCCTTTGTCATTTCCTTTCCAAGTTCCCCTCAGCCATTATCACAGAAAGTGATGACCACTAGGATATTTTTCCCAACACTAAGCTTGGAATAAGTGTCCCTTGACCTTGATCTTATTTTTCATTTAATAAAATTTATTACATGAAATTTGAACCTAGGGTTGTTACAGACCCCTCCCCCTTAGGGGAACACCATCCTCATTGTTCTATGACACCTACAACTAGCAAAACTGTTGAAAAGCATAACATACTTCCCATGGAGTTTTATAACTTAGCTCATTAGATTATTTACAATGAACAACATGCTCAAAAGCAAAACTGTCATGACAAACATGACAACATGACAAACATACTGATAAGCCTCATCATTGGGTAACTATATGTACCTTAATCCACCTCCTAGCTTAGTCAAATCAACTCTTGTCACAATTTATTACATATTTTGATTGTATTTTGTTTAATGAGATGAGTCAAAGTGAGATATTATGCCTAGTGGACTAATCTGCATTAATTGCAGGTTTCTGAGAGAAAATCATGGAAATTTTGGCTAATTAAAGGCTGAAACTCGAATGAGACAAGGAGTAGATATTATACGAGATAAATCCTCCTCATTTAATCCTCACTCATCCAAATATTCCTCCATTAATCACACTAGCTCGGAGTACAAACAACCAAGTCATGGAGATCAAAAGGTAGACGAGCAAGTGACAGTTAAAGAGATAGTTTATCTTGAGTTTGGGAGTCGAGCCTCTCAAGATTTAAGGAAGTAATTGGAGACTTCATTTGTATAAATAAAGAGGCCTAGAGCCTCATTAGGATTCAGATTTTTTGCTGTAAAAACACTAGTCATTTTCGAGTTCAAGACTTGTGGAAGACATTGTTATGTAATTTTTTGATTTGATAATAAGAATGAGCATTTTCTTGATCTAACACTGAGTTAACTCAGAGGGCTGAAGCTCTTGGGTTAGGGACCAACCCTAGCAACAAAGTCTCCTCTTCTTGTATTTGTATGTTTAGTTGATTTCATAGTTGAATTGTCTTTAGAATTATTTCATTGCAAGTAGTTGTAGATTTGATTAGTTTTCTTTTCTTCCATTTGTGCTTTAATTCATAAATAGCTTAGAAGAGATAAAGGATCATCAAAAAGTTGTCAGTAGGTGGTTTTGGAATTACTAAGCAGGAACTCATACCATGTAGCCACATGGCTAGCTAAATAATTTATTCATGTATCCATATGGCTAACTAATCCACCCTATCTCATTTCAAAGAAAATCAAAGTCCTCCCTGAAATTTTAAAACCCGTGTTTGTGATATGGAATTAGAAGGGGTAAACCCTTCTCTAGTCAAAGTGAGTATAGTCATACCTGGAAATTAGCAGAGTGAAACCCTTAGTGGATGCCTCAAATCATAGAAATGTGTGGAGCCAAAGTAAAGGAAGACAGGTACCTACAAGTTCAAAGGAAATTAACATTATCAAACTTAGAAAAGAGACAATGGATTATTGAAAAGAAAGTTAAGGGTCAACAACAAACCTGTATGATGAAGTAACCTCATAGTAGAAAAGCCTGCAAGTCCAAGCATAATTTAGAGAATCATATTAAACTGAGAAGCCAAGAAATTTTAAGGGAAACAACTGTGTGTCAGAGAAAGTAGAGTGAAATACCTTGAATCTGTGTAGTTTGTAGCAGATCTCTAGCAACCTGAGCATAGTAGGAGGACCAACCTCTGTTCTAAAACCTTGTTCCATTAGGCAGTGGAAATTACAACAAAACAATGTTAACAAGAAATCGAATGAGTAAGAGAACCCTCTGGTGTGAGAAATTTAACCTGTAGCTATCATGGTGGTGTTGGGTTGGTCAAACGAGCCATGCCACTGGATAGAATCTCCCTGTAACAGTCATAATTCCTCTCTAAAATAGAAAATTAACCTCACCAGTGCGTAGAGTAAAACCTCACAGCGAACATGCCGAATGAACCTCGGGTTGAGCGGGTCAGGTGGGTTGTTACCCATCAAAACCCAAGACTCAAGCTCCATCGTTGATTTCTTGCTGAGAGTGAAGAGCCATGGATCTATCCTCAGATCCCAAGACCTAATATGCTAGGTGTATATTGTAGATCAACCACCAGAAACTTCTTGACCCTGGTTTGGGTTAGGAAAAGACCGAATATGCATTAATAATGGTTAATTCTAGTTTTGATTTAATGTAATGTGTGTCGAGCTCTATAACATAGTAAAAGCGAGCAGGCTATAGTGTCATTATAATGTTGGCGGATGGATCATTGTATGTCAATGCAACAACTGTACTACAAATATAACCTTAATACCAAATACATAATGTATAACCAAATCTTAATGCAAGGAATTTAACATTTGGAAGGAGAGATAAAATTTAATAATAATGCTTTACTATTATTTTCATTATATATATGTTATCATATGCATTGAGTTTTAATCTAGTGCCAAGGGAATATGTGATATGTGGTTGTTGGAAACAATGTTAATACTTGGGGGGGGGGGGGGTGTGAATCAATATTGTGGCTAATTTTTATTTATTTATGCTAGTTTACTTTTCTTATTTAAACTTGGCATTCATCCACATAACTAGCAATAATGTATAATGTGGCAGCAACACTAACTCAACATACAAGCACACAAACCATAAGCATCATATACATAGACATAGGTTTTTCACATGGAAACCCTTTCAAGAAAAAACCACAAAGCTTGTTGTTGTTATTGATGTAAATAGAAGCACCTACTCTATTACATCAATCTCTTTGTGAGCACCCACTCACAGGAAGCACCAACTCTCTTTGACTTGTTTGCTAGCACCAACTAGCAGGAAGCACCAACTCCCACTCTTTGTAGACACCTGTCCGACTTTCTAGAAGCACCACTTGAGGCACCAATCTCATGGATTTTTTACAAGCACCAAATTGCAGGAGGCATTGACCCCAAAGCCTTCTTAAGCTCCACTAGAGATGGTAGCACCGACTTCCTGTCTATAGGCACGAACCCACACTCAATTAAGAACTGAATGTCCTTTGTGATTTGGAAACTACTTTGCGTGATCTCAACTTTGATCTCTGCTTACTATACTGCACTTTTCATATCCTTGCAGCTCTCTTCAACAACCCTGTGATCTTCTCAACAACAATAACTCTCAGGTCTCTCCTCTCTTCTCTCAATAAAAGTCACTCTACTCTCCACAACACACATTCTACTCTCAGCCTTGCTTCACACAGCATAGGCTCAACTCTCGGCCTCCTACTCTATGGGCACATTTAGCCTTAACTCAAAACACAAGAAACTATCGACCTTTACACACAGAGCAAATAGCTCTCAGGATCTCTTTACTTCCACTTAGGCACTATCATCCTTTTCACATAGAATTGGCTCTCACCTAACCTTTCATAGTAATACGCACACACAAATCCCTTTCCTCTTGGATCTAACTCACAACAATGTTGCATCCCTCATGCTCAATCGAGCTCCTAGATTTTATTCCTCTCATGTCTCCTTGATTGATGCTGTCACATTGTCGATGCTACCAACACTACACATTGTACTTAGGCATGGCCCTGCAATATGTTGTTTGCATCAGACTTGGTCTCTGCCACTACATTCTTTTGAGAATGGCCCTCTGACTATCCTGACTATTTTCTCCACACTGAGAATTAATTTTTAGTCCACCTGGTTATTCAAGCTAGGCACAATCCTCTCTATGCTGCAACTCTCCCATCACTGAGGCTCTCCATGTTCATAATTTAATCTTAGTATACCTCCACACTCCACTGAGACTCTTCATGCCTCTTCATGGCTTACAATAATTCGGCATGGCTTTTCTATTTGGAATTTATTTCTATAATGCTTGCACAGGATATCTCCAGTGACCAAATCCACTGCCTATGCATTAAATCTTTAGGTGCTGACCCATCTAGCCTTCAAAGTCCTGTACTGTGCTATTGGAGAATTCACACCACAGTGCTATATCAGGGTTTCCACATTGTAGCTTTATAGTGGTGCAATGTTACACATTGCTGATTTCCAATCTTTGATATTCAATCCCCTTTCGATTAGTTCCTTGATGTATCTCATCCATAGGATTGGGTGTTCTAATCAAGCACTAACGATATCGTAGCCCCGTTATCAATGATTTTCATCTATTGCCCATATGTTAGCAACCAAAGACCGTCGATTTCCGATATCCTAGCTCCTTTCGCTTAGGCTCTTACCACACATTTCTCACCATTGGACCAAAGGTTGTGACTAATCATTTAGCCTTAAGGTGCATAATATTTTAGACTCCCATTGGGGGCTACACTCCCTTTGTTATGCACTGCACCCTCGGTTTTCCAAGTTTCTCCTAGACCAAGCGCTAACCACATCAAGCCCCCTTATTGACATTTTTCACTTGTTGCACTTATGCTAGCAACCATACATCATTGATCGTCGATCTTTGATTTCCTAGCTCCTTGTTGCTTAGTCCTTGCCACACATTTCTCATCACAGGACCGAAGGTTGTGACCTAAGGCTTAGCCTTAAGGCACGAAGGCATATAAATGACTATCCGGGGCTATTTTTCCCTTTATAAAGCACCTTGGTTTCTTTAAGCCTTTGCAACCACCCGCTATCCAGAATCCCAATGAAATTTCATTGTGGTACATGAGCCAACCATTGCAAACCTCTGATCATTGATTTCTGATGTCACATCATCATTGCCACGTGGAACTCCTTGAGTGGTGACACATGTCACCCGATTGGCCCATTAGGCCACCCAAAATGGTTGAATACACCTGTCATGCATCCTTCCATACCACCACATCATGGTGATGTCATCTGCAAGTTAGCCTTATTGTAACCAATTAGATCCTACCATGTGTCCTCGTCAGAGCTTACCAAGCGTTGCCATCTATCCTTATTGGAGCCTACCACTAGCTGCCATGTGTCCTCATAAGAGCTCCTCTGATGTTGCCATCTATCCTTATCAGACCCACTCGGATGCCTCCACATGTCCTACTAGAGGAGAGAAAAAGAGGTCTGCCATGCTTGGTTTTGCATCAAATGCCTTTGTATTTTTCCTTTTGGCCTTCCCGATAATTTAACACTAGAGTCTCAAATCCATTATTTGCGAGGTTCCGATATGCGGGACCTCTGATTGTGAGCGTTGATTATCCTGTATTGCTGACGTGTGATTGGCCAAAACCTGTGCATTGAGCCTCAAATCCCCCTATCATTGATATGTCGGGACTTTCGATCTCCAATATGGCTAAATTCCCCTGCTAAAGGCCTCAAGAACCCTGAACTTTAGCAGGACATAACTTTTGAACCAGGACTCAATTCTGGATTTCTGTATATCATTGGAAAGCTCCTCAAGAGAAATTTCCAATGAAAGGAGTCTCATTATCCACTGAGCCCATTTGCTACCTCAAAATGTGGCTCTAAGATCATTGCCATCGTTCTTCTCCTTGGGTCTCTAGACAACTGGGAAACTCACCAAAATGTGTCCTTAGCATGAGGCCTGCATTTCCCATGGAATTCCATCCTGGGCCATCACTATAATCATCATTTTATGGATTATCCAATAATTCTGCTACTATGATTATTTTCTACATGAAACATGTAGCTACCAAGAGACTGTTAGGTAAGCCAACTACCCAAAACATCTCCTCGGCCTGACTATTAAGATCAATGCCAACACACATGCAAATTCCTTCTCAAATCTACTAGCCATGCACACAATGCCAACTGTCCAACAATCTCCCCCTTTGGTGTTGATGGCAACATACCATCCTCTTCTCTTCCAAGTGATGGCCAAACCTCAATCTGCTTCCACACATCTCATGGCATGAGACACCAATTAACTTCTTGCCATCATAACTTATCCAAGACTTTTTGCCCCCTTTCACATAAATGGCAAGGGGATACAAGATGCCTTTCTCTCCCCATTCTTTCACTGATTGTGAGGACTAGAGTCTAGGTGTTAGGATGTACATTCTTCCTCATAGACCTCTCTACCAGGACTTCTGCTGTTGTTGCTCCATAAACTGGGAAAATGACATATGCTCCCCCTGAACATATACTACCTCTAAGTTGTCCTTCCAGTTTTGGATTTCTAATGATTGTTGGTTGAACGCTCTATCCACCAATGCATATTTTTGTATCAAAAGGATTGATACCCATTGAACTATGCATGATATTGTTTCTATTGCAATTACCAAGTTACAATGATGCATTTTGGCTCGCCCTTCTTGTTGTTATTGTTGCTTACGAGACTACTCTCATTCTTGAGCATCTCAATTTCTCCCCTTGAGAACATTCTCATACGATGGGGACTACTTCACAACTCATATCAACTGCATCAAAAGAAATGATACAAGTGGAACATTGTACCAGGTAAATTCTATTATTTATTTTCTCATAAATAAATTTCCATTTGCCCACATGGTTACTCAACATGAGCCCATTACAAACAATTGACATAGCTATACCAATTGAGGGTTAAGGGACATGAAAAGGCATACACCAATTGTGTTTCATGAACATAAGTCTGCTATACATTATACGCTTACAACTTAAATGAACTAAGAGTTTTTCATCAAAGATGAAAACCTTTCCTTTGCTCAACAATCTTCCTTTCTGAGGCTGCCCATTGTTGCCTACTACTGCTTTGTCAAAGAAGCTCCCCCTGAGCCAATGCTCCTTGATCTCTTGAAAATATTCCTTGCCTTTATGTGGCGACTGATCCTATGGACCTGACATGAAATAGAGTTTCCTTTCATTCCACACTTCCATTGCAGCCCTTCTTCTTCTCAGAACAAAAGATATCGTTGTGTACTCCTCATGCTAGCTGCACTCCACCTTCATCCATCATATGTGCCATTATGTTCATCTTCTTAGCCTTCTGCATCTAACTTACCCAACCTCCCTTGAGGCCCTTCTCTTCCTTCACTAAAGAGAAACACAGGATCTACTCCCATTGAGCAGATCATCCTTCTTTTTCCTCCAGACCTTTAAAGGCTGAGTTCTACCAAAAGCATTCCCTTCTTTCTTCTTCTTTACCCCTATTTTGGTCTTCTCTCGGCTGCACTTAGGTAAAGGAAATTTTTCATTACTTTCTGCTAAGAAACTAGCTCACCAAAAAGATAGAAAAGATAGATCAACGGCTTAGAATTCAGCCTCTTCGAGGGGGAAACCTCCTTTACATTACACAAATGAACAATTCTTGGATGATACAAATGACTAAACCTCCCTTCTATATATAGGAGTCTAAGGGGTCACAATATAATCAAGCCGACATAACAGTAATAACATAAGGGTTCAAAAATAACAATAGTGGGTTTCTATGGGGCATACTAATAATAATATGGGGACAATAGGGGCACAATAATAACAATAAGGGATACAATGACAATATTAATGAGGGAATCACTAGTATTATAGAGGCCTAACATGCCCCTCTCCTTCCGAAAAGTGTTGTCCTCAATGCTTGAGTAGTTCTGGATGCTTCTGTGTAAAATTCTCATCCTCCCATGTGAAATCTTCAGCGGATAAGTTCTTCCACTTGATGAGATACTCCGAAATTGATCGATTTCATAGTTGTCGAGTTCTTGTTTATGTGTCTGCTTCTGGTTCCAATATGATTTTTCCTTCGTTGTCAAGTTCTGGAAATATTGTTTGAACTGGGAGCTTGTCACCTATAACCTTCATTAAACATGAAACATGGAAATCTAGGTGCACTTAGGAAGCTGCAGGAAGCTCCAATTTGTATGCCATAGTACCAATCTTTTGCAACACCTTCTACGAACCATAATACTTTGGTGATAATTTATTATCCTTCTTAGCTTGCTTGAGGGACATTTGTTTATATGGTTGTAGCTATAAGAATACCCAGTCACCTACATCAAAACTTATTTCGCTGCGATGTTGATCTGCCTATTGTTTCATTCTATTCTGCGCCAACGTGAGGTTATCCTTTAAGAGTTGGAGAACTTGTTGTTGATGCTCGATGTGATGTTCCACTGCTTGAACCTTAGAATTTTCTCTTTAAATGATGTGATGGATGGTGGATGATATCCATAAAGTGCCATAAATGGGGTAATTTTTGCTCCAGCATGGAAGGAAGTGTTATGCCACCATTCAGCCAGAGGCAACCATTTGACCCATTGTGTCTGTTTATCAGTTACAAAGAAATGAAGATATCCTTCCAAACATTTGTTTACTATCTCAGTTTGCCCATCAGATTGAGGATGATAAGATGAGCTATGAGCTAACTGAGTACTGAGACAAGAAAATAATTCTATCCAAAATTTTCCAGTGAAAATGGGATCTCTGTCACTTACAATAATCTTTGGTTTTCCATGTAGCTTTTGAATTGTTTCCATAAATGCAGTAGAAATTGTACTGGATTTAAATGGATGTGATAATGCACAAAAGTGTGCATACTTAGTAAGTCTGTCAACTACCACCATGATGACACTCTTTCCTTCAGACTTGGGTAAACCTGTGATAAAATCCATTGTAATCTCCTCCCAACGTTGGATTGGAATGGATAAAGGTTGTAATAGACCTGGGGTCTTAATTGTTTCACCTCTATTTTGTTGGCAAACTAAACATTCCACCACAAACTTTTGAACATCCGATTTAAGGCCATCCCAAAAAAATTTCTTCTTAACCCTGTGGTAAGTTCTTAAAAATCCTGAGTGCCCTCCTAAGGGAGAAGTGTGCAATTCCATAAGAATCTTTTGTTTGAGTTGGGAATTCTTACATAGGTATAAATGATCTTTGTACCATAACAAATCATTTTTCCAACTAAATGTATCAGATGTACTGGGATCTTGATGTAAATTTTGAATGAGTGCCCACACTTCTTCATCATTCTTCCATTCCTCCCTTGCTTCTTTTATCAAATTTGGTTGGATAATAGAAATGGCGCATAATAATTCTTCCACATCCTCATCCTTGCTTGAGAGTGCATCTGCCACAACATTTTGTGTCCCTTCTTTGTAGATGATTTCAACGTCGTCACCCAACATCTTTGTGACCCATTTTTGTTGCTCTTCAGAGGATAATCTTTGTTCTAAAAAGTATTTATGACTATCATGGTTCGTTTTTACCTTGAAGTGTCTTCCCATTAGGTAGGGTCACCATTTCTTAAGTGCATGTAGTATTGCCAACATTTCCTTCTCATAAATAGCTTTGTGTAAATACTTTACCTTGATGGATGACTTTTGAAAGAAATGATCTTTCATCTTGCATTAAAACAACACCAATTCCATTTCCTGAAGCATCACATTCCACAATAAATGTTTTTGTGAAGTCTAGCATAGCTAAGACTGGTGGTTGGAACATTGCCTCTTTAAGATGTTCAAAGGCCTTTGTTGCTTCTGGAGTCCATGAAAATGCATCTTTCTTCAATAATGTTGTTAGAGGTGCTGCTATTCTCCCATAATTCTTAACAAACATGCGATAATACCCTGTCAACCCAAGAAATCCTCATAGATGCTTTATGGATGTGGGGATTTCCATTCCTTAATGGCTTTAATTTTTCTAGCGTCTACCTTAACACCTTCATGAGATACAATATGACTGTTGAGCCTCAAACCTGCACCTTCCTATACACCCTCTCAGCCTTCCTTTTCCACTTATTTCATCCACCCAGCTGTTAAATCATTGCATTGTAGTTTAAAAAGAGCTTTTTATATGGTTTTCTGACTATGCTTATGATTGTTGTTTGGTTTATTTTTTTTTGTTCATGCAGCTGCGGAAACTTGTCAGTTTCCGCAGCCAGCACAGGTTTCCACAGCTATTTTGTTAAAAGCTGTGCTACAGGTGTCCTATGAAGAAACGAGCCAGCACAGGTTTCCGCAGCCAACACAGGATTCCGCAACTATTTTGTTAAACACTGTGCTACAGGTGTCCTGTGAAGAAATGAACCACATGGGCAAGCTCCAGGTGATGGATACATGGAACGTGTCCCTTCAAATTAGCCAAATCATCCATAGAAGGTCACGGTCAATGAGGGTCAAAGGCAAAGCTAGCTAAGGAGTTCAGCGGTGGCACGTCTCTATTTTGAGCACATGAACGTTACGTGGCACAGTCCTTAGCTCACGAAGACACCGGCACACCTGGAGATCATTTCTGTAACCTGAATCTAACAGCAACCACTCCGGAGATTTAATAGACATGATGACAGTTCCGTTAGATCTCCGCTGAAGGGATCTACGTGTCTTTGGCAACACAGTCAATAGCGTAGGAGTTAGTTAGTTAGTTTCAGCATTTTGTCATTATAAATAACGCGTCAATGAACGCTGTGAAGAAGCTTTTGGGATATGTAAATTCTGAACTGTGTGTTATCACCCCACTGTTTATATATGTTGCTGTTTTAATATATGAGAAGACTTTTCTGAGTTTATTCGTGTGACTACTTGTTGACCGGATGAAGTGGCATAGGGCCCCTGTGCGCTGAAGCCTTGTAAAGTTTTCATTTGGTTTTATTATGTTCTTGTATCATTAGCTTGTACATAACACACTGTTTGATGTTTCTTAACTCACTGCTGTTTATATTTTCACCTCTGTTTTCTTATAACTGTCAACTAATCAGTGCTTTTCTACAGGTTTTCTTAGGCAGCCCGAGCAAATTTTCATCTTTTTGATAACTATTGACATATGAGATCATCTTGTCCTTCCTGCTCACTTTCATTTTCTGAAGTTTAATTTCAGCACTGTCTTTTTCAAGTTGTGATTTGCTTACTTATTTTTTTTGTTATTTAGATATCATACTGCTCATCAATTTATGGTTTCTTTCTATAATGAAGTGACTCTATTAGCAAGAAATCAGAATATTACTAACTGTAGTGTGATTTAGTTATCATATTGCTTAAACTTATTCATGATTGCTTCCCACAAGGTAGATTGAGCTGAAGGGTAAAGGATCAGAAGAGTTGAAGTAGTGTGATTAGTTTCCTTTCTGCAATTTAATTTCTTGCAATTTAGTTATCATATTGCTTAAACTTATTCATGGTTGCTTCCCACAAGGTAGATTGAGCTGAAGGGTCAAGGACCAGAAGAGTTAAAGTAGTGTGACTAGTTTCTTTCTGCAATTTAATTTCTTGCAATTTAGATAGCATATTGCTTGACTTATTCATGATTACTTCCCACAAGGTAGATTGAGCTGAAGGGTAAAGGATCTGAAGAGTTTAAGTAGTGTGAATTAGTTGCTTTGTTTTTGGTTTGAGTTGCTTTAAATTCAGTTTTTATTTTCTTTTCATTCAACAGCAAGGATACTGGGCCATTGTCATTAGTTCACTGTTTGATGCATTTACTTTCTCTTAAGAATTGATTTCAGTTTAGTTGTATTAAAGCTTTCTTCTTGAGCACTTTCAAGTTTGAGAAAATCACTGTAGAAACCACCATCACCATCCATACTCCATACTTCACTTTCATTTTCACCATCACACATTAGGGAAAGATAAATCCAAAAACAAACTAAAAAAACTCAAAAACGACAAAATATTAAGGAAATGGTTATCTAGTACATATAGTACACTTCACTTCGTCAGTTTACGAACCCCAGATTGACATTTTAAATAGCAATTTAGATCACACTAAATTGACCAAACATTTTGGCGCCATTGCCGGGGAAGTGAAATTAGGTAGCCAATTTCTAAAAAAAAAAAAAACAAGAAAATTTCAAGGAAGGAAAATTGATAACCTCTCAAAGTATGCTCTCCTCTTGCACTTAGTGTGATCTGGAGGATCAGAAAAGAGAAAGTTATTGGTTTAATAGTTTCTTGAGTATGCTCTCTTCTTGCACCTAGAGTGACTTGGAAGATCAGAAAGAGAATTATTAGCCCGACTTGAAGAAAAAAAAAAAAAATGACATGCATAGAGCAAGAGATTCTAGGGGAAGGTTTTTAGCTAGAGCCAAGAGTTCGATTTTTACAACTCCATCTACTTCAAGGAATAGACAAGAGACACCTCCATCATCTCCAACTTACACTCCTAGCCCTAGGATTCCTGGAATTCAAGAGGCAGTAGTCGACTCTCCCACACCTTCCATCGAATCTGAATTAGAAAGAGATCCTTTCCTTCCTTCTACAGAGAGACAAATTGTAATTGAAGAAGTAGAATCATCTGAAGAAGAAGAGGGGGAAATTCCTTCTCGTTCACCCTTAGTAGAGGAACCAGAAGACTCTGAAGTCTCCAGGGAAACTACCATGACAGAGGAAGGAGCAACTGGATTTGGTAGAGGTAGAGGAGGAGGAGGAAATAATGGAGGAGGTAGAGGTAACATTGGGGGAAATAGGGATGGAGATAACTCATTCGGATTTCCTATAGTCGATGAGGACTCCCGAGCCACAATGAAAAACATCTCACCATCTGTCCTCCCAAACTTCCATGGGTTAAGGAATGAGGACCCTGAAACATTTCTATTTGAGTTTGAGGTCGTGTGTCGAACTTATGATTATCTGGAAGACTCTCAAAAACTCAAACTGTTTCCTTCAACATTGAAAGGAGCAGCCTTGAAATGGTTCATGGGATTACTCACTCAATCCATTAGGACTTGGAATGATATGAAACAAACATTTTTGGATAGGTACCTGGACTATTGTATGCCCACCAATCACAAGGATGAGGTATTCAAAATGGTGCAAAGAGAAGATGAAAACTTGGAGGATTTACTTGAAAGATTTCAATACAACTTGAAAAGAGCAAAAATGAGTAACTTAGATGAGGAGACCTTGAAAGCCCTTCTATTAAAAGCCATTAGAGATAAATGGATAGATATTTTTAACATGATGGGAAAAGGAGACATATCTCAACTTCCACTTCATGATATAGCAGAGCTATGTGTCCATCTCTCAAGGGGGAAATCTAAAACTCAAAAAGGGCCTAGAGATCCTTCTCTCATCAGAGCAAACAAATCTACAACTGGATCAGTAAGTAGGGCTGAGATTGGCAACATGCTTGATGAATTTAAAACTGACATCTTAGGGAGTCTTAGTGAGCAACTAGACACCCTTAAGATTCACAATAAGCAGAAAGCAGAAGCTGAGGCTTTGGCCATCTTTTGCCCAAAGTGTAGAAAGAAACATGCTCTAAGGGAATGTCCCTTGGATGCAAAAGTTGTAGAAACATGTGTAATTTGTTCAGAGAATCATGAGACCAAGGATTGTCCTTCAATTCCTGGGCTCAAAGCTGTCTTTCAAGAAGATCCAAATACAATCGAGTCTCTCTGTTTTGTTGCAAGGAGACCTTGGCAGGGGCAACAAAATCAAGGGTTTAACAACTCTATGATTTTTCAACCCCCACCAAATTGGAATCCTTGACAACAACCTTGGTCCCAACCTCAAAATCCTTTTCAATCATGGGTACAAGGTATGCAAAATCCTTATGGGAGATTTGCTCAATTTTATCAATATCCTCCATCTTTTCAAAACCAACAAGCTCCACAACTTCCAAATCAAAACCCACAACTATCATTGCCATTTCCACAACAACAACAACCTTCTCAACAGAATCCAAATTCTCAACTCTTACTTCCATTCCAACAAAAGTCAAATCAACTTCCTTCTCAGCCATTGCCAAACCCCAATAACAAAAACCCTCAAAATGCTTACATGATGGAAGGTCAACAATTTCCTGCCTATATGATTGTTCCTCTCAATGATGTACAACTCAGATCAGGTAGAGTCCTAGATAAGCCTTCTATAGATGCTCGAAAGCAAAGCATTTCTGAGGAAGATTCTCTTGAAGCCAATAAGGGTTCTGAAGCATCTCTTCAAAACCCAAGCACTCAAAAAGAAAAAGAAAAAGAGTTAACCCCCACAACTCCTATAGTTGAGCAACCTGCATCTTCATCCACACCTCCTTTTCCTGAAAGATTACAAATTGACAAAGGGGTGGAAAAACAAATCTTGTTGCCTGACTATGATTTTCTAGATGAATTGAAGAATGTCTGTATCAAGATTCCCTTGTTATAAGCCATTAAAGAGATTCCTATTCTAGCGAAAACAATAAAGGAGTTGAGTCTTAAAAGACCAGGAAGGAAACCAAGAGATACAAGAAGAATCCACCTGGTAGGAAAAATTGCAGATATCATGATGGGAAAAATTACTATGCAGAAATATGTAGATCCCGGTAGTCCAATTGTCAAAACACATATCAATGGGGTAGAAATACCAAATACTTTGATTGATTTAGGGGCTGCTATCAACATCATGAGTAGACAGACTATGGAACAGCTAAAACTTCCTAATCTTCTTTTTACACCTACTTTATTGCAACTTGCAGATCGATCAATTATTAAACCAGATGGTGTATTAGAAGACATTTCAGTCTCCTTAGACTCTTGGGAATATCCAGTGGATTTCATGATTTTAACTCCCAAGAGTAATCTAGGAGGACATCCTCTCATCTTAGGAAGACCTTGGCTAGCCACAACTGATGCTTTTATCAGTTGTAGGTTTGGGGATATGTATATTTCTGATGTTAATTTGACAAAGAAGTTCAATCTGTATCCTCCAGCAAAAGCAATTACAGAAATAGGAGATAATGAGTGGGTTGATGATGAAGATACTATACAACCTGTCTTTACCATTTCAGAGATTAGTGAAGATAGTCAAATTCTGAACACATTAGAAAACTTTGAAACATCTTTAGAATATGACCACACACAATTTCAATTGGATTCTGACATTGAGTGTCTATCATCTAGACAAATGTCTCTTTTTTCTATGGAAGAGTTTGGTAGTTCCGCCATTGAGATTTTTCCAGTAAAAACATTGAATATCAACAAAAACTTGGAAAAATCACAACAGGAAGAGCTAACCAAAATCTTGCAAAAACATTCTACTGCATTTGCATGGGAGTATACCGATATGAAAGGTATTGACCCTAAGACTTGCATTCATCACATCTACATTGAGGAAAACAGTAGACCAATCAGACAACCTCAAAGAAGGATGAATCCAAACCTTAGGGAGATAGTGAAAGAAGAGCTCCAAAAATTACTTAATGTAAACTTCATTTATCCAATTTCAGATAGCCGGTGGGTTTCTCCTTTGGTTATAGTACCTAAAAATAAAGGTAAATGGAGGGTTTGCATTGATTACAGAGAATTAAACAAAGCAACTTTGAAGGATCACTTTCCTTTACCCTTTATTGATCAGGTATTAGATACTTTAGCAGGCAAAAAGTATTTCTCATTTTTGGATGGTTTTAGTGGTTACAATCAGATTCAGGTAGCACCTGAAGATCAGGACAGGACCACATTTACTCGTCCATGGGGAACTTTTGCTTACCAAGTACTTCCTTTTGGATTATGTAATGCACCTGCAACATTTCAAAGGGCAGTACTAGGAATCTTTTCTGATCTAATTCATGATTGTGTAGAGGTTTATATGGATGATTTTACAGTTTATGGTAATTCATTTGAAGAGGCATTAGAGAATTTGGAAAAAGTCCTTATAAGATGTAAAGAAACAAACCTTTCATTAAGTCATGAGAAATGCTTTATGATGTTTACTGAAGGGATTGTTTTAGGACATTATATTTCAGGGGATGGGATTAAAGTTGATAGATCAAAAGTTGAAGTCATCTCCAAGTTGCCTATTCCAAATTGTCAAAAAGATGTTAGAAGTTTTCTTGGATTTACTGGATATTATAGAAGATTTATTGAAAACTTCACCAAAATAGCATCTCCACTCTTCAAATTACTTACAAAAGACTGTGAATTCAAGTGGGATCCTGATTGTCAATCTGCATCTGAAACTTTGAAAACAAGAATATCTGAAGCACCTATTTTGAGAGGCCAAATTGGAAACCTCCTTTCCATATTTCTACAGATGCTTCAGATACAGCTCTAGGAGCTGTGTTGGGTCAAAAGGATTTAGTTCCTTATGCCATTTACTACACCAGTAAAAATTTGACTCCTACTGAGTTAAATTATACTGTGACTGAGAAAGAGTTCTTAGCTGTTGTTCATGCAATCAACAAGTTTAGAAATTATATAACAGGCTATGAAACTTTTGTCCATACTGATCATTCTGCAATTAGATATCTCATGAACAAACCTGTTACTAATGGTAGAGTTACAAGATGGCTTTTACTTTTACAAGAATTCAATATTAATGTGTTGGATAGACCAAGGAAACAAAATACAGTAGCTGATTTCTTGTCTAGAATCCAAAATACTAACGAAGATTCTCCTATAGAGGATAAGTTTCCAGATGAATATTTGTTTGCAGTAACTACTAAGACTCCTTGGTATGCAGATATTGCTAACTATTTGGTTACAGGGAAGCTACCTCCACACTTATTTCCTAATGAGAAAAGGAAAATTATTCAGGAGAGCTCAAATTATTCATGGATTTCTAATGAATTGTTTAAAACAGGGCTAGATTGTGTGATCAGAAGATGTGTTCGGGAAGATGAAATACCTGACATCCTTAAGGCATGTCATGATAAACCATGCGGGACACTTTGCTGACAAGAGGACGGCCTATAAAATCCTTTCTTTAGGATATTATTGGCCTTCTCTCTTGAAAGATGCAAAACAATATGTCAGAAGGTGTGACAGCTGCCAGAGAGTTGGGAGACCGACTCTTTCAAATGAAATGCCATTACAGCCACAGGTACTCATCGAACCCTTTGAAAAATGGGCTTTAGATTTCATTGGACCCATTAATCCACCATCTAGACAAAAGAAATATATATTGGTTTGCACTGATTATGTCACTAAATGGGTAGAAGCCAAGGCATTTCCTTCTGCCACTGAAAATTCAGTTGTTCAATTTCTTTTTGAGGATATTTTTACTCGTTTTGGTGTCCCAAGAGAAATTGTGACAGATCAGGGAAGTCAATTCACATCTAACTTGATGGAGAAGCTGATGGAAGAATACAAAATCAAGCACAGAAAATCTACTCCTTACCATCCTCAAGCAGATGGTCAAGTGGAATATACAAACAAAGTTCTTGAGAGCATCATCACCAAAACTATTCATCTCCACAGAAGGGATTGGGCAGAAAGGCTTCTTGAAGCCTTATGGGCCTACAAAACTACATGGAGGAACATAACAGGACATTCTCCCTATGAACTTGTTTATGGGAAAGAAGTCCTGCTCCCCATTGAGTTTCAAGTCAAGACTTTTAAGATGGCAGTCCAGTTGGGGATGAATCTATCAGAAGCCCAAAAGCACAGAATGGAGCAGCTGAATGAGCTAGATGACATCAGACAAGATGCAATTTTAAGGACTGATCTAGTTCAACATCAAAGAACTAAGTGGCATGACAGATATATTAAAGAGAGAAAGTTTCAAGAGGGAGATTGGGCTTTACTGTTTGATTCCAAGTTTAAAGACTTCAAAGGGAAGTTTCAGACTCATTGGATTGGGCCATATGAGATTGGTAAAGTATTTAACAATGGAGCAGTAAGAATCAAGACCATTGATGAACTTCAGACTCCTCTTATTGTGAATGGCCACCGATTGAAAATTTATCATAAGCCACTTTCAAAAGAGGAGTTTGTCAAAATGTTCCAAGAGAATTCTGCAATAAGGCTGGTGGAGAAGAATCCTTCTCTCCCACCAGCCTAATCTTTGTTTCTTTCAGTTTTTGAAAAAAAAAAAAAAAAAGAGAAAAAAAAAAGAAGAAAAAAAATGTGTATAAGCCTGAAAACCAATCCCAGATTGGCGGTCTTATGCAGAAAATATAGAGTGAAAATCAGGGACACCTGACACTCTATATTTTCCAAAAAAAAAAATCTCCTCTCCTTCTCTTTCCATCTTCACTTCATCTCACTTGTCATTTCACTTCACCTCCATCTCATTTTCATCTCCATTTCACTTCATTCCACTTCATTTTCACTTCATTTCACTCATTCCATTTCACTCCATCAATAAAAAGTCCCCTTCAGGACTATTTTCATTCAGTTAGTTCTTTTCTAACTATCTTTGTGCAGACAAGGGGGTGTTGTCTCAGTTTCCGCAGCTGGGAACCGTTTCCGCAGCCAGAAGCAGTTTCCGCAGCCAGAAACGATTTCCGTAGCCAGCATCACTCTGTTTTCAAAAATACAATCAACTGTTAGTGCCATAATCATGAAATGCAGGTGTAATTGAGCTAAAGACATGGGGCATCTCCAAGATATCAAAGAAGAGCAACTGGTTAGAAGCCTTGAGCAAGAATTGACAAAGTTTCCAAAGGTATGATAAAAAATCTTTATCAAATAACAATTCAAGTCATAATTACGTATAGTCATTAAACCATAACAAGTTCTCCTATGTGCAATGATTTGATATATTAGCCCACTATCACTCTTATTCCGCGATATCACTCCACACACCTCGCATTCATTTCCCTAACGGTCTCATGATTACTCCGAGTTTGAACTCAAGTATGACTGCACTTCTAGTTATTACCTGTACTCTTGAGACGTGACCTATTGTGTTACGGCTCTTCCCAAGCCGTAATTTCCGCAGCCGTCTATTGAGACGTGTAAAATATCATACACAGTCATCCGACTCGAAAGAATCCTGCCGTTACTCCACTCGTTTATCACTCCACTCATACTCTACTTATACCATATTCCTTGCATGCGTCCACATTTCATTTTATGAACTCGTTTACCATTGCTCAACCACTCATCCTCCCGTAATTCGGATATTTCCATTCACTGTTCTCTATTTCCGACTGCAGTCACTACAATGTGCTCTAAACCCCAATTGCAGTCACTACAGTCATCCTAAACCCTGACTACAGTCATTACAGTTTATCCTAAACCCTGTAATAGAGCTATTTCTTCCCTTAACCCTCACACACAGAAGAACTCTTAGTGGAATTTAAAACAGAGGATGGGAAAATTACTGAGAGCTGAGCCGGAAGAACCGAAATACTTGGAGGGTTATCCTCAAGTTAAGGAATTGCTGAAGAAAGTCAGATGGCTACGATTTATCCAGAAGTTTAAAGGCTATAACAAGGAGGTGACCAAAGCTTTTGCAAGGTCCTTTAATGGACAAACAGTGGAGGTTGGAGACTTGAAATTCACAGTGACCGAGGCCATAGTAGCAGCTGCCACGGGCCTACCTCAAGAAGGTGAAAGGTGGTTTAAAAATAGAAGTGTGGACGATGAAATATGGAGAACCATGCTACAAAACCAAGGTATGGATACAACCGTATTTACAAGAGGCATCCCTGTTTATGTATTAAAAGAGGAATGGTCTAGTCTACTGTTAGTCATCCAGAAATTTATCACGTGTGAAGGTCGTTTTGGCTCTATGTATATGTATCATGTTAGACTGATGATGAATTTCATAGACGGTCACACTCTTAATTTGCCTCATTTTCTGCTATCAAGTTTGAAAAAGATGAGTTTTACAGTTCAAAAACATGTAGGCAATATTGAACCTCATCTTTACAATCATGGGCTCATCAAAATTCTTATTGAGGATCAGTTGAAGAAAACTAAGGATACTTGGGGGAAATTCTTGACAAGAAACTACTTCCAAGAGCTGTCTGAGGCCTCTGGAAGCAGTCCACCAAAGATTCCAAGGAAAAGTAGGAGGAGAGAAAAGAACATTACAATCCAAGACTCCCCTACAATAGAAATTCAAGAAACAGTCCAAAAAGAAAAAGAAGATAGAGCTACAAGTAAGAAACAGAAGAAGGAAAAAGGCAAAAGGACCATCCAAGAAGTCTATCCATCCCCTGAGCAATCCATAGGAGAGGATTATCAACCTCTTTCAGAAAGATTAATAGATCTTCAAACTGCTGCTATAGCCAAGAAAAAGCAAAAAGGAAAACATAGTGCACAAAAGAAGAGTACTAGTTCATACTTAAGAAGGAGCACTAGGCTAAAAGGGAAGGGGAATAAAACCAAAGAAAAACAGTCTCACTTTATTGATTTAGATGAAGAGACACTTGAGAAATCTCCAACTCAGCCAAGCATTGAGTCAAGTCCTCCACGTGAGGAAAGCCCTTTTCGGCCGGAAAGAGAGAGCAGTCCTCCTCCACCAGATTTTGAGTTTAGGCCGAGAAAGACACCTGAGGTAGATTCTAATCAGCAAGAGGCATACAATTACCTGGAAACCTTAGAACAATCAGCTGCAGGACCAAGTACCTCTCTACCACCTGATGCACAAGTTCAGTCTTTGAAACAGGAAATATTTGAGTTAGAAGTCCTAAATAGGCATATCATACAGGAAAATGAAGCACTCAAAGAGCAGAGTAAAGTAGACAAGATTGTCCATGATAATACCATGCTCCATTTAGGACTGTGGCAAAAGAAAAACAAAAAACTGAAGAAGAAGTGCAAAAAGTTAAGCAGAGCATTGATTAACCTCAAGTTCAAATGCCTAGTCAGGAAGCCAAGGATGATGTTAGCATCAAGGAAGAAGAAAAGAGGGCTAGATGTCCTTGCAGAAGCATCAGAACATATGGATTAGAGGGAAATAACTCAATTTTGGTTGCATGAGGACATGCAACACCTTCACAGTGGGGGTATGTTGAGCCTCAAACCTGCACCTTCCTATACACCCTCTCAGCCTTCCTTTTCCACTTATTTCATCCACCCAGCTGTTAAATCATTGCATTGTAGTTTAAAAAGAGCTTTTTATATGGTTTTCTGACTATGCTTATGACTGTTGTTTGGTTTAGTTTTTTTGTTCATGCAGCTGCGGAAACTTGTCAGTTTCTGCAGCCAGCACAGGTTTCCGCAGCCAGCACAGGATTCCGCAGCTATTTTGTTAAAAGTTGTGCTACAGGTGTCCTATGAAGAAACGAGCCACATGGGCAAGCTCCAGGTGATGGATACATGGAACGTGTCCCTTCAAATTAGCCAAATCATCCATAGAAGGTCACGGTCAACGAGGGTCAAAGGCAAAGCCAACTAAGGAGTTCAGCGGTGGCACGTCTCTATTTTGAGCACGTGAATGTTACGTGGCACAGTCCTCAGCTCACGAAGACACCGGCACACCTGGAGATCATTTCTGTAACCTGAATCTAACAGCAACCACTCCGGAGATTTAATAGACATGATGATAGTTCTGCTAGATCTCGGCTGAAGGGATCTACGTGTCTTTGGAAACACAGTCAATAGCGTAGGAGTTAGTTAGTTAGTTTCAGCATTTTTTCATTATAAATAACGCGTCGATGAACGTTGTGAAGAAGCTTTTGGGATATGTAAATTCTGAACTGTGTGTTATCACCCCACTGTTTATATATGTTGCTGTTTTAATATATGAGAAGACTTTTTTGAGTTTATTCGTGTGACTACGTGTTGACCGGCTAAAGTGGAAGAGGGCCCCTGCACGCTAAAGCCTTGTAAAGTTTTCATTTGGTTTTATTATGTTCTTGTATCATTAGCTTGTACATAACAGACTGTTTGATGTTTCTTAACTCACTGCTGTTTATATTTTCACCTCTGTTTTCTTATAACTGTCAACTGATCAGTGCTTTTCTGCAGGTTTTCTTAGGTAGCCCGGGCAAATTTTCATCTTTTTGATAACTATTGACATATGAGATCATCTTGTCCTTCCTGCTCACTTTCATTTTCTGAAGTTTAATTTCAGCACTGTCTTTTTGAAGTTGTGATTTGCTTACTTATTTTTTTTGTTATTTAGATATCATACTGCTCATCAATTTATGGTTTCTTTCTATAATGAAGTGACTCTATTAGCAAGAAATCAGAATATTACTAACTGTAGTGTGATTTAGTTATCATACTACTTAAACTTATTCATGATTGCTTTCCACAAGGTAGATTGAGCTGAAGGGTAAAGGATCAGAATAGTTGAAGTAGTGTGATTAGTTTCCTTTCTGCAATTTAATTTCTTGCAATTTAGTTATCATATTGCTTAAACTTATTCATGGTTGCTTCCCACAAGGTAGATTGAGCTGAAGGGTCAAGGACCAGAAGAGTTAAAGTAGTGTGACTAGTTTCTTTCTGCAATTTAATTTCTTGCAATTTAGATAGCATATTGCTTGACTTATTCATGATTACTTCCCACAAGGTAGATCGAGCTGAAGGGTAAAGGATCTGAAGAGTTTAAGTAGTGTGAATTAGTTGCTTTGTTTTTGGTTTGAGTTGCTTTAAATTCAGTTTTTATTTTCTTTTCATTCAGCAGCAAGGATACTGGGCCATTGTCATTAGTTCACTGTTTGATGCATTTACTTTCTCTTAAGAATTGATTTCAGTTTAGTTGTTTTAAAGCTTTCTTCTTGAGCACTTTCAAGTTTGAGAAAATCACTGTAGAAACCACCATCACCATCCATACTCCATACTTCACTTTCATTTTCACCATCACACATTAGGGAAAGATAAATCCAAAAACAAACTAAAAAAACTCAAAAACGAAAAAATATTAAGGAAATGGTTATCTAGTACATATAGTACACTTCACTTCGTCAGTTTACGAACCCCGGATTGAAATTTTAAATAGCAATTTAGATCACACTAAATTGACCAAACAATGACCCGGATATTCCACCTCTTGTACTCCAAAGAAACATTTGGAGCTTTTTGCATATAATTGTTTCTTCTCCAATAGTTTGAGCACCCTGTCAACATGTTCAACATGATCCTTCCAAGACTTGTTGTAGATTATTATATCATCAAAAAATACTAACACAAATTTTCTAAGGAAGGGTTTTAAAATGGAATTCATCAAACCTTGAAATGTAGAAGGTGCATTGGTAAGGCCAAAAGGCATGACCAAAAATTCATAATGACCCTCATGAGTTCTAAATGTTGTTTTCGGAATGTCTTCAGTCTTCATTCTGATTTGATGATATCCTGAATGAAGATCCAACTTGGTGAAGTAAATTGATCCATGCAATTCATCCAATAATTCATCAATGAGAGGAATGGGAAATTTATCTTTAATAGTGAGCTTGTTGATATCCCTATAATCCAGACACATGCACCATGATCCATCCTTCTTGTGCACCAATACTATTGGAGCAAAGAGAGAACTTTGACTAGATTGAATTATACCAGCCTCTAGCATTTCTGCAACCATACATTCAATTTCACACTTTTGGGCATATGGATATCTGTACAGCCTGATGTTTGGAGGAACACTTCCTGGAATCAAATGAATAGCATGATCATGATCACAAATAGGTGGGAGACCTTTGGGAGTCTCAAATACCGTGGAATGATTGTCCAAGACTTTTTGGAGATCTGGAGAAATAGGTGATTTCGATGTGGGAACCTCTAGCAAACATAATTGTGCAATTACACCTCATTGTTCCTTATTTAGAAGCTTTGTCATACCGTTAGAGATGATTATCCTTCTTGGTTTCCCTGTAATACCCCTTAATTCAACTTCCTTTCCTTTTGCACAAAATTTCATGAAAATTTCTTGAAAATTAAAAGCTATTATACCCAAGGATTGTAGCCATTGGACTCCTAATACAACATCAACACCACCCATTGGAATGGAAAGCATTGGGATATTCAATACATATTCTCCCATGGATAGCTTGATATTATGGCACTTTCCTGAGCAATTTACGGTTCCTCCACTTGCAACCATCACTTGACACTCTGGTGCTGGATATAGGGTGCAATTCAATTCCTTTTCTATCTTACAATGAATAAAATTATGGGTACTTCCCGAATCAATCAACACTATTACCTTTTTCTTCTTGATATGTCCTTCTATCTTGATAGTTTGAGGAGTGGTAATTCCAGCCAATGCATTACAAGATATGGTCGGATTCTTTTCTTCTTTATCTAGGGTTTGTTCCTGGAGTATATCTGCTTCTTTTGACATTTCTTGTTCCTTTTCTTCCTCCTCTAATAATTTCTTCTTAGCACACTTATGACCTTTAGTGTATTTGCTATCACAACTGTAACAAAGCCCTTTTGCTCTTTCTTCTTCCAATTTTTGTGGTGTCAACCTTGTAGGTTGTGGAAGGTTGGGGGCAAGAAAAGTTCCATCTTTATAGTTGTGAGTGGTAGGCTTCCTGGTTGCCATAGTTTTGCGTTCCATTTTTCTTGCTAACCTAAATGCCTTCTCCAATGAATCAGGTTCCCAAAGGCGAACCTCATGTTGGATATTATCCTTTAAATTCCATATGAACACATCAATCCTATTCTCCTCTGGAATATCTTTTACCCTTATGTTCAATTTTTGGAAGTCCTCAATGTGCTCCATCATTGAACTCTTTTGTTTGAGATTTATCAATTGGTTAAAAAAGGTGTTGCTTTTTGTATCCTCATAATGTGCTATCATTTCTTCCGTAAAATTTCCCAAGTGACAATTTTTTTACGAGAGCAAAGCCATCGATACCATACAAACTGATTTGGTTCTAGATATAAAGTTTCAATACGTACCTTTTGTGTGTTTTTCACATTATGGAGATTGAAAAATTGCTCTATCTGTAGTATCCATGTTCCGGGATCCTTGCCATCAAACTTCCTCATATCGATTTTTGGAACATGGTGGGTCTTCAATCCAACATTAGAGTCTATGAAATCATGATTAACATTTCTTTTGTTCTCATCATGAGTTTCCTTTACTACCCTTTCACCATTAGTGACTATTTCTTGTAGCAACGTATTCAAATTTATCTTCAATTCTTCCATCTTATCATCCATGCCATTTATCTTAGCGTCCATGCCATTCATCTTAGCTTCCACACCATCCATCTTAACTTACATGCCATTCATATTAGTTTCCACACCATTCATCTTGGCTTCATTTGCCTTTAGTCAGAGTGAATTTTTTTGTACTTGGTCTTGTAATTTTGATATATCATGTTGCATTTCTTCCTCTTCTTCATGATTCATGCTAGAGATTTCATGTTGTTGAGAATGCAACAAGATGATGGAGGTTAGTGGAAAGGAGTCACCTTCACTAAGTGGGCCAGCATGCCAATTATGGCGCAAAGTCTACTTTTGGATCACAGCAGGAGTGATCACAGTAGGAGTGATTAGAGTCTATTTTTAGACTGCTAGTCAAAAATAGAAAAGTCAAATATTATTGTCTCATAATAATATTTAGACTACAAAATTTATCTTATTCTCTTGGAGCACTTCAATTTGAGCTACAGATGTGGCACATGCAGCTGTCAGAAGGAAATACGCTTTCTTTGTGGGTCAGTTGAGTTGTTGCATGCATGACTTCAGTTAGAACTCAAGCAGTTGAGTTTGGTGGAGTTGATTGTGGAGTTGATGGAGTTGTGTTTAGTTTGACTTGGTTAAACTAGTTGTAATTAGTCTAACTGCAAATAGACTAATGATGAGTTGTTAAACTAATTATTAACTCATAAAGCAACTAAAGAATACATCAGTTAACTCAGTTGCATGTCAATGCATGTACAGTTCAATAGGGACAGGTGTTAGAGGATGAGATTGCTATCAGTTGTGATTATAGTTGTGCATGAGGATTTGCACAAGCAATGTATTGAGTATGCCAATGAGTATTGCGTTGATTTTCCTGGTAGAATAGCCTATGCTCACGTGATTTCCAGTGTGAGTGATTCTCAGCAGGTTTATGCAATAGAGGCAGGCAAAGCAGTGGAGAAGATTTGAACTTGTGACTTGTTTGAGTCTGAGCTGGTTTGTGTGTAACAGGTGGAGATAGTGCTGGATACTTGTGAGGAGTATTGACTATGTAATGTTACATGTTCTCAATAATTAATATACAGATAGTGTGGGGTTTTCAGCTGTAAGCTTTCTGCGGATAACATACTGTGTTAATGTGTGCATGCTATTGATGTTTTATTGTTATTGATGCTGCTAAATTGATGATCAACATAGAGGAGCTTATGTATTGTGTATGTATTCCGCAATATTACATGATCAGGATAATCTCCATTGAATATGTGTTTATTATTCAAAATTTCTACATGGTATCAGAGCTGTTGATCATCAGATCTACTATTCAGGAAGTGTTTACATTCTATTTCTTCAGGCAGAGTCTGTAATCAGGCCAGGTAGCCTCTGGATTCATCCTTCCTTAGGAAGGTGAGATATCCGATAAAAGCCCATACAGTCAATCTCTGTACGAGAAATATTTTGTTCTCACGAATCTTAGATCCGAGGTGGTTGAGTTTGGAGCTAGTGGAATTCGAATTTGCAGCAGTGTTTTCTTTGTGTCAAAGAAGCAATGTCTTTCAACGGATTGCGATTGGAGTATGCTCTTGAGGGCAGCTCAAACTATATTGCATGGAAGGACAGGATTGAGGCAGTATTGGATGATAACGGGCTAAAGGAGTTCATAGAGATTGATGTCCCAAAGCCCACTGATGCTACTCAACCTGATGCTTGGCAAAAGAAGACAACAAAGTCTCGAAGGATTCTGTTGGAGGGCATGAAGGATCACATCGTGTCCAGCCTGCATGGAAAGACTTCTCCATACTTGATGTGGAAGGCTTTAACAGATCTATTCCAAAGCAAGAGTGATAAGAAGAAGTTGGCACTGAAAGATAAACTCAGAAACATCAAATGTGAGAAGGGTGACAGTATGCCCAAGTATCTCACGAAGTTCACTCAGTGTCGAGATGAGCTGGGAAGTGTGGGGGTTACTGTCGATGATGAGGACTTGGTGAGCTTGGCTCTCCTTGGTCTTCTGAAGAGTTGGCATTCCTATCAGAACTCTGTCAATGGTCGGGAGAAATTGCCAGGATGGGAAAGACTGTGGTCAGATCTTGTGCAGGAGGAGATCAAGCGGAGTACCAGGAACGGATCTTCATCAAAGGGAGCTGATGAAGAAAATTGTGCTTTGGCTGCCAAAGTAAAGAAGGGGAAGAGCAAGAAAGCTTCTCAGTCTAGTGTGAAAGGAAAGAAGCAGGACATGTCCAAGGTGAAGTGTTTTCACTGTCACCAGCGCGGACACTATGCCACTAATTGTCCGCAGAAGAAGAAGAACAAGCAAGTTACTGGATCTGCAGCAGGAGAGGCTCTAGCCTCGCAGTTTGAGCTTGATTTTTCATTGATCGCATGCTTGGTTTCAAGTGTGATGGGATCCGTGTGGTTCTTGGATAGTGATGTGTCTTTTCACATGACGGGAGATCGAGATTTGTTTTCTGATCTAGAGGAAAAATATCTTGGAGTGCACATCGAGATGGGTGATGATGGTAGATACAATGCGACCGGTATCGGTACCATTTCCTTTGAGAGGGAGTCTAGTAAACCCTTCGTATTGAAGGAAGTCATGCATGTTCCAGGATTGAAGAAGAATCTTATCTTTGTGTCGATGTTAGAATACAAGGGGTATGATGTTGTTTTTAGCAAGGGAAAGGCTTTCCTGCGCAGCAAGACAACTGGAGAAACCCGGAAGATAGGGGTTCGAGTGAGGAACCTTTATCAGTTGCATGTAGATGGATGCGCAACAATGGCATGCAAGGCAGAAGGATTGTTGATCCGGGATGATGGCGAGTTGTGGCACAGGAGATTGGGTCATCTTCACCATGGAGCCTTGAAGATACTGCAACAGATCACTACAGGGCTTCCTAAAGGCACTCTTGCATAGTCAGATCAATGCAAGGGGTGTACTTTGGGAAATTTTGCGAAAGCCACCTTTCACGAGAAGGATAGTCACGCCACGACGATCCTTGAGGGAATTCACACAGACGTGTGTGGACCTTTCTCAGTTTCTTCGACAGAAAAACACAGGTATTATGTGATTTTTGTTGATGATCTATCTCGTAAGTGTTGGATCTTCTTCATGTAGAAGAAGAGCGAGACATATTCAAAGTTCTGTGAATTCAAAGCACTGGTCAAGAAGGAGTCGGGGAAGAAGGTGAAGGCTCTTAGGAGTGATAATGGTGGTGAATACATCTCTGATGAGTTCAAGGATTTCTGTAAGGCAAACGGGATTCGAAGAGAGCTCATAGCTCCCCATAACCCACAGCAGAACGGGGTTGCTGAGCGGAAGAACAGAATGATCGTGGGTGCTGCACAGGCGATGTTGCATGATCAGGGCCTACCCCTTCACTTGTGGGCGAAAGCATGCAATACAGAAGTTTATGTGCAGAACCGTTGTCCTCATAGGATACTTGGCATGAGTACACCCGAGGAGGCTTATTCTGGTAAGAAGCCTGATCTTTCTCATTTGAGGATTTCGGGTGCTAACATTTACATGCATGTGACGAAGGATGCCAGGAAGAAGTTGGAGCCGACCGTAGAGGTTGGGATATTTGTGGGGTACACTAATATGCCCCACAACTATCGTGTGTATTTTCCAGACAATGGTAAAACTGTCGTGCGACGGGATGTAAAATTTCAGGAGGAGAAAGCCATGAAGTGTTCGCTTGAGAGGGAGCTACACTTGCATGCAGATGAGGAGCTATTAGTTCCTAAGGATGATCTTCAGGATGTGGATCAGCCATAGGACGAGTTTCATGGAGTGGAAGAGACCACTCATGCAGTGCCAACCATCAGAGGGCGAAAGCGCTTGACAGAAGCTGAGCGACTGGCTCAAGATGCAGAGAAAGTTGTAGGACCACCTACAACCCAACGTAGGCAGAGATAGTCACCTGATCAGTACACTGGATACATGGCTCTTATGAGCAAGTGTGTTGTGACTGAGCCATCCTATTTCGAGGAAGTTGTGGAGGATCCCACATGGGTAGATGCCATGGTGGAAGAGTATGATTCTATTGTCAGAAACAGTGCATGGGAGATTGTTCCTAGACCAGAAAGGAAATCAGTGGTGGGTTCGAGATGGATCTACAAAGTTAAGCAGGAAGCTGACGGGAGTGTGGAGAAGTACAAGGAAAGATTTGTTGTCCGAGGCTTTTCACAGATAGAGGGGATCGATTATGAGGAGACCTTTGCACCTGTCGCAAGGTATTCTTCCATACGGATGATTCTTGCTCTCTCAGCGCAGATGGGGTGGCACATTCATCAGATGGATGTGAAGACTGTGTTCCTCAACGGAGTCATTGAGGAGGAGGTGTACATTGAGCAGCCCGAAGGTTTTGAAATCTTCAGTAGCGAGTCGCATGTGTGCAGGCTCAAGAGAGCTCTGTATGGGTTGAAACAAGAACCACGTGCTTGGTACACATGGATAGACAGCTATTTCACTAGACTTGGATTCTCCAAGAGCAAGGCGGATCCTAACCTATACCAGATTGTAGTGGAGGGTAAGTTGCTTATCATTGTACTGTATGTAGATGATTTGATTCTAACGGGTGATGAGTTGTTAATACTTTCATACAAGGATGATCTTTCTAAGGAGTTTGAGATGAAGGACTTGGGCCTCCTTCATTATTTCCTGAGATTGGAAATTTGGCAGCGCAGTGGTGGACTGTTTGTTTCTCAGGGTAAGTATGCTCGGGAGATACTAGAGAAGTTCAACATGCAAGCCTGCAAGCCTGTTGATACTCCTCTTCCTGGAGGTTGGAGGAAGGAGGATGCCACTTCGGCAGAAGAAGTGGATGCCACTGTTTATTGACAGTTGGTGGGGTTTCTTATGTATCTGGTCAATACACGACCCGATATATGCTATGCAGTTAACCAGCTTTCACAAGCTATGGTTAAGCCTACCAAGCTCTTCTGGAAGGCGGGCAAGCATGTATTGCGTTATTTGAGAGGCACATCGGGATATGGATTGCGGTACAGACAGGAGGATGAGGTGAAGCTATGTGGCTTCATGGATGTAGATTGGGCAGGGAGCCCAACGGATAGAAAGAGCACATTAGGAGGGGTCTTCAGTATCGGGTCGACAACAGTTTCTTGGTACAGCAGGAAGTAGAGATCCATGGCACTCAGTTCAGTAGAGGTCGAGTATATGGCAGCAAGTTTGGCTGCATGCGAGGCTATATGGATGAGGAAGATTCTGGTCGGTTTGTTCGGTTCTCACTTGGATCCTACTGAGATTTACTGTGATAACCAGAGTTGCATTAAACTCTCGGCTAATCTTATATTTCATGATAGATCTAAGCATATTGACATCAGGTACCATCATATCAGATATTGTGTGCAACAGAGAATCATGTTACTTTCATACATTCCAACGGAGGATCAGGATGCTGATATCTTGACGAAGGCGGTCACCAGGAGCAAATTCGAATACCACTGAGGCAGGATAGGGGTTGTTGATAATCCATATCTTCTTGAGAGGGAGTGTTGAGAATGCAACAAGATGATGGAGCTTAGTGGAAGGGAGTCGCCTTCACTAAGTGGGCCCACAGGAAAATTATGGCACAAAATCTATTTTTGGATCACAGCAGGAGTGATCACAGCAAGAGTGATCAGAGTCTATTTTTAGACTGCTAGTCAAAAATAGAAAAGTCAAATATTATTGTCTCATAATAATATTTAGACTATAAACTTTATCTTATTCTCTTGGAGCACTTTAGTTTGAGCTACAGATGTGGCACATGCAGCTGTCAGAAGGAAATACGCTTTCTTTGTGGGTCAGTTGAGTTGTTGCATGCATGACTTCAGTTAGAACTCAAGCAGTTGAGTTTGGTGGAGTTGATTGTGGAGTTGATGGAGTTGTGTTCAGTTTGACTTGGTTAAACTATTTGTAATTAGTATAACTGCAAATAGACTAATGATGAGTTGTTAAACTAATTATTAACTCATAAAGCAACTAAAGAATACATCAGTTAACTCAGTTGCATGTCAGTGCATGTACAGTTCAACAGGGACAGGTGTTAGAGGATGAGATTGCTATCAGTTGTGACTATAGTTGTGCATGAGGATTTGCACAAGCAATGTATTGAGTATGCTAATGAGTATTGCGTTGATTTTCCCAGTAGAATAGCCTGTGCTCACGTGCTTTCTAGTGTGAGTGATTCTCAACAGGTTTATGCAATAGAGGCAGGCAAAGCAGTGGAGAAGATTTGAACTTGTGACTTGTTTGAGTCTGAGCTAGTTTGCGTGTAACATGTGGAGATAGTGCTGGATACTTGTGAGGAGTATTGACTATGTAATGTTACATGTTATCAATCATTAATATACAGATAGTGTGGGGTTTTCAGCTATAAGCTTTCCCCGGGTAACATACTGTGTTAATATGTGCATGCTATTGATGTTTTATTGTTATTGATGCTGCTAAATTGATGATCAACGTAGAGGAGCTTATGTATTGTGTATGTATTCGTCAATAGTACATGATTAGGATAATCTCCATTCAATATGTGTTTATTATTAAAAATTTCTACATAGGTTGCTTACTAGGTGTTTCTATTTTCTTTCTTCATGGCATTAATTAATGCTAATATTTCTTCACTATTCCCTTTTAATTCCTTCAAACTAATTTTACAAACCAATCTTATGCAAAATTTTAAAAAAACTACACACCTTTTGTTTCACTTTGTAAGAGCTCGATATTGAATCTGTTGTATCTCGATAATTGTGGATCTCGAATATCTGAAATATTGTCTTGCGGTAGCCCTTTGAGTCCCCTTTCTAACCCCGCAAGTCTGATCAAGATTGGATTCTCCAAGGAAGTGTTATGCCAAATCTCCCATGATGACTTGATTATAGACTAGTTCAGTAGAGAGAACTTGTATGACGTGCCATGTGTCACTGTTTCAACCTTAGTACCTAAAACTGATACACAGAAAACTAAAGGCCATCCTCTTTCTGAAACTTCTTGCGAAATTTCAATATGATGCTCAAAACAAAAGTTATGATGATTTTACTTGGGTCACTTGTTTGGAATGTAATTTAGGAGTATGCAAAAACCCTAACATCTTCAGATCATATCTCTACAAATATAGCAAGACAAGCTCTGAAATGTGGACTTGAAGTTCATAACAATTTCAGCTAAAATGTTTTTTTTTTTGTAGCTTATGAAACATCACAGAAAAAAAATTATAGTGAAAATTCCACGATGACCTGATTGGAGCAGCAAAACCCTAGAATCCAAAGCTCTGATACCAAATGTTAGGAAACCAGCTCACCAAAAAGATAGAAAAGATAGATCAACGCCTTAGAATTCAGCCTGTTTGAGGGGGCAACCTCCTTTACATTACACAAATGAACAATTCTTGGATGATACAAATGACTAAACCTCCCTTCTATATATAGGAGTCTAAGGGGTCACAATATAATCAAGCTGACATAACATTAATAACACAAGGGCACAAAAATAACAATAGTGGGTTTCTATGGGGCATACTACTACCAATATGGGGACAATAGGGGCACAATAATAACAATAAGGGATACAATGACAATAGTAATGGGGGAATCACTAGTATTATAGGGGCCTAACAAACTCCTCTTTCCTTGCCCAAAACCACTTGGAGACTCTCTTCCTTTTAGAAGGGTTTGCCACAAGAGTAGGAGGATTACTCTTTTGACTTCTTCCTCCTCTATGCACCTTTATCTATTGACACAAAGCATTGAATACAAATGAGTATGCTTATAATCTATTCTTTCTCCTTATCTTCAAATCTCGATCTACTACATTCACATCCACATGCTGAGAAGCATTTTGTTTCTTTTCATTTATGCAGTCATCTCTCTTGTGATTGAGATTGCCACTGTTGGAGCATTCAACATGGGATAAGACTAGGGTAGAGGAGTTATCCTTTTTGACACCACTTTTGTAAAAAAATTTCTCAAGGCCTTCATGACTTATTCTAGCCTTATTATGCATTCTTGGGTTGCTTCTACCCAACATATCTTGTTTCCTTGCGAGCCATCTACGGTCTATGGATTTGTTTCCAAAATTTTTATAGGAAAAACAAAAACCATGAAAAGGTTTCTATTGACATAGGTTAAATTTTCTTTCAAGGATCTGTCTTTGAGGAGGAGGGGTCCTCTATTGGCTCTTCATGCGCCTTATATGACAGGTTGCATTATTGTCTTGCACTCTTCCTTGCAGCTACCTTGCTTCTTCTTCGTCAATTTCTATTGTTGCTACTTGGGCTTCTACTACACTTGTTGCTGCTTCTTCTTAGGCTTTTGTTGCACTACTGGTTGTTGCTTATTAGCCTTCTCCTACTACCTTTTCTTCTCTTGTTGTTGTTTCTTTCCTTGTTGGCGCTATTGTCCAACAACCTTTCCTTTGTTGTTGTTGGAACCTTCGAGATTTTGATATTGAGACAACTCTTTATTTGACTTCTCTAATTGAAGTCTCATTGATACTACCTCATCTTGTAGTCTCTCGCATCAGGCCTCCTTTATCCTTAGCTGATGGGTTAACCTCCCAGTTAGACTGCTAGCCTCTTCTTGTTGAGAAATTAGTTCAACTATTATTTTGCCCAAATTCTCATTCTCATGCTCATAAACTTCCAGTTTCTCCTCTCGCTTCATATTTTCCTCTGATATGCCCTTGATCTCTTTTAGAGCAAAGAACAACTTCTTTATAGAAAATATCATTTCATTTAGATCCTTCTCTTCTCTATCAGAGGTGCTAGCTGAGCTATCACAGATATCTAAGCCCATCTTTGTGTCCATGGAGTCTTCCACAGGTCTAAGGGTTATTCCTTCTTCTTCATCTCAGGATACCTTATTAGCTATTGCTACTAGACTGACTTTTTCTTCATTACAACTACTAGATGCATGGCTGTCTCTATCTTCACATGAAAATCTCGATAATGAATGGCCTACTTTACATTTATCACAGGGAAATAACATACCTTCTGAGTAGCATGGTCTCTCCTCTGAGACTTCTACCTCATCAAAGAAAGTGTGACGAGCAACAACTTCTCCACTTTCTGGTTTATTACTAGAGTAACAAGGCTCCTCAGCCTCTTCTCAAGCCACATGGATATCTACACTATGCAAACATTACAGACTATCCAACACATCTATTGTTGACTTAAACTACCTCACTTTGTCATCATTTAACTTAGATATCCCTCTCACGATCACCTCCCTGGCTTTTACATTCTACTCATTCTTGTCTCTATACTGAATAGAGAGCCACATGTCAATATTCAAGGCCAATAAACATTCCATTATTAAAACGTCCTGACTTCATAATTGAGCCCATGGTCTGATTCATTTAAACATGGAACTCCTACTACTATTAGCCAAACTACCTTTGATCTACTTCTAGCAATTAAGCTATTTCTGAAGGAACTTGGCTCTGATACCAATTGTTGGAAACAATGTTAATAATGATATGGGGGGTGAATCAATATTATGGCTAATTTTTACTTCGTTATGCCAATTTACTTTTTTTATTTAAACTTTCCATTCATCCACATAACCAACAACAATCTATAATGTGGCAGTAACACTAACTCGACATACAAGCACACAAACCATAAGCATCATATGCATAGACACGTGTTTTTCACGTGGAAACCCTTTTGGGAAAAAAACACAAAGATTGTTGTTATTATTGATGTAAATAGAAGCACCTACTCTATTACATCAATCTTTTTGTCAGCACCCACTCACACGAAGCACCAACTCCCTTTGATTTGTTTCCTAGCACCAACTAGTAGGAAGCACCAAATCCCTTTATTTGTAGACACCTATCCAGCTTACCAAAAGCACCACCTGAGGCACCGACCTCATGAATTTGTTGCAAGCACCAACTTGCAGCTCCTTAAATTTATGAAAGCAGCAAATTCTAGGAAGAACTAACCCCCATGCCTTCTCAAGATCCACAAGATATTGAAGCACCGACCTCTTGTCTGTAGGCACCAACCCACACTCAATTAAGAATTGAATGTCTTCTGTGACTTTTTAGCAACTCTACCTAATCTCTACTCACTCTACTGCACTTTTCAGCTCTTTGCATCTCTCTTCAACAATCTTGTGATCTTCTCAACAATAATCACTCTCATCCCTCGACTCTCTTCTCTCAACAACAATCACTCTACTTTCTGCCACTCTACTCTCCATAACACACATTCCTCTCTCGACCTTGCTTCACACAACACATTCTCAGCTTCGGCCTTCTACTCTCTAAGTCACATTCGGCCTTAACTCACAACACAAGAAACTATCATCCTTTACACACAGAGCACACAAATCTCGGGGTCTCTTTACTTCTGCTTAGGCACTGTCATCCTTTTCACATAGAACTGGCTCTCACCTAGCCTTTCACGGTGGTGTGCACACACAAAGCACTTCCCTCTTGGCTCTAACTCACAACAATGATGCATCCCTCATGCTTAATCAGGATCCTAGGTTTTTTTCCTATGTTGTCTCCTCGATCAATGTCATCATACTGTTGATGCTACCAACACCGCGCGTTGTACTTAAGCATGGCCTTGCATTATGTTGTCTACATCGGACTTGGTCTCTGCCACTCCATTCACTTGAGAATGGGCCTCTGACTATCCAAACTATTTTATCCATAATAAGAATTAATTCTTAGTCCAGCTCCTTACTCAAGCTAGACATAGTCCTCTCTATGCTACAACTCTCCCATCACTGAGGCTCTCCATGCTGAGAATTTAATATTAGTCCTCCCACACACTCCATTGAGACTCTCCATGCCTCTTCATGGCTTATAGTACTTCGACATGGATTTTCTATTTTGAATTTAGTTCTATAATGTGCATATGGGATATCTCCAATGACCAACTCTACTGCCTCTGAATTTACTCTTCAGCTGTCGACCCATCTAGCCTTCGAAGTCTTATACTATTCTATTACAGAATTCACACCATAATGCAATATCGGAGCTTCCACATTGCAGCTTTACAATGGTGCAATGTTACACATGGCTGATTACTGATCTCCGATATTCAAGCCCCCTTTGATTAGCTCCTTGATGTATCTCAGCCATATGACCGGGTGATGTGACCAAGTGCCAATCATATTAGAGCCCCATTATTGATGCTTTTTGTATGTTTCCCAATATGTCAGTAACCACATACCGCCGATAGTCGATCTTCGATTTCCTATCTTCTTTCACTTAGGCTCTTGCCACGCATTTCTCACCATCGGACTAAAGGTCATGACCAATCACTTAGGCTTAACGAGCTTAAGATTTTAGACTCCCACTAGGGGCTACACTCCCTTTCTTGGGCACTATGCCCTTGGTTTTCTGAGTTTCTCCTAGAATAAGCACTAACCACATCGGAGCCCCTTTGTCGGTGCTTTTCACTTGTTACACATATGCCAACAACCATACATCGTCGATCGTCGATCTCCGATTTCCTAGCTCCCTGTTGCTTAGCCCTTGCCACACATTTCTCAACATAAGACCAAAGGTTGTGACCTAAGGCTTAGCCTTAAGGCACTAAGGAATGTAGACTCTTGTCCATGGGTATTTTTCTCTTTATAAAGCACCGCACCCTTGGTTTCTTGAAGCCTTTGCAACCACCTGCTATCCGACATCTCGCATCCAGGTGAAATTCAATTATGGCACATGAGACAACCATTGCAAACCTCTTAACGTTGATTGCCAAAGTGACATCATCAATGTCACATGGCACTCCTTGAGTTGTGACATGTGTCAGCCAAATATGGCCCATTAGTCCACCCAAAATGGTCGAATATGATTGCCATGTGTCCTTCCATACCAACATGTCATGCTGATGTCAGCTACCACTTGGCCTTATTGGAACCAATCAAATCTTGCTATATGTCATCATCAGATCTTACCAACATTTCCATCTGTCCTTATTGGAGCCTACCACTAGCTACCATGTGTCCTCATCAAAGCTCCTCCAATGCTGCCATCTATCCTTATTGGAGCCTACCACTAGCTACCATGTGTCCTCATCAGAGCTCCTCCAATGCTACCATTTATCCTTATTAGACCCAATTGAATGCCTCCACATGTCCTAGAGGAGAGATAAAGAGGCCCACCATGCTTTGATTTGCATCAAATTCCTTTTTATTTTTCCTTTTAGCCTTCCCAACAATTTAAGACTAGAGGCTCAAATCCCTGAATTGTGGGAGATTCGATATGCGGGGCCTCCAATTGCGATTTCTGATTTGCCTGGATCGTTGATGTGGAATTCACTGGGATCTGCGCACTAAGCCTTGAATCCCACAATCATCAATATGTTAGGACCTCCCATCTCCGATATGACTAAATTCCCCTGCTTAAGGGCTTAAGATCCCTGAACTTCAGCAGGACATAAATTTTGAACTAGGAATCCAATTCTAGAATTCCACATACTATTGGAAATATCCTCTAGATCACTTTCCAATGAAAGGAATCTGATTAGCCACTAAGCCCATATGTTACCTCAAAAGGTGGCTCCAAGCTCACTGCCATCCTTCTGCTCCTTGGTTCTCTAGATAGCTAGGAAACTCACTCACAATGTATCCTTAGCATGAGGCTTGCAGCTCCCATGGACTTCCATCCCGGGCCATCACTGTAATCATCATTTTATGGCTATTCCAATAATCTTGCTACTATGATTATTTTCTACATGAAACCTATAGCTACCAAGAGACTGCTCCTAAGCCATCACCACTAACATCTGATGCAACAAGCAACCTAGCTTGTCTGCTTGACATCAATGCCAACACTCTTGCTAACTATTAGGCAATTCAACTTCCCAACACAACTCCTCAACTTGACTGTTAAAATCAATTCCAACGCACCTGCAAATGCCTTCTCAAGGCCACTGGCCATGCACATAATGGAAACTGTCCAACAGAGGTATCTGAGCCACGTTTCAAATTTGTGGCCTAACTGGGTATATATGAGAATAAAAACAATTTTTGTGTCAACAAAGTGACAAACGTAAGACATCAAGAGGAGATTTGGAGCTACACTAGTAAGACCAACTATAGGAGTTGGACTAATACCATTTTCAGAAGCCAACCCTGAGATCTGGGTGTAACTTAGGGGGAAATCACATAATACTAATGTTGTGATATTGGAAATAGTACAAAAAGTGAAGAATGAAATGGCTAGATTGAGGGCTAATAATGAGAGGTTGATGAAAGAGTAGGAGAAAATTATGACAATCCTTTTGGATAGACATAATCATCGACACCTTACTCTAAGCTCAGATCATGAAAATTTACATGGACAAGGGGGTGATAATTCAGAATCAAAAGGAGTTCAAGGGAACCAAGAAGAAGAATCAAATTAACGTGTCATATCATAATGGACCTAAAAGGTAGAAGATTGAATTACAGAGAGAGTTTAATAAAATTAAACCTCTGACGTTTGATGGAGAACAAGAGGAGGTTTTTTAGGCTTGGCTCATTAACATGAACAAGTAATTTAAAAATTATGAGTATGATCATAATCTGAAAGCTCTCCTGGAAATTTATCAACTGCAAGGAAAGGCCACCTTATGGTGGGAAGAAGTAAAAACAGTGCAAGGAATTAATGAACAAAAGGTGACTTTGGAAAATTTCTAGAAACACTTTAAGGATAAATACCTTACCAAACAAGTTTATGATGAGAAAGAAAAGGAATTTCACGATCTTCAGTTGGGGCAACTTTCTATGGATGAATTGGTCATGAAATTTACACCCTTATTTAGGTATGTTCCTTACATCGGTGAAGAGAAATCTAAAGTTTAGCAATTTATCGGTATTTTGCCTCTATAGATGAAGGAATGATTAGAATTCGATAACGCAAAAACTATGGACGAAGTTATTAGAAAAGCATGAATATGTTACTAGTGAATGAAGTGGAAATGGGAAGGAAGTAAAAAATGGCCAGAAAAGAACATACCTAGAGCCTCATAGAGTCTTAAAGGAGGGAAGTCCATGGGTTCCAAAAGTTCTTATAAAATCGAAAGAATAAAAATACAACTAAGATCCAACAAAATCCTAAGTGGCAAGTTGAGCTAAAGTCCACCGTCCAAACTAAAAAATCTGAGTTGGAATGAGTAGCGACTCCTCCCTTGCAATGCTAGGGGTGCAGGGAACCACAATATGTCAAGGATTTCACTTACCAAAAAGGGGAAGTGCAAGTAGCACAAGTTCAAGAAGCCTCCACAATAGGAGAAATTGTGAGGAGCTTGCCTAAGATAAATGTTGCACTAGAGGATCATCAGGGTGAGTATAAACCGACCATGGTAGAGTTTGAGGGTAAACTTTTCAGATAATATGTGTCCATTTTAGTTGATATAGGGGCTAGCTTAAGTTATATAAGTCATAAGATAGTAGAAAAAATCCAATTTTAAACCACCAAATTTAAAATTTCGTGGTTGGTGCAACTAGCTACGGGGGCTAAGAGAAGAGTGCTCGCTAAAGTTGACAATTGTCTGGTGGAACTAGTAGGACATCCAATAATAGAAAAATTGAATGTTTTACCCCTTACATCGTATGATATGTTGATTGGTATGCAATGGGTGGAAAAACACTGGTCCCTCATCAACTGTAAAGGAAAAACAATTAGACACTTGAACAATGAGGGAATAAGGCAAGAAGTTGAAGGAGTGAAAAGACACGTGAAATTGAGACTAGTCACAGCCTCTCAGTTGGAGAAGTGCATTAGGAAATGGTGTCAAATTTATGCAGTGTGAGTAGGATACACAAACTCTAAGGAAAAGATTACTACCCTGGAGAATTTGGATGTATTACAAGAATTTGCTGATGTTTTTTGGGGAAAATATTCTCGGGTTGTCACCTAAAAGGGACATATACTTTACTATTGAACTTGTTCTTGGAGCCGCTTCCATATCTAGAACACCCTACCGTATGAGTATCCCTGGGTTGACTAAACTTAAAATGCAGTTACAAGAGTTACTTGACAAAAAATACATTTTCTCAAGAGTGTCACCTTGGGGAGCTCTGGCACTGTTCATAAGGAAAAAGGATGGTACCCTAAGATTGTGTATCAACTATAGGAAGTTAAATAAATTAACAGTAAAAAAATATAATTTTTCCCATATTGATGATTTATTTGACCAAATGAAAGGGGCTACAATATTTTCTAAAATTGACTCGTGTTTGAGGTATCATCAAGTAAGAATTAAGGAGGAAGACATATATAAAACAACTTTCAGAGCTGGCTATGGGCATTATGAATTTGTAGTTTTCCCCTTTCGATTAACCAATGCCCATGCAACATTTATGTGTCTCATGAATACTGTATTCCATCAATACTTAGATAAATTTGTATTGATATTTATAGATGAGATGCTTATTTATTCGCGAAACATGGAGGAACATAAGAGACATTTGCAAATTGTTTTGCATACCCTAAGGGAGAATCAAATGTATGAAAAGTACAAAAAATGTGAGTTTTACAAAGAAAAGATCTAATATTTGGGACATGTTATTACCAAAGATGGCATTGAGGTGGACCCTAAAAAGATTAAAACCATTTTGGACAGGCTTGTCGCTAAGAATGTGGCTGATACAAGATCTTTTATGGGACTTGCATGGTATATAGACGGTTTATTGAAGGTTTTTCAAAAGTAGCTTACCCTATTACTACCTTGCAAAAAAATGAAGAAATTTCAAATGGAAGGAAGATTGCTAAAATATTTTTGATCGACTCAAACATTTACTTACTATAACTCCTATTTTGAGAATTACTAACTTGGACAAGGAATTTGTAGTTTGCACTGACACCTATAAGGAATGCGTACGAGGAGTCTTAATGCAATAAGGAAAGGTGGTAGCTTATGAATCTCATAAGCTAAAAGAACATGAACAAAAGTATTCAACTTGTGATTTGGAACTAACGACAATGATCCACACTTTAAAGATGTGGCAACATTATTTAGTTGGAAAATAATTTATACTGATGATGGATCACAACAGTTTAACTAATTATTTCAAACAACTAACATTAAATGCTCGACGAGCACATTGGACTGCCTTCCTCAGCGAGTTCGAATTTGAAATTAAACATTGAAAGGGGAACGAGAATCCGGTAGAAAATTCCTTAAGTAGGAAGTTAAACTTTGTTTATGAAATATCCTTTAGTGAAGTAGAATTTGCTTTCAAAGAGCATATCAAAGAGTTTGCTCAAAGAGATCCTGAATACAGATTTCTATGGAAGCAAGCCTAAAATCTAGATAACAATGAAAGAGAGTTGGGGTATGAGGTAAATAATGATAACATGTTGGTTTACCAAAATAGAAATGTGTTCCTAATCAAATTAGCATTAAGCAGCTAATTTTAAACGAGTGTCATAGGATTTATTATGTAGCTCATCCTGGATACAAAAAAATGATTACTACCTTGAGGAAAGAATACTTTTTGCCTGGTATGAAAAAAGAGGTGATTGCATATCTAGCCAGGTGTTTGGAATTTTAACAAGTTAAGGTTGAGCATCCGCATCTAGCTGGACTACTTCACCAACTACCCATTCTAGAATAGACATGGGAGATTATTATGTTGGATTTTATTATTGGCCTACCTAAGACCATGAAACAAAATGAGTTTATAATAATCGCAGTGGAAAAACTAAGTAAGTTTCCTCATTTCATATCGGTGCAATATACATTTAATAAAATTCAAATTGCTAATATATTTGTGAAAGAAATTTTTAGGTTGTATGGAATACCGAAGGTGGTATTTTTTGATAGATATGTTAAATTCACTTTTGCGTTCTGGAAGGACTTGTTTGAAGGGATAGGTACTCAAGTACAATTCAATACTACATACCACCCTCAAACTAACGGGAAGACTGAATGGGTGAATCAAATGATTGAAGATACCTTGAAAATGTATGTAATGCAACAACCGACAAAATGGGAGACTACATACACTTGGTAGAATTTTCTTACAATAACAATTATCATGCTTCCCTAAATATGAGTCTGTTTGAAGTACTATATAGACGTAAATGTAGAACACCTATAAATTGGATCAGTCGTGAAGAAAGATTAATGTTGGGGCCTGATATGCTGGGAGAAATGGAAGAAGATGTAGTAAAAGGTAAGGCTGAATTTGAAGGCGGCCTAGGATAGACAAAAGCATTATGTTGATAAAAATAGAAGTTATGAGGAATTTGGAGTTGGGGATCACATATATGTATGGGTGAAGCCCAAAAGGAGCACTTTGCATTGGGCATGATGTACCAAGCTAACTCCTCAATATTGTGGTCCTTTTTAGATTTTGGCCCGAATTGGACCTGTCACTTACCAGCTAGCCTTACCCAGTCACATACGTATTCACAATGTTTTTCATGTTTCTCTGTTAAAGAAATATATATATGATCCTAAACATGTTATCAATTGGCAATATATATAGATAACTAAGTTCGCAAGTGATGTGTGTGTGTGTTGTGGGTATGTTGGTTGATAATAAAAAAATACTAACTAAAAAAATTGTAACTGTGGTTGTAGGTCGAATCAAACGATGAGTTTCTGGTCAAGCCCCAATGTATACTCGATTAGAGAGAAGTAACGTTATGGAGGTGAGTTATCATGTAAGTTAAGGTGCAGTGGAAGCACTTTCGCTCGAAGGAGGCCACTTGGAGGACGAAACATTCATGAGAGAAGCATACCCAAATTTCTTCTGAAAATGTGAAAACACCAGGATAGTGTTTTGCTCAAGAGGGGGAAGATCTAATATTCCCTGATAAATTGTAAATAATAAGTTACTGTGGTTAAAAAAAAAACATTATGATGTGATGCAGGCCTTGTAAAGGTCAAACAACAATTTGGAAAATTACTAGTTTTTTTTAATTAATTATCTTATGCACAAGTCACATTGGAAAGTCATGTTGAATGAGCCTCACAAGCCTAGGTAGTTAGACAATTATGGGCTAGGAGTTACCTTCCCATAACCTCTTCTAGAGAAATAAAAACTCTAAGAAAATGAAACCGAGAGGGTACAAGGAACCTAAGGTGACCTAAGGAAGAGGAACTATAGGAACAAAGAATCGATGTCCATGCTAGTTGGCCAGGTGGAGTTGGTGCCAAGGTAACTATTTACGACTAAGTTTGAATGGGAATAGATAGTCATTGAAAGCCATCTGTGTAGTACTGTATTTAAAATAAAACCTACTTATGAGGAGAGCTCGGGGGGAGACTCAGTGTAGAGATTGGTCTCATTGGTAGGGAGGAAAGACATCACTTTTAGTGTGATTGTGTGATATTTGATGAAAACAACAAATAAGTCTTATATCATGTTATTTGAGTTATTTGTCTTATTTAATTTTTTCTTATGGGAATTGTTGTTGATTCTGGGTTATTGTTGATACCAGAAATAGAACAGTACGTAGGGTCAGAAACTACTAAACAATGAATAATGCCCAGAAGTTTGTGAAACCCATGTAGCTAGGTTATGAGTTGTTCAATAGAAACTTTATAAGAGTTGTCACTAAGTAGGTACTCAGGGTTAGTATCCTGTCTGAGCCATTATGGCAACATGGAGACAATCTGTCTTGCCTTCGAGGGAATGCATTTATTACAAGTGAAGCACTAAGATTTACATTATTTATACTAAACAGTGGAATCTCAAACAGTTAACATGTAAGATTTAGAGAAAACAAAAAGAAACAAGTTTTGATAGAATAGAAATTTCCAATAGATTAAACCAAGAACAATGTCATACGATAGCATTATGACTATAACATGGACCGTGGAAATATTTATGAAATATAGAGAAAAACATTAACCATAGGAAAGCTCGTACAATTTAATAATGCTTAAAGACCCATTTGATAAATCAAAATGGTTGCTAGAGGTGTGAAGGTCACAATCCTTTAACAAAACAATAGTTAAGTACATAAGTCTTTAACTCTTTGAAACCACCGAAGGCCAGTCATTCTACGAGCAACATATGAATGTTCATCACAATGTAATTCCAATGACAAAAATAACTCTATAGAGCAAGAACCAAACCCTGTAGCCACCTGGCTAGTTAAACAATCTATTCCTGTAGCCATATGACTCACTAATCCACCCTAACTCATTTCAAAGAAAATAAAAGTCCTCCTTGAGATTTTAAAACCCATGTTCGTGATATGGATTAGAAAGGGTAAACCCTCCTTGAGTCAGAGCGAGTACAATCATACCTCGAAAGGAGCGATGTGAAACTCTTAGTGGAGAACTCGAATCATAGAAACATGTAGAGCCAAAGTAAAGGAAGATAAGTACCTGCAAGTTCAAAGGCAATTAGCATTATCAAACATAGAAAAGAGACAATGGAATATTGAACGGAAGGTTAAGGGTCAACAACAAACCTGTAAGATGAAGTAACGTCATCACAGAAAAGCCTGCAAGTCCAAGCACAATTCGAAGAATCATATTAAACCAAGAAGCCAAGAAATTTTAATGGAAACAAACCGTGTCTCAGAGAAAGTAGAGAGAAATACCATGGATGTGTGCAGTCTGTAGCAAGTTCTCCAGCAACCTAGGCACAGTTGGAGGACCAACCTCTATTGTAAAACCTTGTTCCATTAGGCGGTGGATATTACAACAAAACAAAGTTAACAAGAAATCGAATGAGTAGGAGAACCCTTCGGTGCAAGTATTCTAACCTGTAGTTGTCATGGATGTGCTGGGCTAGTTAAATGAATCACGCCACCAGATAGAATCCTCCCATAATAGTTAGAATTCCTCTCTAAAACAACAAATTAAGCTCACGAGTGCACAAAGAAAACCCTTACAACGAACATTCTGAATGAACCTTGCGTTGAGTGGGTCAGGTGGATAGTTACCCATCAAAACCCAAGACTCAATCTCCATAGTCGATTTCTTGCTGAGAGCGTAGAGTCGTGGATCTATCATCAGATCTTGAGACCTAAAACACGAGATGTACATTGTAGATCAACCACCAGAACCTTCCAGACCCTAGGTTGGTTAGGAAAAGACAGGACAAGTGTTAATAATGGTTAATGCAAGTTGTGAGTTAATGTAATGTGTGTCAAGCTCTATATCTTAGTAAAAGCGAGCAAGCTATAATGTCATTATAATGTTGGCCGATAGAGCATTGTATGTCGATACAACAACTATACTAGAGATATAACCTTAATAACAAATGCATAATGTATAACCAAAATTTAATGCAAGGAATTTAACATTGGTAAGGAGAAATAAAATTTAATAACATCGCTTTAATATTCTTTTCATATATATATATATATATATATATATATATATATATATATATATATTATGGTATGCATTGAGTTATAATATGGTGTCAAGGGGAAGGGGATATGTGACAGGTCCCAACTATTTTATTTTTTTTATTTTTTTTGGATATATAATTTTTTAAGTTTGTATTGAAATATTTTTTAAAAGTATAACTTCACATCATGGTCACACTCAAAAGTGAAAACATATGATTCAATTATTTTATCTATTTAAAGTTAATATAAAATTAATATTTCTCAATAACCATTGAAATATTTTATTATGGTCATAACTATTTACTTTTATTTTTTATTTTTTGGGGGATATATAATTTTTTATTTTTGTATTGAAATATTTTTTAAAAGTATAATTTCACATCATGGTCATACTCAAAAGTGAAAATATAAGATTTTTTTTTCATTCAATTATTTTATATAAAATTATGTTACTTCACATATATGGACATTGAAATATTTTATTTATGGTTTACTTTGCATAGACATTAAAATATTTTATTCATGGTACAGCATATCTTGAGTTAAAAAATATAATTGTGACATTTTATAATATTTTTAATTAAAATTAATCAAACATTTTTATTTATTTTTGTTTTTTAAATTAGAAAAGACATTTTTTTTTTAATTTTTTGAATATAAAAAAAAATATCCCAATCAAAATTGAGCCCAAAAATAAAAATAAAAAATACACTTATTGATTTATAAAATTTAATTTATTAATTGAAAATGATTTATTACATATAACTGTTCAAGCAATTGACTCTAAAGATTTTTTTAAATATATATCCAGTTCCAAAGAAAAATCTATATCATAATAATGCAACCATTATAATTCCAATAATGACATGGAGACATCTCTGTCCAATGCCCATAACGAGTCCATTAGTTGTGAGAGGCAGCTTAATACCTTTGTTAAAATATTACAGGAATTGAAGCATGGGATGTCACCAGAACTCTGGTGACCTCTCAGTGTTTTTTACTCCTCTCCACATTTTATTGTTTTTTTCAGTGTTTTCATCACTTAAAGGTGAGCTCCTCAAAAAACAATACAAACTTGACAACTGTAGAATTACTGTACAGTAGTTTCAAACACCTGTAGGATTGTGATGACAAACTGTTTCTTTGTGACCGTTCCTTTCCGATGCAATTTTTACTTTCAAAATTGTTTTGTTATCTTATAAGTATCTTGTTTCAAAGTCTATCAATCGTGTTGTTGCCTGGCATAACAGAACGACTTGAGAATGTGTTTTGAAATAGCACCCACCTTCTAGATATTCAATTGCATTTTAAAATCCAAGTCAATAACCCTTGAATGTCCCACTGGAGATCAAGAACTCCAGATGTCTGTTCAATGCTTCGTCGCTAGCACAATCAATGGATAAGAATGCGCTGACCAAATACAATATTTATAGTTTTTATACTTTACTCTCAAATTTAAAAAATACAAAATTTGATAGTATAATTTTTAAAAGGGTGTGTTAACTTGATGCTATAATTTGTCTGGTAATTTGATTAAAAAAATTCAAAAAATCAGAATACTGAAGTGTTTCAATAGTTTTTTAATGGTGCAAATAGATTCAGTGCTATCAAAAATTTAGGAGCATTTTTAAATTTTACAAATATAACTCAAATTAAAAAATAAATAAATAAATACTAAATTTTATCATAATCTTGCCAAAATTTCTATTATTTTTAAAACTAATTTATAAACTCTTTAAAATAGTAAAAATCAAATTGAAATATACCAAATGTGTATGCCATGTATATTTATTTATTATATTCCTATCCATCTGAATTCAACTCCACTCAATCACAAAGAATGTGTTTCGCTAGGAGAAGACCATGACAGAGGCTTAAACATGGATGGTAACTCAAAGTTCTTCCTTTATTGAGTAACAAAGTTGACGGGTAAGTTTCATATCTTTTTAGTGTATTAGTATTAATATATTTTAATTGATTTTTATTTGATGGTTTTTATTATTATTAATAATAATTTGTATATTATTTAAATTTTTATTAATATAAAAATTTAAAATGTTATACAAATATTAAATTTATATTAATTTCTTAAAGTTTTATATTAAAAATTTATTATTTTTAAATTTATTTTAAAAATAATTAAATAAATAATATAAAAAATATTATTTTGTCATTTTCATAAATATATATAAATATTATATTTTAGTATTTAAAAAAAATAAACAATAATTATCTATATTTTATATTATTAAATTAATAAATAATTAATTATTTAATATATTATTTTTATTTGTTATTAAAATAATTTCTTTTTTATGTTTTTTATATTATTTTTATTATCATTATTTTGATATTTTGATATTTTATTATATTTTTTAATAAAAATATATTACAGACATACACAATTATTTTTGGACTAAGTCCGTAGAAAAATTTAATTTGCGAAACTAGATGCAGCAGCAGGTTTTAATTATTATACAGTAATAAATCTGAGTACAAAAGTATAGATGCTCAAATTACCTTGCTAAGAGAAAAACTCTTCCTAAATCGAAAATGGTCACAAGAAAAAACCATAAAGTAAACAAGGAGTGAGAAGACCAGTGCTAATAATCTAACAGTTAAACTTCCACACCTCGAACTACTGGAGCCCATTTCGCAAAAGTTGGAATTCCTGAGGCATCATTAAATAGGGCAAGGAGATTTTCCGTGTACAGGAGGAGAGGAATCAAGAAATTGATTAGTATCGTCGAAATAAACAATACCCACAACCTGAAACTGTAAATTCAGTAAACAAATGGAAGATGACATAATTACCTGAGCTTGGTGGTGGAAAGGAGGACTGATCTGTTAAAGCAAACCACATGTGGAGTAAAAACTACCATCGACAACTTTCCTTGTCAAAATCAAACCAGTAAACCCTATACCAATCATTAAGCTGGAACTGTAAATTCAGTAAACAAATGATATTTTATTTATAATTTTTTTAGAAAAATATAAATGATCAACATGTTTATTTTTTATTGATAGTATATTGTAACATGTTTATTTTTCATTTATAGTATATTGCAATAAATTTAGAGTGGGATATTAAATTAAATTTTGTTTAAATATCGGATAATGTATGTAATATATAATAAGAATTGTGTTTATAAAAAGAATGAAGATAATGTGACATAGTTGTTTTATTAGCATATTTTAAAATCAAAAGTTCAATATTTTAATGATAACGGTTAGTCCGGGTTATTATAGAAATGACATTTTAAAATTAAATAATAACTCGAAAAATGCATATGTAAGCAATTTGTATATTTAGTTTGGTGCAATTTGTATCATCTATATGATTTTATATTTTAATAAGTTAAGACCAAGAAAAATGTTATATATGATATTAGAGAGAAGTGATAACCATAATGTATATATTCATGAATGAATACATTAATATAATAATACATTATATATTATATTAGTATATGGGATATATAAATAAAAAAATGCTTATAATAAAAAGAAGAAAAAGGAAAAGGAGGAATATGTGATATAAAAATAAAAAAAGTGCTTATAATAAAAAGAAGAAGAAAGAGGAAGAAGAGGAATATGTGATATAGCATAATGATTTATTAGTATATTTTAAAATTAATGTAATATATTAATGTCAAGGGTTAGTGTGTGGAATAATCTAAATAACATTGAAAAGAATTGCACATTTAATTTGAAGGAGTTTGTATATTTGTTTTGATGTAATTTGCACAACGGATATCATTATATATTTTAATAAATTAATACTAAGAAGGGCGTTATATGTGGTATTAGAGAAGTGATAATCATGATGGATTTATTCCAAGGGATGTTAAATGCACCAATACACCATTATAGATTTATGTTAATTCTATATCTACCAAGGAAAGATAGGGATCAAATTTCTCAATATGAAAACCTCCTTTTAAGTGCAAAACTTGAGGAAAGATTTTCACTTCTAGAAATTTGATTCCTACATCTAGAGTTAAGATGGATCTATGTTGATTTTTAAACATATAAGAAATTTTTAATTTTCACTTGTTTTGTTTAATATATAGAATTATGTTTCACTATTAATATTTTTTTAAATAATTTAAATTTATTTATTTTTGTCTAAATTTGATATAAAATTATGTTATTTGTAACTCATAGTAAAATATATAGAGATGGCCAATATGGGGTAGATGTCAAGCGTAAATGTTCAACATTTAATATTTAACAAATTTAATCTATTGTCAATTTATGCCTAGTATAGGGATATATGTGTACGCGTAAATGTTCAACATTTAATATTTAACAAATTTAATCTATTGTCAATTTATGCCTAGTATAGGGATATATGTGTACGCGTAAATGTTTAACATTTAACATTTATATGTGGGCTAAATTAAAAAAACAAAAATAAAACATTAAAAGCAACAAAAAATTAAAAGTAATAGATAAAAAGCTGAAAGTAATATAAAGTCCGATGTATGTAAACATTTAAATGTTGGCTCAATTAATAATAAAAATTGAAAGTTAAAGTCAATTTGTTATATTTTGATTTTGTTATTAACTTGTGAATAGGCTTTGTTACCATACCATGGGCCAATATCATAGCTTATCAATACCACAACCATGACTTATTTCACAATCAAAATATTTTATAACAATATGACATTATTCTTAACCATGTATACTCACCACCACTCTACAGTGGATATTATTAACATGTAAATAGGTTTTGCTACAATACTATGGGCCAATGCCATGGCTTATCAATATCACATGCTCAAAAACATAAATTATTTCACAATCAAAATATTTTATAAATAGTTTATTTTATTTTAATTTTATATAATTTTTTTTTAATTAAATATAAAAGGAAAAATATTATCATTTCTTTTAAGATATATCTAATCTCTCTATCCTCACAACTACTAAAAGATTCTCATAGAATTAAATCAAGGTTTCAATAAAATTAAAAATGAGAATACTTTATGTATAAAGATGTGAAAATATATACTATAAATAATATTACTAAGAAGAAACATAGATCCATGTTAATTAAGGATCCAAGTGATGAGAGAAAACATATTGACTAATAATAATAGAGGAAATATAGTGCATGTTTTTTTTTTTTAATTTTCATTATTTATTTATTTATTTTTTTCCGGTGAAATCTAACTTCAAGCCATAACGTTTGGTTTTTTTCATGTCTGTTTTGGGTTGTGTGGTTTTTTGTTTTGTAGGAAAAAATGGCTTTCTCAAGTAAGCATGCACTCCAAAGCTTCAATCGTGTATATATATATATATATATTATATTATATATATTTATATAAAATATATATAATATTTTAATATATATCACTTCGTCCAAAAATTTACTTTTAAACTAGAGTCCAAAGTTACTTTAGAGGTAGAGGTCTTGGGGTCAAGTCTTTCTTTTTGTTGAGTTACATTTTCAAAAAGCATATGTAACTTATGTTTTAAAGTTACTTTATGTAAAAGTGTTCTCATCCATTATAAAAAATGAATCACTTATAATTCTAAAGTCTCTTTATTTTTTATTTAAGTTACAATTTAGTAAGTAACTCATAAAGTACCATTGTAAAAATGAATTTCACTTATTTATAAAAGTAGGTCACATAATTTTTTTTTGAGCTAATTAGATTAAGTTTGGAAAGAGGGTTTTTTTTCTTTCTTAATATAACATTATCATTCACTTCCATACATTCACATACTTCGTCGGCATCTTCAACAACTTTTCTTCAAAAAACCATAACTTCTTCATCCGAAAGTCATTTCCAAAGACGTTTTTTTTAATCGACCTAATTTTTCAAGATATTTTCATTGGAACACTTAGTTTCAGCATATACATCTTTAGTTTCTGTTACAATGGAAAGTTCGTGCCAAATTATTCTTGACAGAACCAACTACTTCCAATGGGTGTCCTACATGGAGGATTTACTTAGAAGTAAAGGTATTTATAGCATAGTCTCAAGCCAAGAATCTAAACCTGAAGATGAAGATAAGGCAGTCAAATGGGAAAATGAGCAAGATCAAGCACGTGGTTGATAGGGATGTCTATTTCTCCATACCTTAGATTCCATATCGCAGAACTTGATACCCCTGATGAAGCAATGAAACAACTCAATAAAGTTTTTGGAATTAAAAATGAAATTAGAGCCCATCAACTCGAAAATGAGTTGCTTACATTGGACCCCAATATTTTTTCTTCCATTGAAGATTTTTTTTCCAAGTTCAAGACCCTTAGACTTCTCTTGGAAGGTGTTAAGGTTAAGAAAGAAGATGGTAGCCTCTATTCCATTCTTCCTAAGTTACGACCAATCTACTCTGTGTTTGTTTCCACCTTCCATTATACTAGAGAAGCCTTTATTTATCAAGGACAAGCCTACAAGTCCCCCTCTTTTGATGTCTTTTGTGATTCCTCAATAAGAGAACAAGAAAAACTCTTACATCTTGGTCTTCTTAAAACTGGAAACTCTTCTAAAAAATCCTTAGCAGCCTAGCAACAACCAAATTCAAAGAATCCTAAGAAGTAGTATCCTAAAAAGAATGGTCTTAAACCAAACAAGGGTCCTAAGCACTTTCAGTCTCAACAAAATGAAAAATCAATTTAATAAAATGATAAGGCAAATAAAAACAAAGGGAAGAAGACTGATACACATTGCAACTTTTGTAATCAAGATGGCCACTTAGAATCCAAATGCTTTAAGAAGATGGAAGCCTTGGAAGTAGCAATGAAAAAGCATAACATCCATTTGGAGCACTCTTCAACTTCAACTTCATCTTCAGGAATAGAACTTTCTACATGTGGTTGTCAAGCATCTCAGTCTGGTTATGCACTAAATGTATCTTCTTCTTCTCATTCTCATGAGTGGCTCATTGATTCTGGAGCTTCTTATCACATGGCCAAAAACAAAGCCATGCTTTCTTCTTTAAATGATTGTAACACCAAAAATATATATGTTGGTGATGATAGATCTCTTAATGTTGTAGGGACTAGAACTTTTCATCTAGACAATGGTCAATTTAATGATGTATTATGTGTTCCAACCTTATCCTACAACCTTCTATCTATATATTAAATAAATCATTCATGTGAAGGTAAAACTGTTGAATTTTCACCTTACGATATTGTAATTAAGGACCTAAGAGATCCTAGACAGATTTTAGCTATTGGAATCGCTGATGATTCTACAAGGTTATATAAGTATAACAAATTTGGGTCATCAACTCTTCCCTCGGTATTTGTTGCTCATAATGGTGAAGTGAGCAAACTTTGGCATGAGAAATTTGGTCACTTCAGCTATCTCTCCCTTCAAAATCTATGTAAAGAAAATATGGTGGCAGGTCTTCCTATGGAATCTTGCAAAGATGGTGTTTGTTCCAGATGCGTACTCGGAAAAAATCATCGGGATAGTTTTGAAAAATGTGCCTCTTGGCACGCCTCAGCCCCTTTACAACTTGTGCATAGTGATTTATGTGGTCCACTTTCAGTTGTTTCATTCTCTAGCTACAAGTATTTCTTAACTTTTATTGATGATTTCTCCAAACGCACTTGGGTATTCTTCTTAAAACTCAAGATTGAAGTATTTAACATGTTCTTGGCCTTTAAGACCTTTGTTGAGAAACAATTTGGACATCAAATTCTTAAGCTACCATCTGATAATGCGGAGAATATGCTAACAACAAATTCATCAACGTTTGCATTGAGCATGGAATTCAAATGCAACATACTGTTCCATATACTCCACAACAAAATGGTGTAGCTGAAAGGAAGAATCGCACCTTAAAAGAAATGGTTAATTGTATGCTTCAATCTAAAGGACTTGGTCTTAATTTTTTAGCAGAAGTAATTAACTGTGAAAATTACATATTAAATCGCGTTCCTACTAAGGTTTTAAATAGTATCACTCCAGAAGACTTATGGAGCTCAATTAAACCAAATGTAAGTCACTTTCATGTTTTTGTAAGTGAAGCATGGGCCCATATTCTAGATCGAAAACATAAATCCTTAAAACCTAAGAGTGAAAAATGTATTTTTGTTGGATATTCTGAAGATGTCAAAGGATATATAATTCTTCCACGTAAATCCAAAAATGTGATCATTAGAAGAGATGTAAAGTTTGTTGAAAATATATCGGCCTATGAGCCTAGTTCGGTGGATGTGCCACCTCTCTCTATCCCTTCTACTTCTAAAAATATTTCTTCTTCAGATGATGACAATGAGGATGAAAATCCTGTTGCACCTTCTCGAGATCCTCCTTCAGCTCCTCAGCTTCCAAAATGGGTTCGTTCTACTTGGGATGCAACAGGCACTCTTGCAAGTAATCCTATAGATTAGTGGCATACCCGTTCTTAATTCAATAGAGCTTCTTCTTTACTAGCTCAAGCTTCAGTGAATTATAATCCTAACACCTTTGCAGAAGCTTCAGGCCATCTAGATTGGGATGCAACTATGAATGAAGAATATTGTTCATTATTGGCAAATGATACATGGGATCTTGTTCCACTTCTAAAGGGATGAAAACTTGTTAGATGAAAAGGGGTTTACAGAACCAATTTTGGACCAGATGGAAAAGTTGATAAAGCTCATCTTGTTGCTAAGGGTTTTTCACAAGTTGAAGGCATTGACTATACTGAAACCTTTTCCCCTGTTTCCAAAATGAACTCTATCCACCTTGTTCTTTCCCTTGTTGCCTCTTTCAAATGGGAATTCCATCAGATGGATGTTAAATCTGCCTTCTTGCATGGGGACTTGCATGAAGAAATATATATGTAACAACCTCCTGACTTTATACAAACAGAATCCAGCCTTGTATGTCAGCTTAAGAAATCCCTTTATGGTCTCAAGCAAGCCCCTCGGGCTTGGTATGAAAAAGTGGATAGCTTTCTTTTAGATACTGGCTTTTCTAGGTGTCATTTTGATAATAATGTCTACACCAAGAAAGTGGGTAAGTCTCTTATCATTCTTGTTCTTTATGTTGATGATCTTATCCTTACTAGTAGTGATCCCAACCTTGTAAACCATGTGAAATCTAGCCTTAAAAACAGTTTGAAATGACAAACTTAGGACACTTGCATTATTTTCTTGGTCTTCAAGTCTTGCAATCCAAGGAAGGTATTTCCCTTTCCCAGTCCAAGTATACCTATGATATTCTACGCCACTTTCACATGGAAGATTGTAATCCAACCCCTTCTCCCTTTCAGTCTGGAGCCAAACATTCAGTCACTTGTAATTCCCCTGAAGTTGATTCTACCTTATACCGTTAGCTTGTAGGAAAAATTTTGTATCTAACCCATACCTGTCCTGACCTTTCCTTTGTTGTTGGCCTTATTACTTAGTTTATGCAAAACCCACATGAAAGTAATTAGAAAGAAGCTAAAAGAATACTTTGTTATGTTCAAGGTACAGTTCTTTTTGGGATTCGTTAAATTGCAGAAGCATCTCCTCTATTAGTTGGTTTCACTGATTCCGATTGGGCTGGTCACCCTGATGATTGGAAGTCTACTGCAGGTTATGTGTTCACTCTTGGTTCTCGACCTATTACATGGGCTTGCAAGAAACAAAGTGCCATTTCTCTTTCTTCAGTAGAAGTACAGTATCGTGGCGCCGAAGAAGCTAGTAAGGAATCCCTATGGCTTCGTTGGATCCTGTCAAAGTTTGTCTTTCAGCAGCAACATCCGACTACACTTTGGTGTGATAATCAAAGTGCCATTCAACTATGCAAAGATCCCATCCAACCTCAATGCAGAAAACACATTGAACTACACATGCAATTCATTAGAAAGCTCACTTATGACCATGTTCTTGAAGTGCAATATTGTTCAGTTGATGATCAAGTTGCAGACATCTATTAAAAGGCGCTCACAGAGGTGAAATTTACTAAACTTCAATTTATGGTTGGAGTTCAGGAAGTTGTCACTAAGGGGGGATAGGCTCTACTGCCTCCTTGCTTCTCCTATTGTGTCATATTTCTACATCCTTCAATCCTATCCCAATTTGTCCTTAAGGGGGGATGTTAGGATATTCTAACACATAGGAAATAGTTAAGTATAACTTGGTCTAGTGTAGAGTTAGGTAAAGTGTGTTTCCTTACTATTTACTTTTGTAACTTACAATTCGGCGGTCAAAATATGTTCTAGACATGAAGTGATCTGATGGTTCATTATCTCCTCGGTATTACTGACACTTGATCTATGGCTTAACACCTGATTGGTCCATGATCTCTATTTAAAGAGCATGGAGGGTCATTTGTAAGGAGATAGTTCATGAGAGAAGCTTATGTAAATTCTATTTCTTTTACATTAATAAATTGTCTGAAGTGGCCGTGTTGGCTCAGGTCGTGGACTGTTTCCCTCTTTGAGGGTTTTAACCACTTCAAGAATACTGGTGTACTGATCTGTGATCTATTTGTGAGCAGTGTCCCTTGGTGTCCTATCTTATCCTGTAAATTCCTACAATCACTTAGAATAATAATTTTAAAAAATAGAATAGAAAGAAAGAACAATTATACTAAATCATTTTTCTCATAAAATAATTTTTCAAAATTTACCAAGGGTAAAAACTAATCACCCCTAAATATATAATAATCATTATAATGTTAAATATCGAGTGTATTGTAATGATTACAATGCTAAATAGCTACGGTAAGGATTCCATTTCCAAATAGTTTGTGAATATATATTGGTCTTTGTCTTGAGATTTATTAGTGTTATCTTTCGATGCATCTTTTTCAAATGCATCCAACTAGTATAAGTTGTAAGCTTGCATAAGCACTATTACCTTCCAGCCTCTTGGATTGCTATATATAAAAGACATTGTCTTGTATTTTTTATATAAAGAATCTAATAGATCTTTTTATTTTTCTCATATAGAAGGATTTTTATTTTTTGTAATAATTCTTCCTAGGATATTCTTTTAAATATATTCATGGTATGTAATGGCTTGAGATACAAGCATAAAGGTATACATAGAAATTCATAAAAGATGATTGATAAATAAGATATGTTTATTCCAATTCCAAAATCCACATGAATAGTGTGGTAGAACTTACCTACGTCCTGAGAAATCCACTTACTAATAATGACATGAATGAAATGAACTACTATATTTCATGATCACATCTATTATGACCAATGTGTAGTGGATGAATCTCCACCCAATAATAGGGTGAGTTGTACCATATCTTTCTATCCAAAACCTAAATCAAGTATAATTCCAACTCTTATTAACCTTGTACTCCATTTCCTCATGAAAAAAAGATGATCATTTATACCTCTTCACTTTTATTATATAGAATACATCCATCATAAAGAATCCGAGCCATAGGATTCACTTGTAATTTGCAATTATTTTTTTACCTTGAATTTTCCATTCTCGTATCTTATTTTTAGTTTTTTTCCACTCTAAGTTGTTTTATTTTATTTATTTAATAATATGGGGAATTACATACTCCTTCCCTCAAGGAGCTTCATGCAGAGATTGACTATAATCATGTAACTTATATTTTATTATATTATTTATTTTTTTCCATATCTTTTACACAACATCCTATACTATAACTAGTACCAATAAAACACATTGAAATCGCTTTCACAACATCAAGGAAGTTTGAGAACCCTAAATCTCTTCTTTCCTAACTTTCATATAAATTCTTAAAGCCTCTCGATCTATTAAGACTCTAAGGAAACAAACCACTCTTGTTCTATTAGGGCTATATAGAGCTATACCACCCTTAGTCTATAAAGTCTCTAAGGCACTAGACTAAGGCATCTTAACCTATAAAATATTTATGGCACCAAGCCTCAACTTAGTCCATCAAGGCTCTAATTCACTAGATTAAGGTATTTTGGTATATAAGGGCTCTATGCCACTAGCCCTCATATTTGTATATCAAGGTTATGAGGCACCAAACTAAGGAATCCCAGTCTATTAAAGTTGTATGGAACGAGACCTCATCTTATTCCATTAGGGCTCCAAGGCATCAGACTAAGGAATATTAGTCGACCAGCACTCTAAGTATAACAATCTCAGGTTAAAAGTTCATGTAATAAAGTTAATAAAGGAAAAGTAAGAGCAAGGTCATGGGACACGTCTTACAAGTTGAATGTTGGGAAAAACAACATAGTGGGTGTTCATTTTGGTTTCTTATGGCTAAGGAAATTGGCAAAAGAAAAGAGGTAGTAATTGGCATTTTATTTATGAAAATTAAGGAAATTGGGAGAAAAGAGAGATGAAAGATCACATGTTTGTATGATAGAGAAATTGAAGGAAAAATAGAGAAAATGAAGAAAATAGAGGCCTTAATGATAAAAAGGTGTCTAAGAATAGTTCAAAGCTTTTGTCAGTTTCGCTTTGGAGCTCTTTCTTTATTCGCTCATATTATTTCACACTTAGAGCATTCTTAGAGCACTCTAGCATTGAATAAATAAAAGCAAAGGAAGGAAAAGGAAAACAAAGGACAAACAAGGAAAAGTTGGATCAAACAGGTATAACAGGAACACTTGCAGGTAACAGGTTGCATGTGTGATTTCCTAGCTGGCTTGTGAATGCATGGTACATGCATGTATGTATTTGGTTCTCTTGTTGTCATTGGAATGGATTTTTCTAGGTGTGACAATGGTTTAAGCCTTGCCTTGCCATTTCCGGATAGCCATGGTGTGACAAGGTTCTTTTATTTGATTGAGCTTTACATTGTCCAATGGTTTTGGAACTGGGTGAGGTGGTATCAGAAAAATTACCAAGGGTTGGGGTAGAGGTGGTTTAATCTTCGGGAAGCCCTCCATAGGTGGATGGAGATAGGAAAATTCCTCAAGGTAATGGTGAAGAAATTATGATGCATCCAAGATTGTTTTGAGCTTAGTGATATCTTGATCGATTTTGGCAGGATCATGGTAGCCAGAGGGTGGAGGTGGTTTAATCTTCAGGAATGCATGAGATAACAAAAGTTATTACAGCTACTATGAGAGGGAAATATATCTTCTTGATGATTCTCATATAAGTATCAAATGCCTATGTTCAGATATGCATTTATGACTTGTAGATTACATGTTCTCAATATGTTTGATGAAATGATTGTCATGGTTAGGATTTTTTAGATCAATTATTTGAGTGAGTTTGATATGGATGGTTTTTTCCTGATGTTATTTATCACTCTAGAAAGTTTCATTGAGTTTTGGGTAGTGGTCTGGAGACAAGCCCTAAAAAGGTGGCTCAGAATCTGGGACTACAGTTTTGGAACTACTAGTTTTGGGCCATAGTCATACCCTTATAGGCTTATACATGTAGCTGGAGGCCTATTACCTCATGTATGCTTTGTCATGCATGTGGTTGTTGGCACAGGTCACTAAAAAAACATTCCAACTCAGGATTTGGGCACTAGGAGTGGTTGTTTGGCTCTTGGGTATCTTGTAGCTCCTGAGGAAGGTCAGTAAGGTTCTAGTTTGTCGATTCCACTTCCTTAACTATACTTAGGAGGTTGAGTCATGTCGTAGTAGCCCTCAACTCATGCTTACCCCAGCAGGTCGGTGAAAGTGGGTAAATGTGGGAGGTGGCGCTACACTAAGGCACCAAACCTCATAGTATTTTATTAGGTATATAAAGCACCAAACTAAGGTATATCAATAAAATTATATGTAAGGCATCTACCACAATACTGAGGGATTAGTCATATTTTACCAACGTCATGGCACCATATCCACTAGAGAGACATGTAGAGAATTTTTGAAGGCATCAACAAAAAACAACATGAATTTGGTGGAAGCCACTCCATATTTATATGATGGTACCGCCAATTGTTTTTCTCCATCCATTAAAAAAATCAAAGGAGATATGATGGGATTCAAGCTTTCATCCATACTGCATTTAACAATCAATTTAGGTATGTTGTTGGAAAATTATATAACCAAGTTCAACTTATGAGGGAAATATAACCTCAAACAAATTTCTTCTGAATAAATCCAAATCTCCCTCTAATAGGCATATGATTATTTTTACTTTCCAAATTTTGAACCCTGTAGTTTACACTTGTGGAGGCACTTCATCATTCCTATGTAGGTGATCCATTAAAAACATATTAATTTAATTAAATAAAAACTTGTGCCTTCTAAAAAAGATCACATGGTGTAGAATGACCAATCTTCATTCATGCTAGGAGAACTATGTTAAAACTTTATTTGTATTCTCAAATTTGGATTTTCTCACTATGATCTTATTCCAACCTAAACAGCCTATGGTTAATTTTACAGTCACATACTTAAAATCAATATTCTTTTTTTATGAATTGTTTTACATTCACATACTTAAAATCAATATTTGTTGTGAAAATGAATATATATACAATGACTTTTTCCAAATGCCACAACTAAATCACATGCATATTCACATCTAATTATATAAATATTTTAGCTGATAACTTTTATACCAATGTCATATATGGAAGAACAACATAACATAATATATACAACATCATTTTACATAGAAATAAGTATAGCTTCTAACATCTTCATTAATGTAAATAATGTTAATTTTATACATATGACATGGTTATCTTTGACTAAATACTATATTGACTTAATATCCATTCTACATTATGAATTGAGAATTGTGGCAACATTAAAAATATATATAAGTATTGCTCAAACAATTTACATATGAAGTGTGGATCAATTGGATTGTGTGGGGTTTAGTCTTCATTAGGTCATTAATTTAAATCTCATGGGAAGGGGTTAAGGTGAAAGCCACATGTGTGGGATAAAAATAATTGTATGAAATGCTCAGGTTCAATTAAGTCTCACAAAATCCTGGTGACAACATCCCATAGGTGGGAAGATCATTCTATCATCCATGATTGGGGTTGGCCTTGGCCTAGCATTAGACTATCTATAAAAGTATTTAACATCAACATACCTATAAAATTATTTCTCAAACAATGTAAAATATATATATGGGACAATAACATTTCATAGTGGAGTTCCCTATCAAGACTATATATTGCTTGAAAACAACCAAGTACTGAGCATTAATTCATCAACCCAGAGATTTGTTTTCTATCTCAAGGTAGTCGACAAAGTCTATGCAAGAGGCTTTCAAGAGCTAATGTTTGTGATATATGAGTTAATCTAAAATCTAAATCTTTCTTTCGCAAGAAGATTATTCCTAATTATCAATAAATCTTTTTATATTTAATGAAGCGGAATCTCAGTACGAAAAGGAAATTCAAAGGCATGACTAACTGCTAAACAAATATTCTAATTGAGCAACAACATAAGTAATCCCAATTCTATACTTATCAACGATCTAACCATTCATGAAATAATATCTAATTTAATATTAGTGCTTCAACAAACAATAATAAGGAAACAACAATGAGAAATCAAAGAAACAACTACCGTCAACCCAAGAAACAACTATTGTCAACCCAAGAAACAATAATGAACAATAGTGCTATGAATTTTGTTGCTATTGAAACCACAAATGAAACTCTTCAATAACCATATGTCGAAAAATAAGTATTCAAGAAAAGGAAACAACAAAATATTAATCTAGTTTATGCTCCACCGAGGAAGTGGGCTGAAACTTCCTAGATTTAGACTGCCTCTAAAACAAATTCAAATTAAGAAGACGTTGAAATCAAATAAGAAGTCTTTGCATTATAATATTTTAGAGAAATGATTATAGTCAAAAGCTCTATCCTTATTTCCGTCTTTTCAAAAGTACAACCAACCATTAGAGGTAAATTCCTCTGTTTCCATATTACAGAAAGGACATTTATAACAAAAAAATGTAGAATAAGGAACATTCTTGAGAATCGATGATTCTCATAACGTTCTTCTTAAATTAGGCTGACTCTCCTATCTCTCAATGAAGAAACCAAGGATTATGTCTCGTGTCTAATTCTTCAATTAGGAATAACTCCACTTGAATTAACCACGAACTCTATTAACACGATCCTTCTCCATAGATCTTAACAACCCTTGTTTTCAACATTATCTCATCCAATGAATTATTAGCTCAATTATGAAAAAAAAAATTCTTTGGTCTATCTCATTAAGACATAATTATATGAACAAACATATTTTTAACAAAGTTTAAATCATATTGAGCAAAGAATATGAATATAAGTAAAAACGAACAAGGAATTATTATAAAAACTAGAAATTAAATGAAATAAACTATGACAATTACAAATCCTGACATTCCCCAAATTAAATAAACAATTTTCAACATATTAACAATCAAGGTAATAATTTTCATCATAAGTTACTTATGTTAAGGATATATCATCATTTTTACTTTTATCCATAAACATTACCTTGTGTAGATGTCATTCTTAGATTGAGAAATGAAACAACAAGGGTAAATGTGGTAACCGGAGCACTCAGCCGCAACCCAAACTCAATTTGTAATATAATTGGGTTTTGTTATTTCAAGATAATCTTAAAAATTCCTTAATTACCAACTTAATATCATAATACCACTTCCTTACAACACAACACAAAAACAAACTCCACTTTGAAGTATAATATTCTCACTAACTCTATGTAAAACAAATCAAATGCAATTAATCTTGCTAGTAGTCGTGACAACAATTTGACAATTAAGATAACATTAAGCTCAACTCTATAGCTCATAACCATAAAATTTCTTTCACAAACAGTATGGACTTCATCATGCATTACCTCATATCAATATATCAATTAAAAGCCTTAAAGAATAAAACGACATCAAACCCTCTTTTGTGAAAATTTAAGATGCGAGAGAAAACAAATTACAACAAATCATAGCAACATGAACACATAAATCACACACACTTTATCCTAGAAAACTTTTACTAGAAAAACCAACTAATATATCTATTATTCCCTAGACCAAGCCCATCCAAATTAGCTTTCACCACTCATTTCCTAACACATTACAATGAAGTATCCTCAAGCCTTTTAAGGTGTTCATTACATGTAATCAATAAGCTCAATACCATATGTCACCACTCTCATATCAAAATTCCTATTCCCTTACCACATTCTACCCTTTATCATTACAATCTACAAGTTAATAACTTGTTGCAAGCCTTAAAAAAGGCCAAAACATTAGTAATAAAGGTGTCCTCGTGAAGCCAAAATCTTGTTCTCATACAAAATTTAAGAATTTGAAATGTAAGAGAAAGATAATTATATCAAATCATAATGGCGTGCACACATAAATGATGTGTGATATATCTTGGAAGACCCTTACAAGAAAAACTAGCTAGTGGATCTATTATTCCCTTGACCAAACCTACCCAAGTCAACCAAGTGACTCTTCATTTCTCACCTATTCGCACATTACAATGGAGTATCCTCAAGTCTTTTAAAGGATTCATTACATGTGATCTATAAGCTCAATACCATAGATCACCAATACCATGTTATGGAAACCATCATTGTTGACCTAACATCTATGACTATTTAGTGAGTCAAGTTTAACTTAACATATTTTCTATAAGAATAAGCTAAAAAATGTTAATGCAACTTGTTCCATAATAATCAAACTTGATATAACACTCTTTTTCATCTTCATAGTCAAGGATAATTCTCTAGAAAATACCAACATGGTACAAAATAACCTTTCTAAAGGTGAAGAATGCATAACAATCCCAGGGTTTAATTCCAACTTTTGTTTCCATCTTCAAGAGGAAATAAAATGAGTATAGTCTGATCAAGGATGGAAAGGAAGATTCCATAAATGCACGCTAGGATGAAGACAAACTCTCTTTGATCATTGATCATCAAGATAGAATAATCATGGGTATCATGAAGACATTTGTCTCGTTGTTTTCTGAGAGAAGGAAAGCAACGAGGATAAGGAAACAAGTTGGAGATGAAGGTATCCTTGGAAGGATGTTGTGGAAAGAATCACTAACAGCTACAATAATTGGTTGAAACCTACAAATAAGTGTTTCAAGAACCTCAACTAATACCACCCAAAGGAGAGGTTTAATAAAAGACTCCATTTTTGTTGAATTTATCACTGCCTACATTGGACTGTACAAGAGCTCCATCATTGAAGTAGATGAAGAGAAAGAAGTAGCTACAACAGTTTTTGGAGTAGGGAGTCACTAGACCTAGTACATTCCCATGTAGTTCACCCATCATCATAGTTCCAAACAAGGATGAAAGTTGGATAATTTGCATTGACTACCATGCCTTAAACAAAATCACCACACAAAAGAAATATCCTTTACTAAGGAGTGATGACTTCTTGAATGAGCTACAACAAACTAAATTATTTAGTGTGATGGTCCTTAAATAAGGTTACCATCAAGTGAAAATCAAAGCTGAAGAAATGTGGATGATAATGTTCAAAACAAAACAAGGTGTGTACGAGTGGTTAGTAATGTCTCTAGGCTTATGTGATACACTTGCAAATTTCATGAGATTGATGAATGATGTGTTGCAAATTTTCATTGACTCATTTGTAATAGTATATCTAGATGACATATTAATAATCAGTGATAGATGGAAAAAGCACTACTCACATGTGACACAAGTACTAAATACCTTATGGAAGAATATGTTGATAGCCAAGTTGTAGAAATGTGAATTTGGGGAGACATCATTGATATATATTAGGCACATGATTGATGGAGGAGGACTAAGGGTATATCCGGAAAAGATTGCAATTATCACCCAATGACCTATTCCTAGTAGTGTGATAGAGGTCACAAGTTTCATGGGAATAGCATAATACTTGAGAAAGTTCATTGTGAACTTCTAAATAGTAGCAACACCATTGCACACCATGACCACCAAAAGAAGGAGATTTCATGGGTGTAATCCACAACAATAATCTTTTGAAGGCTCAAAGAAGAAAATCACTTATGTTCCCTTCTTAGCCATGCTAAATTTGTTGTAAAATGCTAATAAATATGCATTAGGAATAATATTTGTGAAACAAGGAATATGATAGATTACTATTAAAAATTGTTTCATAAACTACCAAAATTTTAATTCATTTTAATATCTAAATATTAAATAATAATAATATAATAATATCCATTTTTAAGGTCACGTTCAAGCCAGATACCAAATTGGTGTATGAGACCCCCTTGTTTGTGGGACAAGGGACCCACCTCCACACAGCAATTTGACTGCTAAGTCTACAAAGGCATACATACTTTACCCCCCTCTAGTTTTAAACCTGTGACTTCTTAGGATGAAACACATGCTCTTAACCATTAGGCCCACTCAAGTTGTATAACAATGCATTTAATAATTAAAATTAACTAATATATTCATAAATTAAATCCAAATAATAATAAAATTAATTACACATATAAAAATAATATATAAAAATTAATTGTTAGAGGTGCTGCTATTCTCCCATAATTCTTAACAAACTTGTGATAATACCCTGTCAACCCGAAAAATCCTCACAGATTCTTTATGGATGTGGGGATTTCCATTCCTTAATGGCTTTAATTTTTCTAGGGTCTACCTTAACACCTTCACGAGATACAATATGACCCAGATATTCCACCTCTTGTACTCCAAAGAAACATTTGGAGCTTTTTGCATATAATTGTTTCGACTCCAATAGTTTGACCACCCTGTCAACATGTTCAACATTATCCTTCCAAGACTTGTTGTAGATTATTATATCATCAAAAAATACTAACACAAATTTTCTAAGGAAGTGTTTGAAAATGGAATGATCAAACCTTGAAATGTAGAAGGTGCATTGGTAAGGCCAAAAGGCATGACCAAAAATTCATAATGACCCTCATGAGTTCTAAATGCTATTTATAGAATGTCTCCAGTCTTCATTCTGATTTGATGATATCCTGAATGAAGATCCAACTTGGTGAAGTAAAATGATCCATGCAATTCATCCAATAATTCATCAATTATAGGAATGGGAAATTTATCTTTAATAGTGAGCTTGTTGATCTCCCTATAATCCGGACACATGCACCATGATCCATCCTTCTTATGCACCAATACTACTGGAGCAGAGAAAGAACTTTGACTAGGTTGAATTATACCAGCCTCTAGCATTTCTGCAACCATACATTCAATTTCACTCTTTTGGGCATATGGATATCTGTACGGCCGGATGTTTGGAGGAACACTTCCTGGAATCAAATGAATAGCATGATCATGATCACGAATAGGTGGGAGACCTTTGGGAGTCTCAAATACGTTGGAATGATTTTCCAAGACTTTTTGGAGATCTGGAGAAATAGATGATTTCGATGTGGGAACTTCTAGCAAACATAATTGTGCAATTACACCTAATTGTTCCTTCTTTAGAAGCTTTGTCATACCGTCAGAGATGATTATCCTTCTTGGTTTCCCTGCAATACCTCTTAATTCAACTTCCTTTCCTTTTGCACAAAATTTCATGAAAATTTCTTGAAAATTTAAAGCTATTGTACCCAAGGATTGTAGCCATTGGACTCTAATACAACATCAACACCACCCATTGGAATGGAAAGCATTGGGATATTCAATACATATTCTCCCATGGATAGCTTGTTATTCTGGCACTTTCCTGAGCAATTTATGGTTCCTCCACTTGCAACCATCACTTTTCACTCTGGTGCTGGATATAGGAAGCAATTCAATTCCTTTGCTATCCTACAATGAATAAAATTATGGGTACTTCCTGAATCGATCAACACTATTACCTTTTTCTTCTTGATATGTCCTTCTTTCTTGATAGTTTGAGGAGTGGTAATTCCAGCAAATGCATTACAAGATATGGTTGGATTCATTTCTTCTTTATATAGGGTTTGTTCCTGGAGTATATCCTCTTCTTTTGACATTTCTTGTTCCTTTTCTTCCTCCTCTTCACAATCTATGTAGAATAATTTCTTCTCAGCACACTTATGACCTTTAGTGTATTTGCTATCACAACTGTAACAAAGCCCTTTTGCTCTTTTTTCTTCCAATTTTTGTGGTGTCAACCTTTTCGGTTGTGGAAGGCTAGGGGCAACAAAAGTTCCATCTTTATAGTTGTGAGTGGTAGGCTTCCTGGTTACCATAATTTTGCTTTCAATTTTTCTTGCTAACCTGAATGCCTTCTCCAATGAATCAGGTTCCTAAAGGTGAACGTCATGTTGGATATTATCCTTTAAAGTCCCTATGAACAAATCAATCCAATGCTCCTCTAGAATATCTTTTACCCTTATGTTCAACTTTTGGAAGTCCTCAATGTGCTCCATCATTGAACCCTTTTGTTTGAGATTTATCAATTGGCTAAAAAAGGTGTTGCTTTTTGTATCCTCATAATGTGCTATCCTTTCTTTCGTAAAAATTGCCCAAGTGACAATTTGTTTACAAGAGAAAAGCCATCAATACCATACAAACTTATTTGGTTCCAAATATAAAGTTTCAATACGTACCTTTTGTGTGTTTTTCACATTATGGAGATCGAAAAATTTCTCCATCTGTAGTATCCATGTTCCGGGATCCTTGCCATCAAACTTCCTCATATCGATTTTTGGAACATGGTGGGTCTTCAATCCAACATTAGAGTCTATGAAATCATGATTAACATTTCTTTTGTTCTCATCATGAGTTTCCTTTACTACCCTTTCACCATTAGTGACTATTTCTTGTAGCAACGTATTCAAATTTATCTTCAATTCTTCCATCTTATCATCCATGCCATTTATCTTAGCTTCCATGCCATTCATCTTAGCTTCCACGCCATCCATCTTAAATTGCATTCCATTCATATTAGCTTCCATTCCATTCATCTTGGCTTCATTTACCTTTAGTGAGAGTGAAATTTGTTGTACTTGGTCTTGTAATTTTGATATATCATGTTGCATTTCTTCCTCTTCTTCACAATTCATGCTAGAGATTTCAGGTTGCTTACTAGGTGTTTCTATTTTCTTTCTTCGGGGCATTAATTAATGCTAATAATTCTTCACTATTCCCTTTGAATTCCTTCAAACTAATTTTTCAAACCAATCTTATGCAAAATTTTAAAAAAACTACACACCTTTTGTTTCACTTTGTAAGACCTCGATATTGATTCTATTGTATCTCGGTAATTGTGGATCTCAAATATCTGAAATCTTGTCCTACGGTAGCCCTTTGAGTCCTCTTTCTAACTCCTTAAGTCTGATCAAGATTGGATTCTCCAAGGAAGCATTATGCCAGATCTCCCACGACGACCTGATTATAGACTAGTTCACTAGAGAGAACTTGTACGACATGCCACGTGTCACTGTTTAAACCCTTAGTACCTAAACCTGATACATAGAAAACTAAAGGCCATCCTCTTTCTGAAAATTCTTACGAAATTTCAATCTGATGCTCAAAACAAAATTTATGATGATTTTCCTCGGGTCACTTGTTTGGAATGTAATTCAGGAGTATGCAAAAACCCTAACATCCTTAGATCATATCTTTGCAAATATGGCAAGACAAGCTATGAAATGTGGACTCAAAGTTCATAACAATTTCAGCTCAAATGGGTTTTTTTTTAGCTTCTGAAACATCACAAAAAATAAAAATTATACTGAAAATTCCACGATGACTTGATTGGAGCAGCGAAACCCTAGAATCCAAAGCTTTGATACCAAATGTTAGGAAACCAGCACACCAAAAAGATAGAAAAAATAGATCAATGCCTTAGAATTCAACCTATTTGAGGGGGCAACCTCCTTTACATTACACAAATGAACAATTCTTGGATGATAAAAATGACTAAACCTCCCTTCTATATATAGGAGTCTAAGGGGTCACAATATAATCAAGTCGACATAACATTAATAACATAAGGGCACAAAAATAACAATAGTGGGTTTCTATGGGGCATACTAATACCAATATGGGGACAATAGGGGCACAATAATAACAATAAGGGATACAATGACAATAGTAATGGGGGAATCACTAGTATTATAGGGGCCTAACAAACTCCTCTTTCCTTGCCCAAAATCACTTGGAGCCTCTCTTCCTTTCAGAAGGGTTTGCCACAAGAGTAGGAGGATTACTCTTTTGACTTCTTCCTCCTCTATGCACCTTTCTCTATTGACATAGAGCGTTGAAGACATATGAGTATGCTTATAATCTATTCTTTCTCCTTATCTTCAAATCCTGATCTACTACATTCACATCCACATGCTGAGAAGCATTCTGTTTCTTTTCATTTATGTAGTCATCTCGTGTGCTCGAGATTGCCACTGTTGGAGCATTCAACATGGCATAAGACTAGGGTAGAGGAGTTATCCTTTTTGACACTTCTTTTTTCAAAAATTCTCTCAAGGCCATCATGACTTATTCTAGCCTTATTGTGCATTCTTGGGTTGCTTCTACCCAACATATCTTGTTTCCTTGCGAGCCATCTACAGTCTACGGATTTGTGTCCAAAATTTTTACATGAAAAACAAAAACCATGAAAAGGTTTCTGTTGACATAGGTTAACTTTTCTTTCAAGGATCTGTCTTTGAGGAGGAGGGGTCCTTTGCTGGCTCTTCATGTGCCTTCTATGACAATTTGCATATTGTCTTGTACTCTTCCTTGTAGCTACCTTAACGTCTTCTTCATCAATTTCTGTTGTTGCCACTTGGGCATCTACTGCACTTGATGTTGCTTCTTCTTAGGCTTTTGTTGCACTACTGGTTGCTTCTTCTTAGCCTTCTCCTACTACCTTTTCTTCTCTTGTTGTTTTTGCTTTCCTTGTTGCCGCTGTTATCCAACAACCTTTCCTTTTTTGTTGTTGGAACCTTCGAGATTTTGATATTGAGACAACTCTTTATTTGACTTCTCTAATTCAAGTCTCATTGAGACTACCTCATCTTGTAGTCTCTCGCATCAGGCCTCCTTTATCCTTAGCTAATGGGTTAACCTCCCAGTCAGACTGCTAGCCTCTTCTTGTTGAGAAATTAGGTCAACTATTATTTTGCCCAAATTCTCATTCTCATGCTCATAAACTTCCATTTTCTCCTCTTGCTTGAGATTTTCCTCTGATATGTCGTTGATCTCTTTTAAAGCAGAGATCAACCTCTTTATAGAAAATATCATTTCATTCAGATCCTTCTCTTCTCTATCAGAGGTGCTAGTTGAGTTATCACAGAGATCTAAGCCCATATTTGTGTCCATGGAGTCTTCCACGGGTCTAAGGATTATTCCTTCTTCTTCATCTCAGGATCCCTTATTAGCTATTGTTACTAGATTGACATTTTCTTCATTACAACTACTAGATGCATGGTTGTCTCTATCTTCACATGAGATCTTGATAATGAATGGCCTACTTCTTTACATTTATCACAAGGAAATAACATACCTTCTGAGCAGCATGGTCTCTCCTCTGAGACTTCTACCTCATCAATGAAAGTGTGACAAGCAACAACTTCTCCACTTTCTAGTTTATTGCTAGAGAAGCAGGGCTCCTCAGCCTCTTCTCGAGCCACATGGATATCTACACTATGCAGACATTATAGACTATCCAACACATCTATTGTTGACTTAAACGACCTCATTTTGTCATCATTTTACTTAGATATCCCTCTCACAATGACCTCCTTGGCTTTTACATTCTACTCATTCTTGTCTCTATACTGAATAGAGAGCCACATGTCAATATTCAAGGCCAATAAACATTCCATTATTAAAATGTCCTAGACTTCATAATCGAGCCCACAGTCTGATTCATCTAAAGATCGAACTCCTATTGCTATTAACCAAACTCCCTTTGATCTACTTCTAGCGATTAAGCTATTTCTGAAGGAACTTGGTTCTGATACCAATTGTTGGAAACAACGTTAATAATGAGACGGGGGTTGAATCAATATTATGGCTAATTTTTACTTCTTTATGCCAGTTTACTTTTCTTATTTAAACTTTCCATTCATCCACATAACCAACAACAATATATAATGTGGCAGTAACACTAACTCAACATACAAGCACACAAACCATAAGCATCATATGCATAGACACGAGTTTTTCATGTGGAAACCCTTTCGGTAAAAAACCACAAAGATTGTTGTTATTATTGATGTAAATAGAAGCACCTACTCTAATACATCAACCTTTTTGTCAGCACTCACTCACACGAAGCACCAACTCCCTTTGATTTGTTTCCTAGCACCAACTAGTAGGAAGCACCAAGTCCCTTTGTTTGTAGACACCTATCCAACTTACCAAAAGCACCACTTGAGGCACCAACCTCATGAATTTGTTGCAAGCACCAACTTGTAACTCCTTGGATTTATGAAAGCACCAAATTCCAGGAAGAACTGACCCCCAAGCCTTCTCAAGATCCACTAGATATTGAAGCACCGGCCTCTTGTCTGTAAGCACCAACCCACACTCAATTAAGAATGGAATGTCTTCTGTGATTTTGTAGCAACTCTACCTGATCTCTGCTCACTCTGCTGCACTTTTCAGCTCTTTGCATCTGCCTTCAACAACCTTGTGATCTTCTCAACAATAGTCACTCTCATCCCTCGGCTCTTCTCTCAACAAAAATCACTCTACTTTCTGCCACTCTACTCTCCAGAACACACATTCCTCTCTCGACCTTGCTTCACACAACACAATCTCATCTCTCAGCCTTCTACTCTCTAAGTCACATTCAACCTTAACTCACAACATAGGAAACTATCATCCTTTACGCACAGAGCACACAAATCTTTGGGTCTCTTTACTTCTGCTTAGGCACTGTTGTCCTTTTCACATAGAACTAGCTCTCACCTAGCCTTTCACAGCAGTGCACACACACAGAGCACTTCCCTCTTGGCTCTAACTCACAACAATGATGCATCCCTCATGCTTAATCAAGATCCTAGGTTTTTTTCCTATGTTGTCTCCCCGATTGATGTCGTCACACTATCGATGCTACCAACACTGCGTGTTGTACTTAAGCATTGCCTTGCATTATGTTGACTACATCGGACTTGGTCTCTGCCACTCCATTCACTTGAGAATGGGCCTCTGACTATCCAGACTATTTTATCCATAGTAAGAATTAATTCTTAGTCCACCTCCTTACTCAAGCTAGGCACAATCCTCTCTATGCTGCAACTTTCCCATCACTGAGGCTCTCCATGCTGAGAATTTAATCTTAGTCCTCCTACACACTCCAATGAGACTCTCCATGCCTCTTCATGGCTTATAGTACTTCGACATGGATTTTCTATTTTGCATTTATTTCTATAATGTGCATGTGGGATATCTCCAATGACCAACTCTACTGCCTCTGAATTTACTCTTCAGCTACCGACCCATCCAGCCTTTGAAGTCTTGTACTATTCTATTAGAGAATTCATGCCACAATGCTATATCAGAGCTTCCAGATTGCAACTTACAATGGTGTAATGTTACACATGGTCAATTACTGATCTCTGATATTCAAGCCCCTTTCAATTAGCTCCTTGATGTATCTCAGCCATATGACCGGGTGATGTGACTAAGTACCAACCATATCAGAGCCCCATTATCGATGCTTTTCATATGTTTCCCATATGTCAGCAACCACATATCGCTGATAGTCGATATTTGATTTCCTAGCTCCTTTCACTTAGGCTCTTGCCATGCATTTCTCACCATCAGACTAAAGGCTGTGAACAGTCACTTAGGCTTAAGGAGCTTAAGATTTTAGACTCCCACTATGGGCTACACTCCCTTTTTTATGCACTATGCCCTTGGTTTTCTGAGTTTCTCCTAGACTAAGCGCTAACCACATCGGAGCCCCTTTGTCGGTGATTTTCACTTGTTACACATATGCCAACAACCATACATCGTTGGTCATTGATCTCTGATTTCCTAGCTCCCTATTGCTTAGCCATTGCCACACATTTCTCAACATAGGATCAAAGGTTGTGACCTAAGGCTTAGCCTTAACGCACTAAGGCATATAGACGCTTGTACGAGGGTCTTTTTCTCTTTATAAAGCACCACGCCCTTGGTTTCTTGAAGCCTTTGCAACCACCTGCTATCTGGCATCTTGCATCCAAGTGAAATTTCATTATGGCACATGAGACAACCATTGCAAACCTCTTAACTTTGATTTCCAAAGTGAAATCATCAATGTCATGTGGCAATCCTTGAGTGGTGACATGTGTCAACCGAATATGGCCCATTAGTCCACCCAAAATGGTTGAACATGATTGCCACATGTCCTTCCATACCACCATGTCATGCTGACGCCAGCTACCACTTGGCCTTATTGGAACCAATCAAATCTTGCTATGTGTCGTCATCAGATCTTACCAAACATTTCCATCTGTCCTTATTGGAGCCTACCACTAGCTACCATGTGTCCTCATCAGAGCTCCTCCAATGTTGCCATCTATCCTTATTGGAGCCTACCACTAGCTACCACGTGTCCTCATCAGAGCTCCTCCAATGCTACCATCTATCCTTATTGGTCCCAATCGAATGCCTCCACGTATCCTAGAGGAGAAAGAAAGAGGGCCGCCATGCTTTGATTTGCATCAAATTCCTTTGTATTTTCCCTTTTGGCCTTCCCGACGATTTAAGACCAGAGGCTCAAATCCATGATTTGTGGGAGATTCGATATGCGAGACCTCCAATTGTGATTTCTGATTTTCCTGGATCGTCAATGTGCATTTCACTGGGATCTGTGCACTAAGCCTTGAATCCCATGATCATCAATATGTCGGGACCTCTGATCTCCAATATGGCTAAATTCCCCTGCTTAAGGGCTTAAGATCCCTGAACTTCAGCAGGACATAAATTTTGAACTAGGAATCCAATTCTAGAATTCCACATACCGTTGGAAATATCCTCCAGAGCACTTTCCAATGAAAGGAATCTGATTAGCCACTAAGCCCATATGCTACCTCAAAAGGTGGCTCCAAGCTCACTGCCATCCTTCTGCTCCTTGGTTCTCTAGATAGTTGGGAAACCCACTCACAAGGTACCTTTAGCATGAGGCTTGCATCTCCCACGGACTTCCATCCCGGGCCATCACTGTAATCATCATTTTATAACATTTCCAATAATCTTGCTACTATGATTATTTTCTACATGAAACTTGCAGCTACCAAGAGACTCCTCCTAAGCCATCACTACTAACATCTGATGCAACAAGCAACCTAGCTTGTCTACTTGACATCAATGCCGATACTATTGCCAACTATTAGGCAATCCAACTTCCCAACACAAATCCTCAACTTGACTGTTAAAATCAATTCCAACACACCTGCAGATGCCTTCTCAAGGCCACTGGCCATGCAGACAATGAAAACTGTCCAACAAAGGTATTTGAGCCACGTTTCAAAGTTGTGGCCTAACTCGGTATATATGAGAATAAAAACAATTTTTGTGTCAACAAAGTGACTAATGTAAGACATCATGAGGAGATTTGGAGCTACACTAGTAAGATCCACTATAGGAGTTGGACTAATACCATTTTCAGAAGCCAACCTTGAGATCTAGAGGCAACTCGGGGAGGAATCACATAATACTAATGCTGCGATATTGGAAATAGTACAAAAAGTGAAGAATGAAATGGCTAGATGGAGGGCTGATAATGAGAGGTTGATGAAAGAGCAAGAGAAAATTATGACAATCCTTTCGGATAGACATAATCATCGACACCCTACTCCAAGCTCAGATCATGAAAATGTACATGGACAAGGGGGTGATAATTCAAAACCAAAAGGAGATCAAGGGAACCAGGAAGAAGAATCAAATAATGTGTCATATCATAAGGGACCTAAAACGTAGAAGATTGAATTGCAGAGAGAGTTTAATAAAATTAAACCTCTGACGTTTGATGGAGAACAAGAGGATGTTGTTGAGGCTTGGCTCATTAACATGAACAAGTAATTTAAAAATTATGAGTATGATCATAATCTGAAAGCTCTCCTGGAAATTTATCAACTGCAAGGAAAGGTCACCTTATGGTGGGAAGAAGTAAAAACAATGCGAGGAATTAATGAACAAAAGGTGACTTGGGAAAATTTCTAGAAACACTTTAAGGATAAATACCTTACCGAACAAGTTTATGATGAGAAAGAAAAGGAATTTCACAATCTTCAGTTGGGGCAACTTTCTATGGATGAATTGGTCATGAAATTTACACCCTTTTTGAGGTATGTTCCTTACATCGGTGAAGAGAAATCTAAAGTTTAGTGGTTTATCAGTATTTTACCTCTATAGATGAAGGAATGATTAGAATTCGATAACGCAAAATCTATGGACGAAGTTATTAGAAAAGCATGAATATGTTACTAGTAAATGAAGTGGAAATGGAAAGGAAGTAAACAATGGCTAGAAAATAATGTAACTAGAGCCTCATAGAGTCTTAAAGGAGCGTAGTCCATGGGTTCCAAAAGTTCTTATAAAGATCAGAAGAATAAAAATACAACTAAGATCCAACAAAAGCCTAAGTGGCAAGTTGAGCTAAAGTCCACCATCCAAACTAAAAAATCTGAGTTGGAACGAGTAGCGAGGCCTCCCTTGCAATGCTAGGGGTGTGGGGAACCACAATATGTCAAGGATTTCACTTACCGAAAAGGGGCAGCGCAAGTAGCACAAGTTCAAGAAGCCTCCACAATAGGAGAAATTGTGAGGAGCTTGCCTAGGATAAATGCTGCACTAGAGGATCATCAGGCTGAGTATAAATTGACATGGTAGAGTTCGAGGGTAAACTTTTTAGATAATATGTGTCCATTTTAATTGATATAGGGGCTAGCTTAAGCTATATAAGTCATAAGATAGTAGAAAAAATCCAATTTCAAACCACCAAATTTAAAATTTCATGGTTGGTGCAACTAGCTACAGGGGCTAAGAGAAGAGTGCTCGCTAAAGTTGACAATTGTCTGGTGGAACTAGTAGGACATCCAATAATAGAAAAATTGAATGTTTTACCCCTCGGATCATATGATATGTTGATTGGCATAGAATGGGTGGAAAAACACTAGTCCCTCATCAACAGCAAAGGAAAAACAATTAGACACTTGAACAATGAGGGAATAAGGCAAGAAGTCGAAGGAGTGAAAAGACCGGTGAAATTGAGACCAGCCATGGCCTCTTAGTTGGAGAAGTGCATTAGGAGGTGGTGTCAAATTTATGCAGTGTGAGTGGGATACACAAACTCTAAGGAAAAGATTACCACCCTCGAGAATTTGCCTGTAGTACAAGAATTTGCTGATGTTTTTCAAGAAAATATTCCCTGGTTGTCACCTAAAAGGGACATATACTTTACTATTGAACTCGTTCTTGGAGCCGCTTCCATATCCAGAACACCCTACCATATGAGTATCCCTGGGTTGACTAAACTTAAAATGCAATTACAAGAGTTACTTGACAAAAAATACATTTTCTCAAGTGTGTCGCCTTGTGGAGCTCCAACACTGTTTGTAAGGAAAAAGGATGGTACCCTAAGATTGTGTGTTAACTATAGGAAGTTAAATAAATTAACAGTAAAAAAAATATAATTCTTCCCGTATTGACGATTTATTTGACCAAGTGAAAGGGGCTACAATATTTTCTAAAATTGACTCGTGTTCGAGGTATCATCAAATAAGAATTAAGGAGGAAGACATATATAAAACAACTTTTAGAGCTAGCTATGGGCATTACGAATTTGTAGTTTTCCCCTTTCGATTAACCAATGCCTCTACAACATTTATGTGTCTCATGAATACTGTATTCCATCAATACTTAGATAAATTTGTATTGATATTTATAGATGACATGCTTATTTATTCGCGAAACATGGAGGAACATAAGAGACATTTGCAAATTGTTTTGCATACCCTAAGGGAGAATCAAATGTATGAAAAGTGCAAAAAAATGTGAGTTTTACAAAGAAAAGATCTAATATTTGGGACATGTTATTACCAAAGATGCCATTGAGGTGGACCCTAAAAAGATTAAAACCATTTTGGTTAGGCCTGTCGCTAAGAGTGTGGCTGATATAAGATCTTTTATGGGACTTGCACGGTATTATAGACAGTTTATTGAAGGTTTTTCAAAATTAGCTTACCCTATTACTACCTTGCAAAAAAAGGAAGAAATTTCAAATGGAAGGAAGATTGCTAAAATATTTTTGATCGACTCAAACATTTACTTACTATAGCTCCTATTTTGAGAATTACTAACCTGGACAAGGAATTTACAATTTACGCCGACACCTGTAAGGAATGTGTATGGGGAGTCTTAATGCAGGAAGGAAAGGTGGTAGCTTATGAATCTCGTAAGCTAAAAGAACATGAACAAAAGTATTCAACTTGAAATTTGGAACTAACGACAACGATCCACACTTTAAAGATGTGGCAACATTATTTAGTTGGAAAATAATTTATACTGATGACGGATCACAACAGTTTAACTAATTATTTCAAACAACTAACATTAAATGCTCGATGAGCACGTTGGACTGCCTTCCTTAGCGATTTTGAATTTGAAATTAAACATTTAAAGAGGAAGGAGAACTGGCTAGCAAATTCCTTAAGTGGGAAGTTAAACTATGTTTATGAAATATCCTTTAGTGAAGTAGAAATTGCTTTCAAAGAGCATATCAAAGAGTTTGCTCAAAGAGATCCTGAATACCGATTTCTATGGAAGCAAGCCTAAAATCTAGATAACAATGAAAGAGAGTTGGGGTATGAGGTAAATAATGAGAACATGTTGGTTTTCCAGAATAGAAATGTGTTCCTAATCAAATTAGCATTAAGCAACTAATTTTAAACAAGTGTCATAGGAGTTATTATGTAGCTCATCCTAGATACAAAAAAATGATTACTACCTTGAGGAAAGAATACTCTTTGCCTGGTATGAAAAAATAGGTGACTACGTATCTAGCCAGGTGTTTGGAATGCTAACAAGTTAAGGCTAAGCATCCACATCTAGCTAGACTACTTCATCGACTACCCATTCTAGAATAGACATGGGAGATTATTATGTTGGATTTTATTATCGGCCTACCTAAGACCAGGAAACAAAATGAGTTTATAATGATCGTAGTGGAAAAAATAAGTAAGTCTCGTCATTTCATATCGGTGCAATATACCTTTAAGAAAATTCAAATTGCTAATATATTTGTGAAAGAAATTTTTAGGTTGTATGGAATATCGAAGGTGGTAGTTTTTGATAGATATGTTAAATTCACTTTTGCATTCTGGAAGGACTTGTTTGAAGGGATAGGTACTCAAGTACAATTCAATACTACATACCACCCTCAAACTAACGGGAAGACTGAACGAGTGAATCAAGTGATTGAAGATACCTTGAGAATGTATGTAATGCAACAACTGACAAAATGGGAGACTACATACACTTGGTAGAATTTTCTTACAATAACAATTATCATGCTTCCCTAAATATGAGTCTGTTTGAAGTACTATATAGATGTAAATGTAGAACACCTATAAATTGGAGCGGTCGTGAAGAAAAATTAATGTTGGGCCTTGATATGCTGGAAGAAATGGAAGAAGATGTAGCAAAAGGTAAGGCTGAATTTGAAGGCGGCCTAGGATAGACAAAAGCATTATTTTGATAAAAATAGAAGTTATGAGGAATTTGGAGTTGGAGATCACATATATGTATGGGTGAAGCCTAAAATGAGCACTTGCGTTGGGTAGGATGTACCGAGCTAACTCCTCGATATTGTGGTCCTTGTTAGATTTTGGCCCGAATTGGACCTGTCGCTTACTAGCTAGCCTTACACAATCACATATGTATTCTCAATGTTTTTCATGTTTCTCTGTTAAAGAAATATATATATGATCCTAAACATGTTAGCAATTGGCAATATATACAGATAACTAAGTTCGTAAGTGATATGTGTGTGTGTGTGTTGTGGGTATGTTGGTTGATAATAAAAAAATTCTAACTAAAAAAATTGCAACTGTGGTTGTAGGTCGAATCAGACGATGAGTTTCTGGTCAAGCCCCAATGTATACTCGATTAAAGAGAAGTAACGTTATGGAAGCGAGTTATCATGTAAATTAAGGTGCAGTGAAATCACTTTGGCTTGAAGGAGGCCACTTGGGAGGACGAAACATTCATGAGAGAAGCATACCCAAATTTCTTCTGAAAATGTGAAAACATCGGGACAGTGTTTTGCTCAAGAGGGGGAAGATCTAATATTCCTTGATAAATTGTAAATAATAAGTTACTGTGGTTAAAAAAGAACATTATGATGTGATGCAGGCCTCGTAAAGGTCAAACAACAATTTGGAAAATTACTAGTTTTTTTTAATTAATTATCTTATGCACAAGTCACATTGGAAATTCATGTTGAATGAGCCTCATAAGCCTAGGTAGTTTGGCAATTATGGGCTAGGAGGTTCCCTTCCCATAACCTCTTCTAGAGAAATAAAAACTCTGAGACAATGAAACTAAGAGGGTACAAGGAACCTGAGGTGACCTAAGGAAGAGGAACTGCAGGAACAAAGAATTGATGTCCATGATGGTTGGCTAGGTGGAGTTGGTGCCAAGGTAGCTATTTACGGCTAAGTTTGAATGGGAATAGATAGTCATTGAAAGCCATCTGTGTAGTATTGTATTTAAAATAAAACCTACCTGTGAGGAGAGCTCGGGGGGAGACTCAGTGTAGAGATTGGTCTCATTGGTAGGGAGGAAAGACATCGCTTTTAGTGTGATTGTGCGGTATTTGATGAAAACAACAGATAAGTCTTATATCATGTTATTTGAGTTATCTGTCTTATTTAAATTTTTTTTATGGGAATTGTTGTTGATTCTGGGTTATTGTTGATACTGGAAATAGAACAATACGTAGGGTCAGAAACTACTAAACAATGAATAATGCCTAGAAGTCAGTGAAACCCATGTAGCTGGGTTATGAGTTGTTCAATAGAAACTTTATAAGAGTTTCCACTAAGTAGGTACTCAGGGTTAGTATCCTGGCCGAGCCATTATGGCAACATGGAGACAGTCTGTCTTCCCTTCGAGGGAATTCATTTATTACAAGTGAAGCACTAAGACTTACATTCTTTATACTAAACAGTGGAATCTCAAATAGTCGACAAGTAAGATTTAGAGAAAACAAAAAGAAACAAGTTTTGATAGAATAGAAATTTCCATAAATTAAATCAAGAACAATGTCATACGGTAGCATTATGACTATAACATGGACCGTGGAAATATTTATGAAATATAGAGAAAAACATTAACCATAGGAAAACTTGTACAATTTAACAATGCTTAAAGACCCATTTGATAAATCAAAATGGTTGCTAGAGGTGTGAAGGTCACAATCCTTTAACAAAACAATAGTTAAGTACATAAGTCTTTAACTCTTTGAAACCACCGAAGGCCAGTCGTTCTACAAGCAACATATGAATGTTCATCACAATGTAATTCCAATGACAAAAATAACTCTACAAAGCAGGAACCAAACCCTGTAGCCACATAGCTAGTTAAACAATCTATTCCTGTAGCCATATGACTCACTAATCCACCCTAACTCATTTCAAAGAAAATAAAAGTCCTCCCTGAGATTTTAAAACCCATGTTCGTGATATGGATTCAGAAAGGGTAAACCCTCCTTGAGTCAGAGCGAGTACAATCATACCTCGAAAGGAGCAACGTGAAACCCTTAGTGGACAGCTCGAATCATAGAAACATGTAGAGCCAAAGTAAAGGAAGATAGGTACCTGCAAGTTCAAAGGCAATTAGCATTATCAAACTTAGAAAAGAGACAATGGAATATTGAATGGAAGGTTAAGGTCAACAACAAACATGTAAGATGAAGTAACCTCATTGCAAAAAAGCCTACAAGTCCAAGCACAATTCGAAGAATCATATTAAACCGAGAAGCCAAGAAATTTTAATGGAAACAAACCGTGTCTCAAAGAAAGTAGAGAGAAACACCATGGATGTGTGCAGTCTGTAGCAAGTTCTCCAGCAACCCAGGCACAGTTGGAGGACCAACCTCTGTTGTAAAACCTTGTTCCATTAGGAGGTGGATATTACAACAAAACAAAGTTAGCAAGAAATCGAATGAGTAGGAGAACCCTTCGGTGTGAGTATTCTAACTTGTAGTTGTCATGGATGTGTTGGGTTGGTTAAATGAATCATGCCACCGGATAGAATCCTCCCATAATAGTCAGAATTCCTGTCTGAAACAACAAATTAACCTCACGAGTGCGCAGAGAAAACCCTTACAACGAACATTCTGAATGAACCTCGCGTTGAGTGGGTCAGGTGGATAGTTACCCATCAAAACCCAAGATTCAATCTCCATAGTCGATTTCTTGTTGAGAGGAGAGAGTCTTGGATCTATCATCAAATCTTGAGACCTAAAACACGAGGTGTACATTGTAGATCAACCACCAGAACCTTCCAGACCCTAGGTTGGTTAGGAAAAGACATGATAGGTGTTAATAATGGTTAATGCAAGTTGTGAGTTAATGTAATGTGTGTCGAGCTCTATATCTTAGTAAAAGCGAGCAAGCTATAATGTCATTAAAATGTTGGCCGATAGAGCATTGTATGTTGATACAACAACTATACTAGAGATATAACCTTAATAACAAATGCATAATGTATAACCAAAATTTAATGCAAGGAATTTAACATTGGTAAGGAGAGATAAAATTTAATAACATTTCTTTAATATTATTTTCATTATATATATGTTATGATATGCATTGAGTTACAATATGGTGTCAAGGGGAAGGGGATATGTGACAGGTCCCAACTAATTTTATTTTTTATTTTTTTGGGATATATAATTTTTTAAGTTTGTATTGAAATATTTTTTAAAAGTATAATTTCACATCATGGTCACACTCAAAAGTGAAAACATATGATTCAATTATTTTATCTATTTAAAGTTAATATAAAATTAATATTTCTCAATAACCATTGAAATATTTTATTATGGTCATAACTATTTACTTTTATTTTTTATTTTTTTGGGGGATATATAATTTTTTATTTTTGTATTGAAATATTTTTTTAAAGTATAATTTCACATCATGGTCATACTCAAAAGTGAAAATATAAGATTTTTGTTTCATTCAATTATTTTATCTATTTAAAGATAATATAAAATTATGTTATTTCACAAACATTGAAATATTTTATTTATGGTTTACTTTGCATAGATATTAAAATATTTTATTTATGGTACAACATATCTTAAGTTGAAGAATATAATTGTCATATTTTATAATGTTTTTAATTTAAAATTAAATTAATCAAACATTTTTATTGGTTTTTGTTTTTTTAAATTAGAAAAGACATTTTTTTTTAATTTTTGAATATAAAAAAAACAGATATCTCAATCAAAATTGAGAAAAAAATTACAATTATTCATTGATAAAACTTAATTTATTAATTGAAAATGATTTATTACATATAACTGTTCAAACAATTGATTCTAATATACATTTTTTTATATCCAATTCCATCCATGATACAAAGAAAAATCTATATCATAATAATCCAACCATTATAATTCCAATAATGACATGGAGACATCTCTGTCCAAAGCCCATAACGGGTCATTAGTTGTGAGAGGCAGCTTACTACCTTTGTTAAAATATTACAGGAATTGAAGCATGGGATGTCACCAGAACTCGCCACATTTTATTGTTTCTTTCAGTGTTCTCATCACTTAAAGGTGAGCTCCTTAAAAAACAATACAAACATGCACAACTGTAGAATTACTGTACAGTAAACAGATCTAGCAATCACTGTAGTTTCAAACACCTGTAGGATTATGATGACAAACTGTTTCTTTGTAACTGTTCCTTTCCAATGCAATTTTTACTTTAAAAATTGTTTTGTTATCTTATAAGTATCTTGTTTCAAAGTCTATCAATCGTGTTGTTGCCTGGCATAACAGAACGACTTGAGAATGTGTTTTGAAATAGCACCCACCTTCTAGATATTCAATTGCATTTTAAAATCCAAGTCAATAACCCTTGAATGTCCCACTGGAGATCAAGAACTCCAGATGTCTGTTCAATGCTTCGTCGCTAGCACAATCAATGGATAAGAATGCGCTGACCAAATACAATATTTATAGTTTTTATACTTTACTCTCAAATTTAATGTATTTTAATATCTTTTTATTGACCATTCTACAATATTTTTCCTGAGATTATAATTTATTTATTTATTTTTCTTTCTTTCTTGTTATTTAAATTGTACATGTTAAAAAATGATGAACAAAAAAAATGAGAGATGCACAATTTGTTTTCTGTTATTTAAATTGTATGGGTTAAAAAAGCACCCAAAAAAAAACGAGACATGCACTTAGAAAAATACAAAATTTGATAGTATAATTTTTAAAAGGCTGTGTAGAATATTGAAATGTTTCAATAATTTTTTAATGGTGCAAATAGATTCAATACCATCAAGAATTTAGGAGCACTTTTCAATTTGACAAATGTAACCTAAATTAAAAACAAAAATACAAAAAAAACAAAATAAACATACAAACAAACACTAAATTTCATCATAATCTTGTCAAAATTTCTATTATTTTTAAAACAAATTTATAAACTCTTTAACTAAACTATTTTATAACTATTTTAAAATATAAAAGTCAAATTGAAAATATACAAAATGTGTATGCCACGTATATTTATTATTTATGAGGTAAATTCCTATGCATCTGAATTCAACTCCACTCAATCACAAGGAATGTGTTTCGCTAGGAGATGACAATGACAGAGGCTTAAGCATGGATGGTAACTCAAAGTTCTTCCTTTATCTGAGTAACAAAGTTGACTGGTAAGTTTCATATCTTTTTATTGTATTATTATTAATATATTTTAATTGATTTTTATTTTACTTATTTAGATGGTTGTTATTATTATTATTATTAATTTATATATTATTTAAATTTTTATTAATATAAAAATTTAAAATATTATACAAATATTAAATTTATATTAATTTCTTAAAGTTTTATATTAAAAAGTTATTATTTTTAAATTTATTTTTAAAATAATTAAATAATAAAAAAATATTATTTTTTCATTTATATATATATATATATAAATTATATTTTAATATTTTAGAAAAATAAAAAATAATTATCTATATTTTATATTATTAAATTATTAAATAAATAATTATTTAATATATTATTTTTATTTTTTATTAAAATAATTTTTCCTTGTTATGTTTTTATATTCAATTTTTTTATCATTATTTTCATATTTTATTATATTTTTTTAATAAAAATGTATTACACACCTACAGAGTTATTTTTTGACTAAGTATCTGGAAAAACTCAACAACGGATACAACGGATACAGGAGTAAAAACGACCATTGACAACTTTCCTTGTCCAAAATCAAACCAGTAAACCCTATACCAATCATCAACCTGGAACTGTAAATTCAGTAAACAAATGATATTTTATTTATATTTTTTTAGAAAATATAAATGGGTAACATGTTTATTTTTTATTGATAGTATATTGTAACATGTTTATTTGTTTTTTATTGATAGTATATTGTAACATGCTTATTTTTCATTGATATTATATTGTAATAAATTTAGAGTGGGATATTAAATTAAATTGTGTTTAAATATTGGATAATGTATGTAATATATAATAAGAATTGTGTTTATAAAAAGAAGGAAGATAATGTGATATAGTTGTTTTATTAGCCTATTTTAAAAGCAAAAGTTCAATATATTAATGATAACGGTTAGTGCGGCTTATTATTGAAATGACATTTTAAATTAAATAATAACCCAAAAAAATGCATATGTAAGCAATTTGTATATTTAGTTGGGTGCAATTGCATATGTAAGCAATTTGTATGATCTATATGATTGCACATATTAATAATAAGTTAAGGCCAAGAAACATGCTACATATGATATGATATTAGAGAGAAGTGACAACCATGATGTATATATTCATGCATGAAGACATTATATATTATATTAGTACATACGATATATAAATAAAAAATTCTTATAATAAAAAGAAGAAGAAAGAGGAAAAGGAGGAATATGTGATATATAAATAAAAAAGTGCTTATAATAATAATAAGAAAGAGGAAGAGGAATATGTGATATAGGATAATGATTTATTAATATATTTTAAAATCTAATATATTAATGTTAAGGGTTAGTGAGTGGAATAATTTAAATAACATTAAAAAAAAATTACACATTTAATTTGAAGTAATTTGCATATTTGTTTTGATGTAATTTGCAGAACTAATATAATTATATATTTTAATAAATTAATATTAAGAAGGGTGTGATATGTGGTATTAGAGAAGTGATAATCATGATGGATTTAATCCAAGGGATGTTAGATGCACCAATACATCATCATAGATTTATCTTAATTCCATATCTAAAAAGGGAAGATAAGGATCAAATTTCTCAAGATGCAAACTTCTTTTTAAGTGCAAAACTTGAGGAAAGGTTTTTAATTCTAGAAATGTGATTCCTACATCTAGAGTTAAGATGGATCTATGTTGATTTTTGAACATATAAGAAATTTTTAATTTTCACTTGTTTTGTTTAATATATAGAATTATGTTTTTTTATTAATATATATATTTTCAAATAATTTAAATTTATTTATTTTTGTCTATATAAATTTGATATAAAATTATGTTATTTGTAACTCATAGTAAAATATATAGAGATGTCCAATATGGGGTAGATGTCAAGCGTAAATATTTAACATTTAATATCGAACAAATTTAATCTAATGTCAATGTTTGCCCAGTATAGGGACATATGTGTACGCGTAAATGTTTAACATTTAACATTTATATGTGGGCTAAATTAAAAAAATAAAAATAAAACATTAAAAGTAACAAAAAATTAAAAGTAGTAGATAAAAAGTTGAAAGTAATATAAAGTCGGATGTATGTAAACATTTAAATGTTGGCTCAATTAATAATAAAAATTGAAAGTAAGTCAATTTGTTATATTTTGATTTTGTTATTAACTTGTGAATAGGCTTTGTTACCATACCATGGGCCAATATCATGGCTTATCAATACCACAACCATCACTTATTTCACAATCAAAATATTTTATAACAATATGACATTATACTTAACCATGTATACTCACCATTACTCTACAGTGGATATTGTTAACATGTAAATAGGTTTTCTTACAATGCCATGGGCCAATACCATGGCTTATCAATACCACATGCTCAAAAACACAAATTATTTCACAATCAAAATATTTTATTTTAATTTAATTTTATAACATTTTTAAATTAAATATAAAAGGAAAAAAATTATCACTGCTTTTAAGATATATCTAATCTCTCTATCCTCACAACTACTAAAAGATTCTCATAGAAATTAAATCAAGGTTTCAATAAAATTAAAAATGAGAATACTTTATGTATAAATATGTGAAAATATATACTATAAATAATATTACTAAGAAGCAACATAGGTCCATGTTAATTAAGGATCCAAGTGATGAGAGAAAACATATTGACTAATAATAATAGAGGAAATATAGTGCATGGTTTTTTTTTTAATTTTCATTATTTTTTTCTTTGGTATGATTGATCCAAAATATAGGTTTAATATTTTACAGTCATTTGATTTTTTTTTAATTTAAAAACTTTCTTAAACACAATATCATGGAATCAAATTTAAGAGAGAGAGGGCAAGGGGCAGGGAGGATCAGATATAGTGAAAAAAATTGGAGGGCGGAGCGAGAGAGAGAGAGAGAGAGAGAGAGAGAGAGAGAGAGAGAGAGAGAGACAAAAAGGAGGGGAGAGAGAGGAGGAGAGAGGGAGAGAGAGAGGGATGGAGTTAGAGGGGGAGAGAGTGAGGGAGAGAGAGAGGGAGAGAGAGAGGGATGGAGTTAGAGGGGGAGAGAGTGAGGGAGAGAGAGAGGGAGAGAAGGGGAAGAGAGAGAGAGGGAGACATGAAGATGGAGGGGAGAGAGAGAAGAAGAGAGGGAGAAAGATAGTGACATAATTAGAGGGAAGAGAGAGAGAGTGATTGGGGGGGGTGGGGGTAGAGATAGAGGGAGGTGGGAGAGAATGATAGAGAGGGGAAGGAAGAGAGAGATGACTCAATAGAGAGAGAGAGAGAGAGGGAGAGAGAGAGAGAGTTGGAGGGGGGAGAGAGGGAGGGAAGAAGAGAGATACATAGGGAGAAAGGTGGAGAGAGAGAGAGGGACTGATAAGGGAGAGATGGAGAGAGAGTGAGGGAAAGAGAAGAGTGGGAGGAAAGAGGGAGAGGAGAGTGAGAGGAAGAGAAGGGATAGAGAGAGAGAGAGAAGGGGAAGAGAGAGAGAGGGAACAAGAAAGAGACACATAGATACAAATATAGATATCATATAATATTATATAACCATCTTAACCCCGGATCTATCAAGCGTCGAGAGCGATCAAATCTCTTGAGGTGAAAACCTTTCCTCAAGTTTTTGACTCAAAAAAGATGTTTTCACCTCGAGAGAATTGATCCCTCTCATTGCTTAATAGATACAATGTTAAGATGGATCTAGGTTGCTTTTAAATGTTACATGTTCACTGAACATAAAATGATTTTCACATCACTTAATATTAATAAGTATTTAACACCTACGAATTAGTTTAAATATAGCTATGTTGAAGTAAAAAAAAAAAAATAACTAAAATTGCATATATCCCATCTTGCAAAAACAAGACAATTTCATTTAGGAAAAGAAATGTAATATCCTTCGATCCATTTATCACTTATTATCTTTGTTCTTTTATGCTAAATTGATGTTAGTAAATGGAATATTTTAATTAAGTTTTCCTAAGAATTTTATCATTGAATGTAGTAGGCTAGTCGATTTTCAATTTAATTTTTTTAATAATTAATATTAAACATACATAATAAAATACTATCAAAATTAGGAAGAAGAACATCAATCATATTCACGTGCATATATGTTTAGATAAAATGTATGATATTTATTAAAATAAATTAAATATGTAATTTGATTAAAATAAATATAATAGATTAATTTAAAAGGAAAATTATTCAATTTGAATGCACTTTGATGAGAAATACTTCGGATCCCAACAATATAATAAAAAGAAAAAGAAGCCACTGGTGCTAAAACTGACTTACACCACATCATCACTTACTAGATTGGATGATAAACATGTAGATACTGACCATTATCACCATAAATATATTGGACTCACAGTGCTTAGAGGTGTATGGTTTGTAGTTTGATTGGAGGAAAAAGAAAGAGAAGGGAAAGGAATCCATGTTAATATGAATACAAAGACAATGGACATTGAAGACTAGAATGTGCAATGTGTTTTGTACACAGGGATTGTGCCCTTTCCTTCACAAAATCATTTTAACGCTCTCTTTAATTTGGCACAGTTGTTAGCTATGCAAGGATTTTCAATCACCTTCATCAATACTGAATCAATCTAGGAATGCATGTTCGAATATTCTACAAGAATAAAAAATTCTCTTATTTTTCTCATTTCCAAAGGGGATCTCAATCATTAGTTGGAGCAATGGGAATGGAAGATTGGAAAAAATTGGATAAGAGGAGAAATAACATAATCTGGTTGTATCTTTTAGATTCATTGTTACCAAATGTCTCAAAATAAAATATAACCAAGGCATTATGTAACAAGCTAGGGACTTTGTATCTAGTTGTAGCTATTGAAAGTAACACAATCATTTTAAATTTTGATGATGTGGCCTTAGCCATGTTAGCAGTGGAAAGGTCAAGAACCATGAATAGTTAGAGAACATATGCCTTATTTGTAAGAGGATGTAGAAATTCCCACTGTAGATCACCTGATAATGTAATGTAATAAAGAAATATACTAGATCTACTTCTACAAACAAACTTGTGGAAGCTTAATCAATTTTGAGCATGATCAATTTAGAACACATATAACTGGGAGCGAGAAATCAATCACACATGAACACAGAAGAATAACCCAGGGAAAGCCTCAGCCTAAAACCCCAATCTCTATATTATCATACAAGTGGAAATATGTTCAAATTACAAAAAGAATCAGCTCTCAAGCTATCCTGCTCTCTCTGCAATCAAACTGCTGCTCATTGAGGAATTGACATAGAACTGGCTCTCACCTAGCCTTTCACAGAAATGCACACACACAGAGCACTTCCTCTTGGCTCTAAGTCGCAACAATGATGCATCCCTCATGCTTAATCAAGATCCTAGTTTTTTTCTTATGTTGTCTCCCCGATCGATGTCATCACACTGTCGATGCTACCAACACTACGCGTTGTACTTAAGCATTGCCCTGCATTATGTTGTCTACATCGGACTTGGTCTCTGCCACTCCATTCACTTGAGAATGGGCCTCTGACTGTCCAGACTATTTTATCCATACTAAGAATTAATTCTCAGTCCACCTCCTTACTCAAGCTAGGCACAGTCCTCTCTATGCTGCAACTCTCCCATCACTGAGGCTCTCCATGCTGATAATTTAATCTTAGTCCACCCGCACACTCCACTGAGACTCTCCATGCCTCTTCATGGCTTATAGTACTTCAACATGGATTTTCTATTTTGCATTTATTTCTATAATGTGCATATGGGATATCTCTAATGACCAACTCTACTGCCTCTAAATTTACTCTTTAGCTGCTGACCCATCCATCCTTTGAAGTCTTGTACTATTCTATTAGAGAATTCATGCCACAATGCTATATCAGAGCTTCCACATTGCAGCTTACAATGGTGTAATGTTACACATGGCCGAGTATTGATCTCTGATATTCAAGCCCCTTTCAATTAGCTCCTTGATGTATCTCAATCATATGACCAGGTATGTGACTAAGTGCCAACCATATCAGAGCCCCATTATCGATTCCTTTCATATGTTTCCCATATGTCAACAACCACATACCGCCGATAGTCGATCTTTGATTTCCTAGCTCCTTTCACTTAGGCTCTTGCCATGCATTTCTCACCATCAGACTAAAGGCCGTGAATAGTCACTTAGGCTTAAGGAGCTTAAGATTTTAGACTCCCACTACGGGCTACACTCCCTTTTTTATGCACTATTCCCTTGCTTTTTTGAGTTTCTCCTAGACTAAGCGCTAACCACATCGGAGCCCCTTTATCGGTGATTTTCACTTGTTACATATATTCCAACAACCATACATCGTTGATCATTGATCTCCGATTTCCTAGCTCCCTGTTGCTTAGCCCTTGCCACACATTTCTTAACATAGGATCAAAGGTTGTGACTTAAGGCTTAGCCTTAAGGCACTAAGGCATATAGACTCTTGTCCGGGGGTCCTTTTCTCTTTATAAAGCACCACGCCCTTGGTTTCTTGAAGCCTTTGCAACCACCTGCTATTTGGCATCTTGCAGCCAAGTGAAATTTCATTATGGCACATGAGACAACCATTGCAAACCTCTTAACGCTGATTGCCAAAGTGACATCATCAATGTCATGTGGCACTCCTTGAGTGGTGACATGTGTCAATCGGATATGGTCCATTAGTCCACCCAAAATGGTCGAACATGATTGCCACATGTCCTTCCATACCACCATGTCATGCTGATGCTAGCTACCACTTGGCCTTATTGGAACCAATCAAATATTGCTATGTGTCATCATCAGATCTTACCAAACATTTCCATCTGTCCTTATCGGAGCCTACCACTAGCTACCATGTGTCCTCATCAAAGCTCCTCCAATGCTGCCATCTATCCTTATTGGAGCCTACCACTAGCTACCATGTGTCCTCATCAGAGCTCCTCCAATGCTACAATCTATCCTTATTGGACCCAATCGAATGCCTCCACGTATCCTAGAGGACATAGAAAGAGGCCCGCCATGCTTTGATTTGCATCAAATTCCTTTGTATTTTCCCTTTTGGCCTTCCCGACGATTTAAGACCAGAGGCTCAAATCCATGATTTGTGGAAGATTCGATATGCGGGACCTCCAATTGCGATTTCTGATTTGCCTGGATCGTCGATGTGCAATTCACTGGGATCTGTGCACTAAGCCTTGAATCCCATGATCATCGATATGTCGGGACCTCCGATCTCTGATATGGCTAAATTCCTTTGCTTAAGGGCTTAAGATCCCTGAACTTCAGCAGGACATAAATTTTGAACTAGGAATCCAATTCTAGAATTCCACATACCATTGGAAATATCCTTTAGAGCACTTTCCGATGAAAGGAATCTGATTAGCCACTAAGCCCATATTCTACCTCAAAAGGTGGCTCTAAGCTCACTGCCATCCTTCTGCTCCTTGGTTCTCTAGATAGCTGGGAAACTCACTCACAATGTACCTTTAGCATGAGGCTTGCAGCTCCCATGGACTTCCATCCTGTGCCATCACTGTAATCATCATTTTATGGCTTTTCCAATAATCTTGCTACTATGATTATTTTCTACATGAAACCTGCAGCTACCAAGAGACTCCTCCTAAGCCATCACTACTAACATCTGATGCAACAAGCAACCTAGCTCGTCTACTTGACATTAATGCCAATACTCTTGCCAACTATTAGGCAATCCAACTTCCCATCACAACTCCTCAACTTGATTGTTAAAATCAATTCCAACACACCTGTAGACGCCTTCTCAAGGCCACTGGCCATGCACACAATGGAGACTGTCCAACAGAGGTATCTGAGCCACGTTTCAAAGTTGTGGCCTAACTCAGTATATATGAGAATAAAAACAATTTTTGTGTCAACAAAGTGACTAATGTAAGACATCATGAGGAGATTTGGAGCTACACTAGTAAGATCCACTATAGGAGTTGGACTAATACCATTTTCAGAAGCCAACCTTGAGATCTGGGTGCAACTTGGGGAGGAATCACATAATACTAACGCTGTGATATTGGAAATAGTACAAAAAGTGAAGAATGAAATGGCTAGATTGAGGTCTGATAATGAGAGGTTGATGAAAGAGCAAGAGAAAATTATGACAATCCTTTCAGATAGACATAATCATCTATACCCTACTCCGATCTTAGATCATGAAAATGTACATGGACAAGGGGGTGATAATTCAAAACCAAAAGGAGATCAAGGGAACTAGGAAAAAGAATCAAATAATCTGTCATATCATAAGGGACCTAAAAGGTAGAAGATTGAATTGCAGAGAGAGTTTAATAAAATTAAACCTCTGACGTTTGATGGAGAACATGAGGAGGTTGTTGAGGCTTGGCTCATTAACATGAACAAGTAATTTAAAAATTATGAGTATGATCATAATCTGAAAGCTCTCTTGGAAATTTATCAACTGTAAGGAAAGGTCACCTTATGGTGGGAAGAAGTAAAAATAGTGCGAGGAATTAATGAACAAAAGGTGACTTGGGAAAATTTCTAGAAACACTTTAAGGATAAATACCTTACCGAACAAGTTTATGATGAGAAAGAAAAGGAATTTCACAATCTTCAGTTGGATCAACTTTCTATGGATGAATTAATCATGAAATTTACACCCTTGTTGAGGTATGTTCCTTACATCAGTGAAGAGAAATCTAATGTTTAGCAGTTTATTAGTATTTTACCTCTATAGATGAAGGAATGATTAGAATTTGATAACGCAAAAACTATGGACGAAGTTATTAGAAAAGCATGAATATGTTACTAGTAAATGAAGTGGAAATGGAAAGGAAGTAAACAATGGCCAGAAAAGAATGTACCTAGAGCCTCATTGAGTCTTAAAGGAGGGCAGTCCATGGGTTCCAAAAGTTCTTATAAAAATTAGAAGAATAAAAATACAACTAAGATCCAACAAAAGCCTAAGTGCAAGTTGAGCTAAAGTCCACTATCCAAACTAAAAAATCTGAGTTGGAACGAGTAGTGACGCATCCCTTGCAATGCTAGGGGTGTGGGGAACCACAATATGTCAAGGATTTCACTTACAAAAAAGGGGCAGCGCAAGTAGCACAAGTTCAAGAAGCCTCCACAATAGGAGAAATTGTGAGGAGATTGCCTAGGATAAATGCTGCACTAGAGGATCATCAAGCTGAGTATAAACTGACCATGGTAGAGTTCGAGGGTAAACTTTTCAGATAATATGTTTCCAATTTAATTGATATAGGGGCTAGCTTAAGCTATATAACTCATAATATAGTAGAAAAAATCCAATTTCAAACCACCAAATTTAAAATTCGTGGTTGGTGCAACTAGCTACGGGGGCTAAGAGAAGAGTGCTTGCTAAAGTTGACAATTGTCTGGTGGAACTAGTAGGACATCCAATAATAGAAAAATTGAATGTTTTACCCCTCAGATCATATGATATGTTGATTGGCATAGAATGGGTGGAAAAACACTAGTCCCTCATCAACTGTAAAGGAAAAACAATTAGACACTTGAACAATGAGGGAATAAGGCAAGAAGTTGAAGGAGTGAAAAGACCCGTGAAATTGAGACCAGTCACGACCTCTTAGTTGGAGAAGTGCATTAGGAGGTGGTGTCAAATTTATGCAGTGTGAGTGGGATACACAAACTCTAAGGAAAACATTACTACCCTGGAGAATTTGCCTATAGTACAAGAATTTGCTGATGTTTTTCAGGAAAATATTCCCAGGTTGTCACCTAAATGGGACATATACTTTACTATTAAACTCCTTCTTGGAGCTGCTTCCATATCCAGAACACCCTACCATATGAGTATCCCTGGGTTGACTGAACTTAAAATGTAGTTACAAGAGTTACTTGACAAAAAATACATTTTCTCAAGTGTGTCGCCTTGTGGAGCTCCGACACTGTTTGTAAGGAAAAAGGATGGTACCCTAAGATTGTGTGTCAACTATAGGAAGTTAAATAAATTAACAGTAAAAAAAATATAATTTTTCCCGTATTCACAATTTATTTGACCAAGTGAAAGGGGCTACAATATTTTCTAAAATTGACTCGTGTTCGAGGTATCATCAAATAAGAATTAAGGAGGAAGACATATATAAAAACAACTTTTAGAGCTAGCTATGGGCATTACAAATTTGTAGTCTTCCCCTTTCTATTAACCAATGCCCCTGCAACATTTATGTGTCTCATGAATACTGTATTCCATCAATACTTAGATAAATTTGTATTGATATTTATAGATGACACGTTTATTCGCAAAACATGGAGGAACATAAGAGACATCTGCAAATTGTTTTGCATACCCTAAGGGAGAATCAAATGTATGAAAAGTGCAAAAAAATGTGAATTTTACAAAGAAAAGATCTAATATTTGGGACATGTTATTACCAAAGATGCCATTGAGGTGGACCCTAAAAAGATTAAAACCATTTTGGTCAGGTTTGTCGCTAAGAGTGTGGCTGATATAAGATCTTTTATGGGACTTGCATGGTATTATAGACAGTTTATTGAAGGTTTTTCAAAAGTAGCTTACCCTATTACTACCTTGCAAAAAAAGGAAGAAATTTCAAATGGAAGGAAGATTGCTAAAATATTTTTGATCAACTCAAACATTTACTTACTATAACTCCTATTTTGAGAATTACTAACCTGGACAAGGAATTTACAGTTTGCGCCGACACCTGTAAGGAATGCGTGCAGGGAATCTTAATGCAGGAAGGAAAGGTGGTAGCTTATGAATCTTGTAAGCTAAAAGAACATGAACAAAAGTATTCAACTTGCAATTTGGAACTAACGACAATGATCCACACTTTAAAGATGTGGCAACATTATTCTGTTGGAAAATAATTTATACTGATGACGGATCACAACAGTTTAACTAATTATTTCAAACAACTAACATTAAATGATCGACGAGCACATTGGACTGCCTTCCTTAGCAAGTTCGAATTTGAAATTAAACATTTAAAGGGGAAGGAGAACTGGGTAGCAAATTCCTTAAGTGGGAATTTAAACTATGTTTATGAAATATCCTTTAGTGAAGTAGAAATTGCTTTCAAAGAGCATATCAAAGAGTTTGCTCAAAGAGATCCTGAATACAAATTCTATGGAAGCAAGCCTAAAATCTAGATAACAATGAAAGAGAGTTGGGGTATGAGGTAAATAATGAGAACATGTTGGTTTACCAGAATAGAAATGTGTTCCTAATCAAATTAGCATTAAGTAGCTAATTTTAAATGAGTGTCATAGGAGTTATTATGTAGATCATCCTGGATAAAAAAAATGATTACTACCTTGAGGAAAGAATACTTTTTTCCTAGTATGAAAAAATAGGTGACCGTGTATCTAGCCAGGTGTTTGGAATGCTAACAAGTTAAGGCTAAGCATCCACATCTAGCTAGACTACTTCATCGACTACCCATTCTAGAATAGACATGGGAGATTATTATGTTGGATTTTATTACCGGCCTACCTAAGACCAGGAAACAAAATGAGTTTATAATGATCGCAGTGGAAAAAATAAGTAAGTTTGTTCATTTCATATCGGTGTAATATACCTTTAAGAAAATTCAAATTGCTAATATATTTGTGAAAGAAATTTTTAGGTTGTATGGAATATCGAAGGTGGTATTTTTTGATAGATATGTTAAATTCACTTTTGTATTCTGGAAGGACTTGTTTGAAGGGATAGGTACTCAAGTACAATTCAATACTACATACCACCCTCAAACTAACGGGAAGACTGAACGAGTGAATCAAGTGATTGAAGATACCTTGAGAATGTATGTAATGCAAGAACTGACAAAATGGGAGACTACATATACTTGGTAGAATTTGCTTACAATAACAATTATTATGCTTCCCTAAATATGAGTCTGTTTGAAGTACTATATAGACGTAAATGTAGAACACCTATAAATTGGAGCGGTCGTGAAGAAAAATTAATGTTGGGCCCTGATATGCTGGAAGAAATGGAAGAATATGTAGTAAAAGGTAAGGCTGAATTTGAAGGCGGACTAGGATAGATAAAAGCATTATGTTGATAGAAGTTATGAGGAATTTGGAGTTGGGTATCACATATATGTATGGGTGAAGCCTAAAATGAGCACTTTGCGTTGGGCAGGATGTACCAAGCTAACTCCTCGATATTGTGGTCCTTGTTAGATTTTGGACCGAATTGGACCTGTCGCTTACTAGCTAGCCTTACCCAGTCACATACGTATTCACAATGTTTTTCATGTTTCTCTGTTAAAGAAATATATATATGATCCTAAACATGTTATCGATTGGCAATATATACAGATAACTAAGTTTGTAAGTGATATGTGTGTGTGTGTGTGTGTTGTGGGTATGTTGGTTGATAATAAAAAAATATTAACTAAAAAAATTGCAACTGTGGTTATAGGTCAAATCAGACGATGAGTTTCTGGTCAAGACCCAATGTATACTCGATTAGAGAGAAGTAACGTTATGGAGGTGAGTTATCATGTAAATTAAGGCGTAGTGGAAGCACTTTGGCTCGAAGGAGGCCACTTGGGAGGACGAAACATGAGAGAAGCATACCCAAATTTCTTCTGAAAATGTGAAAACACCGGTGCAGTGTTTTGCTCAAGAGGGGGAAGATCTAATATTCCCTGATAAATTGTGAATAATAAGTTACTATGGTTAAAGAAAACATTATGATGTGATGCAGGCCTCATAAAGGTCAAACAACAATTTGGAAAATTACTAGTTTTTTTTAATTAATTATCTTATGCACAAGTCACATTGGAAAGTCATGTTGAATGAGCCTCACAAGCCTAGGTAGTTAGACAATTATGGGCTAGGAGGTTACCTTCCCATAACCTCTTCTAGAGAAATAAAAACTGTGAGAAAATGAAACCAAGAGGGTACAAGGAACCTGAGGTGACCTAAGGAAGAGGAATTGCAGGAACAAAGAATCGATGTCCATGATGGTTGGCTAGGTGGAGTTGGTGCCAAGGTAGGTATTTACAGCTAAGTTTTAATGGGAATAGATAGTCATTGAAAGCCATCTGTGTAGTATTGTATTTAAAATAAAACCTACTTGTGAGGAGAGCTCGGGGGGAGACTTAGTGTAGAGATTGGTCTCATTGGTAAGGAGGAAAGACATCACTTTTAGTGTGATTGTGCGGTATTTGATGAAAACAACAGATAAGTCTTATATCATGTTATTTTAGTTATCTGTCTTATTTAATTTTTTTTTATGGGAATTGTTGTTGATTCTGGGTTATTGTTGATACTGGAAATAGAACAGTACGTAGGGTCAGAAACTACTAAACAATGAATAATTCCCAGAAGTCAGTGAAACCCATGTAGCTGGGTTATGAGTTGTTAAATAGAAACTTTATAAGAGTTGCCACTAAGTAGGTACTCAGGGTTAGTATCCTGGCTGAGCCATTATGGCAACATGGAGATAGTTTGTCCTCCCTTCGAGAGAATGCATTTATTACAAGTGAAGCACTAAGATTTATATTCTTTATAATAAACAGTGAAATCTCAAATAGTCGACAAGTAAGATTTAGAGAAAACAAAAAGAAACAAGTTTTGATAGAATAGAAATTTCCATAAATTAAATCAAGAACAATGTCATACGATAGCATTATGACTATAACATGGACCGTGGAAATATTTATGAAATATAGAGAAAAACATTAAGCATAGGAAAACTCATACAATTTAACAATGCTTAAAAACCCATTTGATAAATCAAAATGGTTGCTAGAGGTGTGAAGGTCACAATCCTTTAACAAAACAATAGTTAAGTACATAAGTCTTTAACTTTTTGAAACCACCGAAGGCCAGTCGTTCTACAAGCAACATATGAATTTTCATCACAATGTAATTCCAATGACAAAAATAACTCTACAAAGCAGGAACCAAACCCTGTAGCCACATGGCTAGTTAAACAATCTATTCCTGTAGCCATATGACTCACTAATCCACCCTAACTCATTTCAAAGAAAATAAAAGTCCTCCCTGAGATTTTAAAACCCATGTTCGTGATATGGATTCAGAAAGGGTAAACCCTCCTTGAGTCAGAGCGAGTACAATCATACCTCGAAGGAGTGATGTGAAACCCTTAGAGGACAGCTCGAATCATAGAAACATGTAGAGCCAAAGTAAAGGAAGATAGGTACCTGTAAGTTCAAAGGCAATTAGCATTATCAAACTTAGAAAAGAGACAATGGAATATTGAGCGGAAGGTTAAGGGTCAACAACAAACATGTAAGATGAAGTAACCTCATTGCAAAAAGGCCTACAAGTCCAAGAACAATTCGAAGAATCATATTAAACCAAGAAGCTAAGAAATTTTAATGGAAACAAACCGTGTCTCAGAGAAAGTAGAGAGAAATACCATGGATGTGTGCAGTCTGTAGCAAGTTGTCCAGCAACCTAGGCACAGTTGGAGGACCAACCTCTGTTGTAAAACCTTGTTCCATTAGGCGGTGGATATTACAACAAAATAAAGTTAACAAGAAATCGAATGAGTAGTAGAACCCTTTGGTGTGAGTATTCTAACTTGTAGTTGTCATGGATGTGCTCGACAGGTTAAATGAATCATGCCACCGGATAGAATCCTCCCATAATAGTCAGAATTCCTCTTTGAAACAACAAATTAACGTCACGAGTGTGCAAAGAAAACCCTTACAACGAACATTCCAAATGAACCTCGCATTTAGTGGGTCAGGGGGATAGTTACCCATCAAAACCCAAGACTCAATCTCCATAGTCGATTTTTTGCTGAGAGCAGAGAGTCGTGGATCTATCATCAAATCTTGAGACCTAAAACACGAGGTGTACATTGTAGATCAACCACCAGAACCTTCCAGACCCTAGGTTGGTTAGGAAAAGACAAGACAGGTGTTAATAATGGTTAATGCAAGTTGTGAGTTAATGTAATGTGTGTCGAGCTCTATATCTTAGTAAAAGCGAGCAAGCTATAATATCATTATAATGTTGGCTGATAGAGCATTGTATGTCGATACAACAACTATACTAGAGATATAACCTTAATAAAAAATGCATAATGTATAACCAAAATTTAATGCAAGGAATTTAACATTGGTAAGGAGAGATAAAATTTAATAACATTGCTTTAATATTGTTTTCATTATATATATGTTATGGTATGCATTGAGTTATAATATGGTGTCAAGTGGAAGGGGATATGTGACCGGTCCCAACTATTTTTTTTTAATTTTTTTTGAGATATATAATTTTTTAAGTTTGTATTGAAATATTTTTTAAAAGTATAATTTCACATCATGGTCACACTCAAAAGTGAAAATATATGATTCAATTATTTTAGCTATTTAAAGTTAATATAAAATTAATATTTTTCAATAACCATTGAAATATTTTATTATGGTCATAACTATTTACTTTTATTTTTTTATTTTTTGAAGATATATAAATTTTTATTTTTGTATTGAAATATTTTTTTAAAGTATAATTTCACATCATGGTCATACTCAAAAGTGAAAGTATAAGATTTTTTTTTCATTCAATTATTTTATCTATTTAAAGATAATATAAAATTATGTTACTTCACATAGACATTGAAATATTTTATTTATGGTTTACTTTGCATAGACATTAAAATGTTTTTAGGAGCACTTTTAAATTTTACAAATGTAACCCAAACTAATAAATAAATAAATATTAAACTTTATCAGAATCTTGCCAAACTTTCTATTATTTTTAAAACTAATTTATAAACTCTTTAACTAAACTATTTTAAAATATAAAAGTCAAATTGAAAATATACCAGATGTGTATAACATGTATATTTATTATTTATGAGGTAAATTCCTATCCATCTGAATTCAACTCCACTCAATCACAAAGAATGTGTTTCGCTAGGAGATGACAATGATAGAGGCTTAAGCATGGATGGTAACTCAAAGTTCTTCCTTTATTGAGAAACAAAGTTGACTGGTAAGTTTCATATCTTTTTATTGTATTATTATTAATATATTTTAATTGATGGTTTATTATTATTATTATTAATGATATATTATTTAAACTTTTATTAATATAAAAATTTAAAATGTTATATTTATATTAAATTTATATTAATTTCTAGAAATTTTATATTAAAATTTTATTATTTTTAAATTTATTTTAAAAATAATATAATAATATTAAAAAAATATTATTCTGTCATTTTCATATATATAAATTATATTTTAATATTTAAAAAAAATAAACAATAATTATTTATATTTTATATTATTAAATTAATAAACAATTAATTATTTAATATATTATTTTTATTTTTTATGTTTTTTATATTTATTTATTATTATTATTATTTTGATATTTTATTATATTTTTTAATAAAAATACATTACAGACAGATACACTATTATTATTTTTGGACTAAGTCTGTAGAAAAATTTAATTTAGGAAACTGGATGCAGCAGCAAGTTTTAATTATTATGCAGTAATAAATCTGAGTACAAAACTATAGATGCTCAAATTACCTTTGCTAAGAGAACTCTTCCTAAATCGAAAATGGTCACAAGAAAAAACCATAAAGTAAACCAGGAGTGAGAAGACCAGTGCTAATAATCTAACAGTTAAACTTCCACACCTCGAACTACTGGAGCCCATTTCGCAAAAGTTGGAATTCCTGAGGCATCATTAAATAGCGCAAGGAGATTTTCTCTGTCGTATCGTCGAAATAAACAATACCCACAACCTGAAACAGTAAATTCAGTAAACAAATGGAAGATGACACAATTACCTGAGCTCGGTGGTGGAAAGGAAGACTGATCTGTTGAAGCAAACCGCATGTGGAGTAAAAACTACCATCGACAACTTTCCTTGGCAAAATCAAACCAGTAAACCCTATACCAATCATTAAGCTGGAACTGTAAATTCAGTAAACAAATGATATTTTATTTATAATTTTTTAAGAAAAATATAAATGATCAACATGTTTATTTTTTATTGATAGTATATTGTAACATGTTTATTTTTCATTGATAGTATTTTGCAATAAATTTAGAGTGGGATATTAAATTAAATTTTGTTTAAATATCGGATAATGTATGTAATATATAATAAGAATTGTGTTTATAAAAAGAATGAAGATAACGTGACATAGTTGTTTATTAGCATATTTTAAAATCAAAAGTTCAATATTTTAATGATAACGGTTAGTCCGGGTTATTATAGAAATGACATTTTAAAATTAAATAATAACTAGAAAAATGCATATGTAAGCAATTTGTATATTTAGTTTGGTGCAATTTGTATGATTTATATGATTTTATATTTTAATAAGTTAAGACCAAGAAACATGTTACATATGATATTAGAGAGAAGTGATAACCATCATGTATATATTCATGAATGAATATATTATATATTATAGTAGTATATGGGATATATAAACAAAAAAGTCTTTCTAAAGAAAAAGGAAGAGGAGGAATATGTGATATATAAATAAAATAAGTGCCTATAATAAAAAGAAGAAGAAAGAAGAAGAGGAATATGTGATATAACATAATGATTTATTAATATATTTTAAAATTAATATAATATATTAACGTCAACGGTTAGTGTGTGGAATAATCTAAATAATATTGAAAAGAATTGCACATTTAATTTGTAGTAGTTTGTATATTTGTTTTGATGTAATTTGCACAATGGATATCATTATATATTTTAATAAACTAATACTAAGAAAGGCGTTATATGTGGTATTAGAGAAGTGATAATTATGATGGATTTATTCCAAGGGATGTTAAATGCACTAATACACCATTATAGATTTATCTTAATTTCATATCTACCAAGGGAAGATAGGGATCAAATTTCTCAAGATGAAAGCCTCTTTTTAAGTGCAAAACTTGAGGAAAAATTTTCAATTCTAAAAATTTGATTCCTACATCTAGAGTTAAGATGGATCTATGTTGATTTTTGAAAATATAAGAAATTTTTAATTTTAACTTGTTTTATTTAATATATAGAATTATGTTTCGCTATTAATATTTTTTTAAATAATTTAAATTTATTTATCTTTGTCTATATAAATTTGATATAAAATTATGTTATTTGTAACTCATAGTAAAGTATATAGAGATGGCCAATATGGGGTAGATTTCAAGCGTAAATGTTCAACATTTAATATTTAACAAATTTAATCTATTGTCAATTTATGCCTAGTATAGGGATATATGTGTACGTGTAAATGTTTAACATTTAACGTTTATATGTGGGCTAAATAAAAAGAAATAAAAATAAAACATTCAAACTAACAAAAAATTAAAAGTAATAGATAAAAAGCTGAAAGTAATATAAAGTCCGATGTATGTAAACATTTAAATGTTGGCTCAGTTAATAATAAAAATTGAAAGTTAAAGTCAATTTGTTATATTTTGATTTTGTTATTAACTTGTGAATAGACTTTGTTACCATACCATGGGCCAATATCATGGCTTATCAATACCACAACCATGACTTATTTCACAATCAAAATATTTTATAACAATATGACATTATTCTTAACCATATATACTCACCACCACTCTACAGTGGATATTATTAACATGTAAATAGGTTTTGTTACAATACCATGGGGCAATGCCATGGCTTATCAATACCACATGCTCAAAAACATAAATTATTTCACAATCAAAATATTTTAGAAATATTTTATTTTAATTTAATTTTATAACATTTTTTAATTAAATATAAAAGGAAAAATATTATCATTTCTTTAAAGATATATCTAATCTCTCTATCCTCACAACTACTAAAAGATTCTCATAGAAATTAAATCAAGGTTTCAATAAAATTAAAAATGAGAATACTTTATGTATAAAGATGTGAAAATATATACTATAAATAATATTACTAAGAAGAAACATAGATCCATGTTAATTAAGGATCCAAGTGATGAGAGAAAACATATTGACTAATAATATAGAGGAAATATAGTGCATGTCTTTTTCAAGTAAGCATGCACTCCAAAGCTTCAATCGTGTATATATATATATATATATATATATATATTCTTTCTTCTTTTCCAAAAATTACTAACCTTTTAAACTAGTTCACTTCGTCCAAAGTTACTTTATGAGAATAGAGGTCTTGGGTTCAAGTCTTTCTTTTTGTTGAGTTACATTTTCAAAAAGCATATGTAACTTATGTTTTAAAGTTAAAAAATGAATCACTTATAATTCTAAAGTTTCTTTATTTTTTATTTAAGTTACAATTTAGTAGGTAAGTCATAAAGTACCATTGTAAAAATGAATTTCACTTATTTATAAAAGTAGGTCACATAATTTTTTTTGAGCTAATTAGATTAAGTTTGGAAAGAGGGTTTTTTTTCTTAATATAACAATATCATTCACTTCCATACATTCACATACTTCGTCGGCATCTTCAACAACTTTTCTTCAAAAATCCATAACTTCTTCATTCGAAAGTCATTTCTAGAGACGTTTTTTTTAATCGGCCTAATTTTTCAAGATATTTTCGTTGGAACACTTCGTTTCAGCATATACATCTTTAGTTTCTGTTACAATGGAAAGTTCGTGCCAAATTATTCTTGACAGAACCAACTACTTCCAATGGGTGTCCTACATGGAGGATTTACTTAGAAGTAAAGGTATTTATAGAATAGTCTCAAGCCAAGAATCTAAACCTGAAGATGAAGATAAGGCAGTCAAATGGGAAAATGAGCAAGATCAAGCACGTGGTTGATAGGGATGTCTATTTCTCCATACCTTAGATTCCATATCGCAGAACTTGATACCCCTGACGAAGCAATGAAACAACTCAATAAAGTTTTTGGAATTAAAAATGAAATTACAGCCCATCAACTCGAAAATGAGTTGCTTACATTGGACCCCAATATTTTTTCTTCCATTGAATATTTTTTTTCCAAGTTCAAGACCCTTAGACTTCTCTTGGAAGGTGTTAAGGTTAAGAAAGAAGATGGTAGCCTCTATTCCATTCTTACTAAGTTATGACCAATCTACTCTGTGTTTGTTTCCACCTTCCATTATACTAGAGAAGCCTTTATTTAACAAGGACAAGCCTATAAGTCCCCCTCTTTTGATGTCTTTGTGATTCCTTAATAAGAGAACAAGAAAAACTCTTACATCTTGGTCTTCTTAAAACTGGAAACTCTTCTAAAAAATCCTTAGCAGCCTAGCAACAACCAAATTCAAAGAATCCTAAGAAGCAGTATCCTAAAAAGAATGGTCTTAAACCAAACAAGGGTCCTAAGCACTTTCAGTCTCAACAAAATGAAAAATCAATTTAATAAAATGATCATGCAAATAAAAACAAAGGGAAGAAGACTGATACACATTGCAACTTTTGTAATCGAGATGGCCACTTAGAATCCAAATGCTTTAAGAAGATGGAAGCCTTGGAAGTAGCAATGAAAAATCATAACATCCATTTGGAGCACTCTTCAACTTCAACTTCATCTTCAGGAATAGAACTTTCTACATGTGGTTGTCAAGCATCTCAGTCTGGTTATGCACTAAATGTATCTTCTTCTTCTCATTCTCATGAGTGGCTCATTGATTCTGGAGCTTCTTATCACATGGCAAAAAACAAAGCCATGCTTTCTTCTTTAAATGATTGTAACACCAAAAATATATATGTTGGTGATGATAGATCTCTTAATGATGTAGGGACTAGAACTATTCATCTGGACAATGGTCAATTTAATGATGTATTATGTGTTCCAACCTTATCCTACAACCTTCTATCTATATATTAAATAAAGCATTCAGGTGAAGGTAAAACTGTTTAATTTTCACCTTACAATATTGTAATTAAGGACCTAAGAGATCCTAGACAGATTTTAGCTATTGGAATCGTTGATGATTCTACAAGGTTATATAAGTGTAACAAATTTGGGTCATCAACTCTTCCCTCGGTATTTGTTGCTCATAATGGTGAAGTGAGCAAACTTTGGCATGAGAAATTTGGTCACTTCAGCTATCTCTCCCTTCAAAATCTATCTAAAGAAAATATGGTGGCAGGTCTTACTATGGAATCTTGCAAAGATGGTGTTTGTTCCAGATGCGTACTCGGAAAAAATCATCGGGATAGTTTTGAAAAATGTGCCTCTTGGCATGCCTTAGCCCCTTTACAACTTGTGAATAGTGATTTATGTGGTCCACTTCCAGTTGTTTCATTCTCTAGCTACAAGTATTTCTTAACTTTCATTGATGATTTCTCCAGACGCACTTGGGTATTCTTCTTAAAACTCAAGAGTGAAGTATTTAACATGTTCTTAGCCTTTAAGACCTTTGTTGAGAAACAATTTGGACATCAAATTCTTAAGCTACCATCTGATAATGCAGAGAATATGCTAACAAAAGATTCATCAACTTTTGCATTGAGCATGGAATTCAAATGCAACATACTGTTCCATATACTCCACAAAAAAATGGTGTAGCTGAAAGGAAGAATCGCACCTTAAAGGAAATGGTTAATTGTATGCTTCAATCTAAAAGACTTGGTCTTAATTTTTGAGCAGAAGTAATTAACTGTGCAAATTACATAGTAAATCGCGTTCCTACTAAGGTTTTAAATAATATCACTCCAGAAGACTTATGGAGCTCAATTAAACCAAATGTAAGTCACTTTCGTGTTTTTGTAAGTGAAGCATGGGCCCATATTCTAGATTGGAAACATAAATCCTTAAAACCTAAGAGTGAAAAATGTATTTTTGTTGGATATTCTGAAGATGTCAAAGGATATACAATTCTTCCACGTAAATCCAAAAATGTGATCATTAGAAGAGATGTAAAGTTTGTTGAAAATATATCGGCCTATGAGCCTAGTTCGGCGGATGTGCCACCTCTCTCTATCCCTTATACTTCTAAAAATATTTCTTCTTCAGATGATGACAATGAGGATGACAATCCTGTTGCACCTTCTCGAGATCCTCCTTCAACTCCTCAGCTTCCAAAATGGGTTCGTGCTACTCGGGATGCAACAGACACTCTTGCAAGTAATCCTACAGATTAATGACATACACGTTCTCAATTCAATAGAGCTTCTTCTTTACTAGCTCAAGCTTTAGTGAATTATGATCCTAACACCTTTGCAGAAGCTTCAGGCCATCCAGATTGGGATGCAACTATGAATGAAGAATATTGTTCATTATTGTCAAATGATACATGGGATCTTGTTCCTCTTCTAAAGGGACGAAAACTTGTTAGATGAAAAGGGGTTTACAGAACCAATTTTGGACCAGATGGAAAAGTTGATAAACATAAAGCTCATCTTGTTGCTAAGGTTTTTTCACAAGTTGAAGGCATTGACTATACTGAAACCTTCTCCCCTGTTTCCAAAATGAACTCTATCCACCTTGTTCTTTCCCTTGTTGCCTCTTTCAAATGGGAATTCCATCAGATGGATGTTAAACCCGCCTTCTTGCATGGGGACTTGCATGAAGAAATATATATGGAACAACCTCCTGACTTTATACAAACAGAATCCAGCCTTGTATGTCAGCTTAAGAAATCCCTTTATGGTCTCAAGCAAGCCCCTCGGGCTTGGTATGACAAAATGGATAGCTTTCTTTTAGATACTGGCTTTTCTAAGTGTCATTTTGATAATAATGTCTACAACAAGAAAGTGGGTAAGTCTCTTATCATTCTTGTTCTTTATGTTGATGATCTTATCCTTACTGGTAGTGATCCCAACTTGTAAATCATGTGAAGTCTAGCCTTAAAAAATAGTTTGAAATGAAAAACTTAGGACACTTGCATTATTTTCTTGGTCTTCAAGTCTTGCAATCCAAGGAAGGTATTTCCCTTTCCCAGTCCAAGTATGCCTATGATATTCTACGCCACTTTCATATGGAAGATTGTAATCCAACCCCTTCTCCCTTTCAGTCTGGAGCCAAACATTCAGTCACTTGTACTTCCCTGAAGTTGATTCTACCTTATACCATTAGCTTGTAGGAAAAATTTTGTATCTAACCCATACCTGTCCTAACCTTTCCTTTGTTGTTGGCCTTATTACTTAGTTTAGGCAAAACCCACATGAAAGTAATTAGAAAGCAGCTAAAAGAATACTTTGTTATGTTCAAGGTACAGTTCTATTTGGGATTCGTTAAATTGCAGAAGCATCTCCTCTATTAGTTGGTTTCACTGATTCCGATTGGGCTGGTGACCCTAATGATTGGAAGTCTACTACAGGTTATGTGTTCACTCTTGGTTCTAGACCTATTACATGGGCTTGCAAGAAACAAAGTGCCATTTCTCTTTCTTCAGTAGAAGTACAGTATCGTGGCGCCGAAGAAGCTAGTAAGGAAGCCTTATGGCTTCGTTGGATCCTGTCAAAGTTTGTCTTTCAGTAGCAACATCCAACTACACTTTGGTGTGATAATCAAAGTGCCATTCAACTATGCAAAGATCTAGTCCAACATCAACCTAGAAAACACATTGAACTACACATGCACTTCATTAGAAAGCTCACTCATGACCATGTTCTTGAAGTGCAATATTGTTCAGTCGATGACCAAGTTGCAGACATCTATTAAAAGGTGCTCACAGAGGTGAAATTTACTAAACTTTGATTTATGGTTGGAGTTCAGGAAGTTGTCACTAAGGGGGGATAGGCTCTACTGCCTCCTTGCTTCTCCTATTGTGTCATATTTCTACATCCTTCAATCCTATCCCAATTTGTTCTTAAGGGGGGATGTTAGGATATTCTAACACATAGGAAATAGTTAAGTATAACTTGGTATAGTGTAGAGTTAGGTAAAGTGTGTTTCCTTACTATTTACTTTTGTAACTTACAATTCGGCGGTCACAATATGTTCTAGACATGAAGTGATCTGATGGTTCATTATCTCCTCGGTATTACTGACACTTGATCTATGGCTTAACACCTAATTGGTCCATGATCTCTATTTAAAGAGCATGGAGGGTCATTTGTAAGGAGATAGTTCATGAGAGAAGCTTATGTAAATTTTATTTCTTTTACATTAATAAATTGTCTGAAGTGGCAGTGTTGGCTTAGGCCGTGGACTGTTTCCCTCTTTGAGGGTTTTAACCACTTCAAGAATATTGGTGTACTGATATGTGATCTATTTGTGAGCGGTGTCCCTTGGTGTTCTATCTAAATAACTTATCCTGTAAATTCCTACAATCACTTAGAATAATAATTTTAAAAAATAGAATAGAAAGAAAGAACAATTATACTAAATACTTTTTCTCATAAAATAATTTTTCAAAATTTACCAAGGGTAAAAACTAATCACCCCTAAATATATAATAATCATTGTAATGTTAAATATCGAGTGCATTGTAGTGATTACAATGCTAAACAACTATGGTAAGGATTCCATTTCCAAATAGTTTGTGAATATATATTGGTCTTTGTCTTGAGATTTATTAGTGTTATCTTCCAATGCATCTTTTTCAAATGCATCCAACTAGTATAAGTTGTAAGCTTGCGTAAGCACTATTACCTTCCACCCTCTTAGATTGCTATATATAAAAGACATTGTCTTGTATTTTTTATACAAAGAATCTAATAGATCATTTTTATTTTTCTCATATAGAAGGATTTTTATTTTTTGTAATAATTCTTCCTAGGATATTCTTTTGAATATATTCATGGTATGTAATGGCTTGACGTACAAGCATAAACGTATACATAGAAATTCATAAAAGATGATTGATAAATAAGATATGTTTATTCCAATTCCAAAATCCACATGAATAGTGTGGTAGAACTTACCTACGTGCTGAGAAATCCACTTACTAATAATGACATGAATGAAATGAACTACTATATTTCTATGATCACATTTATTGTGACCAATGTGTAGTGGATGAATCTCCACCCAATAATAGGGTGAGTTGTACCATATCTTTCTATCCAAAACCTAAATCAAGTATAATTCCAACTCTTATTAACCTTGTACTCCATTTCCTCATGAAAAAAAGATGATCATTTATACCTCTTCACTTTTATTATATAGAATACATCCATCATAAAGAATCCGAGCCATAGGATTCACTTGTCATTTGCAATTATTTTTTTACCTTGAATTTTCCATTCTTGCATCTTATTTTTAGTTTTTTTCCACTCTTATTAGATAAGTTGTTTTATTTTATTTATTTAATAATATGGGGAATTACATACTCCTTCCCTCAAGGAGCTTCATACAGAGATTGACTATAATCATGTAACTTATATTTTATTATATTATTTATTTTTTTCCATATCTTTTACACAACATCCTATACTATAACTAGTATAAGGGACACCAAAGTGCCAATAAAACACATTGAAATCTCTATCACAACATCAAGGAAGTTTGAGAACCCTAAATCTCTTCTTTCCTAACTTTCATATAAATTCTTAAAGCCTCTCGATCTATTAAGACTCTAAGGAAACAAACCACTCTTGTTCTATTATGGCTATATGGAGCTATACCACCCTTAGTCTATAAAGTCTCTAAGGCACTAGACTAAGGCATCTTAACCTATAAAATATTTATGGCACCAAGCCTCAACTTAGTCCATCAAGGCTCTAATTCACTAGATTAAGGTATTTTGGTATATAAGGGCTCTATGCCACTAGCCCTCATATTTGTATATCAAGGTTATGAGGCACCAAACTAAGGAATCCCAGTCTATTAAAGTTGTATGGAACGAGACCTCATCTTATTCCATTAGGGCTCCAAGGCATCAGACTAAGGAATATTAGTCTACCAGAACTATAAGTATAACAATCTCAGGCTAAAAGTTCATGTAATAAAGTTAATAAAGGAAAAGTAAGACCAAGGTCATGGGACACGTCTTACAAGTTGAATGTTGGGAAAAACAACATAGTGGGTGTTCATTTTGGTTTCTTATGGCTAAGGAAATTGGCAAAAGAAAAGAGGCAGTAATTGGCATTTTATTTATGAAAATTAAGGAAATTGGGAGAAAAGGGAGATGAAAGATCACATGTTTGTATGATAGAGAAATTGAAGGAAAAGTAGAGAAAATGAAGAAAATAGAGGCCTTAATGATAAAAAGGTGTCTAAGAATAGTTCAAAGCTTTTGTCAGTTTCGCTTTGGAGCTCTTTCTTTATTCGCTCATATTATTTCACACTTAGAGCATTCTTAGAGCACTCTAGCATTGAATAAATAAAAGCAAAGGAAGGAAAAGGAAAACAAAGGACAAACAAGGAAAAGTTGGATCAAACAGGTATAACAGGAACACTTGCAGGTAACAGGTTGCATGTGTGACTTCCTAGCTGGCTTGTGAATGCATGGTACATGCCTATATGTATTTGGTTCTCTTGTTGTCATTGGAATGGATTTTTCTAGGTGTGACAATGGTTTAAGCCTTGCCTTGTCATTTTCGGATAGCCATGGTGTGACAAGGTTCTTTTATTTGATTGAGCTTTACATTGTCCAATGGTTTTGGAATTGGGTGAGGTGGTATCAGAATATTACCAAGGGTTGGGGGTAGAGGTGGTTTAATCTTCGGTAAGCCCCCATAGGTGGGTGGAGATAGGAAAATTCCTCAAGGTAATCGTGAAGAAATTCTGATGCATCCAAGATTGTTTTGAGCTTAGTGATATCTTGACCGATTTTGGCAGGATCATGGTAGCCAGAGGGTGGAGGTGGTTTAATCTTCGGGAATGCATGAGATAACAAAAGTTATTGCAGCTACTATGAGAGGGAAATAGATCTTCTTGATGATTCTCATATAAGTATCAAATGCCTATGTTCAGATATGCATTTATGACTTGTAGATTACATGTTCTCTATATGTTTGATGAAATGATTGTCATGGTTAGGCTTTTTTAGATCAATTATTTGAGTGAGTTTGATATGGATGGTTTTTTCCTGATGTTATTTATCACTCTAGAAAGTTTCATTGAGTTTTGGGCAGTGGTCTAGAGACAAGCCTTGAAAAGGTGGCTCAGAATCTGGGACTACATTTTTGGAACTGCCAGTTTTGGGCCATAGTCATACCCTTATAGGCTTATACATGCAGTTGGAGGCCTATTACCTCATGTATGCTTTGTCATGCATGTGGTTGTTGGCACAGGTCACTAAAAAAACATTCCAACTCCAGATTTGGGCACTAGGAGTGGTCGTTTGGCTCTTGGGTATCTTGTAGCTCCTGAGGAAGGTCAGTAAGGTTCTAGTTTGTCGATTCCACTTCCTTAACTATACTTAGGAGGTTGAGTCATGTCGTAGTAGCCCTCAACTCATGCTTACCCCAATAGGTTGGTGAAAGTGGGTAAATGTGGGAGGTGGCGCTACACTAAGGCACCAAACCTCATAGTATTTTATTAGGTATATAAAGCACCAAACTAAGGTATATCAATAAAATTATATGTAAGGCATCTACCACAATACTGAGGGTTTAGTCATATTCTACCAATGTCATGGCACCATCTCCACTAGAGAGACATGTAGAGAATTTTTTAAGGCATCAACAAAAAAGAACATGAATTTGGTGGAAGCCACTCCATATTTATATGATGGTACCACCAATTGTTTTTCTCCATCCATTAAAAAAATCAAAGGAGATATGATGGGATTCAAGCTTGCATCCATACTGCATTTAAAAACCGATTTAGGTATGTTGTTGGAAAATTATACAACCAAGTTCAACTTATGAGGGAAATATAACTTCAAATAAATTTCTTCTGAATAAATCCAAATCTCCCTCTAATAGGCATATGATTATTTTTACTTTCCAAATTTTGAGCCTTGTAGTTTACACTTGTGGAGGCACTTCATCATTCCTATGTAGGTGATCCATTAAAAACTTATTAATTTAATTAAATAAAAACTTGTGCCTTCTAAAAAAGATCAAACGGTGTAGAATGACCAATCTTCATTCATGCTAGGAGAACTATGTTAAAACTTGATTTGTATTCCCAAATTGGGATTTTCTCACTATGATCTTATTCCAACCTAAACAACCTATGGTTAATTTTACAGTCACATACTTAAAATCAACTTTTTTTATGAATTGTTTTACATTCACATATTTAAAATCAATTTTTGTTGTGAAAATTCATTATATATATATATATATATATATATATATATATATATATATATATATATAGATAGATATATAGATATATATATATATATATATATATATATATATATATATATATATATATATATATATATATATATATATATATATATATTTATTTATTTATTTATTTTGCTCAAACAATTTACATATGAAGTGTGGATCCATTGGATTGTGTGGGGTTTAGTCTTCATTAGGTCATTAATTTAAATCTCATGGGAAGGGGTTAGGGTGAGAGCCACATGTGTGGGATAAAAATAATTGTATGAAATGCTCGGGTTCAACTAAGTGTCACAAAATCCTGGTGACAACATCCCATAGGTGGGAAGATCATTCTATCATCCATGATTGGGGTTGGCCTTGGCCTAGCATTAGACTATCTATAAAAGCATTTCACATCAAACTACTTATAAAATTATTTCTCAAACAATGTAAAATATATATATGGGACAATAACATTTCATAGTGGAGTTCCCTATCAATACTATATATTGCTTGAAAACAACCAAGTGCTGAGCATTAATTCATCAACCCAAAGATTTGTTTTCTATCTCAAGGCAATTGACAAAGTCTATGCAAGAGGCTTTCAGGAGCTAATGTTTGTGATATATGAGTTAATCTAAAATCTAAATCTTTTTTTCGCAAGAAGATTATTCCTAATTATCAATAAATCTTTTTATATTTAATGAAGCCAAATCTCATTATGAAAAGGAAATTCAAAGGCATGACTAGCTGCAAAACAAATATTCTAATTGAGCAACAACATAAGTAATCCCAATTCTATACTTATCCAAGATCTAACCATTCATGAAACAATATCTAATTTAATATTAGTGCTTCAACAAACAATAATAAGGAAACAACAAAACATAATTAAAGAAACAACAATGAGAAATCAAAGAAACAACTATCGTCAACCCAAGAAACAACTATCGTCAACCCAAGAAACAACAATGAACAATAGTGCTATGAATTCTGTTGCTATTGAAACCACAAATGAAACTCTTCAATAACCATATGTCGAAAAATAAGTATTCAAGAAAAGGAAACAACAAAATATTAATCTAGTTTACTTTACAAGTAAGACAATGCTTCACTGAGGAAGCGGGCTGAAACTTCCTAGATTTAGACTGCCTCTAAAACAAATTCAAATTAAGAAGACGTTGAAATCAAATAAGAAGTCTTTGCATTATAATATTTCAGAGAAATGATTATAGTCAAAAGCTCTATCCTTATTTCCGTCTTTTCAAAAGTACAACCAACCATTAGAGGTAAATTCCTCTATTTCCATATCACAGAAAGGACATTTATAACCAAAAAAAAAAAAAATTGTAGAATAAGGAACATTCTTGAGAATTGATGATTCTCATAACGTTCTTCTTAAATTAGGCTGACTCTCCTATCTCTCAATGAAGAAACCAAGGATTATGTCTCGTGTCTAATTCTTCAATTAGGAATAACTCCACTTGAATTAGCCACGAACTCTATTAACACGATCCTTCTCCATAGATCTTAACAACCCTTGTTTTCAACATTATCTCATCCAATGAATTATTAGCTCTGAAAAATTGGTCTATCTCATTAAGACATAATTATATGAACAAACATATTTTTAACAAAGTTTAAATCATATTGAGAAAAGAATATGAATATAAGTAAAAAAGAACAAGGAATTATTATAAAAACTAGAAATTAAATGAAATAAACTATGACAATTACAAATCCTGACATTCCCCAAATTAAATAAACAATCTTCAACATATTAACAATCAAGGTAATAATTTTCATCATAAGTTACTTCATTGTTAAGAATATATCATCATTTTTACTTTTATCCATAAATATTACCTTGTGTAGATGTCATTCTTAGATTGAGCAATGAAACAACAAGGGTAAATGTGGTAACCGGAGCACTCAGCCGCAACCCAAACTCAATTTGTAATATAATTGGGTTTTGTTATTTCAAGATAATCTTAAAAATTCCTTAATTACCAGCTTAATATCATAATACCACTTCCTTACAACACAACACAAAAACAAACTCCACTTTGAAGTATAATATTCTCACTAACTCTATGTAAAACAAATCGAATGCAATTAATCTTGCTAGTAGTCGTGACAATAATTTGACAATTAAGATAACATTAAGTTCAACTCTATAGCTCATAACCATAAAATTTCTTTCACAAACAGTATGGACTTCATCATGCATTACCTCATATCAATATATCAATTAAAAGCCTTAAAGAATAAAACGACATCAAACCCTCTTTTGTGAAAATTTAAGATGCGAGAGAAAACAAATTACAGCAAATCATAGCAACATGAACACATAAATCACACACACTTTATCCTAGAAAACTTTTACTAGAAAAACCAACTAATATATCTATTATTCCCTAGACCAAGCCCATCCAAATTAGCTTTCACCACTCACTTCCTAACACATTACAATGAAGTATCCTCAAACCTTTTAAGGTGTTCATTACATGTAATCAATAAGCTCAATACCATAGGTCACCACTCTCATATCAAAATTCTTATTCCCTTACCACATTCTACCCTTTATCATTACAATCTACAAGTTAATAACTTGTTGCAAGCCTTAAAAAAGGCCAAAACCTTAGTAATAAAGGTGTCCTTGTGAAGCCAAAATCTTGTTCTCATACAAAATTTAAGAATTTGAAATGTAAGAGAAAGATAATTATATCAAATCATAATGGCGTGCACACATAAATGATGTGTGATATATCTTGGAAGACCCTTACAAGAAAAACTAGCTAGTGGATCTATTATTCCCTTGACCAAACCTACCCAAGTCAACCAAGTGACTCGTCATTTCTCACCTATTCGCACATTACAATGGAGTATCCTCAAGTCTTTTAAAGGATTCATTACATGTGATCTATAAGCTCAATACCACAGATCACCAATACCATGTTATGGAAACCATCATTGTTGACCTAACATCTATGACTATTTAGTGAGTCAAGTTTAACTTAACATATTTTCTATAAGAATAAGCTAAAAAATGCTAATGCAACTTGTTCCATAATAATCCAACTTGATATAACACTCTTTTTCATCTGCATAGTCAAGGATAATTCTCTAGAAAATACCAACATGGTACAAAATAACCTTTCTAAAGGTGGAGAATGCATAACAATCCCAGGGTTGAATTCCAACTTTTGTTTCCATCTTCAAGAGGAAATAAAATGAGTATAGTCTGGTCAAGGATGGAAAGGAAGATTCCATAAATGCACGCCAGGATGAAGACAAACTCTCTTTGATCATTGATCATCAAGATAGAATAATCATGGGTATCATGAAGACATTTGTCTCGTTGTTTTCTGAGAGAAGGAAAGCAACGAGGATAAGGAAACAAGTTGGAGATGAAGGTATCCTTGGAAGGATGTTGTGGAAAGAATCACTAATAGCTACAATAATTGGTTGAAACCTACAAATAAGTGTTTCAAGAACCTCAACGAATACCACCCAAAGGAGAGGTTTAATAAAAGACTCCATTTTTGTTGAATTTATCACTGCCTACATTGGACTGTACAAGAGCTCCATCATTGAAGTAGATGAAGAGAAAGAAATAGCTACAACAATTTTTGGAGTAGGGAGTCACTAGACCTAGTACATTCCCATGTAGTTCACCCATCATCATAGTTCCAAACAAGGATGAAAGTTGGATAAATTGCATTGACTACCATGCCTTAAACAAAATCACCACACAAAAGAAATATCCTTTACTAAGGAGTGATGACTTCTTGAATGAGCTACAACAAACTAAATTATTTAGTGAGATGGTCCTTAAATAAGGTTACCATCAAGTGAAAATCAAAGCTGAAGAAATGTGGATGATAATGTTCAAAACAAAACAAGGTGTGTACAAGTGGTTAGTAATGTCTCTAGGCTTATGTGATACACTTGCAAATTTCATGATATTGATGAATGATGTGTTGCAAATTTTCATTGACTCATTTGTAATAGTATATCTAGATGACATATTAATAATCAGTGATACATGGAAAAAGCACTACTCACATGTGACACAAGTACTAAATACCTTATGGAAGAATATGTTGATAGCCAATTTGTAGAAATGTGAATTTGGGGAGACATCATTGATATATATATTAGGCACATGATTGATGGAGGAGGACTAAGGGTATATCCGGAAAAGATTGCAATTATCACCCAATGACCTATTCCTAGTAGTGTCAGAGGTCACGAGTTTCATGGGAATAGCATAATACTTGAGAAATTTCATTGTGAACTTCTCAATAGTAGCAACACCATTGCACACCATGACCACCAAAAGAAGGAGATTTCATGAGTGTAAGCCACAACAATGATCTTTTGAAGGCTCAAAGAAGAAAATCACTTATGTTCCCTTCTTAGCCATGCTAAATTTTTTGTAAAATGCTAATAAATATGCATTAGGAACAATACTTGTGAAACACGGAATATGATAGATTACTATTAAAAATTGTTTCATAAACTACCAAAATTTTAATTCATTTTAATATCTAAATATCAAATAATAATAATATAATAATATCCATTTTTAAGGTCACAGTCAAGCCAGACACCAAATTGGTGTATGAGACCCCCTTGTTTGTGGGACAAGGGACCCAACTCCACACAGTGATTTGACTGCTAAGTCTACGAAGGCATACATACTTTACCCCCTCTAGTTTTAAACCTGTGACCTCTTAGGAGGAAACACATGCTCTTAACCATTAGGCCGACTCAAGTTGTATAACAATACATTTAATAATTAAAATTAACTAATATATTCATAAATTAAATCCAAATAATAATAAAATTAATTACACATAAAAAAATAAAAAAATATTAAACATAAAATTGATTAAATATATAATAAATAAATACTTAATAAAAATTTGAATAATCAAAATATATCATAATTTATTTATGGAGTACATCTCCAAACCATAATTAACAACAACTTCAAAAAAAGCTAATTTTATAGATATATGTATTTTATTTATTAATTAAAAATAATATTAATTTTATTAAAAAGATAATTAAATTATCTTTTAGAATAATCATAAATTACTTGATTTATTACCTGATATAAAATTTTATAAAATTTAATTAAAAAATAAAATAATCTTCAAACATTTTAAATGATTAAAAAACATTATATAAATATTATAAAAATTAAATAAAAGTATAAAGGTTGAAGCCTTTTATTTGTTTTTTTTGTAATTTAAAAATATTATATTAAAAAAGATAAATTAATTTTCAAAATATTATAAAATACAACCAAATTTTATATATATTAAAAAATTAAAAATATTATAAACTAATGCTTTTTATTAATTTCTAAGAATTACCAACTATTTACAAATATGTAAACTTATTATTAGTTAAAAAAAAAAAAATGCATGAATTGAGTGATGTTAAGATTGATGTTTGGTAAAAAAATAGGCTACTTTAATCAAAGAAAAATAAGAGACTTTGCAAATTTAAAATTTTAATTCTAATAAATTTAAAATTTAAATTCATTTAGAATTTGATAAGTAAACATTTATAAAAATTTATAAAACTTGCATTATATTGAAATTGTAATTTTATTTACAAAATTTAGGGCAAATTGATTATATTATGAAATAAAAATCTTTTAAGTATATGGTTATTGCTGGAAATTTTTGATGTTTTAAACTTTAAGTTAGGAACAAAATTCATTATACCAAACAAAGCAATTTAGTAGTGGTGAGCTGGATTTTGTATTTATTGATTATTATTGTATCTTAACCAAATGATTGAATCATTGAATATTTGACGTGAATAATTATTTCACTCATGTTTTTAGGTATTTTTTTATATTTTATTATTTAAATTAAAATTTTCAAAAATTATTTTAATTCACAACATATCATTGAACGCAGAGACTTATTCTACAACCTAGTATGAAGGGATATGTAAGTTTGCCAACCTATGCCCCTTTAAAATAAAAATAAAAATAAAAATATCTTCTAAATTAAAAAATAATGTTGGTTGTAATTAAAAAAAATGAATATGTTGTAAAGTAATTAGAAATAAATAAAATGTGTGAATCAAAAGTTTAAATTTTATACTTTTCAAAAATATTTCAATAAAAGATTTAAATAAACTATTTGAAGATCTAAAAAAAAAATATATATATATATATATAGTCAAAATTTTTATTTGGTACTATATATACTCTATTTAACATTTAAAAATACAATTTAAATAATGAAAAATAATATATTGTATTTTGCACTTTAAAAAAATTTCCGACCTAAAACGTCCGTTAAGATGCAGAAATGGATCCCAACATTTCCAATAAAAAACTGCAATTGGAATAAGGGTGTCCACAACTGCCCTATATCTATCAAAATTTCCACGCGATTATAATCAATCGCAGCTCTATTGTCTTCTTCCTACGTGGAATGTTACCATTTGTATTAACGGATTTAGACATGGCTTTTGTTCTGTGAATATGAATCATATAAATATCCATGACTTCAAATAGAATATGGTATTGAAAAATTTAATCTACGTGTTCGTTTTGCGCGGGAAGAGAAAGCCCTTAAGAACTAGTATAAGGTGAATGTGTTTCGAATTTGTTTTAAATAAAAGTAAAATTTAAATATAGCTTATTGAACTTAAATAAATATAATAATGGTTGCATAATTATGTAGAGAGACATTCTATAGTGATATGCACGTTTGATAACATGTGGAGAAAGACATTAGATAATAGTTATTCCGTCATTACGTGAAGAGGTTTGATAAGATATGCAGAAGGATATTAGATAATAGTTATTCCATTATTATGTGAATAGGCACATTTTACACTAAAATCTTGACATTATAAGCTATCCATTTGAAATATACTATTTTGTATCCTCCGAAGGGATTTAACTTCGTTCGATCTTTCTATATATTCATGAATAAGATACTTTACAATGGCATTTGGAGACTTTAAGTCATCCATATGCAAAGTTTACATCAAATTAAAAATAACACATTAAATTGATATTATATTTAGGGTTAATCAACATGTTCTACAATAATTAGATAAATTCATAAATTTCATATATCACTCTTTTCACTTCACTTCATACAGTGTTGTGGAGGGGTGTAATTTGTTTCCTGCAATCTCATTTAATGCATCCATTTTCTCAACACTATCATTAGTAATACAAGAGATTAATTTACCCACTTCCTTGAGCGAATCAATTAGCACCCTTGATGCCTTAATTATACCTTAAGACCTCAAATTTAGTTCTATGACAATTAATGCTTCACTGAATTTGAGATGAACATTAATGCATCAAAATCATGTATAGCACATGTGGCATTACATGTTAGATAGGCCATTCAATTTATTGACCGATCAAGTTATATATATATATATATATATATGACATTATATGTTTGGTTTTGGTAAGATGCAACAAATCAACATTTAAGTTTTCATATTTTTCATGGACTAAAAACTTGACCAAAACAAGAAAAAGGGAAAGAAGCACACCAAAAGAAAAAAACTTTGTACATAAAGTTATGAAGCACATGTTAGGGGTCCATTATTGTAGAAGTTTCCTAAATTATTGTACATAATCCATTGCAAGGAGCTATTGCTCCACGATCTCATGCTCGATTGAGATCCTCTTGAAAATTTTGCAAGAAGTTATCGCTATGTGATCTCATGCTCGATTGAGCTCACCAGACAACAAAAGAGAATGGCTAAGACAATCTAATAACAATCCCCTATCCAAATGACCATGCATGCAGTTTTGATGCAATTTCTAATGCTACAAAGCATGAAAAAGTACCTTGCCTCCTCGTAGGTTGGTGAAGGGTTTTGGGGTTGATGCAAAATCCTTACGCTTCAATCGAGTCTACATACGAACAACCAAATAGAGATGACACGTGATCTTACACAGAAGATCGTAAGCTCAAAAACATCTAGAAATTGCACATATAAATTACTGCAAAACTAATATAAGTGGAAGGAACATTAATTTTTATTAACCATATAAATGAAAGTACATCAATATACATTGTCTCCTCTCCCAATATAACAAACCTCTTGCACTATAGTGTGGATACTTGATCTAACCCCCTTTCCTCTTGGTGAGATTATATAGGCTCATTCTATCCTCCAAGAGATTATATTTGGACACCTAGGGGCTAGAAAAGTTAAGAAACTTCTACAATAATGGACCCCTAGCCAACTCATACACAAGTGGGTCAAGTTGATCTCCTTGGAAATGACAAGCTTTACAAACCTTTTTCACAATTATGAGTTTTTTCTCAATTGTCTCAATTATGAATAATTAATATCTCATAGTCATAATATTTTGGGAAATTAATTATGAGAAATAACTCAATCATGTTATTCCACCCTTTTATCATGGAATAAATATCACATACGTAAAAGAAAAAGTAAAAAGAGGATGCATTTTAGCCAACAACTAAGGTAAGTTGATCTTGGGTTCCTCTCACTGTAATGGAGTGGAAAATAGGGTTATAATAGGTGAACCTAGGGTGAGCCAATAAAAATTATCAATTACATGGTTAGATGCATCTTCATCAATAACGGTGTAGTGAACGACTTTACCTTTCGCATGAACTTGCACTTGGAATGGAAGTTGGTGGGAAAGATGCATTGTACTTTTATCCATGTCAAAGACAACTAGGTTGGAATCCTGAGGGATGAATCTGCCTATAGCTGAAACCAAAGCTTTCCATTGCATGGGACAACTTTGCAATAATTTGAGATCGAACATGGAACATGGTGCTTGTGTGAGATCTAATATAATACTATAGTTTTGGGCAGTGCGAGAAGAAGAATTGTGCGTAGTATGATGAAGTGTCCCTTTGGGGGGACGATTCATGGGGTCAACAATGGGATTTTTGATATACAGATCGTTAGGTGGAGGTAGAGTAGAAGATGAAAGGGTATCCAAAGTGTCAAAGACAATATTACTATAATTCTTGGCTCAAGTTTGTAAATCAACCACCTTAAAATCCTAAATGGTTGGTGATCCTTCTCTAAGAGGAGGGGGATGAGAACCATTATTTCCCCCTTGCGTGAGTAGGGGTGGGTTTGCAACAAGATGATGTTGCTTCTATTTTTGCTCGGTAGGGAAAGAATTGTTAAGGAAAACAAGGGTCATAGAACCTTTTGTGCAAGGATATCAATGCACTCTTGTATATGAGGACATTTGTAGGTTAAATTATCCTCAAAGTAGATCTTGCAAGGAAATTTCACCTCTTTCTCTTTTCCTTTGTCAGATTTAGCAGTAGCAGGTGCTTGGGCTTGAGTGTTATGAACAAACTATTGCTCCGCAGAAGGAGAGGTCTTGTTCTTGTTCTTCTTTTTATTTCCACTGGATTGATGTGTAGATTACACAAAGTTAATCATAGTGGTTGAAGGAGCAGTAGTATGAGAATTCATAGTTGAGGCGGGGTTGAAATTAATAGACAAATGAACAATTTTCTCACTCAATTGGTAGCACCCACAAAGACCGTTGGTGTGTGCACTAAGTTGTTGAGTAACAGGAGTATTCGAAGTTTGAGGGGATTTAGGGATCAAGTCATAAAGCATACCGTATTGCAAATAAATAAGGTCCAGATGTTGGGCACTTTGAATGACCTGATCATCCATAATAGCTCTATACATGGAAACATCCTTCACAATCATAGGTAGAGGATATTTGTAGAACCAATCCACTAGTACGTAATCTGGAATGGGGACCTTTACTAACCTTTGCCTACGGCTCCATTCATGGATATGATTGGAGATATGGGTGGAAGTATTTTTTCGAATAGTAATTAGTAGTTCCATTTCGATTTCATAATGGGTTGGTAACTGAAAATTCTTTAAGAATTCCATAGCAAGGGTATTAAAGTTATTAATAGAGGTACGTGGTAATTCAATATACCACTTGGTAGTGTTACTATTTAGGTTACACGGGAAGAGTCTGATTTGTATAATATTTTCAATCACAGAATTGGAAACACACCAAAGATGGTATGTAGTGATCTGTGTCACCAGGTCATCTCCTTGTTTTCCCTCAAAATTTGGAATGTTGGCAGTTATTTTGTGCAAGGTTGGGGGGCATAGCAAGTTATGGTTGGTGGGTTCATTAGTCAATTTGTGTAGATTTGAGATGTCAAGAGTAGCAAAAAATGGCAATGGAGTAGGTGTTGTTGAATATGACTAGGGAAGACTAGTATGAATAGAAGGACCAGGAGGTCTAACCATCAATTGGTTTCTGGTAGGGTGCATGGGTGTCGTTGATAATAATTTCCCTAAGGTGGAGTTAGGGTTGTATAAAGTGGTGGCCCATAAGGCATGCCCTCAGCTTGAGGAATCCAATAGAAAATTGGTTTCTCCTAACAGGTTCAGATAGTTGAGTTAGGAGGCCCAAAGGAGATGCACTATGTCTAAGATATGGAACACCACTTACCACATAAGGTGCATTAGGAGAAAGACTACCACTAGCAGGATAACCACCATGAGGAAAAAGATTAATCAAAGAAAGACCTTGTTGTACCACAGGTTGCATGTGTGTAGCAATGCCCACAACAGTCATGTAAGTACTAGAAACATTTCCCCCAATATGTAGTGGTGGGGAAGTTAAACCAACCAATGGGCTCCAAGCAAATGGTTTTTTGAAAGTCGTCAAACTAGGAACACCAGGAGATGACACGAAAGGAGTAGGGGCAATGGAGGAAAAATAATGTTGAGAACCACCCCAAATGGGTGTAGCTGAGATCCTTGGGTGAACCATAGGTTGTACAATAGGATAACCCGCAATAGGTTTGGAACTTAAGACAGGTGGGTTGAATGACTCTGGATCAAATATGTCCATAAAATACCATGACTCACCAATAGTCATTGGGATGTTCAAAGGGGAAACTAATGAAGACATTGTAGGTAAGGGTGCTACCTAAATCAAGATAGGCTCGAGAGGAGGATTATAAGGAGGTACTAGACCTTAAGTTGAATGTTTCTCATGCATAATAGACTATGGGTCGGTATGGTGTGATTCAAGGTTCACAACTAAATATTGACTCCCCTTAGCAGTGGTGGAATCTAATTCACTCGTATGTTTCTCTACAAAAAGTGGAGGAAGGCCTCGCAGACGTCGAGAGTGATGACAAGATCTGTTTGTAGCCACAATGAATAATATTATTTTACAAAATTTTATTAAGTGGTGTATTATATACAGTCTCAGTAACAAAAAATAGAACACACCTAAAAAAGAAAAAACTAGATGAGATCAGCAGGAAATCAAACTTTGTTTGATAATCACGACTTGTTGGTGATGGAACCTAGTATCGAAGGAATATAAGATAAAGATAGTCAAAACAAGATAGTTACAATTACACTTAAGCTTCGCCCAAACCTCAGTAAGAAGGGTTCAAGTGCTCTCATGAAGACAAGTACTCCCCTAGGTTCATTTGTTTAGATACTAGGGTAACCCACCCGATTCACCTTATTTATGACCCTAAGATTATGGCCACTACTCTAACTCAAATCATAGATAATGTTGGGGGGGTCATTCTCATAGACAATATGTTATGTGGGTAGGATACCTAAGTACCTGACTCAGCGTTGAAATCCTTGAAAGGATCCTCAATACATAGAATACCCACCAAAATGAAATCAAAGGTGGGCTACCTTCTCTTGTACTCTGATGTTGTCTCGCGCTTAGCTCTTGTATTAGAGAAGTGGTCCCAGTCGATGTGAGTGCAACAAGATTTTCACTCTTTAATGACACTAGTTTAGTTTTGTAGCCTTGGGGAGTTGATTTACACAGTCTAATCCAATACCCTAACCTAAACTAGGATGTGTCTTTCTTGTGAAAAAGAGTTTCTGATCAATTTTATTACAAAATTGCTTTTAAAGGTACTTTATTAATGTCTTTGAAAGGCTGTTGATGTATGAAGTTTTATGAGACTCTTGACTTAAGCCATGCAGATCATGCCCTTATTTTGTTTTTCAATGAAGAGTAATTCTACAAGGAGAGAGTAGCATAAATCATTTCCCACAATAAACAAACAAAATGCAAGTTCCAATACACATAATAAATGCAGATAGTGATACTCCAATTACATTCACACTAATGAACTAGACATCAAGAAAAATAAGTAAATAATGAAAAAAAAAACTTTTTTCTTTTAGGATGCAAGCATATGCAAGCGAAACTAATTTTGAAAAGAAAATATGAATGCATCAATAATAATCATAGTCCAAGAAAACAAAGACCTTAGGACAAAAAAAAAAAAAGCAAAATATGAATGTTATATTCACTCTGGAATGAGTAACTTTAAATTTATTTAACATTTGCAAGTGTCATTTTCATGTTTTCTTACGGCCGCAAGTCTTGCTTCTAACCCTGTTCACTCTCGTATGTGTTGCACCATCGATTATTACTAGAGTTATTTCTAGTGCACTTTTCTACACCATATCGTCCTACATATCATAAGAATATGTGATAGACACATCCCTACAACGTATCGCACCTTTTGGTCACAATTGACACTTTTGTCGTAACTTGTATTATAAGTGTCACAATGTGGAATTTTAACCATTGCACTTAGAAATAAGTGTCACTTTGCTTCAATATGTGACCACTATCTATGAGTATGATGCATTATCTTGGCTTGTATCAATGGAATTCATGTGTGTGATCCACTTTTGAGTCTCGTTATATGAATTTCCCCCTCTTACTCTACTAGTCCCACACTTAGCTAGTTTTGGAGCTCTTTTGGTCCTCCTGCACAATGCAAGCTGCAAAGGAATTAGTACCAAGTGATGAGCACATAATATTCATGAGCTTCATTCATGAAACCTTTCGTACCAATAATTTTTCACTAAATCGTTTCCAAGGCCATCTCCAATGACTACATATTGAGAAGCATTCCCAGTCTCATCACCTAGCCCTTCTTGCTTGTACTGACTCAATGCACTAAGATTTGATCACCTATTCCTTGTATGACACATGGATTACTTCTATATGATAGTAAAGAACTGTTCCATCCCATTGTAAAAGAAAATTGCACAAGGAAAAGGCCCTCCTCCCTCCATAATGTAGTGAAGAACTTCTTAGGCTAAGTGACCTAGCCTTCTATTATCTCCCTCAATGAAAAGCACATTCTAGATGAAAATTCAGCCATTGTTGGGACAAACTATACTAGAATAGGAATAAAATTGAATTCCATAACAAAATTTAGTCACCATTGAGAAAAGTTGTGCTTCCGTTTAAAAATCCTCTTCCTTCTAGTGCATAGAGTAGTCTCAAGAATTAAGCCTTCAACATTGTTCCTCGTTCTTACCCTCTACAATGAACACTTGCTCAAGCCTCTCTCTCTCTCTCTCTCTCTCAGTGCATGGCATAGTAACATCGATCAATAAGGCATCCTCTCAGTCCTTGTCTAGTTAAACTATGCTATTATAGTCTTCCTCTCTTTCCTTCCTAACGCATAGCACACTCTTAGCCAACAATCCCATCGGCCTTGTTACTTATGCTTCCCCACTACACTAGACCTTGAAGATCCCATTCTTCATAGTGCATGGCATAGTAACAATGAATAGTGGTGCTCTCCTAAGTCACTATTGAGCTCAACTGTACCCTCCTCATCAAGCCTTTCTTTTTAGCCTTTTCATATGCCTATCACAAGCATATTCCCCCATGAGCACAATAAGGATAGGATAGATGATTTCAAGATTGAGTTTTCCTTGTCATGAGTATTTCCATTGGTAGTTGCACCTTCTTGACAAGGTAGGGTGATGCTAAATGAAGATAGTAAGAAAAAGGAGCAAAGAAACACTAGCAAAGAAGAAGCACATAAGAACCATCATGAATACATGAACCAGATCCTTGACCATGAAACAAATGAGACATTGCATGATAACTCAGAAGGTCTCCATGTTGATCCAAACCATTTGGGGGGTAAATATAAATAACAAATAATATCTTTCATGAATATGAAGTGCTGATCAGATCATCAAAAATTCAAATACTTAGCAACAAAGAGAACAACTTGGCATAACCACATCATCATGAAGTTCCATGTCATCATTGTCAAGTTGTAACTTATGAAAGTGGCATCACAATGTCAAATGTGTCCATGTGTCATCCCTCACCACTTGTAGATGTAATGATGTAAGTACATTAGTCTTACAGAAGTTCAAAGGTCACATTGGAAGTCTAAGAGTCATAAGGGAAGTTCAAGAGCCATGGAGATACAAAAGTTCATTCCTCTTGTTGTAAAAGCAACCTCATAACTCAAGAAAAAGGCTTTTGGAGGCTTAGCATTTGTATAGATAGTTTTGGCTTCTCTAACTTGGCATAGGAGGGAAAACTATTCTTTGGAGAAGCAAGAAGTGACTTAATGTTTCACTACTGGAGCCAGTGGATCACCATTGTAATTGTGTACTTGGATATTTCACCTAATAATTGAAGCTCAATGAGAAAACACATTTTCATGAGTGTATCATGAATATTGTAGGACTATTCATTGGATGTTTGTGGTATATTTTATTTTCATATGTGCTAAAGAAATTGAACTACTTCATTAACTTTTTCACTTATCTTGTTGAAGGTGTGTTTTATTTTCTTTAATGATTGTTGTGTCTATGTGAACTACTTCGCTAGATTATCAAGCATTATTTCCTTTCTCTTGTGTGCCTCTTTTAGGATAGTACTATTACCTTCCTTCTAGAGACTCACTCTTGTCTCCCCTCTTATGATGGTATCCTTTTACACATTGCAATTGGTGTTTCATAGTGTCAGCTTACTTATAAATTTCAAAGGATATGTGTATAATATCTTAAGTTACTCATTGCAACTAAGGAAAACCTTAAGTTATGGTGGTCAGAATAATACTCTGGATGGGTCTTCTACTCCAAACAATGTGAGTTCTAATTGGGACTTTCTTCGGGGAGACCCCCTATATGTTGGTGGTATCCAACACCATAAACAAAACTATAATTAAAGCATAAACAATTATGGGGCCCATTGGGTGGCCTCAATACCTTAAACTTGAAATGTTGGCATAATGTATGAGCCTGAAAATATGGATATATAAATTTGGTTTTTATAATAATCATCATGCAAAGGCCTGAAATCCTAGTAAGACTGAGCTGACACTTTTCAATAACCAAATTTCATATGTCGTGATTAGAATTTTGATAAAATGTCATATGCCATGGTTTAAAGTTTGGTAAATAATTTTGTGATAGGACTAGTTATATAAGAATGAAGAGAGAGGGGTAAAAATGTACGGTATGAATTACATGGTGTAGCTATAAAGCTAACTTTGTGTTAAAACCTATATGGCTTCAATTAAGGATAAAAATAACATTTAAGCCTAGTTTTGAATGTACAAGATTAAAATTTAAGTTGAAGGATATGGTGGTCAAAAGACCCCATAATGAAATTATGAGTGGTTGTATTTAATACGTCACCAACAAAAGCCATATAATAAAGAGTGTTATGGGAAGAATTAAAGACGATCTAAAATACATGAGTTATAAGGTGAGTAAGTCCTATGTTTAAACTTAAAAATCAATTTGTACTCAAGTATTAGAAGGAAAAAGTGGTCAATGATCAAGTCGACATCAAAGTATTAAGTCGTAGTGTTGTGGAGTACCACTTGAGTACTAGATTTAGTCAATAAGAAAAAAATAAGGTGTGTTTTGGAGGTTCATTACAACCATATCATAATTTGTTTCATGCAATCTCATATCTTGCATATATTTTCTCAAACACTATCATTAGCAATACAAGAGATCAGTTAGCGCACCTAAAAATTACCCACTACCTCAAATGAATCAATTATCCCGCCTTCTACTTACTTGCCACCTTAAATAATAATTAATGCACTTGTTTCCTTGATTTAACCTCACAACCTCACAACCTGAAATCTAGTTCTATGTTGATTAATGCTTCACCAAACTCTGAGATGATCATTAATGCATCATAATCATGTCCAGTACATGTGGAATTACATCTTAGATAGGTTGCAATAATAAATTCTATTTATTGACCAATTTAGTTTCATATATATATATATATATATATATATATATATATATATATATATATATATATATATATAGATATAGATATATTGAGAGTTAAATTAATACCATTCAAAATACAAAATACAAATTGATTGTTAGAGTCCTCCTTCGGTAGATATTAATAATATGGTTTTGAAATATGGTGAAATATGAGATATTTAAAAATATAAAAATATTCACCACCTCAAAAACATTATCTCAAAATTTCTCATTTTGACTATATTCACCCACAAGAAAAGACCCTATCACTAAGGTTCCAATCATAATAATAAACCAAAATGTTGTTGAAGAAATAATTCCTTTTCTTAGTCATTTATACCTCATGGATGTTAGTGTGTATCAATGATACCAAGAAATAGGGCACCATCTCAGTGTGTACCAATTTTTCCAATTAAGAAACGCATGTCACAAGGACATCTTCTCCACACCATTTATAGATTATCCTATCAAATCTATTTGTGTTACTCTTGAAGCCTTATCCCTTAAGTACATATTTTCTAGCTATAATCATTTTTGGAATTAGAAACATATTAACACAATACCACTTTAACATGATTTTAGTAATTTTTCCTATTGTGTTATGTCATTTGGTCTAAAAACATACAAGAGTCCCTTTTAAATAAGATAAGTCTTATTAGTCCCTTCCCAAAGGTAGTCAGGACTATTGTATATGGTTTTCTATTGTATACATATTTTACATGTAAATCAAAGTTTTTAATCCAAAGTTTTAACTCAGAAGTGATTTTTAGACCTATCAAATAATTACACCTTGTTCTTAACCAATCAAGGTTTTGGAAGTCTTATTTGGCCTCTTCCCCAATTACAACCCCGTATATCTCAGGTCAAAGCATATCTTATAATTAACAATTCATTAATATAATTTTTAAAGTGAAGTAATGCTAGACCTAACTCTAGCATTACTTCCTTGACATTAATTTTTTACTCAATGCAATGGATAACACATAAAATATAATTGATAATGCTTCCCTTCTCCTTAATATTGATTTTCTACCTAGCACCATTCAAAATTCATGTTTCATTTTTTGTCCTTTGCTACTCTTTCCAAGAGAATAGAGACTCTTATTTCTAACAATACCCTACTAGAAATATCCTTTGTTTCTTTGATTCTCTACTACTTCATCTACCACATCATTAACATAAAATCCTTCATTACTCCTATTCTCCACTACTCCCTCTAGAACACCATTATCTATTGCTAGTATCGACCCCCAATCAAGATAAAGATGCATTAACAATTACTCATTCACTACTCACATTCTCCATTGTTGTAGAATCTAGGGAAAATGTAGTTAATGTGATTCTTCTTAGCATGATAACTATTTGTGAGGTGTTTTTCAATTTTCCTTCTTATTTCAATCTTCACTTATTATCATTATAGTGTCTCTTCGTTAGTTCATCAAATAGCTACCAAAACAAAGAGACAAGAACACAATATGTTGGCATTTTACCAAGGCCAAAACCTCTCCCTCTTGGAGATGAAAACCCGCACAAAATTCTTCTTATAGATATTCCAATTTATGAATACCAAGACCATGACCCTTGACCTAGTAGGCCACTCCAAGACCAAGACACTAATCCTCTTCTTACTATTGAGATCATCATCATCATTACTTCTTCACTAAGATAATCATAATAGTACCACAGAGGTCCTTAGTTGCAACATTGCTTGCTTCATCATCATATCAATGAGGTGAGTTGCACCGAGAACTTGATCATGACCTTCACCATTTCCTACTTCATCGTCATGTCAATGAAGTGAGTTGCACCAAGAACTTGATGACGATATTTTCTTCATTAAGAACTAGACCATGATTGCTTCCTTACTGAGACCTTGACTGTGTCTAGAATGCCAAGAATGTATGTGCTACAGTGTGATCCGAGTTCACCTTCATGACTGTGATTTCATCCTTCATTTAGATCAGTACTGAGGAGGCTGTGATTTATGGAGACTATATTACTTGCACTGTGATTTGTGTCGAGGAGGAGAACCTATAGTTACTTGTTGTCATCATCACTGAGATCATAGATATGTTCAAGATCCTGTACCCATTGAAATATTGTACCTCTGTCCTTATCCAAGATTTCTTACTACAATTTTCTCGAAATTTCAGAGCTCCTGTACCTTCATCCGAAATCTCAGAGACATCTGAGATTCTTGTTTTCTATGGTGACCTCAGTGGGCTATTTATAGTAGTTAGGTCTCTGTAAATAATCCGACATGTCACCTTGAATTTTTGTGTCTCTTTATTGATTCAACATAACATTAGTATTCATGTTGAGGCCGACTTAGCTGTTCTCTTGATTTTTGCAGGCTACTTCTTCATGCTTATCTTTGAAGGATTGTGCTGGTCTTTGGAGGATTATGCTTGTCTTGGAGGGTTGTTCTAGACTTGTATATATTTTACATAGGCTCATAAAGAGCTCCTTATACATGTCTTTGACTCTTTTACTTTCCTAAACTTATGGAATGAGCAAGAAACGCACTCTTATAATTTACAAAAATAATATTTCTTGTTCTTGACAAGTATGAAGATCAAAATTACATTTTTAAATATCGAACCTAGTTACACTTTCTTCAACACTCCCTCTTAACTAGGGAGGTATTTATAATGGTGCTTGGTCATTCTCAATCTGAATAATTTCTCATAAGAAGAATCGGATTGTTAACCCATCTATATAGCATCATAGAAACCAACATTGTTTCCAAAACAAGGCCTTGACTGACAAGTCTATCTCTTGTTAGGTTAGAGCACACTGTTGGTGAGACCAGTGACTATAGACATCTTTACCATTGTCTCTCAAGGTACATACCCACCTGGGTGTTCACTGAGTATGACCTTTTATGAATATTCTTATATTGGGTTCACAACCCTTAAAGAATATCAGTCCTCTTGCCTACTCTTGTCTTGTATTCCCTACACATCCTCAAAGAGCATCAGATGCTAGATGATTACCCAATCCTCCATTCTTTCTTCCTAGGAGAAGACAAGGTTGTGTCTCTCATGTATCTACATTTCCACTCATGGCCTTCACTAAGACTTATGGTTGTTAGTCCTAGTCTAGTGCATGACACATGAAATGGAAAAACACATCTATCACTCCTTTTTAATCAGGGGTGACTTAATCTAGGCTCCCTCTTAATTATGGATTCTCCTAATTCATTAGCAACGTATTTTTTGTGGGTCCTTTAGTTACTTGATCAACTTCTTTCCTTGATGCCATGAAATTCAATTAAGCTTCTTCCTTGTAGGGCAATGGCCATAAATCATTTTCTTTCTTATTCTGTCATGTCATTCCTTTATTCATGGAAAGTGGCCTTCTTGGTACATATTTGGAACCCTCTTCATATGACTACTTCTTTCTCTTCATGCTCCTTTCAGGAGTTTCCATCCATCAGATGAATTTTGTTTGTACTTGTACTTACAAATCTTTTTCTAGTAGCCCTGCATGAACTTCACCTAGATATTATTCAAGAAATCAAAACATAGCATTAAATCAAATCATACCTTTCGAGATGGATTTTTATCGTGACATATTTTCAGTAGGTATCAGCATCCTGCATACTTGTTGTCATGCTTCCTAAAGATATGCATTGTCAAGGGTCTCTAGATTTTCCAGACTTTCATTAGAGTCTTCATATCTTTTCATGAGATTTCTTACTCAAGTCTTCTTGGTCTTTTGGATATTGATTGCCTTCATCATGGTTGCAGATTTCACTATCTCTTCCTTCTTTACACATTTCCATTCCCAGGTGCCTTTTAATCAGAGTTTCTTAGTTTTGATCAGTCATCTCATACTTCATTTGAGGACATATTATGTTGATTTCATCTAGTGTGACTTATCTCTTCTTGCATCATTTCATAGGAGGAGATCCTTTTTCTATTGATCATGCTTCTCAAGATAGAAGTAATGATCTATGTTACCTGAAACCATATGACATGTCATTATAATATCAAACACAAGCATACATACGTTATATTTACCTTTGGGTCATCGAGGCTCGTTCCAACAGATTCCATGATTGAAGAGATCTTTAATCCCTTGATCTGCTTCATGTCATGACATCATTGTCTCATGGATTCCATAAGTTGGAGTTCTTGTTGAAACACTTGCTTCCTTTCTAGATTAGTGAATCCTACGATGAGGATTCCATTAGAAAATTTTGAGGATCTAGTATATCCCTGAGTCTAAGATATTTCCTTTTTGATTTCATGTATGATGACCCTTATCCTAGATGAATTCTTCCTTTCCTTCAATTTCCACTGAGGTTTTCAAGAGCAATATTAATCATGTTTTGTCTGTCATGAATTTTTTCCTTCATGATTCCCATGGTGATTTTAAGAGCTCTTGTTTCTAATGCTTCCATAATGCCACGATGAATCTTATCACCATTTTCATATCTTATAACAAAATATTATGATAGGAACATTTTGTGAGGGATACCATCTTACTCATAGGAGAGATTTGTTGCTCCCTCCTTTTATTTGGTGTCCTCCTTCTATCTGGTGATATGAGATTCCATAATTTTAGTTATACCTATTCTGCCTTGTTTGAGGACCAAACTTCCTTTCCTTTCTTCACATGATCTAGTCGTTTACCCTTCAATACTTTTGCCATCAACTTGTCTTTCTCTATTTAGCATAGAGACCATAAGTTGTCGAATGAGGTAACCTTCTTATCTTATGGATATTTTTTACCTTAATAATCTGTTAGTGCATTATAGTTATCTTTATTTCTAGGTCTTGTAGATGGAAGATATCATATATCCTTTGATACCCTTTACTTTCATGTAGAACAAATTTCATGTGACCTTATTCATTGCATATTTAGAGAATGAGTTTATCATCTACATCACTTTGATGTCTCAATATTTTTATGTGAGGGGATCTTTCATAAGCATCCATTTCCATAAATTCAGAGGATACCTATTGATAGGTTAATGAATTCAAATTCTTAGAGGACTATGAATATACTCCTTCTTCATGCAAGGAAACTTGATGACCCATCGGCTTATAGATGTCCTTGCAATTCATGAATTCATTTAACCAATTTTATAAATTGAAAAGATACTTACTTGTCATGTGAAGATGAAATATTCACCTTGATTATGTTGATGATGGTTGAAGAAGATGTATGAGGGCTATTTCTTGTATGATCTTCTTTCAAGTGAAAAGGTTTTTCCTTAATAGAAAAGGTTTCTCCCTTTTTGATGAGGATGATTTGTTGCTTCCTCGGATGGTCTTCTTCTAGGGAAAGGAGATGATCCTTGCTTGATTTCATAACCTTGGAGATGGCATTACCTTCTTGCTTTCAATATGCATTCTTTTTTAGTGTAGATCAGGTTTGCCTCCATGGTTTCAACTTGTTCCAAGATGAGGTCTTGCTTTGTAGACAAATTCTATGAGGGTCTTGGTGGCCTTTCGATGATGATTTGTGAGCATAAAAGCTCTTGTTGTTGTAGATTGTATTCTAGATCTCATAGACAAAAATCCTTTGCTATTTTTGTTGTAGATTTGATCCTTTAATCTTGACAAAACCCTTAAACTTGTTTTAATGCCCTTCTTGAATATTGATCCTTGAATGTATCTTTTGTTTCCCTTCCTTTGACTTCAACACCATAGCTCTGATACCATATTGAAGAATCTATGGAAAATGTAGTTAATGTGATTCTTCTTAGCATGATAACTATTTGTGAGGTGTTTTTCTATTTTCCTTCTTCTTTCAATCTTCACTTATTATCATTATAATGTGTCTTCATTAGTTCATCAAATAGCTACCAAAACAAAGAGTCAAGAACACAAGATGTTGGAATTTTTCCAGGGCCAAAACCTCTCCCTCTTGGAGAGGAAAACCTACACAAAATTTTTCTTATAGAGATTCCAATTGATGAATACCAAGACCATGACTCTTGAACTACTAGGCCACTCCAAGACCAAGACACCAATCCTCTTCTTACTGTTGAGATCATCATCATCATTACTTATTCACCGAGATAATCATCATAGTACCACAGAGGTCCTTAGTTGGAAATTGACTACTTCATCATCATGCCAATGAGGTGATTTGCATCGAGAACTTGATCATGACCTTCACTATTGCCTACTTCATCATCATGTCAATGAAGTGAGCTGCACCAAGAACTTGAGCATGACCTTGTCTTCAATAAGAACGAGACCATGATTACTTCCTTATTGAGATCTTGAATGTGCCTAGAATGCCGAGAATGTATGTTCTACAGTGTGATCCGATTTCACCTTCATGACTGTGATTTCATCCTTCATTAAGATCAGTACTGAGGAGGAGACTTTGATTTATGGAGACTATAATTACCTCTACTGTGATTGTGCCGAGGAGGAGAACCTGTAGTTAATTGTTGTCATCATCACAAAGATCACAGATATGTCTGAGATCCTATACCCATATAAGTCATATACCTCTATCCTTATCCGAAGTCACTTATCCGAGATTTCTTACCGCACTTTTCGCGACATTTCAAAGCTCCTGTACCTTCATCCAAAATCTTAGAGACATATGAGATTATTGCTTTATGTGGTGACCTCGGAGGGCTATTTATAGTCGTTAGGTCTCTTTAAATAAGCTGACATGTCACCTTGAATTGTTGTGTCTATTTATTGAGTCGACATAACATTAGCATTCATTTTGAGGCTAACTTAGTTGTTCTCTTCATTGTTTTGTAGGAAAACTTCTTTGTGCTTGCCTTTGGAGGATTGTGATTGTCTCGGAGGGTTTTTCTAGACTTGTATACATTTTACATAGGCTCATGAAGAGCTCCTTATACATTTCTTTGACTCTTTTAATTTCCTAGAAAAATGGAATGAGAAAGAAACTCATTCTTATAAATTACAAAAATAATATTTCTTTTTCTTGTCAAGTACAAAGATCAAAATTACATTTGTAAATACTGAACCTAGTTACACTTTCTTCAACATCCACTACTCTCTCTACCACATCCTTTTGGTAGTCTTAACCCCTAATCAAGATAAATATGCATTAATAGAAATTCCTTCACTACTCTAGTTCTCCAACACTAACTCTACTACACCATCAAGAGAAAATCAAGTTACACTAGTGATCTCCAACGAAGATAAAGAGTCAATATAAGCATATAAATATAAATGGTAGTGTCACTTAAATTGTACTAAAGCAATGTTGAGGATATTCTGTTGTCTATGTTGTAGTAAGGGACAACAAAAAATAGGTGAAACAGGGTTATATAAATCACGAAGAAGAAATATGGATAGACGATCAAATTTATGTTATTGAATAAAAAACTAACATTTTATTTGACATAATTCTTGAATTAAAAAAAAAATTGTATTATTTGATTATCTGCTTTCTAACACCTTTTATTGGAATCGGTTTCAAATTTTCATCTGTAAGGTTCCAATGGATTAATATCTTAGTAAAAATGGGCTTTTCCCATTATTGTATGTTGAAAATATAATTATCACGTTAGAAACATTCATATTTAACACAATGATTAGAAATTTCATTTACATTTTGGTTTCTTGCGATTTTTCTCGAGCTATAGTTTTGTTTAGTATAATTTTGAAAAGTGACATCAATGGTTACATGTGTATACCTATGGTGCTTTCCCCTAGTTATGATCTCACTCAAAAAATGTATCTATACCTCATTCTAATGCTTCAAATTAACATGTTTCTAATCCTATATATGTCTTGCACATTATATTCCTAGGTATACATTTAGGTATCTATAGCTTATACCAATTGTTGGCGGAAGGAATGAAGTACTAAACCTAAGTGTAGGTCAAAATCCAAAGACAAGTGCAAGGCTTGATTCAAATAAAATACAAAGAAACTATAAATACACAAAATCTTAAATTTCTATGTATGAAATATTGTGCTTGAAAATGAATTGGCAAAAAACCATATAACTTACATTTATTCATAACTTGAAACTCTTTTTCCAAAAAAACAAAAGAAAACTAGAGTACATGCCTACAATTATCTCACCACCCCTTCAAATCCACATGCTCGCCGCTTAGCATGATTGAGTTATATATCTTGGAGCTCCAAATGGAAATATTTTGGCTAGAAATAGAGAGTTGGGTTAGACTTATACCCTATAAAAATCAATGCTTCCCATGTCAGGAGCCTATGGCTCCATCCTTGCAGTTGGAGGTACAAATCCATCTATTTGGCGCGGGTAGGAAACAATGAGCATTATATGAGATAGATGCAAGCCTAAAATGTTTGATAATTTCACTCAAGTGGTAAATTAATTGGAAAGTAGTACCATGCATACCACTTTATACGTAAGGGAGCAACGCTATAACCTTTCCCTATGGTTTCATATCACACCTATCTATAGATATGGGTTGTCATCATCTTCATTTCAAGATGAAAGGGATAATTTTTGGAAATTTCAACATGCTATGAAAGTTATGAGACCAAACACATCATCATCCATCTCAAGCCCATGTTGACTCAAGAAAAGCATACAAAAATTGTTATTATCAACACAAACAAATGCATTCCACAAATAAAGCACTACAATAGTAGTATTATAAAAAGGAATCATCCAATGGGAGGGTCTCTTGACCTTAATGATGATGCACTACATGGGGATATTAAGATAATAAATGAGGATCCTACTCATGCTTACTAATTTTTCCCCAATAACAAAAATTCTAAACCTAATAGCAACCAATACATAGAGAAGACCTCATTGTCTACTACTATAAACAATGTCTCTTGCTAGACATGATTTATTTTGATTTGTCTCTAAGACAAAAAGTGTTAGGACCTCATCTTGTTGTGGTTTCATCGTAACAGTGAGTGAGCTCACATTTTCCACTTGTCATTATGGTAAATCTCCACCATGTTGCATAGTGCATTTAGCTTACATTTGGTTGAATTTATGTTTAGCTTCGCAATGACATATCAATGTAGTTTTCCCCTCTTCACATGTTTTCCATACTGTTAGTGTTGGTATCTTCATCCCTCCATCAGTGATCAGATTCTCTTGTTGCATTGCATGTTAGGCATCTCATCCGATCAGCTGCATTCCATTAGGATCATGGATCATCTGATGGTAGGGGCATACTATACATTTTCCCTCATGTTATTTACCCGTTGGCCCATTTTCATTCATATAAATTATCATCTGCAGTCATTTGTTGTCTTTAAATCTGCAAAAGTCATTTTTAAGGTTTTAGGTCTCATTAGGTCTAGGGTTTCGTCAATAAGGTCTTGAAAATGCTCAATAATGGTTAGCAAGCACATGAGGAGGTCAAATAAAGTCTCAGCAGCAATAATTTCCATAATCACATGCTCAGTGATTTATTTTTCCTCAAAAACCTGTTTTGAGGAAAAACAGAGTTTTTATATGTTTCATCTAATAAATTTCATGTAATTTCATTTTTTCATATGTAATAATTTTAGAATCAGCCCTGGTCACTTTGCCAAGCCTCTGCTACTCCAGTTCCTACAAAAGAGACAAATTTCCAAAGTATTTAGTCCATCAAAGGAAAAAACCAAGCAAAATGCCAAAATAGAGTTTTAAAAGAAAGTGAAATGACCAAACATTAGAAGAGTGGGTTTTCTTGAATGAAAAATTAAAAGCCATGGTTATATAAACTTTTTTCAAGTAAAATGAGGCTCATTTGTGTCCACAAAGTGAGGAGAGCAAGTGCATTTCCATTTGCAAAAGCCAAAAGAGCGATTTTGTGTTTAAAGGGTGAAAATCGCAGGCGCGACGCACATTCCCTCATACATTCTTTGGCAGAAAAAACCTATTGACACCATAAAATCTCTTCATACTCATCTTAGAAAACTCAAACATTGGCAAACATGGAGTTAGATTCTTCCTATGACAGAAATGAGGAAACAGTCAGTGATTCTTCTAGAGAAATGCATGCACCAAGGAGGCCTTACAAGAGTGGAAAACATAACTGGGAGGAGCCTACTTCACTTGCCGAGTTGTTGGCATGTCCTCTTGCTGTCACATGCTTCCAACATCAGTCTTGTTTTCATTTTGTCTGATGGTGGCAAGAGTTAAATACCACAATGAGCTGGCCAAACTATTTGTGCTCCATATTCACAATGGCCAAGTCACTTTGGCAAGTGTGACATTCACCTTGACACCTGAGACTATTGCTCAAGCGACCGTATTCCAAATGTAGGTGAGAAATGGAATAAGGGGCAGTTTGTTGACAGAGATCATTATGAGCCTTACATCAAGGCTGGTTTTCAGAGGCAGATTGGTAGAGTTTTCCCTTTCAGGTACCTTCAGGACACATATGCACCCTTGATGAAACTCATAATTAAATATTTCAGCTGTGAGGGCAGATTTTCTCGCCTGTATGCTTACCACATTAGACTATTGATGCACTTCACTAGGGTGAGAATGATGAATCTCCCCTATTTTATTTGCCAGAATATTGAGAAGATGACCACCTTGGTGCAAAGGAAGCCTCCTCATCAGTAGTATAATAGCATCTATCACTTTGCACTCATCAAAATTGTGGTCTTGCATCAACTTGATTTACTGAATATCTCATGGGAGGATTTCATTGCACATGAGGTCTTTACAGGTCCTCAAGTTCCCACATCATTTTTTCATGAGGTAGGATAGCCTTCACATTAGCAGGAGGTGGATGAGACACAAACGACTAGTGTGACAATGTTTGTTACATATCAAAAGGGCACTAGGAGCTTGTTTGCAGCAACAAAACAAGTACTATCTCCACCCGAGTGGAAGGGGTCTTGTTTCATTCAACAAAAAAGCAGGTACAGGACAAGGGTAAGCATCCATTACATGATGAGGGGCCTTCAGGAGGACAAGAGACAGATTTCATTCTTATTCAGGATGATGACACCGATTTGGGCTCCCAAAGCTCAAAGCTCAAGGAGATCATTCAGGAACAACAAGCTGACATTCATGATTTGTCTCTCAACCTGGAAAGAGCCAAATGGATAATCAAATATCTAGAGCAAAGAAACAAATAGCTAGAGGATCAGCAAACCATCATGGAGCTACAAAACATATGAGAAAACCAGCAAGCTGCCAAGAGGAGGAAAATCAAGTTGACACCACTTGAACAAGAAATTGATGCTGATCGTGAATCTTGGCTTGAGAGGGAAAATATGCACTTGGAAAATATTCTAGAGAAGGCCAACAGGGAGAAAAAGATGTTGAGGCACATGGCCTACCACTACTTGGCGAGAAACAAGGTGTGCAAAGCAAGAATCAAGATTTTGAAGGCCAAGTTGAAGAAAGCATCAAGGAAGCGAAAAGAGCAAGATAGACTCTAGATCTTGGCTGAGGCTTCCTTAGCCCAACATAGCACTTGATGATGGACACTCAGCCCAAATTTCAAGAAATTTGGGAAACTTTTTGCAAATTTTGAAATTTTGGCCTAAAAAACAGGTTTTTCCATTTGGTGCACCACGCCACCTAGCGCGCGCTTTTGTTGGAGACCTCCTTTTGAGGAAAACTCAGAATTTTTGGATTCCTCATGGAAAAATATGAATGCCATCACATGGAAAATAAATTTTGACAGGTTTTGAGCTTCCAAAAAGGTCAAAAACACCTCAAAAATGACCCTTTTGCCCCTTTTTGGCCACACAGAAAACAGTGTTTAGAGAACTCATTTTTGGAGGGTCAAATGGAAGCCAAATTTAGAAATTCCACTTGTTCTGGAGAGTAGACAGGCAAATATTTCCAACAAGCCCACTTGGAGAAATATTGGTGCATGGGAAGGCCTCCAAAAGCAACTCCAAATTAGCACGGTGCACAGGATCAGGAGCATGGCGCACAGGATGAAATTTTGTCATTTTGGTCAAAAAACTCTATTTTTTCGCCTAGTTTCTTCACAGTTTGACTTTTCTCTTTCTAATAGTCAAACTCATGATGTAATTTGATGTGACTTGATGGATTTTGATTTAAATATGTTAAATTTTCACTCATAGAGGTAGATTCATCCATGAAAAGGTAGTTTGCAACTGAATGAATCAGTTCCCTAGTTTTTAGAGGCAAGTTGTTCCACTGCCTACATTTTAGTTCTCAATTTAGACTTTTTTGGAACAGCTCCTAAACTTATGAGCTCGAACCCTAGAGGCTAGGATAAGTTTTTGGTTGCCTATAGAATGTAATTTTTCAGTCTTTGGAAAAGGTTGGACTTTTGGGAAAGCTTGGAGCTTTATTGTACACTCATTTCAGCAGTTTGGCAAAGGAATAGACCAGGGTTTGCAGCACTTTATGGGATTCTTGTGGCAACTTGATTTGGTATTGGTTTTCCTTCTATAATTACAAGTTTACATGTGTTTTATGTATGTCATTATCTCTCTCTGTTCATCTTAACTAAATGAAGCAAGGATAAAGGTAGGATTCATTGATTTGCAGTGCTCTACCTAGGGTTTTTTTAGTTATTTATGTTTTCAGCTATTTGAAGAGGATCCCTGAGACTTTCATGCCCTCTTCAACTCCTCACCAATCTAAAAGCTCTCCATCTCACTCAATTTGAAGTACCAAATCATTTGCCTACCTCGCCCCATAGAGATCTCTGCAAAACTGAGCCCATTCCCCGGACCCAAAATCTTCCTTTCACATTTGAGCCAACAAAACATTATCAAATTCAATCAAAATATTCTAAACACATACCTAGCCTAAAATAAGTGTTTACATCAGTCATCTCAAGCCTCATTGATCATATTTTGTTGAGATTGACAAGGAGAGAGCCCTCTCTCGACCTGGTATGGCTAGCTACCAGGTTAAGCATGGTTTGATGTTACCCTAGATCCTGCCTTTCTCAACCTGAGGCAGATTTAGGCCCTAACACATACAGTATACCCAATTTTAATCTACTATCCATAATTACATAAATGAAAGATATCCACTATTATCCATAATTACACAAATGAAAAATATCAAATATCACCCAAATGTGTAGTGCAAGGTACTAGTTATTATAAAAATACCCAATACTTTATACAGCATAGCTAAAAGACTTTGTACTTCTTGAATATAAAACCTTCACTGCCATCATTTAAACACGTAAATGGAAATTACATAAATAGTACCTACCTAATGTTACCCACATATTTCATGTGACGTGGTGAATATATAAAAATATCCAATATGCAATGGAGCATACCCATATGCCACCAAAAAAAAATATGCCACCAATTTAGTTAATAAGAGGGAAATATTAACCTAAGGTGTGTCATAAACCTTATGTCATTTTGATATGTAATGTGGTTGAATAGAGATGAGATCCATTTGGTTGAATCACCCAACTTCAAGGATATTATTTAACTCTACAAGTGAATACTTTCCTAGTACAAGAAGTTGATAATTTAAAAGTTCTATACTTTAAGGGTCGTGACTATTGTAGCCTATTCAAAAATATATTTGGAATTCATATTCTTTTCATTTTTTCAAAAAAAACCAATAAAGTTGTAGTCAAAAATGAGCTCTTAGCTTTGAGTTATTCAATCCATTGCAGATGATATAGGATAAAGGATTGCCATCAACAACAATCATCGTACCAATTACATGACAATTCGTTTACCTTCTATCTACAAGATTGGTCATCTTGCTAACATATGTGAAAAAAGTGTATTGAAAATGCATTATCAAGTAATTCTCGAAGGTGGTGCAAAGTTGAAGTGGGCATCTATCATGGATTAAGTAATGGATGTTGTTTAGAAACATATGGAAACATTAAGTTTATATCTAATCAATTATGTCCACTGCATTTCATTAATACAAATATATGATTAATAATTAATAATTGTGGTCGTTATTGGGAATACTTGATATTGTTATTATATATCATTGGTACTTTATATTAATAATTATTTAAACTTTGAACATGGATTTCCTTAGCTTATATATTTTAAGCTCTATCAAAGTGATTAAGATGCTTTACGTATTATATGGTTCAAGAATTGTTAAAATGCATTTGCAATAGTATTTTTCAATTTTCATTCTCTAAAACCTTTTGATATGTAGTGTTTAAGTGACTAAGTAGATTGGGAAGACAATTATTCATTAGCTATTAACAAGGTATATTATTATTTGATTACAGATTCATTGGTATTTGCACATATGTGTTGGTAAAATATTTTTGATAGTTTTTAGACATTGGATAAACCAATGCTCCCCGTGTGTTTCATGACATGGACTAACCGCCTCTCGTAGATCTTTATCTCTAGTGATGCGATCGTTGACTAACACCTATGGGTTTTGGTGTAACGACAATTGTGATTCCCAACAAGTGGTATCAGAGCGTAGGTCATGAGTTCAATACACACCCAGATCGTGTTTGGGAGGGAGATTGTTGGATATTGGATAAACCAACGTTCATTGTGTGTTTCGTGACATGGAATAACTGCCTTTTGTGGATCCTTATCTCTAGCGATGTGATCATTGACTAACACTTGAGGGTTTTGGTGTAACGGAAATTATGATTCCCAACAGTATTAGTTTTTCCTCATGTGTGTCATCCTACAAATCTATCACAACATTCCCATAACATATCCAAATTTTCATGATCCAAAACATACCAATGGATGATAACATCATGTTTGGTCTTAGATATAAGTTTTTTTGTATCATAAGGTACTCTGGAATTTGATCATTAGCCACGGTTTCTTTGCTTTGTTGAGGTACTCACACTATATGTGTAGGATAATAAGGATTTTTATTAACTTTGGGAATGACACTAATCCCAATTCAGTACTACATATTGCAGCTAATCTGAAGTAAAATTTGTTGAAAAATGCAATATGAACTTGGTTCTGGGTTCTGAGATCAGAAATTGGCTCTCCTTGGATCCTACTACGTAATATCATGAGTGCATGTGTAGATCAAGCTCTGAAACTAAGCTCAAAATTACTTGTTGGAAAGAAAGAAACACTACCAAAATACAATCTAATTACTGTTACAATTATCATTCAAACACAAGAATACAATACATAGCATTGTCACACCACAAGAATCAAATAGTCATGACATTAATTCTACAACACTTATCTAGGAATATATGCAAATAAACAATGTAATAATCATCCATAGTTATAACATTACCTAAAAAAATGGAAACAAACACAATATAACATACAAATATATATGTCTGACAACATACTCCTTAGTGTGGGCCCAACTCTAGGCTTGCATTGCTTCAACTATTGTCTACTCTACTTTAAACTTGCAAACTCAAGTGAAAGCACATAAAACCAGTTTGGATGTAAAAAATAGTTGTCCAAAAGTTACATAAGAAAAGAGTTTTCCATCCCAAGTTCACTTCACTAATAGGTTTCACATTTTATATCTCTTGTTAAATCCTAATTTTAGGAAGCAAAACAACAACCACTAAATACTAAGAAAAGTTGTCTTCTACATTATCCGCAGTTGGTTGAAAGAACATTATAATCCACCATCAATGATGTTAGGGCCCCATAGTCGTATTGTGCTATGTTATAGTGTAGAGCCTAGGAACATCTAAGATTTTTTAATTTCAAGGTTAATTCTTTCACTCTTTTAGAGAATTATGCAAGGAGTTCATAAGCCTTCTATGGAGAACTACAAGGGTTTGATTCTTTCAACTATTTTAGAACTGAAGGATTCATATGGTTTTGGTTATACACACAATTTATAGATAAAGAGGAAATTTATAAAATAAAAAGACATGACAAGAATAATTATTTCTAAATAAAGTTATTTTACCATTTTGAATATTTTTTCCCTCTCCAAAAAATATAATAAATTATTCCTAATAGTTAGATATTGATTTGGTCAATATTATTTTGTCATTTCCCATTTTCATTATCAACCCAATATTTTGTTATAAATAAGAGGGTTTTAAATTCATTCTTCACCTTGATCATTATCGTTGTCACCATTATCGTCTTCTTGCATTGCAGCTCCCACTTGAGTTTTGCACATTGTTTTGTGTTTTTCACATATTGAGAGAGAGAATTGATTACTAAAACATCAAGGACATCAAAGTATCCATCCCATAGAGGGAGATTTGTAGACCCTTTTGTAGATCTCCTTCACGAGGTGTTATTACTAAAGATTTTTACTGATTTAAAATTATTTCCATATTGGGTTATTACATTGGATATCTATTGTTGTTTGTTGTTTTGGATCGCATATATCCTTTTGTTGCTAGCTTTTTCTTGTTTTATTATTGATGACATGAAGCGTAAGCAGCCACAAATTTTTGTTAGGGTTATTTGTCACCAGTAACTTAAGTGAGATGTCTTTGGTACACCTTTCAAGAAATTTCATACTAATAAATGGTGACTCCATTGGTTTAGTAATTCAGTTCCTAGGTGATTGAAGTTTCAATAAATTTCAGGGTTTTCTACAACTATTTATAGCGTCTAAATTTCTATTTATAGTTTCTTTCCTTTTTTGTCAAAATTTTTAGATTCTGGTGGTTTTTTGGATCTTTCCATAGGTCACGAGTACCAACCGAGTAGGAGATGACAACATTTGTGCAAGATTCGTCGATCGAGAGTCGCAAGAGAAAACTCACTTTTCAACCCTAGATTTGTGTTCCATAGTGCAATTTTGGCTAATTATCTGTGTTTTCCACTATTTCTTATTCAGTGCCTGCATTTTGGATTTTTTCCAAGAAATTTTCAGGATTTTTTTAGACTTCAGAGAGTGTTGTGTGTGGACTAGGAAGGGTTTCCTATCTTTGTCTCAATCTCCCCTAGACCTAGATTCTCTTATTTTTTTCTCTTTGAGGAAGGAAAAATCCCCCTAGGGTTTAGAGTAAACCTCCACCTTTTTAGGAACAGGTTGGCTGGGTGAGGAGTCTAGAGTTTCAAAATTTTCAACCACTGATTTTCAAGGTCTGGTCCATTACTTTACAACACTTGTGGATAGGTTTATTTCACCTTTTCTCCCTTTATAGTTTGGTTCTTTCCTTTCCCCCTTAGCATCCCCTTAAGCATCCTAGGTTTTGGAACCTCATACCTATCCTTTACATCATTTGTCACCTCTAATTTTTGTTGTGTGTCTGCACCATTTACAATAGATTAGTGCCTATAGATGTTACTCCCTTTAACATTAGGTATTTTAGGCATTTTATTTGTCTTTGAGTAGCTTGTTTTCCTTCTCTTACTTATTTGTTTGATAGCCTTTTTGGGTGGGGTTTTGTGAGCTTGATTGGATGCTTATTTTTCTATCTTTTTCAACATTATTTATAGTATTTCGTCACTTTATTTTTAGTAGCACATGGAATCATAACACATGCTCAATTAAACCATCCACTTGACACATCATTTTCACACACTCACACCCTAAGCGTGCATGAGCTTGGTTAACACCTCCAAGCCAAGACTTGAAACACTACACCTTAATAATTTAACATACATAGATTAAGCCCACTTGGGAACTAGGGACAAAAAATTTGTGCAGTTTAGATGTAGGATCGGTGGGATAGGCTTCTAATTACACCCATCTATTGATTACGTTATGTTGTAGTGGCTACAACCACCCTCCAAAAAAAATCCTATGATTTGTTTTGGAGCCTCCCTTCTAATCACAACGACTCATCTTACACTAATCCAGGTACTTGTGCTTTGATTGAGCTGCACCCTTTGCATCATGGCTTTTGTTCGCTTACTTGATTTACTATTTAACCCACAATTCGATCTCTTGACTTGATTTCCAACCAGTTCTGACCTTGCCTTAGAGAACTACGTAATCCTTGAGGGAAACCATCCTTGCTCCCAGGAATTGCACAGTCCAAGCTGATAGTGAGCCTTGAGCTCAAGAATTGTGTAGTGCTAGTTGATAGCCATCCTTCAGCTGGGAAATTGTGTAGAGCATGAGAGGCAACCTAAAGCCACTCAACCTAGAAATTGCGTAGAAGCCTCTTGCTAAGAAGCTGCTCAGTGCATGAGCCAGTGAGTTTCCCATTCCTTCCCATAACTGCACAATCTCCCTGAGAAATGCATGGCAGATTTTCTCAAAAAATAAAAAATTAAAAAGTGAAAATTAATCTCTAAAAGATATGGATTTATTTTTAGCATCACGGAGGAGAGACTTGATTTATTTTGGAAATCGTTGCCAAGTGTCGCTTTTCCCTTAATTTTTGTCCTTCACATCATAAACCCTAAATCGACCAAATATATTTAATCGACACTGCCAAAGCTCATTTCCACATTTGATCTTGGAGCTATGCCATTCCTGAGGAGATCAAAGAACCTTTGGTGCGATCTTTGTCACTTTTCCTAGTAAGTTTTTATTTTCTAGTCTTTTGCCGCTTTTTCTGTCCCTTTTCTTGTTTAGCTTGTGAGAGTGTTGTTTCACTTGTTTTTTTGAATGATTCCTGGCGTTTTAGCTTCTTTTAGCTTGTAGAAGTGTTGTTTCAATTTTTTCATTGCCTTTCCCAAGTGTTGCACGCATTACCCAATTTTTGCACTAATGATTGTCGTTGCAACGACTCTCTCCAAATGCTTCATTTTCCTTCAGTTTAATTGATTCCTGCACTTGTTTTACTTGCATGCATCATCACTCAGTCATATATGCACTTAGCATCACACCATCCTTCAGATTTGTTCGATTTCACACTCCTCTTGGGTGGATCTGAGCTTCCTTTTCCCAAATATTTCATTTTGTTGCCTGCATTGCGCATTATGGGAGCTCAAGGCCTTAACCTTGGCTTCTGGAATTGCGTAGAGGCTTCCCTGGCCTGGATCCAACTATGCACTGTGAAGTTTCCGGAGCCAACCTGCTAGTCTTGGCCATTGAAACTGCGTAATGCGCAGTATCTCCTGACTTGTGCCTAGACCGAACTGTGCATTGCACAATTTCAATCAACAAGCCTCCCCCATTGACTGTTGGGACTGTGCAATGCACAACTCCAGTTGGCATCCAGTCACCTTTGTGAAATGGAACTGCGCATTCAGTCCCATAATTTGCTCGATTTGCTTCTTGGTATTGTCTTGAATTTTTATTTTGGTTTTAAGATAACATTTTCATGCCATGAGCATCTTCTATATCTCCAGGTACAAAATTTGTTGAGCATCTCTCTAGTTATTACATTCAACATGGCCTCCAAGAGAGTTGCATCAAAGGAAACTATCGAAAGAAGTATTTGGGAAGAAATTGAGTAGACGTCGGTTAATCTACTAGTTTATGAAAACACATAGTTGTTCATTGAGAAGGGCACAAATTTGACATGGCAACAAATCAAGGATACTTTTTCAGAGGACTTCAAGGAATACTTAGAGGATCAGCAAGTATATATCAGTATCCAGTGGTCAATCTTATACAAGGTTGCATGCAGGTACCCCACCTTCCCATGTGCAGACATTATCAGCTAGATTGTCTCACACATAGATCCAGAGACTATGACATTGAGCAATGCCAATGGGATAGAGCTTTCCACCTTTAGGCTGGAGAAATTTTATCAGATGTATCATTTACCTCAGCTGACAAGGTGCATGGAGAAACTTTTCTATGCCACCCATAGCCAGGTGAACATGAGAGATATAGTCAAGCGCTGGGTGAAAGAGTCATCAAAGTTCAAACATACACCCAATCATGTTTACAAGACAAAGTATCTTAGGAAGGCCTACCAATTCTTGATCATATTTGCATGCCAAATATATGATCAAGAGAGAATAGAGACCTTTCCTAAAGGTTGGGTAGTTGTATTGGACCAATTGGTGAGTGATGGAATGCCATTCAACTGGTTGGACTTGTTGGCTCATCAATTGAAAATCCATGTTACTAAATCTCGGAACCCTGCCAAGGATGCGCAAGTGAGATTCTACATGTCGGCATACTTATAGGATGCAATCTATGGCCAACAGTAGTTTCTTGGCATGAGCTAGACATGGACACCAAAGGAGATTATTGTCAATTTTTATTGCAAGTTTCTTTTTTACTACAGCTACCAAGGAGTAATGGCAAGGATAACGAACCATTTCATCATCTTGATGTACAATTTGATCTTTGAGAAGATCCACCTTGCATGTCCTGAGAAGTAATGGAGATGATACTTGACATTGCATATTGGTATGCCTCACCCAGTGGCACCTTCATTAGTGTGTTTGGCAGAGAGAACCCTCTGCATGTTCTACCAAGGTATTTCATGGAAAAGTTGTTCATGCAAGAGGTTTCATATCACCTCTCCACAGGGTTATCAGCAGGATTGCATAGGAAGAAGAAGGCACCATGGTCGACTCTTCCTTTGTGGATTGGATTGTATGAGATTAAGAGCTTGAAGGATACAAATGTTGAGGCCAAGGAGATATTGAAATTCGTTTTCAGCACAAAAGACTTCAATCTGTATAATCCCCATGGTATTTTCAAGAACCACTGTGTGAAGAGGTACTATCCATGTATCCATGTGACATTCCACTGGCACGAGGACCCTTGGAGGTACTATTACAATGACTTCAAGCTCCACAAACCGATCAGTATAGCCACAACTTGGAAGGTTGCTCTACAGGCAGCAACAACATAGGAAGAAGCTACAACAACAACAATAATAGCAATCCAGTGTAGGAAAAAGGCAAAAGGAAGAAGAATCTAGAGGTAGAGCATTGAAAGATGAGGGAAAATCTAATCGCGGAGAAAGAAGCTTTGGCCGTGGAGGCAAAGAGGCAACAATATATAAAGAGAGAAGAGTGAAGGAAGAAAGAAAAGAAAAGGCTACAGGAAGCAGAACTAAAGTTACAGGAAGCAAAGAATAATTTGAAGGAAGAGCATGAGATGAGAAGGAGAGAAAGGGAAGAGAAGAAAAAACAAGAGGAAGAAGAAAGGCAAGGCATGATGACAGAGAAAAAAAGACCCATATAGGTTTAGGGTTTAGAACAGATGGCAGCTAAAGAAGAGGGTGAATAGAGGTAGGATCAAGAGCTTGCTCAACAGATTGAGAAATTGATTGAAGTGATAGACATGGAGTTGGAGCAGGAGCCACAGAATGAAGACACTGACGTTATGTCCCGAGCACTAGAGGTCACCTCTCAGTCTCCACCACCTCTAGTATTAGAACCAGCCTCAAGCAAGGAAGGAGAGGTTGTTCTCGTTGATGATGATCCGATTATGGACGTGTACAATCTTTCATTTAACGAGTCGTTGAATAAAAATGTACAGGCACAGAGGAAGCACTTTCTGGATGATCATGTGTCACCTTCATTCATGAAGGAAAGGGTGATAGTGTCAGATGTTAGAAAGCATCCAGCTGCCCTTGTTGATGCCACCTTTGCCTATGCAAGAGAAATGAGCTCAAATGTTAATTTCTCGTTGGCCAAGAATGAACAAATGGAAAAGAACTTGTAGTCCTCCAGGCAAGAGGCAGAACAACTCAAAGAGTAGAGAAAATTGTCTACAATAAAAGAGATGAGGAAATCGATAGTTGTGGAAGTATCAATAGTTGATAGTACCATGTCAAATCTTTATGACGGATTCATCATTGTGCATAAATTCATTGTCCATGTGCATGGCTTACATCAACCGAGAAAATAGTTTTTTCAAACTCTTAGGAACATGAATGTTGTCATCGCCCATGTGCAAGAGTGGATAATGCGGTACAAAGGGGCCCTGCTTCACTTTCCAAAGAAGATGAAGCCATAGGCCGAGATGGAGAAAGCAAAGGTTTGGATGTTGATCCATAACTATGATAATATCGCCTTGTTCATCAGCAGCATACATGCCTCATATGCATGGTTGTACAAGAGTTTGGATGTTATGGTGAGAGCACATAGGATCCCGTCAATCAGTGCCATCACTGAGGCTAGACCCATGAACCAAGTCTAGCTAGAGATCGATGGGTACATGGAGAAGCTAAGGCAAGAGGTCACTAAGGATGACTTGGATTTGAGTGGACATAACATGCAGAAGTACATTGGTGGTCCTGTCATGGTCAAAACTATGTTGCACATGCTTCAAGATGAGTTGGGCACAAGTTCCAAGACCATATACCTGAATTCTATGGACATAAGATTATGCCATAAAAAAGACACCATCAAGCAGTTTAGGGACATCTTATCATAGTACCAAGCTTGGCATCAATATGTGACCGAGATGCACCAAGTGGATGTTGCTGAGTTGGTCTTTCTCCAAACTTCAGAGTCATAGTGTTTTGTCTTGTTAGGTTGTCTCTAGCCTATTTTTTCTCACATGGGTAAATGTGGAAAATGTAATATTATTTGTAAATATGTTGTAAGTGAAATTCCAAGTGTTATTAATGGAATCTGAAAGGTCATCATGTTATGTAATGAGTTATTTATAAAGAATTAGAAGAGTCATGAGGGTAGTCAAAGAGTCATAAAGGGGAATGTCAAGGATCACCCCGCCCTTTGTTATAAATAGAACCTCATAACTCATAGAAGGGGCTTTTGGGAGCCAATATTTTGGCTAGGCTTAGGCTTAGAAAATGGTTGGGAGTATTATGACAAACATTCGATTCTCCACAACGTAGAGTGAGCATACTTCTTTAGAGGAGCAGGTGTTCTTGACTAAAATGTTCCACTATTGGGGCTAGTGGTTGTCAATTGTGTATGTATGGATGGAATTTTCACTTATAATAATAATAACATAGCCAACAAGCTTTCATGCATATTTTGTTATTGTATTTGGACTATTCTATTTTCTTTAGGAATGTATGTTGTTTAACTTATGCATTTTCTTATGACCTACTTTGTATGAAATTGCACGAATCATGTTCATTGTGTGTTGTTGGATTAACCTGTCACTTTAATTTGTGGACTACTCCGCTTTTTAGCTTGTAATGTCATTCTACTCATGTTTTCCTTTCAAGATGCGTACTATTACAGACTTCTAAGGGGTGCACTTCCTTTTACCCTCTGTATGTTAGAATCCCCATGCATCGCACTTGACTCACCACAAGGTCACACAATTTCTCTCCCCCAAAGTTATCTCACTTACCTCTGCACTCTACAGCGGTCAAGGCATTACACTACCACCCAATGTTGGGACTCCTACTCGAAATAGTTTAAGGTCTAGTTGGCACTTCTTACCGAGGAGATCCCCTGAATGTTGGTGAGTCCAACGCCCTCAATACATTGAGACATATAAGTTGACATATTAAGGAGCTTAAAATCCTTCACTATCCCATGGTCCAAAATCTAAGTGCATCAGAAACCTGAATTAGAGGGGGTTAGGTTAGGTCATCGTGTGAGTGATTCTCCTTGGTGCTACCCAACCCATGGCAGGGAATCCCATGCAGTGTTTGATCACCAAGAAGCTCAAGACTTGAAAACCCTCGTGGGACAATGGTAATCGTAGTGACCAATATTAGGAAAACACCCTATAGGACTAGTTTTGGGAAACAATTGGTTCTCTACCCTACCTTTCTCGATACAACTTTGCTTGTAGGGATGAGAATCTGCTAATTAAGAAGTTATTTGGAAGGCCATATGAAACAGTAGATTCATTATTGTTTAAGGATTTATACCAACTATAGGCTATAGGTATTTTTCTTTGATAGGACGTGCTTTCTTGTATTAGAGTAGCATCACTAATATAATTAGTTTACACTTGGAACCATTGTACTAGATGTTTTCTTGTTGTTTGTTTCTCTTTTGCTCCTATCATCACCCTTTAGTCCTTAGAGTCATCATTTGCTTGACATCATTGCACCCCCTATGCATTTGTCGTGGATAATTCGAGGCCTTCAACTTCATTTTCCGTTAAGACATATTACTCCTCCTCATCAAGTTAGAGTCTATCCTCCTATTCCTCCATCGAGTCCTCATTCTAATTCTAGTTCTATTGATTCTTCTAGTTTTTTCCTTTGATTATGAGTCTTCTCAACACTGTACCGTCACCATGTTAGGCACCAATGCGGGTGACAAAAAACAAGGTGCTAACACAAGTACTAACTAGGGTAACCACACAAGAAAAACCTCCACCAGTATGGTTACTCCTACTCCATTGTTTCCTTTTATGGTTGGTTTGAGTCTCCTTGATTTAATCCATCTCATCAACGATCCTCTTCTCCATGACCCCAAATGGCCAGTTATGCCTACTAATATTCCTTCTAACATCCCCAAGTTTGAACGTAATCCTAGAGAAGATCCCACAAATCATATTCAATTATTCCATATGTGATGTTCATCCAATTCTGTCACTGAAGACTCCATCCATCTTCACCTTTTCTAATGCACTCTTACAAGACATACTACGAAGTGATATGTCAAACAATCCAAAGCCACTCATTCCACTTTTGTGGCTCTTTCCAAAGCTTTTCTAGCCTATTTTAGTTACCTCTCCCATATGACACCAGTACTAAACTATTGACTTCTTTCCGTCAAACTTCTACCACCTTCCTATCCAACTATGTTCAGGAATGGCATAAAAGGAGGAGCATATGTAAAGCTCCTAAATTTGAAGACCACACACACACATATATATATTGGTTCCTTAGATTTATTTTGGCCCCATTGTTAAAGATTTCACTTCTCACTTCCCTCAATATGAGGAATATGCGCTCCAAGTAGCCTTGAAATTTGACCAGATCTATGCCCAGTCAGTTTGTGTTTATACTGTCATTCCTGACCTGCCTCATCCTGGCACAATTAATGCCCTAGGGGATTCTCATGCTCCTGATGGTATCGTTTGATCCATTTAACACCCTTAACTTCAACCATATTCTCCACCTTCGATGAGTTATGGTCAACCCCAAGGGGGGACCAGTTCCTCTTACACCTACCCCTCCCCCCGAATCTTCAACATGGAAACTCTTATCTAGGTTCCAGCATGTCATGTGCACATACCCGTCTGCATCACCAAATGCTAGTGCCATCTATTTCTCCACCTGTTTATCCTAATGTTGTCTCATCTCCTTATTATCTATATGCACCACCTAGTGCTCTAGCCCCGCTAGAACCAACCCCCCATGTCGCCTCCACCTCTGCCACAACAAAAAACTCCTCCCAAAGGTTAAGTGTATGCTCAACATAGCACAACCAATCCCACCAACCCCAAGAAAAGGAACAAGGGGAAATGTAATCGGAACCATCCATCTCAAGGTAATCAAGGTAGTCAGGGTCTACCACCTAATGCACCTAAGGGAAACTAGCCTAACCCTGCAACCCAACAATAGGGTGGACAACCAAAGGAAAACAAGGCTCTTCATACGAACAAACCTTGTGCTCGTTGTGGCGTATATGGTCATTATACTCTTGAGTGTCCCCTTTTACCTCAGATGTGTCAAGTACGGGAAGCTCAAGGAACTGCTTCTATAGGACCGCAACCCATAGCTCCTCCTCCTCCTCCTCCTTCATCTCAGTTGGTTGTGATTACCAATCTTTTTCCTCACCAAGGATATCTCACTACTCAACCTACACAAGGTCATGCATCTCCCCCACCTCCACCATCTCGTCATAACGACTATCAAATTCTTATGATGAATTTTGACAAAGTCAATATCGAACAAGCCAACCTTCAGACTTGATCGCGCCATATGAAAATCTATCTGCTAAGTCAGCGACTAATTTCCACCAAGTCTCTATCGTCATCAAATGGTACTTTACAAATCCCTCCACATAAGGTAGAGGCTATCCTGAAGATCCCCAAAGGTCCATTACGTCGAAACTCTGCTTCTACTAAATCTTCCCATACATATAGCATAGTAGATGACTTAGTGTAGTCTCTTGTTGCCATGTCATTGATGGAAATCCTCCAGACATTCGCATCCAAATGAAAATATCTACTCTCTGCTTTGGGTGTTATGGATCCCTTTGACAATCGTATGATCGATTATGATGCTGAAAAAATACGACATCCTCCCCTTCCTTCATCTGTTTCATTTCAAATAATAGTATCCATAAGAAATACCATTTTTCATCAGTGTATCATAGATGAAGAAGCCTCCACCTATGTGATGATTGCTAGTGTTTGGAAGCAACTTGGCTCACTTGACCTATCTCCTTCCACCATCACTCTACGTGCTTGAGACAGACATCCCTCTCAGTCCTTTGGATTATATCACAATTGTCCTATCATTGTTGCCGACAAGACTTTCTCTATCGACATTGAGGTCGTTGACGCCCCATTATATTATAAAATCCTCTTGGGTCATAGTTACACCTATGATATTCCAGTCATCGTATCTGCAGTTTTTCGTAAGATGTGCTTCCCTCATAATGGAAATATCGTCACTATCAATTAGTTGATGTACCATGACCCTAAGTCTTAGACTTCACCTCAGTCCACTATATCATAGATGACTGGAAATAAGACTATCTTTTCCCTAACCAATGCCTATCCTGGAATCTACAAGGTTCCACCTTACTAGGTGCTTATTATGGTCCACTTCCTACTCCTTATGTGGCTAACTCATCTAGTTTTTGCATGCTTCAAGCATCACGGGCCACCCACAGGAAGTATGGTATGCCTTCACAACAGCCAACACCTCCACAACCTATTTTTCCCAACTCAACCCAGCCTTCAGGTACTACTCCTCAAGGTCTTTTTCCTTCTACTAGTATCTCTCCTAGTCCTTTCCAAGCCATAACCATTCCCCTAGGCCTTAACCATCTTAGAGAAGTTCCCCCATATCATTACCCTTCTGATCAGATATTGTTCTTATTTCCATCCCTGAGATTTTATTCTACTCCTTTCATGGCTACATTGAGTTTACTAAACATTACCTTGGGGATCCTAGTCTGGTACATTGATCACCACACAAACACTTCCCATAATCAACTCAAACCTAACACTTCTTTGACCTTGGTTCAACTTGTTCTTACTATCCCTTTTTAGTTCCACAACAACCTCAACAAGAACCTACCCCTATTGCAAAAGCATATGGTGAGGGGAGAAAATCCCAGAAAAATGTGACTAAAGGCAAGGCACCCTAACCAACTCTAGCTCCTCCTAATTCGCCAAAGCCTACTCTTCCATGTGATTTGTGTGATGTTGTTGGTAACACCACCAATAATTTTCCTTAACTCCCCCATATCAAAAATGTAGTCTATGATACCTTTCCTAATTCTAACATTTCTCTGGTCCATGTCCCCTTACCAAATTCAGCTAAGAAGAACAAATCATTACGTACGAATCACATCTATGCTTTGTGTGATAATTATGGCCATTAGTCCCATCACTGTCCCCAACTCGAACACTTTTGTGATACACTTCAAGTGTTACGCGAATTATATGCCACTCATAGTGATTCCATCTCTCCTCTACCTGTAGCTTCTGGTCCCACTCCTATGCCAGAGCAGGAGGTCTCTAAACCACCCATCGTGATCCCTCCCCTTGATGTCGAGATGATGGATAGTACTTCTCCTATTCTCTACCTCTTTTCATCCATTGGATTGATATATTGGGACTCTCTAGATGTATCCTATTGTGATTCCGATGAACCTTTTTCAACGAACACTTTGATCTCAACATTCATAGATCTGACATATACTAGTCACCTGTCTCCCATCCTTGATGGTGTGTATCTGAACCTTGTCTCTCATGAATATTCATTAGGTATATCCTCTTCATCATGTGGTCTCTCTTCCTCCATTCCCCCCATCTTTCATTCTGATGAAGACATCATCGAAGCCATGACCACCCCTGATTATCCTTGGGATGATATGCACCATTGTGCGTACTTCCTTCTAAGGAAAACCCATGACTAATATGTTGTGGAGTCAAAAGACTTCATTCATGGTGAATTTGATTGGTTTAAAAATACTATTCTTGCACCAGATGCTTTGAAGAAGGAAATATGGCCAACATTTCCCCTACCATAAATATTAACATTTCAAATAAACCATGGATTGAAGAAAATATCATCTTGGGGAAAAATACACCCCAGAAGAAATTGATGCTTACACTAAGTTATTCAAAGAATTATCTGATTTTTTATCTTGGTCTTATTCTAAAATGCCTAGACATGATCCCGCCATTGTTGAACATCACATCGACACTTGGCCCGATGCCATTCCTATCTTCCAAAAGAAAAGGCTTATCCATCCTTCCAAACATGAAGCTACCAAAGCTGAAATCGATAAACTCAAGTAGGCTAGTCTCATCTATCCTATCAAATACACCACATGGTTGTCCAATCTTGTTCCCATTCTCAAGAAACAAGGAACCATCTGTGTTTGCACATAATTTTGTGATCTGAACAAAGTTTTTCCCAAATAAAACTTTCCCACAATGTTCATAGACCAAATCATTGACGAGTGTGCAGGGCATGAGGTTCTTTACTTTATGGATGGATTCTCTGGATATAACCATATACGAATCTGTTATGCCAATCAGCTTATAACTTCCTTCACTAGTTCATGGGGAAATCTCACTTACAGGGTCATTCCTTTAGGTTTAAATAATGTTGGGGCCAATTTTCAATGTGCTATGTCTTAATGTTTCCACAAACTGACTCATATTATCCTTGCATATCTATACAATCTCACCACTTGTTCTAAACTTCGGTTGTAACACATTCATGATTTGCGTGCCATTTTCCTTCAATGTCACAAGTATAATATTCACCTCAACCCCCTTAAGTGTGTCTTTTGTGTTCATGTTGACTGAGTTTTTGGCTTCATTGTGTCCAAGTATGGTATCACTCTTGACCCTCTCAAAGTTCAAGCCATTCTCAAAAACTTCCTCCTCCTCATACACTTCGCCAATTGTAAAGTCTCCAAGGCAAAGCCAACTTTCTTTGTAGGTTTGTCCCTGACTATTCAAACATTGTGCATTGGTTTCTTGTACTCCTTTGATCTAACATTCCATTTGTTTGGGATGACCAAGCTCAAAAGTCTTTTGATTCCCTCAAACATGCTCTCACTTCCACTCCCTTGATCAGTCCACTTGACTTTGAGAGGGATTTCATCTTGTATATCTCTGCGTCTACCTATTCAATCGTTGGGGTCCTAGTCCAAGAAGATGGTGCCGGAAATGGCCATGTCATCTATTATGTCATTGAGAACCTTAATGGTCCCCCAGTGTCCTATTCACATGAATAAAAGTTGTTGTTGGCTATTGTGTTCTCTATTCAAAATATTTATCATTATATCCTTAAGTGTACCACCAAAGTTGTGACAACTCCAACCCCATGGCCTTCCTGTTAATTTAACGCATCATTAATGGGAAGTATGCCCATTGGATCTTTATCCTTCAAGAATTCAATCTTGAATTTGTCACACCCAAGAGTAAGAAAGTTTTATCCTTTGCTGAATTCATTTCTAAATTTCCCATTGGTATGCCTCATCCGCCAATAAATGGTTATATTCCAGATGAACTCTTGTTTGCCCTCAGATGATCCTTGGTGTGGTGACATCCTTACCTATTTTCAAACTGAGAAATTCACCCCTCTCACTCATGATTATCAATGACATATTCGACATCAAGCCCCTCGATACCTCCTCATTGGTGACGATATTTATCATGTCAATGTCAACACTGTCCTTCGTCATTATCTCACCCATTCTAAAGTTGAGAAAGTACTTAATTCCTCCCACCATGGCACTTGTGGTGGTGACCTCTCCGGAATGGCCACTTCCCATAAAATTATGCACACAAGTTACTTTTGGCCTTCTCTCTTTAGCAATTGCATTGAGGTAGTCAAACATTGTCCCAATTTCCAATTATACAACCCTAAGGCATGAGCTCCACCTACTCCCCTCCAACCTGTCATTGTAACCAATCATTTTTGTAAATGGGATATTGACTTTATGGAGTGTCGACCCCATATGCTAATAACCATAAGTATATTATCATGGACTTGGACTATTTAACCAAGTGGGCTGAAGCCATGACAACGTTTAATAAGAGCATGGCTACTTCAACCCTCTTTTTCTTTAACCATGTTATCACTCGATTTTGGGTTCCAAAATAATTGGTCTCCGACCATGGCCGATGCTCTGAAGATGAGATATGGAACAAGCTATACTCTTTGTTGCACTTCGAACACCAATATTCATGGTCTTACTACCCCCTAGGAAATCGCCAAGTTGAAGTTGTCAACAAAATCCTCCAAAAAATGCTTCAGCGGATAGTGAAAAAGCACAAGACCAAATGGCATCTTATTCTTTTTCCTTCTTTGTAGGCCTATAGAACTTCTGTCAAAACCACCATTGATTTCACTCCTTTCCACCTCATCTTTGGACACGAGGCAATCTTACCAATTGAGTGTGAAATCCCCTCACTCCACCTAGTCATCGAACTCCTCCCAGACACCAAACCTCTAGAACAATGACTTGTCATGCTTGAGCGCACCAATCAAGACCGTTTTGTTGCATTGCAAACCATTGAAGTGGACAAAAACCGCACCAAAGCTCAGTATGACCGAAACGTCCACCCTCATACTTTCCATGAAGGCGACCTTGTTCTCATCTATGACCAAACTCATGATGTCCTGCGGCATGGGAATTTTGAACAATTATGGCTAGGTCCTTACATCATTTGTAAGTGTTTGGGTGAAGGAGCATAGATTTTAGAGGGTCCAGAAGGAGAAATCCTTCCTAACCCACGCAATGCACTCTACCTCAAGAAATTTTACCCATAACATTTCTTATTGAAATGCATGTATCTTTCTCTTTTTCTTGAATTTAGGTAGCTTGCATCCCCCACCATCTTATTCATTGTCTTCTTAGGTATTTCAGATGGACCCATCATACACACCTCATATCAGTTATTTTGATGGTGGGATTCGCTTCTCTGGGAATATAGCCTCAACAACTTGGGTCATTTTTAGCCCCTTGCATTCACTAGTTCACTCCAACAGCATCTACATTGGATCTTCCACTAATAACCAGGCCAAATATGATGTTATGATAAGTTCGTTAGCCGATTCCCTTGATTGTCACATCATTCACCTTCATGTTTGTCTTGATTCATTGCTACTTGTCATGCAATTGAATGGCATTTATCATGTGCGTAATCCTATCCTATTTAGAAAATATCTATGAGTTAAGATTTTGGCACATGAATTTGAATCCATTACATTCAGTCATGTTCCTAGAGCCCAAAATCACTATGTAGATACCATTTCCAATAATATTCTAGATTGGAATTTATCACATGCATATATAAGAAGATATCCATAGCATAAACAAATGACGAACGACAATCGTCACAAAAAGATGCATAATCATATTATGTATCATAATATCCAATAGATAGTGTTTAGAGTCCACTACTCTAAATACATATGACATGCTAATTTTCATGTTATAGCAAAACAAAAATGGTCACCCACATGTCCCTATGCCTAATCACTATCATCAAGAGGCTCCTAATCCACTGGCTCCATCCCACCATCCCGTAGGTCTCGAACTGCCTGACCAGCCATGACAATGCACCTCATGATACCTCACCACTCTAAGGGAAGACTAGTGCACTCATTTGTATATCGATCTTCTAACTCATGCCACCCATGCTCTGTCACCCCAGTTAGTAGCACATCAAACCTATGTCGGAGATCCTCTAGTAGAGAATCACTACCTGATCTCTACTGTGATGTAGAACCACCCTGATTTGAAGCTCCAGGCACTGCAGCTTGTCTCGTATATCTCGTCGGCCTCACCGATGCTATATCTACATACCACAACGTTTAGAAACTAGTAAAACATACACATATTTATTAAAATATAAATCCATCAGATATATAGTAACTTTCACTTACCCTCTAGACCCCAAGCTCATCCCAGTGGAAATGGTAAGTTAGGATCTCCCTGATAGTTCATTCCACTATACGAATAGTCATCTATGTATAGTGGAATCTGGTCCCAATGTGCAAAAAAATTAGATTGAAACACCCGTCTGACTCCTCATCCTCCACCTCGTCACAGTAGCTTCCCCCAACGACTCATCCTGGGCTCTTGTGGGCCCCCATCACGAATTTGTACATGTGCTCGGATGTTTAGTATCTTCTCAAAGAAGAATGAGCATAACACTGTCCCAAATGAAAAGTTTTGATTGGTCCGTCACCTATATAATGTCAACTGTCATTTTAATGATGACAACATCATTTGGGCCCACCCATAGTAGGTTCATGGAAACACACTCTCCACAAGCATCATCTGCCCCTAAGTGATGTGATGAAAGGCATGACTACCCAAGATCCGCAACACTACTGTGGATGTAGCTCATGTACCAAGCCTCTCGAAATTACTGATCTGGATGGTTGTTCCCTTTGTACGAACACCCGACACGTAGTAACAAAACACAAACTCTCCCATATGCCTCATGTGAGGCAGCACTGGATGTATCTCCCCCACCACCCCCAGGGGGGAAATCCTATCAGAAAATATATATCCTGGATTGTGATCTTGATCCTATGCCCCTGCAATACAAAGGCTTCATGATCTAGTTCCCATTAGCTCACAATCCTCGACAACAAAGGCTCACCAGCCCTCAACAATGGGTTCTCCAAGAACTTCAACTCACCCCATACCATTCCAAAACCCCTCTGACGGCTTAGTTCCCCTGAATCTCAGCATGAAGAGTTTCCAAATATATTTCTCACCATGATAACTTTAGCTCTTCCATACCTACAACATACCATTATGCTTTCTCAGTTCAAAGTCAAAGGCATACATCATGGGTTAAAAACTCCAGCTCAGCAGAGACCCCCCATCGTGCTTTTCCTCTCAGTCTACAACATAGTTTTTTCCCTCAAAACTACACTGGACGCACTTATTGGCCCAGTTTCTGCATTCTAGAACATGGATGAAGGCCCAAAAAGTGTGCTATGACCATGAGGAAGAGCTTTGGTTTCCTTGAGTGAGTTGAAGTTGTAATCTGAAAATCCAATCCACCAAAATTGATGAGTAGGGTAAGGCCACCTACCTCCAACTTGCAGATCTTGATTTCGATGATCAATTTGTTTGCTATGAGATCCACAATATTTAGGGCCTTCTCCTCCTCTCCAAATTATCCAACAACTTACTATGAAAATGAATTAGATTTGGGGGAAAGAATCCCTTATATAGGAAAAAACCTAGTTTTTTTGTCGCTCATTACGAACAAAACATAGCTCGGTTTGATGAATCGTCAACATCGTTGGAAATTTCTCACTGAGTTCTATAATGGATCTCCCTTTGTTTTTGGTAATGTGACACTTCTCTAGGAAGCCATTTGTTCCATGAGGTCTCACTTTGCCACCTATTAAAATCAAAATTCTTCATTTGGATGACTTATACTCTGGTACCACTTTACCCGTGGATTAATTTACTCACGTGTCAATTTTTGTCTTGAGTAAACATAGTTTACTCATGTTTTTATGGTCCCCTTTGGACCTCACCCATGTGGAAGAATCATCAAGTCACCCTTGTTCAAAGCATCAAAGGTGAGTAACCCTTGTATCTATGGAGTTTTTTCTGAGTCCCCTTGAGTCTAGTTATAATATTCTAGACATATTGGTGTCACATTCATCCCATCATGCTCATGTTTTCCCTCTAGCTACATTGCTTCGTCTGAGTAATTGACCATCACCTCGGGAATTGACTTAGTCATTGCCAGGTCAACCATGCATATTATGCTCTGACAAGGGAAGTCATTAACCCACCACTCATCTTGTTTCCTTCCATCATCATCCATGGCGTTAGTCCATCAATTACGTTACTATGATCCCTCATGCCTGTGTTGAGGATTCCTCATTGCCTTAACTCTGGCGGGCCCTCTTTTGTTGACTTCAGCACATTTATTCCATAAGTGTGGTATAGAGGGCAGTGTACCTTGGTTTCAGCCTTCATCTTTGTTCGGTGCCTCAGATCAATCAAAGGGAATCATCATTTCCCTTTGACTTGGTTGTTTCTCACGTGCTTGACACCAACTATTTATCACACGATTGAGAATCATACACTTGAGAGTTCAGTGATCTAGATGATTGTACTAGTGATTACCGGGTGTGTGTGTGTGATGTATTAGACCTCATGAAGGGGTGGCCCTTCAGGTAACTCCCCACATGCCTAAATGTACGTATATGTTGATCTAGCCTTAGATACAGTTCCACAAAAGTGATGGGTTTGGTTTCAGCCATTTGCAGTGCCCAAAACATGCATGTCTCCTTCAAATGATCCATTTATATCTTCATATCCCTTTCTTATTCAACAAGGATTCTTTAGTTGTGATCCCCCCTCACCATGTCAACTTGAGGGGAATTATGTCTCATGTACTCAGATGTTATTGTATTTAGTCTTGGCCTATGTCTTTCCAAGAACATTATGTATATGGGATCCATTGTATTATTTCTGGCCCATTGATGCCAGCATATCATGTATCATGTACTTTGTATCTTAGTCCCACATTGTTGGGCCCACCATTATTCTTTGTACTCAATTATTGTGGCGGGTATGGGTATGCCTCCCCCTGTTACTGGGAAAAGTGTCTATTCAGAATGACCCTATCCCACTAAGGTGTGACAGTTACCTTAGAAACAAACAGAGAAAACTACTTTTGTATTCTTCTTTATGAACTATAAACAAAGAGGAATAGGATGAACCAACATGTGTCTTGCGCTAGTCCTTTGATCCAATCTCTCTCCTCTTTGACAGCTTCCAGCTACCTGCTCCCTTACTTGCCCAGCTTCACCAAGTACCTGTAAGATCACAGAAGAAGGAAACTATACAAAGACATGGGTTTATATTCATAAATAACTTAGGATCAGATTTAAGCTAACCATACAAATGTAACAAGCATCAATGAAACACAAGCATGGAGAAGAAACTCAAATAGTTTTATTGATATACAAGAAGATCCAGGAGGAGTTATAACCGATGATTCCTGATCCAGCATCAACCTCCCAGCAAAGAAGCCCCTCTTCACCTCCAACAAAGCATAAATCACCCAATACTCTGATATCTATCTCAAAACCAACAACAATTCTTTGCAATGTACAAAATTCCAGCCTCTGGATCTCTGGGATGAGGGATCCATATATAGATGTATGCAAGGAGGATGAGTCAGCTCATGATTTGACTAGTGTCTTCTCTCTGTCAGTTCTTGCTTCCACTTGGAGACTGAGAGTCTCTTACTCATCCTTGGTTGAATTCAGTGAGGCAAGTGTCATTGGAGAAGATTCTGGAAGCTTCCATTGTCTTTCCACCTCGCGGAATGGCACTGCCATTTGTCATTTCCCGCACAACGCACCCTGATAGTGCATTTAGGTGCGTTGCAACGCACCTAGCTAGTGTATTTGGGTGCTATGCAATGCAGCTAGCCAGTGGAGCAGCTGAAATGATCCTGATATGACTGATTCTGAGCATTTTCTGGTGGAGAACTTCTAAGAGAAGCTGTAATTTGTTGACCTTGTTCCTTTAGGGGTCGGAACAACACTTTTAGGGACTTAGGATCCCTTGGTTTATGGACATTTCATGCTTAGAGCTGTAAGGCACAAAAATGTCTATAACAGTTGCCCCCTAAAGTATGAGGCCGTTTATCGGGTAAAATGCTTTATTAGGAGGATCCGAAGTTCTTTCAATGCTGGGAGGAGACCTGTAATAAGATACAATACAATACATTATCTTCATACTATTTTTCATGATCTAGCTGAGGCGGGCATTCCCATGCTCAGCTTTATAAATTCATTCTCATGTACATAGGACAGACAATCGTCTGAGTGTAGACTGATGATTCTGATAGAGCCATCATCCTTTTGGTAGGATGATCATCTGTGCTGCAATGTTGTACATTTAATGTCTTTATTTTCCTGAATATATATCGCAGCGTGGATGGATGAAACTAGATCCGGGGTCTTCAATCTCGTCCGATCTTCACTCGAAGTACAAGTCGATCCATGTGAGAAATGTTCTGAAGTCGAACATGGAAAGACATCGCTTGATTACCAGTCAATGATGTAAACTGTTAACAAGCGCGAGAGGAATCACCGATAATGATAATGACCCTCAAGGTACTACAGTACAATTCACGTGGTGTGAATAAAGGACTTGGCGTCGAACACCACGCAAAATCTTTCGGTCGAAGGCCATTGATGTAAACCTGTCGCCGGAAGTGAGAAACTTGCCATTAAGGCATGCAAGCTTCAAAGTACTGAATGGGGTGTTCCTAGATCAACTTCTTGGATAATGAGCTGATGTCGACAAGAAGCGATCCGTCAAAGGAGGGCCTTAATGAATCCCACATCAATGACACAGAACGGAGCAAATGATTTTGATGGAGGTGAAAGCAATCTGATGATATACGGTTCAAGATGGCGGTCATGAAAGAATGAAGTATAATGTATGGTAGTGGATGGGACACGGGTGACTTCTCTATATTACTTCTCTTGAACATGTCGGCGACACTTATGTGATGGATTGGTAGCATTAACCCCAAATGTGGATGCTATGGCGTGACCATGGCGATGTGACCGGTGAATGAAACAACCCAACCCGACTCGGACACGGAGTGGAAGACTCATGTTCAAGAGCGACTTGCTACCAATAAAGATTCTTTGAGTTTTCTTCCCAATTTTTCCCCAGTCATTGCTGACCAGTACCTCTTTATTTTTGTCAAGCTTGAGGAGGATAACATATGCTTGTTCTATAATTTTCCCTTCAGGCAAACCCATTGCTATGTTTTAACGAGCCTAGCGATAGTGAAACTCGTTCTCGTCTAAAGACAAGTTTGCCACTATTAATCTTTTTAACGAGTTTAACGACAAAGATAACTCGGTCCTTTTCATTTTTAGAGAGTCTGAAAAGGTACGTAAAGCTAACTCAAAAATTCCTTTTTCGTCATCTAATCCCTTAAGTCCGAAAAAGTATAAAACAATACAGAAGGGATGAATTTTCGATAGTTTTAATGAGCCGAACAAAACAAGCGCTCGATCTTTTTGTGCAATAATCCCTCAGGTCCAAAAAGATTAAAATCTAGAAGAGGGATAGCACTTCCTATCCCTTTAACGAGCTGGAAGGCCAAGGACTCGGCAATCTTTTCATATTTTACGAGTCAGTTGAAAAGAGCTTAAAGAAGACTCGTCTTTTGAGGAACGAGTGATAAAATGGGTAGCAGCTGATTCCAGGTAAGGTTTGGAATTTTCCAATCACGGCAATGTCACAAGGATGGCTAGTGAAATCACTCTTCCCAGCTGTTCCTCAAAATGGGTAAACAATCAAATGGAGGTGAATGATCGGCCAATGGAAAAGTGGAGGTGACGGTGCAAACACGACCAAGGCTTTAATGGCTGAAGTACTACATTTACGGTGGTTATTTACCAGGGGAATAGTTCATTTTTTAACGAGCTTAAACGCGGGTGGAAACACTTGCTCGGTCTAGGTTTATTTTTTAACGAGCTTGAACCTCGCGGTAAACATTGCTCGAGGCGGGTTTATTTTTTAACGAGCTTGAACCCTGCAGTAACACTGCTCATGGCGGGTTTATTTTTTAACGAGCTTGAACCCTATAGTAACACTGCTCGTGATAAGTTTGCATGCCCCCAGCATAATAACGCAAATCAAAGTGCATGCCCCCCAAGCTTCATTGCATTCAACTCGGTGGTTGGAATGAAGGTTTACCTTTGAGATTTGGAAAGGGGATTTGTTTCATTTTTTAATGAGGTTGACACAGATAAGAACCATCCTTGGAATCCAAATCCATTAGATATAGAAGATTTCATATTCCACTGTGGCCACTTCCGCCAGATTACTCGGAGGCGGTAGGGAAAAAATACCCATTAAGGCAGGGTCTTTTAGGAGACCTACTTCGATATTTTGGAGCGAATGATTTCTTCCATGGATCATTGGAATGCTTCCCGTAACTTGTGAACTATTGGGGAGAAATGTTTGTTGGTCGACGATTGTAATTCCTCCTTGGAAGGGAAATGCAATCTTCCTGAAGTAGGTCGACACAACTGCAGCCATGGCATATATCCAGGGTCTTCCCAGTAGGATGTTGTAATCGAGGTTTCCGTCGATTACTTCAACATCAATTTCTACTGTTTTACCCCTCAATTCAACCTGAAAGTTACTTAAAATCCCGTATGGAGTGTATGATCGTCCATCAAATGCTTTTAACATTGTTGACGATCGCGACAAGGGTGGCGACCCTGAATTTTTCCAGCAACTCATCGACATAATACATGTGGATGCCCCCTCATCAATAATTGTTCGATGAACAGTTTTGTTGAGGGCTTTCACTTGAATAATGAAAGCTAGTTGAGCTGGTAACTGAGGGTCATATCCTTTATGATCAAAGGCCACAAGATTGGAATCCATTGGGTCAATCCCACCTATTACTGATAATGAAGCTTGCTCTTGGGAGAGGCAATTTTGCGGTACCTCAAGTGTCGATAGAGCAGACGACGATTGGGCCAGGTCCTCTATTATATTATAATTTTGTGCTATTTTTGCACGAGGATTAAATGTCGATTTGTGTACTACTCCTTTTGGAGACTTTATCATTGGTTCAGGAATGATGGGTGGCACAACTTCGGTCAAAGTTGTTGTCGAACTACTAGGTTGTTCATTAGCCTTGTTATTCGACGGCTGTGGATTCCCGTAATATTTATTCCTTGTCAAAGCATCATTTTGCTGCTTTGAGATAGACAACATAAGCACTTAGGATCTGGAAGCATTTTGATTAGCTACCAGTTTGGTTCCCGGGTTTGGAAACGGATGAGTCAATACCGCTGAGGTTTTTGAACTCTTAAAGAGTTTCTTAACTTCAGCTATATGTGGACAATCTCTCATCCAATGATCCTCATCGCATATATGACACCCCGCAGGGGGTTTCCTTTGCCCATAAGGGTTTGCAGAAGGTTTTCCAGGAGATGAATCATCCTGCTTCTTTTTTCTCCCTTTCTTTTTCTTCTTGCCCCCTGGTTGCTTCAGTTGTTTGCCCTTGTCGGTCGACATGGCATTTACTTCCGAGGCAAGAAGTTTCTCATTTGCATTTTGACTAGAAATTTTACGGGCCTTTTTAGATGTAGCCTTTGTCGATTTCGTGTCTGTTGCTCCAATCACGCCATCACCGGCATGAGAGTCATTGTTTGATTTAGGAGGATGAGGAACTGAGAATTCCTGTCTAGGGGCGTTAGGTATTTTATCGTAAAGTGTGCCGGACTGAGTGTAAATCAAGTCCAAATATTACGCACGAGCGATAACTTGCTCTTCTGTGACGACTCCCCCTTTTGCCACATCTTCCGTGATGGAAGGTAGTAATGACTTGATAAACCATTCAGCTAAGAGCTGATCGGGAACATACGTTTTTACCATTCTACGACGACGTCACCACTCATGTATATGATCAGATATGTGAGTGGCCTTCGTCTGTTTGAAGTTGGTAAGGAGTTCTGTTCCCGTTTCGTACCTTATTGGTAATTGAAAATGGGTTAAAAAGGTTGTGGCTAGGGTACTGAAGTTGTCAAACGAAGCTCTAGGTAATTCAATATACCATTTTGCTGTCGGACCAGTTAACGTCCTCTGGAAAAGACAAAGCCTAATCGAATCATCGTTTAGGGTGTTTGATGAACACCACAGATGAAATGTCATCACATGATTCGACGGGTCTTCACCCGGATCTCCATTAAATTTAAGAATATCTGACGGAAGTTTATGCGGAATCGCTGGCCACCAAGGGGCATAAGCAATTGGATCATTTGTCAGCTGGTTTAGATCTGGTAATTCTAGAGTTGCTACAAAGGGAAACTGTTGATTCAGGTTAGGCGAAGCATACCCAGGATAAGATGGAATCGCCTGAGCAGTGGGTCTTTGCATACCAACATAATGTATTTGATGCTGGCAGCTTTGACAAGGTTGATGGGCATAACCATTATAGTATGGTTGTTGATAACCGCTTTGGAAATGCAGTTGCCCATTACTTACAAAGACTTGTTGCTCAGGTCCTTGATATGATTGCTGGAATTGCGGTTGTTGAGATTGAACCAGTCCTGGTTGTTAGACCATTTGCTATTGTCCAATACTGGATGATTGACCAAGATGAGAAGTCATAGTACTTGTTTGAGCCTGAGTCGCTCAGAATAAGGAGGCACTAACCTGAGGTTGTGATTGAGTCGTTGAGACAAGAGGCTGTTGTAATGCAATCTGAGGCTATTGGGGTTGACATACAATAGGTAGCGCTTGTACTTGCGACGCAGTCACCATAGCAGGTATAGTGGGAATATTCGACACAGGGTGGACTGGTTGCATTGAATATACAACCCCTGGTTCCTGAGGCAGTATTGGTACCCAACCGCTGGATGTAATTCCAGTTTGACCTTAACGTTGTCGTAAACTCCCATATGGTTGTTCTTCGGGAGGGAACAATGAAAAAGCATACTGCTCTCCATATGGTGGAAATCCAGTACTTAAAGGGTAAATTGGCCTTTGAAGACACATTGGATCAATTTGTTGAGTTTCAACATAAGAAATACCAGATGATAATCTGGATGAAGAAATAGGAACAGACCATGTCGTCGAAACAGTCTCTGATTGGACTCCGGCTTGTTGTTGATAACTTGCCGGGACAGATGGTATACCGGCGAACATCGTTGGAGTAGCAACAGGAGGTTCTGCTGCTGCTGTGTCGGATGACACAGTCCTAGATGTCGACGGTTGTTCAAACATATCTATTCTATCCAAAAGATTTCCTAGCGATTCTACAAGAACTTGCGATGAAGGGAGACTAACTTATAAGACTAACGAGGGAATAGTGATGTTATTCCGATTAAAATAAATTTTAGACGCTTTGACACAACTTGTTTTTTCAATTTTTAAGAGTCGAGAAAAAACAAAAGATGACTCTAGTCTCCTTCGATTTTTAATGAGCCTGAAGTGACAAGTGCTCAGATGGAACTTTTCTGTTAAGGAGTCTGAAAAGGAACGAAAGGGACTGATCTGGAGATCTAGGTAGAGGGAGTACCAAACCAACCGCAAAACTGCAGAATACTTTTTACTGTACGGCAGTCAATCTTCCCGAATGTTGTGTTCAGTGCATTGCGATCGATAGGGCGGCAGACACGACTTCCTATGGATAAAGGATTTAAGCCTATAGGGGTCTCCCAATATATACTCGATGGTACGTGGGAGAACAAGTCCGTACTGGCACTTATCGTCTCAAAGTGGAGGAATCACCCAACCATCAGTGAGGACAACAGTTACCAGGCTTTACGACACCAGAATAAGTCTCTAGCCTATACCTCTAAATGTTGTGCGTTAAGTTCCAAAGCGTTGTTAGATTCATTGAATTTATTTTAAGTTGATATTTCTTATGAAGTTTGCCTTTTGGGTTCACCACGAGATGTAGATGTAATTCCTAAAATGCAATCTAAAGATGATAAGCAAACTTTTATCTCTTTTCAGCAATGAAAATCCTAGCTACAAGGGGAAAAGAAAGACACAATCTTTTCACAAAGAGCAAAGAGCACACTGTAAATGCACTTTCCTAAATCAAGCCAAACAGACTGTCAATATGCAAATGCACATGTGCATGTATTTGTTTTCAACTTTCTTAATATTGATGCCTAAAAATAAAGTTGATGTACAATTCTGAATTTTCTTTCAAGTAACAAACACAAACAAGCTTCTTTTCGAAATCAAAAGGTAGAGATGATTACGACACTTTATGATTTTGAAATAAATACTCGTTTCGACACTAGAAAGTCACAAATTCAAACCAAAGGCAAAAGTAAAAGCATAATCGACTGTCAACAGCAAATAAACTTTCTCCTATGATCAAAATCGACACTTGCGACATATCTAAATCAAAGGACGACAGTATGACTATTCTACTTTTGCAATGGAAAACTGTAAACGACTAAACAAACACATAAAAACATCTACAGTCTTTTTGTACAAAGGAGGCGGAATTACAGCAAGGAAAAGGGGTTTTTAAATAGACACATACACTGATCACAGGCTGCAAAAATCAGAGACAAAACTGGAAAGAATGAAGCACAAGAACCTCAGCTGCACAGGGCTAGTCTGATCAGCGCACCTGTAACACAGAGAAACTGGATTGCAGCACAGGTTTCCCTCTCGGGAACTGCGCTGAAATGCAGGAACCCTTCACAGTACCTGTGCTGGGGCAGAAACAAGAATTCTATCCGGGTTCTGGGTCACGGTTTACAGTTTAGTCTTTGGTTTTTGGCCGAGTAAAAGCAATCAGTAATGCACAATCAGAGGGTAGATCTAAGGAAGGTCTAAGAGCTATCACAAAGGGCAATCAGATCATTTGTGAATCAACTGTTCAAATCATAAATAGATCCAGTGAATGGATTGAAGTAGCAGATGTCTACTTTGCATTTGTTAATGGAAAATGCAGTTCGATTGCTACTTCTAAGATTATGAAATAAACAACAAGAGAAACACAAACAAACTAACTAGACACGATCCCCAGCGGAGTCGCCATTTTGTTACCGGGAAAAGTGTCTATTCAGAAAAACCCTATCCCACTAAGGTGTGACAGTTACCTTAGAAACAAACAGAGAAAACTACTTTTGTATTCTTCTTTATGAACTATAAACAAAGAGGAATAGGATGAACCAACCTGTGTCTTGCGCTAGTCCTTTGATCCAATCTCTCTCCTCTTTGACAGCTTCCAGCTACCTGCTCCCTTACTTGCCCAGCTTCACCAAGTACCTGTAAGATCACAGAAGAAGGAAACTATACAAAGACATGGGTTTATATTCATAAATAACTTAGGATCATATTTAAGCTAACCATACAAATGTAACAAGCATCAATGAAACACAAGCATGGAGAAGAAACTCAAATAGTTTTATTGATATACAAGAAGATCCAGGAGGAGTTACAACCGATGATTCCTAATCCAGCATCAACCTCCCAGCAAAGAAGCCCATCTTCACCTCCAACAAAGCATAAATCACCCAATACTCTGATATCTATCTCAAAACCAACAGCAATTCTTTGCAATGTACACAATTCCAGCCTCTGGATCTCTGGGATGAGGGATCCATATATAGATGTATGCAAGGAGGATGAGTCAGCTTATGATTTGACTAGTGTCTTCTCTCTGTCAGTTCTTGCTTCCACTTGGAGACTGAGAGCCTCTTACTCATCCTTGGTCGAATTCAGTGAGGCAAGTGTCATTGGAGAAGATTCTGGAAGCTTCCATTGTCTTTCCACCTCGCAGAATGGAACTGCCATTTGTCATTTCCCGCACAACGCACCCTGATAGTGCATTTAGGTGCGTTGCAACACACCTAGCTAGTGTATTTGCGTGCTATGAAACGCAGCTAGCTAGTGGAGCAGCTGAAATGATCCTGATTTGACTGATTCTGAGCATTTTCTGGTGGAGAACTTCTAAGAGAAGCTGTAATTTGTTGACCTTGTTCCTTTAGGGGTCGGAACAACACTTTTAGGGACTTAGGATCCCTTGGTTTATGGACATTTCATGCTTAGAGCTGTAAGGCACAAAAATGTCTATAACAGTTGCCCCCTAAAGTATGAGGCCGTTTATCGGGTGAAATGCTTTATTAGGAGGATCCGAAGTTCTATCAATGTTGGGAGGAGACCTGTAATAAGATACAATACAATACATTATCTTCATACTATTTTTCATGATCTAGCTGAGGCGGGCATTCCCATGCTCAGCTTTATAAATTCATTCTCATGTACATAGGACAGACAATCGTCTGAGTGTAGACTGATGATTCTGATAGAGCCATCATCCTTTTGGTAGGATGATTATCTGTGCTGCAATGCTGTACATTTAATGTCTTTATTTTCCTGAATATATATCGCAGCCCGGATGGATGAAACTAGATCCGGGGTCTTCAATCTCGTCCGATCTTCACTCGAAGTACAAGTCGATCCATGTGAGAAATGTTCTGAAGTCGAACATGGAAAGACATCGCTTGATTACCAGTCAATGATGTAAACTGTTAACAAGCGCGAGAGGAATCATCGATAATGATAATGACCCTCAAGGTACTACAGTACAATTCACGTGGTGTGAATAAAGGACTTGGCGTCGAACACCACGCAAAATCTTTCGGTCGAAGGCCATTGATGTAAACCTGTCGCCGGAAGTGAGAAACTTGCCATTAAGGCATGCAAGCTTCAAAGTACTGAATGGGGTGTTCCTAGATCAACTTCTTGGATAATGAGCTGATGTCAACAAGAAGCGATCCATCAAAGGAGGGCCTTAATGAATCCCACATCAATGACAAGGAATGGAGCAAATGATTTTGATGGAGGTGAAAACAATCTGATGATATACGGTTCAGGATGGCGGTCATGAAAGAATGAAGTATAATGTATGGTAGTGGATGGGACACGGGTGACTTCTCTGGATGACTTCTCTTGAACATGTCGGCGGCACTTATGTGATGGATTGGTAGCATTAACCCCAAATGTGGATGGTTTGGCGTGACCATGGTGATGTGACCGGTGAATGAAACAACCCAACCCGACTCGGACACGGATTGGAAGTGTCATGTTCAAGAGCGACTTGCTACCAATAAAGATTCTTTGAGTTTTCTTCCCAATTTTTCCCCAGTCATTGCTGACGAGTACCTCTTTATTTTTGTCAAGCTTGAGGAGGATAACATATGCTTGTTCTATAATTTTCCCTTCGGGCAATCCCATCGCTATGTTTTAACGAGCCTAGCGATAGTGAAACTCGTTCTCGTCTAAAGACAAGTTTGTCGCTATTAATCTTTTTAACGAGTTTAACGACAAAGATAACTCGGTCCTTTTCATTTTTAGAGAGTCTGAAAAGGTACGTAAAGCTAACTCCAAAATTCCTTTTTTGTCATCTAATCCCTTAAGTCCGAAAAAGTATAAAACAATACAGAAGGGATGAATTTTCGATAGTTTTAACGAGCCGAACAAAACAAGCGCTCGATCTTTTTGTGCAATAATCCCTCAGGTCCAAAAAGATTAAAATCTAGAAGAGGGATAGCACTTCCTGTCCCTTTAACGAGCTGGAAGGCCAAGGACTCGGCAATTTTTTCATATTTTACGAGTTAGTTGAAAAGAGCTTAAAGAAGACTCGTCTTTTGAGGAACGAGTGATAAAATGGGTAGCAGCTGATTCCAGGTAAGGTTTGGAATTTTCCAATCACGGCAGTGTCACAAGGATGGCTAGTGAAATCAGTCTTCGCAGTTGTTCCTCAAAATGGGTAAACAATCAAATGGAGGTGAATGATCGGCCAATGGAAAAGTGGAGGTGACAGTGCAAACACGACCAAGGCTTTAATGGCTGAAGTACTACATTCACGGTGGTTATTTACCAGGGGAATAGTTCATTTTTTAACGAGCTTAAATGCGGGTGGAAACACTTGCTCGGTCCGGGTTTATTTTTTAACGAGCTTGAACCTCGCGGTAAACACTGCTCGAGGCGGGTTTATTTTTTAACGAGCTTGAACCCTGCGGTAACACTGCTCATGGCGGGTTTATTTTTTAACGAGCTTGAACCCTACAGTAACACTGCTCGTGATAAGTTTGCATGCCCCCAGCATAATAACGCAAATCGAGGTGCATAATTTTGTTACCGGGAAAAGTGTCTATTTAGAACGACTCTATCCCACTAAGGTGTGACAGTTACCTTAGAAACAAACAGAGAAAACTACTTTTGTATTTCCTTTATGAATTAAAGATAGAGGGGGATAGGAAGAACCGACCTGTGTCTTGCGCTATTCCTTTGATCCAATCCCTCTCTTCTTTGACAGCTTCCAGCTACCTGCTTCCTTACTTCCCAGCTTCACCAAGTACCTGTAAGATCACAAAAGAAGGAAACTATACAAAGACATGGGTTTATATTCATAAATAACTTAGGATCAGATTTAAGCTAACCATACAAATGTAACAAGCATCAATGAAACATAAGCATGGAGAAGAAACTCAAATAGTTTTATTGATATACAAGAAGATCCAGGAGGAGTTACAACCAATGATTCCTAATCCAGCATCAACCTCCCAGCAAAGAAGCCCCTCTTCACCTCCAACAAAGCATAAATCACCCAATACTCTGATATCTATCTCAAAACCAACAACAATTCTTTGCAATGCACAAAATTCCAGCCTCTGGATCTCTGGGATGAGGGATCCATATATAGATGTATGCAAGGAAGATGAGTCAGCTTATGATTTGACTAGTGTCTTCTCTCTGTTAGTTCTTGCTTCCACTTGGAGACTGAGAGCCTCTTACTCATCCTTGGTCGAATTCAGTGAGGAAAGTGTCATTGGAGAAGATTCTGGAAGCTTCCATTGTCTTTCCACCTCGCGGAATGGCACTGCCATTTGTCATTTCCCGCACAACACACCCTGATAGTGCATTTAGGTGCGTTGCAACGCACCTAGCTAGTGTATTTGGGTGCTATGCAACGCAGCTAGCCAGTGGAGCAGCTGAAATGATCCTGATTTGACTGATTCTGAGCATTTTCTGGTGGAGAACTTCTGAGAGAAGCTGTAATTTGTTGACCTTGTTCCTTTAGGGGTCGGAACAACACTTTTAGGGACTTAGGATCCCTTGGTTTATGGACATTTCATGCTTAGAGCTGTAAGGCACAAAAATGTCTATAACACCCCCGCCTCATATGAGATCATGTACTCCAAAATAAAAGGAGACTTATATCAGTTTAGTAGGTCTCGCCCCCTCTATTTCTGTCCTTCCTTGCATTGCTTCAGTTGTATCTCTCTCTCTCCCCTCTCTCTCTCTCTCTCCCCCCTTTGGTGTCTCATGGAAGTGTAACCTACAATGTACTCCAGTCATACATTTTTCTCCTAACACTCATACGTTGGGGGGAAATCTATTATCACCAAAAAATGATCACCTAATCATTTCTAACTAGGCAGATCGAAATACATCATGTAGGATTAATTTTACCATAGAAAAATCACTTTCACCATGGGAAATAATTTAGTAAACCATTTTTATTAAATTATATCTTATTAAAATTAATAAAAACCCATGAGAATAATTGAGTAAATCATTACTTATTAAATTTTCTCTAGGAATAATTATTAAATCATTATTTGATAATTATTCCTTGTCACATTTAACTAAATCACCTAGGAATAATTAAATAAATGACTATTTATTTATTGTTCCTTAATTTTATTATTGGAATACTTATTAAATCACTATTTAATAATTATTTCAATTTCACACTATTATTAATCCGCGTGAAATAATTATAAATTATTTTATTTGTTAATCATTTCTAAATAAAGATATTTGACCATTTTGAATATTTTTGCCCTCTCCAAAAAATATAATAAAGTATTCCTAATGATTAGATCTTGATTTGGCTAATTTTATTTTATTATTTTCCGTCTTCAAGATTAACCCAATACTTTGTTATAAATAAGAGGGTTTTCCATTCATTCTTCATTGTGATCATTATCATCGTCACCACTATCGTTTTCTTGCGTTTGAGTTCCTACTTGAGTTCTACACGTTGTTTTTGATTTTTCACATGTTGAGAGAGTGTTGGCATTATGGCTAAAGTGTTGTCCTTGATGGCAACCCATTCAGGTGATAGATCACAGTGCTTCAAGTCAGCAGCAGAGATTGATGATCAGCTATCAAATATTGAAGAAAATAAGGGGTACGCAGGTACACCTTACATAAGGTGCGTACACGCAGGTCAGTGTTACATAAAGTGCGTACATACCCGCAGTTATCCCATTCAGAAGGTGCGTACCCCCAGTGCACACATTTCAAGGCAAAGAAATTCACATGTGGGGTTTTCTTATGTTTTACTCTTGGTATTTAGCCGACGGTATTGGGTTATTATGGTGTCGGCTCGTGGTATTGATCCATGTTTTAAGGAAGAGCTTTCCTATATAAAGCAAAGGAGATCATTTGGCTTGAGCATGTTTTTGGTTGAATATCTTATGAGGGCTAGATCTAAATAAGGCGAATCTATTGATGGACTGAGATCTCTTCGGCGCATGTTCAGATCTGTAGATCTGACTGTCTGGGTTATTTCTGAAGTCTTGAAATCATCTATGGCCGAAGGTACACAGGTACAGTGAAAGAAAAGTGCGTGCATACGCAGGAACGAAGCGTTTCAGGTGCGCCGGTACGCAGGCACATAAGGGTTTCAGGTGCGCCGGTACGCAGGCACAGAAGGGTTTCAGGTGCGCCGGTACGCAGGCTCAGAAGGGTTTCAAGTGCGCTGGTACGCAGGCACAGAAGGGTTTCATGTGCGCCGGTACGCAGGCACAGAAGGGTTGCAGGTGCGGAGGTCCGCAAGCAGTTCAATGGACTCAGAGCGAGGTATGCAGGCGAACAGTTGAGCAGGGTGCGTACTGTAAGCAGGCAAGCAGTTGAGCAGTGTGCGTACTGTAAGCAGGCAAGCAGTTGAGCAGGGTGCTTACGTAAGTAGGCGAGCAGTTGAACAGGGTGCTTACTTCTCTTAAAATCTTTGTTTATCATTGCTGTGTTCTGGGTTTGGTCCTATTATTCTTGATCTGGTTACTACAGTTGATTGGGTGATTCTCTTATACTTGATGATCATTTGATGCTTATGGATCCAGTTTGAAAATTTATGAAAAGTGGTCCTTGTAAGAAAAGAAGTAGTGGGTTGTAGCTCCCTTCCAGGAGAGACTGGAAAACGAGAGAGAGTTGTAGCTCTCTGCAGGTTGCAGCCTGCGTACTGGTAAAGGACTGCACCAGTACAAAACCATTTTAAAAGGAGTTTCTAATTTGAAAGAAGATAGAGACATATTGCAGCAGGTGGTTTTCACCCACATTGGGTTTCCACCTTACATCTTGTGTTCTTTGGTGTGACTATATGTTTTCTTTGTTCATGCTCATTATTTTATGGTACTGACATGCAAAACTAATTCAAAGAACAAATAAGGAAGATTTATTAAAAGAATTAGATAATACTGATTCACCCCCCCTCTCAGTATTATTTCCAACAGAGAGAGAATCGATTACTGAAGCATCAAGTACATCAAAGGACCCGTCCCATGGAGGAGTATTTACAGACCCTTTTGGTGATATTCTTCATTATGTGTTACCAATAAAGATTATCACTCATTTAAAAGTCTTTCCATATTGGGTTATTACATTGGATATCTATTGTTGTTTGTTGTTTTGGATCGTATATATATATATATATATATATATATATATATATATATATATATATATATATATATATATATATATATATATATATATATATATATATATATATATATATATATTTGCATGTTTTTTCTCATTTTATTATTACATATCTGAAGCGTAAGAAACCACAAATTGTTGTTAGGGTCACTTGTCACCAATGACTTAAGTGAGATTTTTTTGGTACACCTTCCAATAAATTCCATACTAACATGGGTTTTCTTGGTGGGCCTACTATAGTTCTTGCAATTAATGTCATAGCTCTATCCAACCCTTCCTCTTCATCCTCATCTTCTTCTATTTCTTCTATTTTGAGCCTCTTAGATATAGACTCCCTCTTAGTCTATCTTCATGTCATCAACCTTGTTTCTTTTAATGCCATATGAATTAAAAGTTTGTGAGTATGTTGGAAGGAGTGTTTCCTTAACTTCTTCAAAAGTCATTTTATTAGATGGTTGCCCCAGGATGCGCCTTGATTGGTGCCTGTGTGCCTCTCTATATTTATCTTTTTTCTAATTTTAAATCAGATCCAAGGCATCATATACCCATTCTTGTCGTGCAAAATTAAATTCTTCTAGCATCTTCTACACTTTCTCTTAGGTTTTCCTATTTTTAGCTATGAATTTCCCAATTTCCTGAGGCAGCTGGAAATTATGTGGTCGCTAGTTTACTTGATGCAAAATGTAACCAGTCACTGATAAATGTTTGTCTAATAAGCTCCAATGTTAATATTCTAGGAGTGAGGAAGCTTGTCAACAAGTATGGATTCTCCTTAAAAGTCATAAACTCTTATCATTGTGTAGTCCTCTACGAGTACTGATCTCCTTTTTTCCATATCTTATTCATTTCTTTCATTTATGGGATAACTCTGGGTAAGGATACTCATGGACAAGTTGGTAAAATACTGACACAAAGGATTGAATATAATATAGAATCCCCATGTTGTTTGGAGTTATTCTTACACAAGGTATCCATTCAATGGTGGGGAGCACAACATTAGATGAATCAGCTAGCCTAGGGCCAAGGTGTTCCACGGAATTGTAATTCTAATGCGTGAAGAGGTAAACAATGTAAAACTAGTATCAGAATGCATTGGTGGACTAGAAATTCCTAAACTGGTGGTGAATGGCATCTGATATGTACTATGGGTAATAAAATAGGGAATAACTTGTGGTGTTAGGATGGCACAGAGATACTAGGAAACCCAACATAACTTCATCAATTTCGGTATCTTGTTCCATTCTCGAGATTTGAGAAATCATGGAGAAGGTTACTTTGGATTGTTCAGAGAAATTTACTATAGAGTAGGGTGGAGGACGTGTTGGAACCACTACTCCTTTTAATACATTTTTTGTTAATAATTTTGTCATTTTCTCATAAGTTAGGGCTTTCCAGTATCCTGGTAATGTGACCTCATCCAACTTCAGTAGTCCAATCAAGTAATATGGGAAAAATAAAATTGTCACTACTACTTCTGGAGTTGTTGATAGTAACACTTTGGATCCTATAGTGGGATAAATAATCTTGTTATCAAAATTGTAGTGCAAGGCTATCTAAGTGATAACTTCTCGGAACCCATAAACTTGGGGCATTACTGCCTTTACTAAATTACTCTTGAATATATTTTCCATATCTAGACCCACTTGTACTTTTGAGTAGACCTGATGAATGGTGACATATATGTATGTAACACTCAAATTAGGATCATGAATTTCAACATGGGCATCTATGAGTTTTTCTTCATGTGGCTTCTCCACTAATGGAGAAGTCATTGAGACTAAACTTTGTGACATGTTTAATTTGACTTTATTGACTAGGGTTCAATTTGGTTGAACTTTAGGATGGGAAGACAAAGATTGGGGATACCATAAGTACAATTGACTTGATCAAGTGGTTTCCTTATAGATTGGAGGGTGGGGGCGTGGAGGATTAGTGTTTGGGATGCAATGCATGACACTGTATTCAAAGCTAGATGGGACGAAGGGTTCCTACTAAACTCTTTGGAAGGGCGCGACTAGGTTTGAAACGAAGGCCAAATTTACTAGATTGTTTGGTGTATGTGATGGAGGAGGTAAAATGGTCAAGTGGGATGTTTTTGGATTCAATAATCGTAGGTTAAATGAGGAATTGAAATAATTTTTTGACTACACAATTCATTCCTCTATCACAGTTAAACTAGGATTTTATGACCATACAATGTGGCTTTAGGGAAAATGCCACCATGAGGGCATTAAGGTGGATGGTAAAATGGTTTGGTGGGCTTGATTTCTCCTAAATCACTACTCTATAAACTCTACTAACAAAAATGGCAAGAAAAGTTCACGCCTCAGGATTTTATTAAAAAAAGATTCTTCTAGGCATGCCACGTGACATTTTGCGATTAGTTGGGAAGATGCCATAATGGCATATAGGGTGATGGCATCGCCATATGAGGTGGTTACATCATCATGTTGATTTGGTGGGGTGACATGGCACATGGTGACGTGGTGGACCCCCCTCTCCCCAAGCGATTTTTGCATGGCAAGGAGGGTGGTTTGTTACACCACCCCTAGGGATCTGAGGCCATTGGAAACCTACCATGTGTCCATGGGAAATATAAACCACACTACCTATGGGCATTAAAGTTGAGTAGTTCAGTGACATGGTGCAATCTACATTGTTGATTGTCGACTGCTCTGAGCCATTAGATCACTATGCGGTCACAACTTCCATGCATGTGTCATAATGTTGTGTTGAAACCTATGAGGACACTCACATGACATCATTTAACCCAAAATGTCATGTTGATGTCATTCAAAACAAATGTGTATTTTGGCTTGAGAAATCAAAATTTTCCTTGATTAAACTTTCCCTCTTGCAATTTTCCTTGAAGTTCATTTCAGCCTGTGATCCCTAGAACAGATCTTGGTTCTAACACATCACTACAATATGTATCATATAGGAAGTTTTCTTATTGGTTAAGCTAGTTATCCATTACTGATAATAGTTACAACCTACAATGATACACCTGAGCTCCAAAATCATAAACAAGGGATGTGATTATAGCACACATGCTCCATGATAATCAGAGAATGGGGTTATATTTTGACCAATATCCCGGTTATTTATAACTTAGTGAATGATTGCCAAAAATAGGGTAATGAGTCCCCCTTGGGTTCTATTGAAAAACTATCCAATATACTTTTTAATCCCTACTTGAACCTTTCAAAAAATATACCTATACTCAACCATGATTTAGTTTTAAGTAAAATAAGGATATATCACACCAAAATAGCGCTTTTCCATCAACTCTAAAGAAAAAAAACAAAATATAATTTACAAAATTCATGAGCCAAAATTATATAGAGGTAAGGATGCAAGAATAATAAAGAGAGATGGAAAATAAATTTTGTAGGTTTAAATGATACCATATAAGGGACCTGATATCTCCACCCTTCCAATATGGTTACATGCCCCCATGCAACCTTCCAATATGGTTGCATGCCCCCAGGCAACCTTCCAATCCTTGTCTAGAAATCCAGCATGTAGCTCACCCTAAACAAAGCTAAGATGACCAAATTCCTCTAGCATATAGAACCATAAGGTCCTCTCCACATGTGCCCAATGATCAAGCTCCAAAAATTCATCCCACTTTGTAATAATTATATAAAATTTCTTGGACACCAAATTTATACGAAGTGGAAACACAACCCTATCCATCATATCCCAGCCTTTTTGAGTAAGTTAGCATAAGTATTTCCTCGAGACATTTCCAAATTAAGCAATGGATAAATTGTAGGTTCCCTTTCCCTCAAATATCCAAGAATCTTGGTCCATCTGCCATGAGAGTTCGTAACTACATGAATAGCATACTATAAAAGAGTATCTTCATAGTCTACCAATGCTAGAATATGATTCTACTTGATGATGGTTACATTCATAGGATCAACAATCAATATGAAATAGTCTTCTTCAATCACTATGGGCATATGATACTCATCTATTACAAGGAGATTGGAATTTAACTCCGCATTTGCATCAAATTTAGTGGCCTATTTCCACAGAATTTTATTGTATATGAGTGAAGAGAAATCTCTCAAATTAATATCTCTGACATAAAAATTTGGATTCCATCTCACAATATATAATAGAATCAAATTGAATTGATAAAACTCACATAATACATCTTTCTCATGTTGAGAATAAGTAGAGAAGGTGTCCATAAACTAATGTATTTTGTGTATCATGTAGTCTCTCTCAACTGCAATATGTTTAATTTTAAACTTGACCCATATTTGTTGTAAAAACACCGTAAATATCTTAGATGGTGGACTACACATATAACCTTGCAGTGAAAATTCATAGGCTTGTTTGAGTTCTTGTTGAAATTCTATTAGATGCTCTCTATAATACTTTATTGAGTGCCTCCATTTTCTTTCCTGAATAGGATACATCTGTAACAATTTCTCTTTCAACTTTTGTATGACCTATTGATGTCTCTCTATACCAATAACACTGAGATAAAAAAGTTCTTCCTTGTTTTTCTAGTTAGGAAAGTCAATTTTGAGTTGTATAAAGGAATAATTATTAGTTATCACATCATATATAATTTTATTAATGAATTTATTAGTGAAGGTGATGAGGTTTCAATTCTATGGGTGTAGAAATGCCCTGATCTTGAATTTTTATAACATCCTAAATTTGTCACGGATTCCTTGGGTCCATCCTATGAGGTTCTATTTTCAGGTTTATTTTTATATATAGGTTTTAATCTCCATCAAAATCATTATCCTCATTACTAGTCATCTCATCATCAAAATAAAAAAATTCTTAGGATGGTTATCTCATTAGTTTTTTAAGCTTGACAAATTTTTGTTTATCCTCCTTAAGTTTTGCTATGAATTTTATATTTCTTTTCTTAATCCTTTTTACAACCTTTGTTAATGTAAAATTTGCATACTTTGATGAAATAAGGGTTTGAGAGTGGTATAAACCATACCTCAGTTTTTTAAACAAGTCCCCCTATGACACTTTCCTTGTGCATGCCCTCGATTGCATGGTCCTAGGGTCCTTAGAAATTCTTCATTATCACCCTTTGATATGTTAATGTGTGTATTTTGAGAGGGAGATGAATTTGTTTCAACAATAAATGCTTTCTTCTTTCCTTAAGATATCCTTGTCCGTGGATATGCTTTAGGTTCTATAAGAGTATTTCTTTAACCCTGATGCAACCAAAGCCTATTGTTGATTGTTATACTGGGGCAGGTTGAACCCAATAAAGGCTTAACGTCATCGAGTTGCAATAAACAAAAGGTAAGGCCTGTACTCTTGGTTTTCTAGTTAATATCATTCCCGACATAAATTTCCCCATTCCCAACCTCTATTTTTCAACTTAGACACCATAAGAATTCTGATAACCCCTTCATTGTACATAATAGTGAGTGAAATTTTCCTTTCTAATACCATGGTTTTCATTTCTTACAGGATCTTGTATAGATAAAATGGAAAATTAATAGGTTTCTCTCACCTTAGATGAAACATCAATTGAATGTGATAAAAATACACTAAGTTGTGTCATCCTTTGCATGTAATAAACTTCTAAATGTGATAGATGAATACATCCCAAGGATAAACCAACAAGTTTCTATATATCTTTGTGAAAAGTTGGTGAGCTCCAGTATTGTAGCAATAATGCTACAACTCCTGGGGCTTCCTGTCTCTTAATTTTATCAACCCGGTAGTTCGTACAAACTTGGAAGCGACGATGCTGTATGCACAAGTACTAGCCCTTGTCGCAGCTGTCACTTGGTCAGCTGGCACAAGTCCGCTAGGGCTTAAGCCAACTTCTATAGGCTCACAGAAGAAGCTTTATCAATGATGGATGAAAGTTAACTTCAAAGAAAGGCTACTCTACTTGACAAACTGAATCAAAAGCAACTTAAAGCATGTAAATCTATGAAACCCTAATTTAACTAGTCTATCCTCTATAATGCAAAGAATGTGGGTGCAACTCTTATGAATGCTGTCATTGCCTCTAACAAGTATGAATGCATGGGTCTAAGCTACTGGCATCATGAGAAATGTGTTTTTGTGTTTTTCCTTTAAGTGTGTGGAATGATTGTGACCTTGGCCTAACTAGGGTTTGATTGTGCAGGTGGGATGGAGATGGAAGGAAAGTGTGGGACAGGTTGGGGAGGCTTGGAGAGGTTCCTAAGGATCCTCAGCACCCATCCACAGAGGTCCCTCACGTTCAGAAGCTCGGCAGCGAAGTGAATGGCCTCCTACAGGAAGGCTGCTGGGAATTCTACAGGATACTCTGTTTTCTACAGGATGGCTGTGCACGTCTACAGGATGGTTGGTCGTGGAGATTTTAGGAGTGGATGGAGTGTTGGAGTGGTGTGGGAGGCTAAGGGAGATGGAGATGGACCTAATGATGTCTTAGGAAATGGCAAGTCAGACGAAGGAAGGGTGCATGCAATGGGTTGATGTTTTGGAAGGGTGAAATCAACGAGAGTGAAGGAAATGGAGCGGTACGTGGAATGAGAGAGTTGGAGGGCAAGTGAGTGAGGTAGAGGATGAATAGAACTTGCAGGTGGATGGAGAAAACGACGAAGGAAGTGGCTTGAGAAAGAGCAGCGTAAATGAAACAAATGACCTGTGCATCAAAACAAGAGATTCATTAACCTATTATGCCATGAAACCTACAAATCCGAAATGGAAAACAAGAAATGAAACTAATGCGTGAGAGTGCAGTATGGATCAATGTCAAGAATATATGAATGGATTTTCAATAAAAACGTTCATGTGGCAACTTGCGTGGAGATGAAACGACTGCTGTTCTTTTTGGTGGCTGATCATGGTCTACACCCCAATCCCAACGGTGAGATGGCAGTGAGCCTTTTGCAACCTGTTTTTGATGGAGCTCCAAGAGATTTATTCTACCAACCTATCAAACTCGAATACTGAAAGCAAAGCATCATACCAGTCCTATCTATGCTAATGAAAAAAACTAAACCAACAAGCTGGAAATCCGAATTGCATAGGAAACTAAACAAACTCAAGTGCTGGAACTAATGGTAAATGCATTACAACACGGAGGAGGACTATGGCTCTCAGGTTGGGCCCTCACCTGAGAGCTATAGCTCCTTGAGAAAACTCAGAACTAACTCAAAAGTGGCCTTCTTTATTCATAATCTGATAACATGCCAAATTGGCTTACAAAAGAGAACGAAACTTGAGCTGTGCTCCAAAATTACAATAGTAATACGAGAGTTTCAACAACCTAACCAAGGCTAAGGCTTCTATACTTATACAAAACGATGCTCCAACAGATATCCATGATTCTAGGAGCTCGGCTGTTCAATCTATAGTTTAACTGTTGATCCTGTAGGATGGTCATAAATGTTGTTTCCTGTAGAGCAGTTTTGAACTGCTGTTCCTGTAGAATAGCTGGCCGTGTATTAAGCTCGGAGGGATGCTGAAGTGGGCTCGGAGTTCTTGGTGAGGATCACGAGGAATGTCCCCCAAAACCGTGGACAACCTCTCCTTATGTCAGCAATGCCAACTCGTTGTCTCCTTGCCACCTTTTCGTTGTCTTTTGCTCCCTTTTAATGCCAAAACCTGGAATCACAATGCATTAGCTACATGGATAAAGTGCCTATCCTTTCTCCTACAAACAACATGAATAAACTAAGAAGTGTATGCATAAACAATAAAAATGAATGGTTTGAACAAGCAAAATAGGCCAAAAATGAGCCCAAATTGTACCAAAATTGGGGCTCATCATCACCCCCCAGCTGAACCATTTGCTCATCCTTGAGCAACCTTGCCCCTGCTCCTTGTCTTCGGGCTTCCTGTAGAAGCCTGTGGTTGTACTGTCGGGCTTCCTGTAGAAGCCTTTATCTCCATCTTTGGGCCTCCTGTAGAAGCCTGTTTCCCAGCAATTTCCGGGCTTCCTGTAGAAGCCTTGGTCGTTGCTCTTGGGCTTCCTGTAGAAGCCTGCTCCTTACTGATCTTCGGGCTTCCTGTAGAAACCTTTGCCTTTGTTTTCGGGTTTCTTGTAGAAGCCTGAGTTTGCGTTTTCGGGCTTCCTGTAGAAGCCTGTGATTGCGTTCCTGCAGATGCAATTCTCACCACCTTCTCTTGCCTTGTTGCGTGGCTTTTGCGTTTGGCTTTGACTGCAGAAGCTGACGAGGTGCTTGGGCTGGCAGGGGCCACCTCAGCTTTGACTGCCCTGCTCTTCAACCTCTGTTCTCTTGCTGATAGGATGAGGGTGTCCTCTTTGACTTTGTCATCTTCTCCCTCCTCCTTCTTCTTTCGTTCCTTTTTCTGTGCTGGAGCCGGAACTTTTTGGCTTTTTCCTTTCTTACTCCCGGCTGCCGGCTCGTCTTCTTCTCCGTTAGAGGATTCCGCTTCTTCGAGCAACATTTTTATGTTCCCCGTTCTTGATAAGTTCCTAAATGATTCCCAAGCGAGGGGAACTTTATATGAGCGGAGAGCATCCTCCACGAGGAGCTTGACTAGCCCATGGTGGGCTATCTGGTCCGGAATTCCGTCCTTGAGCTTGGTGGAACACTCCATTAAGGATTGTAGTAGAAAGTAAGGAATGCTCAACCTCTGTGCTGCAGGGAGGTCAATCTGGTGTCTTAGTTCGTTAAGCAGCCTGAAGTGATACGCATATACAATGCTATATCGGCCCTCACAGGTGATATATTTCATAATTTGTAGACTGACTTCGTTCCATGGCGGCAACAGGCTTGCCCTTTTGACTCCATTTTTGTCTTCGGTGAATGACTCTTCCGGTGGGAAGAACTCCTTCTTTGCTTGCTGGCTCTGCTTCCGCTCTTCTTTGTCCCACGGCAGACCCATGGGCAACTCTGTAATTCGACTGATATGCTCGGGGGTGAGTTTGAGGCTGAGACCTCTGAAGGTTACCGTGGCCAACGTCTGTGATTTAGGCTGCAGAGCCTGCAAAAATTCCTCGGCTACTTCCTCATCGTAGCCCTGTAGTTTATCACAGAAAGGCATCCATTGTGCTCTAGTGAAGAGCTCAACCACTGTCGGGTTTCTCCTTAATGCATTTGAACTAGTGGGCTCTCGCCTGATAAACCCACCAGGCATGATGAACACAGTGTTTGTACCAGAGGTGGTGGATACACAGGAAATTCGGTCTTAAAGACAGAACATGCAATGAATTTTCAGACCACAGTGTGATTATACAGCTATCCTGTAGGAGCGATAGTATAGGCACGGCAAACCAAAATTTTTTATGACCACACTGTGACTAATTGCCTTGCCACCTTTTTAAAAACCAATTGCGGAAGGAGTTGCAGGGTTACCTCTTTTCTGCCACCTTTTTTACGTGAAGACTTCACCTTCCTGTAGAGCCGCGTGCCTGTAGAAACTGCTTCCTGTAGGACGGCGTTCCTGTAGAAACTGTTCCTGTAGGAGCAGTGTGCAGGCTTCGGGAAGAGCTTTTAGCTGGCTGGCGGTCGAGAGGTGCTTTACTAGCGTTCAGGTAGCCGAGAGCTCGGCGTGTCAACATGCAGAGGTAAGCAGAGGATCTACTCGAGTTTTGAAGTGAGGTTGATGGAGATACACGCTTAATCGAGCCGATTCGATTTTGAATCGGCGCAGATCGTGGCGCGGGGGTGAGCTGTCCCCGCCGGACCGTTGGGTGACGTCACCCCTCATCCGCCTGCACATTCGTTTGTTGCCGCATTCATTCCCACAGATCTGCCGCCGCCCTTTTCGGTTAAACTTCACTTCTCGGTTGACGGGACTGATCTTCACGTGCTTGCTGCGTGTGTCTCTCGTCGTGGCTGCCACCTCGTCCTCTGACTATCCCTTTACTAACCGGCGTGACCCATCACTGGCCTTTAGGCCGCTCAACCATTCACCTTTATGCCATGCAAAACAAATCGAAGTAATAATCATGCAGTTTGATGGAGAGAAGGATTAGAACACTTACCTGCGCGCGGCTGCACATGATTTCCAGATTTTTTTAGCGATGGATCCACCTGCCGCATGTGGCTGCACATTCCTGTAGGCTCGTGGTTACAGGATGCTGGCGATGGAGTGGATGGATCTGCGTTCATGCGCCCGTGTTTGATCTCAGATGGCGGTGCTGTGAACGGTCTTCACTTGAGCAGGTCGAACTGTTACAGGATCCCCACGAGGGGTCTTGTCACCGTTCTTTCTTCTCGGGTGTATGCTGCATGCTGGCGGTTCTGGCTTCTCGATCATGATCCCAGCGCTTCCGATGTATCAACATGGATGTGGTATGGTTCTCGGTGCTTAGTTTCTCTTTGACAGGTGCTTTCTCACGAGAACTGATTACTTTGGTGTGCTGCTGCAGGGATCTGGGTTGCATGGCGACGAGGGTGGTGGAGGACGATAATGGCAATGTTCAGGGGTGCCATCATTGACATGCATGCATTCAATCCACTCCTCAGTCGCTAGATCTTCATTTGAAACACATTTCGGCCATCGTAACCTTCTACAGGAAGTTTCTTGTAGAACACAGAGCTTCCTGTAGAAATTTGGCACTTTCCTGTAGAAGATCCACGTCTTCCTGTAGGAAGACTGTCTGTTCCTGTAGAAAAACTGTATCCTCCTGTAGAAGATCCAAAGCATGATAATAACTGCACATACCTTAAAAACATTTCTGTTCTTGGAGGAGGTGCTGATGACATCCTTTGCTAGCATGATGAAGGCCCCTGGCTTGGAGTGGAGAGGCTTCTTCTCCTCCATAGAACATCTGCATGCAAACCTTTTTATTGTGCTGATTGTTTTTTTCTCTTTTTTTTTTTTTTTTTTTTTTTTTTAGAAAGACAATAGGAGCTCCTCGATGAGGTTTTCACCCCCACTGCCTGCCTTGGGTGCCTCAGAGAGGTTTTCACCCAAGGATCTTTATTTTCCTCTTTTTTCTTGAAAGACAATAGGAGCGCCTCAATGAGGTTTTCACCCCTACTGCCTGCCTTGGGCGCCTCAGAGAGGTTTTCACCCAAGGATCTTTATTTTTTCCTCCTTTTTTTTTTTTTTTTTTTTTTTTTTGTGTTTTAGATCCTTCAGGGTATGCCCAAAGTGGATGCAGAACCCTTCTCTATGACCAAAACAGATTTCTCCATAGTGCTGATAAACTCTTGTCTTGAGAGAGGTCTTCTATAGATCTTCAATCGGTGCCCATTTACAAGCATGGGAATGGATTCCTCATCAATGGTTCGAATGAGGACAGATCCATTGTCATGGCACTGTTCCACCACATATGGTCCTAGCCATCTGGTTCTCAACTTCCCCTTGAAATCTTTGAATCTGGAATCATACAACAAAGCCCAATCTCCCGGCTGAAATTGCTTGTCATGGAGATGTTGGTCATGCCACACATTCCTCTGAAGTTGAACCACTTCTGAGTGAAGGAGGGCCTGCATGCGGTGTTCATCCAGTCCATTCAGCTGCAATAGCCTTTCTTGCTGTGCATGGCTGAGATCTAGGTCCAGCTGAGCTGCCAACCTCAAAGTGTTATACTCAAATTCAATGGACAGCAAAGCTTTCTTCCCATAGACCAGCTCATAAGGTGTGAAACCGGTGGTGGTCTTCCAAGTGGTGTTGTAAGCCCATGTGGCTTCAACTAGGCGATCTGCCCAGTCTTTTCTGCTGCTGTCTACCACTTTGGTCAAGATCCCTTCTAGAGCTCTATTGGTGACTTCCACCTGCCCATTGGCTTGAGGATGATAAGGGGTGGAAGTCCTATGCTTGATCTTGTGATGAGCCAATAGATCTTCAACCAAGTTAGAGGTGAACTGGCTCCCTTGATCGGTCACCAGCTCTCTTGGGTAGCCAAACTTGTAGAAGATGTTCTCTCTTAAGAACTCAACCACCTCTTCTTCAGTTGCTGCTTTGATTGCTTTAGTCTCTGCCCACTTTGTCAAGTAGTCAGTACACACTATGATGTAGGATCTTTGCCTCGAAGAGGGATTGATTGGGCCCACAAAGTCCATGCCCCACTTCTCAAATGGCTCGAGAGTCACTTGAGGTTGGAGAGGCATCTCATCCCTTTGGGTCGGTTTCCCCATTCTTTGGCATTGGTCACACTGGCTAACATATCTTCTGACATCTTGATGAAGTGTGGGCCAATAGTAGCCTGCCTGCAGGATCTTGAAGGCAGTTCTCTTTGCCGCAAAATGTCCTCCACAAGGCCCATCATGACAGGTGAGGAGAATGTCAAAGACTTCCTCCTCCCTTACACAACGCCTTAAGATCTGATCGGGGCCAAGCTTGAACAGGTTGCCCCCAATCCATGTAAATGAGGCACTCTTTCTGATGATTTTGCTCTTCTCTTTTGAAGAGAGGTGCGGAGGAAACTGAGCTGAAACGAGGTAGTTTGCTATGTCAGCAAACCATGGAGAGAGTACTGAGATAGCAAACAGATGCTCATCAGGCATCTGGTCATCCACCGTCCCATCTTCATCTGCAGACAAATCCAATCTAGACAAGAAGTCAGCAACAACATTTTCTTTTCCTGGTTTATCAACAATGGTTAGATCAAACTGCTGCAATAAAAGTAACCATCTAATAATACGAGCATTCACATCTGGTTTATTCATCAAGTATCTAATAGCAGCATGGTCAGTATGTACAAAAGTCTGGTAACCAGTAATGTAATGTCGGAACTTGTTCAGTGCATGAACCACAGCTAAGAATTCCTTCTCGGTTACAGTGTAATTCAGCTCTGCTTTGGACAAGTTTTTGCTAACGAAGTAAATGGCATATGGAAGTTTTTTCTCAACTTGTCCTAAGGCTGCACCTATGGCTTTGTTCGAGGCATCAGTGTGGATGTGGAAAGGTAGGGCCCAGTTTGGACCTCTTAGGATTGGAGCTGACACTAACTTGTCTTTTAATTCATTCAAACTCTTCTGACAATCGTCAGTCCAATTAAACTCCACATCTTTTGCCAACAAACCAAACAACGGTGAGGCTAACTTGCTGAAGTCTTTAATGAACCTCCGGTAGTATCCTGCTAATCCCAAGAAACTCCGGACATCCCTTACTTTTTGAGGAGGTGGAACCCTCTTGATGAGAGCAATTTTGTTAGGATCCACCTGCAATCCTTGAGAAGAAATGGTATGGCCTAGCACTGTCCCTTCAGTCATTAGGAATTCACATTTCTCAGGGCTAAGGGACAAGTTCATCTCGATGCACTTGGTTAGGACCTTTCCCAAGTTGGACAATGCTTCCTGGAAGTTGGCCCCATAAGGGGTAAAGTCATCCATGTAGATTTCCACTGCATCATGGACCAACTCCGAGAAGATGCTCAAGACAGCTCTCTGAAAAGTAGCAGGAGCATTGCATAGCCCAAAGGGAAGGACTCGGTAGGCAAAGGTACCCCAAGGACAAGTGAAGGTGGTCTTATCTTGGTCTTCCGGGCTGATTTGGATTTGATTGTACCCGCTGAACCCATCCAGGAAAGAGAAGAACTTCTTTCCTGCCAGTCCATCCAACACTTGATCTATGAAGGGTAGAGGGAAATGGTCCTTCTTGGTAGCTTTGTTCAGCTCCCGGTAATCTACACAGATCCTCCACTTCCCATTCTTCTTGGGAACCAACACCAGAGGGGACACCCATTCACTATCTGAGATGGGGTAAATGAATCCGGCGTCCAACAGTTTTTGCAATTCTTCCTTGACAATGTCCTTAAGGGCTGGATTCATTCTCCTCTGGGGTTGCCTAACTGGTTTACAATCCTCTTTGATGTATATATGATGGGTACAGACCGAGGGGTGGACTCCTTTCATCTCCTTATAGCTCCAAGCAAAAGCATCTAAGTGGCTGGCCAATAGGCTACACAACTCCTTCTCCTGGGAAGGAGACAGAGAGGAGCTGATCTTTAACGCTCTCTCAGGGCCGAACTCCACACTTTTGACTCTGGGAGTTACAGGGCTGGTTGTACAAAGGTCCACTAAGGGGCTAGCTTGAGCATCCTCCACCAACTTCTCTAAAGATAGTGCACTGGAAGGTGGATTCTGGATCAGGGTCTCAATTAAATCATCCTCGGTAGGAGAATTTCTTCTAGCGGTATCTAGGGTGCACAGAGGTGCAGAGTACACCTCGTCTTCCTCTCCGTCCTCCAACCAGAGTGGTAAATCATGCTCTAAGGAAGGTTGGGCAGGAGGGTATAGGACTAGCTGCTTGGACATGGGACCATTTTTGATGGTCATGTTCCCTGCCCGACAACTTATGTAAGCATCTGCAGTAGCTAACCACGGCCTCCCCAAGATGAGAGGATATCCAGTAAGCTTGGCCTTTGGTTGCAGGACCAGGAAATCTGCAGGGTATTCCCAAGAATCAATTGAGACCAAGACATCCTCCACAATCCCTTCGGGAGTCACGGTGGAGCGATCTGCTAACTGCAGTACTGTCGAAGTCTTTCTCAAGGAACCCTGAAGATTGAGTTTAAGCATGGTATCCCTGGTCATCACATTGATGGCTGCCCCCAGATCAATCAAGGTGTGGGGGATAATGGTGCCATTGATGTGTACATCTACTACAGGACTTCCAGGATCTAGGTATTTTGGGCAGATGACTTGTCCTAGCATAAGGTCAGACAGTTGTCCTATGACGTTGATAGTTGAGGCATCTTTCTTCCGTCTGCCTGGGTGTTTGAAACACTTCTCCTTAATCAGCTTGTTATATATTGGCACATCCTTGATGGCTTGGAGAAGTGGGATTTTAACACACAACTGTTTGAGCTCACCCAAAAGCTCATCTTCTTCTGGGTTCGGTTGTGTGGTAGCGGTTAATCTCTCAGGAAAGGGTGGAGTAGGCTTTGGTTCACTCTCCTGATGGTTTTCCTCATCCTCTGGGGGAGGAGGTTGGCGATCTGGAAGAATCTTTCCAGATCTAAGATTGATTTCCTGGATCTCCACAGCATAGGTAGGGCACGAGGTCTCCCCAGTATATACCTGCTGAGCCTGTCTATTGTTGGGGTTCGGGTTCGGTTGAGCAGGCATCTGAGGTTGCCTTGGAGGAGCAGGAGGTAAAGGCTGAGGTTGAACTGGTGGTGGAGGCAAAATGGCGGGAGGAGTGTTGTATTGGGGCCTCCACCCCGACTAAGGAGCACTCCATTGAGGTTGCGACTGGGTATGTGAGTGATATGGATGAGAAGTAGGTTGAGTAGGGTACTGAGGTGGATAAGACCATGGAGGAGGCATTGACCAGGAAGGATGAGCAGGGGGACCCCAGGAAGGCATGGGAGTCAAGTGGTTGGGGTTGTAATAAGCTTGAGATGCCCCTTGCATCCCCTGCTGATAAGGTCTAGATCCTTGAGGCCTCCTTTGGTTGATGAAGTAGAGAGGTTCAGTGGGGGCTTCAGTTCCCTGGTACATGGCTTTAAACCCAGGCAAGGTTGGACACTGATTTGTTGGGTGGTCCTCCTCACAAACGAAACACACTTCAACTGAATGCAATGGACATTCATTCTTAGGGTGTCTTCTGGTGCACCTAGGGCAGAAGACAGCTAAGGCTCTCTCAGCTTCCTCTTTCTTTTGCTGGATCCTGAATGTGTCCAGCTGCATGGCAATGGTATGTCTCACCTCACTCTTAAGATCTTCTAATTGGTTTGTAAGCTCATGTTTGGAGAAAGGGACACCGGTGGAGAGGAGGTTTCCTCTACCTCGTTTTCTAGCTGCCCTGGAATGATTTCGAAACACGGTTTTGATGTCCTCATAAGGCAGTTGGTAAATGTCCCCCCCAGCTAACATGTGAAGGGTGTCTAGGAGATCTTCAGGGACTCCTCGGAGTAGAACCAACTTGAGGGATTCAGGGTCAAGTGTGCACCTGGCCCGTTTATAGCTAAGTTGGAACCTCTCCTCATAGTCCTCTAAAGACTCATCATTCCCCATGGTCATTCGAAAGATTTCTCCCTTGGTTTCCTTGGACCTACAATAATCCCTATACTTGGTATTGAAGGCTTGCTGCATCTGAGCCCAAGTTGTGATGCTATTCCCAGGTAATCCCATGAACCAACGTAGTGCTGCATCCTTGAGAGTGGAAGGGAAAAGCTTCAACTTTTGCTCATCCTCAGTATAGTCATAGGTTCGACAAAGGACAGCAAACTCAAACAAGAAGGTATCCGGATCCTCAGTGGTCAGTCCATGGAAGTGAGGCAAGGCAGAGGGGCTAATGTTTTTCATTTTCATATCCCCATTGGTTTCTCGGATGGGGAAAGCTCCTTCTATTCTCTCATCTTCTCTCCCATTATCAGCCATGGCTTCAGATGGAGTGGTTTCTAACTCTTCTTCGTCTATAGGGTCTTGGTATATCTCGGGATGTTCACCTATAGGTTCCTCTGGGTCACTGTCACCAAAGAAGAGAGAAGGGTGACTTAGTGATGTGGTGGGGGTGTTTGGTAGGAATTTGCCTGATCTATCTCGGTTCCTACGAGGCATGAAAGGGAAAAGACTCTTCTTTGTTTTTAGTGCTTTTGCTTTTTTCTTGTACCTGCAAAACTGAAACAAAGTGATCTACAACTAACTAGATTGCTCAAATGAAATTTGCGGAATTGGAAATATTAATCTAGGAAAGCAGGAAATATTAATCTAGGAAAGCAGGAAATACTAATCTAGGAAAGCAGGAAATACTAATCTAGGAAAGCAGGAAATACTAATCTAAGAAAGCAGGAAATACTAGTCTAAGAAAGCAGGAAAGTCTATGCTACTTTGGCAGAATGGAAATGAAGCAAACTACTTAGCAGAAGGTAAGAGTAGGAAAGTAGAGGAAAAGCAACAGGTGCTAATACTCTGACGCTTCCCCGGCAACGGCGCCAAAAAGATGGTGAGCTCCAGTATTGTAGCAATAATGCTACAACTCCTGGGGCTTCCTGTCTCTTAATTTTATCAACCCGGTAGTTCGTACAAACTTGGAAGCGACGGTGCTGTATGCACAAGTACTAGCCCTTGTCGCAGCTGTCACTTGGTCAGCTGGCACAAGTCCGCTAGGGCTTAAGCCAACTTCTATAGGCTCACAGAAGAAGCTTTATCAATGATGGACGAAAGTTAACTTCAAAGAAAGGCTACTCTACTTGACAAACTGAATCAAAAGCAACTTAAAGCATGTAAATCTATGAAACCCTAATTTAACTAGTCTATCCTCTATAATGCAAAGAATGTGGGTGCAACTCTTATGAATGCTGTCATTGCCTCTAACAAGTATGAATGCATGGGTCTAAGCTACTGGCATCATGAGAAATGTGTTTTTGTGTTTTTCCTTTAAGTGTGTGGAATGATTGTGACCTTGGCCTAACTAGGGTTTGATTGTGCAGGTGGGATGGAGATGGAAGGAAAGTGTGGGACAGGTTGGGGAGGCTTGGAGAGGTTCCTAAGGATCCTCAGCACCCATCCACAGAGGTCCCTCACGTTCAGAAGCTCGGCAACGAAGTGAATGGCCTCCTACAGGAAGGCTGCTGGGAATTCTACAGGATACTCTGTTTTCTACAGGATGGCTGTGCACGTCTACAGGATGGTTGGTCGTGGAGATTTTAGGAGTGGATGGAGTGTTGGAGTGGTGTGGGAGGCTAAGGGAGATGGAGATGGACCTAATGATGTCTTAGGAAATGGCAAGTCAGACGAAGGAAGGGTGCATGCAATGGGTTGATGTTTTGGAAGGGTGAAATCAACGAGAGTGAAGGAAATGGAGCGGTACGTGGAATGAGAGAGTTGGAGGGCAAGTGAGTGAGGTAGAGGATGAATAGAACTTGCAGGTGGATGGAGAAAACGACGAAGGAAGTGGCTTGAGAAAGAGCAGCGTAAATGAAACAAATGACCTGTGCATCAAAACAAAAGATTCATTAACCTATTATGCCATGAAACCTACAAATCCGAAATGGAAAACAAGAAATGAAACTAATGCGTGAGAGTGCAGTATGGATCAATGTCGAGAATATATGAATGGATTTTCAATAAAAACGTTCATGTGGCAACTTGCGTGGAGATGAAACGACTGCTGTTCTTTTTGGTGGCTGATCATGGTCTACACCCCAATCCCAACGGTGAGATGGCAGTGAGCCTTTTGCAACCTGTTTTTGATGGAGCTCCAAGAGATTTATTCTACCAACCTATCAAACTCGAATACTGAAAGCAAAGCATCATACCAGTCCTATCTATGCTAATGAAAACAACTAAACCAACAAGCTGGAAATCCGAATTGCATAGGAAACTAAACAAACTCAAGTGCTGGAACTAATGGTAAATGCATTACAACACGGAGGAGGACTATGGCTCTCAGGTTGGGCCCTCACCTGAGAGCTATAGCTCCTTGAGAAAACTCAGAACTAACTCAAAAGTGGCCTTCTTTATTCATAATCTGATAACATGCCAAATTGGCTTACAAAAGAGAACGAAACTTGAGTTGTGCTCCAAAATTACAATAGTAATACGAGAGTTTCAACAACCTAACCAAGGCTAAGGCTTCTATACTTATACAAAACGATGCTCCAACAGATATCCATGATTCTAGGAGCTCGGCTGTTCAATCTATAGTTTAACTGCTGATCCTGTAGGATGGTCATAAATGCTGTTTCCTGTAGAGCAGTTTTGAACTGTTGTTCCTGTAGAACAGTTGGCCGTGTATTAAGCTCGGAGGGAGGCTGAAGTGGGCTCGGAGTTCTTGGTGAGGATCACGAGGAATGTCCCCCAAAACCGTGGACAACCTCTCCTTATGTCAGCAATGCCAACTCGTTGTCTCCTTGCCACCTTTTCGTTGTCTTTTGCTCCCTTTTAATGCCAAAACCTGGAATCACAATGCATTAGCTACGTGGATAAAGTGCCTATCCTTTCTCCTACAAACAACATGAATAAACTAAGAAGTGTATGCATAAACAATAAAAATGAATGGTTTGAGCAAGCAAAATAGGCCAAAAATGAGCCCAAATTGTACCAAAATTGGGGCTCATCAAAAGTCTTAACTTGCTCTGAGTGTTGAAGAAACAAATCATAGTTATCTTTCAATAGCTTAACATTCTTTGACCACATTTCTTTGATTCATGGTAAAGTTGTTGCCCTTGAGATTTATGACTCCATGATGTCAAACCTAAGACCTATCGTTTCAGTGGGAACTCCGTCAAATATATACACAAAATTGAGGGTGACCTAAGAATCATTACCATTGAATTTCTGGAAAAATTAAAGACACCCTGCATAAGCAAATATAAAGGATATCATGAAGTTCTTCATCAAGACATATGTATTCCATAGTTATCTTTGATTGATATCCCCCCACCATATAAAATGTGGAGACAATGTATTTGTTCCATTACCCAATGACCAAGATTTAAGTTACAGAGATAGGCCTCAGTGTTATAGTTTTGGTGTTGTCACGCAGTCTCTATCAGTCATGATGCTTCCCAAGTAATTATCCCAAGTAATTAATATTTCCAATACTACTATCGATTTTCAATATTTCTATGGAATCATGACATTACCACCATTTAACATGTCAATCAAGTTGTAGTATTTTAATTGTACTTGCCACCTTCTCAGAAATGATGCTATAGGATCAAGGGTGATGTGAGAAGTGATGCTACGAAACTTATTTCATTCCCACATTGCTACTCGATCAATTTTCAATTCACCTTACTATGAAATCATATTATTTAAAATGATGAATTTTTTTTATCACTAAGAATAGTCTTGTAGATTATAATAGAGCTCAAAAATGGAGAATTGGCAAATGATAGTCATGTATCAAAACGTGTTCTATAAAGACCAATCACAAGTTGCTTCAAGCTCTCTATCCTTCATATATTTATCAATATTGTATTACCCTTAACTTGTGCCCAAATATGCAACAATAACTCCTTTTTTCATTATTTCATAGTAGTTATGATGTGACTCTACTTCCAAAATTAGTTCTTTTAAGAGACCAAAGTTTGGTTATTGGAGTGAAAAAAGAGTGGTAGATAATGATAATGGTATTATTAGGTTATAGATGTTGGAGATTTGAACAAAATGGTCTAAAGGAGATATTGTCTTAATAATTATATAAAGGATCAAAATACATTGTTTGGCTCAGAGAATACCTAAATTAAGCTAGTTATTTCAACCTTATAGATTATTCAAAGTATATTTTAGTGATTACCTTCCTTATTACCAAGTCTTGGTGGAGACAAGTTCCTTCATTCTTGACCTTTTTTCTACATCTAAAAAAGAAATAAGCTAGTTTAGTAAAAGGTAAGATGTCTTGAATTGAAACCATAGTATAGGTAAATCACTAAATTGCCTCGGAGATGATGATATTGCAAACACTAGAACCTTGTCACAACTTCTTGTGTTCAACATATTTATAAAGGAAAGGAAATATTTCTAAATATGGCTAATGTTGGTGAAACGAAACATCAAAGAGAATTATGTTGGTATGTGGATGATGAAAGCTAACAAGGATCCAATTACTGCCATATATGAAATAAGATTGATAAAATAAAAAATAATCTCTCTTTTTTTTTTTAATCTTTCTTTTTGCTTACAAGATTTTCTTGCGAGAAAGTTGGTTTTCAAGAAATGCCTTCCCAATTATGCCCTAATAGGGTTTTCACAATTGGTTTATTTTTCCAAGACACCCCAACCAATACCCTAGTTTTCTAAGATCTAAGAATCTAGGGATGTATGTAACATGCTTTCATTCCTAAATGATTATTACATTTTTTCCGAGTGTGGTGGAATAAAATGAAGGCAAGCTTTGGTGGGATTTCCACTTGACTTACAACCTCAAGATCAAATTTTCTAACCAAATCCTGAAGGAATTATTCTTTCAATGTTGGATTACAACACAATTATCAATCAAACGGGAACTTGACCGAGTTCTCAATTTTTTAGAGGTAGCAAAAAATCATCCGATCTTTAGAAGTGTTTATTCATAATACACATTTTTTTAAGCATATTTTTTATACTTTAAGTATTATATATGCACATTTTTTAAAATTTTAGTGATTTTCACGTCAATTTTGAAAAGTGTTGTTGCAATGTCAACCCCTTTTTTGGGCTTATTTTTTACATTTTAAGGATTTTTTTTTTTTTGAAAAGCATCAACCTTTTTTGGGGCAAAAAATAAATCAATAAATCAATAAAATTAACAAAAATAAATAAATAAATAAATCATAACCCAATAATAATAATTAAATTGAAACATTGAAAACAAAATTAAAAATGACAAATATATATATATATATATATATATATATATATATATATATATATATATATATATATATATATATATATATATATATATATATATGGAACAAATAAAGATTTATATTAAAAATAACGACGAACATTTACATATTTCAATCTTCTTTGAGGATTTGAGATTGAGCACAAAGGAGCAATCCAAACCCTCAAACAAAATTCCCTTGAGACAAATACCTCAGTCTCTTTCCAACTAAATATTTTTCAAAAAACCCCCAAAATACAAACACATTTACATTCCATTTTTTAATATGATCTAGTTTAACTTCTTGTTTTTCTTGGAGATTTTTTTTTTCATTTCTTCCCAACTTGAATCCAACCCGCATTTTTTGCAAATTCTAGTAGATCATTCTTCGACATCTGCATGGTATTTTCCTTGAAATCTTTGTCCTTCGCATGATCTGCCCAAGAAGTTTCCTTTTCAACAAGATTCTTTGTGATTTCCAGATATAATCTATTTTCCATGAGAGTTTGCAGTTTTTCTTCTAACGTTGCATTTGAGGGATCTTTATTGGCAACCAGAGGATCCATATTGGCAATTGAATTTTCTTGCTTAGTTTATATTTTCGCAGTTGTAGTTATTTAACTTAATTGGCTTCCTTCTCTTCTTCTGGTTCTTTCTTGCCCTAAAGCTATTCTTCTTTGAATACCATATAATGGTCACCTTATGCACCTTCCTGCCATTTGGGCCTTCGGGTTTTTTATGATATTTTCTATTTTGAGCACCCTTGGGGAAATTTTTAATTACATTCTATGTTTCATAGCATGCTCTACATTGAAATGAGATATTCTAATAGTCAATATCTTGTAACCAAACATAGTTTGGAGCCATAAAATTAATCTTTGCAGGAAAAACATTGTTGAAGTCCATCTCCATACAAATTTGAGCATAAGTAGTCTTCAAAAAAAAATATGTTTTAGAACAAATTTGATGGAATTTTCCCAACACATTCCCAATGCAGGAAAGAGATCTTTGATTCCATAAATACGAGGGAAGATTCGACAATCTCAACCAAACTGGGGTTGTAGAAATTGATGTCATTACTGGATCAAAAGTGGAAGACCAACGCTACATGCAGAGGCCAATGCTTCCCCAAAGCCATGGCCCAACTTTACAGATAGTCTTCTTGTCTTCAATATTTTCAAAAACCATAGTGAAAAATCCTTGTGCCATATGGTAAATATTTAGCTCCTTTGTGAAAAGGGGCTTCCATGTCTCAAAGATACATTTATGCAGATCGTCTAGCCGCGACTAGAACCCATTAAACCTGCAAATCAAACCATTCTCCAAAAAATATTTTTCATAGTCCAAAGCTTCCTCATCCATGGGATCCAGAGCTCTTTAGAGACATCCGATAATATATATATATATATATATATATATATATATATATATATATATATATATATATATATATATATATATATATATATATATATATATATATATATATATATATATATAGATATATATATATAAACATTAATTTTTTTTAAACATAAAAAAAAACCAACAAAATAATTAAAAAAACACACAATTTAAAATATTAGAAAAAATAAAATAATTATTATTATTATTATTTTGGTATCCCAAAGGAACCGAGTAGCCCATCTGACATGTAACTACTAGTAAACCTGTGGGGTTCTACGACCTGTACTCTCCATAAATTATGTCAAAACCAGGGGATTTGAGCATTGGATCTCTCAATTTTCATAGATTTTACATTACTTCGATCACCAATTGAGCTACCCCTAGAACAACAATATTTAATTTTTATTTAGATGTTTTTGAAAAAAATTAATATTTTAAATTGTTTTTTTTTTCTTATTTATATTATTTTATTTATTTTTATCTTTTCATTTTTAATTTTAAGTTTATCTTTTTCAATGTTTTCATTTTATTTAATTTTTTGTTGTTATTAATTTTTTTTTGGGTTTTGATTTAACTTTATTTTTATATTTATTTTTTTTATTTTTTTATTGTAGGGGTTGTGTCGATGTCTGACTGGCAACCTGACCCTAATATGTGTCAATTTGATAGTTGATTTTTCAGTTTTCATTACAATCTATCACGTTTGCCTCCACTATTTACTAATTTGATGGTTGATTTTTAAGTTTCAATTGCAATTGGTCAAGCATGCTCCCATTATGTATCCATTTGATGATTGAATTTTAAGTTTTTGCTGCAATGTGTCAAGTTGTCTTAGGCTTAAGATTTTAAAATCACTGTATTTTTAGCATTTGGTATAATGAGTTTTTGATTTAGATATTTATTTTTAAGGTTTAATTTAGTAATAATATTTGATTTCAAAATATGTTGAAAATCTAAGGTTTGTTATAGTCATGATATTTGTTTTTAATTCCATGGCTAAAAAATGTTGAAATTTTAAGGTTTTTTGGAGTCGTGATATTTTATCTTTAACGCCATGGTTGAAAAATGCCAAATTATAATGTTTTTCAGAGTCATGATATTCATCTTTAATGTCATGATTGAAAATTGAAATTTAGGTTTTTTGGAGTTGTGATATTCTATCTTCAATATATTGTTGAAAACTATTGGAATTTTAATGATTTTTGGAGTCATGGTATTTTATTTTTAATGTCATTGCTAAACAATGTTGGAATTTTAGCCCAAAAAAATTGTTGTCGACACTTTTTTATTTCAAGGTGTTTTTTCATGTTTTTTACACAAAAAAAATTGGTTTTTACAATTATTTTTTAAAAATGTTCAAATTTACCCAAAAAAATGTCGTTTCAAGATACACACTTTTTTTTGCTGTTTTTTCATGTTTTTTGGGGTGCTTTGGCTAGAGTTCTCATTTTCAGGTTAGATTTCTCGTTTGATTAGTAACTTTGTTTTACAATATATAAATGATTGTTATCCATTTTCCGTGAGAAGTGATTTGTTTACATCAATAGTTCAAAAACTAACAAACCATTATCATAAACAATATCAATTTCGTAAGGACCCAACCATCTCTTCCAAATGTTACCCTTAAAATATTTACATGTTAAATCGAATAAAAGGGCCCAGTCGTCTTCCATGAACTAATTATTTTTAGTAAATCCTCATATCATTTGTCTCTCTACTACTAGAAAAGAGATATTTGGTGGAGAGCATCTTGGCAAATTTCATCAAGCTCATTAATCTAATCCAAGCAGTGACATTGTGATTCTGACAGATCCAATCCTACGTGTGCCATAGTTCACATGGTCTTAACTTCAAACTCTATTAGAAGGAGAACATGTTTTCCATACACCAGCTCATATGGGGTGAAACCTATGATATTTGTCCAAGTAGCACAAGATGTTGAGAGTTCTCCTAGGAGTTTATCTACTCAATCTCTGTGATGTTGTTGAATAGTTTTGATCAGAATTGTTTCTAGTAACTTGTTTGTGGCCTTATCCTGAGCATTGGCATGAGGATGGTAGGAAGCCTTCGTTCAATGTTTGATCCTAAATTGTTGCATAATGTTTTGAATGAGATGGGAAGTAAACTAAGGCCCTTAATTTGTGACTATTTCTCGAGAAACTCTAAAATGAGAAAATATTTCCTCTTATAGAAAGGTTTCCATAATCTATTATTTTCCTTTTGGTAGGGCCTTAGCTTCAACCAACTTGGTGAGGTAGCCAATATGCACCAAAATATGCAGCTTTTACTTGGATGGTAGATTTATTGATCATACAAAAGCTAGGGCCCACCTCTTAAATGGCTCGGTTAAGATTTGAGTTTGTAGTGGCATATCATCAAATTGAACTAGTCAATACATCTATTGACAATTGTCACAACTCTTAGAATACTTCTTGACATCCCTATAAATGGTAGTCCACTAGTATCGTAAGTGAAGCACCTTGTTTTAGTTCTTCTATCAGCAAAATTACCTCCACAACCTCCATCATAACAAGCTTGGAGGATGTCATAAATTTCGTCCTCTCTAACATATCCTCGAATAATATGATTAGGCCTTATGTGGAAAAGGTAACCATCTACCCTGAATATACAACACTTTTTCTGATCACCCTCTAACATTATTTTGGAGACAAGCATTGTGTAAGCTTCCTTACAATGAAATGATTGGAAATACTTATAAACTACATTGTGTTAATAGATAAAGCAAATAATTGTTCAACAAGAAAAGCACTTTCCACTAGATCAACTGTTATGAAACCAGCTCACAAAAAGATAGAAAATATAGATCAACGCCTTAGAAATAAGCCTCTTCGAGGGGGAAACCTCCTTTACATTACACAAATGAACAATTCTTAGATGATACAAATGACAAGATCTCATTTCTATATATAGGAGTCTGAGGGGTCATAATATAATCATAGATGACATAACAATAATAATGTAAGGGCACAATAATAACAATATTGGGCTTCTATGGAGCACAATAATAATAATATGGGGACTACATGGGCACAAAAATATAATAAGAGGGTTGTACTAATAACAATAAGGGGTTACACGACTAGTATAGGGACTTAGCATGCCCCTCTCCTTCAAAAAGTGTTGTCCTCAACGCTTCAGTAGTTCTTGATGCTTCTATATAAATTCTTTTCCTCCCATGTGGAATCTTCAACGATAAGTTCTTCCACTTGATGAGATACTCTGAAATTGATCGATTTCGTAGCTGTCAAGTTCTTGTTTCTGTGACTGCTCTAGGCTCCAATATGATTTTTCCTTCCTCGTCAAGTTCTGGAAATATTGTTTGAACTGGGATCTTCTACAACTTTTGAATGAGTGGCCACACTTCTTCGTCCTTCTTCCATTCATCCCTTGCTTCGTTTATCCAATCTGGTTGGATAATAGAAATAGCACAAAATAATGCTTCCACATCCTCATCCTTTCTTGAGAGTGCATCTGCAACAACATTTTGCTTCCCTTTTTTGTAGATTATTTCAAAGTCATAACCCAACATATTTGTGACCCATGTTTTCTATTCTTCTAAAGATAATATTTGTTCTAAAAAGTATTTAAGACTATCATGATCTATTTTTACCTTGAAGTGTCTTCCCGTTAGGTGAGGTCACCATTTCTTATGTGCATGTAGTATTTCCAACATTTCCTTCTCATAAATAGCATGCTTGAGATGTGGCCATAAAAATACCCAATCGCCGACATCAAAACTTCTTTCGCTGCAATGTAGATATGCCCATTGTTTCATTCAATTCTGTACCAAAGTGGTGTTATCCTTTAAAAGTTGGAGGACTTGTTGTTGATGCTCGATGTGATCTTTCACTGCTTGAATCTTTTTCTTCTTGATATGTCCTTCTATCTTGAGAGTTTGAGGAGTCATAATTTCTTGCAATGCATTACAAGGTATGGTTGGATTCATTTCTTGATGCTCGATGTGATATTTCACTTCTTGATATGTCCTTCTATCTTGATAGTTTGAGGAGTGGTAATTCCGGCCAATGCATTACAAGATATGGTTGAATTCATTTCTTCTTTCTCAATGTGATCTTTCACTTCTTGAACCTTTTTCTTCTTGATATTTCCTTCTATCTTGCGAGTTTGAGGAGTGGTAATTCTTGCCAATGCTTTACAAGATATGGTCGGATTCATTTCTTCTTTCTATGGGGTTGGTTCCTGGTGTATATCTTCTTCTTTTTATGTTTCTTGATCCTTTTCTTCCTCCTCTTCATAATCTATGTAAAATAATTTCTTGTCAGCACACTTATGACCTTTAGTGTATTTGCTATCACAATGTAACAAAGCCCTTTTTCTCTTTTTTCTTCCAATTGTTGTCGTGTAAACCTTGTAGGTTGTGGAAGGCTAGGAGAAAAAATACTTCCATAATTATAGTCGTGAGTGGTGGGATTCCCTGTTTCCATAATTTCGCTTTCAATTTTTCTTGCCAACTTGAATGCCTTCTCCAATGAATCAGGTTCCCAAGGATGAACCTCATGTTGAATGTTATCCTTTAAAGTCCCTATGAAGACAACAATCCTTTTCTTCTCTGAATATCATTTACCCTTATATTCAAGTTTTTAAAGTCCTCAATGTGCTCTTCCATTGAACCCTTGTGTTTGAGATTTATCAATTGGCTAAAGAAGTGTTACTCTTTGTATCCTCATAATGTGCTATCATGTCTTCCATGAAAATTGACCAAGCGACAAGTGATTTACGAGAACAAAGCCCTTTATACCATAAAAATTGATTTGGTTCTAAATATGAAGATGCAATATGTACCTTTTTGTAACAGTTGAACCTCATGTAGATCAAAATATTTCTCCATCTATAGTATCCAATTTACCAGATCCTTGCCATCAAACTTCCTCATATCGCCTTTTCTTGATTTTAGGAGCTTGATCTTGAAACGACTGTAACTCAGTAATTTCAGATCTCCAAGTTCTGAAATTGCAACCTGTAGTATCCCTTTGAGTCCTCTTTCTAACCCCACAATTCTGATCAAAATTTGATTCTCCATGAAAGAGTTATGCCCAATATCCTAATATGACCTGATTATATAATGTTTCAGTAGAGTGAACTTGTACGATGTGCCACGTGTCACTGTTTCAACCTTCAGATCTAAAAATATACATAAAGACAACTATAGTCTGTCTTATTTCTATAACTTCTTACGAAATTTCAATTTGTTGCTCAGAGAGAAAGTTATGACTATTTTCCCAAGGTCACCTGTTTAGAATGTAATTCGGGAGTCTGCAGAAACCCTAATTTCCTCAGATTGTATCTCTGAAAATATAGCGAGAAAATATCTGAGATTCGGACATAATATTCATCAATAATTCGTCTCAAATGGGTTTTAATTTCATAGTATAAGCATTTGTAGAAAAAATATTATGGTAAAAATTCGACGATGACCTATTTGAGATGAAATTCTAGAGCTTGGAAAAACCCTAAATTCCTCGGATCATATCTCCAAATATATAGTCAGACAAGATTTGAAATTCGGACCTGAGGTGTAGAACAATCTCTTCTAAAATGGGTTTTTTTTTTTAGCTTCTTAAACTTCGTAGAGAAAACGTTATATTAAACATTCCACGATGACCTATTTAGAGTAGTGAAACCTTGGTATCCAAAGCTCTGATACCAAATGTTATGAAACCAACTCACAAAAAGATAGAAAAGAGAGATCAATGCCTTATAAATAAGCCTCTTTGAGATAAGCCTCTTCGAGGGGGAAACCTCCTTTACATTACACGAATGAACAATTCTTAGATGATACAGATGACAAGACATCCTTTCTATATATAGGAGTCTAAGGGGTCATAATATAATCATAGCCGACATAACAATAATAATGTAAGGGCACAATAATAACAATATTGAGCTTCTATGGGGCACAATAATAACAATATGGGGACTACATGGGCACAACAATATAATAAGGGGGTTGTACTAATAATAATAAGGGGTTACACTAGTAGTATAGGGACCTAACATCAACATTTTCTTCGTTTGTAAGCCTAAAGATAAAGTCAACAATGCCATTTTTTAACTAGGTTTATCTAATATTGACATATCAGACTCTTGTAACAAAAGTAACTATCTAGTCACTCTACCATTTGTGACCTGTTTAGTTATAAGATAACAAATGTTTGAGTGATATGTACGTATGAATACATGGTATCCCATAATATAATGAAAAAAATCGTTAATTGAATGTATGACAACCAAAAATTCCTTATAAAACACTATATAATTTAGTTCTATTGTAGTGAGATTTTTACTAATATATTAAATAACATATGGTTTTTATTCTTCCTTTTGTGCAAACACAACCTTAGTAGTGGGGTCTTATGCATAAGTAGACATATGGAAGGGTAAGGGCTGATTTATTCCTTACAATATTGTTGTAGTCAAGAGTTCCTTCTTAAGAGCCTCAAAATCCTCCTAACACTAATCATCCCAAGAAAAATCTATATTTTTATAAAGTAATTGGAACAATGGAGAGGATATCTTAGTAAAATTTTCAACAAGTCTTCGCTAGTAGCTTACATAGCCTAAGAAGCTACATACATCATTCTGTGATGGTGGAACTTGGAGTTTTAGTATTACTTCTATCTTTGTGGGTTCCACTTTGATTCTAATTAGTGATATATGTTTTCCTAAACAAATTCCCTCAGAAAGCAGCATTTGACACCTTTCATTACTAAGGGAAAGATTGGTTTCCTGACACCTCACCAAAAAATTCTCAAGTTTTTTTAAAGCTTCTTCAAGTTCTTCCTCATATATAATAAATACATCTATATATATCTCAACACATTCATGAACCAAGTCTAAGAAGATTCCTAGGATAGCTCTTTGAAATTGAACTGAAGAATTACATAACCCAAAGGATGGCATCCTATAGGCATAATTTCTCCATGGGTAGGTAAAAGTGGTTATTTCCTAATTTTCCTAGATCTGATTGTAATTGTTGAATCCATAAGAAAAGATAAATATTTGTTTCTTACCAAGGTGTCTAAGACCTTATCAATAAATGGTATGGAAAAAATAGTCTTTGAGGGTTTCCTTATTAAGTTCCCTATAGCCAATACATATTCGCCAATTTCTATTTTTCTTGGGTACAATTACCAATGGTGAAACCCATTTGCTATTTGAAATCAAATAAATAAAGTTGATATCAAGTAGATTTTGCAACTCCTCTTTAATAATATCCCTAAGAGCCAGATTGATTATGCGTTAGGGTTGTCTTACAAGTCAAACATCTTCCTATATATTTGTGTATGTGTGGGAGGCGGGGAGTGTTTTGGACAATTTGGTATCTACAGATAAATGTTAATTCCCTAGATAAGTAGCTATATCTAGAAGAACAATTTAAAGTGTTTTCGTCTTTTCCTATAAGCAATAGATAAGATGAGAAGATGAGAAGACCTACTTGTAGTTCTGTTTTCCTCTCGTCTCCCTTGTATAGATCATGTCACTCGTTCCCATACTTAATACGCTTTAGAAGTACCTGTAAACACAACAGAAAACAAAGAATCGATCAAAGCACACGATCTATTGAATATAAGTGAAAGGAATCAGATACAATTCACACATATAAGCATTATGAAACAATACAAACATATGGGAGAAAGGTTCAAACACTTTATTAAATAGAAGAAGGAATTACAACCATTGGTGTCTGATTCAAAGCCATTCCTCCAGCTTGGATCCCATCATCATCACATCAAAATCATGACAAAAATGTAGCATTACAATACTTGCTTCAAAGCCAAATATCATAGCAACATTATCTCCTTACAATTCAAAATAATCCAACCCCTGATCACTTAGATGAGTGGTCAATTTATAGGAAGATGAAGGAGGTTTTGTCATAAATGGTGGCATTGAATGGCCTTCCATGCTTAGAATTAGTTCCATGGAGGAAGGGATTAGAGGATAGGATGCACCTTAACTCATTCCTCATCCATTTTCGAGCTGATAGGAGTTGATAGGTGAGGGAACATTCTAGATGACTCCAAAATATAAGAATATTCCCCAAACCCTATGTGAATTTCATTCAATCTCAGCCAACACAGGTGAAAGGAAGCCTAAGTGATCTGTAGAGCACCCTAGCAATGGACTCAACTGCTCTGTAGCTCACCCTTACAAGGGCTTACCTGCGCTGGTCCCTCCAGAAGCTATTTCTGGATGTCTTCAAGTCATGAAACTGTCTGGGAAGGAGGCATTCAAAGGGGTGACTTGTTTAGGGCATGCAACAATTGAAATTAGGTTTTCATGAGCCCTAAAACACTAATCTGGATGATGGGATTTATGTGCCCAAATGGATCTGTAACAACTGCCACCTAAAGCATGAAGTCAGAAAAATGCCAATGTCCAATGAAATGCTTTACGATGTGATGAGGAGGTATCATAGTGGAAGGTGACCTATATCAATTACAATACATATATCATGATATTTGACTTTACATGAATTGCTGAGGGAAGGAATACCCATGATCAACTTATAAAGTTTCATTACATGTACATAAACAGTTGTCTATAGATATAGACCCATGATCAGAATGACTATCAATGTAAAGCCATTGTACATATGATTTAGTACTCCTGAAACCACAGCCCGAATGGATGAAACTAGATCTGGGGTCTTCTATCTTGTTCAATTATTCGCTCAAGTATGAGTCTAACCATGTGAATATGTGATCTGAAGTCGAACATGGGAAGACACAATCTGATTACTAGCCAATGATATAAGTTGTTAATAGATGCGAGAGAAATCACCGACAATGATAATGATCCTCAAGATACTGTAGTACATTTTGCATGGTGTGAATGGATGATTTGGTGTCTAACACCATACAAAGTCTTTCAGTCGAAGGCCATTGATGTATGCCTATCACCGGAAGTGAGAAACTTGCCATTGATGCATGCAAGCCTCAAGGTACTGGAAGGGTGTTTCTAAGTCAACTTCTTGGATAATGTGTTGGTGTTGACAAGAAGTGACTCATCGTAGGAGGGCCTTGATGTATCCCACATCAACAACACAAAATGAGTGTAGTGATTTTAGAGAAGGAATTTGACTGACGACACAAAGTTCAGGAATGGCGGTCATGAAAATGAAGGTTTATGGTATTGCAAAGGATGAATTTTGACTGAATGACTTCTCTTGAACATGTCGGTGACACTGAAATGAATTGGTAGCATTGACCCAAAAAAAATTGATGGATGGTATGATATACCAATGGTGTGATAACCATCAAGCTAATAACCCAACCCAAATAGTCATGGTGATGTAGTGAAAGTGTCATGTTCAAGAGCGACCTGCTACCATAAAGTGGTTTTCCCCTTTTTTCTGATTTTCCCCAGTCATTGCTGACCAATACCTATTTATTTTTATCAAGCTTGATAAGGATAACATATGCTTGTTGTATAATTTCACCCTTCGGGTGAATCCATCACTATTTGATGTTTTAATGAGTCTAGCAAAGGTGAAACTTGGTCTTGTCTAGATGGACAAGTTTGTTGCTATTTGATGTTTTAACGAGTTTAAAGAAAAAGATAACTTGGTCCTTTTCATGTTTAGAGAGTCTGAAAAGGGACAAAATAAAATTGAACAAGTTCTTTTTCGTAAATTAATCTCTCAAGCCCAAAAAAGTGTAAAATAATATAAGAAAGATATCGTTTCCAATCCGTTAACAAGCTGGAAAGGACAAGCGCTCAACAATCTTTTCATGTTTAGAGAGTCTGAAAAGAGCTTAAAGAGGACTCCAAGGGGGTTCCTTTTTCATTTTTAATAGAGCTCGAAAAAGAGATAAAAGTGTGCTCTGTGGTAAACGTAAAATTTACAATCGCGCATGTTGAATTTTGTAAGTCAATTGCAAAACCTGCTCAAAACACCACCAAATGGATTAAAAATACCTGTTTCATAGGCAAAAATAGGTAAATACTAATGCTTACTCGATTAATGAACATGAAAATGAACATAAAACGACTTTTACCATGACATTTTTACCATTTGGAACTTACCATTCAATTTTATGCTCTGAGCTAGTTTTTTACCTTGAACTTCATCAGCTAATTGTGAGAGATTCTGCGAACCATTTCTCGGTCCATCCAGACCAGGTAGGAGCTGAACCTCTCTTGTTTCTTTTCAGATCATTCTTTTGTCATTTCATGCAAGTTTTAGGGTATTTTGGGGCCCCTGGGGTTTCATTTTTTCGCTCTGGGATCAGCGCAGGCTTTCACATCGAAAACTGCACTGAAGAGCACTTAGATAGAAGCCTGCATGCTTTGCAGTGCACTGTCTCTATGCTTGGGCTACGCTGGGCAAGTTTCCCGAGTTTGATTTAGTTGTTTGCTCCAAAATGTTTCCTATTTATCGCATGGAAAGGATCCTAATTAAGATTATGATTGTGTTTCAGGCTTTCATTGGATCAGAATGTCGTTTACATTATGAGAAAGAGAGCACGAAGAACAAGACATGATTTCCCTAAACAATCTGGGTATAGTTGAGGCTCTCAAAAACTTTGGGTTACTCAAATACTTCAAATTGTCCAGAATGAGGCAACAAATAGAACTATTGCAGTTCCTTGTTCATGCATGGGATCTGATAGATTATACTTTTCACATTAGGGACAAGATGGTCCCTATTACCATTGATGATATTTACTTTCTTACCGAATTGTCGAGGCGAGGTGCCCCCATCTCACTTTCTGGATTTTCCCATGGAGGTGAATCGGTGAGAGATTATATTAGACAATTTTGTCGGCTAGGTACATAGCCTAGCAAGGATGGGAAAATAAACATCAGGGATGTAGGTGATTTTCCTTTGAGAATGATCCTCTTCACAATCGCAAAATTGGCTGGCAGTGTGACACTACATTTGGCGAACAAATCTTATATGAAGTATGCACTGGAGTGTCTAGAGCCAAAAGTTTTCAACTAGTGCGAGGTTGTGCTTTCCTCACTGAAAGAACAACTGGCCATGGTAAAAAGTGGTAAGTCGAAGAATTTCTACTATGGTTCGATCTTGATCGCTTTTACCTTAGAGAGAATCCCATTGATGCAACCACAACATGTATCATTAGGTGTAGCTGGTCCTAGAGATCCACGTATGCAGAGGTGGGTCAAATTGCTGGCTCGACATGCGGGTCAATCAACAATCATTTTTTCCACTGCATTTTTTATTTGGCTTGAGCAACAACACCTTCTCATCGAGGAGCATCCATACTCAGGGATGGATTTCTGTGGAGATCCAGATTTGATTCTACCAGTTGGAGCACAATTGGGTGCTATGGGTAAATTGTTTAACCAAAGTGTTTTTTTATTTTTCAAGTTTCTACATGTTTTTTGTGTTTTTAATGTTTCCAAGACTAAACTAAAATCATTCTTGTGCATGCAAATGTGAGTACTATTCGACCTGTGGGGCACCAACAAGTTGCAGGTGGGCCAACGCAGAGAAACATTGGGAGAGCAGTTCTCCAGGACTTAGATTTCGTCGAAACCTTAGCAGATTTGCAGGATCACATAGAGGGATTAACCCTTGGTACTCTGGATGTCCGGATCGAGGAGTTACCTATGAGGTTGTAGGTTTTAACCCCATACAGAAATTACCTGCATACGAATTCTAAAATATAAAAAATAAAAATGCGAGAGAATAACACATAAAATAGATATACACAGAGATTTCCCCTGGATCCCCAAACCGAGACTACCAGATTGATTTTTCATTATGTTCCTTTCAATGTTATAATACATATTTATACATGCTGAAGCATCCAATACCATGGACTAAAAACCATCGTGTCCAAAACCATGGACCGAAAACCATCGCGTCCAAAAAAACATGTGCGAAAATCATGCACAAAACCATAGGTGGGTCTGCCCAACCTAACATAGGGTCCAAAACCAAAATTTTCCAAGGTGCTACCCCGGACCCCAAAAAGTGGGGTTATGGGTACCCCTCAAACCCCATGTGACCCCCCCTCTAACCCCCCATTTAACTACATGGACCCCTCAAATCCCCTGTGACCTCCCCCCTCTAACCCTCGGTTAACTACATGGGCTAGTCATGGAAAGAATATAACACAACCCAACATTCTCCCACTTGTTTTTTTCTTTCCACAGGGGGCCACAAGAGAGCTTAGTAATTTATCCAGCCCTGCAATGCCCATTGTTTCTCTACACCAAGAGAACTTCTCATAGGTCACAGATTTTGTCAATGCATCTGCAATATTCTTCAAAGTGTCCACCTTTACCAGCAACACCTTTTTGTCTTCTATCATATCCCTCACAAAGTGATACTGAACATCAATTTTCTTTTTCTTTGAATGATATGGAGGATTCTTTGCCAAGAAAATTGCACTTTGGCTGTCACAGTATATCCTTATAGCTTCCTGTACTAACCCCATACTTGAACACAATCTCTGCAACCAAACTGCTTCCTTGCTTGCATGAGTGGCTGCCATGTATTCTGCCTCTATAGTTGATAGTGCCACTACAGATTATTTCTTACTCATCCAACTGACTGCACCTCCAAATAGGTTAAACACATACCCACTTGTAGATCTTCTCTGATCCAGATCTCCAGCCTAGTCTGCATCAACAAAGCCACGAATATCCAACACTCTGTCCAATCCTGGTCTTCCTTGGTAGCACAAACCATAATCACTAGTGCCACGCAAATACCTGAAAACCCGCTTCACTGTTGTCCATTGCTCCTTTCCTGGTTTTGATATAAACCTGCTCAATACTCCCACTACATGTGCAATGTTTGGTCTAGTACAGACCATTGCATACATCAGGCTACGACTGCACTTGCATATGGAACACGAGACATGTCCTCTTCCTCTTCTTGTGTCTTGGGACACTGTTCAATAGATAACCTCACACCTACAGGAATAGGAACCTTCACTGGTTTACTATCCTGCATATTAAACCTTTGCAGTATTGTCTCAACATACTTCCTCTAGTTTAACCAGAGCTTCCTCTTTGCTCGTTCTCTTTTAATTTCCATGCCCAAAATATAGTTTGCAGCACCAATATCTTTCGTGTCGAATTTGGAAGACAATTGGGTCTTCAAATCCTGGATAATTTCTTTGTCATTTCCAACCAGCAACATATCATCCACATACAAGACCAGATAAATAACACGATAACCAATTAATTTAAAATACACACAATGATCTGCTTTGCTTCTAGTGAAGCCAAGTCCCCGTATAAATGTATCAAATTTCTGATACCACATCCTTGGTCACTGTTTTAACCCATACATAGACTTCTTTAACTTGCATACCAGTTCTTTCTTACCCTTCAACGCAAAGCCTTCAGGTTTCTTCATGTAGATTTCCTCTTCCAAATCCCCATGAAGAAATGTTGTCTTCACATCCATCTGTTCTACCTCAAAATCAAAAGCAGTAGCAACAGATAAAAGTAATCTAATAGAAGTTAGCTTGGAAACAGGAGAAAAAAAATCACCAAAATCAATTCCCGGCACCTGGGAATAACCTTTTTCTACCAACTGAGCTTTGTATTTCTCCACTTTTCCTTCTGCATTTGTCTTCTTTTTGAACACTAATTTGCTGCCAATGGATTTCCTTCCAGCCTGCAACTCCACCAGATCCCAAGCCTCTTTTTTGTGCAAAGATGCCATTTCATCAACCATGGCCTCTTTCCAGAGTTTTCCATCCACTGAATCCACTGCTTCCTTCATAGGTCTAGGATCATCATTAGTAACAGAAAAAGAAAAATTTGAACAGAAAGCAGATGGACTATACCTTTCTAGCTGCCTTCTTTCTCGAACTAATCTTCTCACAACCGGATTTTGTGGCTTTTCATCTTCTGTTTCCTCCTCTGTTGTAGAGTATGATTCTTCCTCCTTTAGCTCAAACTCTGTCTTCTCAGGTTCCTTTGGTTGGACTTCATGTTTAATAACATCTTTCAACTCTCTAAACACCACATCTCGGCTGTACACAACCTTCCTTGTTACTGGGTTCCAAAGCTTATAACCCTTTAAACCATCCTTATACCCAATAAAGATGCACTTTTCAGATTTACCATCCAACTTGGTTCGTTTCTCCTTTGGAACATGTACATATGCATCACATCCAAATACTCTTAGATGTGAAAGAGAGGGTTTCTTACCAGTCCATACCTCTTGTGGAGTCTTATCCTCCAATGTTGATGAAGGTGACCTATTGACCAGGTAACATGCAGTATCCACCGCCTCTGCCCAGAATTCCTGTCCTAACCCGACACCACTGGGCATGTTTCTTGCCCTTTCCATCAACGTCTTGTTCATTCTTTCTGCAACTCCATTTTGCTTAGGTGTATATGGAGTAGTCTTCTGCCGTGATATACCCCACTTCTTACAGAATTCTTCAAATTCTTTGCTACAAAACTCTCCACCATTATCTGTCCTCAACACCTTTATCTTCTTCTCTGTCTGATTTTCCACGAAAGCCTTAAATTCTTTAAACCTGTCAAAGACTTCAGATTTCTTCTTAAGGAAATATATCCATGTGTTCCTTGAGAAGTCATCTATAAAAGATACATAGTACACAGACTTACCCAGTGATGGAACCTTCATAGGTTCAAACACATCACTATGCACCAACTCTAATATCTGTTTCGCCCTCTTACCACCAGAGGGGAAACACACACGATTTTGCTTTCCGTATACACAATTTTCACAGAAATCAAAATACAAAGAGCTATTACTCATACCTTCTACCATAACTTTACCATGAAGTATTTGAAGGCCCTTCTCTCCAATATGTCCAAGCCTTTGATGCCACGGCATGGTCTTCTCTCCAGAGACCACTAGATTTTCAACTCCATTTTCAGGAGCCACAAAACTGTTGCACCCATCAACAACAGTGCTACCTTGCAGCTTGTACAGAGTTGCAATCCGAACTCCCCGCATCAATACCAGTGCTCCCCAAACCATCTTGTAGGTATCTTTCTCAAACACTGTATTTACACCTGCATCATCTAGCTTGCTTACAGAAATCAGATTTCTGGCCAATGCAGAATATGTAGAACACCTGGAAGTGTTCTAACCATTCCACCTTGCAACTTCAACTTTATTTTTCCACGACCAACGATTCTAGCCTTCCTATCATCCCCCAAGAAGACATCACCACCATCGTATTTCTCATACTCGCAGAACCACTCTCTATGGGGAGTGAAGTGAAAGGATGCACCTGAGTCAATCAACCATGCCTCATGATCTACATGTGTACATGAAGAAGCCAAGTACACATCCCCACCTGCATCTGAGGTGGTTTTCGCCTCTATAGAAGGAGCATCATCAGATCCCTTTCCTTTATTAGGAGATTTAGATTTATAGTCCCTTTTGAAGTGCCCTTCCTTTCCGCATTTCCAGCACACCACCCTTACAGGTTTTCCTAGAGATTTAGATCTCCCTCTAGATTTAGATCTCCCACTCGATGACTTATTTTTGTTTCTGTTATGGGACCGTCCTCGTACAGACAAGGCATAACATTCTGGCTCTCCATATTTTTCCGTCTCTTCTCCTCCATCAGTAAGGATGAGACTATTTCATCAAACTGCAAGGTAGTTACATTGCTACCTATTGCAATAATCAGACTATCCCATGAATCTGGTAGAGAACACAACAAACTGATGCACTTATCTTCATCTGAAATTTTAATATCAACAGATGCTCACTGACTTACCACAGTATTAAATGCATTCAGATGCTCTATCACCGAGTCTCCATCTTTCATCCTCAGGTTATACAACTTTTTCTGCATGAATAGTTTATTCACCAGAGACTTAGATTGGTATAAATTCCCTAACTTGTCCCACAAAGCCTTCGTCGTAGTTTCCCCTGGTACATTCAGCAATACTGAATCTGAGACACACAATCATATTGTGCTCTTTGCTTTCCGATCCAACTTCTTCCATTATTCATCGGACACTCCTGTTGGCTTAATACCCAGATCTACCACGATCCACTGATCTTTAGCCACCAACAGATCCTTCATCTTGAGTTTCCACAACTCAAAACTTTGACCATTAAATTTCTCGATCTCTATCTTTCCACTGCTCGCCATCTTCTTTCGCCAATAGGTTTGATCTCACAGATCTCCCATTGAACAGGGTCTACCACAGGCCCGAGCGAAACCCCTCAGCAACAAAGGCGTGCCCTTGAAACCAAAAAAACTTTGATATCAAATGTAGGTTTTAACGCCATATAGAAATTACCTGCATACGAATTCTAAAACACAAAAAATAAACAATGCGAGAGAATAACACATAAAACACATATACATAGAATTTCCCCTGGATCCCAAAACCGGGACTACTAGCTTGATTTTTCATTATGTTCCTTTCAATGTTACAATACATATTTATACATGCCGAAGCATCCAATACCATGGACTGAAAACCATTGTGTCCAAAAAAACATGTGTGAAAATCATGCACAAAACCATAGGTGGGTCGTTCCAACCTAACATAGGGTCCAAACCAAAATTTTCCGGGGCGCTACCCCAGATGCCATAAAGTGGGGTTATGGGTACCCCTCAAATCCCCTATGACCTCCCCCCCTCTAACCCTCGGTTAACTACATGGACTAGTCGTGGAAAGAATATAACACAACCCAACAGAGGTTGTAGCGCCACACTATTGGTGTTCCTAGCCACTGGGCATGGTTTTTGCGCATGATAGCACATGTTGTGACCTATTATCATGAGCACCACTAGATCTACTTAGGATGTTTTGCTTGCATTTTGAGTTTTTTGGGTCAAATGACTGAATTGTCTTGGACACAAATTTTGTAAAAACTTTTAAAACACCTATCTATTTTACTTTCAGAGTTTGCTATGGTTATATGCAATCCTATTCAACTGATGATGTGCATTGAAAATATTACTTTTACATGTGTCACAAATGTCTATTTAACACATAATTCACTAGATAATCAGTTAATGTGTTAAGATTTCTGGAAATATGTTGATATTGAATGTGTTCAAAATGTCTTTCCAAAATTCGAACTCTAAGGAACATATGAAAATTTGTTTTATTTCGGACAGTATAAATTTTTGTTAGTTGTAGTTGTGAGTCCAGCCTAATGATGATTCGGTGAATGCCAAGTGAAATGGCATCAGAGAGAAGTTCAATCGATACACTATACTCGACAATGTTGTTTGTCGATCGACCACTACAAATCCCTTGAAAACTCACTAACTCACCACCTGGAGCGAAACTAGCCCGTGTTGTAGAAGTCAAGTTCTGTGGACTATGACTAGCACCATCCGTGTAACCAACAAAAGGTTTCAAAGACTCCGACATCTGCAACAAATGCAAAGCAGATTACTAACCAGATAAAATCTCTAAAACATACACACACACATGAAATGAAAGGCTCATATATACAGTGAGTTTTACCATACTTAATCAAGCATAGTAATGTTTGAGGTACATCCCATTTTGGGGCTGTGAAAATAGAATCCCATCATAATATACTAACTCGTAGGAACTTTTTGCCATAACACGCTTAACAATATAAGGACCCATCCACATTGGTTCAAATTTCCCTACTCCAAGTTTATCAACATCCTGATCATAAAGCAAGACTAGGTCTCCTTCTGAGAAGATACAAGGCTTGACATTTCTATCATATTTTGCCTTAATATGTTTCTTATGCGCTTCGTTAACCAATACAACATCACGATAGGTTTCATCCAGATGGATTAATTCCAAGAAATGCACTTCTTCTTCAGAAGTGTCGGGTAATAGGTCAATCGTGAGTTTGAGCGATGAAATTTTGTATTGTATCAGTAAAATTGCTTCCAAACCATACACCAACTGAAAGGGTGTGAATCTAGTTGCATTTCTCACCGAGGTTCGATATGTCCACAAGGCAGAGTATAGGATTAAGTGCCAGTTTCACTTATGAATCCCTATCATTCTCTGCAACATCCGCTTCAGGACTTTGTTGATAGCCTCAACTTGTCCATTCGCTTGCAGGTAATAAGGGGTAGAACTATCATGTGACAGTCCTAAATTAGCAATCAACTCAGCCATCATGTGATTGCGAAAATGTGACCCATGATCTATAACTATGGCTTGTGGTACACCCAATCGGGCAACCACATGGTTGAAAAAGAAAAGAGTAGTCGTTTCGCCACTATTGTTCAATGTTGGCATTGCCTTGGTCCATTTGGTAAAATAGTCAACGAAAACTATAATATACCCATGCCCCCCAGCCGAGATGGGGTTACATGTCATAAAGTCAATGCCCCATTTGGTGAATGGGCCAACAACAATGACTGGATGCAATGGTGTATGTGGTAATTTGGTTTTTCATCATAGATCTAGGATGCGTGACAACTTTTGACAGCAATAATACAATCTTTAAATAGAGTTGGCTAGAAGTAACCAGCACGAAGAATTCTCTGTGCGGTTGCATATCCAGATAAGTGTCCACCACAGGCACTTGAATGGCAATCATTCAATGCTTTCTCATCTTCCTCATGTGTGAGGCACCTCTGTAAAATCGTATCGATACCATGATGGTAAAGAGTGTCACCAATGATCAGATAATCTTTGGCTTGGTAATCAAATACATCATTCTTGCGAGCAAGAGGTATCAGGCTATAAAGTTTGGGTCTAGAGATAGATCAATATATCTCCATACCATGCATTAGATGATGATATTAGAAACAGAGACTCATCCAAAATTGATGGTTCAGATGTTGAATCAATGGAGGTCGAGGGAAGGTCGCAAAGTAACTCTACAAAAACTAGAGATTTCTTTGATTTGGACTTGATGAATTCCAAATCAAATTCCTGCAAAATAACTATCCATTTTGAGTGTTTCCCCCCCAACAATTGAAATGACAAAATGTATGTCATAGGGTTGCAATCCGAAATGACAGTTGTTTTCCAGAGCAAGATGTAATGGCGAAATCTTTGAACAGCTTGCACAGCTGCCAAAGCTATTTTTTTGACATAAGAGTACTAACTTTCTGTATCATTGAGATTGCGGCTCAAATAATAAATCGATGTTCAATCCCATTTTCCCCTTGGAATAAAACCATGCCAATGGTTGTATCTATAGTGGCGAGATACAGGTAATAGTCATTTTGATAATTTGGAGAATACATTAATGAAGCTCTAATCAAGGTAGGTTTAAGAGCATCAAAGGAAGCTTGCACAACCTGATACCAATGGAAGGGTATCTCCTTTTTCAAAAGATGTGTAAAACCTTTAGCCATCTCAACGTAATTAGGAATGAACCTCCTCAGAAAGTTTGCCTGCCCTTGAAGTCTCGGTAACTATAAAATATTTGAAGGTGGAGGAAAATCAAGAATTTCCTAAACCTTTAATGGATCGAGTCTAATCCCCTCTCTAGACACTACAAATCCAAGAAATCGACCAGAACCAACATAAAACACACATTTGTGTGGATTGAGTCATATATTGTAGTGTCGACACCATAAAAATATTGCTCTCAAATGTTGTGGGTGATCAGTCCACTTTCATGAATGAGCAGGTAAATTGTCAAGGTAAGGTTGAACAATGTGCTTGATGTCATGGAAGGCATAGTTCATTGCCCTTTGAAATGTGGCCCCTGCATTATTCAAACCGAAAAGGAGTTTCCTATATGAAAATGTGCCCCATGGACAAATAAAAGTTGTTTTCGATTAGTCTTGTGAGCAGTTATTGATTTGATTGTAGCCGGAAAAACCATCCATAAATGAGAATATTTCGTATCCGGCACATTCATCAATAATCTGGTCGATAAAAGGAGTAGGATAATTGTCCTTTGGACATCCCTGATTTACATCCCTATAATAGTCGCACACTCGAATTGTCCCTTGTTTCTTCATGATAGGAACAAGGTTGGAAACCCAGTCAGTAAGAGGTACAGGGTAAATGAAACTAGCCCGCAAGAGTGTTTCAACTTCTGCCTTAATTGCAACAGCTTTCTTTGGATGAACAGGTTGAAGCCGCTGTCGCACTGGCTTGACATCAGGGTACATTCTGATTTCGTGTTCAACAATACTAGAGTCGATGCTTGGCATCTTCTTGTAAGACCATGCAAATATATCTTTAAATTCACGAAAGATAGTATGGTAACTATCGCGTTCTGATGGAGAACACGATTTTCCGACATGAATGTTATCTACAATATTAGGCTTGGTCGAAATATTAATAGAAATAGTTTCTTCAATATATGATAGGTTTTTCTCAAATTCTACTGTGTCTATGAAAACTGAATTCAAAAAAAAATCAACAATTGAAGGGTGGCTTAGTTCGTTTGAATAATCTTCGATGTTATCTAGAAGATGGGAGCGATGATGATAATCTTCCCAAGGTTCTTCTCCTATCATCATTGATTGGACGATTCCTTCATCCGTAGAATGTATACGTGAGAAAGGATCCGAAGAAGTACCATATTCCAACAAACGGTCTACCCATACAATTGGTGAATGCGGATTTGGGTTTTCCGCACAAGCCCGAAAAATTGATTGCTATGCTAGTTCAATGGGCCTTAGCGGCAGTACCTCATTTTTACTATCAACTTCAAAATTGTTGGTAATCCTCCTTAAATCAGATGAGGTGGAGGAGATCATGTTGCAAGTCTCTACTCTTGCTACTTCTGCCAAATTAGATGGTAACATTAGTGTAAAAGTACCCATTAGGGAAGGATCTTTAAAGAGACCTACTCCAACACTTTGAAGTGACAGCGGGGGTCCGTGTACCAACAGAATACTTCCCGTAGCTTATGAACTATTGGCAAAGAAGGCAAGCTGATCAATGACTGTGATTCCACCCTTATGAGGGAATGCAATAGTATGAAAGTACGTGGAAACAACAACAACCATATCATATACCCATGGCCTTCCTAGTAAAATGTTGTAATTGAGGGGTCCGTCAACTACCTCAACTTCAACAGTAACTGTTTTTCCCCCTCGTTCAATTTGCAGGTTACTCAAAATCCCACAAGGAGTATATGTTCGTCCGTCAAAAGCTTTTAACATGGTTGGTGATCGTGACAACAATGGTGAACCAAGTGTTTTACAGCAGCTCATTGACATAATGCAAGTAGATGCCCCCTCATCAATAATAGTTTGGTGAACATTCTTATTTAGAGCTTTTACTTGAATTAGGAAATCTAACTGCGCTGGTAACTATGGTGTATATCCCACATGGTTAAAAACCACAAGATTAGAATCTGTAGGGCCTATTCCACCAATTGTTGATAGTAAAGCCTACTTCTGGGATGGACATTTTTGTAACACCTCGAATGTCGACATAGCAGAAGGTGATTGAGCAAGATCTTCCACTATGTTATAGTTATGAGCTACTCGAGCTCGAGGGTTAAATTTTGATTTATGCACAACTCCCTTTGGTGGTTTTATTGTCAATTCTGGTACAATAGGTGGAATATTTTCAAATCAACCCGAAGTCAAAGGATTAGGTTGATCAGTGGCCTGATTATTCGACAATGACGGTGGATTTCCATAACCTTTGTTTCTCGTTGACACCAAAACTTTGTTTTGTGTCTTTGTGATGGATAACATGAGTACATGGGATGTGGAAGCATGGTCTGTCGCAACCAAATGTGTCTCCGGGTTTGGAAACAGATCAGTCAACACTGCAGATGTGTTTGAAGTCTTTAAAAGTTTGGAGACCTCTGAGCGGTGTGGAAAATCTCTTGTAAAATGCTTGTTATTACAGATTAGACATGGATAACGAGGTTTCCTTGGGGAAGTAGAGGAATCAGATGATTTCTTTTGAGGGGAATTATCTTGTTTCTTCTTTTTTTCCCCTTTTTCTTGCCTCCTGGTTTCTTTTGACTTTTTCCTTTGTCAGATGACACAGCATTAACTTTGGAAGCAAGAGTGTTTTCTGATGCATTGGTAGTTTGATTGGTAATGGAAAGAGTTTTACCAGATGGTCTTCCTACCGTTTGCGTGCTCGAAGAACCGATCACACCATTGCCAGCATGAGAGTCCTTACTCGATTGTGGAGGAGGAGGAACAGTGAAAGCTGGTTGGGGTGCATTGGGAATTTTGTTGTAGGGCATGCCAGATTATGTGTAAATCAAATCCAAGTATTGGGCATGAGCAATTACTTGCTCTTTTGTGACCATTCCACCTTTTTCCACATCCTCGGTGATTAATGGCAACAAGGATTTTATGAACCACTCAGCCAAAAGCTGATTGAGAACATATGTATTAACCAATCGATGATGACGTCGCCACTCATGAATATGATTTGATATATGGGTAACAATAGTCTGTTTAAAGTTTGTTAGGAGTTCCGTTCCAGTCTCATATCTAATGGGTAACTAGAAGTGGGTCAAAAATGTGGTAGCTAAAGTCATAAAGTTGTCAAAAGAAGCTCTTGGTAACTCAATGTACCATTTAGTAGCCAGACCAGTAAGTGTTCTTTGGAAAAGACGGAGTCTAACTGAATCATCATTTAAGGAGTTCGATGAACACCACAAATGAAAGGTCATGACATGATTTGATGGGTCTTATCTGGGATTTCCATTGAATTTCGGAATGTTATAAGGTAACTTATGCAGAATCACTGGCCACCAAGGTGCATATAAGATTGGATCATTAGTGAGCCGATTTAAATCTGGTAATTCTAAAGTTGCTACAATTGGCAAATGTCGATTCAGGTCGGGTTGAGAATACCCAGGATATGATGGAATTTCCTGAGCAATAGGTCTTTTCATACCAACATAGGGCATTTGTATTTGGTAACCTTGATAAGGTTGTTGTTGAACAAATTCGGCATAAGGTGGTTGTTGATAACCAGGTTGATTTAGTGGTTGTCCATAACCTGCAAAGCCTTGTTGACCAGGACCTTGGTAAGCTTTATATTGTCCAAACCCAGGTTGAGCCTATTGGGAAAGTCCAAATTGGGGTTGGAATTGCTAGAATTGGGGTTGTTGAAATTGATGTTGCCACGGTTGTTGAATCAACTGTTGTTGTTGTTGTTACAACTGTTGTTGATTTAACAGTTGTTGTTGCCCAGCAATGAAAGGTTGGCTAGGTTGTGAATAAATTATACCAGTGTAAGCTTGGGTTGGTCCAGATAAGGGTATAATAACCTGAGGTTGTTGTTGAACCCACGAAAACAAGTGGTTGTTGTACAACAACCTGAGAAACTTGAACTTCTTGACTTGAAATTTTTGGTTGTGAGCTAGAAGGACCAGTTTGTCCCAATAGAGATACAACAATTTGAACTTGTGACTGTGGTACAATAGTAACAACAAGTGTAGTAGGAATATCTAACACATTTTGCATTGGTTGTGTTGGATACACAAGCCTTGGTTGAACTCACATTGTTGGTTGCCATTGACAAACTCGAATTCCAGGTTGACCTGAATACTGTGGGATATTACCATATGATGGTCCTCCAGAATAGGGAGGATAAGGTGAATAAGCATATTGCTCTCCATATGGTGGCAATCCAGTATTTAATGGATACATAGGTCTTTTTTGACCAAATTTCCCAGCTTGATATTGATATGCAGGATCAAATTATTGAGTTCCTATTAAAGAAGAATTAGGTAGAATTCTAGTTGAGGACATGCGTGATGACCATGGTGTAGAAGAAACCCCTCAGTGGGTTCCAAATAAAGATTGGTAACCAACCAGGACGAACGATTCATTATATAGGTGTGACTCAGGTGTGATAGAAAACATCGAAGAAGTTACAATAGAAGATTCTGTCGCAGCTGCACCAGATGATACAGTCTAGGATGTTGATAGTTGTTCAGCCATAGTTAAGTAACCCAAAAGTTGTCCTAAAGAATCGACGGGTACTTGAAAATAAGCAGGATCAAATAGAGCAGTAAAATGAGGAGTATGAGGGTAAATATAAAGCCCAGCTCCAGAGTGGAATGAAGTTCCAGGTGTAGAATCTTCTTCCAATTTTTCCTCTATAGCAATTAACGCAGGTGGAAGAACTTCACCGTCTAGTCCGTAAAATATTTCTGGTGTTGATAAAGTTGAAGTTTCAGTAGTTACTAATGTCTGAGGGGTAACCGGTTGATCGTCTTATGGTAAAGTAACAACTTCTGAATGTTCAAATTTTAAGTCCATATGTTCGTGTAAAAGAACAATAGTTTCAAAAACAGGTTCCTGAACAACTTTAGGCTCAGATGTAACTTCTATTTGAACTGTGATAGGTTCTGGATTCACTTCTAGTTGAACTGATTCAAGTTCAGAAGTAATTTCTTGTTGAGAAACTTCAAGTTGAGGATCAACTTGTTGTTGAACAACTTCGGTTAATGTTTCACTAGGATCAGTGCTAATGTCCTCAGGTAATTTTGAAACTTCTTCTTCAGAAACGGATGTACCAGAAATGGTTGGAGTAACTGGATTCTCAGTACTTACCAAAATAGATGATTCAGGGAATTTAGATGGAGAACTAGGAGTTCTTAATGTACTTGATTCAGTTAGGTGAGACGGCTTTGACCGAATAGGTGTAGCTTTTGGTGGCAAAGGTGGTTTGCTCGCTTCTCTCTGCAAACGACGGGGTAAGGGTTGATGTTCTTCCACGATTGCAGATTAATTTTATTATCAAAAAAGAAATAAACAAAAAGGGGTAAGCTAGTCAAAAGGTTTATGAAACAACTATGAACTGCAGAATACATCCTGGCGAACCAAGAAGTACGAGAAGGCAATCTCCCTGAATGTTGTGTTCGGTGTATCATAGTTTACAAGGCGGCCAACTCGGTTACTTAAAGATGGATAGAAACCTAGTGTTGTCCTCCCATATATACCTGAAGGTACGTGGAGGCCCAATCCGCGTTGTCTAATGCAAAACTAGACAGTGAGAGCATTCCAATATACTTTACGTACTGTAACACCGCCCTAAATACCAGAAGGTATGTGGATGAGCTACGATATACTCACATACATGAAATGAGGTATCACACTCGAGATGTATTACAGACAAGTGAGCGACAACTGCATTGTTTTACGACGTCAGAACACATCTCTAGCCTAGAACCACTAAATTTTCTCGTTAATGACAATGCTCCATTAGGTAAATTGATGTTAATTTTAAGTTGATCTTGCTTAGGAATTTTCCTTCCAAGTTCACCACATGATGTATTCTAAAATTCCTAGGAATGAAACTATCATGATAAGCATTCTTTCCATTCAATTTAACGATGAAAATCCTAGCTACTTAGGATAGAGCAATCAGATTTCTTTTCATCAAAGAGCAAAGAGCACAATCTAATGAAATTTCCGCACACTATTCCTATGAGCACACACAAACTTTTCAATGCAACATGCATGTATTTATTTTCGATTTCCTTAATGTGAATATGAACAAAAGGAAATATGCACATACAATCAATTATAAGAACAAAGACTTTTACGACAGTTCTAATTCGAAGGAAGAGAAGACTTTACGACACTTTCTTTCGAATGAAGATTAATAAACTATATTCTAACTTTGACTATTAATCGATAATGACAAAGAAAAAATTAAGAAACATTAATCAATCAAATCAAAGTTTGGCTAGACAAGAAGATAGAATCTTGTTCTCTGAGACATAACATTCATTGATCAATTAGCAAATAAACAAACAGAGAAAAGTTGGCAAAAACACTTTCCAAAGGTGGGAAACTGAGCCTAGGAGGATCAGCGCAACCCTGAATGGGAGACAGTGTGCTTCAGAGCACTTTCCCTAAGCCAGGGCTACTGTGCACCACACTCTATCCCTCACAAACCTGTGCTGGTGTCAATGAGCCATTTCAAGAGGCAATTTGACACAGTTTTGACCAATTTTTCAATGTAAAGATCTGAATTACAATCTATGAACACAAGTAAGGTCTACAAGAATGTCCTAGGAGGTGGATAAGCTACTAGGAAAGAGGATCTTCCCTAGTGGAGTCGCCAATTTGTTTTGGAGAATTTGGTATCTACGGATAAATACTAATTCCCTAGATAAGTAGTTGTATCTAGAACAACAGTTTAAAGTGTTTTAGTCTTTTCCTATAAGCAATATGTAATATGAGAAGATGAGAAGACCTACTTGTAGTTCCGCTTTCCTCTCGTCTCCCTTGTATCGATCTTGTCACTCCTTCCCATACTTAATACGCTTGAGAAGTACTTGTAAACACAACAAAAAACAAAGAATCGATCAAAGCACACAATCTATTGAATATAAGTGAAAGGAATTAAATACAATTCACACATATAAGCATTATGAAACAATGAAAACATATGGGAGGAAGGTTACAACACTTTATTAAATAGAAGAAGGAATTACAACCATTGGTGTCTGATTCAAAGTCATTCCTCCAGCTTTGATCCCATCCACATCACATCAAAAGCATGACAAACTTGTAGCGTTACAATACTTTCTTCAAAGAAAAATCTCATAGCAACATTATCTCCTTACAATTCAACATAATCCAACCCCTAATCACTTAGATGAGTGGTCAATTTATAGGAGGATGAAGGAGGTTTTGTCATAAAAGGTGGCATTGAATGGCCTTCCATACTTAGAATTAGTTCCATGGAGGAAGGGATGAGAGGATAGGATTCACCTTAACTCATTCCTCATCCATTTTTGAGCTGATAGGAGTTGATAAGTGAGGGAACCTTCTAGATGACTCCAAAAGATAAGAATATTCCCCAAACCCTATGTGAATTTCGCTTAATATCGCCCAACGTAGGTGAAAGGAAGCCTAAGTGCTTTGCAAAGCACCTTGGCAATGGACTCAACTGCTCTACAGCACACCCTTACAATGGCTTACCTGCGCTGGTCCCTTTAGAGGCTATTTCTGGATGTCTTCAAGTCATGAAACTGTCAGACCAGGAGGTAACTCCTCAAAAACAATTCATGATATTCATTTAGGTTGGTCTTTATTATATACATGAGAGAGAGGTTGTTCATTTCATATCCCAGTGACTCTTCATCTTTTCTATTATTTATTTACATCAATTATAGTTGTTCACCCAATCCTGATGATTAGATGTCAACATTCCCACCCTTAATCTGAAGGGATTTTGGTGAGTCTAAGCATTGCTCTGAATCTTTCAACCTTTTCTCTTCTAAGCGCTTTGGTGAAGATGTCTGCAATTTTCTCATTAGTGGAACAATGGCAAAGATGGATTGTTTTGGCCTCAACATGATGCCGAATTAGATGATATTTAGTATTGATGTGCTTCATTCGATCATGGAACTTTGGGTTCTTGGCCAACTTTATTGCTGAAGTATTGTTAATCATGAGTGGAGTTGATTGCACTTGTTTTACCTAAAAATCTTCAAGAATTTTCCTGAGCCACACAATTTCTTTTGTTGCCTTAGCTGCTGCCACATATTCTACCTCTGTTGTGGAATCTGTTGGAAGTGATTGTTTGCGTGATCTCCAAGAGATAGCTCCCGATCCAAGACTCATAGCATAACCTGAAGTAGATACCCAGGTTTCTTTGTCTCCGTCGAAGTCTGAATCAAAGTATCCAATCAAGATGAAGTTGCCCACCTGTGTATACTTGATTCCAAAGTCTTGAGTTCCCTTCAAGTACCTTAGAACTCTTTTTGCAGTAGACCAATGTCCCTCACAAGGCTTTTGCATAAACCTGGAGAGGATTCCAACAACAAACGAAATGTCTAGTTTGGTAGTAGTTAGGTAGTTGAGACTTCCTACAAGTTGTCCATACTTTCTTGAATCCTCAAATTCTTTTCCTTCAATGGATGTGAGCTTTAAGTTTTGTTCCATTGGAGTAGTAAGAGGATTGCATTTTGTCATGCCAAACCTGTTCAACAGATCTCCAATGTACTTCTTTTGACAAAGGAATATGGACTTCGGATGTTGAGTTACTTCAATACCATGATAGTAATGAACATAGCCCAAATCAGTCATTTCAAAACCTTTCCTCAATTCCTTCTTTATGGATGCAATGTAACTTTCATTGTTCCCTGTCATCAAAATATCATCTACATATACCACAAGATATACAATTGTTTTTCCAACCTTCTTGACAAACAAAGTTGCATCATCAAGATCATAATGTTTGAAATTGAGTTTCAGAAGATGCTCGGTTAGTTTTTCATACCAAGCTCACGGTGCTTATTTGAGGCCATACAAGGATTTCACAAGTTTGCATACTTTATGTTCATGTCCTTTCACAACAAATCCTTCAGGCTGGGACATAAAAACATTCTCTTTTAGATCTCCATTCAAGAAAGCAATTTTTACATCCATTTGATGGACTTTCCAACCGTTCTGAGCTGCTAGGGCAAAGAGTGTCCGGATGGTAGCCCATTTTGTTGTGGGAGAAAAAGTCTCCTCATAATCAACCCCTTCCTTCTGCGCAAAACCTTTTGCCATAAGCCTGCCTTTGTGCTTGTCAAGTGAGCCATCAGCTTTATACTTGTTCTTGTAGACCCACTTGCAGCCAATTAGTTTTGTTCCTAATGGGGGATCAACCAGCTTCCAAGTGCCATTCTTTATGAGGGCATCATACTCCTTTTGCATTGCTTCATTCCATTCATCATGAGAAGCAACTTCTTTGAAGGAAGTTGGTTCAAAATCTATAGACAAATTCAATTCACAATCATAAGAAACATCCATATCAACAGGTGAATCAGAGTCATATACATCACCTCCATTTTGCTGGTTTGAATTTCTAGTTCCTACCTTTCCAACCTCATCAGGATGAACACTTTCAAGTGTCTTTGTCATCCACTTTGGGGGACCTTTCTTAGATGGTTCAGGTTGCTCCATTGATTGAATTGGGTCTGAGTCAAGATTGAGTCTCCCAATTCTATCAATCACATCACTTAAAGTATCATCCATTGTTGGAGTTTCATGCAGGGGAGAGAGTGCTTTAGAAGAAGATTCCACATGTTGATCTAGTATAGGAATCCCCCCTTCAAGATGTGGAATCTGATTATCAAATTCTTGAAATTATTTTACATTTGCGAATCTATCCAAGTGATCAAGTTGTCGCTCAACAACATTGTCAGTTTTGGATGATTCAAAAAAGATTACATCTCTAGATACAACAAACTTTTTATTGACTTCATCATAGAGACAGTATGCCTTGGAGGTGTTTGAATACCCCAGGAAGATACACTTACGACTTCTTGCACCAAGTTTGTTCTATGTACCTTTGGTATCAAGGCATAACAAGTGGAACCAAAGACCCTGAGATGCTTTACTAATGGAATGTGCCCATACCACATTTCATAGGGAGTCTTGTTTCTGATAGCATTAGATGGACATCTATTCTTTATATATACATCACATAGAACTGCATTAGCCCAAAACATTATTTTTACATTTTTGAAGAACGGCATGGAGCGTACCATATTTAAGATTGTCCTATTCATTCTTTTAGTTACACCATTCTATTGGGGATTATAAGGCACAGTTGTTTGATGTTTGATCCCATGTTGGCGAAGATAGTTTTCAAATTCATTTGAAGTGTATTCTTTTCCATTATCAGTGCGAATAGAGCCAATATGAGATTGTACATCATTTTCAATCCATGTATGAAAGTTCTTGAATTTTTGAACAGCATCAGATTTGTTCTTCAATAAATAAACCCAACACATTCTGGTGTAGTCACCAATAAATGTCATCATATATTTATTTCCATTTGCAAAAGGAAAAGGCATTGGACCACATAAATCTAAATGAATGAGTTCAAGTTTTATATGTGCTGTTGAATGTGAATCATGAAAAGACTGTTTGCTATGCTTTCCTAGAATGCAAGCATCACATTGCTTAAGTTTCCTAGGAATTTTAGGCAAACCAGTAACACCATTTTTCTTCAACAAGCGAAGAATATCATAGTTCAAATGTCTAAATCTAGCATGCCATAATAAACTTGATGGAAGTGTACCTTCTTCATAATGAGAATTATATGAGAACTGTTGTGCACAAGCAGAGGTACCCTACAGCTTGAGAAGCCTTTCTTCTTCTATCCCCCTCATGACAAGTGAGTGGTCAGATGCTTTTCTCACCTCAAGCTTGCCATCAAACATATGAATGGAGTGACCTCCTTGGCAGATGTGGACTAAGGACAACAAGTTTCTCTTTAGTTGTGGGAGATATAGAACATGATGCAGATGAAAGAATGGAAGACTAGGCAGTTTAAGCTTGATTGTGCCGAGTCCTGATGGCTTGAGTTTTGATTGGTCTGCAAAGTATACTACTCCATCAACATTGTCAGTAAATTCTTCAAAAAAATATTTTCTATGAGTCATGTGGCAAGTTGCTCCTGAATTAAGAAACCAATCATTTTTCCAAGAAGCAAGTGAAGCATTAAATAAGACTTCATTTACTCTAATATTACATTGTGCCACAACATAATGAGTGGATTCAGGTGCTTTACCTTTGTCTGTGTCATTAGTTTTACCTTTGGGTTGGTTTCTTTGCTGCTCAATTTTGTCCCAAAGTAACTTGCATGTGGAGGCATCATGTGATCCATTTTCTTTGCAACGTATGCAGTTCAAATCTAACTTTTCTCCTTGAGAGTGTTTGCCCCCCCGCCTCTGAAATATCTTCCTCTTCGATCACCTCTTCCTCTCGAAGAATCTTGGGCAAGATTCTTTTCTTTATGAGTAAGGCACACAACCTCTTCAGAAGATTCAAGGGCTGTCTTCTTTCCAAAAGCTTTCTCTCTTTCAACAAATGTTTTCACAAGAGAGTCAAAGGTAATATCTTTGAGATTTCCATTTGCTTGTAATGACTCAAGATAATTGGAGTAAGTAGGATAAAGTGCCTTGAGAAAAGCGATAAGAGGAATATCCAATTCAACCTTAGTGGCTTTGATATCATGCATTATAGATTTTACTTCGGATGCAAGAGCAAGAGGATCATTATTTTGTAATACAAGAGTAAAGAGTTTAATCATGAGTTGAAAAACTTCAAGTGCAGAGTGTGAGTCATAGAGTTCTTTCAGCTTTTGTAAGGCTTCAAAAGCATTTGAAAATGGCGAAATATGTCGACTCACCTCTTCACTTACAGATGTTGCAATTAATGCATAGGCTTTGATGTTCTTATTTTCCCAAATGGCGAACTCCTTGTCTGAGGTAGGCTATTCTAGCTCTTTGCCTCCATCTCCAACACACACTTCTTTCCACAACTCATTGAAAATGAGGGTGTGTTTTATCTTCTGGGACCACTTAGGATAGTTCTCCTTGCCAGTGAGAACTACTCCCACAATAGATATGATTGAATGCATTGTAAAATCTGAGTGTTGTAAAAATACTTTTGTTGACAAAAAAATGTGTTTCTTGTGGAGAGAAAAAAAACTTCTACTGCTAAAAAAAACGATTCTGATAGAGGTATTAGAGCGGATATCAAAGTGTGTTCGAGCTCCACGGCAATATTTACAAACAATATATTAAACACAGTCAAACGCAAGAGTCTTAGGTGTCAACAGAAACTGTCTGGGAAGGAGGCATTCAAAGGGGTGACTTGTTTAGGGCATGTAGCAACTGAAATTAGGGTTTGATGAGCCCTAAAACACTGATCTGGATGATGGGATTGATGTGCCCAAATGGATCTGTAACAGCGAGGGGAGGGGAGGGATGAGTACATATGCTAGGATTAATCCCTTTCATATCAGTACCATGCAAACACATAATTATATTTCTACAACTTTTCTATAAGTTGGTCATGTTGCAAGGAATCTAGATTGGAGTTAATATTCAAAGTTTTTCATGGTGAAATTTTAATAGATATACTTTGATTTTCAGAGGTATTTTCTCATGGTATGGTATTTGTTATAATACTATGGCTTATCAATAGAACATACCCAAAAGACCATAACTCATTTCATATGACACTTGTTCATGTGACTTTTTTTTTAATTAATCAATTTAATTAAAATGGCAAAAAAAGAATAATCACTTTTGAGATATATTTCAACCTTTGATATGTGACTACTACTACGAATATTCTAGAATATTATGTGGAGGTTAAATCCCTACCATCCACCTAACAATTATTGATAATTAAAATAAAATTCTGCAAAACTTATTCCAAAATAAACATGCCTATCTATGTAACTAATATTAATAATAATAATAATTTAAAATAAAGTTATAATTTAGTTGATTGTTATGATTTTTTTTAAACTTGATAATATGAGATGTATTAAGAGGTAAGTGTTTAAATATCTATCATGAATTGGTGCTTATAAATATATATTAGTCATTTAATTTCATATGATTGTAATAATCTATTTACAGGTTAGAAAACATTAACTACCAATGGAGATTACAAAAAAAAAAAAAACCAAGTCTCTTCCATGTACATAATGGAGAAAATATGAGTTCGTTAATAAGAGTATTAATGTAAGAAAATATCTCTGTTTCATTTTATTGGTTAAACCAGGTTGGAAAAATAACTATGTAGTTATATTCTCATTTTCTGGTGGTTTGGACTTAGAAGAGATAGCATATCATCTCTCAAAGTATGATGGTCTTGCCTATGTAATTAATATCATTAAAAAATTTGTTATGTAGCAGTGAGTATATTCTTACATTTTTAGCAAGATGGCAATAAAATTATAAAACGATACCCATCCATGAATATTAGAATATCCAGTTTTGTACGATTGGATGTAGTGCCACTAATCTAACCCAAAGGCGAATTAAAAGGATAGATGATTTGGTTAACCCCAAGTGGACTAGTTCATGGGCATCTCGGGGGAGGGAGCTACTCGTCCATCATGTGCCGCTACCCGGGAAAGTACTCCATACCCATGATAGTCTCCCCACACGTTCATCACATGTTGAGAGTCTCAAGCATTTAGCCATCGGTTTGCATGTTTTGGCAGGACCAACACAATGTTTACATTTGCTTTTGTTTAGCCTAATGTTTACCTTTCGCATTTCGTGTTTGGGTCTGGTTTTTCCATTGGTAGTATAAAAATATCATTCTCTAGTTTATATGGTAGCCCATTGTAAAGTCTATGATAGGTTTAGTTTTTCTACGTAGTGATTTGACTACTAAATAAAATTTACAAAGACATACATACTTTACTTCTCTCTGGTTTTGAACCTATGATCTTAGGAAGAAACACATGATCTTAACCATTAGGCCCACTCAAGCGCTTAACATAAACAAAATTAAAGGGAGGAAAAAGAAAGATAAATTAATTAAACTTGACATATTTTCAGTAATTTGATTGTATGATCAACATAGATCCATCTTAACTTTTTCTTAACTCCAAATCTATCAAGCAAGAAGAACGATTGAATATCTCAAGATGCAAATATCTTTTTGAGTTTTGATTCCTCTCAGGCCTTGATAGATCTAGAGTTAAAAGAGATCTCTATATATATAAACATCTTTTATAATTTTTTATTTTTTTTGTATGTTTATTAATTAAATTTAAATATGAAGTTGTAAATATCATGGTTATAGTTATGAATATGGATCATTATCATATAAAAAAATTAATGTGATATATATATTATGAATTTTTCACTAAAAATAATTAGTGATTTTATTAATAAAAACAGAATTACATTACTACAAATTGACTTGAATCTACTTATTTTTTCTATTATTTTTTTTTTTTTAAATTGAACCAATATTATCTTGCTTTATTATTATTATTATTTTTAAGTAATATTTCACTACAATATCTCCTTGAATCTACTTTTATTTTCTATTATTAATTTCTATTTTTATTTTCAAATTAAACCAATATTATATTTTTTTTAATGTAACACTTCATTACAACATCTTTTTCATAATAGACTAAAATTCCCTAAATACTATTAAAAAATAAAATAGAAAATAATACCAATTGCATATTATTTATTTATTTGGTTTTTTAGCACGCTGGGAGAACCTATCATAACTTAGTTGTGAGGGCATCTATCTCTCCCGGAATGTACGCTGACTCATCACCTTTATTCAAGGAAAATCAGCCACATCACCCTTATTCAAGGAAAACCATACCACCTGGAATAATCCATAGACTAACTCATCACTGTTATTCAAGGAAAACCACGCCACATCACCATTATTCAAGAAAAACAGTCACCTAGAATAATCGGCAGACTGACTCATCACAGTTATTCAAGGAAAACCACGCCATCTGGAATAATTCATCACAGTTATTCAAGGAAAACCACGCCATCTGGAATAATTCTTGGTGGTCCGTAATGGTTGGTGGTCCGTAATGGTTGGTGGTCCTTAAGGGTTTCACACCTGCTAGTTTCCTTATGTCCCAGAAAATAGCCAAAAAATAATAATTTTAAAGCACCAAGCAGAAGCAATTTTAAGACATACTCTGCCCAATCAATTACATATTTATATTAAATATATATTTAATACCAAACAGAAACAATTTTAAAACATACTCTACTCAATCAATTACATATTTATATTAATTATATATATAATATTTTTCATATCAATTATAAATTTTATCCACTTAACAAATATTAAATAAAATTAACTAATTTGCTTCTTACAAATTGGATAATAAAATCTGAATCCCATAAACTCAAACCTTCTTTTGATCCAGGATTATTCTTTAAAACGATTTGAAATAAAATAAAGCTGAATTTATTTCTGTGCCTTTTTATTTCTTGTCATACGTGCCTTGTATTTCTTATCATACGCGCCTGGTATTTCATGCCATACTTTCTATTTTATTGTTTTTTCTAATCAGTTGTATAATTATAAAATCTTCTTCCTATTAAAAAGTTATAAAATTTCCTGCCACAGATAACATTTTCAAAATAATGACAGCAAGCTCAGAAACACAACTACTCAGACAGATTCCATTTTCAAATCCAGCCACCATGCTATGTTCCATTTTCAAATCCAACTACCATGCTATGATATAGTCATTAATGATGCAAGCTCATAAACACAACTACTCAGACAGAGTTGTTGAGAACGTGTATATATAAATATAGTTGCTGGCAGTACATATATATATTACATACTCGTTGATTCCGGTCATTTGCCATGTGATCAGGATGGAGAGAATGTGAAAGTGTTTGAAGACTTTCTCCAGAAATTGCCACTCAAGGTGGAGAGAATGTAAAAGTTTTTGAAGACTTTCTCCAAAAATTGCCACTGCAGTCACATTCAAAGCAGAGTGGTTCTGGCTTGTAATGACGAACTTGCCAAGTTGAAGAAACATGCTTTTGGCGTTTGCACAAAGGCTGGTCTGCCAAGGGTATATTTACATATTTCAGATTTGACTAGGAGAGAGCCAGAATGGGTACCAAATTTGATTTAGAGAGGCAGAATGGGTGTGAGAGAAAAAGGCATCCATGTACATGCTTTATGTGTGATGCCAAACGAGAAAAGGGAACCCCATGAGTATGAGAGAATCTAAGTGCTCATCACTTCCTGCAAAATGTCAGGTGCACCCACTACCTTCCAAAGCAAAGGAATGGTGTCTTGTGATTGGGTTGTTAATTTAGATATGGATCCGAGGCTTGTGATTGGCTTGTTTGAGTTACCAAACGACACGAGTTGACTAATACCGAGATTTGAAGGTGTGTGTGAAATTGTATGGTTGCAACAGGTCTTATTCTTTGGTTGTAACAGCTGGACCCAATTTTGGAATTTTAATGAAAAGATACATTGTTTACCTTCTTTTTTGTCTCTTTGATATATTTTAGAAATCTGCAATCGAAACAAAGTCGCCCAGTGACAATCATTCTTACTCTTGTGAATCATATATTTACGTAACAATAAGGCGTTCCCCTCTGAAATCAACTCCCCTTTCTGCCTACCTGTCATCTTTATACACCATAAAATTATATGTTAGACGATTGCAAAGATTTCAGCCGTTAAATTAGAAGCTGAAACGCTTTACTCACTGTTCCATTCTCATTTTCCATTATTCGACCTTTAGCTTAACCAAGAAGGGAACGGCCAATTCTCATTTTCCATTCTTCCCTACAAGCGAAATTGAAGGTAACTCCATCGCTGGATCAGAGGAGGAGGAGGAGAGCAACATGGTCGAAGGGCTAACGAAAAAAAGCGTCTCATAATGGGTATTCCTGAATTCTTCTAGTTATGACAATTAAAATGGGCGTTCCAGACGCTCCAAGTTATCGCTGCGCCGAGATTTTGACAGCAGATGAAGAATGCCGCTGCAAGACAGTCGAATTGAAGGAGCCTTTACCACGCGGCCATACGGACTCTCTCCGCGGCGCTCAGTCCTATCTTCTGCAAACATAGAACAATTATGCTGTGCAAATACAATAATGTGAGCGATAACAGATTACCATCCTATCCTCGCCATTAATACTAAAATATATAATCCTTGGCTTGTTGGCATGGTTATCTTGTGAAGTATTAGCGCAGATAGAGTCCAGCCAAACGATAACAAGTTCTATTGTTAATTTTCCTGCCGTTGGAATCACCTGAGTGGGGAATTTAGCAATTTTTCATACAAGCTTGCCGAGAGGAAGGCTGGATCTGGAGGTGGCTGCCAGGGATGTGTTTGCTATGGTAAGAGGTCCCAAACTGGAGCACATACACAGGTTTGACCTTAAAACATCTAAGAAATATAAGCATGCTTCTGTTGTACTGTTTTCATTTCACTCGCCCAATTCTTCCATCAAACAATTCATGAGGAATATCTCCAGTGCCCATGCTGTGCAGTCCATCTGCTGCACTCCTTGCTGAGATTTGTGACTGCAATGATGGATGTAAATACATTGTATTCTGCACTGTGGAAGAGGTCACCATCCTTCTTGCTCGTCGGATGCGTGGAATGCTGAAGCGGCTGACTGATACCCTGTGCCTGCTGGTATCTCAAGACTGTCTGACAAATGGCTACCATGTGGCATGGGTGCGACCAGGGCATACTCTCTGTGGATGAAAGCGAAATTGATGGATCTGAAGAGCCGAGAATGAGGGAGGGTGAAAAGAAGCCCATGACAGAGACCAAGCTGGACAGATTTTCAATCCCTGAGATATTTGCTTACATTTATCAGAAACCTATCCCAGAAGAACGTTCTTGCATCTGCATTCCACTGCATCCAGCAGAAAACGATGACTGGACAGAGTTGATGATGAAATCATTGGGGTCTAAGGATAAAGAAGGCAGAGGAGTGAGAGTCGTGGCTTCTGATGCCCTTGAAAATTACATGGCTTTGGGTGCCCAGGAAAACTGCATGTCTTCTGAAATCATGGAAGCCAAGGGAGTGGAAGTCACATATGGGGCATGTTCTTTAATATTGCCAAGGGTAAATTATAACAATGTTCTTAAACATGGCACTGACTGGTTGGTTCAGAACGGATGGTTTCTCTTCTTCTCTATTGGCAAGAAGGGCAATATGGGATTACCTGGTTGACAGTAGAGGAAATGGGTTCGCCATCAATGTATTTGTAACCAACGCTCGGGTCAAGGCATCACAAGTCTGCTCTGCTAACACCAATAAAGAGCACATCATGTTTGCCAGGTGCTACACTTCAGAGGTGATTTTGTAATTCTCAGAACCTTATCCATTATAGGTGCTTCTGTGAACTCGATTTGCTCTTTTGGTTGGGCTCTGCTCGTTGCAATTGAAGGTATTGTTGTCAAATGGTGTTATGCACACTCTATGCCTCTCTAAACCTAGTGTGGCTGCCATTGTTATTTGTTTGTGCATGGACTGTCCCCATTTGTATTTGGGAAGATTTCATATAATGTATCCTTTGATTAGAAGAAAGCCAGTTCCCAGAGAGCCAGTTTCGAGGGAACCAGTTCCTCCTGGAAACCCTTTGAATAGAAAAGGGTCAGTTTCCAAGAAGCCATTTTCTATATGTGCAATGATAGTGTTGGAGGTTGTATGCATTGTATTATGCAGCACAGTAGTAGTAGTTTGGGGAATAAAAAGTTTTGGCAGATGGATATACAGTGCTCTACAAGGTCTGGTTTGGGTGAACTGGGCAGCAGGAGCTTATGTCAAAATATAATTCCCGCCCAATTATCACTAGACTCTGTGAGACAAGGACCAACGCATATCCTGCTGAGAAGTGGACTGACAATGGAATTCTGGTGTACTCTTCAAGCCAGTTCCCAGAGAGCCAGTTTCGAGGGAACCAGTTCCTCCTGGAAACCCTTTGAATAGAAAAGGGTCAGTTTCCAAGAAGCCATTTTCTATATGTGCAGATGGATATACAGTGCTCTACAAGGTCTGGTTTGGGTGAACTGGGCAGCAGGAGCTTATGTCAAAATATAATTCCCGCCCAATTATCACTAGACTCTGTGAGACAAGGACCAACGCATATCCTGCTGAGAAGTGGACTGACAATGGAATTCTGGTGTACTCTTCAGCATTCATGCTCAATGCATTCTTAGCTGGAGTTCGGGGCAGGTGGGACTCCATAAGCAAGAACGGTTGGAAGAATATTTTCCTTAAAAATGTTTAGGGCTGTGTTTTTAGCGCTGAAACACAGGGCCTTGTCTGTTCTCCACTGTATAGTTGGCTTGGCTTTGTACAGTTTGCATTTACTTTGGTTTTCATTACTATAACTTGTATCTTTTGCGAATTCAGTTTCAAAATACAGCTGAATTACCTTCTTGTAATTAAGGTTAAGGTCTTTCCTATTTAAATTATGATGAGAGCATTTGTTTTTTTAAATAAAAAATTGTAAATGTGGTATGATATACTTTTACAAACAAGAGCTTTAAGCCATGATGGGATGAGCGAAATATGTTGTATTTGAGCCAAATATATCATAATTAAATGGATTTTCTGATCACTATGAGTTTCGAAAAACAAAGAAATTATGTACAATTTTAACAGTAAAATATTATATTTAATATATTTTGTATTTTAAAGTTAAGATGTAATTTATAAACATTATACAGGTTTCTTTATATATTTTTTTTAAATAAGTGGGCTTTTATATTTAATAACTTGCAATAGGGTTATATCATTATTCTCTTTAATTTATATTTATTTTTTAACAAAATATTATTAATATCTATTTATTTATATTTTAAAATAAGTAGAAGTAATATTTTTTTATTTTATAAAAAATGGATGATGATTTCCAATTATATTCTGGTTTTTGCTATCAAATTTGCATGTCATGTATGGGATAAGTTCAAAATACTTAATAAGTTAGTTGGATACATGACATTCTTATGTTATAAAATGTAAGGGTGTGAGTTTATGTTGTGGTCAAACCAATTTATGACAAAATAAATTGTTTAACTAAAAGGTATTAGTCATCAACTTCTTGGAAAAGTATCAAAATTTGGCTTAATGTTATAACTCTAAAAAATTCAAGAGAAGAATATAGTCTATTTAACATGAATAGTCATCAAATGAGCTACAAACATTTTATGACTAATTATTACGCCGTAAGGCGTTTCCCTCTGAAATCAACTCCCCTCTCTGCCTACCTGTCATCTTTATACACCATAGGATTATATTTATTCCGTAAGGCGTTTCCTGAACAATATTTCTTTCAAATTTTCTCCAAACAAAGAAATGTATGGATCAGTGTCCCAAAACTTGCTAGCAAATAGCAATCAAAAACATCGATTACTAGTTAACTTTTCTCCAAACAAAGAAATGTATGGATCATTGTCCCAAAACTTGCTGCCAAATAACAAGCAACAACATCGATTATTAGTTAACTTTTATCCAAACAAAGAAATGAATGGATCATTGTCCCAAAACTTGCTGGAAAATAGCAAGCAAAAGCATCGATTACTAGTTACGTCGTAAGCCGTTTCCCTCTGAAATCAACTCCCCTCTCTGCCTACCTGTCATCTTTATACGCCACAGGATTATATGTTAGACGATTGCAAAGGTTTCAGCCGTTAGATTAGAGGCTGAAACGATTTGCGCACTGGTCTAATGGTTACAAATTTGTTGCTGTCTCTGAAAATTAGTTGCTGAAACGGTTTGCGCACTAGTCAAATGGTTACAAATTCGTTGCTGAATCCGTCTCAGATCTAGATTTCCAGAAGGTATCAATTTAATTCGGATCCGAATGACCACAAGTATTTCTCGAAATTTGTGCTTATCCACTGAATTTTTCTGAGCTGAAGACTCTAGGAGATTCCTTAAATTCCCTAATCTGAACGTGTTTAAGTTCATATTATTTGGTGTTACAGATTTCAGACAGTTTCGTGAATTTTAGTTCAGAATTTATGTTCTCTAGTCTGCAAAAGCAGAGCATAAGATGTTTGATTTCTAATGGCCGACCACTGATGCTAAAATTGTTTAGGCAAACAGGCGTTTACTATGCATAGAACTTCTGGCACAGGAACCTTTTTGCACATTTTGGTGAAATAGACTGTAAAACCAAAGGAAATGACAATCGAAGCCGAGTCTTCTCCGTTTTCTTCCAGAAACCCTCACGTTAGCTAGTGCTATGAGTAGGTCAACGCATTCCTTGCTTCTGCTCAGGCAAAGCCAATCAGCTTCCTGAAAACACAGGAGAAAACTGATCCTTTTCATGCTCTATACAAGGTCCCGATTGGAGACACCTCTTACGGTAGAGCCAAGCACCTTCAGGTGAACTATTTTGTCGGATGTTTCTTAGAACACGCTATTTTATTCATACCTTCTGTGTGAAAGATCAAATTAATCGAAATTTTGAGGATACAGCTCGTGGAAAAGGATCCTACTGGCGCCATTCAAAATCAGTGCAACCAACTCTTTATCAAAATTAATCCATGTAGAACCTTGATAAAGTGGTGAGCAGCATTCATCGGAAATTATTCAAATGATAATATTAAAAAGATTTCAGAATGTAGTTAATGCTTTACAAATTCCCGCTTACCAGCAGCTGGTGAGTTGTGAGCATTCACTGACTATACATCATACAAATGATAATGTAAGGATTCAAGAAGATTTCAGAATGTACATTTTCATAGTTTATATGTACTGTTTTTTTTTCAAACTGTGCAATAAGTTTTTGTCTAATTTGTCACGTAACCACATTACCTATGAATCTTGTTAGCATTGAACAGCCGAGAATAATACACAATAGTTTTATAGTGTTGGAATTCTCAGCGATTCTACTGTGTTAATGACTAAATGTTTATTACAAACATTGCAATTTTTCAACAAAATGTGAAGAATGTTAGTGTAGTAAAGGTGATTTCACATCCACTACTTCAGAAGCAGTTCTACTGTGTTAATGACTAAGTGTTTATTACAAACATTGCAATTTTTCAACAAAATGTCAGGAATGTTAGTGTAGTAAAGGTGTTTTCACATCCACTACTTCAGAAGCAGGAGGTGGGTGCTGATTTTTTCTCCTTCTGTTGCTATGGCTATATCTGCTTCTTCGTAAGAAGATATTTTGATCTGGGTAGCATTGTCTTGGATTTTTCCCCACAGAAAAAGGTAGAGACCAATGAATATAAGAATCACGCCCATCAAACTGTTCCAGTGCAGGAAAATCAAGCATTTCAGTTAATTAATTTTTTAAATCTGTAGGCAGAATGACACACACCTTCCCAGACACAGTGTGTCTCCCAGAACTATAGATGATAAAATTGTTGAGCACACGGTAGACACTGGGCTGAATATTGTAACGTATACTGGCCCTCGTTTCTGCAAACACCATAACTGTAATGGAAATGCCATTGCATTGAATATGATTCCCTGCCAAATTGAATTAATCTTCCACAAATCAGCTTAACCAACTAACAAAAATTTAAGTTATTCATGGCTGGAAAAATTGAGGAAGAACATCATTCATGTATGTAGACTTACTGCAGCGACCACAGTCAAAATCCCAGCCCTATCCAGTGTCCATGATGTTGGAATGATGCCTCTGTCAAGAATGGCTATTAGGAGAGCATTTTGGATGGAGCCTAGAATGGAAGTAATTGATGTAAGGGATAGTGTGGCTGGAAACTTCTTCAATGTCTCAACTTGCACATGAAATTATAATCATACATTTGATTATATAATATTTTATTTTTTGAATATATATAATTTTTAATTATGTAATATTTCATTTTTGAATAGATAAATAACTTTAGTATTTTGAAAAAGTTTTCGAGCATTTGAATGGTATAGATTTCATAGGTCATATGTAATTCAACCAAATTTCTAACAAATTTGAAAAAAAAAGTTCCAACCTAAAACAAGGAGACTATGGTTATAACAAGTACAAACACTCCATTTTAACAAAATCTGAGTGTGGCTTCGAGCACTTGGTTCTTTTCTCAGTAATGAGTCTATTGGTGGTGACAAATTATTATGCACCGTGACTTGTGATTTAATATTCTGTCATAGTCTGTTTCTTTTCAAAGTTTGAATTAGCATCTACTTCCTATTTCTCCTATAAATAGATGCAGAAATTTCAACTAATGTGTGTGATTTTCTGACCTTTCGTCGCTGTTATACTTGCAGAGATTATTGTACTGCAACAGGCAGCGGGAGATGGAGATATGTTCCGTTCCTTCTCCTTCCATTAGAATGCCACCTCTGTTCTTCTTCTATTTGATTGTATTCGTTATTCCTTTTGGCTTTTCCACACCTCAACTATCTAATCGTAGTCATCCTTATCTTTCCAATGCTTTTGATCACGAGGCTCTGCTCGGATTCATGTCTGCGGTGACTACCAATTATCCATCCCAATCATTGCGCACTATTTGGAAACCCAATGTTTCCTTCTACGAGTGGGAAGGAGTCCTTTGCAGTCCGCGCACACAGCGAGTGCTTTTGCTCAAAGTAGATAGCATAGGATTACAAGGTACAATCCCTCCTCTTCTCGCTAATCTCTCGTTTCTTAGAATGCTCGACCTTCGAAATAACAGTTTTCAAGGCTACATTCCCTATCAACTGGGAAGTCTTTTTCGCTTAAAGATGCTTCTCCTGTCTTGGAATCAACTCGAAGGTTCTATTCCGCCCACTCTTGGTGGGTGCCGAAGTCTACAGAACTTGTCTATGCCCTATAACAATTTGAGAGGAGACATTCCGTCCCAACTGTGTGCTCTGAAACTTCTAAATACAGAAAAGGGTTATAATTAGGTATCAATTTAATATGCAAGGTGGTAGGGAGACCTGCAATATCATGGTAGTGGATAACATTATCACTGCTGAGATAAGGTAAATACACCCTCTAATTTGGTTGCGTGAATCTCCCTCGTGTAGAATGGTTTCCACTAGGTGTACTGTATTAGTGTTGGAAACTGATGTGGATTGTCCCCACAGAGGCCAGAGTTGGGCTAGAGTAGGACCTTGAAGGAAACTCATAGCCATTGCTCCACCCACACAAATTACAGTTCCCAGAATTTTGGCTCTGCTGCGAATACACATAACGTCTACTTTCTCCATCCTACACATTTGACACTCACATTAGATTCTGGTCATAATAAATCTAAATGATGTAATCAACTCCAAATGAAAGCATCAAATATTTTAGCTTTTATGGCCGGACTCTAGCGATACAATTGTGAGTGAGATTGCCATCTTCGGTTGTTTGAAATATATTATTGATTCCATAAATGGATTGAACACTTGAGACAATCTTGGAACACCTGCATTATGCAGGTTACACAACTCAAATATGTAATTGTAACAAATATCTACTGAATTTTGAGCAAAATTGACCAAAACTTAGAAGAATTAGACTATAGGAACAGGGGAAAATTTCTCAAACTGTATGCCTACGGTGTTTGAAAAACTGTTTGCTGATATTTTTTGGGCATTTAACATCAAATGTCCCGATTTTTGGATGGAAGATAGTAGGAATCTCCATGCAACATCTACTTTACAATCAGTGCTACCTTTATCTAGGAGCTGCAACTGAGAATTGTCTGTTCTATCAAAGTCCTCGAGGACTTGCATCTAGCTTCTTATATGTGTAAACAATAGTGCCAACACGGAGAATGTGCTGCCCCGATTTAAATTTGGGTCATCACTTCTCCAACCGCTTAAACTTGCTGCTAGACCACATTCTGACGTTCAACTTGTTTGCAATTTTGCTAGGTTGCAGCATTGAGAATGTCCTATGTGATTGATGAGTAAGGTTGATATTTGCATCTTGCAGCAATTTTACTCACAATTAAATATATGTATGTTCTATAACACTGTTATCTTTTCTCACACTTATTTGTTTTTAGATTGGAGAATTCTTAGAAATTCCTTTGAGACATTGTTCAACAATGGAGATTAATATGATTCTTTCTTTGTTGTGTCGACTTGGACACTGTGCAAACCAGCCAAAGACTGTTTCCTTTACCTCTTGATCACTCACTTAGAAACATTCCTTTTGCAATTGACACATTGATGTCCAGGTGTTAAGGAATTGCACTGTGGTTGTAATCCTCTATTCAGATGTGGGGGTTGTTTAAGGAGAGGGCTGAGATTGTGTCAAATAACAACCATTATGTGAAGCCTTTTAAGGCTACTAGATCAATCCCTTCTTTTTCAATCCTTTTTCTACTGTTTGGATTGGCTTATATTACTTCTGAATTCAGAAACTTTTACCTTTGGATATCCCTTCTTTTTCAATCCTCTTTCCACTGATTGGATTGGCTTATATTACTCCTGAATTCAGAACCTTTTACCTGTGGATATGGATACATAACATCAAACTAAGGTGTTTGACATCACTAGAACCCCATTTTCTTTTTTCCTGTACATGTAGATGTAATGATGCAGCACCACCGAGGGGATTGGAACTCAGAACTTTTTACCCATGGATACGGATCCTTAACCAAAACACCAAATCAAGGAGGTGTTTGACAAGTAACCCATGTCATTGGAACATTATTTCTTTTTTCCTGTATATGAAGGTGTAGCAATGCAGGAACACAGAAGATTTTTCTTGAACTTTTAATTGCTCTGACTTCGTGAAAGTGTAACAATGCAGCATCACAGGGTTTTTTTTTCCTTCTAACTGTTTGTTCTAATGGAGGCAGATTGTTTCTTGAACTTTTAATTGCTTTGACTTTTTTAGTATGTATAGACCACGAGACAGGTAAAAAGTGGACCATTTGACATATTTTCAATGTTTTTGAATCATGCTATGTTTGCACATTGTCCATACATCTGGGGACCACTTTCAGAGAATTGGGAAGGATCCTAAAGTGTGGATGTCTTTGTCCCACTTTCAGAGACTAATCGGGAAGGATCCTAAAGTGCGGAAGTGTTTTTCCCATTATGAGAAACTTCTGTCTTCCACCTTACGGTGTTGATTGTGAAGGAGGTGTTACTGTACTATGTTGGAATTTTACTGTTTGAGAAAGTTTGACTGCAATCTCATGCCTTTCCTATTCGTAATGTTTTGGTGAAACAATTTATGCAAAGGTCACGCCAAAAAGAATAATCAGTGAAGAAAGAAGAAGAAGAAGCAACTTCCTCAAAGAGTGGAAGTCCCTTCATTTTCAATCCTCTTTCTACTGATTGGATTGGCTTATGTTACTCCTGAATTCAGAACCTTTTACCTGTGGATATGGATCCATAACATCAAACTAAGGTGTTTGACATCACTAGAACCCCATTTTCTCTTTTCCTGTACATGTAGATGTAATGATGCAGCACCACCGAGGGGATTGGAACTCATAACTTTTTACCCATGGATACAGATCCTTAACCAAAACACCAAACCAAGGAGGTGTTTGACAAGTAACCCATGTCATTGGAACATTATTTCTTTTTTCATGTATATGAAGGTGTAGCAATGCAGCATCACAGGGTTTTTTTTCCTTCTAACTATTTTTTCTAATGGAGGTAGATTGTTTCTTGAACTTTTAATTGCTTTGACTTTTTTAGTATGTATAGACCATGAGACAGGTAAAGATGGACCATTTGACATATTTTCATTTTTTTTGAATCATGCTATTTTTGCACATTGTCCATACATCTGGGGACCACTTTCAGAGAATTGGGAAGGATCCTAAAGTGTGGATGTCTTTTTCCCACTTTTAGAGACTAACCGGGAAGGATCCTAAAGTGTGGAAGTGTTTTTCCCATTATGAGAAACTTCTGTCTTCCACCTTACAGTGTTGATTGTGAAGGAGGTGTTACTGTACTATGTTGGAATTTTACTGTTTGAGAAAGTTTGACTGCAATCTCATGCCTTTCCTATTCGTAATGTTTTGGTGAAACAGTTTATGCAAAGGTCACGCCAAAAAGAAGAATCAGTGAAGAAAGAAGAAGAAGCAACTTCCTCAAAGAGTGGAAATTGGAAATGGTAGATCTACTTAAGCCTTACATACTATAGTTGTGTCACCCACTCGTGTCACTTACCTGAAATTGTATAGCCTTTTCTTTTGCTTTCTAGATTATAATGGAATGTGAATTTCCTATTTCATATAGGAACTATTTGAATTTCTTATTTTCCCAAATCATATATACATTTATTTAATTAGAAATCACATGTTAGTGTTAGAATTATATTGTAACTGTTGGACAGAGAAATTAACCCCAAGTTACATTGATTTTCCATTACTCAAACATTCATATATACAAGATTTCATGACCTTTGGTTTTGTCTTCCAAGGTGCTATGTCTCTTCCTATTCTAACTGTTCAGATTTCCTCTATTTTAAATATTTACAAATTACCAAATTCTTAAGGATTAGGTGTCTATCAACACCCCCTTTAATTGGAAGGGGTGTTCGTAATGATTATGCAGAGAGATGAAGTACAACTTCCAATGGCTCAATCCGCTCTTTAAATCTAGTGGTTTTGGGGATGACCATAAACTGAAAGGCCATTAAATTATTAACTGCCAAAAAGAAATAAATGAGGATGCCAGTACTAGATGACCAAGCTACCTGTTAACCTTACAGTAAATTTGGCACCTCAAGATATTACCAATGACCTTGATATAAGTGGCTACCATGTTTTCAATGTTCAGGACTAGAAACTCTCCAACTCTTATTTTGCACATAAATCAGTGTATTATATGATAAATGTGCACAGTGTATCATATGATAAATGATGGAGCCTATCATAAAAGACAATTTGAATGAAAATAAAATTGTTGCAATGCCCTTTGCTACAGATTCCATGCTCATGACAGGTAGCTTGAGCCATTTCCCTATATAAATGGCTGCCCAACCAAACCTAAAAACCTCTAAACATGGAGATATTTGTTAACTACTTCAAGAATAGCCAAAACTATGTCAACTGTTCAAAGATTATTGGAGGCCATTCGAATACCCGTCACCATTAATTATTCAGAAGCCTACACCTGTCATCAAGATTCCTAGCAGTTTCAAATCTTGATATCCGTTGGTCAGAACTGGCAGAAATACGTTGAATATATAACCTGATTTCAATAGGTAAAAGAACACCACAACAGGACTTTCAAAATTCATACATTTCGATATAGCGTGGACATAATTTTCCATTATAACCAAAAGAAAGAATATACAAATGAGGAATTTTGTTCTGATCTGATTTGTTTTTTGCACAACAATAAAAATGAGTAGAAAAAAAGGTCTGACAGTAGTTAACACTATCTTACAAAGTTTAGTCAGTTAATGTAAAAGAGTGTGATTTTCTTACTCGCTCATACTCCTATTTTTTTAGAGCCTTCAATGCTTCATAGGCTTCTTGCCGAACAGAATCTGCATCATTCCATTCATCTTGCAATTGCCTCAAATCAGAGTTCAAGGCACCAAATTTTTTCTCAATGGACTTGATTGCCTCACGAAATGCCCTCCCTTCCTGGCTTGCAGCTCTCAACCTCTCAACCTCTCTATCATTTGTTCTTTGTTGGACTACACAAAAGCCCATATGAAATATAGCAGAGTAAGAAGAAGAAACAATTTTCAAGAGACTAAAGCAGATGTACTAGATGCTCAAAACAACAAAGAATATTCAATTAAAAGACTTGCGAAGATATATAAGCATGTTACCCGCTTCATCTGTATGGCTGCTTTGATGAAGTCCCTGATTTGGGTTTTCTCATCCAAATGTAGCTGCACAAGTCGAATGTGAGTTCTAATTTTGTTGTCCAAGTGCCTTGGTATTTTCACTAAGCATGGGAGCTTCTTCTTAGTGACCTCTGCTTCAGGCTTTTGCTCATTCTCTGAAACAGGGGTAAACAGACCATTTGAACCAGCAAGAACACCTGTAGATACCAAATCAGAGGCACTAACAGCAACACCCTCTTGCATGTCTGGTTGCACTGTGTGATTGTAGCCTCCAGAATTTTTATCTACCACGTCAGAAGACCCACCACTGTTAGACACATTGCAGTCACTTGACTCTGGATCATATATTTCATCTTTCCCATGATGCACCTTGTCAACCTGTTGTCCATCCATGTCTTCAGTGAGAATACCATTATCCTCATTATCAAAACACCCTGATTCAAGCTCATTGTCATCATTTAAATGAAAATGAGGTTCCAACTCACTGTCCCCATTTGGAAAACAGTCCATTTCAATCTCATCATTTTGCCCCTTGTTTGTAGGTTCAGATTGCTTCTCCTCAACTATTATATGGCCACATGCATCGTCCTCATTTTCCAAGTTCTGGCATCTAGATTCACTATTTTGCTCTGCCTTGTTGTCCTCACTCACCATAGACTCTATTTCTTCAAGTTTACCATCTAACGCTGGCAATTCTAGCTTCTGTTGCTCCACTGGAATGCTCTCAGATTCAAACTCACGGGTTTTATCAATTAAACACTAGAACTCAGAATCACAGGCTAGATTCTGTCCATTTGAATTGATCTCTCGGGGCTCAGCAACCGGCTGTGATCCCTGCTCCAATTTTTTGTTCTCCACAAAATCTCCACTTGACGAACACTGCACATACTTCTCATCATTCCCTGTCATTACCTCTGGTGAATTGATCTCCTGAGAATCCGCAACCATATGTGATCTCTGCTCCAATTCATTGCTTCCCACAAAATTCCTTTCAGCTCCATCTTTATTAATGGAACAGGGTGATTCAAGATTTCCCCCACAAGATCCCTTTCAATACTTTCATTCCCATTAACCAAACTGGCGGATTCAAGCTTGTCCTCCACAAGATCTCTTTCAATACTTTCTTCCCCATTAACCAAATAGGGTGATTCAAGGTCATCCCCAACAAGATCTCTTTCAATCCTTTCTTCCCCATTAACCAAACAGGTTAATTCATGTTATTCCCTCACAAAATCCGCTTCAACCTCATCATCTCGATTAACCAAACATGCTAATTCAACCTCATTCCCGTAAAATGATTTTCAAATTACATAAATAAGGATGGTTCAAATGGCAAGATCACATAGATTAAGGATTCCCTTTAAATTATTTAGGTAGTGTAAATGAAATTTATTAGATAAATTGGTTTCAAATATATGTTATGGAAATGAAATTTAAGAAATAGGGAAAATAAAACATCGTTACGGTGCAAATATCGCCTCTATGGATTCATCTATCAAAACACAACCGTATTCTAAACACATAATTTCATAATTTCCCTCTTACTGCCAACCAATATAAATAATATTTATCCATTTCCCTATCAGACGCTGCAAAAAAAGCAGCTCACTGTGATGCTGTGATGCTTTGCACTTTTCATTTTGAACGATGACATTCAACAACGCATCTGCAAAGATTGCACAATGATCGATGGATACACTTCAGACTGAGGAAAAAAAAGATTTGGAGGCCCAATACTGCATTGAATCAAAACTTTTGATAATGAATAAAACAACTAATGTTAATTTAATCAATCTTCCTTTGGTTACTATTTAGTGTCACAGTATATATATCATATCCGTGTGTTTGCTATTCACCTAAAATTCTGAGAAGAAGATTGTGAATCATAGCATAACAGATACTTCCAAGTGTTGTCAATGGCCATTACAGATGGTTACACAGTCCAGGTCCGTAATTTGTCTGCCAAAGAAACAATTAAGGACGTTAAGCAATTTTTCTCATACCTGTTAGGATATTCCGACACATAGGATATAGTTAAGTTCAACTTGGTCTAGTATAGAGTTAGGTTAGAGTTAGGTAAAGTGTGTTTCTTTACCGTTGTACATTTTGTAACTTACAATCCGACGGTCACGATATGTAGTGATCCGACGATTCACTCTCACCTCGGTATTACCGACACTTGATCCATGGCTTGACACCCGATTGGTCCATGAGTTCTATTTAAAGCGCATGGAGGGTCATTGTTTGGGTAATCCGTGCATGAGAGAAGCTTATGTAAATTTTCATTCTTTGATTAATAAATTGCCTGTAGTACCCACGTTGGGTCAGGCTGTGGACTGTTTCCCTCCTTGCACTTTGAGGGTTTTAACCACGTCAAAAATACTGGTGTATTGATTTGAGATCTGGTTGTGAGCGGTGTCCTTTTGGTGTTCTTTCTGAGGAACTTACCCTGTAAATTCCTACATGGTATCAAAGCTATTTGAGGGCCGCGTCTGTTGGTGATCCAAATCTGAAGCCGGTAGAACTGCATGCGGCTGTTGTTTCCTAGATCTGTTGTTTATGACTGCTTTCGGGGTGAGAGGACTGCTCTGTTGCGTTCGGAGCATCTGTTCCAGTGAGGAACTCCTTTCGTTTCACGTGAAAAGGTTTTCGGTAGCCCTAGCTGCGTCATTTTTCAGATCGGGAGGTATACAGTGTTTTTTTGCAGTTTACTGTTATTTTCTCTCTGCTTATTTCGGTCTCAGTTTATTTAGCCTTTTTTTTTACCGGATCTATACCTTTCATTTCTGCGTATGCTCTTTGCCTTGCGACTCTATGCGATCTGGGCAAATCAGAAACAGAAAGGAAGGATTTTTCTCATGCGTATGCTCTTTTCCCTGCACCTTAGTGTGATCTCGGAAAATCAGAAACATTGAGAAAAATATTTAGTTTTTCGGCTAAAGCTAACTTTGAGATTTTTTTTTTTTTTAATTTCTAGTTTTTTGGCTAAAGCTAACTTCGAGCCGCAAGGTTTGTTTTTCTTTGCATATTCGTGTTGGGTTTTGTGTTTTGTGTTTTGTAGGGAAAAAGAGCTTTCTCAAGGCAAGCACGCAAACCAAGGCCCCCCCCCCCTCTCTCTCTCTCTCTCTCTCTCAAATTTTTTGTATATATCAATTGGTTCAAAGCTATTTTAAGAGAGTAGAGGTCTTGGGTTCAAGTCTCCATTTTGTGGGGGCGGATTTTTTTTTCCCGCACATTCGCGCACTTTGCCGGCAACGTCAACAATTTTTTTTCAAAAAGCCATAACTTCTTCATCCGGAAGCCTTTTTCAGAGCCGTTTTTTTTAAAACCGCCTATTTTTTCGAGATCTATCCATTGGAACACTTACTTTCAGCATCTTCAGCTTCAGTTTTTTTTTTATAAATGGAAAGTCCATGCCAAGTCATTCTTGACAGCACTAACTACTTCCAATGGGTATCCTACATGGAAGATTTACTTAGAAGTAAAGGTCTCTTCAGAATAGCCACAGACCAAGAGAAGAAACCAAAAGATGAAGACAAGGCTGCAAAATGGGAAAATAGACAAGATCAAGCACGTGGTTTGATAGGGATGTTTATTTCTCCTGATCTTAGATTCCACATTGCAGAACTTGAGACTCCTCATGAAGCATTAGAAAAACTCGCTAAAGTTTTTGGGATTAAAAATGAAATTAGAGCCCATCAACTTGAAAATGAGCTGCTTACTTTGGATCCTAATAATTTTTCTTGCATTGAAGATTTCTTGTCCAAATTCAAGACCCTTAGATATCTCTTGGAAGGTGTTAAAGTTAAGAAAGAAGATGGTAACCTTATTTATTCCATCCTTACTAAGTTGGGACCAGCCTACTCTGTATTTGTTTCCACTTTCCATTCTACAAGGGAAGCTTTCATTTGTCAAGGAAAAGACTACAAGGCCCCTTCCTTTGACTCCTTTTCTGATTCCTTAATAAGAGAACAAGAAAAACTCTTACACCTTGGTCTTCTTAATCTTGGAAACTCTTCCACGAAAGCGTTAGCCACCCAGCAGCAACCAAATTCAAAGAATCCTAAGAAGTCATATCCTCAAAAGAATGGTCCTAAACCATCTCAACCTCAAAATGAAAGATCATTTCAGCAAAATGATAAGACCAATAAAAACAAATGGAAGAAGACTGATAGACATTGTAACTTTTGTAATCGAGATGGCCACTTAGAATCTAAATGCTTTAAGAAGATGGAAGCCTTGGAAGCCGCAATGAAGAAACATAACATCCATGTGGAGCCTACTTCAATTTCAACTTCCGGAATGGCACTTTCTGCATGGCATTGTCAATCATCTCAGTCTGGTTATGCATTAAATGTATCTTCTTCTTCTTCTCATTCTCATGAGTGGCTCATTGATTCTGGAGCCTCTTGTCACATGGCCAAAAACCAAGCCATTTTTTCTTCTTTAAATGATTGTAACACCAAAAATATATATGTTGGTGATGATAGATCTCTTAATGTTGTAGGGACTGGAACTGTTCATCTAGACAATGGTCAGTTTAATGATGTATTATGTGTTCCAACCTTATCCTGCAACCTTCTATCTGTCTATCAGATAACTCATTCAGGTGAAGGTAAAATTGTTGAATTTTCACCTCATGATGTTGTAATCAAGGATCTAAAAGATCCTAAACAGATTCTAGCTACTGGTCTTGCTGATGATTCCAAAAGGTTGTATAAGTTTCACAACTTTGGGTCATCAAATCTTCCCTCAGTATTTATTGCTCATAATGATGAAGTGAGCAAACTTTGGCATGAGCGATTTGGTCACTTAAACTATCGCTCCCTTCAGCATCTATGTAAAGAAAATATGGTGATAGGTCTTCCTATGGTATCTCGCAGAGATGGTGTTTGTTCCGGATGTGTACTCGGAAAACATCATCGGGACAGTTTTGACAAACGTGCCTCTTGGCACGCCTCAGCCCCTTTACAGCTTGTGCACAGTGATTTATGTGGTCCTCTTCCTGTTGCTTCATTCTCTGGCTGCAAGTACTTCTTAACTTTCATTGATGATTTCTCCAGACGCACTTGGGTATACTTCTTAAAACTCAAGAGCGAAGTATTTAACACCTTTTTGGCCTTCAAAGCCTTTGTTGAAAAACAATCTGGACATCAAATTCTTAAGCTAAGAACTGATAATGGTGGAGAATATGTTAAAAACACATTCATCAACTTTTGCACCGAAAATGAAATTCAAATGCAACATACTGTTCCATACACTCCACAACAAAATGGTGTAGCTGAAAGGAAAAATCGCACCTTAAAGGAAATGGCTAATTGTATGCTGCAATCTAAAGGACTCAGTCTTAGTTTTTGGGCCGAAGCAATTAATTGTGCAAATTATATAATCAATCGCACTCCTACTAAGGTTCTAGAGAATATCACTCCAGAAGAAGCTTGGAGTTCCATTAAACCAGATGTAAGTCACTTTCGTTTGTTTGGAAGTGAAGCATGGGTCCATATTCCAGATGAAAAGCATAAAGCTTTAGAACCTAAGAGTGAGAAATGTACTTTTGTTGGATATTCTGAAGATGTAAAAGGTTATAGACTTATTCCATTTAAGTCCAAAAATGTTATCATTAGAAGAGATGTAAAGTTTGATGAAAATAAATCGGCCTGCGAGCCTAGTCCGGCGGATGTGCCACCTCTTCCTATCTCTTCTACTTTTGAAAACATTTCTTCTTCAGATGATGAAAGCGAGGATGATAATCCTCCCCCACCTTCTCAGGATCCTCAACTTCCACGATGGGTCCGTGCTACTCGGGATGCAGCAGGTGATCTTGCCGGTGATCCTACAGATCAGCGACGTACACGTTCTCAGTTTGAAAGAGCCTCTTCTTTACTGGCTCAAGCTCCAGTAAATCATGATCCTGACACTTTTGCAGAAGCTTCAGGCCATCCACATTGGGAAGCAGCTATGAATGAAGAATATCATTCATTGATGACAAATGATACATGGGATCTTGTTCCTCTACCAAAGGGACGCAAACTTGTTAGATGTAAATGGGTTTACAGAACCAAGTATGGACCAGATGGGAAAGTTGATAAACATAAAGCTCGTCTCGTTGCTAAGGGCTTTTCACAGGTTGAAGGCATTGACTACACTGAAACCTTCTCCCCTGTTGCCAAAATGAACTCTATCCACCTTGTTCTTTCCCTTGCTGCCTCTTTAAAATGGGAAGTCCATCAGATGGATGTTAAATCTGCCTTCTTGCATGGGGACTTGCAGGAAGAAATATATATGGAACAACCCATTGGCTTCATACAAACAGACTCCAGCCTTGTTTGTCGACTTAAGAAATCCATTTATGGCCTCAAGCAAGCTCCTCGGGCTTGGTATGCCAAAATGGATAGCTTTCTTTTAGAATCTGGCTTTTCTAGGTGTCATTCTGACAATACTGTCTACACCAAGAAAGTGGGTAACTCTCTTATCATCCTTGTTCTTTATGTTGATGATCTTATTCTTACTGGCAGTGATCCCAACCTTATAAACCATGTGAAGTCCAGCCTTAAAAAGAAATTTGAAATGACAGACTTAGGACACTTACACTATTTTCTCGGTCTCCAAGTCTTGCAATCCCAGGAGGGTATTTTCCTTTCCCATTCCAAGTATGCTTGTGATATTCTTCGTCATTTTCACATGGAAGACTGTAAGCCAGCCCCTTCTCCCTTTCAGTCTGGAGTCAAACTTTCAGTCTCTTGTACTTCTCCTGAAGTTGATGCTACCTTATATCGTCAACTTGTCGGAAAACTCTTGTATTTAACGCATACTCGTCCTGATCTTTCCTTTGCTGTTGGCCTTGTTGCTCGTTTTATGCAAAACCCCCGTGAAAGTCATTGGAAAGCAGCTAAAAGAATACTTCGTTATGTTCGAGGTACAATACAGTTTGGGATTCATTACAGTGCCAAAGCAGCTCCTCTGATAGTTGGTTTCACTGATTCTGATTGGGCTGGTGACCCTGATGATCGGAAGTCTACTGCCGGTTATGTCTTTACTCTTGGTTCAGGACCTATTACATGGGCTTGTAAGAAACAGGCTGCCATTTCTCTTTCATCAGCAGAAGCAGAGTATCGTGGTGCCGTGGAAGCTAGTAAGGAAGCCTTGTGGCTTCGTCAGATCCTATCAGAGTTTGGCTTTGAGCAGCAGCATCCAACCACACTTTGGTGTGATAATCAAAGTGCCATTCAGCTATGCAAAGATCCAGTCCAGCATCAGCGCAGCAAACACATTGAACTACACATGCACTTCATCAGAAAGCTCATTCATGACCATGTTCTTGAAGTGCAATATTGTCCAACAGATGATCAGGTTGCAGACATCTTCACAAAGGCTCTCACAAAGGCGAAGTTCAATAAACTTCGATATATTCTTGGAGTTCAGGAAGTTTTCACTAAGGGGGGATAGGCTCTAGTGCCTCCTTCCTTCTCCTATTGTGTCATATTTGTAAATCCTTCAATCCTATCCCAAGTTGTTCTTAAGGGGGGATGTTAGGATATTCCGACACATAGGATATAGTTAAGTTCAACTTGGTCTAGTATAGAGTTAGGTTAGAGTTAGGTAAAGTGTGTTTCTTTACCGTTGTACATTTTGTAACTTACAATCCGACGGTCACGATATGTAGTGATCCGACGATTCACTCTCACCTCGGTATTACCGACACTTGATCCGTGGCTTGACACCCGATTGGTCCATGAGTTCTATTTAAAGCGCATGGAGGGTCATTGTTCGGGTAATCCGTGCATGAGAGAAGCTTATGTAAATTTTCATTCTTTGATTAATAAATTTCCTGTAGTACCCACGTTGGGACAGGCCATGGACTGTTTCCCTCCTTGCACTTTGAGAGTTTTAACCACGTCAAAAATACTGGTGTATTGATTTGAGATCTGGTTGTGAGCGGTGTCCTTTTGGTGTTCTTTCTGAGGAACTTACCCTGTAAATTCCTACAATACCGTGGCATAGTAAAGAACGTAAAATTAGAGAGGTGGGTGTTGGATTTCTTGACTGAGTTTTATGTGAAAGTGTTGATTTCCAATTTCTGCAATATCTTTTGAGCATAATAGTTGTCAACTTGTGTATTATCAAAGTTGCAGAGAAGTGTTCTATTAAGAATATGTTGAGAAATAGCGTGTAGTCACAATATTATTTTTGTGTTGCAATATCTATTGAGCATTATAGTTGTCAACTTGTGTTTTATCAGAGTTGTAGAGAAGTGTTCTATTAAGAATTGGTTGAGAAATAGAGCACAGTCAAAACATTATTTTTGTGCTATCAAAATTAGAGAAGTGATTCATGGAAAACTTGTTGGATGTAGTAAGACTTGACATCAATGACTCAGGAAATATCAAGCCAGGCAGTAGCCCTAGTGTGTATTTTTCCTGATAAAATTGGATAACACTAGAGGATTTGCATTGATATACATACTTAAGGTCTGTGTAACAACAGACCTTAACGGGCCAAAACCAATGCCTGATTATATTTTTTGGGTGGTGATAGGACGGGGCAGTGGACACAAGTTGCTTTAGTGACTATCAAGGAGCCCCATGCTTTAGAAGCTGCTATCCTTCTTAGTGTAAGCATGGTTTTCTTAGTTTATCAGTGTTTGCAATTGTAAGGTTTAAAGGGTAAATTCTCTGCTGTGATTTTGTTACAAGTGGATTTGGGTTGGGATTTGAATTTGCTATAAAGAGATGGAATTCAAGATGTAACTTTACTGATATAGTTTTGGTTTTCTGGTAAAAATACAAAAACTGAAAAAAATTGTAGGTTTCTGATGTTTTTGGTGTTTTTGAACCAGGGAGCAACAATCCTAAATCAGGAGGTGTATATAGTGTCATGGGGAGGATCAGAGGAGGCAGTTAATCAGTGGGAAAAGCAAATGATAAAATTTCATGAAGAGGGCAACGCATTAGGAGTATTTTCATTTACTTATTTTTACTCTTTTATATTTATTATTTATTTTTATATGTGGTGAACAATGTTCAAATAAATTTAAGAAGAAATTTGTTTCCTCAAAATAGCATTAATACTGCACTTAGATCTAGACCTTGCTTACCCTGCTATAGTCGTTCTTATATCAAATCAATTTTATGGTCTCTGTATATGTGTTTAAATGTCTGATCTTTCAATTTTGTTTTGAGGTCTTTGATAAATGAATACCATTCATGGGTAAACGACAATACTTTTTTCCTGTTGTATAGTTCCAAGATCAAGATTGGATCATGTAGATTACCTCAAAGGCCATTTTGGTCAAGGATATTGAGAGTAACCTAGAATAAGATTTTAGTTGTGAAAGGAAAGGAAAATAATGAAAAACAAATTTCATTTATTTTCACTGTTTTGTAAGAAAAAGTCTTAAATGTAATCTTGCTTTACAAATTGTCTGTAAATAACTATTTGCAAGGAAGGAAGATCCTACTCTTTAAATTCTACTTAACTATTTGCAAAGAAGGAAGATCCTACCCTTCAAATTCTACTCATTCCTGTATTTTTGTAGAATAGAAGTAGCTTAAAAAGGCCACCTAGCTTACCAATGGAGAAAAGTAAAATTTAGATATTACATCAAAATTTAGAAAGTCATACTTCTTAGACTGAAAAATGATTTTCTCAATTAGCCTATGGTATATTGAGGATATTAACATTGTTGTTATTGGACAGTTTGAAGTCCTTGATAAGCAACTGAGATTTTTTGTTCCATTTTGCTGACCAGGCAGTAAAAGTGGTTACAACAATGCTATCAAAAGGTTATACCTTAGGAAAAGATACTTAAAGCAAAGCCAAAGAGTTAGACGAGAAGTATCAAGTGATGGACAGTGCTGCAGAAATACCATTTTATACTTTAATGTTTATTATTTTTGTTTTATTTTGTTCCATTTTGCTGATCAGGCAGTAAAAGTGGTTACAACAATCCTATCAAAAAGTTATACCTTAGGAAAAGATACTTAAAGCAAAGCCAAAGAGTTAGACGAGAAGTATCAAATGATACTGCTGCAGAAATACCATTTTATACTTTAATGTTTATTATTTTTGTTTTATTATTATTACTTGAATTTCTTCTTAACAAGTGGTTGTGTTTCTTTTGGTTTTAGTGAAAGTATGGGCTTCAATGTTGGCTCTCTTATTATGGAGTATACTTCATCTTTGAGAATTTTTCAATTATTAAATTAGGTTAGTCAATTGCTTAAAATATTAAATTTATTTCAAAAAGTTTTTGTTACTTTATAGGTTAGACACTAGCTTGAAATATGAAACTTATTCCAAAATGTTTTTGTTACTTTATAGATAAGACGTAGATTTCTTGGCTCTGTGATGAAAATAATGAAGGGAATATACATGTTAATCTGTTACTTGTGCTCTTTGTCTGAAAAATACACGGTGAGAGAAAAATGCATATTATGCTAATTGAAGAATGTTTTTCGCTTGTCGAACTTATAGTATTGAATTTAACACACTAACACTTTACAACAATGAACTAACAATATTCATGATGAAAATAGGAATATGGAAGATTTATCTACATAATGAAAAAGGCAATATGGGAGATTCCAATAACGTTCCAAGGCATTTTTTAAAATGTGGATGTGACAAAAGGTTGTTGTGGAAGGTGTTGTTTGTATATGGGAAATTTCTTGATCATTGTGTATAATCCTAATGTTGATAGATATGTCTACTAAGTGGTTCCAGTTAATAGGACATTGATTTGAGCGTTCAATATATTTTTATTCTTTATCAAAGTATTCTTTTGTTGTATTTGTGTTCTTCAATTTATGCCTTACGGCGTTTCCTTTGCAACATCTGGTGCAAATGCTAGTATATATTTTAGTAATCTGCAATCGAAATAAATCCAGCCCGTGAAAACCATTTTACTGTGGTGAATCATCCATTTATATAACAAATCATGCATTTACATAATAAATAACAAATATCAGCCTTTGGAAAAATATCTAGTCTAATAAGTCCACAAATTAGTCCAGAAAATAATAGAAACTTTGATAAGATTATGACAAAATCTGACAAGAATTTTTGAAAATTTGGGTTACAGTTGTCAAACTCCAAGATTTTGGGTGCCCCGAGGGTTCTTGATGGTGCTGAATTTATTTTCACCATCAAAAAAATTATTCAAACACTCCAACATTCTGATTTTTTTATTCTTTTCACAAGATTCCAGCAAAAAATCTGCCATCAAGGCGAATTTGTGGAGTCAATAAACAAAGCACAAAAAAATCCCCTACAAATTAACATAACAAAGATTCCATGTGCATATAACAAAACTTATACACCCCAATATTTTGATTTTTTTTTACCAATGGATTTGTGCTCAGGAGCTAATTTGCCCACACACACACACACACACACACATATATATATATATATATATATATCTTATGATTAATATTCCTTATTATACCTTTAGCCATTTGAGAATCTCTATATCCATTGCAGATTTTATGCATGTGACAAAACTTATACACCCCAATATTCTGATTTTAAAATTTTTTTTTCACCACCGGCAAAAGAATTTTGTCAACTAAACTAATTTGTGTGTATATATATATATATATTCTTATGATTAATATTTTTTATTATACTTCTAACTATTTAAATATCTTTATATCCATTGCAAATTTTATAAATATTCCAAAATTTCGCTATAGAAATCACATTAAACCATTAAACAATTGACTTTTTTTTTAATGATCATTAAATTTGAATATACTTTCAAAATATATTATTATCAAAAATTCACTCTGAGCCATCTAAATGACTAATCTAGATATGTGATTAATATCTCTTACCATACTTTCCAGCCATCCTAATCCATGGAAGCAATAAAGTGACTGCACTGATAAAATATAGCAAATGCATGCATAGTAAAAAAGAGATTTGATTAATCTCTCGGAGTATCTATTAAAGAAACTTATTGTTCTTTCACCATTGAAAGGTGCAATTTAAAATACCATTAATACAAAATTTTGGAAATATCATTAGAGTTTTTTTTGGAAAAAAAAAATACTTTTTAGAAAAAATTATATTTTTAACATTATTCATTAAACAATTGACTTTTTTTTAATGATCATTAAATTTGAATATACTTTCAAAATATATTATTATCAAAAATTCACTCTGCGCCATCTAAATGACTAATCTAGATATGTGATTAATATCTCTTACCATACTTTCCAGCCATCCTAATACATGGAAGCAATAAAGTGACTGCACTGATAAAGTATAGCAAATGCATGCATAGTAAAAAAGAGATTTGATTAATCTTTCGGAGTATTTATTAAAGAAACTCATTGTTCTTTCACCATTGAAAGATGCAATTTAAAATACCATTAATACAAAATTTTGGAAATATCATTAGAGTTTTTTTGGGAAAAAAAAATACTTTTTTAGAAAAAATTATATTTTTAACATTATTTTCTTTCCTCTTAGCTAAAATTCCAAATATAAACATGCTTTTTTCAACTTCGTCAAGTTTAATAATCAAGAAAAAGAACTTTATTTATTTATTAAGGAAATAGATATCATATTCATATTAGAAATGTAATTTTAATAATTATCAATAAAATAAATAATATTATGGCAATAAGTTTTGTTGATCAAAATAAGAAAGACTTTTCTCACTTCTAATATCATTTCATAGAAAGAAAGATGATAATATTTTGAAATAACTATGTTGAATGCGGGTGCACACACTCACTCTCAGGGTCATGAGATTCTTCATGTTAGAAATGTTTAAAGCATTATAATATGAGACCAGGTGGCATTCATGCACAACTAATCTCATTCACTACTGCTAAAAGAAGGACGCATATCCTGAGCCATTAACCAAAATTTGAAACAAGATCTTCGTCTTTGCTTCAAATTTCCAACAGATCACACATTCTCTCAATCATTTCACACTCCATCTGTCTGACTCCAACGGGGGTGGTAAGGCTTAAGGTAAAGAAGCTTCGATGTAGAGAGTTCATAACGACACACCTCTGCAAGAAAGGAACCATGGTCTGAGAATAAGGCAGATCCAAAAGAGGTGGCAGAGGGTGCAAACATCCACCTCTCTCTCCCTAGCATGGCCAAGGGGAAGAGCAATTCAACAAAGATACATCATTGCACATTCGATGCCTAGTAGATGCCATGGAGGTGCAGGAGCATATACACATTGACAATGGCCACTAAGCAGTTAGAAACTTGTTGGGCCACTTGTTCTTTGTAAGAGATGCTTAGAGTCAGTGAACAACATGTACAGGGTTACATTTTCAGTTGGAAACATCATGAAGAGAAAAAATCAAAAGCTTTCCTAAAGGTTGAATTAAAAAATCAACCCTCACGGATGCACCAAAGTTGGAAATTCACTACATTGCGACTTTTCCTTCTATAGTCGTGAGCATCGTGAGAAGCCCAGTCAGCTCCTCAGGATGTGAAACTTGCTTGAAAAACACTTCATCTCTTGACATGATGGGTTGACCATTCAAGCCTTGAGCCCCAAGAAGCCTTAATGGCAAGAGGATGGTAGCTCTCATCTCATTTACGAGACAAACAATCACATTGATAAGTCAAAGGAGGGAAGAAATGTTCAAAATTTCTATAAATATAAGATCATGGAGAACCATAAATAAGACAAAGTTGTGCATTATTATGTTGTTAAAATTGCTCCAAAGAAATCTAGCATACCATTGTGAGGAAAATTCCACCATTGTAGATAATTTTCTATGCTTCTTTGAGAGGAAAGGAGTTTGCAAAAGAGATTGAAAAGGGGAAATCCTTGTTGAGAGCTATTGAGAAACATTGCTTAAGAAACTCTCTTCAAGTGTATTTGATACTTCATTTGTAACTCTTCCACCACTAGCAACCAATAAAGAGGATCATTTTCCTACTCCCATGTTGATTTTTTTTCTTCACAAGCTTGATTTGTGTTATTTGGTTTATTTTTGTTCATGCATTGTTTCCATTATATTCAATGTTGTGTTAGTCTATCTTCACTCATTTGGATTACTCACTTGTTTCTATGCTCCTTGTTGGAAGCAAACAATTGCAAGGAAGGTGTTTTTGGGACTCATAGGCAACCAACACACCATACAAAATGGTGACTCCACTTGTCTTCCTTTTTTAGCCTAATTGGCTGTTTTGCAGGTCTTTCTTATTTGTAATTCCATTGTGTTTTTATTCCATAACCTTTTTGGAATTGTGCAGGCCTCCCTTAGACTTGCACGTGGCCCGAAATACATCTGTTTATTTTTTCAATCTGGCCTCACATCTTTTCGTAGAGACAGTGATGCGGGTCTCGTGACTGTGCAAAACATAACCTGCGAGACACATAAAGAGCTTAAAATTTTATTGTAGTTCCATTTTCCAAATTGTTGTGGCAACCTTTAGTGACCTATCTGCACTCCTATATTTTTTTCTAGTTTAAATAGGCTTTTAATTTACTTTACTAAGCATTATAAGTAGGATAATTACTTATAGTTTTACTTTAAAAATTTGCATCAAAACATAACTTAACTAGGAGGAAAGTAAATGGCCCTAAACCACATATATTTTCAAGTTGTTTTTCTCATTTCAAAACTCACACCACACTTGGCTTAACTAGGAGGAAAGTAAGTGGCCTTAAATCTACACAATTTTTTTACTTATTTTGTTAACCAAAGCTTTTATTTCATTTCATTTATTAAAGGGACCAGGACTTGGTGTTTGTAAAGAAAGAGAGTATCCCCTGCCTCCCTTGCATCTTTTTGGAAAACATGTGGTGGCATATGAAATCTTTCTCAAATCACTAAAGATTTCATCTCCTTATATGCTCACATAGAGTAATTAGAAAGGAAGTAAGTGGCTCATTATCCACACATTCATTCATTTCTTGCAAGGAACAAATATAATATAGCGTAATTAGGGGAGTTTTAAAAGATCATCCCATATCCACATCACTTCACACTTTGTATGCTCACATTTTCACTTGCACACACTTTCACTCCACACACAAAGCTAACTTAAACTTTGTATAAAGGGTATCCTCCTTTTGGAAACTTTGTACTTAGTTTATTTTTGTAATAGTCTTGGGTTAAAAGTTCATGTAATAAAGTTAATAAAGGTAAAATAAGATCAAGATCATGGGACAGTTATTCCAAGCTGAATGTTGGGAAAAACATCCTAGTGGGCATCACTTGTTGTTTATTATGGCTAATGAAATTGGCAAAGACAGTGACAAAGGCTTTGGAAGGCAAAGTGACAATTATTGGCATTTATTTATGAAAATAAAGGAAAATAGGAGAAAAGAGATATAAAAAGTCACAAATTTTCATGAGGAATAAATTGAAGGAAATAGAGGAAAAATGAAGAAATTAGAGGCATCAATGAGAAAAAAATTCCTGAGGATTAGTTCACAACTTTTTTTTCAGTATTTTTTTAGTTTGGCTTTGGAGTTAGTTGGGGAGAGTATAAGAGCAATAAGAGGAGAAAGCAATCAAGAAAGCAAAGCAAGGCAAAGAAAAGCAAGGACAAGAAAAGGAAGGACAAGCAAGGAAGGATTGGATCAAGCAGTTTTAGTTGGAAGACTTGCAGGTAGCAGGTTGCATGTGTGATTTCCTAGTTGAAGTGTGAATGCATGGTCCATGCATTTGTTTATTTGGTTCATTTGTTGTTATTGGCATGGGTTTTTCCTAGTTTGACAGTGGTGTCAACCTTGCCTTGCCAATTCCTGGATAGCCATGGTGTGACAGGATTCATTCTTGGTTGAGCTTTGGATTGATGGAAGGTTTTGGATCCAGGTAAGGTGGTCTCAAGAAAATCCCAAGGGTTGGGGGTGGAGATGTTTTTCTCCGGGAATCCATCAACGAGTGGGTGGAGACAGGAAAATTCCTCAAGGTATGGTGAAGTAATTCTGAGACATCCAAGCTTGGTTTGGTTTTGTGATCTCAAGACTGATTTAGGTGAGATCATGGTAGTGTGAGGGTGGAGGTGGTTTAACCTTTGGATTCAACTGGTTGTTTATTTCTTGGTTTATCCCATGAGATCCCACATTCATGCTTGGAGTATGGCATGGGGGTGATTGGCTGAAAGAAATATTTGGTTCAGCCCAATCTATGGTCAGGTGGTACATGGAAGTCATTGACTTGGTTGGCTTTTGCATCATTTAATGAAAGCTATTTTTCTATGGAAATCTATGAAGCATTTGCACTATTTTGAATATTATAATTTGATGATTATTTGTTGGTTATAAGCATGGAACTGTTATATACTCTAGCTATGGCTTGTTCATGAATTGATATGTATTTGGTTGGTTGATCAATGCATGAGCTAAAAATGTTATTACAACTATTAAGAGAGGGAATTATACCTTCTTGGTGAATCTCAGATAAGGTTTAGACCCCTATGTTCAGATATTAATTCATGACATGTAGATTTCATGTTCACTATATGTTTGACGAAATGACTGTCATGGTTAGGCTTGGTTAGGTCAATTTCTGAACTGAGTTTTGTATGAATGGATTTGTCTTGATGTTATATATCATTCTACAAAGCATCATTAAGTTCTCGGCAGTGGTTGGGAGTCAAGCACTGATTCCAGGGTCACATGCTTGGAACAGGTAATTCTGGGTTGCAGTCGCTACCTTTCAGGCTTATGCATGTGAATAGAGGCCTACAGTTGCATGGAGGCTTTGTCATGCATGTGAATGGGGGGCCATATCACTAAAAAGGCATGTTAGCTTAGGGTTTGGGCACCTGGAGTGGTTGTTTATCTCCTGGGGGTATTGTAGCTCCTGAGGGAGGTTAGTAAAGTTTCAGTTTGTTGACTCGACTTCCTTATTGAAGCTAGGAGGTCGAGTCATGTCATAATAGCCCTCAGCTCATGTTTACCATGGCAATGCAGTTAATGTGGGTAAATGTGGGAGGGGTGGTTACAGGTTGGTACCAAACCAGGTTGCACTCTCTTTCAATAATCTCTAATACCACAAATTGGTATCAAAGCATGGTTCAAACACTTGGACTGGATGGGCTAGACGCATGTTGTTATGCATGTATTTTCATGGTTTTTTTTATCATTCATGAGGTCATTGTATAAAGCTAGAATTGTCATGCATGCTGTTGATATATTGATATTATTATTTATATATATGTATTGTTCTAATTTGGACTGATTTTGCAAATGAGATAGCCTCCCCTGAGCGTCATTAAGGTATGATTTTGATTATGGTATCTATTTGGTTTATCTAACATGGCATGTTTGCAGGAAGCAGAGGATCAGGGATGAGCCAAATGGTGGACTACAGTTCACGTGACTCTCCCTACAGATCAGGTGAGAAACAAGGAGATCAGTATTCTACTAATATTGCAGATACATTGAGGGGTTTGAGGGCAAAGATTAGAAGTTACAAGGTAGACAATGAGAGGTTGGTTGAGGCTCAGGAAAGACTTGAAAGGGCTTAGGAAAAGCAGGCAAAGGTCAATGCAATGATCCTTCAGAGTTTTTCAGACTTGCAGAGACAAGTACAACTGAGGATTAGTCAAGAATAGGAAGAGAAGACTAATGGGGCATATGGTAGCAAGTCTCAGTCAGGATACAGGTTGGATAGAGGGGACACAACCATAAGTGGTAGATCATTGGATATACCTGACAAGAGGACTAGTATGTATCGGTTTCATTCTAATTTATAATCTAGGAGACATCATCACCATCATCATCACCATCATCCTTATAGGAGGAGTGAGTATTTTCTAGAGGAGTTCAATAAATTCAAGTCTCCTACACTTGATGGAGATATGAATAACTTGGAAGATGTATAGGCATGGTTGCTTGGGATGAAGAAATTATTTAGATTGCATAACTATTCTGAGAACATGAAATCCAAAATAGCTAACTTTGGTCTTAAAGGGAGAGAATATATATGGTGGGAAGATGTGAAGAATGTCATAGGAATTTGAGAAGAAGAGTTGATTTGGGATGGATTTGAGAGACTCTTAAAGAAGAAGTACATATTTGAAAGATATTATGATGACAAAGCTAAGAAGTTTTATGAGCAGTAGATGGGTTCTATGATAGATGATGAGTATACTAGCAGGTTCTTAGAGATGTTGAGGTATGTGCCTTACCTCAAGGATGAGAAAGCAAAGATTCAAAGGTTCATTAGTGGGTTTCCAACAACATATAGAGATTGGATTGAGTTTGATGAGCCTCAGTTGTTGGAGGAATCCATCAGGAAACTAAAGCATTTTATGAAAAATCAAAGTGTAAAGTTGATCCTAAGCGTGCTTTAAATGGGAATGAGAAATATAAAGGGAAGTGGCCACCAAAGTGCGGAAGACCTCAGGATGCAAAATAGAAAGAAAATTTTTCTCCTTACAAGAAGCATAATGCAACTGAGAAGGGACATGGACCTCAACCTAGAGAGCAACATAATAGAGGTGATGGTAGGGGATTATTGCAATGACGGATTTGTTGTAATGATCATCACAAGAAGGATTTCCCATTGTATCAGGGTGGCAAGCCTCAGATCTATAGTGCTCAGGAGGCGCAGACAATTGAGGATGTCGGCCATAACATTCCTCATATTTATACAATTGTGGAAAACAAACAAGAAGATCACCAAGCATCCATCATTAAAATTGGAAGGTAGGCTCTATGATAAAGTTGTTTCTATTTTGATTGAATTTGGATCCAATTATAGTTATGTTAATCCTGACTTTATGGATAAGTATGGTTCGAGAAAAAAACTGCATGCAGAGTCTTGGCTGGTGCAGTTGGATACACATACTAAGAAGAGAGTTCATCATTGGGTAAGAGGTTAAGAATTTGAGCTGAATGGTATGCCCACATCAAAACATCTAAATGTGCTTCCATTGGGATCATATAGTATGCTTTTGGGTATGGATTGGTTGTATCTCCAGAGGACTAAAGTAGATTGTTATGACAAGGCTACAAAGTGCCTAGATGATAATGAGAAAAAGAAAATATTGCAGGGAAAGAAGAAGTTTATATCGATGAGTATGGTTACATCTATGTAGGCTAAGCACAATTACAAGAAGGGGTGTGTATTGTTTGTAGTTCATATTTCTAGTGACAAGAGTAAGGATGTTGAGGATGTGGAAGTCCTTGAGAGGTGCACTATCTTACAGCAGTTTCAGGATGTATTTCTAGTAGACATTCAGCATTTCCTTCCCATAAGGAAGTGGACTTTTCTATTGATTTGGTAATGGGAGTAGCACCATCATCAAAGGAACCTTACAGGATGAGCACTCCATAGTTAGTGGAATTGAAGTTGCAATTGAAGGAAATGATTGACAAGGGATACACTAGAACAAGTATATTTCCTTAGGGTGCACCTGTATTGTTCGTGAAGAAGAAGGGTGGTACTTGTTAGCATTGCTATACAAAAGGATAAAAATGGATCCAAAAGCACTCCCAAAGTCTGCAAATATGCTTAAAATCATGCCAAGGGATCCATGCATGCTGTTGAAATCTCCAATTCTGGTTAAGGGTCATCCACTGATCAAAATAGTCGCAAGAGGAGAGCCCTTGGAGGGTCGGCAATGCACTATCGGGAGGCGGAAACACTACAAACCATGAAAAAACCTACAGGTGCAGGCTTAAACGATGGTGGCATAGCAGCCGTTAGATCTAGCCGATCAACGGTCCAGATCTAATTGGCGGATCGCAATCGACATAGGCAGGCAGTGTCAATCTGCGTGGACAGGAGAGGCATTGCGATCATGATCAACGATTAAATGTGAATCGTCGATCGCGTGCATAGATCAACGGCCCACATCGCATCAGCGAGGAGCTAAGTTATTTATATAAAGGGGCTAAGGCATTGAGCGATAAGCGATTGCGATCAGATCGCATCGCTGTATCACATCGGCGAAGGCAAATCGGCGCAGATAGTGTGCATTGAGCGATTGCGTCCAGCGATGCAATATGGACTGTCGATCGCGTGCGCTGATCGATGGCCCGCGTTACATCACCAAATTTCTATTGGTGGAAACCAAAGGGAGCCTTGGAGCCTTGTGATACGATAAGACCCGGACCCAATGGGTTTCCGAAATGAAATTGTTTAAATATTTGAAGTCCGGAGGGAGGCCTTTTTCATGTTTTTTCCCGTGTTTTTCAAGTATTTCCAGGAACAAGCGAACGAAGGGAACATGCCTTCTGTGATAGGCGACAGCGACCCAAGGATGGAGCCGATAGAAAATTAAACCATACTTGAGGACTTTTGGAGTCCAAAAGAAGCAGATTTGGCGGGATTTCTCACAGTTGCATCATTTCTCTGTTATAGCAGAAAGCAATACCTGTTTGTATTTAGAAGATAACGGAGGCCCGAAGACCCTTTCTATCACATAAACAAAGGACGGGAAATAAATTCTGGGAGACAGAGGCCGAGAAGCAATCATGGGCATCGACAGCATCGCTCAACCTTTTCATGCTCCCGAAAGGACGAAGGTGGCCAGTATTCAGCACTTTGTGCAGTTAATCTTCAACCACCGCATTCAACAAGCAGGATAGTCGAGAAGGAAAAGGACATGCCTCGAGCTTGTCACAACATTTATCAGTTATGGAGCTTGTTTCATATTACATTCTACCGGCTCAAGAAGGATAGCAGAACATCCGAGAAGGTCAAATTCATTAGCAGACACAGTCAGATTGCAGTAGAGACCCATATTAGATAGTTAAAGCAGTTGTTGGTCCATTATGACCCCTCCACGCATGGAACAACAGAACATTTTTGTAAAGAAACTCTATATATACCCAAAAAAGAGATGTAATGAAGGTTGATGAGTGTGAGGTGAGTGTTAGTGTGTTGTAAAGCTTCAACTTCTGGAGACTATAACTACTTTGAGACCTGCAGCTTCTGGTCTTCATTTCCAACTAATACAAGCTTCTTTTGTTGTCATTTGCTCACTTTTCACTTCTTCTTGTTCCAGGTTGTGCCTGTCTTGCATTAATTCATGAGCTGTGAATGTTTAGCATCAGAGGGGCTGTCATCCCACCTTTGTGTTAGAATTTAGCTGTTCATTGAAATTGCTTGCAGGTTTCTGTTGTTTAAATGCATAGAGAGTTGTCATCATGTCTGTGTATTAGATAATAGTTTTACAGACCTCCTTTCTGGTTGCAGCTGGCCATCACAGGGTCCTGTGTATCTGCTGGTGCAGTCAGTCTTCTCCATCATCATATTTTGTTTAAACTGTGAGTAATTGGTGGTTAAAAGCCTTGTAGTTTGGGGGTGTTCGCCCATGTTTGGGCCAATCATAGTGTCTAGTCAATTTAACGTCTTAAATTGCTCTACACAAATTATCAATCCGGGTATCGTAAACTGATGAAGTGTGGTGCACCATATGTGCTTCGTTAACCTTTTTCTTACTTCGTTGTTTTATAGATTTTATTTTGTTTTGGGGTTTTGTTTTTGTTGGTTTCCTAAAGTATCTAATGCAAATGCAAATCCTATTCTAAGGTCTTAAGAATACTTTTAAACGTCAAGTATGGATGTAGATTTCAAGACAAAGTCTATGTCCCTAATGGTAACTTCCAAATCTTAGCACTTCAAAAGATCTCAAAACATGTTATTGATGGAATTAGTACTTAAACAAAAGTGTAAATATGTAGCTACTTCAATCAAACAAAAGATGAAATACTGATCATGAAATCATTGTCTCTGCTGCTTGTCTAAATACAAAAGAAATGAACTAAGCTACTGCACTCAAAGAAAATCAAAAAACTTGCAAGTAAAGTAAAGCTAAAATCAAATTACATCAACTCATATTCTGACCCCTCACCATTTGTCTCGCTCTGGCTTTAGGAGGTAATCATAAACAAATTGAGCAATCTGATATCTAATTTGTAGAAAATGAAACTAATATCAAACTACGCATTCATACTTCAATCCCTCACCATTTGACTTGCTCTGACTTTAGGAGGTAACTGAAAATGACATGAGTAATTCAATAACTAACTTGTAGAAAAATAAACTAATATCAAACTACGCATTCATACTTCAATCCCTCACCATTTGACTCGCTTTGGCTATCGGAAGTAACTAAAAATGACATGAGTAATTCAATAACTAACTTGCAAAAAAATAAACTAATATCAAACTACGCATTCATACTTCAATCCCTCACCATTTGACTCGCTCTGGCTATAGGAGGTAACTGAAAATGACATGAGCAATTCAATAACTAACTTGCAGAAAAATAAACTAATATCAAACTACGCATTCATACTTCAATCCCTCACCATTTGACTCGCTCTGGCTATATGTTATGAAACCAGCTCAAGAAAAGATAGAAAAGATAGGTCAACGCCTTAGAATTCAACCTCTTCAAGGGGGCAACCTCCTTTACATTACATAAATGAACAATTCTTGGATGATACAAATGAAAAGACCTCCTTTCTATATATAGGTGTCTAAGGGGTCATAACATAATCAGAGCCGACATAACAACAATAATGTAAGGGCACAATAATAACAATAGTGGGCTTCTATGTGGCACAATAACAACAATATGGGAACTACATGGGTACATCACTATAATAAGTGGGTTGTACTAATAACAATAAGGGGTTACACTAGTAGTATAGGGGCCTAACATGCCCCTCTCCTTCAAAAAGCGTTGTCCTCAACGCTTGAGTAGTTCTTGATGCTTTTGTATAAAATTCTTGTCTTCCCATGTGGAATCTTCAGCGGATAAGTTCTTCCACTTGATGAGATACTCTGGAATTGATCGATTTTGTAGCTGTCGGGTTCTTGTTTCTGTGACTACTTCAAGTTCCAATATGATTTTTCCTTCCGCTTCAGTTTTTGGAAATATTGTTTGAATTGGGATCTTTTGCAACTTTTGAATAAGTGGCCACACTTCTTCGTCCTTCTTCCATTCATAACTTTCTTCGTTTATCCAATCTGGTTGGATAATAGAAATAGCACAAAACAATGCTTCCACAGCCTCATCTTTGAAGAGTCTTCCCATTCGGTAAGGTCGCCATTTTTTAAGTGCATGTAGTATTTTCAACATTTCCTTCTCATAATTAGCTTGCTTGAGATGTAGCAGTAAAAATACCCAATCACCTACATCAAAACATTTTTCACTATGATGTTGATCTACTTGTTGTTTCATTTGATTTTGCACTGAAGTGGCGTTATCCTTTAAAAGTTGGAGAACTTGTTGTTGATGCTCGATCTGATCTTTCTCTGCTTGAACCTTTTTCTTCTTGATATATCCTTCTATCTCTAGAGTTTGAGGAGTGGTAATTTCTTCCAATCCTTTACAAGATATGGTCAGATTCATTTCTTGATGCTCGATGTGATCTTTCACTTCTTGAACATTTTTCTTCTTGATATGTCCTTCTATCTTGATAGTTTGAGGAGTGGTAATTTTGACCAATGAATTACAAGATATGGTTGGATTCATTTCTTCTTTCTCGATGTGATCTTTCACTTCTTGCACCTTTTTCTTCTTGATATGTCCTTCTATCTTGAGAGTTTGAGGAGTGGTAATTCTTGCCAATGCTTTACAAGATATGGTCTGATTCATTTCTTCTTTCTCTGGGGTGGGGTCCTGGTGTGTATCATCTTATTTTGATGTTTCTTGATCCTTTTCTTCCTCCTCTTCATATTCTAAGTAAAATAATTTCTTCTCAGCACACTTATGATCTTTAGTGCATTTGCTATCACAATTGTAACAAAGCCCTTTTTCTCTTTTTTCTTCCAAATTTGGTGCTCATTTGCCCCTCCAAAACTTCATTCTCCCAAGACTGCTTCCTGTGTGTCAAAATAGGAGAAACAACACTTCCATCTTTATAGTTGTGAGGGGTATGCTTCCTAGTTTCCATAATTTTGCTTTCTAGTATGTCACAAAGCCCTTTTACTATTTCCAATTGTTGTGATGTTACTCTAAAGAAGGTGTTTCTCTTTTTATCCTCATAATGTGCTATCATTTCCTCCGTGAAAATTGACCACGTAACAAGTTTTTTACGAGAACAAAGCCCTTCATACCATAAAAATTGATCCGACTAAATATGAAGATGCAATACATACCTTTTGTAACAGTGGTACACCATGTAGATCAAAATATTTCTCCATCTGAAGTATCCAATTTACCGGATCCTTGCCATCAAACTTCCTCATCTTGCTTTTTCTTGATTTTAGGAGCTCAATCTTGAAACGACTATAACTCTGTACTTTCAGATCTTTAAGTTCTGAAATTGTGACCTGTAGTAGCCCTCTGTGTCCTCTTTCCAATGCCACCAGTGTGATCCAAATTGGATTCTCCAAGAAAGAGTTATGCACAATCTCCCAAGATGACCTGATTATATACTAGTTCAGTAGAGAGAACTTGTACGACGTGCCACGAGTCACTGTTTCGACCTTTGGTCTGAAAAATGCATACAAGAAAATACAATATGTCCTCTTTCTATACCTTCTTATGAAATTTCAATCTGATCCCCAGAGAGAAAGTTATGACGATTTTCCCCAGGTCACCTGTTTGGAATGTAATTCAGGAATCTGCAAAAAGACCAACTTCCTCAGATCATACCTCCACAAATATAGTGTGAAAAGCTCTGAAATTCGGACCTGAGGTTCAGCGCGATTTCTTCTCAAATGGGTTTTTTTTAAACTTCTGAAATGTCGAAGAAAAAGCATTATAGCGAAAATGCCACAATGACCTGTTTGGAGCAGCGAAACCCTAGAATCCAAAGCTCTGATACCAATGTTATGAAACCAGCTCAGGAAAAGATAGAAAAGATAGGTCAACGCCTTAGAATTCAACCTCTTCGAGGGGAAAACCTCCTTTACATTACATAAATGAACAATTCTTGGATGATACAAATGAAAATACCTCCTTTCTATATATAGGTGTCTAAGGGATCATAACATAATCAGAGCCGACAAAACAATAATAATGTAAGGGCACAATAATAACAATAGTGGGCTTCTATGTGGCACAATAACAACAATATGAGCACTACATGGGTACATCAATATAATAAGTGGGTTGTACTAATAACAATAAGGGGTTACACTAGTAGTATAGGGGCCTAACACTATAGGAGGTAGCTAAAAATGACATGAGCAATATGATATTTAACCTAACTAACGAAGTAAATGAATAAGACTTAAATCAAAGCATAACTGAAATTGAAAAGCTAAAAAAAACAAAGTCAACAGAGAGCTAAATCTCATGTCACTATTTGATGCAAAAACATGTAAAGAAAAAAACTAATCTACAATCAACCGGTTGAACACACTTACATGAATTAAAATTGCATGAATGGAAAATCTAATCTATCAAACTTGAAAGCAATCAAATGACATAATGAAATCAAAGCAAAATTACAAAATGAAATCTACTCTACCTTACATTCTGATGTGCTCCATGACATCTACTTCACATCTCCTTCCATGTTGAGAACATCAAAGCTTTATTCAGATTCTTCAAAATTACAAAGTACAACAAAGCTCTCCAAAGCTTTCAAAAGCCATCAAGGAAGAACTACAAACTCCAAGCTAAAGAACTCTAAATTGAGACTTAAGAACTAACAAATGAAGGAGAGAGATCTCCTATTTATACAAAAAGATGAGAAGCCATCTCATTAATGAGAGTCCATGAATCTCTCCCTCTACCTCTAGAGTCTTAATCAAAATAGGAACTGATAAGACACATGTCTTCTTAGAGTTACAATACAATTAGGAGATGTGACACATATCCTCATGATCCCATGATTCTTTCCACTCAAATTAGAATTTGGCCTTAGAGTGCCACATAAGGGTCTTCTAGAAGCCTTCTTTCAACCTACACATGTCAACAATCTCAACCCATTTGTTAGGTATAAGCATATGCACATTATTTTCTAATTTTTAACCAAAAATTCACTTAAAAGGCTTAGAATTAATAAATATTGGAAAAACATAAATGTGGCCCAATGATAATGAAAGTGGGATGAATGTGGTGACATAGTAGTGAAATGTAGGTGATATAATGGACATAATAGTGAAAGTGTAATGGAAATGAATGACATTTTCAAGACTCAACATACCCCCCAACTGAAGCTATTGCATGTCCTCATGCAATATATATTACATTAACTCTTTTGATCCTTGAGCTTTGGCTTAACTTTGCATGACATCATTTGATAACTTCATATTTTTGCAAAGTGTTTTACTTGAATTGCAACATGGTTGGTTCTTGTGTTACAACCATTTTTTTTTGTTGTTCTTGCATTCTATTTTGATCTTTGAACTTTGCATAATGATATTTTGATTATTGTTGCAAAGTATATCTTTATTGGATTGCATGATGGTTGGTTCTTGTGTGACAACCATGATTTTGTTTGTATCCAATTTATCCTTTAGCACTTTTTCAAAAGCCATTGTATGCTCATAATAGCAATGTAATAATTAATATATGTTGGAAGTATGTGGGCTCCTAAATATGATATGGATGTGGCAAAATATGAAGATGAATGTATTCCCCCCCCCCAACTGATGGTATTGACAATTTTATGAAATGAGGAAGAGAAATGTTTTTCCAACAATTACCATTCTAGCTTTTTATGGAATTCTATGGTCAAAAGTTAGAAAATGACGTACCTTCACTTACCCCTTTGGAATGGATGAGTTGTATGTGTGGTGGCTAAAAAATTCTGATCACATTCTTCTTCAAGTGGCTGAACAAGAGGAGTCATGAATAGAGAGATAAGATGACTTTTTATTGCTTCTACTAAAACTTGTTGAATCTGCTCCAAAATGTTGAAAATAATAGTCTTCATGTCTTCAAAACTCATTGGCACAATTCCTACTATGTGAAAAGATGTTCTGATTTCGAACATAGTAGGAAATTGTTGGCTCAGTGGCCATTACTGGATGCCACTAGTGAACACGAGAACTCTCACCATTGATGACAATGAGAGTCAAGGTGCTCAAACACATCTTGCTAGGTACGAATGAATTTGCCGATGTCGAGTCACCTAGAAGATCTGATGAACAAGGGACATTAATGTATTCCCATTGTTTGTCAGCATGAGGACTTGCCATTAAGGCATGCAAGCCTCAAGGTGTTTTTACAAAGAACTTAGACTCAAAGGACTATGGACTCAATAATTTGCATTGAAGCAGGGCTTATTTGCGAAATGAAAATGACAGGAAATGGAAGATGAAAATGGAAGATGGAAATGGAGAGTAGAAATGGAAATGGGCAATAAGCATATGAATGAGCCTCTTGCTTTTATTTGTGGGTTATGAATGGAGAAAAAGAGATGGAAAGTGTATGTGAATGTAAATTGAAAATATGGAGTGAATGGTTTATTATGAAGTATGGATGTGATGGAGACAATAGTATCTGAAAGTTTTTTCAAGTGTTTGGATCTGATTTTGCATCAACATATTTCCTCTTTGTTGCTGATCATCCTCTTATGAAACAAATTGGTCTGTTAGAGAGACACCATTCTCTTGTAGTCATTTGTCTTTCTTCCTAGAACCTGCAAAAAAACTAATACTTCTTCTGTAATGGAATGTAATATTATCAAAGGAGAGAGATGGCCAATCTCTCTAGTTATGATATTTACACATAAAACTAAGAATTTGTATTAATGAAACAAGTTCTCAAAAGAAAAATCAAAAGAATTTATACTTGATTTGGAATTAGTGCCTCAAGTTGTTGTTGCTCTTTTTCAGCAATTTATTTCATTATTTTCCATTTAAAACTCTAATGATGGATTTCTCATTGTGTAGATCTTGTTTAGATCTTTCCAATGGTACTTAAATCATCAAAATATGATTTCGTATGAAAAAGTTAGGCTGATTTGAACAATGAGGTTTTTTTTTAGTTTGCGGAGTTGGACTTCAGCTGCAGAATGTGCACGGTTTCTATAGCTAAAAATCTTGAATACAAAGTTAGCCATTCATCTTTCATCATCAGTCCAAAATTAATCAATACCTTCAGAAAAGTGAGCAAATAACTTATTCATTTCATTGATTCAAAATTATTATTTTTTTTCTTGACATGCAGCGACTTAGTGTGGCGACTCAGTGATAACACACAACTTGACTTCCCTTTGACCGGGGTCTTTTTCATCGAATTGGATCAAATGAATAGGACACCATCCATGTACTGACATTCCCCCAGCTACCCATGTGGCTTGTTTTGCTTGATGACACCTGCAACCTAGAGTTTAACAAAAACAACTGCGGAAAGTTGAACCAGCTGCGGAAAGTTGAATCAGCTACGGAAAGTGGCTGCAACAGTCAACCATCAGTTTTAAGTTATTTTCTTAATTGTCTACATGTAGGAACTCTGTGAATGGTAGTGGCATATGGCGCAAACCAGGGTACCTACACTTTTGCTGCTCATTTTTTTTTTTTTTTGCACTGTCTGTGTGGAGAAAACTTATGCAAATGGCAGTGGTATATATGAAGCAAAACAATTACAGAGATGAAAATGGAATATCAGAGTACTGTGGAAAAAAGGCGATGGATATGGCAATGAAACATGGAGGGTATACGAAAAACAGAGTGGCTGTATGCGTAAAATATGTAAACAAAACAGAGTGAGAGTTAACAGAGTGTTGGAGAAGTTTGGTTGAAAAATGAAAGATTAGCATCGTGTTCTCCTACTGCCTCAGCACCAAACTCAATCTCTTCATCTTTGCCATGTATATCGATCTGGTTGTGAAGAGCCATGTTCAATTAGGATAAGTCATATAATCAGCCGTTAAATAATGTAACAGTGAAGTGTGAGACATGGCGGGAGACGTGGTGGAGTGGAATAATGAAGTATGAGTTAAAAACGAAAAGCATTAAGTCATGAGACGAGGTGGAGTAAGGTTAAATGCTAGCACATAATTTGATTCCTATTTAGAATTCTCTTCCTCGGGCACGCCGAGTTACATTATATCATGTTTATTTAATTGAAATTCCGTTTTTTACACGCAGTAGGCAAAAATTCACTCCAAAGAACCGAGGATTTCTCCCAAACTGCCACGATTTTCTAAAAACCATTTTTGAGTTATCTAATTGACCCTACTAGTGAAAAACCCCATGTTTTATTTTTTCTAAATTCGCCTCCGTTTGGCCAAATCGTGCTCTCAAAGTTTGACTTTTTTTCTCTATTTACGTTTTTCTGAGTTAATGTTTTCACTGTTTTGCATTTTATAAATTTGTTGCATTCGGCCTTAAGATCAATCTCAGAGGGGGAAAAATTGTTTTCAGATGTAATTAAAGCGTACGATCCAGTGAATTTCAATGATATAGCCTCCATGGATTGGGCAGGTTGTGCCAATTCCTATGCCGCTCATATTTTAGCGAGTAAAGCGCCGAGCATCCTACGAGAACAAAAATTATTGAAGGAAAACTATAGATCCTTGGTTTCTTCAGCCTGGACCCTATTTTTTTTGTATTATTATTTTTTTTATGATAGTGATTCAACCAGTCGTCCCAAGCTATTCTCAAGGAAATGGAGTTTAAAATCAGATTTTGAATACAAGTAGAATGTCCTTGGTATATTCTTTGTGGAAGACACTGTTATTCTAAAGTCTTTGATGGTTCAAGGACAAGAATTGTTGAAAAAGGAAGAGGCGATGTGGCACTTAAATATGGATCGCTAAAGCTTACAACAATACAAGATATTTTCACAAGTTTGCTACGTATTGAATGAATCTGAACACAATCTGGAAAGTTGTCAATCAGTAGGGTATTTTAGTCAAGTTTTTCAAAGAAAACGTTAACGCTGGGAGAATTCATTGTATTTGTAACAATTTTTTTTTTTTAAGAACCAACTAGATGCTTTATTTAGGAGATGCTCAGGCTTATCCAGTGAAGCCTAGGAAATGAAGGATGAGCTTAAGTCCATTTTGGAAAGCAGCAAAGGCTTCAAGGTAAATGAATTGAAATCAGGACTTTGACTGAGGTCTTAGGCTAGTTTTTTATTGATCTGAGCTGGGTGAGTAGGATAGGATCCATTTCGGGATAATTCTGGAGATGCCCATGTGGTCAGTTTCTCCATTGGACGCCTGTAACCTGCTAAACCTTGAAATCAGTTGCGGAATTCTCAACTAGCCGCGGAATCAGGCTACATTCCGCAGCTAAGTTGCAAAACCTTATTTGAATAGAATACAGTGTTTTGAGGACCACTACAAACCATAACCAGTCAATCTTGGACAGCTGAATCTATCAAAGCAGTTGGGTTTGATTTTTTTTTTTGAATCAATTGAAATGATGAAGTTTATTTTGTCTCCTTTTTTTTTTTTAACATAACAATTCTTTTTTTGGTCCTCCAGATCACACAAAATGCAGGAGGAGAGCATACTCAAGAATTATTAATTTTTTTTTACATAACAATCCTTTTTCTGATCCTCCAGATCACACAAAGTGCAAGAGGAGAGCATACTCAAGAATTATTAATTTTTTTTTAGATGTAAGAAATAAGGTATCCTAATTACACTTCCCCGACAACGGCGCCAAAATGTCTAGTCAATTTAACGTCTTAAATTTCTCTACATAAATTATCAATCTCGGTATCGTAAACTGATGAAGTGTGGTGCACCATATGTGCTTAGTTAACCTTTTTCTTACTTCATTGTTTTATAGATTTTATTTTGTTTTGGGGTTTTGTTTTTGTTGGTTTCCTAAAGTATCTAATGCAAATGGAAATCCTATTCTAAGGTCTTAAGAATACTTTTAAAGGTCAAGTATGGATGTAGATTTCAAGACAAAGTCTATGTCCCTAATGGTAACTTCCAAATCTTAGCACTTCAAAAGATCTCAAAACATGTTATTGATGGAATTAGTACTTAAACAAAAGTGTAAATATGCAGCTACTTCAATCAAACAAAAGATGAAATACTGATCATGAAATCACTGTCTCTACTGCTTGTCTAAATACAAAAGAAATGAACTAAGCTACTGCACTCAAAGAAAATAAAAAAACTTGCAAGTAAAGTTAAGCTAAAATCAAATTACATCAACTCATATTCTGACCCCTCACCATTTGTCTCGCTCTGGCTTTAGGAGGTAATCATAAACAAATTGAGAAATCTGATATGTAATTTGCAAAAAATGAAACTAATATCAAACTACGCATTCATACTTCAATCCCTCACCATTTGACTCGCTCTGGCTTTAGGAGGTAAGTGAAAATGACATGAGAAATTCAATAACTAACTTGTAGAAAAATAAACTAATATCAAACTACGCATTCATACTTCAATCCCTCACCATTTGACTCGCTCTGGCTATAGGAGGTAACTGAAAATGACATGAGAAATTCAATAACTAACTTGCAGAAAAATAAACTAATATCAAACTACGCATTCATACTTCAATCCCTCACCATTTGACTCGCTCTAGCTATAGGAGGTAACTAAAAATGACATGAGCAATTCAATAACTAACTTGCAAAAAAATAAATTAATATCAAACTACGCAGTCATACTTCAATCCCTCACCATTGGACTCGCTCTGGCTATAGGAGGTAACTGAAAATGACATGAGCAATCTGATATTTAAACTAACTAACAAAGTAAATGAATAAGATTGAAATCAAAGCATAACTGAAATTGAAAAGCTAAAAAAAACAAAGTCGACAGAGAGGTAAATCTCATGTCACTATTTGAAGCAAAAACATGTAAAGAAAAAAACTAATCTACAATCAACTGGTTGAACACACTTACATGAATTAAAATTGCATGAATGGAATATCTAATCTATCAAACTTGAAAGCAATCAAATGACATAATGAAATCAAAGCAAAATTACAAAATGAAATCTACTCTACCTTACATTCTGATGTGCTCCATGACATCTACTTCACATCTCCTTCCATGTTGAGAACATCAAAGCTTTATTCAAATTATTCAAAATTACAAAGTATAACAAAGCTCTCCAAAGCGTTCAAAAGCCATCAAGGAAGAACTACAAACTCCAAGCTAAAGAACTTTAAACTGAGACTTAAGAACTAACAAATGAAGGAGAGAGATCTCCTATTTATACAAAAAGATGAGAAGCCATCTCATTAATGAGAGTCCATGAATCTCTCCCTCTACTTCTAGAGTCCTAATCAAAATAGGAATTGATAAGACACATGTCTTCTTAGAGTTACAATAGGAGATGTGACACATATCCTCATGATCCCATGATTCTTTCCACTCAAATTCGAATTTGGCCTTAGAGTGCCACATAAAGGTCTTCTAGAAGCCTTCTTTCAACCTACACATGTCAACAATCTCAACCCATTTGTTAGGTATAAGCATATGCACATTATTTTCTAATTTTTAACTACAAATTCACTTAAAAGGCTTAGAATTAATAAATATTGGAAAAACATAAATGTGGCCCAATGATAATGAAAGTGGGATGAATGTGGTGACATAGTAGTGAAATGGAGGTGATATAATGGACATAATAGTGAAAGTGTAATGGAAATGAATGACATTTTCAAGACTCAACACATAGTAGGAGTGGTTATCTGGCTTGAATATACAACATTTCTTTCATTCATCCATCATTTTATCCAACATTTTGTTGAAGTTTATAATGTTCTCAAGCATCACTAATATACAACCTAGGTGAGTTTCTTGGGGTGATAACATTAATTGGTGTCGTTGCCTGGGAGAGGAGAATCGAAGCTCAGCTTCCTTGGGAGAACGACATAGCTTCAATATTTGATGACAAACAAGGTTTGAACATAGTATTTCGGTTGTAATCATCTGTCTGACGACTCCGTTGGAGGAATACTATCCTTTGGCGACTCCACATTGAAGTTCTGGCTCGGTTTATAAGACACACTCGACGAAATCCTTAGAAATCTCCTGCTGAACCAGTGCCTGAACCTGAGAAGACTGTTAAATTGAAGAAAGCTTCACAAAAAGGGGCATCAGGATCAGGTAAGCCTAAGAAATCTAATTCATCTCTGAAAGATAAATTTGTAGCTGAAGATTTACAGTTTGAATATTTGGAAGTCAGCACTGTTAATAAGGAGAAACTTTCAGAGATTAGTTCAGCCCCTTGTTCAGTTAGTTCCCCTTTGAATCTCAGTCCAAAGAAATCTTCCCATTCAGTCCAAAACATCCCTTATTCATTTCCATCCATCACATTACTTCCTACTCCTTCATCTATTAGTATTCTTCCAAATATTCCAATCATGGCAGGACATCAAGCAGCTACAAGGATTGAGAGAATTGTAGCTGCTAGATATGGACCATTGGTGTTGCCTGTCCCTCTAAATCCTATGCCTGTGGGAGAATATCATAAATATGTACCTAAATTTACTGGTACAAAGGGAGTAACAGTAGAAGAACACTTAGAATCCTTTTACAATTATGCTGATAATTTGGATATAAGTGAAAATGATGTGTGGATGAGAGTTTTTGTCCAGAGCCTTGATGGAGAGGCCAGGAAGTGGTTTAGAGAACTAGCCCCTAGATCTATTGCTGATATTGAAGCTTTAGATGATGCATTTTTGAAGCACTGGGGAAATAAAAAGGGCTTGATGTATTATCATACTGAGATTGGTAACCTGAAGAAGGAAAATGGGGAATCTTTGCTTGATTTTAATAAAAGATTCAATCGAATGTATAGTAAGATACTAGCTGAGGTAAAGCCTACCCCCACCTCTGCCAAACTCACTTATGCCAATGCTTTTGACTCCGATTTCTACCTGTTATTGAGATAAAGGAGATGTGCCACTTGGCAGACATGCAGGATGCAGCGCTGGAAGTAGAATCTAATATCATGGCAGCAGAAAAACTAAAGAGTCAAGCTGACAGAAGAAGATAGAGAAATTAGGCATCTACTTCTTCTGCATCATCTTCAGAGCCTAAATTAGATAAAATGATTAAGATTATTGAGTCATTGGCAGCTGAAACTTCTAAGCTAAAGGTTGAGCAGAATTATAGAAAAACAAGGCAGCAGAACACATTTACTCCAAGAAATCAGAACCCATTCAGAACAGCAAATGAGCAGTTACAAATAATGCAGAGGGGTGAAGAAACTAAGGAAGATCACAAAGTAAAAGCTCCCTTCTAGAATGTAGTCATGGAGGAAGAACAGTTTGAAGAAGATGAGGATGAAATTCACTGCATGGAAGATAAAGGCAGCGCTGCATTTTTGACATTGGCCGAATATGAAGAATCATTGCTGCAAGAACAAAATAGTCAGGAATGGGACAGAGGAGTTGTTCTACAAACCGGTGATCAGCAGAGATATAACCTCAGGTCAAATGCAAAGAATGTCAAAGAAAATCCTGCACAAAGAGCTGTTGTTCAAATAGAACCACAAAATACCAGGCAAAGAAGACCAGCAACTGATCCTGTCATCCTCAAAGCTCCAGTTCAAGAGGTAAAAAGTTATGATAAATCACCTTCTCCTTTTAGCTTTGAGTCAAAGGTCCAAAAATTGAAAATATATGTGTCTTTGGTTGAGTTGTTGAAGAGTGAACTATTTAGGAGGCCTATTCTTGAAGCCCTTGAGCTAGAAACCAAACAAACCTCCACTGACTCTGTTAATTTGCAAGATGACAAGCCTGCCATTGTGCTCAGCCCTATGATTGAGCCTGCTGATAATAATTCTCCATCTTTCTATGTCTCATTGACCATCCATGATAAAATCCTCCATAATTTCCTGCTAGACACAGGGGCCAGCCACAATCTAATGCCAAAAGCTGTCATGGAAGAGTTAGGCCTTGATATCGCTAGACCTTATCATGATTTATTTTCTTTTGATTCAAGGAAGGTGAAATGTCTTGGATTGATTAAAGATCTGGCTATCACCTTAACTCAACTGCCCATGAAGAGTATGATGATGGATATTGTGGTAGCATATGTGCCTCCCAAGTTTGGCATGCTGCTGTCTAGAGGGTGGATTAAGAGACTTGGTGGGACATTATAGAATGATCTCTCTTGTGCAACTGTCCCAGTTTTTGGAGGTGAAAGCAAGGGATTGTATAGAGAAGCACAACTGGCATACATCATTAGTGACGAGAGGAATCCTACAAATCATCCTATATATGCAGTGGACACTGATTTTGGAGCATGCATTCTCCAAATTGAAGAATCTTAGAAGGTTGTAATGCAGCTCAGGAAACCAATTGTTCAGGCCGAGAAACAACAAGAAGGTCAGGTTTGGGAGATGTTCCTTGATGGAGCGTGTTCCAGGGAGACTGTAGGAGCAGGGGCGGTGCTAGTTTCTCCAGAGAAAGAAAGTATTCAGCTGTCTTTCAAGCTGGTTTTTCAAGTGACCAACAATATAGCAGAATATGAGGCTTTGTTGTTGGGCCTTAACGTAGCAAAAGATGAAGGAATCAAGAGCATAAAGGTGTTTGGAGATGTTGATTTGATAATTCAGCAAGTTAATAAAACCTTTAAGGCAAAGCACCCAAGGCTAAAAGCGTACAGAGATGAGGTATGGAGTATCAGAGACTCTTTTGATTCTTTCTGTATTTCATATATCCCTAGAGCCCATAATTAGCTTGTTGATTCCCTAGCTATGTATGCTAGTCTATTTATTCCTCCTATGCCTCCCAGACTAGTTTATGAAGTCCAAATGAAGTACAGACTGTCCTTGCCCGATAATGTCCACCATTGGAAAGTTTTTGATGATGATGATGCGATTAATAGATTTCTTCAAGTCATTGATGAATTTTCTGAGATGCAAATCGACCAAGGAAATGAAGCTTTGTTAGAAAAACCCAAGTCCCAGCTTAGAAATAGAATCGGTAAAAACAACGTTGTCCAGCTTCCTAGTAATCATATTCCTAAAAGTCTAATTCCTCTTGAAATACTGTTTGACCAAAATGATGTGCCTTACAAAGCTGCTCAAAAAGAGGATCAATCAACAGTCTGTAAGCATGATATAGGAAGTCCAGGTCAGCCCAAATATATAAATTTGTCTACTCATTTGTCTGCTGACCAAAGTGCTGAATACTGCAATTTAATGAGGCAATTTGCAGATGTGTTTGCCTGGGAATACAATGACCTGAAAACTTATGATAAGAATATAATTCAGCACAAAATCCCTCTGGAAAAATACATTGTTCCTTTCAAGCAGAAGCTGAGACCAATAAATCCAATGCTTCTTCCACTGATTGAAAAAGAAATTAAAAAATTGTTGGTTGCTAAGATCATAGTGCCTCTCAGATATTCAAAATGGGTATCCAATTTGTTGGTGGTGAGGAAGAAGAGTGTGTTATCACAAAACCTGTACTAGGGGCTGCAACCAAGCAAGATTTCATGTAACTGTTTCAGACCAGACTTTAGATTAGGAATTAGCCTTCCTAATCAGAGAGGGCTCTCTCACAGGCTTTTTGATAGAGAATTAATCACAACAACAGAGGGCTAACTCTTCACACACTTATGAAAATATAGCTGGTTGGACACACATCAAATTGGTCTTCATTGGGCTATGGAGTCTCTCACATTTAATAAACAAAATCACAGTCATCTCATGGAAGTCAAGGCTCTTTGCATCAGATGTTCAAACATGCTTCACCAACACCACAGCTTGCCAAACACACAGGAAGTCAGAGCATATAATATGAATTCTGAGTGATTGTGTTATAACAAAGCTGTAAAAGAACATTAAGAGAATACACCAACATCACATTTGAACAAAATGATCCATTGAGAATCTTGAGAAGAAACAACCACTGTTTACTATTGCTGTAACAAGTCTTACATTGGCTCCAATAAAACTCTCTTTTTTGTATATAATATCCAACCCTTATTACCTCCTAGTTTTCACCATATATAGGAATACATTCCTCCTCTCTAGAATGAGCTCGAAGGCCCTATTAACTACTCCTACATGCTTTTAACTACTGCATTAATTACAAACATGTTGAACTATAATTACACACAATCCTAATCAAACTAAAATACTAATTTCATTCTCCTCGTATGCTTGATGCTTTCTTGAATGCTTTGACAGCTGTCCTCCTTCAATTAATCTGATATGGCTGAGCTACGGATGCAATGAATGCTGACTTGGGATGCTTGAAAGCGCTGATGGCTCATTTATTGACCAGAAGATGTGCTCTATTTTAACGGTCTCTGCCTCCCAACATTCTCCGAAAGTATAGCAGCATGTTCCCAAATCTTTTAATAACCCCAGGTATGGAATGCTGACCTGTTTCTGATGTGCTGTAGGTGGTATTGACAGACAAGTGTTTCTCTTTCTCAACTCCCGCTCACCGTATCACAATATCTGCTCTGCGCTTAAAATTATCACCTACAGTAGTTTCGTAGCGCGCTACGAAACTGCTGTGTGATTTAAAAACACAGTCCTCCTCACTGTTTTTCTGCTAACACTGTGCTACATTTATTAATGATCTCCTCAGTCCAACAAATGAACAACAATTTGCAAATAATCCTGTTTAGCTACCAGGCTTCAATGTCAATAGCTTTTCCTAAAAACAAAACTCAAACAGCAAGCCCGGATTCCTCTGCTTTCTGGAGATACTGTGGCTGAAACATAGTTTACTAGTTTAGCATTTAGTCCCAGCTCTCTTTCCTCAGTCTTCCAACTCGATCTGAAACACCTACAATCAAATCATCAAAGTTTTCCAAAGAGGATGATGATGAAACATTTGTAAATTCATTGTTTGCTATGTCTAGCTCCTGAAAGAGGAACAATAGAAAATCTTTCTAGAATATAGTTTTTCTTGGACAAACTTATATTCTGCTTCTTTGAGATTTTGTTTTTTAAGCCGTGAAGAGCTCGATTAATTTTATTCTCAAATCTCAGAGCTGTGATGTGAACCAGTGGATTAAGTAGACCCGAGGATCCATTTGTTTCTTCTGGAAGCAACCTCGATCTGCTCTGTAATATATCATGAACAAATGAACTTCCTTTCTGAGAAGTCACATCAGGTGGAGTATTTGCTGTTTGGAAGAGATCATAAGGTTGGGTACGAGTTTCAAATGAATCGCCAAATGGGGATTCACTTGTTCTGTTGTCTTGATCTCTATGGTTTGCAAGAGATACAAGGTCAATATTTAGAGGCTCCACCTGATAGTTAACCCTTTGAATAGTATTGTCTTCATCCTAATAACAAGAATTAGATCTCTGTATTCTCCATCTTTATATTGTGAATCATCATCTGCTTGCCCATCCATCATCCTTCGGGTATAAGAAACAGGTTCATCATCTTCTTCATAAACATCATCACTGGCGACTTCTGAGAGCATTTCTACAAAACATTCATCCAATGTCTCCTCCTGACCTTTAGACTTCCCAATGTTGGTGCATGCATCAACAGCTGCAAGAGCATCCAGCTTGCAGACACTCTGTTCAAACAACCACATGACAACCAACCATACAAACACCCAAACTGGCTGTGATACTAGAACCGCTGCAAATCCTCCATAAACTGCTTACAACTCCTTTCCAATGCTCTGTAATCTGGGATGAAAGAATTATGCACTACCTCGAAATATATTTATCTGATCCAGTTTCCTTGAATTGAATTCATTTAATATTTGGCAAAAGATAAAAGGCATTTAAAAAATTACAGTGTTTCTCACTGAAAAGCCTGATACAATCATCAGATGCTTCACTGTCAATAAAACCGTTCTTTGACCAGTGCACTGAAAATGTTGTTCGGTCATGATATCCAGAAATGGAGCGAAAATGTTTCCAGGGCCCATTATTTCCATTTCTCTCTGCTGGGTTTATGTTTGTATCTCAAACCATCAACGTTAAATCATCGCTGCAAGAGACCATTCTGTCTCTGGAAGAGTCAAAAGAAACCTCCCACAGTGTTGATGTATGGCCACTGACAGAATTGCCCAATGTTTGCAGGCATGCCTAGTCACCACCGTCTCTATCGTTTGCCCAAAACTTAATACATCTCAGGGTGGAACGGAAATTCTCAATCTTGGGTACTAGCTGAAGTATCCGTGCGATAACTCAAGGGAACATTTGCATTCTTCACACATTGAACCTCTGAAACTTCTTGTGTGTCCTTAAAACAATGAAATGTATAACCCGGGCCAACACACAAAGTATCAACATCTGCTTCTGGTCCATGGACCCTTAACTGATAAGACTCAAAATTGAATATTTTTGCATTACTGCTCGATTCCCAGCAAGGCGCCCGAATACTCTGCACTTGGTTGCGGCAATTCCATGACAATTTGGTTTCTTTATCGGCATATATACATCACAAGACTCTTTCTTTGTAAGAATATGTGAAGCCGTATCTATATGAGTCACATTTGGTATTAGATGCTCTGCACGTGCCTCTCTGATCTGCGCAACAAGTTTACAATCTCCGAATGCTATCTTAGAACAAGACAGATGTGCCGCCATGTCACCGACAATACATCATTAATTAAAGCATTCGAAATTGCCACGGGACCAAGGGACTCTTTTCAAGACTGAACAAGAGGAACGAAAGTGACCAAGTCATGCTTGAGAACAAAAATACACCAGATCAGGAAAATTATCATGCCGCTGTCCGCTATGATAAGCAACCCAGCGATGAACAATAGTAGCCATGGAATAGGTTATGGAAAAAATGATTGTGATGATTTGAAATAGAACTTTGGGGTCATTCATGACTTTTAACGCAGCACAGCTTATCGTGAGAGCCTGCTTCAGCCAGAATTTCACTTCTCATTTCTCAATGACAACTTTTACATCGCTGACTTTTCATATTTATCAAAACTTATCAAACAAATACCATGAAACCAATCGGAAAACCTGGCCAACACATGCACAGCCTGTCCTTCCTTTGCGTTGATCTGCCTGAGATTTTGACACCCAAACCAAATGTGGCACATGTCTTTGTTGTCATCATTTCAAAATATGTCTAATGAGAAGCATGAATCAATTTAAACTGTCCTGGTACAAATTTCCAACATTAGAACCTTCATCACTTCCAAGTAAAGGGTTCAAGATACACTCTTCTTTGTAATCTGATGCCATGTTTCCTTGAAACTGTAGTTGCTCCATCAATGTTTTCTCTGAACCATTGAATAATGGCTGCTGATTAATATGTTTGCTTGCAACTGACAAAGACATGTTTGTTTGCAGGTGCCCTTTAAAAGGGTGCGCATCCTCGGAAGCTGACTGCAAAATTCTTTTATCACCCATTTACGAGTTAAAATGTTGTTTAAATACACCCTGTTCTTCATCTCAACTGAAAAGTCAAAATTTCCCGTCGAAGGTGAAGGCAGGGTCTGAGAAGGCAAGCTCGTGTTCTTCTGCACTAGATCTACAGGACTTACAAATCGATCTAGAACACCCAAGTTTGGGAATTTTGTAGTGACCTGATTAGATTGTTTTTGGAAGGAAGTTTCCTTTATCACACCTGATGAGGAGCATCCGTCACAGACACATGCATGAGGATTGTCTCCATTTCTGTTTTCTTGGCATTGCATGTTCCTAAGCTTGAAGGTGATGAACAGTATCCAAAATGACCAGCACAACCTTGAAATATTGGAAAGGGGTGTTACACATTTATTTGTTTCAAGTCTGTCAACTGTGATTTGCCTGCCTCACCAAACCTTGAGAACGCCATACAGGAAGCAGCAGTACTGTGACCTCCTAGACTTTTTGCTACAGCGTTCATCTGGCCAAAACAGCCATGCTACAATACAAATATCTATAGCTTCGGAGAATTTTCCCAGCAGAAAGCCAACCTTGGACTTTAAACATTGGTGATGAATCCCGCTCACTTGCATTACTGACATGCAGATTAAAACAAGATTCATGAACCTGCTCCCACTTACTCAAGAAAGAAACAAATCCACCATTCATACTAATGACATCAACAGGTCCATTATTTGAAATACAAGCAGCTTCTGTTTCACCCAGATTTTGTGTGTCATAGTTAGTTTCCGGGACAATCTTAAATATCTGTCATTTCCCAATTTCGCAGCGCAGCCAATGCAAGGTCAATGTTTTCGCTACGAAATTACTAAAACAAATGGCGCTGCGAAACTGCTAAAAAGAATTCAGGCGCTGCGAAAACACCCGGTCTTTAAGCTAGGCTAAAAATTTTTGGCAACAGCATTTTCAGTGATAACAGAGTGGAGAAATCAGACTGTGCATTGATTTCAGAAATTTGAACAAGTTCTCAAAGAAAGATAACTATCCTCTAGCCAAGATGGAGCATTTGTTGCAAAAGGTCTCAGGTGCTAAAGTGATGTCATTTTTGGATGGATTTTCAGGCTTCAATTAGATTGATGTGCACCCAGATGACCAGGAAAAAACTGCATTTACCACTCCTTGGGGCGCATTTATGTATGCTAAAATGCCATTTGGATTGATGAATGCTGGAGCCACTTTTCAAAGAGCTATGGATATAGCATTTGTGGGAGAGAAGGACAAATTTGTGTTGATCTACCTTGATGATATAACTGTCTATTCCAGCAGCCATCAAAGTCATTTGCAGCATTTGAAAAAGGTGTTCCTGAAGTGCAGAAGGTTTGGAATCTCAGTCAATCCCAAAAAATCGCAATTTTCTTTACATGAAGGCAAGTTGTTAGGACATGTTGTGTCTGCTGTAGGTGTTCAGATTGACCCATAAAGAGTCAAAGAAATTCAGGCTTTGACTGTCCCCAGATCAAAGAAAGATATACAGTCTTTTCTTGGCAAAATTAATTTTGTTAGGAGGTTTATTCCAAATTTCGCTGAGCTGGTAAAGCATGTCAACTCCATGTTGAAAAAAGGAATAGAGGTAAGATGGACCGAAACAACAAGAAAATCATTTGATTCCATCAAAAAGGCTATAATGGAAGCTCCCACATTAATAAGTCCTAATTACAGTAAGGAGTTTCATCTGTTTTCAGTTGCCTCTGAGGACACCATTACAGCTGTTTTGTTGCAGCAAGATGAAGAAGGTTCAGAACATCCAGTAGCATTTTTCAGCAAGAATTTGAGGGATGCTGAACTGAGGTATGATATTATAGAAAAGCAGGCATATGCTCTCATTAAATCCTTGAAAGCTTTCAAAGTTTATATCCTTCATTATAAAATAATCGCATATGTGCCTTCTGCTGCAATTAAAAATGTCCTAACTCAACCTGATGCTGATGGAAGGAGGGCAAAATGGATTGCTAAAATGATAGAATTTAATATAGAGCTGAAGCCCACCAAGCTGGTCAGAGGTCAAGGTCTTGCCAAATTATTAGCAGAAGAAAATTGCAGGTCTTTAGACATTGATTTCCTGTGCACGATTGCAGCAAACAGTCAAACAAATGAAGAGGAAAACACAGCTGAAATAGAGAGAAAATAGTCAGTGGCCGAGAATCTAGCTTCATGTAGCTGGTATGCTGAAATAATTAATTTCTTGTTGAAGTTAGAGACCCCTTTAGAATTAAGTACAAGTCAAGCCAGAACTTTAAAACTTAGAGCAGCAAAATATTGCATTCTGGAAAATTTGCTCTACTGGAGGGATCCATCTGGAATATTTTTAAGGTGTTTGGACAAAGAACAGTCAGCAAAAGTAATGCAGCAGTTTCATTCCAACATGTGTGGAGGGCATCATTACTAGAAAACTACAGCCCATAAAATTCTCAAAGTTGGGTACTATTGGCCCACTTTATTTTATGATGTATTTGCTTTTGTTAAATCTTGTGACAGGTGCCAAAAATTCGAAGGAAAGCAGCAGCTGAAATCCTTGCCCTTAAAACCAATAATTGCCAAAGGACCTTTTCAGCAGTGGGGCTTAGATTTTATTGGAGAAATCAATTCGCATTCTAGTGGCCAGCACAGGTGGATATTAGTTGCCACTGATTATTTTACTAAGTGGATTGAAGCAGTACCTACAAGGAAGGCTGATCATAATGTGGTCATAAAGTTTTTGACAAAAAATATCTTCAGCAGATTTGGTTGTCCACAGAAGTTAATCACAGACAATGCAGTAGCATTCAGGGCAAAAGAATTGGTGGAAATGTGTAACTCAATGGGCATTAAACTAGTTCATTCCACCTCATATTACCCTCAAGGCAATGATCTAGTAGAATCTTTCAACAAGAGTCTAATAAGGATAATTAAGAAGATGTTGGAGGATAACAAGAAGAATTGGGATTCCAAGCTCAAGTATGCACTGTGGGCTGACAGAGTGACCATCAAGAGATCCACTGGCAGTTCTCCATTCAACTTGGTGTATGGCACAGAGGCAGTATTTCTGATTCAGCTTACCCTCCCTGTGGAAAAATTCCTTCAAGAAGAGCAGGATGAGGAATAATACATTGCAAGAAGGATCATCGATTTGGCAGAGTTACATCAGATTAGAGAACAGCTGGTTGAAAAGACTACAGCACATCAGAAAAAGATCAAGGATGTTTTTGACAGGAAGACAAAAGCAAATAATTTTCAGGTTGGAGACTTGGTCCTGAAATGGGATGCACTAAAGGAAAAGAAAGAAAATCATGGAAAGTTTGATGCTTTCTGGACAGGCCCTTTTATTATTTCACAGATTCAAGGGAACAACACCTTCATACTAAAAAGTATGGGGGGAGAAGCAGTTTTTGATGGCCCAATTAATGGGCGTTTTCTCAAAATTTATGTGGTTTAAGGTCTTTTGGCCTTAAAAATTGTAAATATTTTGTTTTATCAGTTGTAGTGTAGGATCAGTCAGACTCCATGCCCAATGGAACACTAGGAATTTTGCTACTTTGTTTTTTGTCAGGAAGGCATTGATCTATAGGTTCTTGAGACCTCACAGGGAAGATCTCATCCCCAGAAGGAGCCAGTGTTAGCGCTACTATACAAAAGGATAAAAATGGATCCAAAAACACTCCCAAAGTCTGCAAATCTGCTTAAAATCATGCCAAGGGATCCATGCATGCTGTTGAAATCTCTAATTTTGGTCAAGGGTCATCCACCGATCGAAATAGTTGCAAGAGGAGAGCCCTTGGAGGGTTGGCAATGCACTATAGGGAGGTGAAAACACTACAAAACCATGAAAAAACCTACAGGTGCAGGCTTAAATGATGGTGGAATAGCAACCGTTAGATCTGGCCAGTCAACGATCCAGATCTAATCGGCGGATCGCAATTGGCATAGGCAGGCAGTGTTAATCGGCGTGGACAGGAGAGGCATTGCGATCGCGATCAACGATTAAATGTGAACCGTCGATCACGCACATAGATCAACGACCCACATCGCATCAGCGGGTCGCATTGGCGAGGAGCTATGTTATTTATATAAAGGGGCTAAGGAATTGAGTGATCAGATTGCATCGTTGTATCGCATCGGCAGATCACATCGGCGGAGGCAAATCGGCGCAGACAGTGTGCATTGAGCGATTGCATCCAGCGATGCAATATGGACCGTCGAGCTGATCGACGACCCACGTTACATCGCCAGATTGCTATTGGTGGAAACCAAAGGGAGCCTTGGAGCCTTGCGATATGATAAGACCTGGACCCGATGGGTTTCTGGAATGAAATTGTTTAAATATTTGAAGTCCGGAGGGAGGCCTCTTTCATGTTTTTTCCCGTGTTTTTCAAGTATTTCCAAGAACAAGCGAACGAAGGGAACATGCCGTCTACGATAGGCGACAGCAACCCAAGGGCAGACCCAATAGACAATTAAACCATACTTGAGGACTTTTGGAGTCCAAAAGAAGTAGATTTGGCGGGATTTCTCACAGTTGCATCATTTCTCTGTTATAGCAGAAAGCAGTACCCGTTTGTATTTAGAAGATAACAGAGGCCCGAAGACCCTTTCTATCACATAAAAAAAGGACAAGAAATAAATTCTGGGAGACAGAGGCCGAGAAACAATCATGGGCATTGATAGCACTGCTCAACCATTTCATGCTCTCGAAAGGATGAAGGTGGCCAGTATTCAACACTTTGTGTAGTTAATCTTCAACCACCACATTCAACAAGCAGGATGGCCAAGAAGGAAAAGGACATGCCTCGAGCTGGTCACAACATTTATCAGTTATGGAGCTTGTTTCATATTAGACTCTACCGGCTCAAGAAGGGTAGCAGAACATCCGAGAAGGTCAAATTCATTAGCAGACACAGTTAGATTGCAGCAGAGACCCATATTAGATAGTTAAAGTGGTTGGTGGTCCATTATGACCCCTCCACGCATGGAACAACAGAACATTTTTGTAAAGAAACTCTATATATACCCAAAAAAGAGATGTAATGAAGGTTGATGAGTGTGAGGTGAGTGTTAGTGTGTTGTAAAGCTTCAACTTCTGGAGACTGTAACTACTTTGAGACCTGCAGCTTATGGTCTTCATTTCCAACTAATACAAGCTTTTTTGCTGTCATTTGCTCACTTTTCACTTCTTCTTGTTCTAGGCTGTGCCTGTCTTGCATTAATTCATGAGTTGTGAATGTTTAGCATCAGAGGGGCTGTCATCCCACCTCTGTGTTAGAATTTAGCTATTCATTGAAATTTCTTACAAGTTTCCGTTGTTTAAATGCATAGAGAGCTGTCATCTTGTCTTTGTATTAGATAATAGTTTTACAGACCTTTCTGGTTGCAGCCAGCCATCACAGGGTCCTGTGTATATGCTGGTGCAGTCAGTCTTCTCCATCATCATATTTTGTTTAAACTGTAAGTAATTGGTGGTTAAAAGCCTTGTAGTTTGGGGGTGTTCGCCCATGTCTGGGGCCAATCATAGTAGGAGTGGTTATCTGGCTTGAATATACAACATTTCTTTCATTCATCCATCATTTTATCCAACATTTTGTTGAAGTTTATAATGTTCCCGAGCATCACTGATATACAACCTAGGTGAGTTTCTTGGGGTGATAATAGTACTCTCAGAATGTGCATTGATTACATGAAGATAAACAAGGTGACAATCAAGAATAGATATCCATTGCCAAGGATTGATGACTTGTTTGATCAATTGAAGGGAGAAGGGCCGTTCTCAAAGATTGATCTGAGATCAAGATACCATCAGGTGCCCATCAAAGAAGAGGATATCTACAAGACTTATTTCTGGACTAGGTATGGGCATTATGAGTTTGTTGTGGTTCCTTTCAGTTTTTCTAATGCTCCAGATACTTTAATGTGCATGATGAATGATGTGTTGTGTCCTTACTTAGACAATTTTGTGATAGTGTTCATTGATGATATATTAATATATTCTAAGAATGAGGAAGAGCATGCAGAATACCTAGCAACAATGTTAAAATTGTTGAGAGAGCATCAGTTGTATTCCAATCTTACTAAATGTAAATTCTTTCAGACATAGGTACATTACTTGGTACATGTTGATTCTAAGGAAGGTATAGAAGTGGACCTGGAAAAGGTTAGATCTATCATGGAATGGGAAGCTCCCAGGAATGTGGATGAGATCATATCATTCATGGGGTTAGCGAGTTATTATAAGAGGTTCATTAAGAACTTCTCAATGATTGTATATCCTATTATATCATTGCAGAGTAAAGGAAAGAAATTTGAATGGACAAAGGAATTTGCAACTAGTTTTGATCAATTGAAATGGTTGCTTACAAATGCTCCAGTTCTAAAGATTTCATATCCAAATAAAGAGTTCTTAGTGTGTACAGATTCTTGCAATAGAGGACTTGGTGGAGTCCTGATGTAGGAGGGATATGTGCTTTTCTATGAGTCAAGGAAATTAAATAATCACTAACAGAACTATGTGATTCATGATTTTTATGTGGACTTATCCCTCTTGCAGACAAGAACGATCTCCCTAGACCTCAAAGTAATCTAGTAACAAACAACAAGAAACTACTACCTTTCCTTAGATTGTGATTGACTAAAACAAACACTATGATATAGGCCACTTACCATTTAATCGAAATGATGATTAAGTCCCCTTCATATATTTCAACTATCTGCTTCTCCTTGATGCTTTAGAGATCTCCCCATTTCTTCCCACAACTTCTCCATGATGTCATGAAGGAGACCTGCATAGATAGAAACATACACAAGATCAAAGTATTTGGTACATATCATAAGAGATAAATGAACTAATTAACTCAATCATATATCAAAATTTATCAATATGCAATCATAATGTATGTAGGTGATCAAGGAATCCTACAAATTGTATCAACAAAGATCTAATTGAGAAAGAAAATTTGCCTTTATATTAATAAAATGGAGAATAGACTAACAACCTTGAAGCCTTGATGTTGCAAGTCACTTCCCACAATATCCAACCCTCTCCTTGAATGAATAACCTTCCAACCTTATTTATGCAGCATAAACCTACTTCCAACCACACTCCTCAATCCTCATGCCTGTGTTAGCTTTATAGGCCAAGGGGGGGAAGTTTGGGATCCATTTTCCAAGGGATGAGATCCACTAATGGTGGGAAAGGGGTTCCACAAAGAGAGGTAGTAGCTCCATGATGGGAGAGATCAGGGCTAAATAGGCACACATTTGAAGCTTGTTAGTTGGGAAATATACGACTAGCAATGTTTCTAGACTTTAATTTTCATTTTTACATGCATTAAGTCATGTGCACAGGCCACAGTGTAAGACAGTGCACACTTTTGCGCAGTTTCTAATGGACTCTTTTGCGTATGTGCAGGGATTGACTAAAAAACTACGCAGGGAGCCAAAAACAGGGTTTTTAACCATGGGATCTAGGAATTTCATTCTCTTTGGGATAATTTTGGTTAATTTGGGTTCTAGCCTTGCAAGGGGATGCTTTGGAACACATTTATGGATAGAGTAACATCCAAACCGATGGTCATTTTCCCAATGTGAATAAATGACATGTAACCGATTGTCCCCTAAAGTGAAAAGTCAAAAGAGATGTTTTTATTACTGAAGTGCTTTATCATGCTAAGGTTTGGGTTAGATACTGTAGTTGTAGAACTGAAACAATCTATCAAATGTTACAATGCAATATAAAATCATCGTTGAGGTAGGCATTCCCATACAAAGAGTATAAATGTCTCAAAGAACTAGTACAAAAATACTTTTGAAGATCCATGTCAATAGAAGACATAGTATGGATGCAACAATTAATGGATCTATGTTTACAATCATGAATATTTAATAACTCCATGCAGCCTGGATGGATGAAACTAAATCCAGGGTCTTGATCTCCATCTCTCTATCTATAGTATGAATCTAGCCATATGAGTGAATGTCTTGTATTCAAACATGGTAGAAACCACTTGATTACTGTTAAATGATGTGAATTGTTAACAAGTGCGAGAGAAACTACCAATAATGACAATGGATCTCAAGGTACTTCAGTACAATCTACGAAGTGTGAATAGATTTTTTGATGTTGAAAACTCATAGAATCATTCGATTGAAGGTCAATGATGAGATCTTTTCATCAAAGGCGAGAAATGTTCCATTAAGGCATGAAGGCTCCAAGGTACTGAAGGCTTATAGATCAACTTCCTAGATAGTAAGTTAAAGTCGATAGGAAGCGACCTGTCGTAGGAGGGCCTATGACATGAAGCTCATGTCAAGTTTTGAAGAACAAAAATTTGGAGTAATCTAGGACTGACTGAGGGATGGTCAAAGAAATTCAAGACTATGAATGGCAAAGTAATTCGATTGAGATTGAAATTCTCTTGAGCATATTAGTGACACAACATTCTGACTTGGCAACATTTTACTCAAAATAGAATATCCAAAACAAACTGAAGACTTTCAATGAGGTATGGTCAATTAGGAGACAAATGGATTTCCCAACCCAAACACAAAAAGTGATGGAGTATCATGTTCAATAGCGAGATACTTCCTTTTATTAAAAAAATAAATAAAAAATCTTTCTCACTTTTCCCCCACCATTATTAGAAAGTACCTATTTATTTTTTACAAGCTTGAGGAGGATAAAATATGCATGTCCTGTAGGCTCATCCTTCAGATGAGTCCTTCGAAGTATTTTTAACGAACCCTAAGAAGGATTGGTTCGTTTCGGTCATGCTTAACGAGTCCTGCACTGTTTAAATTTTACGAGTCTAGTGAAGGGGTAACTCGATGTCATTTTCATATTTAAAGAGTTTGAAAATATACAAAAAGAAAACTCATTCAGTTCTTTCAATGTAAACTTTAACGAGCCCAAAGATAGTTAAGCTCGATGTTTTTCAGTTTTAGGGATTTAGGAGAAAAACATAAGTAAACTCCACAATGTCCTTTTTCATAAATTGAGTCCCTAAATCCTGAAAAAGGGTAAAATAATGTAGCAAAGATCTCTATTGACCATTATTAGTCAACGTATACCTTTTTCGTAAATAGTCTAGTTCAGTCCATAAAAGGGGTAAACTTATACTAAATAGATGATTGTTCATTTACTTTTACGAGTTCGAGCAGTCAAGTGCTCAACGATCTTTTCATGTTTAGGGAGTCTGAAAAGGACATCAAGAGAACTCCTTTTTTTTTATCGTAAGTTTTAACGAATTTGAAAAAGTGATAAAATTATATTGAATGCAAAAAATGATTTGTTTTCATAAATAACCTGTGATATGCACACTTGAACTCAAAAATCATATCACTGCTAATAAATATAGTGAAAAACAGTATAAATTTGGATTTTAAAGGCTAATAGGCAAAAAATAATATTTTAACAGGCCTAAAAACTTATAAAAACCCAAAAAATTAAAACTTTTTACCATTTGTGTTTTTTACCCTTTGAGAGTGATAGAGCTCATTTTTCACCAAAAACTTTAGAGGTAGACTCTGGGCAAACCATTGGATGAAATCGCGAGTCTTCTTCTCTAGGTAAATCATCTCTCTGCGATCTTCATTTTATGGTTTCATTTCACATTTCATCATGTATTTGGGTTTTCTGGGGAGGATTTTCAAATGGAAAATCGCCCTCGATGTGTGGAGTTCACCCTTATCGGGCCTAGGCACATCAAATGATTTTTTTACACTAAAAAATGGGATGTGCAAATTTTCTAAGGCTAGAACTACGTACATATGCATTTTTTTACTCAGTTATATGCGCACAGTGCTGAGGGCATAAAAATTTTAATAGAAAACACCCAAATTAATTGCAAAATTTCACCATGATATTTTCTAATGGTCTTGCATGTTTGTTTCCATGGTTTTGAGCTGAAAAAGTGGTATGCAAAGATCATGAACATGAAGAAAAAGATATAGATGCCTTGAACCATAGAAATACTATACAGGCCTTGACAAACTATGGCTTGTACAAGATTTTCACTATTCTAGGCATGAAGTCCCAACTATACTTGCTAGAGTGGATGGTGGGCAAGTGAAATGTAAAAGAAGAATGCTTCATAAATTGGGACCATAGGCTCATTATTGATGCTGATGAAATTTACTTCTTATTTGGGCTCCTATGTCATGGGGTGGAAATTTTCCTGTATGGACATAAGCAAGGTGGCAAAACAAATTCCACCTATCTGAGACAACATTGCACTCCAAGAGCTTCTCTCAAAGATGGGAGAATTGAAAGCTATTGGGTTCATTGTTGCATGACTATGCGGAAGTGTAGCTCTTTAATTGCTTACAAAGGCTCAGATGCAAACCTCCGAAGATTGTTCGAAACCTACTATATTCAACCAGTGCAAGGCAATAGTTTCCAATCTAAAAAGGAAACTAACTAGAGTCAAAACCGACAAACTCAAAATTTTTGGGTATGGTTCCTTTGTCATCTAATTTTCTCTAGACTAGATCCCTCTTCTCGCTCCATAGGTAGCTATAGAGAGAGGAGGACCTTGGGACCCTCACATGCTAAAAAGGATCACATCGATGGCATGCCACAGATGTGGCAAAGGACCAACAATCCGGTTCACTCTTGATTTCTTTGGGTGGTTGGAAAATCAAATCATCATGATTGAAGATTTTCCATATGTAGGCATGGATTACACAAGTGATCTAGATATGCCACTGCCAGTTGGGATACAGTGGGGCGATCTAGGTAAAAACTTCACACTTTGGTTATTTTGAGTTTTTCAATTTTTTGTTGTTTTTTGGCATCCAAAACTAATTGTCTGAAATGATCATGTAGATGTGGTCCCAATTAGACTAGGAGGGTTACCCAGATATCATAGACACGGTGAGCATCCAATGGATCTCGTAGTGCATAACTTTCACACGGGAGAGACATTGACTTAGTTAGAGCACAAATTTGAGAGGTTGACCCTAGACATCTTGGATGTCGGGATTGATGACCTGACTCTCTGCTATCAAAAGCACACTGTGGGGGTTCCCGGACCTATTAGTCGCTTTCTATTATGAGTAGCTTGTGTTGTTATTTTCTACCATGATCATCATGCGTAGCCACTATTCTTTGGGCTAGATTTTTTCTTTTTGATGATGTACTGGCATGTTTGGAAAATAAATGTCATGGGGCCTCTTGTCTTTGGATGACATTTTTGTAAAAAAATACTTTTTACAAACATTTTAATTAATGAAAACTACTACTTTTATTTCAGTCTATATTGTACAATATATGTATGAATATTTTTTTTTTTACTTTATCACATATGTTTACAAATGTCAATGCATCAATAATCAAATGTAATGCAAGATAAATAGGAAAAGTAATAGAAAATCATAAAAAGATGCTCAAAAAATTGTTGCACACAAAACGTAATTACAATGTACCCATGAAGAGGCACATGCCCCCGATCTTTGTTTGATCTACTTAAGTAATCGATATAGGTAGATGAAATAAAGGTTTATTGATAAAATCACATAAAATACTTGGTTTAAAAAGGGACTTGTTTCATTTTTAACGAGCTTGAAATAGAACTATGCTCATGAATTTCATAAAGTGGTTTCATTTTTATGTGAGCTTGAAATGAAGATAACTATGCTTAGAGTTTGTTTCATTTTTTAGTGAGGTTGACATAAAAAAAGAACCATCCTCTCAATAAATTTATTTCATTTTTTAATGAGGTTGACACAGTAAAAGAACTATCCTCATAGCCACTTGTTTCATTTTTTAAACGAGGTTAACACAGTAATAGAAGCATCCTCACAGTCACTTGTTTCATTTTTTAAACGAGGTTGAAAAACTAACAGAAGCATCCTCACAAATATTTGTTTCATTTTTTAATGAGGTTGACACAGTAAAAGAACTATCCTCATGAGAATTTGTTTCATCTTTTAACGAGGTTGACACAGTAAAATAATTATCCTCACGAGAATTTGTTTCATGTTTATGTGAGCTTGAAACAAAAATAACTATGCTCGTAAGAACCTGTTTCATTTTTTAATGAGGTTGACACAGTAGAAGAACTATCATCTTAGTCAATTGGGTCATGGATTCCATTTGGAGAAACAACATGCCAATGGATCTTTCTTGACCATGGCTTCCAAGAGATCTTCATCAGAAAGAAGAATAACTCTCCGGAAATGAGGGAAAATTTTAATGATGGAAATTTATCGTAAAGTTTAGAAACCTTGGCAAATCTCACTAGTCTTTAATATGCAATCTATAAAATGTCTAGAGATATTTTTGTAAGAATATAAAAGTTATAATAATTTTATATATTCTCTATATAAAATTTTGGCAATTCTTAAGGTAAATAATTTTATAAATTTGGATGAGTCACTTTTAGGAAAAAATAAAAAATAGAGAATATTTTTATTTTGGAAAAAGCATAGAAAATTTTCCCACCTACGAATATTAGCCCCTAAAATTTTCCATTCTGGAAAGAATACATGTGAAGAGAATCAAAAGGGGTAAGGAAATCCATTTCAAATTCCCCCATAAGGTTACCTATGTCAATTAATAGATCTAAGTCATAAGAAGTCGATAAAATAGTGAGAGGTTCACTTGCTTTGGTAACCAAAGACATGGGAGTGGTTGCCATGTAATTAACCTGTGGCAAGGTAGATACCACTTTCAGATAAGGAACATTCAAGAATGTCAGATGGCTGGTAGTCGAATCAAGATAAATGAATGAATGTTGGTAAATAGTCACAATGTTTCCATTGTGAGGAAAGTACATCACACGAAAGAGTGTCGATACGACAACTTCCATGGTATAGACATAGTCTCGCCCAAGGAGAAAATTGAAATCTAAGGGACCTTCGATTATCATAAGATCAATACAGACAATTTTACCTTCTATAGTAATAGGTAACTTAGGAAGGATCCCTAAAGGCTCACTAATGGTTCTGTTAAAAGCCAAAAGATTATGTGTAATAGGCACAAGCTGAGGGGAACCAAAATCTTGACAAGCAAATGAGGATAAAATATTGACAGAAGCACCTTCATCTACCTTTTTGCACCACACATTCTTACCATATGCTTTCACAACGATTTGGAAATGGATGAAAGAAGGAAGACGAGGTCCTGTCAGTCTACTCCAATCAAAAGAAGTAGCCTGATAACTTGGAGGGGGATCAATGGAAACAAGTAAAATGCCCTCATGTGTAGAAGAATTTGAAGTAACAAGAAGAACCTGAGTGGTATTAAATTCACTCTCTAAAAGGAGAGTGGGATCAACTGAATATGGAATCGAGTTGACCACTTGATCAACCAATGGATCCTCAACCTAAATGATATTTGTTTCACTCTCCAATGGAAGAGTGGGATTGATTGTACTTGGAATTAGATCAGTCACTTTGTCAACTAACGATAGATTGAGAGAAAGTTTACGATAACTAGTTGGAAGTTGTTGTTGTGAAACAGTAAGTTTTTCCAACAATTTTGAGGCTTCACCCATATGAGGGAAAAGGTGAATATGATGAATCCCTTTGCATAACCAACAACGAAACCCAACTTTACCCTTTTTCCCAGGGACCTCACAATCACTGGTTGATGGATCAACAATAGGATGATACAAACTTTTTTTATCATACTTCCAAAACCTTAGGAATACCAAGACAATCAATAAGGAAGTGGTCACCCTTACAAATCTTGCAAGAGTCTTTGGGCTTGAGATGCATTCTAGAAGTTTCCTCAACATTACCATTACCTACAACCATGGTTAGTTAGTTGACTTATTTATTATCTTGCTTCTTCTTCTTCTTCCCTTTCTTCTTCTTCTTAGTCACCTGGTTACTAGCATCAAGACTTTTACCAAGCGAAGAAGAAGAAAGGGAGGAGGACATGTTAGATGAAGAAGGTAAAGAGTCAACAAGAGGCTAGTGATGTACTTAGTTGAGGTGGAATAGTTTGGGTATTTTGGATCAAAGAAGTTGAAAAAACTACACCGGTAAACCTATTGTGAATCTAGGAAGTGACAATGTAGCCATATAAGGAGGACCAAAATTTTCAAATCAAGGAGAGGATTAGGGTTCCCATTAAAAGGGAGGTATTTATCGGTAACTTTTGGCATTGTTTCCATTAGATTCAAATTAGATAAATTTACGACCAATATTAATAATTGAAAATCACAATACACACCTAAGGTTTGTAAAAGTAAAAACAAAAAATTAACATGCACTAGTAAATCTAAGGATTCAAACCATGCAAACAAGATTTTCATATCGAAATCACTAGTTGGTGATGAAATCCAATGTCGCAAAAATCAAAGTGAAAAGTGGCTATAGATAGAGAGGGTGTAACCAATTATGCTGACAACTTGCTTAATGTACACGATCTGGTGCAAGTAAACTTCATTTATGCCATCTCGAATGAAGAATACCCTCCATAAAGTCCAAGTGAGTCTAGCCAACATATGTTCCAGGTACAACAGATACTTCCCCTCTGCCGTCACCTCGGATATAAGCCCTAAGATTATGGTCTCTAAGGTTAACACGTAAAACAATTTAACCTAGGGAACAGTCGCAAATCAAATGTACACGCAAGGGCAGAGTAACAAGGCTCAATCCCCTTGAAAATTCCTCAACATGGTTAATCTGACGCTTACTTCCAAGTGACTCCCAAATACCTTTCGACACTATTTTTAATACGTGTAAATCACTCTACCATAGCTAATGAAGTGTAAGGGGAGCTTCCCAGAGAAAAAATGCACTAAATGGATTTTTCTCCCTTTCACAAGATGATAATGTTTGTCTGTAGCTTTGGAAATTTAACTCACTTCCTTATTCCAAATCCCCACAACCTAATCTAATGTAGGTGGACAAGAGCCCTAAAATAATAAAAATTTCTAGATTGATTTTATTAGCGTTGATTTTAAGAGTTGTTATTTACTCATAGGCTAAATGGATGTGAAACTAATGGAATTATGACCCAACTCAAAAATTTAATGCAATCAAACATGATATTGTGATCTTTTCATTTCAATGAATTCTAGCTAAAGTAAGGAGAGAGGTTCTTCTTTAAAATATTAACTCAAATATGCACCACTTCTAATTTTGCAATGCAATTCAAAGCCCTAAGTGCCAAACCATGCAATGTAATCTATGCACAATTTGCTTGAAAACTATGCAAATGTAATCTATGCTCAATTTCCATTCATGTTATGAAAATGAGAACTTTGACTATGAAAATGTAATCTATGCAAGAGAATTATTTAAAACAAACACAATATGATTCCAAATCAACGAAAGAATAACAAGATTATTTTTCTTTTCCAATGTAAGTAAAGAATCAATCGAGTGTAAGTAAAGGAATTTGGGTGAAAATTCCAAAGATCAAAAGTGAAGACACTCAAAGGTGATAAACACTCAGACCTCTGAGTAATGACCAAAGGAAATCAAGTTAGGAATTTCTAAATAAAAGAAAAAAATCAAAACACCTAATCAACTCGACAGAGACTCAAGGAAGGTACAGAAAAGTGTAACTAAATAGGAAAAACCAAAAACTCTGGACTTGATGAGGATAAAACTAAAATTTTAAAAAATTCCAGGTATGTGCGCAAGTCATAGAAAAAACCAATGCGCATACGCATTGTTGCAAAAAGAAAAGTGGGCATAAGTGCACTCTATGCCTAAATCTAAAGTGCACACAGCGGGAAATTTTGGAAAAAATAAAAAACAAGTCAAATAAAACCCAAAATCCAAGTTTTTGAAATTTCCCAACACTCAGAGAGGGCTTCCACAAAAGGTTCAAAATGTCAAACAAGGAAAATAATGGAGAGTGAGATGAATCCCCAGTGGAGGCACCAATTTGTGGTGTGTTAATCTTGAGTTGGAAACTATTATTCATGCCTTGAAGATGTGGAGGCATTATCTTCTTGGAAGGAGGTTTATTTTTATGAGTGACCATAGTGGACTAAAGCATCTATTTCACCAACCTAATTTGAATGAAAACCAAGCTAGATGTTTGGCTACCATTAGTGAGTTTTACTTTGAAATTAGATACATTAAAGGAAAGGAGAACAATGTTACAGATTCCCTCATTAGGAGAGTGTTGCTAAACCATGTTGGAGCTATGAGTTCTTATGGGACAAATTTATAGGAGTCGGTATTGTAGGTAGGGAAGCATGATGATAGGTATCAACACCTTAATCATAGGTTACAACAGGTTATAGGTGAATAGGATGCATATTATCATCTCACGATAGATGGCTTGGTTAGACTTAGGGATAGGATCTATGTGTTGGATGACAATGAGCTCAAGATGATTATCTTGAGGGAGTTTCATGTCACTCGGGATATCAGAAGGCATTGACAGTTTTGAAGAATTTTTACTATTGGACGAATTTGAAGAAGGAAGTGGCAGAGTTTATTGCTAGATATCTAGACTGTCAGTAGGTGAAAGCAGAGTGAAAACACCGAGCTGGTTTTTTACAACATATTTTTATTTCGATGGGAGGTCATTTCCATGGACTCCATTAGAAGTTTGCTGAGAAAATCTAGAAAACATGATTATGTCATGGTTGTGGTTGATAGGTTGAGCAAGGTAGCTCACTTCATTCCAGTAAAGACTATTAATTCAACTAGTGAGGTAGCTCAGATCTTCATCAGGGAGATAGTGATATTGCATGGAATTCCTAAGAAGATCATATCAGATAGAGATGCCAAGTTCACTTCTAGGTTCTGGAAAGATCTTTTTGCAAGTTTGGGTATAGAGTTGGCCTTCATTACATCTTATCAATTGCAAACATATGGATAAATAGAGAGGTTCAAAAGGATGTTGGAGGATATGTTAAGGATGTATGTCATGCATCAACAAAGAAGGTGGGAGGAGCATCTTCCACTTATGGAGTTTGCTTACAACAATGGTTATCAGGAGTCACTAAGGATGAGTCTGTTTGAGGCACTCTATGGGTGAAGTTGTAATACTCCCATCAACTGGAGCTATCCATTGAATATGGTATTGATTGGAATGTATATGTTAGTAGATATGGAATATGAAATGCAGGTTATTAAGTGGAATCTAAAGGAAACACGGGATAGACATAAGAGTTATGCAGATCAACACAAGGAATTTAAGTATTTTAAAGTTGGGGATCATGTGTACTTATGCATCAAGCCCAAGAAGAGCTCCTTAAGGATTGGATCATGTCCCAAGTTGGCACCTTGGTATTGCGGACCTTTTGAGACCCTTGAGAGGATTGGACTAGTGGCTCACAGACTTGCACTGCCTCCGACAATGAAATTCCATGTTTCATTGCTTAAAATATATGTGAAGGATGTTTATCATGTGATTGACTAGTTTGTATTACAGGTGGACCCAGAAGGAAAATTCTAGTTGAAACCTCAGTGCATATTGCAACAGAATTAACTCATGCTCCAAAACCAAGCAATCGAGCAAGTTAAAGTGCAATGGCAACACTTAGGGCCCAATGAAGCTACATGGGAGATGGTTGATCAGATGTGGGTTATGTATCCTTCGTTATTTTCCAGTGGAGGCAAATGATGTTTTGGTATATGTACATATTTATGTATGGTTGCTATTGTAAATACCACAATGAGCTATGTTATAAAGCTCCAATAAGTGGTATGGTTGTCATGTTGTGATGTCTTTCATGATGGTTTGGCTTTTGAGTAGGTTGTTCATTGTAAATACTACAATGAGTTGTGTTATAAATATCCATGGACAATATGTTTTTATTCCAGTGGTCTTGCTGGTTATAGGCATCTTAGAATGCTGAGGATGGTGTTCCCCTAAGGGGGAGGTGTCTGTAACAGCCCCGGGCTAAAAGTTCATGTAATAAAGTTAATAAAGGGAAAATAAGACCAAGGTCATGGGACAATTATTCCAAGTTGAATCTTGGGAAAAAAATCCTAGTCATAATCACTTGTTTATTATGGCCAAGGAAATTGGAAAAGGATTTGGAAAGGCACAATTACTAGCATTTACTTATGAAAATAAAACAAAATAGGAGAAAAGGGAGATGAAAGGTCACAGGTTTGCATGAGGAGGAAATTGAAGGAAAATAGAGGAAAAATGAAGAAATTTGATTCCTCAATGATAAAAAGGATTTTGAGAATCAATTCATAACTATTTTTAGTCATTTGTTAGCTTGGATTTGGAGTTAGTTGGGGAGAGGAGAAGAGCACCAAGAGGATAAAGAAATCAAGAAAGAAAATGAAGGAAAAGGAAATCAAGGACAAGCAAAGGAAGGAAAAGGAAAGCAAAGGACAAGAAAGGAATGATTAGATCAAGCAGCTTCATCAAGAGGAATTGTAGGTAACAAGTTTCATGTGTGATTTCCTAGCTAAAGTGTGAATTAATGGTGCATGCATTTGTGTATTTGATTCATTTTTTGTCATTTCCATGGGTTTTTCCTAGTTTGGCAGTGGTTTCAACCTTGCCATTTCAATTCCTAGATAACCATGGTCTGATGGGATTCATTCTTGGTTGAGCTTTGGATTGTCGAAAGATTTTAGATTTAGGTAAGGTGGTATTAGGAAAAACCCAAGGGTTGGGGTGGAGATGGTTTTCTCTGGAAAGCCCTCAATAGGTGGTTGGAGACAGGAAAAATCATCAAGTGATGGGGAAGGAATTCTGAGGCATCCAAGATTGGTTTGGTTTTGTTATCTCAGGCCCAGTTTAGGTGAGATCACAGTAGCGTAAGGGTGGAGGTGGTTTAACATCTGGGTTCACTTGGTTTGTCATGTCTTTCTTTATCCCATGACATACCACATTCATGCTTGGAGTATAGCACGAGGGTGATTGACTGAAAGAAAGAATTGTTCCAGCCTAATATATTATCGGGTGGTACATGGAAGTCCTTGATTTGGTTGGCTTTTTCATCATTTAATGAGATTTATTTCTCTATGGAAATCTATGAAGAATTTGTACTAGTTAATATGATGATTTTATGGTTGTTATATCATGGTTGCTATGATGATTATTTGTTGGTTATCAGCATGGACCTATTGTATACTCTAGTAATGGCTTGTTCATTAATTGATATGTATTTGGTTGGTTGATGAATGCATGAGCTAACAAATGTTATTGTAGCTATTAAGAGAGGTAATTATACCTTCTCGATGAATCTCAGATAAGTTTCAGGCCCCTATGTTCAAATATGCATTCATAACATGTAGATTTCATGTTCACTGTATGTTTTAAAAAATGATTGTCATGGTTAGGCCTAGTGAGGTCAAGTTCTTGACTAATTTTTATATGAAAGGATTTGTCTTGATGTTATATATCATTCAAGAAAGTCTCATTAAGTTCTAGGCAGTGGTTGGGAGTCAGGCCATGAAAAGGTGGCACTGATACCAGGGTCGCATGCTCAAACTTGAAATTATGGGTTGTAGTCAATACCTTCCAGGCTTATGCATCTGACAAGAGGCCTTGGCATGCATGTGACCAGGGGCCCAGATCACTAAAAAGGAAAGTTAGCTCAGGGTTTGGGAACTGTTGATGTCTCGAAATCGCTGCAACAACATTGGGGGATAACCACCCGGTCCGGACCTTAAAGCAGCTCCTTTTCCGTTTGGTGTGGTGGCTCTGACTGGTTTAACTAGGTCCAGTTACCTTCTCCCTATTGCTATTGGTTTATAATGTATCTTTACCTACCAATAGACAGGGATATCAGATCACTTCTTCTTGCTGATCAGGCAAGAGAATGACCCTTAAGGTGATTTCGGGTTCAGCCAAGCCACAACTAAAGTTTTGCCTCCTTGAGGAGAGGACTTAAAAGAATGTAGAATTTACTCTAAATGCAAGCTTATTCTATAATGCAAACAAAAGAAACTAAGCTAAATCCTATCTTAATTAGGCAGATATAGATCTAACCCAACTAAGAGCAAGATAATTAAAGTATTGGGATTTAAATATGTCTTGTTTATAATGAATATCAAGTTAATGAAGTAGTTCAATTAACTGATATTATGGTTACCAAAACACATTCTATTAAGACCTTATAACTTGAAATAATAAACCAACAACATTCCAAGAAGTACTTCACAAAAATGATATTGATTATCAAATCAATAAATCCAATAATTGAATAATGATATGTGGAAATAGTTCACAACACATTACCATTCAACAAATCAGTTTTATAAGACAGATTTCTAAGTAAATAATTACTCAAAAATCAGATTTTAATTCATAAGAACAAAGATACCTAATAACAATATTGAGACAAATTACCCATGTTGACAATAGTGCACAAACATAAATAAAATGAGACATTCATGTTACCATAAAAATGAAACTGATATTTGAAACAGTAGTATTAAAAATACCAATTTATTGCATCCATTTCTCTGATCTTGGTCTTCAACAGTCCTTTACATTGCTTGAACTTCTGTCTTCAAAACTAGAGCCACAATAGTGCAAACTCTGCCCCTCATACATAATTCAATATACAAAGGAAAAATCCTCAATAATCCCCAGATCTGATATTTTCTCTCCTCTCTCCTACAATTATAAATTCCTATTACAGTAGTGCTTTTAGGAGTCTAGAATTGCAGAGGAGAGCAGCCCCCCATTACATTCTGCAATCTATTATTTATACTGTTTGCAAAGGAATTCTTGAGAGAAGAGTTTGTTGAAGAGAAATCTGCTAAATCCAATTTTACTTGCTCAAAATTCTGATCTTCAATTGCTGGAGCATTCTCATTGATTGAGATCTTTTTCTCCATATTTCTTCCACTGTTTTCCTGCAAAAAGAAATCGAAATAAATTAAGATGCAATCAAAATATCATTTCTGGTAATTAAATCAAATCTAATCAAATTCTATTTAAATAAATACTTGAAAATAAAATGTAAGCTTTCAATTGATGCATGGGATAGTTTGATTGGCCAAAGATATTATTAACCAATGGATCTGCAATTAGAAGAGGTTTGGACAAATAAAAATGAAGAAAATAACTTAGAAAATTGATTTTGTTTTTCAAAATTCGGAGCTTGATCTTTTTCCTGATTTTTGACCCAATAAATGATTAAATCTGTTAGTGAAACCTCCTCAAAAATGTTCTCCTTGATTTTCTCTTTCCAATGAGCCGTCCTGGGCTTCATTTGGCCAAGTATAACCCAATCTATGAGCCTCCAAAGTTGATGGGTCAAATCTGGCATGAATCTGGGAATTCTATTGTTGGGCTAAAAATATTGTAATTAACAACTAATCCTAAATTAGTTTCTAATTAATTATAAATTAACTGTTAATTATAAACTAAACTAATTGTTAATTAATATTAATCTATTTATTAATTAATATCTAACTAACTAAAATATTAATTATTTATAAACTAACTAAAATGAATATAAATAATAATTAAATTTAAATTAAATAAATATTACATATTCATTAATTAATTAATTTAAAATTAATTGTTTAGGTATTAATATTTAAACTAATATTAAACTAACACTACCTACCTCCCTTATTCATATGGTAACATACACATATAAACCATTAACATAACGAATCATATCGTAGCATAAACGATTTCTAGAAATAAAATTAATACATGAGCTTAAAACGAATACCAAAGTTTGACTTATCGCATCGGCGCAAGCGTGGTGTTGGGGGTATAAAGTTTGCATAGGATGAAGACTCCCGATGCGATGGAACATTCGTATTTAAACACATGTTTTTAAAATTTTGGTTAATGCCCCATTGCATCGGTAAGTCAGGGTGTGAAGGAGTATCGGCGTGAAGGAGTATCGGCAATCGGAGCTTTTAAAATTTGGCACAATACAAAATCCCCGATCCGATATCGGCATCGGGGTATGGGGGATATCGGGGGTTTTAAACTTGCGACATATGAAACTCCCGATGCGATATTCATATAAATGTTTATTCCCTTTTGTCTTAAGTTTTTCGGCGATCGGGGATATGGAGGTATCAGGGGTATGGAATGACATGCGCCGATATAAATCTCCGATGCGATTATGTTTTATTTTATATATTATTTTTTTTATATATTAAATTTTAATTTAATTAAATTAATTATATATTAATTAAATTTAATTAAATTAAGATTTAATATTATTTTTTATATTGATTTATTTTAATGAAATTAAGTTAAGTTGTGAAATTATCTAAACTACAACCACTTGAAGAATAAATAAAAATAAAAATAAACTACAGCCACTTGAATGTTTGGGTTTTCGAGATTAGGATTTGATTTGGAAATTGAAGTGAATTTCTTAAAATCCCGATAATTAATGATTTGGCTGCATAACTAAAAATGGAAAAGTGTTAGTAAAACCTTGTTATGGGTTAATATTTAAAATAAATGCATTATTGAGCTAATTTATTTACAAACTGCAATACTCTACATTTTATGCATTTTTTAACCTAGGCTACATAAATAATCAGACTTTCAAAGGAGTGCCATTTTCAAATCAGTTGACCAAATGAGGCGAAACAAGCGTCAATGGGAAGCTTATAAAAAATCGATTCTAACAAAGCAATCAAAACAAGAATCCAAAGAAAACGAAAAATTAACAAAAGCGTAGGGCAATCAACTAAATAAAAATCCAAGAAGGTGTTTAGCCAAAATTTTTATAGAAAGGGTCCCCATTATTTGAGTTGAGCAAGTCAAAATGGGGGGTTGTGTTTTTACCACAACAATGGCGACACGCGGGAGAAGAACCAATTATCTATGTTTGATATGAATGAGATTTTCCTAAAATTAAAGCAAAAATAATTAAAGAAGAGAAAATTATGCTTAAAATGTTTAACTAAGTTCATTAGTCTGAATAAAAGCAAGAATCATCTAACTGTAATTTTTCTTAAAATTCCTCATACATTAAAATATTTCAAAACTCTACGTCAGTTCTTAATTAGTTGTAGAGATAAAGTAGGGGTCACTTTACAGCTTAGCTTTTAAAATATACTCATTTGTCATAGGTAGAGCCACTGCTGCCAGCAAACATCTATAGTTTCGACAGGGTTACCTTTTAATCATCAATGATTCAGAATCCCATCTCTTTAAAAATTATTGATCTAGAAATAAATCCATATATATATGTTTATTTTTTTATTTTTATTATAAATCTTTAAAAGCCACTGTCCTGGTTTGGTGGCCAGATAGTTGACAATGCCATTCACTGGTTATAATCGGACTGAACAAGCTGGCTCGTGATGAGACCCCTTGTCTTATAATTGTTTGCAATCATAAGCCATTACCCTGGTTTGTTTAGCAATGTTGGTAATGTCAGCCTATTTTTCCCCTATGATCATGGTAAGCAGGCTCACGATGAGACCTCTTATCTTTTAAGTTTAAATATATTTCTGGATTATACTCTAGAAAAATAAGACTTTTTGGGACAGGGAGAATCATTGACTCCTTAAGAGTTAAGAATGACAATTTCAGAGTTAAAGGTGCTTTGCTGTAAAGTGTCTTTACTTGGTTATAAATAACTTTTCTTGACTGATAATAAAACTTTGAAAGATCTTAATAAAATTTTGAAATCTCAAAATGATTACAATTTGATGAAAAAGAAATTTTCAGATTTTATGATACTTTGCCAACTTCTCTAAATTGGTAATTTCTTCCTTAAGTATGTCTACCTTTATAATAAGAAAATCAAACTTTACTAAGAGATTTAAGAAAAAGCTAATAGGTGACTATTAACAATTTTTCTCCACGTATCCTGACCATTGTTAGGTAACAAATAGGCTTTCCATATAAATAATGGCAAAGTCACCAAAATAAAAACTGAAATCCAAAGAAAAATAATTCTTATGCTAAAATGAGAAAAGAAATCAGCGAACAAAAATAAAAACAAAGAAATCTCTAAAAATGGAAAGGAAAATCCAAGTTTCGCAAGATAAACTCAAACAAGAATGTTTATACCAATGTCTCCAACAATATGAAGAAAAAGAAAATAAGCATGTAATCATTCCTTCTTATGTTGAGATTTAGAAAAACATACCTTGCAGAGTTGTGAATGCTTTAGGCTTTTAGATAATAGTGATTGTAAAATTCAGCCACAATGAATACTTTCTGTCTGATATGAATCTTCTTGTTTCCAAGCATCATCTTAATCGTTTTCTAAAAAGGAATGCTTAAAGAAACAAACTAAAGGTTCAGAAACTTCCTGGTGTGGCTGTTTCAATGAGGATTATCGCTGCCTCTTGAAATAAAGCCAGTAGAAGAGTATGGACTTCAAGAATATGATCCAGCAGAGGATTGAAAGTTTTTATGAAGAGCTGCAAAATAGATTTGTATATTAGAAAAACAAAACTGAAACTAAAGCAACAAAATGGAAATTAATGAAAGTGGGTACATGAATCTTACCATTGGATAATTTCTTTTGATCTTAACTGAAAATATCTGTTTCTCCAAACTAGCTGACTTCTAATTTTAATTAGCATTCAAAACATAAAGAAGTCAAACTAACCAAAATCCTTTAACCCAGAATCATTATTTATTTTATTTACACTAAAGCAAGCAGTAAAATGTAAAAATGGAATGCTTAATGCTCAAGGGAGTTGAAATTAAAACAAATGCATCAGAAATGAGAATGAGAATTTGCAATAATGACTGTTTCTCAAAATATTATAAGTTTCATATAAATTCCATGATTTTATAAAATCCAAAATCAAGACCAAATCGAAGATAATAGAATTCAAATATAAAGATAGAGAGGTCTTTAATTCCATTTTTAATTATGGAATTATATATTTAAAACTAAAATGTATGAGAAATTGAAATGATTTTTGTATGCTACAATTTTGTCAACAATTGTTTTTTTTTCCATAGTGGTTTTCCAAGCTTGCTTTTAAAATAACATATCGTTGTATCGGATGATTCACATAACATGTTTCTTCACCATGCTTCAATTTTAATTTGCGAGAGTTCACTTTTGTTGCTATGCCATATATATATTAAATGTTAATGGCTTAGAGGCATGCATTTGAAGTTCTCGCATCAAAGGTTGCAAGGGAAAATCGCTGATATGAAAACATGCGATGAGAAGTTTTGCTATGAGATGAAGCGATCGCATCATTAAAGAAATATTATATCGGGGGTCGGGGCATATTTACACTGTGCTTCCCACATCGCACATCGCAGATTCCGAGATATGATATGAGCATAAAAATGCGATGAGATGATTGCGATATTGGCGATTGCTAATCGGCGATGAGTGGACTTTTGGTACCCGATGTAACACAATATGATTCTTGCGATGCCGATATGCGATGAATGACGTGGCTAATCGGCAATCATGATCGACAATCTTAAGTGCATGATGTAACAATTCTCAATACACCAATATGCGATGAAAAGTGGACCCGATAATTTTATGATGAAAATTTGATAACATATCGGATCCGAAACATTGGCCCTTTAAAAGTTATGCTCTTACCATTATTGCGATTAAACGGACGCGATAATTTTATGACTTTGATTTGAATTTCATATCGGGTCCAGAATTATGTGTTTATCGCGATATCGGTAAAGTCGATTATCAGAGATCGGCGATTCATGATAATGGAAGTATATGTCAACTGCAAAGCTCTGATATGCGAAATGCGATATGGCATATGAGTAAGATAATATATCGGAGGTATGCGAGATGTTAAGAATTACTTCTAATGAAATCTTTTGATGCAAATGGTCTTATGATATTCCTTGAAATTTCAATTGGGTTTTCTAAGTGAATAAAAACAAAATTAAAAAATGCTTAAATTCTAATGCATCACAAATAAAATTTCCCTGGGCCTATTGCAAATTTGAAATGGGTTTACTGCTTACTTCAAGTTTTTGAAAACAAATGAAAACCTGTAAATAAAACATAACACGAATCAAAAATAAACTAAGGAAAAGAGAAACTAATAAGAGATGAGGACGAACTTGTAAATGCGTACCTGGAAGGAAATTGTCTGCAGATTTTACCTTATGAATCTTCAAATTCTTCCTTTGATTTATCAAAATTTCGACTTTGTTCAAAATCATCTTATCATTTATTCTAAATCTAAGTGTGCAATCAACATCAATAAAATCTGTTTATTCATGTTCAGGAAATATAAAATTTACCAGAAATAAATATAAAAATAAGCTCCCCTTTTAAATTGAAACAACAATTTATTATCTCTGCTTATTCTGAATAACTTGAGAAGAATCTGTATTGTTATAGCGACTATTTAATAATGCCTTTAGTAAATGAATATGATGCGTATTGCAGCATCAAATAATCAACTAAAGATCAGAATGGGATAAAGCCACTAATTGTGGAAAAATATCAAAACAGATTTGAATGTGTGCACTCGGCAAAATGGACATCCTGAAGGTCAGCTTTAGCAAATTCCGAGGAAGACAATATGAACTTCATATGATTATCGTGAAAGATTAAATTGACTAATAATGATTGAATTAGAATTAAACTTTTCATAGACAATCAATACATTTCATGGGATAATGAGATCATGAAGCTTTTATATCCTCAAATCCTTACCACATAAATTTCAAAAGAAAATCTTAGAAGGAAATCCCGAAATGAAAAAAAGTGGCTTTGAGGCAATCGATACCAAGTGCTACTTTTAATTGAATTTAATCAAGAGATTATTCAGAATAGGCAGAGTAGAGGTATTGCTGTAAGAAATTTCAAAAAGGAAAGCAAGAATTAAAATTTTCTGATAAGGAAAAATGTTTCCACTGAATATGCATGAGAAGGCTGATTGCTTTGTTTTATTTTTTAATCTACAAAACTGTTAAAAAGAAATTGACTATACAAAACAAACTAACTAAATTAATTCTACTCCTATTCTAACCATATACATGAAAATGACTAGGTATAGTCATATTTCCAGTGTAGCCATTTTCTCATTTTAATTGCTGCATCTATGTACAGTTCAAATGTTAGTAATAAAAATACAAATCTAACTAAACTAAGGAAAATAAATATGAAATCAGAATGTATAGTTATTGTTAGAAACTTAATTAAAATCTCTTTTTCTTGAAATTTCCTTTCCAATTGACTATCAATTGGATCATAAAAATCTGGATGGATTTCCATTAATGATTGGGAAACGTTCAAAAGAGGAGATAACAGGCTGAATTGTGGATATGAGTTTTCAAATTCAAAGGCCTGGAAAAAATTGTTAGTGTTATGTACAAATGTTAAGCTATTAACAATTTCCTTTGAGAGAAAAATTTCCAAATATTTTTCAAATGAATTAATAAAAAATGGATGGAAATCTTTCAAATGAAATGGAAAATTATTAATTGAATTGAATTGTTGGCCAGATTGCAAAAATACATTCTCTTGTTGACATTGCCTTTGAAAAAATAGAAGCTTTTGATGAAACATTAGCATTGATTGAAATTGAAATATTGATATCTTTTGATGCTCATGATTATAATATGAAACTTCAATTTCCCAATCGGGCAATGCATCAATTGAGTGTTTGATAGTAAGGCGTCCAATATGCCAGCGAAAAGTGTGAAAATTTTGCAAAATAAAATCAGAAAATAAATCTAAGTTTAAACAAAATAACTGTGAGAGAAAAACTAAAATGAAATCACTATTTGTACAACTAATGTTACAGCACAATTGGGATTGTTTTGAAATAATTTCTCTTTCACAAGGATTGGCTAGAATTATGAAATTTAGGTAATTTCGAATTCCAACTTGTGAGATAGAAAATGAACTATGATTATGAATAGGAATTGGAGTTTGATCCTCATATGAATCATAGATTGGAATGTTTTTTTGAATGCTGAAATCATGAAGATAATTTGCTATTCTAAAATGAAGATTAGTTGGGATAATTCCTAAATTGAAGCATTTTTCATCCTCAGATGTTATTTGAATTTTATCATGAGGATTCTATTGAGAGGAATAGAAATCAACATCCTCAATGTCAGAGTAATTATCATAAATGACTTCACAATATTCTCTACAATTCCCTTCTATCTCATCCAATATATCCAAACAAGGCGGAACAAGAATTTCATGTTCATTGGTGGCAAAAGAATGATCAATAATTGTTTCTTTATCTTGATAAAAATTTAATGGTAATTCATTTAAATCATCCTCTTTAATTTCTGAAATATCATTGATACCAAGAGGGGAAAAATTACTATCATTAAAAATATCAGGATAAAGGGAAAAATGTGAACCTGAAACAATGCATTTAAAACTGTCTCTATTTGAGAGCTCTTGTGCATTATGCTCATTGTAAATTTCAGATTGCAAATCATTCCTTTGCATACTCATGCTTTCTTGAAGAAGGCTGCTTTGCTGCTGTGATTTCGGCATTTGCTCATCATGGAGAAATTCAGAAATTTGTACAGCAGTTTGCATTTTATTTACTTTGATTGCTGCTTGTACTTGCTGATTTGCGATTTGATTTTCCGAATTTACTTCAAAGTAGCTTTCAGATTTCAAGGCGGCTTTTTCTCCAAAATTGCTGTTGTTGTCTTCTTGCATTTGAATGGAAATATTTTCCAAGCTTTGTGAAACCACTTCATCACCATTTATTTGCACATCCATATTGGAATTCTCATTTATATTAGAAGGGGATGGAACAAAGCTCGAATTAATTTCATATGGATTGGGAATGGTTGGAAGAGAACAAATATATTCAAACCAATCTAATGATTCTTCTTTTGTAGGTTTATCTTCGTCTTTAAATCTTAAGCAATTCAAATGAAATCGAATATTAAAATCATTAACAGATTCATTTTCAAACCTTCGTAGATATTCAATTTCTTCACATACCTGTTCATAATTATAGCCGTCAAATTTACAAATGAAAATTGTAACAAATTGATCCCAGCTGTGGATTGAAGCAACTGGAAGAGTTCTACACCAGCTTCTGGCTTTTGCCGCAAATGTGAGAGTAAAAATTCTGCATAAGATGCCTTCATCAATTCCTTGAAAATCATAATTTGAAACATTTTGAATAAATTGAAAGACATGATTAAAAACGGAAGAATTTTTCTTACCATTGAACTTTACCTGAGACAAGAGTCTTACCACTTCAGGTGGGGTATTGGAAGATGCACGTCCATGGATAAAACTCCAAATTGGAAGCTTAAGAGGAGCCATAAACAAAATGTTAAAATTGAAAAGACTCCAATAGAAAAATTTCTCGGCCCTCCTTCTAGCGCCAAAAATGTTGATGGCTCGAAAATCGCTGCAACAACATTGGGGGATAACCACCCAGTCCGGACCTTAAAGCAGCTCCTTTTCCGTTTGGTGTGGTGGCTCCGACTGGTTTAACTAGGTCCAGTTACCTTCTCCCTATTGCTATTGGTTTATAATGTATCTTTACCTACCAATAGACAGGGATATCAGATCACTTCTTCTTGCTGATCAGGCAAGAGAATGACCCTTAAGTTGATTTCGGGTTTAGCCAAGCCACAACTAAAGTTTTGCCTCCTTGAGGAGAGGACTTAAAAAAATGTAGAATTTACTCTAAATGCAAGCTTATTCTATAATGCAAACAAAAGAAACTAAGCTAAATCCTATCTTAATTAGGCAGATATAGATCTAACCCAACTAAGAGCAAGATAATTAAAGTATTGAGATTTAAATATGTCTTGTTTATAATGAATATCAAGTTAATGAAGTAGTTCAATTAACTGATATTATGGTTACCAAAACACATCCTATTAAGACCTTATAACTTGAAATAATAAACCAACAACATTCCAAGAAGTACTTCACAAAAATGATATTGATTATCAAATCAATAAATCCAATAATTGAATAATGATATGTGGAAATAGTTCACAACACATTACCATTCAACAAATCAGTGTTATAAGACAGATTTCTGAGTAAATAATTACTCAAAAATCAGATTTTAATTCATAAGAATAGAGATACCTAATAACAATATTGAGACAAATTACCCATGTTGACAATAGTGCACAAACATGAATAAAATGAGACATTCATGTTACCATAAAAATGAAACTGATATTTGAAACAGTAGTATTAAAAATACCAATTTATTGCATCCATTTCTCTGATCTTGGTCTTCAACAGTCCTTTACATTGCTTGAACTTCTGTCTTCAAAACTAGAGCCACAATAGTGCAAACTCTGCCCCTCATACATAATTCAAGATACAAAGGAAAAATCCTCAATAATCCCCAGATCTGAGATTTTCTCTCCTCTCTCCTACAATTCTAAATTCCTATTACAGTAGTGCTTTTAGGAGTCTAGAATTGCAGAGGAGAGCAGCCCCCCATTACATTCTGCAATCTATTATTTATACTGTTTGCAAAGGAATTCTTGAGAGAAGAGTTTGTTGAAGAGAAATCTGCTAAATCCAATTTTCAGGGAAAATTTTAAGAACCCCCCTAAATTTATAAATATAATAAATGGGCGAATCTCCATGGTATATAGGAAAAATGGAAGGCGATTTTATCAATAATATAATATGTATATATAATTTTTTGGCGAATCTCTCACCAGGCATGGTGAATATTTTACTCAATTATAAAATCTTGTAAGATCTTGGTGAGTCTTTCACTAAATAATAAAACTTTGTAAAGTCCTAGTGAATCTTAGCATAGGCTACATGCTGGTTTAATTCCCCCATTTAAATAGGCTACATTCCAGGTGAATACCATGGGTCAATACCATGTGCCATTTTTGTTTTTATTAATTTTAATATTAGGGTTAATAATGATTTTTTGCATGGTATTAATAACAATCTAGTCCATGGTATTTGTCCCATAGTATTTTGGCCATAAGTTTCACCTAAATATAACCCATTTTTTGAGTGTTCGTAAATATAAGGTGACTTATGGAGTAAATATAAAAAAACATTTTATTTGTTTACCATACCTCTCGTTTATTTATATTTTTATTAATTTACCATACCTCTTTTATAAATATGGTATTTGGCCCATATGATTCACTTAAATAAAACCTCTTTCTTGAGCCTTCATAAATAGAACGAGGGTTATGGACTAAATATAAAAAGACGTTTTATTTATTTACCATACCTCCACTTTACTTATATTTTTATTTGTTTACACCCTTACATGTATATAAGGTGACTTATGGAGTAAATATAAAAAAACGTTTTATTTATTTACAATACCCCCACTTTACATATATTTTTGTTTGTTTACACCCTTACATGTATATAAGGTGACTTATGGAGTAAATATAAAAAATGTTTTATTTATTTACCATACCTCTCATTTATTTATATTTTTATTAATTTACCATACCTCTCTTATAAATATGGTATTTGGCCGATAGGATTCACTTAAATAAAACCTATTCTTGAAAACGGGCGAATGGAAGGTTGTAAGTCCTAATTTCAAGGGCTAAATTTACCTTTTCACCCTCTCCCTTAAAATAAGGTGGGCTATTTGAGGTGATTTGTAAAAATGTACTATGATACAAAATATTCGCCCACTAAAAATTTAAAACCCCTTAATTTCGCCAAAGGGCGAACATTCGCCCCTAAAATTATCCTTGTCAATTTTACTTGCTCAAAATTCTGATCTTCAATTGCTGGAGCATTCTCATTGATTGAGATCATTTTCTCCATATTTCTTCCACTGTTTTCCTGCAAAAAGAAATCAAAATAAATTAAGATGCAATCAAAATATCATTTCTGGTAATTAAATCAAATCCAATCAAATTCTATTTAAATAAATACTTGAAAATAAAATGTAAGCTTTCAATTGATGCATGGGATAGTTTGATTGGCCAAAGATATTATTAACCAATGGATCTGCAATTAGAAGAAGTTTGGACAAATGAAAATGAAGAAAATAACTTAGAAAATTGATTTTGTTTTTCAAAATTCGGAGCTTGATCTTCTGCCTGATTTTTGACCCAATAAATGATTAAATCTGTTAGTGAAACCTCTTCAAAAATGTTCTCCTTGATTTTCTCTTTCCAATGAGCCGTCCTGGGCTTCATTTGGCCAAGTATAACTCAATCTATGAGCCTCCAAAGTTGATGGGTCAAATCTGGCATGAATCTGGGAATTTTGTTGCTAGGCTAAAAATATTGTAATTAAAAACTAATCCTAAATTAGTTTCTAATTAATTATAAATTAACTGTTAATTATAAACTAAACTAATTGTTAATTAATATTAATCTATTTATTAATTAATATTTAACTAACTAAAATATTAATTATTTATAAACTAATTAAAATGAATATAAATAATAATTAAATTTAAATTAAATAAATATTACATATTCATTAATTAATTAATTTAAAATTAATTGTTTAGGTATTAATATTTAAACTAATATTAAACTAACACTACCTACCTCCCTTATTCATATGGTAACATACACATATAAACCATTAACATAACGAATCATATGGTAGCATAAACGATTTCTAGAAATAAAATTAATACGTGAGCTTAAAACGAATACCAAAGTTTGACTTATCGCATCGGCGCAAGCGTGGTGTCGGGGGTATAAAGTTTGCATAGGATGAAGACTCCCGATGCGATGGAACATTCGTATTTAAACACATGTTTTTTAAAATTTTGGTTAATGCCCCATTGGATCGGTAAGTCAGGGTGTGGAGTATCGGCGTGAAGGAGTATCGGCAATCGAAGCTTTTAAAATTTGGCACAATACAAAATCCCCGATCCGATATCGGCATCGGGGTATGGGGGATATCGGGGGTTTTAAACTTGCGACATATGAAACTCCCGATGCGATATTCATATAAATGTTTATTCCCTTTTGTCTTAAGTTTTTCGGCGATCGGGGATATGGAGGTATTGGGGGTATGGAATGACATGCGTCGATATAAATCTCCGATGCGATTATGTTTTATTTTATATATTATTTTTTTTATATATTAAATTAAATTTAATTAAATTAATTATATATTAATTAAATTTAATTAAATTAAGATTTAATATTATTTTTTATATTGATTTATTTTAATGAAATTAAGTTAAGTTGTGAAATTAACTAAACTACAGCCACTTGAAGAATAAATAAAAATAAAAATAAACTACAGCCACTTGAATGTTTGGGTTTTCGAGATTAGGATTTGATTTGGAAATTGGAGTGAATTTCTTAAAATCCCGATAATTAATGATTTGGCTGCATAACTAAAAATGGAAAAGTGTTAGTAAAAACTTGCTATGGGTTAATATTTAAAATAAATGCATTATTGAGCTAATTTATTTACAAACTGCAATATTCTACATTTTATGCATTTTTTAACCCAGGCTACATAAATAATCAGACTTTCAAAAGAGTGTCATTTTCAAACCAGTTGACCAAATGAGGCGAAACAAGCGTCAATGGGAAGCTTATAAAAAATCGATTCTAACAAAGCAATCAAAACAAGAATCCAAAGAAAACGAAAAATTAAAAAAAGCGTAGGGCAATCAACTATATAAAAATCCAAGAAGGTGTTTAGCCAAAATTTTTATAGAAAGGGTCCCCATTATTTGAGTTGAGCAAGTCAAAAATGGGGGGTTGTGTTTTTACCACAACAGAAACCTAGAGTGGTCGTTTAGCTCCTAGGGGATTGATAGCTCCTAAGGGAGGTTAGACAAATTTTAGTTTTTTTACTCCAGTTCCTTAATGAAGCTAATAGGTCAGGTGATGTCATAGTAGCCATCAACTCATGTTTACCCTGGTATGCCACTTAATGTGAGTAAATGTGGGAGGGATGGTTACACTTTTAGCTTACATTTTTACACCCTAAGTGAAGCAAAGGCTCTATAAACTAAATCTTAACTTGAACACATTAAATTCCCCACAGGGGTCATAAGATAATTTATAGTTCAGATTAGGACCACAGGGGTATGAAACATAAAATTCATTGTGATTGTTCTACATCTTGAAGCATAGAAGTTGTCTTCTAGGGAGCTTTAAATCCTGCATCATCCAGTGACAAATCTAGTATATGAGAAGAAACTTTTGAAGTGGGTAAGACATAGGTGGTGGTATATCACATGCCTTCATGTTGTCTCCTAACACGTGGTAGGGGTATTGGATCCAAACCTGATAACCAAAAACTGAGATTCACTCATTCCCGTTGGACACAAGTAACTTAGTGTTCAAAACTTAGGGCATATTTCCCTGTAGGTTGAGGTGCAAGAGCACTTAGACCTAAGACAATTTTTTTTAGGTTGTTGGAAGTGTCGCTAGTTCTTTCAAGGCATAGCCCTAATACCCCCCACTATAAACCTCTCTCACCTTGGTTGGTTCTTGGTTGTTGGAAACATTGCCAATACTTTCAGGATGTGGCCTCAACATCCAAATACAGAATATTTTCAAGGTCCAATTACTATTTGAGCAGAAAGGGTGTTTAGATCTTTATATGATTTTTATCATACAAAAAAACCTCAAGGCTCACAAAACCTCTTTTGATTATTATTTCACACATTAGCTATATAAAGGAAAATTTAACCATTTATTTTTCACTTTTTTTATGTATGTGATTCATTTAGATTTTCTAAAAAATCCTCCCTCACCCTATTTAAGTAACACACAATTTATAGGGCACCATAGGGATCTGAAAAGTCTCCCATTGCTCTAGAAACATCTAAAATATCACCCCATTACTAGGAGGTGTGTCAGGCCTCTCACAATTTCGATGCATGAGGCAACATCTGTCCACTTTGATTAACTCAACCTTTCTTGGAGAAACCTTGATCAAGACCACTCCCCCTTAAGATACTCCTTTTACCACCCCTCAGGTGAGTCCAGATACTACCCCTCCAAGTAGTCCTACTCACACTCCCCAGCAAGGGCATCCATTGAACGCTTCACTTCAAAATATTTTTACGTTGGTGAATACCAACTGAATCCCATTTTTATCTTCCTTAAATCCTCTATATCTAATCAAGCTTAAAAATGATCCCATTTCTCATGATCAACAATCTTCTAGGGAGATTTAAATTTTAAATCATCCAATGAAAAATCTGGTATATCAGAAGAAACCTGTGAAGGGGGCAAGGCCTAGGTGGCGGACTATCACATACCTTCATGTTGTCTCCTGACAAGTGGTAGGGGTATTAGGTCAAAAATTGATAACCATAAGTTGAGATTCATTCATTCCCACTAGACGCAAGTAACTTAGTGGCCAAAACTTATGGAATCTTTCCCTGTAGGTTGAGGTGTGGGAGCACTTAGACTTGAGATGATTTTGGTCGAGCTGTTGGGAGTGTCATTGGTTCTTTTGGGACATAGCCCCAGTACCCAAAACTATAACCCTCTCTCACCTTGGTTGGTTCTTAGTTGTTGGAAATGTCGCCAATACTTTCGAGACATGGCCTTCACATCATACTACATAATATTCTCAAGGCCTAGTTACTATTCGAGTGGAGAGGATAATTAGGATATGCAAAAACCTCATAAAATGTTTTTTTCTTATTGTTTCACATATTAGCTAGATAAAGAAAAAATTAACCATTTATTTTTCACTTTGTTTTATGTATGTGATTCATTTAGGTTTTCTTAAAAATCCTCTCTCACCATATATAGGTAACACACACTTTCTAGGGCACCTTAGGGGACCCAAAGGTCACTCATCACTCTAGACACATCCAAAATATTCCCCCATTATTGGGAGGTGTGCAAGGTCTCCTTCTATTTGGGTGCACAAGGAAACATCCATTCAATTTGATTGGCTCATCCTTTCTTGGGGAAACTTTTATTGGGGCCACTACCCCTCAAGATACTCCTTTTACCAACCCTTAGGTGAGTCCACATACTAGCCATCTAGGTAGTCCTACTCATATTCCCCCGCAAGGGCTTCTATTGAACACTTCATTTCAAAGTCCTTTTACGATGGTGAATGCCAACGAAATGTCATTTTTAGCTTCCTTAAATCTTCTAGATCTAACCAAGATTACAAATGATCGCATTGCTCACAATAAAAAATGGTGCCCTATACCAACCAAATTGCATTTTGACATCCATAGGTTTGAAGGAAAACAAGGGGAGTGTCGCACGGAATGAGTCGATCTTGCGGACAAGATAGACCTTCCTAGAATCTAAATAAGACCTAACGACAAGCAAACCAACCAAACACTATCTTTCTCTAAATATGCTTCAATAAACAATAGCAAACAAGTGTTTTTAGGCCCTACCTTTGGTCCAACGCAAGCTTGTGGATGCCCTCACTCCTTTGATCCAAATGAGCTCCTTTTCGCGAATCTACAAACACAAACAAGGCAAACAAATTAAATAGCACCTGAAAAACCAATTGCATAAAACATATTTAACATGAAAGTCAAGGAGTCCATGAAACAAATAACATAAGATATTTTTTGAGAAAAATGAGTTTGATTGTATTGATTCAAAAGAAGAAAAAATTCACAACCTTTTCCTTGACGTTGTACAAGCTCCTCCCAGGGTCCAACAAGATGTCTCCTCTACTTTGACAAGTTTCACTCACTCTCCAATGGAACCAAGAGGTATGTGATCTCTCCTCTCAAGCTCAACCAAAGAGTCTTAATTTCACCAGCATTTACCCTCAAAATGTTCAGCTCCTAACCTCCTTAGTCCTCACCCCAATGCCTGTATTTATAGTGCAATGGAGGAAAGTTACTAGGTCCTCCTTCAAAGGGATAAAGCCCTCCTTCAAAGGGATAGCTCCTTTAGTCAAGGGATTAGCTCCGTCTCTTTTGGGATGCATGAACCACCTCAGAGCGAACAATCCACGTCAAAATTCCTTCTAGAAAACTCTAGAATTAACCCAAAGTGAGTTTTTTAAGATAAAACTTGCGCCTTTTGACTTTCACAGGGGTCCGCACCTACACCGTTAGGAACAGAGCGGGTAGGTATGCAGCTTTTGTACACAGAAGGTGCGGGACAGCAGGTGACCATGAGAGAAAGTGCAGAACCAGAGTTACATTGATTTTTAATGTCTTTCTCCCACTTCTAAAGCTTGATTTGAAGAGCTGAGGTCTTAGACTTGCTTAGGAGGACAGTACAAGTGATGATAGACCCATACTGACTGCAAATAATCATGGTGACGATATTTTTGTGTAACAGATTTCCCCCTAAAGTGCGAAGTCTGTAGTAGATGAGGATTTCACTTATCATATAGGAAGAGTGAAGTACTTTATCATTTCGAGGATCATCTTGTGGAGAGCCCGGTCGGAACCTGTAAAAACATTCAATGCAAAATATATATATGAGATCATATCATCGCTAAGGTAGGCATTCCCATACTCAGATCAAAACTAACTAGAAAACTATCTACTGCTCTGATATAGGAATGATCTTGTGAAACATCACAAGTATGGACTCATGTGAACACAGTATGGACGCAGCCATCTGTTTATGAATAGTCCACAATACAATGAATACAAAATTCCTCGCAGCCTGGATGGTGGAAACTAGATCCAGGGTCTTCATTTTTACTTCCCGAAATAGTACGATTCTATCCATGCGAATAAATGTGTTGATGTCGAACATGGTAGAAACCACTTGATTACCAGTCAATGATGTAAACTGTTAACAAGTGTGAGAGAAACCACTAGTGATGTCAATGGCTCTCAAAGTACCCAGTACAATCCATGAGATGTGAATAAATGTGTTGATGTCGAACATGTCACGGAATCCTTTGATCGAAAGTCAATGATGTAAACTGTCGTTAAAGGCGAGAAACCTGCCATTGAGGCATGTAGATCTCAAGGTACTGACGATTCCTAGATCATCTTTCTAGATAATGTGCTGATGTCGATAGAAAACGATCCATCGCAGGCAAGCCCACAACACGAAATCATAGATCAAGTTGAAGAAATTTAGTTGCAAGGACTGACTCAGGGATGGTCAAGATGGATGACAGATATTTTGCAGATGAATGGCTTATTGGCAGTGACCTCTTGAACACATAACAACATGACAGATGGCTTGGTAGCAATTGACCCAAAGTTAATACCCAAAAATCGGCTGAAGACTTTCAATGTGGTTTGACCAACTGTTAGGCAAAGGATTTCCCAACCCAGGTGAATAAAAGTGTCGTGTTCAAGAGTGGTTACAAAGTATGACAAACATACTCATTTTTCTCTCCTTTCCCCCACCATTTATGGCAAGTACCTCTTTATTTTTGACAAGCTTGAGGAGGATAACATTTTCTTGATTATAAGCTCATCCTTCGAATGAGTCCAACTTAGTTTAAATTCAAACCCTAAGAAGGAGTGGTTCGTTCCTGTTTGTAATTGAACAGGTCCTTTACTGTGAAATTTTAACGAGTCCAGTATAGGAAAAACTCAGCGTTTTTCAATTTTAGAGAGTCTAAAAAAAGGTAAGAAGACTCTAGGGTTGACCTTTTTCGTAAATTTGTGTCTCCCAAGCCCGAAAAAGTATAAAATAATACTTGAGAGAACCGTTTGATCTTTTACGACCAAGGAGTACTTTTCGTTATTAGTGTCACTGATCCGAAAAAGTAAAAAAGCGATCAACGACACGTCGTTTCATAACCAATATCGAATTTGAAACGACAAAAATCCGGCAATCTTTTCGTGTTTTTATGGTCGGAAAAGAGCTGTAAGTAGACCGTCTTTTAATTCCATTTTAACGAGTGTAAAAGAAACACTCGGTAATCTTTTCATATTTTAGGAGCCAGAAAAGGGCTTAAAGATGACTCTACGGTTTCACTTTTTCGTAAGTTTTAACGAGTTCGAAAAAATGATAAAAATGTACTGATGGTTTTCATTTTTTCGTAAGTTTTAATGAGTTTGAAAAAATGATAAAAATTTACTCATATGGTCGACTTTCAATTTCATTTACGAGCAGGAAAAGACGGAAAGAACTCAACATTTTCATTTGTTTTACGAGAATGAAAGATAGCAAAATAATCTCGGGATTTTCATGAGTTTAACGAGTCTTGAAAATAACTGAAATTGACTCGAGATAGGTTTCATTTTTACAAAAGCTTGAAACAGAGAAAAACTATGCTTCAAAGTAGTTTCATTTTTATACAAGCTTGAAACAGAGAGAAAACTGTGCTTGATGCCTCCTAAGCATAACTGCTAGAGCACATGCCCCCCCAGCTTCATTTCATTCAACTAAGTACATTAATTAATAGCTGGATGGAATGAAGGTTCAGTTACGAGATCATTTGAAAGACTCGACCTACAACTGTAAGAAAATTATGCAAAAAACTGAAATAACTAACCTAAATATACAACTTAACATTTATGAGATCTAGCCAAACACTCGACTCAAAACTGAAGGAGGATTTGTTTCATTTTTTAATGAGCTTGACACAGGAAAAGAACTATGCTCGAATTCAGTTTCATGTTTATGCAAGCTTGAAACGAAAAACTATGCTTGTTATAAGTTCACATGCCCCTAGCATAATGACGCAAATCAACGTACATGCCCCCCAAGCTTCATTGCATTCAACCAGGTGGATGAAATGAAGGTTTACTTTCAAAATTTTGGAAAGACTCGTGGGAGTTGTTTCATTTTTTAGTGAGGTTGACATAGGAAAAGAACTATCCTCGAACCCTTATTTCATTTTTTAAACAAGCTTGACACAAGATAAGGAACTATGCTCATAACTACTCTCTACAATCTACCTAACAAGGAACTATACTCTAAAAAACCTTGATTCATTTTTAACGAGCTTGACACAAGACAAGGAACTATGCTCTAAAATCCTTGATTCATTTTTTAACGAGCTTGACACAAGACAAGGAACTATACTCTAAAATCCTTGATTCATTTTTTAACGAGCTTGACACAAGACAAGGAACTATGCTCATAAAATCCTTGATTCATTTTTTAACGAGCTTGACACAAGACAAGGAACTATTCTCATGAAGTTCACATGCCCCCAGGATAATGATGCAAAGCAAGGTACATGCCCCCCAGGCTTCATTGCATTCAACCAGGTGGATGGAATGAATGTTTACTTTCAATATTTAACTTGAAAAGGGAGTTGTTTCATTTTTAAGGAGGTTGACACAAGAAAAGAACTATCCTCATACCTGATTCATTTTTTAACAAGGTTGACTCAGTAACAGGAACTATCCTCAAATAACTGATTCATTTTTTAACGAGGTTGACACAGGAAAAGAACTGTCCTCATGGAAGCCTGTTTCATTTTTTAGCGAGGTTGATACAGGAAAAAACTATCCTCGCCCTTGTTGATCATGGCTTCCAACTGGAAGAAAGACATATCAATGGACACACCTTGATCATGGCTTCCAAGAGGTCTTCATCAGAAGGAAGAATAGTTCTTTGGAAGGAACACATGTCAACGGACTCCAAAGGGATAAGAACATCGCGTTCAAATAATCCCATAGAATTCTCCATGTCAATTACCGGATCTAAATCAAAGGAAGATGAGCAAACAGTGAGAGGCTCACTTACATCGGTAACTGAAAACATCAGACCAGTTGCCACATAATTAACCCGTGGCGAGGTAGATACCACTTTAGAATCAGGAACATTTGGGGGTGTCATATTATTGGTAGTTGAAACAAGACTAGGGAACGAAAGCTGGTCTATAGTCACAATATTTCCATTGTGAGGGAAAGACATCACACGAAAGAGTGTCGATACGATAGCTTTCATTGCATAAACATAGTCTCGCCCAAGGAGTAAATTGAAATCCAAGGGACCTTGAACTACCATAAGATCAATACAGACAATTTTACCTTCCAAGGTAATAGAAAACTTAGGAAGGATACCTAAAGGTTTACTAATGGTTATGTTAAAAGCTTTCAGATTCTGCGTAGTAGGCACAAGCTGAGGGGAACCCAAAGCTTTCCAAGCAATTGAGGATAAAATACTAACAGAAGCACCTTCATCTACCTGTGTGCGGCGTATGTCCCTACCACCAACCTTGACAATGATTTGTAAAGGGATGGAGGAAGGAAGATGAGGTTCTGTCAGTCTATTCCAATCAAAGGAAAAGACCTCAGTGCTTGGAGCGGGTTCTGTAGAAACAGGTGAAATGCCCCCCGGCATAGAAGAATCTGATGTAACAAGAAGAACCTGAGCGGTATGAAGTTCACTCTCTAAAGGGAAAGTGGGATCTACCGAATGTGAAATTGAATCGACCACTTGATCAACTAACGGATCATCAACATGAGTGACATGAGTTTCACTCTCCAATGGAAGAGTGTGATTGACTGTACTCGAAATTAGATCAATCACTCCGTTAGTTGACGGTAGGTTGGGAGAAAGTTTACGGTAACCAGTTGGAAATTCTTGCTGCGGAACAATAAGGTTTTCCAATAATTTTGAGGCTTTATCCATGCGAGGGCAAATGTGAGTTTGATGACTCCCTTTGCATAACTTACAAGGAAACCTAACTTTACCCTTTTTCCCAAGAACCTGACTATCACTGGTTGATGGATCAATGGAAAGTTGATGAGATTTTTCTGGCCATACTTCCAAGACCTTTGGAATACTAGGACAATTGATAAGGAAGTGGTCACCCTTACAAAGCCTGCAAGGGTATTTGGGTTTACGATGCATGTTGGAATTTTCCTCAACACAACTAACACTTACAGTCGTTGTTGGTTGGTTGACTTCTTTCTTATCTTGCTTCTTCTTCTTCTTCTTCTTCCCTTTCTTCTTCTTTTTAGACACCTAGTGTTATGAAACCAGCTCACAAAAAGATAGAAAAGAGAGATCCACGCCTTAGAATTCAGCCTCTTCGAGGGGGCAACCTCCTTTACATTACATAAATGAACAATTCTTGGATGATACAAATGAAAATACCTCCTTTCTATATATAGGAGTCTAAGTGGTCCCAATACAATCAAAGCCTACATAACAATAATATTGTAGGGCACAACAATAACAATAGTGGGCTTCTATGTGGCACAATAGTAACAATATGGGCACTACATGGGTACATCAATATAAATAAGGGGTATAACTACAATAGTAATGGGGTAATCACTAGTATTATAGGGACCCAACATGCCCCTCTCCTTCAAAAAAGTGTTGTCCTCAACGCTTGAGTAGTTCAGGATACTTCTGCATAAAATTCTCGTCCTCCCATGTGGAATCTTCAGCGGATAAGTTCTTCCACTTGATAAGGTACTCTGAAATTGATCGATTTCGTAGCTGTTGAGTTCTTGTTTCTATAACTGTTTCCGGTTCCAATATAATTTTTCCTTCTTCGTCAAGTTCTGGCAATATTGTTTGAACTGGGAGCTTGTCGCCTATAACCTTCTTTAAGCATGAAACATGGAAAACTGGGTGCAATCGAGAAGCTGCAGGAAGGTCCAATTTGTATGCCATAGTACCAATCTTTTGCAACACCTTGTACGGACCATAATACTTTGGTGATAATTTATTATCCTTCTTAGCTTGCTTGAGGGACATTTGCTTATATGGTTGTAGTCGTAGGAATACCCAATCACCTACATCAAAACTTCTTTCACTGCGATGTTGATCTGCCTGTTGTTTCATTCTATTCTGTGCCAACACAAGGTTATCCTTTAAGAGTTGGAGGACTTGTTGTTGATGTTCGATGTGATGTTCCACTGCCTGAACCTTAGAATTTTCTCTTAAATATGATGTGATGGATGGTGGTTGATACCCATAAAGTGCCATAAATGGGGTCATTTTTGTTGTTGTATGAAAGGAAGTGTTATACCACCATTCAGCCAGAGGCAACCATTTGACCCATTGTGTCTGTTTATCAGATACAAAGCAACGAAGGTATCCTTCCAAACATTTGTTTACTATCTCAGTTTGCCCATCAGATTGAGGATGATAAGATGAGCTATGAGCTAACTGAGTACCAAGACAAGAAAATAATTCTGTCCAAAAATTTCCAGTGAAAATGGGATCTCTGTCACTTACAATAATCTTTAGGTTTCCATGTAGCTTTTGAATTGTTTCCATAAATGCAGTAGAAACTGTACTGGCTTTAAATGGATGTGATAATGCACAAAAGTGTGCATACTTGGTAAGTCTGTCAACTACCACCATGATGACACTCTTTCCCTCAGACTTGGGTAAACCTGTGATAAAATCCATTGATACCTCCTCCCAACGTTGGCTTGGAATGGGTAAAGGTTGTAATAGACCCAGTGTCTTAATTGTTTCAACTTTATTTTGCTGGCAAACCAAACATTCTGCCACAAACTTATGAATATCTGATTTAAGGCCATCCCAAAAAAATTCCTTCTTCACCCTGTGGTAAGTTTTTAAAAATCCTGAGTGCCCTCCTAAGGGAGAAGTGTGCAATTCCATAAGAATCTTTTGTTTTAGCTGGGAATTCTTACAGAGGTATAAGCGATCTTTGTACCATAACGAATCATTTTTCCAGCTAAATGTATCAGACGTACTGGAATCTTGTTGTAGCTTTCGAATAAGTGCCCATACTTCTTCGTCATTCTTCCATTCCTCCCTTGCTTCATTTATCCAATCTGGTTGGATGATAGAAATAGCGCACAACAATGCTTCCACATCCTCATCCTTCCTTGAGAGTGCATCTGCCACCACATTTTGCTTCCCCTTTTTGTAGATGATTTCAAAGTCATAACCCAACATCTTTGTGACCCACTTTTGTTGCTCTTCAGAGGATAATCTTTGTTCTAAAAAGTATTTAAGGCTATCATGATCTGTTTTTACCTTGAAGTGTCTTCCCATTAGGTAGGGTCGCCATTTCTTAAGTGCATGGAGTATTGCCAACATTTCCTTCTCATAAATAGCTTTTCTTAGAAACTTTCCCTTGATTGGACGACTTTCAAAGGCAATGGGTCTTTCATCTTGCATTAGAACAGCACCAATTCCATTTCCTGAAGCATCACATTCCACAGTAAAGGTTTTTGTGAAGTCCGGTGTAGCTAAGACCGGTGCTTGGCACATTGCCTCTTTAAGATGTTCAAAGGCCTTTGTTGCTTCCGGAGTCCATGAAAATGCATCTTTCTTCAATAATGTCGTTAGAGGTGCTGCTATTCTCCCATAATTCTTAACAAACTTGCGATAATACCCTGTCAACCCAAGAAATCCGCGCAAATGCTTTATGGATGTGGGGATTTTCCATTCCTTAATGGCTTTAATTTTGGTAGGGTCTACCTTAACTCCTTCATGAGATACAATATGACCCAAATATTCCACCTCCTGGACTCCAAAGAAACATTTGGATCTTTTGGCATATAATTGTTTCTCTCCAATAGTTGTAACACCCTGTCGACATGTTCAACATGATCCTTCCAAGACTTGCTGTAGATAAGTATATCATCAAAAAATACTAACACAAATTTTCTAAGGAATGGTTTGAAAATTGAATTCATCAAACCTTGAAATGTTGAAGGTGCATTGGTAAGGCCAAAAGGCATGACCAAAAATTCATAATGACCCTCATGAGTTCTAAATGCCGTTTTTGGAATGTCTTCAATCTTCATTCTGATTTGATGATATCCTGAACGAAGATCCAACTTGGTGAAGTAAATTGATCCATGCAATTCATCCAGTAATTCATCAATGACAGGAATGGGGAACTTATCTTTAATAGTGAGCTTGTTGAGCTCCCTATAATCCAAACACATGCGCCATGATCCATCCTTCTTGTGCACCAATACTACTGGAGCAAAGAAAGAACTTTGACTCGGTTGAATTATACCAGCCTCTAGCATTTCTGCAACCATACGTTCAATTTCATTTTTTTGGACATAGGGATATCTGTACGGCCTGATGTTTGGAGGAACACTTCCTGGAATCAGATGAATAGCATGATCATGATCACGCATAGGTGGGAGACCTTTGGGAGTCTCAAATACCTTGGAATGATTGTCCAGGACTTTTTGGAGATCTGGAGAAATAGATGATTCTAATGTGGAAACATCTAGCGAACATAATTGTGCAATTACACCCCTTTGCTCCTTTTTTAGAAGCTTTGTCATACCATTAGAGCTTATTATCTTTCCTGGTTTCCCTGCAATACCCCTTAATTCAACTTCCTTTCCTTCCATAGAAAATTTCATGAAAAGTTCTTGAAAATTAAAAGCTATTGTACCCAAGGATTGTAGCCATTGGACTCCTAGTACAACATCAGCACCTCCCATTGGAATGGAAAGCATTGGGCTAGTCAATACATATTCTCCCATGGATAGCTTGATATTATGGCACTTTCCAGAGCAATTTATTGTTCCTCCATTTGCAATCATCACTTGACACTCTGGTGCTGGATATAGGAAGCAATTCAATTCTTTTGCTACCCTACAATGAATAAAATTGTGGGTGCTTCCTGAATCAATCAACACTATCACCTTTTCCTTCTTGATTTGTCCTTCTATCTTGATGGTTTGAGGAGTGGTAATTCCCGCCAATGCATTACAAGATATGGTCGGATTTATTTGTTCTTCATATAGGCTTTGTTCCTGGAATATATCCTCTTCTTTTGACCTTTTTTGCTCCTTTTCTTCTTCCTCTTCACAATCTATGTAGAATAATTTCTTCTCAGCACACTTATGACCTTTTGTGTATTTGCTATCACAATTGTAACAAAGCCCTTTTGCTCTTTTTTCTTCCAATTGTTGCGGTGTCAACCTTGTAGGTTGTGGAAGACTATGGGCAACAACACTTCCATCTTTATAGTTGTGAATGGTATGCTTCCTAGTTGCCATAATTTTGCTTTCCATTTTTCTTGCTAACCTGAATGCCTTCTCTAATGAATCAGGTTCCCAAAGGCGCACATCATGTTGGATATTATCCTTTAAAGACCCTATGAACACATCAATCCTATGCTCCTCTGGAATATCTTTTATCCTTATGTTCAATTTTTGGAACTCCTCAATGTGCTCCATTATTGAACCCTTTTGTTTGAGATTCATCAATTGGCTAAAAAAAGTGTTGCTTTTTGTATCCTCATAATGTGCTATCAATTCTTCCGTAAAAATTGCCCAAGTGATAAATTGTTTACGAGAACAAAGCCATTGATACCATACAAACTGATTTGGTTCCAAATATAAAGTTTCCATACGTACCTTTTGTGTGTTTTGCACATTATTGAGATCGAAGAATTGCTCCATCTGTAATATCCATGTGGCGGGATCCTTGCCATCAAACTTCCTCATATCGATTTTTGGAACATGATGAGTCTTCGATCCAACATTAGCGTCTATGGTATCATGATTAACATTTATTTTGTTCTCATCATGAGTTTCCTTTACTACCTTTTCACCATTAGTGACACTTTCTTGTAGCAACTTCTTCAATTCTTCCATATCTGTCTTCAAATCTATCTTCAAATCTGCCATGTCCCTCTTCAAATTTGTCTTCAAATCTATCTTCAAATCTGCCATGTCTCTCTTCAAATCTGTCTTTGAATCATCCATCTTAGCTTCCATGCCCTTTATCTTAGATTCCACGCCACTTATCTTAGCTTCTGTTAGCTTTTGTGATCGTGACATTTGTTGCACTTGTTCTTGTAATTTTGATATATCACGTAGCATTTCTTCTTCTTCTTCATGAGTCATGCTAGAGCTTTCAGGTTCCTTACTAGGTGTTTGCATTTTCTTTCCTCGGGGCATCAGTTACCGATAATAATTCTTTACTATGCCCTTTGAATTCCTTTAAACCAAGCTTACACAAAAATTAAAAAAAAAACTACACACCTTTTTTTTCACTTTATAGAAGCCTGATATTGAATCTGATGTGTCTCTGTAATTTCGAATCATCCAGTTCTGAAATTGCTACCTGCAGTAGCCTTCTGCGTCCTCTTTCTAATGCCACAAGTCTGAGCCAAATTGGATTCTCCAAGGAAGAGTTATGTGAAATCTCCTACAGTGACTTGCTTTTAGACTGGTTCAGTAGAGCGAACTTGTACGACGTGCCACGAGCCACTGTTTCAACCTTTGAATCTAAAACACACATACAAGAAACTATAGTCCGTCCTTTTTCTGCACCTTTTTACGAAATTTCAATCCTATCCTCAGAGAGAGAGTTATGACGATTTTCCCCAGGTCACCTGTTTTGAATGTAATTCAAGAGTCTGCAAAAAGGCCAACTTCCTTAGATCATATCTCCGAAAATATCGTGCGAAAAGCTCTGAAATTCGGACCCAAGGTTTAGCGTCAATTCTTCTCAAATGGGTTTTTTTTGCGACGTCTGAAACGTTACAGAAAAAAAGTTATAGCGCAAATTCCACGATGACCTGTTTGGAGCAGCGAAACCCTAGAATCCAAAGCTCTGATACCAAATGTTATGAAACCAGCTCACAAAAAGATAGAAAAGAGAGATCCACGCCTTAGAATTCAGCCTCTTCGAGGGGGCGACCTCCTTTACATTACATAAATGAACAATTCTTGGATGATACAAATGAAAATACCTCCTTTCTATATATAGGAGTCTAAGTGGTCCCAATACAATCAAAGCCTACATAACAATAATATTGTAGGGCACAACAATAACAATAGTGGGCTTCTATGTGGCACAATAGTAACAATATGGGCACTACATGGGTACATCAATATAAATAAGGGGTATAACTACAATAGTAATGGGGTAATCACTAGTATTATAGGGACCCAACACCTGGTTACTAGCATCAAGGCTTTTACCAAGCGAAGAGGAAGAAATGGAGGAAGAAAAATTAGGTGAAAAAGGTAAAGGGTCAACAAAAGGTTGGTGATGTTGAGATGGTGAACTCTGTTGAGGTGAAGCATTCAGTTGAGGTGGAACAATTGGAGTATTTGGGACCAACGAAGTTGAAAATAACCATATCGGTAAACCTATTGTAAATCCAGGTAATGACAAAGTAGCCATATAAGGAGGACCAACATTTCCAAAATAAGGAAAGGTACTAGGACCCTCGTTAAGAGGAGTTCCTTGGTCGGTAAATTCTGGAACATTTTCCATTATATCCAACTTCAGAGAATTTTATTAACAATTTAAAACTAAAATTAATAATTCACAATTCACACCTATGGTCTCTAAAAGTAAAAACAAACAAATTAACATGCACTATCAAATCTAGGAGTCAAACCACACACAAACAGTAACTTTCCGTACTGAAAACACTAGTTGGTGATGAATCCAATGTCGTAGAGTTCAATACAGAAATGGCGGTTGGAACAGTTACCCGGGCAACCTGCTTAATGCATAGACTGGCACAAGTTCCTCCACTTAACCATCTCAAGTGAAGAGAACCCCCCAGAAAATCCAAGTGAGTCTAGCCGACATCTGCTCTAGGTACAGTGGGATCTTCCCACCATTGTCACCTCAGGAAGAATCCTAAAGAATATGGCCACTAAGGTTACCAACTGAAACAAATATACCTGGGAGAACAGTCTACGATCCGATACGCACGCAAGGGCAGAGTAGCAAGCTCAATCCCCTTGAAGGCTCCTTGACATAACCCAAGGTTTACCAACAAGTGACCCGAGGCTCCTCGACAATGGTTAATCTGAGGTTTAACGTTTTTAATACGTGAATATCTGGCGTCGTTCCCAATGAGGAAGAATTGATTCCCACACTGGTTCAGACATGATCTCGTGCTTCTCCTTTAAGAGGAGCTTTCCCAGAGCATAAATGCAACAATTGGATTTCTTCCTACCACAAGATACAACTACTTGTTTGTTTTTACTGTCTTGGAGAGTTAATTACTCTCCTACTCCAAGACACTAGCCTAAGCTAGATTGGTGGAAAGAGCCCTAAAAATGTAAAAATTACTAGATGAATTTTAATTAAGCGCTGTGTTATTTAGGCTGTTATTACTCAAAAGGGTAAATGGATACGAAACCAATGGTGTTATGACCCGACTCAAAACTGGATGCAATCGAATATGATAATATAATCTTTTCAACTCGATGAATCCTAACTAAAGTAAGGAGAGAGTTTCCATTCACTTCCAACAATGCAAAAAATTGATCACTAAGAGAAAATATAACAAATTCTCTAATGCACTAATTTTCATCAAGAAAAACTAATGCAAATCAATTCCAAAATAGTTTTTTTATTTTTATGTAAATTCAAATCAAAGAAAATTGATCTAAATCTACGATTGATTTTTCAGAATTTAAACTATGCAATTGTAATCTATGCACAATTCACTTGCAAATGTAATCTATGCACATTTTTCATTAATATTCTGAAAATGAGAATTCTAATTATGCGAATGTGATCTATGCAAGAGAATTCTCAAACACAAGATGATTCTAATGTAATCTAAGAACCAATCAAGTGCAAGTCGAGAAAATTGGGTGAGAGTTCCAAAGATCAAAAAATAAAAACACTCAAAGGCGATTAACACTCATACACAATTTAGCCCCCCCGGCGAATGAGGGGGAAATTTTTTTTGCAAAAACAAAAGCAAAAAGATGCAAAATTGTGAAAAGACTGAGACAAACCTCCAAGTAATGACCAAAGGAAATCAAATTAAGAATTTCTCAAAAAAGAGACTCAAAACACCTAATTGATAAAAGCTTAAAACAGGAATGCCAATGGAATTAACCAAGGAAAGTTTTTGACAGGGAACAAGCAGGTCTGGGCAATGGCTAAAACCTATAAACAAATTCTAAACTGATAAAAAAGAGAAAAATTTAAAAATTTTCAAATTTTTGACAGGGTACACAGGCAACCTGTTTACATAGGTGCGTCCACGCTCTGTGCACAAAGGAAAAGTGCATATAGGTACGCACTGTGCTTAACTCAGAGGATGCGTACCTCTCCCAAAACTATGAAAAATAAAAACTGACTCTAAATTAACTAAATTCACCAAATCCCACAATCATCAAGTCAAAAACAGAAACAGAAAATACAGTTTCTCAAGTCAAAGTATAGAGAAAGAAAACAATCAAGTCCCCAGTGGAGTCGCCATTTTGTCATGCGGAATGTGTCGATCTTGCGGACAAGATAGACCTCACTAGAATCTAAAGAAGACCTAACGACAAGAAAACCAACCAGACACTATCTTTCTCTAAATATGCTTCAATAAAGAATAGCAAACAAGTGTTTTTAGGGCCTACCTTTGGTCCAACGCAAGCTTGTGGATGCCCTCGCTCCTTTGATCCAAATGAGCTCCTTTTCGCGAATCTACAAACAAAAACAAGGCAAACAAATTAAATAGCACCTGAAAAACCAATTGCATAAAACATATTTAACATGAAAGTCAAGGAGTCCATGAAACAAATAACATAAGATACTTGTTGAGAAAAATGAGTTTGATTGTAATGATTCAAAAGAAGAACTTTACAACCTTTGCCTTGACGTTGTACAAGCTCCACCCAGGGTCCAACAAGATGTCTCCTCTACTTTGACAAGTTTCACTCACTCTCCAATGGAACCAAGAGGTATGTGATCTCTCCTCTCAAGCTCAACCAAAGAGTCTTAATTTCACAAGAATTTACCCTCAAAATGTTCAGCTTCTAACCTCCTTAGTCCTCACCCCAATGCCTGTATTTATAGTGCAATGGAGGGAAGTTACTAGGTCCTCCTTCAAAGGGATAAAGCCCTCCTTCAAAGGGATAGCTCCTTTAGTCAAGGGATTAGCTCCTTCTCTTTTGGGATGCATGAACCACCTCAGAGTGAACAATCCACGTCAAAATTCCTTCTAGAAAACTCTAGAATTAACCCAAAGTGAGTTTTTTAAGATAAAACTTGCGCCTTTTTACTTTCACAGGGGTCCGCACCTACACTGTTAGGAAAAGAGCAGGTAGGTACGCAGCTTTTGTACACAGAAGGTGCGGGACCGCAGGTGACCATGAGAGAAAGTGCGGAACCAGAGTTATATTGATTTTTAATGTCTTTCTCCCACTTCTAAAGCTTGATTTGAAGAGCTGAGGTCTTAGACTTGCTTAGAAGGACAGTACAAGTGATGATAGACCCATACTGACTGCAAATAATCATGGTGACGATATTTTTGTGTAACAGGGAGGACCCCACCATCCACATTATAAATTTTTGTTTATGGTGTTCATCCAATAGCATCATAGAGGACTCAGTTCGCTTGAGACTATTTTAGCACACCCTCAATGGCCCTACAGAAAAATGGTATGTAAGCAAGGAAAATTGTTCCCATGGAATGTTTGAATCCTTAGCTAGTTCATTCTCACTTTCTTCCAGATCTCAGTTCGTCATGACATTGGGTTGTAACTGTTAACACACTTTCGACAAATGATCTCCATGCATATTTCATACCATGTTCATTAGTGGTGAAAGCATCATATCATTTGTAAGGTGAATGTAACAGAGGATCTCAACCTCAATTTCTTTTTGAAATCGTTTTTTCCAACAATCACAAAATATGTGGCCACAACTATGCCGCAAACAGAGGAAGAGGTCATTAGTAAAGTTCAACAGTTTGAGCTCTTCTATACATAGTCAAGGTAACTTTACTATGTACTCCTTGATGCTCCTCGCTTACATTCTTGAATAGGATAAACCTGGAGCATCAAATGTCATGGATATTTTAACAGGGAACATTACAAAAACTCAAACCAAAAGTACCTTCCAATACCCCAAAAATGTGTACGGTTCAAAGAATCACTTCCAATCATTTGGTGGGCCATCGATGACACCAATCCCATCCAACACAGGTATTATCCCAATCAACAGACACCTTCTCAGAACCCTCCCATGCAGGGTAAACGTACCCTTCATGTACTGTAGATATGGTTTCAACTTCCCAACCCAGCTACACCAATCCAAGTCAAGGAAATCCTTACTATCATTTCCCAGCACCTCAACAAAATAATCCCTCAGCTCAACCAAATGCAGGGATTAATTTTGTGAAACCTTCCTTCCCTGAGCGGCAACAGTCATTTCAACAACTCAACATTGCAAACCCTCCAAATTCTAACAAAAATAAATGGATGAATAAATAGAAAGGAGAAAAAGGGCAAGGGCAAGTAACCAACAACAACCTCTGTGGGCACCAATTGGGGGCAGTGCCCCTAATCGAAATCTAAACTAGAACCGGGGTACAAATAACCCACAAAATCAAAATAATAATGCAAATATTAGGACCAACTTTGCTTGTGTTATTTGTGGTGAGTATGGGCATTACACCTGTTTCGGCCATTTTGTTGCATCTGGTCAATATGCCTTCAAATGGTATCAATTCACATCCTTTCACATATTTTCATCATCACCACACAAAGAACTAAGAATGACTCTGCTAAATCCCTAGTTTTCCTCTCCTTCATGTTGATTTTCCAAGACATTAAGGCCCAACACACCCTCGCCCTTTAGGGACCAATGTTTACCCTCTCTTCACCTGCACTAATAACCGGTAGGTTGTCCCTTATTGGGGGTGTGTTTATTCTAGAAATTTGGGAAAGATAAAAGAATCCCCAAGCTTCCTCTTCCAGAAGCTTCCAAGAGTTTTTATAACTATTTTCCTTGGATGAAAGTATCGAATCCTATCCTATACTACCTTGTAGTTTTCATCTGTTATCCATTCAGCTCGTCCTCCCATCTTAAGTGGATCTCAAACCTATATTGGTAAATGGAAAAGAATTCATGAACTACCTCCCTTATCTATATATTTACAGCCATCATTGGGCAAGGGGTTGGCTTTTGGAGATTGATTCTACCCTCATGTTGTAGCTTTGACAGTCATTATTCCATGTATTAGGGTGACATAGAGGCATACTTTGTGGCAAGGAAAGGAGAAGTCAACTTGGGGACCTCTTCGACAAGATCAACTCCTATTTTTGTTGTAACTCTCTCCATTTCTATTAATACAAAGAATAGATTGTTTTCCTAAATGTGATATGATTTCATGTATTTCAATACCATGTTGATATATTGAATGAAGTGATTGGATTATGATACATAGATGTCGTATATCTTTGGCTTTTCTTGTCTGATTATGCAAGTTCTAATTATAGCAATCATAGCTAGGATTGGAGCATACAAGCCGAGGAAGGAGAGAATCTTGCAACGAATTCTCGGTAGGCTTAATCCCATCATTCAATTACTTTAAGGAAGATATTGTTCCCTTTTCTTTCTATTGTTCTAAGTCAGTCCACCAGGCCTATGGAAGACACTTTTATCTACAGTCGTAGATTCTGTATAACAACACCCATCATTGTCCTCAACTCCCCAAGTTGAAGCATATGAGAGAGGTCAGGGGTAGGGGGGAATGAACCAACAACTTGTAGTAATGAAAAACCCTATCCCTTGCCAAGCAATGGTAGCCATGCAACACGAGGTTGCCCCTCCACCATATGAAAACCCAATGTGGGGTAGTTCTAATGATGTGGAAAATCGTGACATTTACATGGGAGTGACAAATTTTCTCTTGCAAACATGAAACCATGATTATGGAACTCATTTAGAAACAAATCCTTAAATATCAACCAATACTAAAATTATGCCACCTTTGACATTACCATGACCCCCTATTGAACCCATCCTAAATATGGTCAAAGGGCCATTACGTTGTGTCACTCATAATTCAAAGGAAGCTTATACCTATAACATTGTTGATGACCTAGTGTAGTCACCCTCAGCCATGTCGACATTAGAGGTCCTGCAAACTTGCACAACTCAGTGGAAAGCCCTACATTTCACATTAGTTGTAATTGACCGATCTGATTTGCAATTGATAAAATTTGATTTGGACAACTCAAAACTGTGTCTACCATCTATAGTCTGCTTTTAGATTCCGATCACCATTCAAAATATCACCATCCATCTGTGCATTACAGATGAAGGGGAATCCACTTGTATCATGTCCAAGTCAATTTGGCAAAAATTGGGATCCCCTAATCTCATTGCTTTGCCTACCACTTTGAGAGAATATGAAAAACACTCCTCGGCACCCACAGAACTCTTTTATAATGTTCCAGTGGAGCTTGCCGACAAATTTGTTCTCATTGATATCGAAGTCCTCAACGCTCAACTAGATTATAACATTGTTTTGAGATCCAAATAAATGTATGCCATCAAATTAGTGATGTCATATTTCTAAAATAATTTCTTATAATGTCCTCTGTTTTCCACACCATGATGTTTCCACACAACAAGAATATCATCACTATTAACCAATTAACACATTACGCAACATGGGCATCTTCATCCCCTCATAATGTGTTACCCTTTTCCGTGTCTCATAATGAATTGATCCTATCCTTGACCAAAGGTGGTCCAAGGATTTTCAAAGAATCATCACTCCTTGGCACATGTCCAGGAGATCCACTAATAGTCACACCAATTTTCACAGCGACCCCGGTATGCATGATGAGCACTTAAAATGCTACCCAGTCTTAGGACCCTCAACCAACTCTAGAAACGCCTACTGTCGTGAATAATTAACCACCCTACTTACCTTGCATGATCACCCAAACACCTTTCTTATACCCTCCACTCGGTTCCATTTTTCACCAAGTCATGGTCATGCTTACATTGCCTAATATGGCTCCCATGATACCTGTCTGGTATTTGGCCCCACAAGACATGCTCGCGAAATTAGGTATTACTTTGACTAGTGTGTTTCCCTTCAACAAACCTCAATAAGCCACACTCGAAGGAGTCATACCTACATCAACACCAACAACTGTCATCAAGAGGGATAAACATAAAGGTAAGAGGACTTAAACATAAACTAACTCTTCTCCTAGGGTATCTCCACCATGTGCATTGTGTAATGTATATGGACCACATATGGACACCCTACCAACCAATTTCCAACATTGGAAGAATTGAAATATCTCGTTCATGCCCCAAAGTCACCTCTAGCCCCATCTTCACATTTGAGAGGAAAGGTTGCCCCATCATGTAAGAAGGGATAATGCACTCACCATCCATGTGCTATTGCACACAACATGGTCATTACACACACCATTGCCCTAATCTTCCTCAATAATGGGACACATTGGTGGCCCTCCATTAGACCAGTACTATGACACAATCACTTCCCACTACTCCAGTAGCATTTGACATGTCATATACCATTTTCTATGTCTTTGAGGAAGAATCTCCCCACACAATTCACCCTTGTTCTCATCACCATTCAACCAATCACCCTGCATCAGTCTCCACTAGGATGGCAAAGTAGCCAAAATCAGCTTCACCAAAACGTACCCACACATGTTCCCTATGCTACGGACTTGGACATTTTATCAATCAGTGTCTATATTTCAAAAAAATTAGAGGTTTTTTCCTCTCGTTGATCCATATCCCTCGGCCTTTTTGCACAAACAAGTCCAGTTGCAAGCACAACAATTGTCATATTTTCTCACAAGTCTACCATACATGGAATTTCCCATACCTCCCCCAATTTTGAGAGGCATGGACAACATTGTGACAAACTGATGCAAATCCCTCTACCCTTCTTCCCATTGTTGCTCAAACTATGATCAGCAAGTGGCACACACCTTCAACAAGCACTCCACCTCATGTCACTATTCACTAATAATTGTCGATATCTATGAGAGATGTTATCATGCAGATCATCTACTACATCAACACATGACCTGCATTAAATGTAGTATATCCTTGTGATATTTTAACCATCACCTTTCACAACTCAGCCACATGTCCATTTCTTCAAATAATTGGACAATTTAGTTAGCACAACATCCACTCCATACGATTCATGAAGCACTTACTCCCAGCAAGGAATACTCCTTGGTCCTCATGACATTAACACCTTCCCAGGAACCTTCTCCTACTAACCAGGAGGTGATCATTCGAGAGATACTCCCACCTCCTGGTGCGGAGACCACCCAACTCCATATTCAATTAATTTCTTCTTCTGTGGGAACCCTCATTAATGTTGTATGCTCATAATTCTTTGGTGTTGAGAACACTTCACCCATTGCGAAGATTACATCGCTCATGACTGTACAAACCCATTCATTATGTTCACTTTCCACATCTTTGGGTTCTATGGTAGAATACACCAAATCATTTTTGATTTTCTCAACCAACACCTCAAGATGCCAATCCTAGTTGCATGACCTCTCATAACCTCTACTGCCATTCAAAAACCTCTTTCATTCAAATAAAGATATTTTACAGGCTATGATGAAACCAAAATTCCCTTGGGATTCCATGCACTACTTCTCTTTCTTCTTACCCTAAAAAGTGTTTACACCTACTAACGCACCAAGCCATAACATTTGCACAATAGAGACCAAAGATTTTCTACCACCAAGACAAGTATATTGGTTCAAGAACCCCATCCCAGTGCTCAATGCTTTTGAGGAAGGGAACATTTCCAATATCTCACCTACAATCAAAATAGATATCTCCACCAAACTCGATATATTCAAAGAAATCTTGTTGGGGGAACTTGTTCTCCTAAAGAAGTTGCCGCTTATAAAGACCTATTTCAAGAATATAAGGGCATTTTCATGTGGTCATATTCTAAATTTCTAGGTATCAGTCACACAATTGTGGAGCATCACATTGACATGTGGCCTGATACCTATCCAGTTAAGAAAAAGTAGCGACAACTCCACCCTTCCAAGACATAGGTGATTAGACAAGAAATTGAAAAAAACCATAAAATCGGTTTCATCTACCCCATCGTCTACACATTGTGGGTTTCTAACCCTATACTCGTCATGAAAAAATAGGGAACCATTCAGGTTTATACTGACTTTAGGGATTTGAAAAAGGCATGTCTCAAAGAAAAATATCCTACACCTATCATCAACCAAGTTATCAATGCTTGTGTCAGGCATGAAGCTCTGTCCTTTATGGACAACTTTTCAGGATATAACCAGATCCAAATCCACCACACTGAGTAGTATAAAATGGAATTCACTTCTCCATGGGGTACTTTCTCCTACCATGCCATGCACTTCGACCTTAAAAATACTAGCACCACCTTTCAGTGGGCCATGAATTATATTTTCCATGACCTAGCTCATCTAATCCTATCATATTTGGATGACCTTACAGTCCATTCCAAAAAAATCTCAGAACATTTGGAGGATCTTTGCTCGGTTTTTCAGAGGTGCTGAAAATACAACCTTCACTTGAACCCCCTCAAGTGTATATTCTGCATCAACACAGGAATATTATTAGGATTCATATTTTCCCAGCAAGGCATTAGAGTCGACCCCCTGAAGGTTCAAACCATTCAAGAGATCCCACAACCTATAATATTAAAGAAATTAAAAAGCCTACAAGGTGAGGTCAACTTCTTGCGATTCTTTTTCCCTATTACACACTTTCACGCATGGTTTCTTGCACCTTCTTTGCCAGGACATTCCATTTTAGTGTGATGAAGAAGAAGCTCAACAACCATTTGTGGCCTTAAAAGACACATTGTTATAGACACCACTGATCAACCCACTTGACCATGCTAAGGACTATACCCTCTACCTCTCATCATTAGAGGTAGACATTGTAGGGGCATTAGTTCAAGAGGGTAATAATAATAAGGAACATGTCATCTATTACATCAAAAAGAACCTCTTTGGGCCTTCTTTGAAGTATGAGCTAACAGAAAAAAATAGCCTTAGCCCTCATACACTCTGTAAAAATCTTCGACATTACATCATCTTGAGGACGCAAATGTTATTGCAAGTATTAACCCCATTCGATACTTTCTTACATGTCATATGATGAACCATAAGTATGCCCAATGGGTAGTCATTTTTCAATATTTCGATCTACAATTTGCATTCCAAAGAAAAATAAATCTCTTATTATTATGAAGTTCATCGCATACTTACCCTCGACCTCACAAGGGTCTCCTAACAATAATTCTTTCCCTAGTGAACACTTGTTTGTGATAACTATAAACAACCCTTCGTACAATGAAATCCTTATTTTCCTCCAAACTCAAAAGTTCAAACCACACCTCACACATGATGATCGGATATGCATTCGTCACCAAGCCCCTCGCTACCTACTCATAGGAGATGTTGTTAGTGTGAAATTTCTTGGAAGGTGTACCAATAATACTTCACTGAAGTCACTAGGTCATAGGTGACCCTAACAAAAATTTCATGGTTGTTTTCAATTCATATCTACAACAGAAACAGAAATCTGCAGTAAAAGTAGATACGATCTATAACAGAAAGCAGCAATATAAAATATCCAGTATAATAACCCAATTGGAAAGACCATTTTGAATGAATAAATATTTTATTAATAACACCTAGTGAAGGAGATCTATAGATGGGTCTGTGAGTCCCCCTCCATGGGATGGGTCCTTTGATGTCCTTGATGCTTCAGAAAATGATTCTCTCTCTCAATATGTGAAAAACCCAGACAAAAGTGGAGAACTCAAAATGGGAGCTCAAAGAAAAAAGACGATAATGTTGATGATGATTATGATCATGGTGAAGAATGAATGAAAAACCCTCCTATTTATAACAAAGTATGGAGTTAATCTCGAAAATGGAGAATAATAAAATAATATTAACCAAATTCAGATCTAACCGCTTGGAATACTTTATTATATTTATTGGAGAGGGAAAATATATTTAAAATGGTTAAATACCTTTATTTAGAAATAATTAACAAATAAAATGATTTATTAATTATTTCGCGAGAAATAAGAAAGGTGTGAAATCAAAATAATTATTAAATAGTGATTTAATAATTATTCTAATAACATAAATAAAGAAAATTAAATAAATAGTGATTTATTTAAATATTCCTAAGGGATTTAGTCAAATGTGACAAGGAATAGTTATTTAAATAATAACTTAATAATTATTCCTAGAGAAAATTAAATAAATAATGATTTATCTAATTATTCTCATGGGCTTTTTTATTTAAATCAGAAAATAATTTAATGACAGTGGTTTACTAAATTATTTTCCATGGTGAAAGTGATTTTACTATGGTAAATTTAAATCTGCATGGTGTATTTCGATCCACCTAGTTAGAAATAGCTAAGTGATCATTTTTTGTTGATAACAGATTTCCCCCACATGTATGAGTGTTATGAGAAAATCATATGACCAAAATATGTTGTAGATTACACATCCACAAGATACCAAAAGGGGAGTCAAAGAGAGAGAGAGAACTGAAGCAAGTCAAGGATGGACAAATAATGGAGGGGCCGAGACCTACTAAATTGATAGAAGTATCCTTTTATGTGGGAGTACATGATCTCAAATGAGACGGGGGAGGCATACCCATACCCACCGAGATAACTAGGTACAAAGAATGATGATGAGTCGAGCAATGTGGTACTGCGCTACAAAGTACATGATATATGATACACTGGCATCAATGGGCCCTAAAGTAATACATTGGATCCCATATACATAATGTGCCTAGAAAAAAATAGGCTAGGATTGAATACAATAACATCTGAATACATGAGACATAATTCCCCTCAAGCTGTCATGGGGAGGGGGGATCACAACCAAGGAAGCCCTTCTTAATAGGAAAGGGAAATGAAGATCTGAACGGATCATCTAAAGGAGACATGCATATTGTGGGTGCTGCAAGCAGCGGAAACCAAACCCATCAAATCTGTGGAACTGCATCGGAGGTTGGATCAACATCTAAGGTCATTCGGCATGTGGAGAGCTACCTGAAGGGTCACCCCCTCATGAGTTCTACAACATCTCACACACACCTGGGAATCACTGGGACAATTGTGTGGATCACAAAACTCTCAAGTGTATGAATCTCAATCGTGTGATAAGGAGTTGATGTCACACACATGAGAAACAACGAAGTCAAAGGGAAATAATGAGTCCCTTTGATTGATCTAAGGCACTGAACAAAGATGGAATCTAGAACCAAGGTACACCGCCCTCTAGACTACTTTTCTAGAATAAATGTGCTAAGGTCAACAGAAGAGAACCTTCCAAAGTTAAGGCAATGATGAATCCTCAACAAAGGCACGAGGGAACATAGTAGAGTGACTGATAGACTAACATTATGGTTTGTGATGGAAGGAAACAAGGTGAGTGGCAAATTAACGACTTCCCTTGTCAAAACATAATAAAAATGGTTGACTTGGCAACGACTGACTTGATTCTAGAGGGGATGGTCAATGACTCAAACAAGGGATTGGCAAAGACGGAGAAAAATACCTGGAGGCCAAAAAGAGTAAAGTGGGAGAAATGTGACATGATGATGAATGAAACAATATAACGGGACTCAAGGGGACTCGAAAAAGACTCCATAAATACAAGGGTGACACATCTCAGATGCTCTGAACAAGGATGACTCGATGATGCTACCACATGGGAGAGGCTTGGAGGGGACCATGAAAACATCAGTAAATAATGGTCACTACTAACGAAAATCAACATGTGATTCAACCAGTGCAAAGGTAAAGTGGTACCAAAGTACGGGTGTCTAAAATGAATAGATTCGGTTTTAAGAGGCGATAATGTGTGACCTCATGGAAAAAATGGCTTCCAGGTAAAGTTGCAAATTACCAAAAACAAATAGACACCCATTATATAACTCAGTGATATATTTCTAATGGTGTTGACATTTCATCAAACGGAGCTACGGTTTGGTCGCAATGGGCGACGAAAAAACTAGGGTTTTTCTTGTAACAGGCTTTTTGCCTCCAAATCCAATTCATTTGCATAGTGAGTTGTGGAGAATTTGGATAGGACGAGAAAACCCTAAATCTTGTGGAGATCATAGCAGACAAACCGATCGTTAGAATTAGGATCTGCAACTTTCAGGTAGGTGGCCTTACTTGTCTAAGGATGGCATTAATGCTTCTTGGAAGGATGGTTCTTGTTGAAGAATCAAGGTAAGAGAGGAATACAAGAATGAACTGCTAGAGAATTTCTAGGATCATCCCCACCCACCAAGTCAAACATTGGCACTGAGTCATAAGTGTGGCATCTCATAGAGTAGAATGTTTGAAGATATGGTATCAAGCATCTACAATATGTGATGTGTATATGGCTCGCTGAAGAGGCTGGTAGGACAAACTATCCAAGGGATGAGAGGTTAATTGGCCATACCTAAATCATTGGGTTCTAGGCCGAGACTTATGTTGATCAACTAAGAGGGTGGCCATGGGCCATCATGCCCCGAAGCATGGGATACTTCCCCCCAGCATATGATGATGGAGGGGTCGATTAGGTGGGAATGATGCCCCCTAGCTGGATGAGTTTGAAATTGTGTTCCAAGTGCTCAAAAAATGGATTAAAGTATTAGACCCAACTGGCACAAGATCCTACAGAGGATCATGAATAGATGTAGGGGCATATGTGCCCCCCAATAGGGATAGATGGAGTATGTTATGGGCCTACCATATGTATTTAGAGTAGTGGACTCCAAACACATTTTGATGATGTGGTTCTCCATTTTTTATGGTTGTCTTCTTATGGGAAGAATGGATAGATGCAGTTAGAGAAAGGAAATGGTGGATTACTAATCTCATTTGGTATTTCATATATGAATCAAATGGTCTGAATTTCTAGGTTCGCATACATGGTGTCACTATACCAAAGGGCGACTTCAGATATAATGAACTGATGCTCGCCTAGAAAACATGGTCGTTGAACAACAATAATGTCTAAGGGACTAGTTGTTGATTTAAGGTGTAGGAATGATTAAGTGGATCATCCACATGGTGATCTGGAGTGATAGAAGAATCTAGAGGTTCTTCTAAATGGGGAGGAATGATGGTACTAGAGTTGACACTGCCAGATGCACTAGGGGGTTGGGGATATTTTCTTCTCCTGGACTCACAAAAAAGGATGCCCCCTTACCCAAACATTGAGTGGTAATGTAATGGCCACAAGGTGGATGTGGTTCAAAATCATGGGTTCGTAGTAAGGGGTTGTTGAACCGATTGACCTCACCGTGAATGAAGTCATTTGGCTCCACAACATATTAGTCATGGGTTTGCAGCGGAAGGAAGTACGCACGATGGTGTATATCATCCCAAGGGTAATCAGGGGTGGTCATAGCTTCCACGATGTCTTCATTAGAGTGGAAGATGGGCAGAATGGAGGAAGAAATGCCACACGATGGCAAAGAGCTACCTGAAGTATCTTCATGAGAGACAAGGTTCACATATGCATCGTCAAGGTTGGGAGACATATGACTAGTAGATGGAATATCTAACGATGTTGAGACTGATTTGTTCGTCGAAGAAGGTTCAACAGAATCACAAGAGGATACATCAAGGGAGTTCCAAGGAATCAATCTCATGGATGAGGAAAAGTAGAGAATAGGAGCAGAATTATTCATCATCTCGATATCAGGGAGAGGGGTCACAATGGGTGTTTGAGAGACCGCTTATTCCAGTATAGGAGTGGGACCAAAATCCGCAGGTAAAGGAGAGGTGGACTCATTACGAGCGACCTCTAATTTGCAAAGCACTTGAAGTGTATCACAAAAGTATTCGAGACGAGGATAGTGATGGGAATAGTGGCCATAGTTATCACACAAAGTGCATGGGTGGTTTGTGTGTAACAATCTATTCTTCTTAGCTGACTCAAGTATGGTGACATGGACCTCAGCAATGTTAGAATCAAGAAAGGTATGAGTGACCACATCCTTAACATGAGGGAGCTCGGGACAATTATTGGTGGCATGACCAAAAACATCACACAAAGCATAAGGAGGTAAAGGCTTTGGAGGCTTAAGGGGAGATAAATTTGTTGGGGGGGGGGGGGCTTGTCTTGGGTTCCCTTTTATCGGGCTTTGCCACCCTTGCCAGATGATTTAGCAATAAGAGTAGGCTTCGTTGAGGTTGTTGTAAAATTGAAGCAAAGGCACAGGTAGGAATAATTGGTTGGATTGGGGTCAAAGTAGTGTAAGGTTTCAATTGACTGGGTGGAGTGTTTCTGAGGGGATCAATGTACCAGAATTGCATACCCAAGGAAATATTTGGTAAACTCAACATAGTCATGACAGGTGTAGAATAAAATACAAGGGGTGGAAATAAGAATGGTATCTGACCAAAAGGATAATGGCCTGGAGGAAATGCTCTGCAATGGTTAAGGCATGGGGGAGAAGTTCCGGGTGGAAATGGATTAGGAGAGACACCAGCAGAAGGAAATGATTCTTGAGGAGTAATATCGACAGGCTTGGTTGAGTTAGGCGCAGTATATTGTGGAGGTGCATCTATTGTGAAGGCATAACAGACCATTTGTGGGTGGCCCATGATGCTTAGAGCATGCAAACACTAGATGATCTCGGCTCAGAAGGGGTAGGCGGTGGACCATAGTAAGCACCAAGTGAAGTGGAATCTTTATAGACTCCTAGAGAGATAGAGGAGACAACCTTATTGCCAGCCACAAAAGAAATGTTGGACTGAGGTGAAGTCTGGGCTTTTGGATCATAGTACGTCAACTGATCAATTGTGACGATCTTTCCATTGTGGGGAAATCACCTCTTACAGTGAACCGCAAATGCGACAGCTGACATAGCATAAGTATAGCTACAACCCAAAACGATGTTATAGTCTATAGGAGCATCGATGACTTCAATGTCAGTACAGACGGTCTTGCCAGCAACTCTGACTGGGCAGTTGTTGTATAAGCCAAGGGGCTATGAAGGATTACCATCCCATGCCCAAAGAGTGATGGAGGATGGGGATAAGTCAGGGTAACTAGGTTGCTTCCAAACATTGGTGGTCATCACACAGGTGGAGGTACCTTCGTCAATGATACACTGCTGAACAATGACATTTCTAATGGAGACTAGTATTTGGAATGCAACGAATGAAGGTAGGGGAGGACTTTCTAACTTGTTAACGTGAAAGAAAATCATTTGATTGTCTTGAGGATCCACAACACCCAAGGCAGATATTATATCTTTCCATTGGGATGGGCACTTCTAGAGAACTTCCAACATTGACATGGCAGCAAGAGACTGTGCCAAGTCATCTACTATGCTATATGTATGGGTGGATTTGGCAGAAGCAACATTTCGACGTAACGGAACCTTTGGGGATCTTGGGAATAACCTCAACCTTAGGTTGAGGGATCTATAAGGTATCATTGGATGACGATAGAGGCTCAGTGGACACTTTGGGTTGGGACTCACTCACTGACTTACCGGGTGGCTTATCTTATTGCTAGTCACAGAAGAAATGTTGGACTGAGGTGAAGTCTAGGATTTTGGATCATAGTAAATCAACTAATCAATTCTGAAGATATTTCCATTGTGGAAAAATCACATCTTATGGTGAACCAAGTATGAGACAACTGACATAGCATAAGTATAACTACGACTCAAAAGGATGTTATAGTCTATGGGAGCATCGATGACTTCAATGTCAATATAGACAATCTTGCCAGCAACTGTGACTGGGCAATTGCGGTATAAGCCAAGGGGCTGTGAAGGATGACCATCCCATGCCAGAACAGTGATGGTGAATGGGGATAGGTCAGGGGAACCAAGTTGTTTCCAAACATTGATGGCCATCACACAGGTGGAGGCGCCTTCATCAATGATACACCGATGGAAAGTGGCATTTCTAATGGAGACTGGTATTTGGAATGCAACGGATGAAGGTAGGGGAGGATTTTATGACTTGTCAACATGAAAGATAATCATCTGATTGTCTTGAGGATCCATAGCACCCAAGGCAGATAGCAGATCTTTCCGTTGGGATGGGCACTTCTGGAGGACTTCCAGCGTTGACATGGTAGCAGGAGACTACGCCAAGTCATCTACTATGCTATATGTATGGGTGGATTTGGAAAAAGCAGTGCTTTGACGTAATGGACCTTTGGGGATCTTGGGAATAACCTCAACCTTAGGCTAAGGGATATGTAAGGTATCATTGGATGATGATAGAGGTTTGGTGGACACTTTGGGTTGGGAATTAGTCGTTAACTTAGCAGGTGGCTTGTCATATTAGCACGATTGAGTCTGAAAGTTAACTTGCTCGGTATTGACCTCATCAGAATTATCATAAGAATATGATAATCATGGTGACTATATGGTGGAGTTGGTTGAGATGTCTGACCTTGTGTAGGTTGGGTAGCTATATATCCTTGGTGAGGGAAAGGATTAGTAAGCACGGTCAGCTGAGATGAAGTAGGTAGGGGAGGAGGAGTCATGGATTGCGATCCTCAAGAAGCTGATTGAGCTTCCCATACTTGCTGCAGCTGAGGTAAAATAAGACACTCGTGGGTATAATGACCATATAGGGCACAACAAGCATAAGGTTTTTTCATACAAAGAGCCTTGTTTTTCTTGGGCTAACTGCCCTGTTGTTGGGTTGCGGGATTACATTAAGGACCCTTAGGGGCATTAGGTGGAGGACCATGGTTTCCTTGATTACCTTGAGGTTGTTGGTTAATATTACCCTTCCCCTTGCTCCTTTTCTTGGTGTTAGGGGGATTGGGTCAACTCTAGTGAGCATACACTTGTCCTTTTGGAGGAGGTGGTTGCTATGGCAGAGGGGAAGCAAGCAAGGGAGGATGGGGCACTAGTGTCGTAGGACCTGAAGTACTAGGTTGTGCATACTGATAATAAGGAGATGGGGAAAAATTGGTATAAATAGTTGGTGCAACAACTTGCCCTAGCATCTGTTGATGCAAATGGGGATATGCATATGGTGTGCTGGGACCTAGATAAGGGTTGCTAGAAGGAGGATTGGGGGAGAGATAATTGTAAATGGAACTAGTCCTTACCTAAGGTTGACCATAACTCATATTAGGTGGAGAATATGGTTGAGGATGTGATATGGTTCCAACTATACCATCCACTACATGAGATTCCCCCAATGCAATAGCAGCACCAGGCTGAGGCAGATCGGAGATGACAGCGATGACTGGGCATAGATTATATCAAATTTTAAGGCTATTTGGAGTGCCTCTTCCTCAAACTGGGGGAAGTGTGATGCAACATCTTTAGAAATGGGGGTCAACATCAATTTAAGGAACCGATCCATATAGAATTTGTATTTGAAATCAAGGGCTCTACAAATACTCCTTCTATGCCATTCCTAAACATGGTTGGAAAGGCAAGTGGTAGAAGTTTGATGGAAAGAAGTCAAAAGTTTGGTATCGGTATCATAATGGAGAGGTAACTAAAAATATGAAAGAAAGGTTGTGGTCATAGTAGCTAAAGTGGAATGGCTTGCTCAGGGTTGGTCGACATACCACCTACTAGTAGCCACAGTGAGCGTAGCTTGGAACAAATGAAGATAGATAGAGCCTTCAGTAATGGAATTTGATGAACACCACATATGGAAGGAGCGAACATGATTAGTTGGATCTTCTCTAGGATTACCTTCAAAATTTGGGATGTCTGAAGGATTTTAGTAGGCATATTTGGCCATGTGGGATCGTGGAGAAGAGGATCATTGATAAGCTAGCTAAAATTTAGGAGACTTAAACCAGCCATAAAAGGAAGGGAGTAGGAGTGACCACATCGGTGGGGGTTCCGCTAGTGGGGGCACCCTAGTTAGCACTTGGGTTACCACCCTGGATTCCCACACCCACATTGGTGCGTGACATGGTGACAATATGGGGTTGAGAAGACGCAAAATCGGAGGATGAACTCGATGAATCAGTAGAATCAGAATCAGAATGATGACTCGACAGAGGACTAGGAGGATGAACTCTAACTCAAAGGGGAGGAGTAGTATGTACTAATGGGAACTAAGGGTGAAGACCTCAACTTTGACATGACAAATGCCTTGGAGGTGCAATGGTGTCTATACTAAAGGGTGATGGTAGGAATAAAAGAGAAAAAAACAGCGAGAAAACACCTAGTGTAAAGTGTAAACTAACTATTTTAATGATGTTACTCTAATACAAGAGAACATGTCCTATCAAAGAAAAATGACATCTAGCCTATAGGTGATATAAATCCTCAAACAATCGTAGATATAATCTTTTAGATGGCCTTCCAATTATCTTCTTACTTGACAGATTCTGATCCCTGCAAGTAGATCTGTCCAGGAAAAGGTGGGGTAGAGGACCAACTTCTTCCGACAACCATTCTTATAAGGTGTTTTCCTAAGATTGGAAACTACGGTTACCATCACCCATAGGGGTGGTTGAGTCTTGAGCTTCTTGGTAGTCAACCACCGCACAAAAGTCCCTACCACGGGTTGGGTAGCCCCAAGGAGAACTGCTCACATGATGACCTAGCCTAACCCCCTCTGAATCGGGTTTCTTACACACTCCAGTTTTGACCGTGGGATGATGAGGATATTAAGATCCCTAATATGTCAACTTCTATGTCTCAATGAAATGATCGATCGGTGTTATTGGAAGACTATCCCACTGATCCTATACCTACACTACAAATGTTATTTGGCCCTAATGCCAAAGTGGACTTATTCTATGTGTTGATTTATTAAGGTGTAGTGTTTCAAGTCTTGGCTTAGCGGTATTAACCAAGCTCACATTCACTTAAGGTGTGAGTGTGTGAAAATAATGTGTCAATGGGATGAGTTAATTAAGCATATTTCATGATGCCATGTTCTGCTGAAAATAAAATTCTAAAATAGTGTAAATAAATCTGAAAATGATAGAAAAATAAACTACCAATCAAGCACACAAAACCCCACCCACAAGGGCTACTAGGTAGCTAAGAAAGAGAGGGCAAAAAATATACTCAAAGACACATAAAGAGGACAAAAATATCTAATGTCAAGGGACTGGGATCTAAAGGCTCTAAACTGTTGTAAATGATGCAAACAAACAACAAAAATTAGAGGTGAAAAATGCTGCAAAGGATAGGTGTGAAGCTCTAAAACCTAGGATGCACAAGGGGATCCTAAGGGGGAAAAGGCAAACCCAAATGCTAAAGGGATGAAAGGTAAAATAAACTTATCTAAGATATCTGAAAAGTAATGGATCAGATTTGAAAATTAGTGGCTGAAAATGTTGAAAGCCCTAGACTCCTCACTTAGCAAATCTCTTCCTAACAATGTGGAGGTGTACTCTAAACCCTAAGGGGATTTTTCCTTCCTCAAAGAGATAAATCAAGTGGATCCAGGCCTACTAGAGACTAAAAAATAGAAGTGAAGTACCCAAACCAGTTTGTAGAAAACACTCTCATCAATTCTGTAAAAAAAATTGAAAAAAATCTGGAAAAGTTTCAAAATGCAGGTACTTACCTGTTTCTGGGGAAAACACAGCTTTCTAGCCAAAAAGTGCACTCTGCAACTCACTTATGGGGCTAAAAAGTGCGTTTCATTCCCAGGAGTCTCGGTAAACAAATCTTGTAGAGATTTTGTTATCTCCTACTTGGTCGATACCTGTGACCTGCGAAAAAGACCAAAATCCAAAATTTTGAAAAAATAGGGTTTAATACTATAAATAGAAATTGAGAGGCTAACAATAGTTGTAGAAAACCCTGAAATTTTATGAAACTTCAGTTACCCAAGAATGTTTTTATTACACCAATGGAGTCGTCATTTGTTAGTGTGAAATTTCTTAGAAGGTGTACCAAAAATACTTCATTTAAGTCACTAGGTGACAAGTGACCCTAACAACAAGTTGATGCCTACTGTTGATTCATGTTTGTAACACAAATAGAAAACCTGCAGTAAAAGTAGATACGATCCAGAACAGAAAGCAACATTATAAAATATCTAGTATAATAACCAAATTGAAAAGACCTTTTTGAATGAATAAATCTTTTATTAATAGTACCTGGTGAAGGAGATCTACAGATGGATCTGTGAGTCACCCTCCGTGGGATGGGTCCTTTGATGTCCTTAATGCTTTAGAAAATGATTCTCTCTCTTGATATGTGAAAAACCTAGATAAAAGTAGAGAACTCAAAATGGGAGCTCAAAGAAAAAAGACAATAATGTTGACGATGATTATGATCATGGTGAAGAATGAATGAAAAACCCTCCTATGTATAACAAAGTATGGAGTTAATATTGAAAATGGAGAATAATTAAATAATATTAACCAAATTCAAATCTAACTTCTTGGAATACTTTATTATATGTATTAGAGAGGGAAAAGATATTTAAAATGGTTAAATACCTTTATTTAGAAATAATTAACCAATTAAATGATTTATTAATTATTTCACGAGAAATAAGAAAGGTGTGAAATCAAAATAATTATTAAATAGTGATTTAATAATTATTATAATAATAGAAACAAGGAAAATTAAATAAATAGTGATTTATTTAAATATTCCTAAGGGATTTAGTCAAATGTGACAAGGAATAATGATCTGATAACTATTCCTAGAGAAAATTAAATAAATAATGATTTATCTAATTATTCTCATGGGTTTTTTATTTAAATCAGAAAATAATTTAATAAAAGTGGTTTACTAAATTATTTTCCACAGTGAAAGTGATTTTACTATAGTAAATTTAAATATACATGCTATATTTCGATCCACCTAGTTAGAAATAGCAAGGTGATCATTTTTCGGTGATAACAGATGTCCCATATCATCATGATGTGGACACCATACTACGCCTATGCCTTGCATTCAACAAAATGGAGGAAGTCTTAAATGACTGCCACATTGGAGCCTACAGAGGTTAACTCTCAGGGATTTCCACTACCCAAAAACATACCCCACGTAGGTTATTTTTGGCCCACTCTCTTCCATGACAACATTGCAACCATTAAGTGATGCAAGTCATGGCAATGTTATGCCCATAAATCTAGAGTAATCGTCGTGGGTCCATTCTACTAGTGGGGCATTGACTTCATGACTTGAAAACCACAATCCTAGAACATACATAAATACATAGTAGTCACAGTCGAATACTTCACCAAGTGGATGGAAGCCACGCCCACATTCAACAATATTGTCGATATTGTCGCATGATTTGTCTTTAATCATGTCATCATGTGGTTTGGCATTCCCAAGGATCTAGTCTTAGATCATGGTAAACACTTCGAGAATGACATTTTCCAAGAATTATCTCAAATCCTTGGTTTCTCACATGAGTTTGCTTCTCCATACTACCCCCAGTCCAACGACCAAGTAGAAGTTATCAACAAAGTCCTTAAAAGAATGTTACAATGTATGGTGAACAAGCACAAAACCACCTAGCATCACATGTTATTCTCCACCTTGTGGGCATACCACACATTGGTCAAAACATCCACAAGCTTCACACCTTTTCACCTAGTTTACAGGGTTTAAGCAATACTCCCCATTAAGTGCAAGATCCCTACCTTACACACGACCGTCGAGCTTCTCTTGGACACCTCACCATTGGAACAAAGGCTAGTATAGTTGGAACATGTTGAAAAATTTTGATAGGAATAGATCTAGCACAATGAAGCCCGTAAAAAGAGGATGAAATCCTCCTTTGATCGCAACATCATCCCCCTTTCATTTACCGAGAGGGATCTAGTACTCCGCTATGACTTCACTAAAGGGGCACTGGGCCATGGAAAGTTTGAAACTGTATGGAAAGGTCCCTATATTGTTAAACATTTCCTTTTGAAAGGTGCCTACATGTTAGTGGAACCTGATGGGACTTGTCTCAAAGACCCTAGGTATGGGATCTACCTCAAAATATTTCATCCATAACATTATGTTTGGCAGTATGATGTAAGCTATGTACCATGATTTATTTTTATGATCACACAATCTTCAATGAACTCTAAACTACACTCTCATCATGTTTTGTAGATGGATCATCCGACATCTTACCACCATGGGTTCACTAAAGGAGCTTCTTGATGGTCACAAAATCTTAGTGCGACAACCTGGGCCATATACTCTCCCGACCAGACGATTATCCAATAGAATTGAATCTTTATTGGGTCAACCATTAACATCAAGTAGAATACAATGATTTCATTATCCTTTTGTCTTCCACCTCTCACTTAGGCATAAGTCACTTGCATGTGTTCCTTAATTCCCATCTTATCGTATCATAGTTGAATAGAACCTAAACATTCGTGACGCTTGTCTTTTCCGAAAATACCCGCATGCACAATGGCTAGCACGTGCTTTTGACCATATCACACTTTCACATATACCATGATCTAAACTTAAACAAGAATGAAACAAATTACAAATATAAGCATAAATACATAGATGCAGCAAAAATAACACTTCATTTCATTAATATCAAACTATTGAAATATGCTTACAAACATAATGGAAATAAACTAGCTTGGGCGATGGTAGCTTATCTCTGAGAAGAGATGTGGTAACTACATGCCTATGAACCATGTTAAAATGAGGCTCAAGGGCCTATTTATTAATGAACAACAAGATAAAACCCTAACCCTAAGAGATGTAACACCAAGAGTTTGTGGGCCTCATTGGGGTTAGTTGGGCAGCCAATTTCCCAACGTTGTAACTTGATGATATTATCTTTGTTTGGCACGTAAGATACCTTGTTAGAAAGGTCTCTATGAGTACTAAAGGATTTGAGATAGGCCCCTTCCTATGGTTATGGGCCTGTAGCAGACCTCAAAAACACGCCATTTAGGGGGTTAAAACTGCTCTGGAAGTTCAGGACCTGAAAAACTACTAAAAATAGTAAATGTTGAAATAAAAAAGGAAACAGATGAAACCAACTAGAGGTCTAGATGGAATAGGTGGGTGGCCACTAATATCCACCTGGATCATTCCTCCCCCTTAGGAAGCAATGGTCTCCATTGCATGCAGAGCCTCCATGAGGTGAGGAAATTTCCGTTGAACCTAGTCCCCGGTGAACCACTTGCCCTGGTGAAGGAGTTGTCCTACTTTGACAAATTGATATAGTTGTATCCTCTATTGGAAAGTGTTCTTGATCTGCATTTCCATGAGCTTATCATTTGTGGCATGTTCCATGAAATCTGGATTGAGCTTTGTTGGTGTGAGTTGTTATGCAATGTCGGATGTATCCAAAAATGCTAGAAAGTATGGTTCAAGGTGGTCTAAATTGAACATTGGGTGAAGACCAAGGAAAAATGGGATTCTGAGCTTGAAGGCATTGTCACCAACATCCTTGGTGATGGTGTATGACCCATATCAAAGTGAGTGAAGCTTGCTATGGGGTCCAGCGAGGCGCTCCTTTTGCAAATGTAGCCAAAATTTGTCACCCACCTTGAACTTGTGTGACACTCGATGTTGATCATGGCACTACTTGTACTTAGCATTGGCTCTATCCAATATGTCATGGACTTGATGAAATATGCATTGAATGTGCTCAATAAAGTTGTTATCCCTGTTTGATTCAGACGGGGCGTGAGTCGAATCTTCCTGAGTGGTTGCAAATGGTATGGCCATATCAATGGGACATAATGGTTGAAATATCAGCCCTACCTGAAAGGGGTTGTGGCCTGTTGAGTTGTGGAGAGCTATGTTATATTTGTGTTGTGCATAGGGGAGAATTTCATCCAATGTGCATGGATGCTTCAAGTTGTACATGCGGAGAATTTGTACGATCATCTTGTTGACAAAATCTATTTGGTCATCAGTTTGGGGATGAAAAGTCATGGACTTAGTAAGTTTTGTATCCAACATCGACCAGAGACTTGACCAAAATGCACTCAAGGATCTATTGTCCTGATATGAGACAATGCATTGTGTGATCCTAAAGTATACCCACACTTGATCAAAGAAGATCTTAGTAGTGGCCTCTGTTATGATACTCCTCTTCCAGGTTGCCATGATGGCCATCTTAGAGAATCTGTCGACGACCATGAAAACGAAGTCGTTGTCATGCTTAGTAGAAGGAAAGCCCGACATGTAATCCATGGAGATAGATTCCCAAGGTCAACTAGGAGTAAGTAGAGCAATATATAGGCCTTACTTCTTGATGGTTGGTTTGGCAATGGCACAGGCGGTCCAGGATCTAATGTACTTCCCAAAATCCTGACAAAGTTTTGGCCAATAAAAATACTTATGCAATACCTCCAATGTTTTCTCTACTTAAAATGTCCAACAATCCGACTGTAGTGGGCCTCCCAAATCATCTTGGCACTCTCACTTGAAGGAACACAAATGTGTCCCAGGTGGCATAATAGGGCATCCTAAAGGTGAAATTTTGGAACTTCCTTCCTTTATAGGAGTGTCTAGTATGTGCTGCTAAATTTTGGACCGCTTTCATAAAGATGTGGCCACCTCGAAGTCTTGTGTCCACAGGAGTCGAGCACAGTCATCAGCTACCTGACTGGTGGTTGGTTGAGGCAGTCTACAACATTATTGGTGTTTCCCTTCTTGTACTTAATGTTCAAATGGAACTGTTGTAGGTAGGTGGACCATTTCTGATGGCGATCGTTCTACAAATTCCCTTGTGTTTGTATGAACTGCAGGGGGCGTTGGTCTATGTGGACGGCCATTTCCTTCCCTAGAATGTAATGCTAACATTGACAATAGGCCTACACAATGGAATACATTTCTTTGTCATAAGTGGGATACATTCGGACTAGGAAATGATCTTACTGCATTTCTTTGCAGTGATCAAAGAGATGGTGGCAGGTGCGGCTACCTCCGGTATCTTGTACAACTTATTTCCCAAAGTAATATGTCATGTCCCTTCTCAAAAACATTAGTAACAAGATGTTGTTGTTGGATTAGTGGTTCCTAACCTAGGTTCACTGTTAGTTGTGCCAAACAAAACCCTACACTACTGGCCCTTTCAGCATCAATCCACGTAGCATAGACTGAAGTCTCACCCAAAGCAGTATGGGGGGATGCTGGAACCAAGTTTATGCATCCAAAGATCAGTGTGAAGTCCTTCTATGTCCTAGATCTGCCTTCGCGCAAATTGATAAGCCCTTAGGGCTTGGTACTGCAACTCTGTTAATAGCCTTTAGACCTTTGCAAAGGTCCATGAATGGTCTTTGTGGACCCTTAACAGTCTATTCATCCACTTACACACACCAGAAAACAACCCTAGATCAGATCTCCCGCAGATCTACTTAAGTTTTTAATAAACATAGCAGAATTTACCACAGTCTTTGCAAACTTACATAAGCATGCTTGCGTACATCAATTAACAATTATTCAATAGGATAGCATATATTTAAATCAATATTCCATAACACATTATTCATCAGCAGCATATATCGTAACCATAAATAGCAGAAAGAAACAGATAAAACATATGAATTTCTCCAAATGTCTTCTTTATTGATCTTTAGTATAAGGTTACAAACTCAAACTTCCCTGGGCACTCAGCTGTAGGGGTCCACATAGTCAGCTGCAGACTCTACTCTAGGCCTATGCGCACTCAGCTGCAGGGCCTGTCCCTCCTCTAAGACTTGCTTCTTTGCGCTAACTCTCTAAGACTCCATTCATTGTACCCCTAGACAAAAGACATAGATCTGCCTTAGACTCTCTAAGACACAACTATTTATACAATCCCATGGTCTGCGTACCATGGATAGATCTCAAAAACTAACTCAAATTTACATAAACGAGGGTAAAAACCGTTTTTTATTCCTAACTAACTACGCACTTCGTATCCACAATTCGCGGAGACTTTACATATTTTTATCAACTTTACATCAAAACTTGGGATTTTACCCCAAAACTGACCCAGGGGACCCCATCCCAATAGGCCCCCAACACAAAGGTCGTCACTTTCCCTCGAGTCACTCAAATAGCACGGTGATCTTCCTGCACAACTACTACCTCAACAACACTCTGTGCAGCTACCTGCTTTACTTGTTCGACGAGATGCTCTGTAGCTAGTCCTTTGCCTGCCAGCTTGATCTTCTGTTGTGTGAGTTACAAGTTCATCAACTTCTCCTAAATGTTGGTTGAGACTTAATAGGCTTCTTCCAACCAAGGACCCAACCTTTCCTTAAGCACTACCTCATTTTTGGAGCTTTTTCCACTTGTGCGAGAAGCTGCTTCCCCTCCTACAACTTGGCGAGGTGCTACGCTGTAGCAATTGAGTGTGTCGCCACCCTAACCTCGTCATACAACTTTTGGAGCTCGCTGATCTCTGTACTTAAAATCTACAAGTTGGGGTCTTCTTGTAGGGTCATTAGTAACTCCATTTATTGTTCGAACAAAGTTGTGCAGTTGATGGCGGCGACATCCACAGTAGCGATCCCTTTCTGGATGGAGGCTCCGCGTTGTTCCATAAATTTGGGAGGATTTGAAGGATGGGACTTGAGTTGTAGCTTCATGATTTTCATATTGAGTTCAAATTGAACTCTTTCCACCTCTGCCTTTACTTCATGGACACCCGCAGCTAGTTTTTGGATCTTGGCCTCTGGTTGTGCATCCTCAGGTATGTGCAATTTCAGCACTGTTCGGCACACCTCTGCTACCGCGGCCGCCAACTGGGAGCTCTGCACCTGGATGGTATCCCTCTCCTTTAGGGCCTACATCTTCTCAGTGAACATTTGTTCATTTTTCACCTGATACTCGCTTATTAAACTGAGAGTGCATTGCTCCCAATCTCTTAGTTTCATTGTCACTCCTATCTGTAGTGCCTGAAGAAATGCGTTGGAGAGCGTTGCAATATTAAGGTTGATGTTCTTTAGGGTACTTATGATGATCTTTTCATCAATCGATTCCGCACTCAAGGACCCCTCTGGCAGAGCAACTATTCTAAGTTCCACTATCCTTACCAGTTCTGCATCCTGACTTGTCACTGGTGTGAGGCTCGTCTATGTGGCGCCCACCTGTATTCGGCTGGTTTGGATCTACAGTTCACGCATATCCTTTTGAACATTTCCCAATGACTGCATGTATTATTTCTTGAATTTCTGCAACATTTGGGTTGTAGTGTCACGCACCTTGTCATCAATCTCATCAAGATCGCCCTCTATCAAGGTGATGGGATCCTGTTGTGCTTTAGTCGACTTCGTCTTTTTGTGGGAAACTACCTACTGCTAGTGTTCTCTACGCTTCCTTAGCCTAAATGGGATGCTCTGCCCCTCATCACTACCACCACCCTACATAGACTACTCTTCCTCTTCGGTTTCGGGCGAATGAGATTTGTCGCTTTGCATGGAGTCACATTGTTCCTATTTGTCTTGTTCCTTTGTGGTGCACTCATTTTCCATTCGAGCCTTCTCTTCGGCTTCCTTCTTTCACTGCGTGTCCAACTTTTGTGCTACTCATTTTTCTGCATCCTTTCGTTTTTTCTTAGCTCATCTCCTCGTGCCTTTGCAAGTCCCTGCCTCTAAGTCGGATAGGGTGTGCCAATCTGTTAGCCATCGCTTGATCACTTCTTGTATGGCATTATTAGTGACCAAATACAGAAAATCAAACCACTTCTGTTGCGGGTCCTTCTGCGCTCGAATGTAGACGCGGTGGAAATTTTCCTTAAACTCCGCATATGCTGACAGCTACTCATACAAGGTTGGGGACAACCTTGGGTGCTGGTTGATGGCCATGCGGAAGCTCGCTTCCATCAATACCCAAAAAATATTCATTTTTTTGATTCGCGTGGGGTCCTTGGTGGCCTAAAGGGAGGCAAACTGCAAGGCCTCTGGCAATGATGCCTTCAAGGGAGGAAATTAGTTGTCCTCCGGTAGATCCCATGTGACCAGCACGATGGATAGCAGCAACCATGCGTAGTGGAAGGGCTTTCTCTCATCTTGGGCCTCACAAAAATTCGCAAGGAATTCACTGCATAAGTACCACAACAAGTTAAACTACACGCCCTCTACACACTGTGCAGCTAACGACATCATATGCGCCAGAACCTCGTCCACGCGACACTTCCTCATAACATTTCTAGCTAGTATTTGGGTGGAAATCTTCACTGCTAGATTGATGATGGATGTGATGGAATAGTTGCGCGGCTTCTTGATAATCTCAAACTTCTTTTTCATCTTCTCCTACAAGTCTCTCTCACTTGTCTTTCTGCCAAACTCCTTGGATGGATTCAACCCTCATGCGACAGGTGCGTGATCCTGTGGAAGAGCATATTCGAGATGGGTATATGTGCACCAAGCCATAAGCACCCATCGTGCACCAGAGTAAGTATTTGTCCTATACAATTTGTGTTAATGTTAGAGCGATGGTAGTGGGGCACCCATAGCAGGTTCAACAACCCGGATTGCTCCACTCCGCGGATCCATTCAAATGCTTCCAACTCAGTGACACCTGAGTCTCGGTAATATACTCACCTCATATAATTTTATGTCATGGGGTGAGGGAACCACTCATGGTCAGCCAGGTCCTAGTCCTTCATTTTTAATAAGGAACCCACGCGAGGCATAGACCTTCAAAGGTTATCTTCTCCGGTAATAGGGGCGTCTAAATGAGGAACTTGTCTGAGTCTAGGTCCTCAGGGAACTTCGAATTCTCTTTTTGTGGAGGGATATATTTAGGAAATTTGGTGATGGGGTCCACTCCCTCAGTGTATATATCCTCTGTGCCCTGTTTAGATTCCAAATCAAGAACCTTCTCAGGTTGCTTGTCCTTCTTCTGCTTCTAAGCGGCCACATGTTTCCTAGGTGACTCGCGCACTGGCACTGACCCTTCTTGTCTTTCTTCGTTTTATGGGTTTCCCTAACAGGGGTGGGCTTCGACCTGGGTGACCTCGGCGCCATATGCATAGGAGCCGAAGCTTCCATGTGCACCACCTCTGGAGCAACTCCTTAAGATCCAATGTCTCCCCCAGTGCTCACAGTCTCAGCAGAGCTCAGACCCAACATGTTTTCCTAGATAAACTTCTAATTTAGCTCGGGAAAGTTTGTAAAAGCAGGGCTTGCGACCAAATCATCAAAGAACAATTGACTCATAAGCAACAGACAACACAAATCAAAAAATCTAAGGGTGCAATGTGTTCTCTGCTGGACCGACATGCGTAATTTATAGGGAATTTTGAATTCAATTCTGACCAATCCCCCCAAAATTCGATCATTAATTCTAGTTTGGTGGTATATCTTCAAATATTTTAGCCTTAAATGCCACCCACTCGCTCCTCTTAACCATCTTCTAACAGTCAAATCATGAACAATGACTTTAACGGTCACTTTTTGGTTGTTCTGCGTGGTATTCTCTTCCCTAGCGCAACTCCTTTCGCGTAGCCTCTAATAATGTGATGTCACCATTTTGCACGCAGCCCCTCTGTTGCGGCGTTCCTCAAACCAAGAAGTGTAGTTTATAGTCCCGCACTCCCTTGCAACTACCTGGAGCACTAAGACTGTCCTGCTATCATATAGTCGTTGAGCCAGATCTCCTATATAGGGATTTAATCGGCTTCCATTCACCTTTCCCAGAAAAGGATCTCCATTCAGCTTCGCAAGCTGAACTGCACCTCCATCTGTGATCTCTTTGATGACATATGGCCCTAGCCAGTGCATCTTCCCGAAAATTTAGCGAACTTACAATCATATTATGAAACCAAGTCATTTACCTTAAACATGTGCAACTTGATGTGTCGATCGTGTCATGCTTTTTCACATTCTTTCTGTACTTGTTGATGAAATCTAGCCAGGAATCTGTCCTCTTCAAGCTCCATCAATTGTGTGAGCCGATATTCCAAGGCTTTGTGGTCTGCCATCCCTGTGAAAGCCGTTATTCATAGACTAGGCACGATGCATTCCATAGGCATCAAGGCTTCTATGCCATAGACCAATCAGAAAGGTGTCTGACCTCTTCGATTTTTGCAAGTAGTCTTGTACACCCACAGTACTACCGGTACATGCACGTCCCAATCATTCACTTGCGCGTTGCAAATATTTGTTAGTGCATTATCCAATATCTTATTGAAGGCCTCAACTATTCCATTAGCTTTATCATGATACAACGTGCTCTTCGGGTGATAAACCCGGAATTCTTCGATCAACGCATTGATCGTTTCATTGAGGAAGTTCGTACCGCGATCACTCATCAATACTTTTGGGTAGCTAAATCTGGTTAACACATACTCAAATAAGAACTATGTTGTGGTGTGTTGCCATTATGATACATGTGTTGTCCTTGATGGCAACTCACTCATAGGTCATCTCAGATTTGATAGACTCACTCATAGATCATATGAGATTAAGATGTATACGCAGGTTCAGCTTGACAAAGCAGCATATACATGCAGGTTCATGGAACAAAAAGAGTGTATACTTATGTACGCACTTTCACAAGAGGAAAAACGTGTATGGGTTGGAAAATCAAGAAAATTCAAGAGTAAAGAATACCAAGGGTCAATACCATGGTATTAGCCCACAATATTGAGCGAAGTAATGGTTATTTGATCCCATCCAAGAATACCACAGGCTCTAAGTGTTGTTTTGGTCCGAGGTATTGAGGAAGGCCAAAACTATATAAGGAGGAGAAGATCAAAGGGCCAAGTGTGCAAGTGAAAGGGTTTCTCAGGAATACTTCTATCTGAAGTATATTTTATGTTGCAAGGGCTATGATTATGATATGATCTGAAATATTTTTTACACCTTGGATACAATGTTGGATCAGGATCATGAGACTTGAAATAACTTAACATTGTATGATCTGATACTACTTGGGCTAGACCTGATTTCTTACACATGTTTTATTCTTTAAATGTCATGATATGGGTATGTATGAAGTCTGGAATATCAATAAAGTAGTAAGTTAATATTTTCAGATTTATACACTGGTTCACCTTGGTAAAGGCGTGTATACACGCAGGTTCGACTCTTTCAAGTAGCGTATGCAAAAGAAATGCCTGTTGTTCAAAAATGATTGATCTATCTAATCAGTGCTGCTATTTTGCTGATTTATGTCAATGAAGCCTTCTTATATCTGAAAGTAAAATTGAATTCATAAGGAGTATGTTTCTAATTGATTGATTGATTAAGTGAGAAGGGTTATCTTTGCTACTAACTATCTAGATCTATGTAAATTGACAGAAGATGTTCAGAATATTACTGGTTGGTACAGATCTGATTCAGAAGTTTTTGTGATTCAGTAGTTTTGAAGGTATACGTGGGTTTTTTTAAAGGAAGTAATGTATACACGCAGGTTGGGTTCAGTAAAGTAGCATATGCATTTTTATGTATGATTATTGAGGTTACAGCTAGTTTTGAATGATGATACGGGTTTATGGGTTCAGCATAGTGTTCTGGTGACAGAGATCTGACTGTTCAGATTAACTGATTGTTGGTTGATGCAGTTTGAGTTTCAAAGTTCTGATGGGTCCAGTGTAAAACTTTGATGAAACGAGGCCTTCATATTATGTTTTTGTGTACCAAGAGCATCCAGTCTGAAAATTTATGAAATGTGGTCCCTGGAGGAAGAGAGAAGGTCGTAGCCTTCTGTAGGATGGTGCCTATATACTAGTAAACACATTGTCTAGTACAAAAGCTAGGGGGTTGTAGCTCCCTTCCAGTAGAAGCTGGAAAACAAGAAAAGGTTGTAGCCTTCTACACGTGGGTGCCTATGTACTGGTATGAGTTTGCACCAATACAAGATTGTAAACAAATTTTCTTTATAGAAGACAGAGATGACAGCAGCAAGTGGTTTTTCTCCTGCATTGGGTTTCCACCTTAAATCTTGGTGTTCATGTGTGTTTCTTATGTGTGATGGTTTATTATGTTATTACTGCACATAGTTATTGTATAATAGATACTGATGCAATGATTAAAGATCAACACATGATAAACTGACTAAATCATAAGTTCTCTGGTTATATGATGGTTTCTTTAATCACATTAGTGTGCACATGCAAGTTCACTTCACTGAAGTAGCGTATATAAATCTGTTTGGGAAATGAAATATTATTGAATTGTAAATAGTGATTCACCCCCCCCTCTCGGTATTATTTCCAATAATTGGTATTAGAGTAGGTCCTTCAGAAGAAGCTTGATTACTTGAAGGGAGATCTTTCAAGATGAACAATCACGAAGGCATGGGATCTATCAAAACCCCAATATTCAATGGGAACAACTGGGTATATTGGAAAATAAGAACCAGATCCAATCTTCAATCATTTGGAGCCGATGTTTGGGAAATTGTGGAAGGAGGATATCAATTTCTAGCAGCATTACCTACAGATACAACAGGTAAGAAGCTATATGAAACCAATGCCAAATAATTCAATACTTTATTGGGAAGTCTGTCAGAATTAGAATTCGTCAAAGTCATGTAGCTCAAGATATCCAAAGAGATATGGGACAAAATCATTTAGAGCTATGAAGGAGACTCCCAATATTCTCCTCTTATAAAGAGAGGTCTTGGATATACTAAAGAATCATCCCAATCACAAAAGCCTTCAGCCTCCACCAAAAGCTATCTTAATGCAACTAAGACCAGTGAACAGTATGTCAATCGTTAGCAAAAGCCTAAAAGTACTCATCAGGTAAATCATGCTCAATTTACTCCAAGGATGAACATTAATAGAAGCATCAACCAAAAGGTAAACAATGCCAAAAGATACTATGATCACATAAAATTCTTTAATCGAAAATGGTTTTCATGCCATAACTTTGGGCATAAGGCTGCTCAATGTGTTGCTTACAAAACTATCATGACTAGAGAAGCACGAAACCAAAGGAGCTTAACAGGAATAAAGAAAGGTTCCTATAATAACTTCTGTTCTCTTGAAGATGAAATTGAATGTTCATTTTGTAATAACTTTGGTCATGAAGAATCTGAATGTAAGAGCAAATTTTGGCCAACAGTTCAAAAGGAGAAATCATCACCAAATTCCAAGGTATGGAGAAAGAAGGAAGTTCAATCAGAAAGATGTGGTATAGCTCTATTTGCAAAAGGATAAGAAAAGCAGTGGTACATTGACAGTGGATGCTCCAAGCACATGACAGGTGATAAAGAGAAACTTTATTCATATAATGCTTTGGAAAAGGAAAAGAATGTCTCCTTTGAAAATGACACAGCAATTGTCCTTAAAGGTAAAGATTACTTTTATTTGAAAGAAAAGGTTAAAGCTGGAAATGTCATGTATGTAGATGGTTTAAAGCATAACTTGTTGAGTGTCAGTCAAATGTGTGATCAAAAAAATGAAGTTGTGTTTCGATCAAATGGATGTGTGGTTCGTGAGCTTGATACAGGAAAGACCGTAATCAAAGGTACAAGAACTCCAAACAATTTATACATACTCAAAGGAGGAAAAAAAATGTTATCTAAGAAAAACAGATGAAAACTGGTTATGGAACAGAATATTAGGGCATCTAAGCTTTTCTCAAATAAGAAAAGCATGCAAGCTCAAGGCGGTTCGTGATCTTCCAGATATCAGCATCCTATAAAATATCATATGCAAACCATCTCAAATTTGTAAGCAAACCAGAGTTCATTTCAGTGAAAAAGAAGGATCAACAAGTAAGCCTCTTGAACTCATCCATACTAATTTATGTGGACCAACAAGAAAAAAGTCACCTCGTGGAGAAGAATATTTTATTCATTGATGATTTTTCTAGAATGTATTGGATAGGTCTACTAAAGCATAAAGATGAAGCATTTGAAAAGTTTAAAGCCTTCAAAGCTTTAGTTGAAGATGAATCAGATCGAAAAATCAAATGTCTCAGATCTGATCGAGGGGGGGAATTCATATCAGATGAATTCTTTGATTTTTGTGAACAACACGGAATAAAAAGGTTGTTCTTTGCCGCCAGAACTCCTTAACAAAATGGTGTGGTGGAAAGAATGAACAGAACAATTCAATAAATGGCTTGAGCTATGCTTAATGAATATGGAACTCCTACAACCTTCTGGGGTGAAGCTGCATTTGCTGCCATGACTGTTCTCAACAAAGCTAATGTTTGGGTAAATAGTGATCAAACTCCATATGAACTTTGGTATGTTAAGCCTCCTACTGTAAAACACATTAGATTTTTTGGAAGTAAATGTTTCATCAACATGACTGATGAAAAACTTGGTAAGTTTGAACCCAGAGTAGATGAAGGAATTGTTCTTGGTTATTCATCTAGAAGTAAAGGATAAAAATGTTATAATAAAAGACTTCAGAAAATTGTTGAATGCATTGATGGAGTAATTAATGAAGCATGCAGCAATCCGGAACAAATGAAATAAACAAAGGAATATGACAAGTAGTAAGACGATAAATTTTTTCCCATATCAAATCAAATTGATATAGAGGAAGAAACCAATGAAGCATTAGACAAAGATACAACAAATAGGGAAAAGAATCCATTCAGGATTGTTCAAAAGAATCATCCAGAATCTCAAATTATAGGAGAAAAAGGGTCTGGAGTACAGATATGAAGAACTCTTACAGGAACCTCTAGTTATCTAGTATTACTATCCTCCATAGAACCACAGAATGTAAATGAAGCTCGCAAAGATGAATGTTGGGTTAAGGCCATGGATGAAGAACTTGACCAAATTGAAAAGAATGATACTTGGGAATTAGTTCCTAGAACTCATGATAAAAATGTTATACGAAAAAAATGGATATTTAAGAATAAGTTGCATGAAAATGGAGAAGTTATTAGAAGCAAATCAAGACTTGTTTGTAAAGGGTATGCTCAACAAGAAGGTATAGACTTTCAATAAAATTTTGCTCCTATTTCTAGACTTGAAGCCATAAGAATGTTTCTTTCTCTTTCAAGTTTTCAAAAATTCAAATTATATCAGTTGCATGTAAAATCTTTTCTTAATGGAGATTTAGAAGAAGAATTTTATATTGAGCAACGAGAAGGATTCATTCTAGGAAATGATGCAAAACTTGTATGCAAGCTCAAAAAGGCTCTATATGGTCTGAAACAAGCTCCAAGGGCCTGGTATTATCATTTTGACAAATATCTACAACAAAAAGGCTTCACAAAAGGTTCTATAGACAACAAATTATATACAAAGATTGAAAATGATAAACTGCTAATTATTGTTGTTTATGTTGATGATATCATCTTTGGTAGCAATGAAGAATCTATGAATCAAAAATTTTCTCTGGTAATGCAGCAAGAATTTGAAATGTCCTTACTTGGTGAAATTACTTATTTTCTTGGTCTACAAGTACAGCAAACAAAAGATGGTATTTTTCTTTCACAAACCAAATATCTCAAGCAGATTCTGGAGAAGTACGGAATGGAAGATTCTAAACCAGTATATACTCCAACGATAACAGGATTCAGTCTCATTTCTAACGATGAATCCCCTGTAGTGAACCAACCAACATACAGATCTATGATTGGAAGTCTAGTTTATCTAACAGGTACCAAACCTGATATCATGCTTGCAGTAGGAATTGTTGGAAGATTCCAAGAAAATCCAAAGGAATCACATCTTCAGGCAGTAAAAATAATATTCAAATATCTTAAAGGAACTCAAGAATTTGTGTATGGTATCCTGAAGATACAAATCTTACTCTTCATGCATATACAGATGAAAATTGGGTAGGAAATGTCGATGATCAAAAAAGCACTAGTGGAGGTGATTTCTATATGGGATCACGGTTAGTGTCTTGGTTCAGAAAGAAACAAAGCTTGATTGCCTTATCTACAGCTAAAGCAGAATATGTGGTTGCTGCATCTTGTTGTACACAACTACTTTGGATGATGCGAACATTGCAAGACATTCAAATCACATGTACTCCACCCATCTCCATTCTATGTGATAATACAAGTGCATCAGTATTTCGAAAAATCCTGTCATGCACTCCAAGACCAAGCACATACCCATTAAGTACCATTTTTATGAGAACAAGTGCTTGAACAAAAGGTTAAATTGGAGTATGTTCCCTCCAAAGAATGGGTTGTTGATATATTCACCAAACCGCTTCCCAGAGAAACATTTGAATATCTCAAACAAAAGTTGGGAGTAGTTTCTACATCATCCTGTTGTTAAATTCTGTTTTTCAGAGGAAGGTTACTATACGTGGGTTTCATGAAGGATAGTTGCTTATATACATGAGTTTCTGTGGCTAAAAAAGAGTATATGTTTTTCTGATAGAAAAACAGTGGGTCAGACTCTGATATGGGTGCTCAATCTGATATTGATGATAACAGTCTGTTGTTATGCTTTTTTCATTGATTTTATATGACTAATGAAGATGCCTTTATGAATGATTTGTTGATAATGCACAGGTAGCACAGGTTCAGAGGGAGCATTAGCCTTATCAAACATTCTGCATTGTTGACATTATGGTTGTTGATTTCAGCTATGGTTTCAGATATTCATATCAATTGTTGCATAGCTCATGTAGAGATCTAGGGTGTAATATGTCTCCTTCTGTCATAGTATTTTTTTGAATGAGTCCTATTGGACATATGATGTAATTTGTGTTGGGTTGAGGAAAAGGTATGTTTTCTCCTCATAAACAGCCTAATTAAGTATTTGTCTTCACATTTTTATCTTCGTTTTATGCATAAAAATAGAGGAAACAACAGAAAAAGCTAGGTAAAATCGATTAGTAACAAATTAGATAAATCTGGGCACGAAAAACTGACTTTCACTATATTTATATGCAGGGACGTGGATTGGACGATCATTATTCAATCGACAGAACAACAAAAACCAATAAAGGAAAAAAATATAACTTCCTGAGCATGGAAGACAACGGAAGACGAGGAGGACCAATGTTATCTTATGATGAAATCAGATCGAGTGTTGCGAAATCCTCAGGATCCCCTGATCCTGAGGATTCACTTGTATCTATTTACCTTTCTAATGTTATATAAAGTCGTAAGGCAAACTGTATAGCTAGTTTAGGAAATCACAAATTGTAACTATTCTTTTTGGACATATAATACTTTCATCTCGGTGATGTTGTAACTCTGTTATTGATTTTAATGAAGAATATTGTGTTTAATTCATAATCGTATTCTGAATATCTAACAGTGGGGACTTCTGGAGACTTTGGGCCCAGTCAATAGAATATCTACTGCTTCAATTGTGTTATAATCATTTTTGTTTATTCTTCACTGTTTATTATTGTTAGTTTGTAAAGTTAGTATCATTCTGATTACTATGAGGATTGATGATTCTGATTTGCGTTTGTTGTTCAGTCAAGATTCTAGATTTAGTTGTGTGTTACATATGCGTGATGCTCTTTATTGAATTGGTTATGTTAATTCCAACATTAGATTGTTGTTCATTCTAAGTAACACTATCATAGATTTCAAAGCTAGAGTTGATTGCTTTCCATGAGATGTTTATATGGTTATTTGTTGTTCAATTGTTATAGCTTTCCTTCATGTTAAATGAGTTAGATTCAATACCAGTTAGATTGTCAAGTGTGATTCTTTCTATTTTCATTCTGATTCAGTTGCTTGCAGAATAGATTAAATAGCTTTGAAAGTGTGTTACGAATTCCTTTTAGAATTGTTTGGATTGAATTTAGAGAAATAAACATTAGCAATTACAACAATTCCAACATAAGTTGACCTATGAATTCATTGCATATATAGTGTTCACACTCTTGAAATAAAAAGACTTTCCCTGGCTTGATGATTAATGTAGGTATTAATATTGCTTGTAATAAGACATCTTAGTGCACCAACATTTTGGCGTCGTTGCCAAGGAGAGCATTTCAAAGTCATTTCCTTTTATCTTGTTGTAAAAGAATTGGGTTTTAAAAGCGAGAGGTAAGAATTTGTGTAACTAGCAAGTAAAGTGCTTGTCCACCAACCCACTTTTCAACAAAAGAATAGAAGTTAAATAGGAATAATTTTTTTTTTTTTATGAATGACTAGGAATAAAAAGATAGAAAAAGATCAAAACCCCCCACCTAAATCCAGAAAATCCAAGCAATCAGTGATCCTTGGGAGAACAATGTTTATAGAAAAAATCATAAGAAAATTAGAGTCTCAAGCATCAGTAGGATTCCGGACGGTCTATGGAAAATGCCCTACTATAATCCATCAAGTAGCAGGCTCACCATCTGCAACCTACACTTAGATTCATAATCAAATTGGAGGATCTGAACAGAGTTTTCAGGTTACAACAAATTTACATTCTGATCCTCTACAAGGAGGAAAATCGTGCAACTTAAGATAAGGAGAGGGAGAAACCAGTGGAATTGCTAAGGCATGGCCTCAACTGTCCGAACAAGGATCTCCTCTGATCCCAGATCTAGGTAGTGCTGTAAAACCAACTCGGATTGTGAATCCTCCGCTTACTCAAATAGCACCCCCTAAAATCCTTGAAGGATATTGGCACATTTTTTACCAAATGGCGAATCTACCACCTCAAGGTTAGACCTTGACATTGGAATACCCCATAGTCGACCAAGTGGCCAATGCCCCGATGAAAGCTATTCCCTTGCAAAGCATCCCAAATTTTCATGGGATGATCACAGAGGATCTGGATGCCTTCTTATTCGAGTTTGATGTCCTCTGCAGAGGATATGACTATACCACCAACCCTCAAAAACTAAAATTGTTCCCTTCTACTCTAAAAGGAGCAGCATTGAGGTGGTTCATGGGTCTAGGTGGACGTACTATTAACTCTTAGTATGACATGAAAACTTCTTTCCTCACAAGATACTAGGACTTTTGCAAGACTAGGGAATTAAAAGATGAAATCTTTAAGATGGCTGCAAAAAATAATGAAACTATAGAGTAATATGTCAAACGGTTTCACTATAATTTGCAAAGATCCCCTCACACCACTTTACCAAGAGAAGTTGTGAGAGCTATCTTAATTAAAGGAATGAAAGAAGAATGGATAGAAACTCTAAATTTGATGGGGAAAGGAGATATTTATCAAGAAGATTATGATGAAAGCATTTGCTTGTGTATCAGATGTTCGTGAGGTAGCACACACACAGGGTCAGGAAGCCGAGATCCTATGACCAGAGGAAACAAACCACACAATGGAGGCATAACAAGAATGGAAATTGGTAACCTCCTGGAAGACATCAAAATGGATATCTTGGGCACCCTTAAAATGTAGTTGTATATCCTGTAGGCTAAATAGAAACAAGCCTTAGCAAAACAAAATTTCATCATTTTCTACCCATGCTGCCAGAAGAAGCACAACTGAGAGTGTCCATTGGACATGGTCCATGCATGTGCCATCTGCACCAAGGATCAAACCACTGAACAATGTCCATCACTTCCAGGGCTTAAAGTAGTTTTCAAAGAAGTAGAAGAAGAGACAGAGCTAGTATACTTAATGAACCAGTGTCAACAGTGGTAGGCCAAACCCATAGGTATGTCATAAGACACATCCCAATTCTTTCTTTCTTCACCATTTAATGAACAACAGAACCCCGGGGCTGTAGGTTTTAACCCTATACAGAAATTACCTGCATACGAATTCTTAAACAAAGAAAATAAACAATGCGAGAGCATAACCCATAAAACACATATGCACAGAGATTTTTCCCTGGATCCCAAAACCGGGACTACCAGCTTGATTTTTCATTATGTTCCTTTCAATGTTACAATACATATTTATACATGCTGAAGCATCCAATACCATGGACCGAAAAACCATCGCGTCCAATACCATGTGCGAAAATCATGCACAAAACCATAGGTAGGTTCGCCCAACATAATATAGGGTCCAAAAAAAATTTTCGTGGAAAGAATATAACACAACCCAACAGGGGCAGCATGGCAAGGCCAATCACCTTATTAGGATTGGAAATCCCAACCATTCCCTATGACACCTTGGCCAACTCAGTCCTTTCCGGGTAATGGCTGGCCAAATTCTTCTTTTACTCTTGTTTGGCAAGGTAATCCATATCCATCCCAGTGGCCTACCTCTCCTTCTCAAAATCTGAACTACTCTCTGAATTGGTAGCGACCTTTGGGGATATCCAATACACCTATGGGGATAGTTACTCAGCCTCAACCTGCATTATCAGCCCCATATCCATTACAACAAAAGCCTCATCCCTTTCTGCATCCTCAATTTCCAACTCAACTGAATTTGAATCCCAATAATAGATCGGTTCAGCTGGTGCAAATTGTTGAAAGCTCAATCTATGAGATTGAACAAAAGGAATGTAATGAACTTAGATTGAGGTCAGGACATATCATCACCCCTAAGGAAAATAGAGACTAGCCATCAATTGAGTTAGAAACCCCACCTGTACATATACCATCAACTGTAATTGACACAGAAATAAAATAAGGAGAAGATACAGATCAGCATAAAGACATTGAGAAACTCATAGTCACTTCTCCCTCGTTACCCAAAAGGTTAACAATACCTAAACCAATTGTTTATCTAGATTTTGTGTTATGAAACTAGCTCAAGAAAAGATAGAAAAGATAGATCAACGCCTTAGAATTCAGCCTCTTCGAGGGGGCAACCTCATTTACATTACATAAATGAACAATTCTTGGATGATACAAATGACAAAACCTCCTTTCTATATATAGGAGTCTAAGGAGTCACAATATAATCCAGCTGACCTAACAATAATAATATAAAGCCACAAAAATAACAATAGAGGGATTCTATGGGCACATTAGTAACAATATGGGGGCAATGGGGGCACAACAATATAAATAAGGGGTATAACTACAATAGTAATGGGGTAATCACTAGTATTATAGGGACCCAACATGCCCCTCTCCTTCAAAAAAGTGTTGTCCTCAACGCTTGAGTAGTTCTGGATACTTCTGCATAAAATTCTCATCCTCCCATGTGGAATCTTCAGCGGATAAGTTCTTCCATTTGATAAGGTACTCTGAAATTGATCGAGTTCGTAGCTGCCGAGTTCTTGTTTCTATAACTGCTTCCGGTTCCAATATAATTTTTCCTTCCTCGTCAAGTTCTGGCAATATTGTTTGAACTGGGAGCTTGTCGCCTATAACCTTCTTTAAGCATGAAACATGGAAAATTGGGTGCAATCGAGAAGCTGTAGGAAGCTCCAATTTGTATGCCATAGTACCAATCTTTTGCAACACCTTGTACGGACCATAATACTTTGGTGATAATTTATTATCCTTCTTAGCTTTCTTGAGGGACATTTGCTTATATGGTTGTAGCCGTAGGAATACCCAATCACCTACATCAAAACTTCTTTCACTGCGATGTTGATCTGCCTGTTGTTTCATTCTATTCTGTGCCAACACGAGGTTATCCTTTAAGAGTTGGAGGACTTGTTGTTGATGTTCGATGTGATGTTCCACTGCCTGAACCTTAGAATTTTCTCTTAAATATGATGTGATGGATGGTGGTTGATACCCATAAAGTGCCATAAATGGGGTCATTTGTGTTGCTGTATGAAAGGAAGTGTTATACCACCATTCAGCCAGAGGCAAGCATTTGACCCATTGTGTATGTTTATCAGATACAAAGCAACGAAGATATCCTTCCAAACATTTGTTTACTATCTCAGTTTTCCCATCAGATTGAGGATGATAAGATGAGCTATGAGCTAACTGAGTACCAAGACAAGAAAATAATTCTGTCGAAAAATTTCCAGTGAAAATGGGATCTCTGTCACTTACAATAATCTTTGGGTTTCCATGTAGCTTTTGAATTGTTTCCATAAATGCAGTAGAAACTGTACTGGCTTTAATTGGATGTGATAATGCACAAAAGTGTGCATACTTGGTAAGTCTGTCAACTACCACCATGATGACACTCTTTCCCTCAGACTTGGGTAAACCTGTGATAAAATCCATTGATACCTCCTCCCAACGTTGGCTTGGAATGGATAAAGGTTGTAATAGACCCGGTGTCTTAATTGTTTCAACTTTATTTTGTTGGCAAACCAAACATTCTGCCACAAACTTTTGAATATCTAATTTAAGGCCATCCCAAAAAAATTCCTTCTTAACCCTGTGGTAAGTTTTTAAAAATCCTGAGTGCCCTCCTAAGGGAGAAGTGTTGGAAATAATACTGAGAGGGGGGGGTGAATCAGTATTATCTAGCAATTTAATAAATCTTCCTTATTTGATTTTTGAATTATTTTAGCATGTCAGTACCATAAAATAATGAGCATGAAAAATAGATAGTCACACCAAAGAACACAAGATGTAAGGTGGAAACCCAATGTGGGTGAAAACCACCTGCTGCAATATGTCTCTATCTTCTTTCAATTTAGAAACTTCTTTTACAATGATTTTGTACTGGTGCAGTCCTTTACCAGTACGCAGGCTGCAACCTGCAGAGAGCTACAACTCTCTCTCTCTCTCGTTTTCCAGTTTACTCTTGGAAGGGAGCTACAACCCCCTAAAGCATCAGATGATCAACAAGTACATAACAGATATAGATCACTACAGATATCAGATCAGCAACAACAGAACTAACCTAGAACACCTTATCAATAGAGAAATTCAATCAATAGAACATCTTAAAACAGAGACGCAGTGTTTCTTTCTGTGGACTGCGACCAGACGCCGTTAACCTTCTGCTACTCTGCGTCCACACGCAGATATCCTTCTGCTCCGCTGCGTGCCCACGCACTGTTCCTTTGACTGCTCTGCGTTCTGTTGCTTCAGGGACGCACCCAAAGATACTATCGCGCCGCGTCCTTCGCTACAGAGACGCACCTGAAAACACTATCGCGCCGCGTCCTTCTGCTTCAGAGACGCACCTGAACCTTGATCGCCCTGCGTCCCCACGCAGGTCTCTCTCTACTGTGCTGCGTCTCGGCGCACTTGCCCTTTACAGTACCTGCGTCCCGGCGCACTTTCCCTTCACTGAACCTACGACCCTTTAGATATAAATGATATGAAGGCTTCAGGACAAACCCAAACAGTCAGATCTACAGATCTGATCATGCGCCATAGAGATCACAGTCCATTAGAAGATTCGCCCTCTTAGATCTGGACTAGATCTCACCAAATAAGATATTCAACCCAAGACAATTTCTCAATCCAAATGAACTCCTTTGCTTTATATAGGCAAGCTCCTCCCCAAAACATGGAACAATACCACGAGCCGACACCATAGAAACATAAAACCGTCGGCTAGATACCACACAAGAAACCCCCACGTGCTTTTCTCTGCCTTGAAATGTGTGCACTGGGTAGACGCACCCCCTGAACGGCTGGCCGGCGTCCCTGGACCCGGGTTCTGCATGGTATACCTGCGGGGACGCACTTTCTGAACCGATTGCCTGCGTCCTTCTTAATTTTTCAACAAACTGAGAGCCTTACCACTGGAGTTGCCATCAAGTACAACATCTGTAACATACAGTCATACCAGATAACATAATGCCAACAATCTCCCCCTTTGGACTTGATGGATGGCAACCTCAACCTTACAGGCTTCAGCTTCATTCTCCCCCTTTGACATCAAGGGCAAAGGGTATGCTCCCCCTTAACTCATGCTCCTCCAGATCTGCAACAAATAACCAGAAATCCACCATGAAAGAGATAGAGACATATTGCAGCTATTTCCAAGATCTCCTTCTCCATAATGCCAACAATGCATTATGTGCTCCCCCTGAGCCTTGTACCACCAATAAGAAGATGTTCAACAATAAGATGATGCATCAACAACCCCCAGCTTTTGCCTGAGGTATTCAAATGTGTCCCTGGGCAATGGTTTGGTGAGAATATCAGCAACTTGTTCCTTGGAAGGAACATACTCCAACTTGACTTTCTGTTCAAGCACTTGTTCCCGGAGAAAATGGTACTTGATTGGTATGTGCTTGGTTTTTGAATGCATAACAGGGTTCTTTGAGATGCTGATTGCACTTGTATTATCACATAAGATGGGGATTGGTGGAGTACAAGTGATTTGAAAATCCTGCAAAGTCTGCATCATCCAAAGGAGTTGGGTGCAACAAGATGCAGCAGCAACATATTCTGCTTCAGCTGTAGATAAGGCAATGGAACTCTGTTTCTTGCTGAACCAAGATACCAGTCTGGAACCCATAAAGAACGCACCACCACTTGTGCTTTTCCTGTCATCCACGCTTCCGGCCCAATCTGCATCTGTATAAGCATGAAGAGTAAGATCTGTATCTCTAGGATACCATAAGCCATAATTTTGAGTCCCTTGAAGATATTTGAAAATTCTCTTTACTGCCTGAAGATGAGTCTCCTTCAGATTTGCCTGAAATCTTCCAACTATTCCAACTGCATGCATGATGTCCGGTCGGGTACCTGTCAAATATAGTAAACTTCCAATCATAGATCTGTAGGTTGGTTGATGTACTGCTGCAGATTCATCATTTGCACTGAGACTACATCCTGTGACCATGGGTGTACATACTGGTTTTGCATCTTCCATGCCATATTTTTTCAAAATCTGCTTGAGATACTTGGTTTGAGATAAAAAGATTCCTCCTTCCTTTTGTTGGATTTGCAAACCAAGGAAATATGTCAGTTCTCCTAGCAAGGACATTTCAAATTCTTTCTGCATGACCGAGGCAAAGCTTTGACTCATAGCTTCTTCATTGCTGCCAAAAATAATGTCATCTACATACACAACAAGTATTAGCAATTTGTCATTTTCAACTTTTATATACAGATTGCTATCTGCTGAACCTTTTGAGAAACCTTGTTGATGAAGATATTTGTCCAACCGGTAGTACCAAGCCCTTGGAGCTTGTTTGAGACCATAGAGAGCCTTTTTCAATCGGCATACAAGATTTGGATCATTTCCAAGAATGAACCCATCTGGCTGTTCAATGTACACTTCTTCTTCCAAGTCTCCATTCAGAAAGGCTGATTTCACGTCCATTTGAAATACTTTGAAGTTTTGAAAACTTGAGAGAGCAAGGAACATTCGGATGGCCTCAAGTCTTGCAACAGGAGCAAAAGTTTCTTCAAAGTCTATTCCTTCTTGCTGCGCATACCCTTTACAAACAAGTCTGGCTTTGTTTCTAATTACTTCTCCATTTTCATTCAATTTATTTTTGAAGACCCATTTTGTTCCGATAACATTCTTATCCTTTGGTCTAGGAACCAGCTCCCAAGTGTTGTTCTTTTCGATTTGCTCAAGTTCTTCATCCATTGCTTTCACCCAACATTCATCTTTGCATGCTTCTTTCACATTTTGTGGTTCAGTAGAGGAGAGTAATGCCAAATAGCTTGAGGCTTCTGCAACTGTTCTTCTTGTTTGTACACCTGCTTCTTTCTGCCCCACAATCTGAGATTCTGGATGATTCTTCTGAACATATCTGGATGGAGTTTTCTCTTCTATTCTTGTCTGCTCCTCTGGTTCTTCTTGAGGTTCTCCTTGGGGTTCTTCTTCTTCATTATTCTATCTTTGAGGGTAGCCTTCATCTTCTTCTATATCTTCATGATGTACTTGCCTAGGAATATATCCCTTCTCATCAACCACTACATCAATGCTGTCAACAATTCTGCCAAGTCTTTTATTGTAGCATTTGTATGCTTTGCTATGTGGAGAATAGCCAAGAAGAATGCCTTCATCTGCTCTAGGTTCAAGTTTGCCAAGCTGCTCATCAGTATTCTTGATATAGCATTTGCTCCCAAAGATTTTGAAGTGCTTTACCGAAGGAGTCCTGCCACTCCAAAGCTCATGAGGAGTTTGAGTGTTGTTCACCCGGACATTTGTTTTGTTGAGAATAACAACCGCAGCATGTGCAGCTTCACCCCAGAAAGTTGCGGGAGTTCCTGATTCATCAAGCATAGCACGAGCCATTTGTTGGATTGTTCTGTTCATTCTTTCAACAACTCCATTTTGCTGAGGAGTTCTAGCTGTAGAGAATTCTCTCCTTATCCCATGTTCATCACAGAAATCGAAAAATTCATTTGAAGTAAATTCCCCACCTCTGTCGGATCTGAGGCACTTAATTTTGTGACCTGATTCATTTTCAACCAAGGTTTTGAAGGATTTAAATTTTTCGAATGCTTCATCTTTGTGCTTCATAAGTCCTAACCAGACAAACCTGGAGAAATCGTCAATAAATAATATCAAGTATTCCTCTCCTCTAGGTGTTCTTTTCCTGAATGGACCACATGTATCTGTATGTACTAGCTCAAGAGGCATGCTAGCTGATCCTTCTTTCTCTGGAAAGTTAGTCCTGGCTTGTTTTCCAAACTGACATGATCTGCATATGGTGTTGTCAGGAATTTTGATATCTGGAAGATCGCGAACTGCCTGATATTTGCATGCTTTCCTTATTTGTGAGAAGCTTAGATGTCCCAACCTTCGATGCCATAACCAGTGCTGTTCATCCTTGCTTAGATAGCATTGTTGTTGTCCTTCTTCAAATATGTACAGATTATTTGGAGTTCTTTTGCCTTTGAGTACTGCTTTACCTGTATCAAGATCACGAACAAGACATCCATTCGATCTGAAAATAACCTCGGTTCTTTGATCACACATCTAGCTGACACTTAGAAGATTATGCTTCAATCCATCAACATACAAAACATTTCCAGCTTTGACCTTTCCTTTTAACTGAGCAATGCCTTTTCCTTTTATAGTTGCAGGAGTATCGTTTCCAAAAGAGACTTTCTTTCCTTTTTCTAGAACAGAATAAGATTCAAGTTTTTCTTTATCACCTGTCATATGCTTCGAACATCCACTGTCAATGTACCATAGATTTTCCTGTCCCTCTGCATAAAATGCTATTCCACATCTTTCTGTTTGAGGTCCCTTTATTCTCCATGTTTTGGTGCTTGAGGCTTGCTCCTTTTTCTGCTGAAACCTGCTCCTGCATTCAGATTCTTCATGACCAAAGTTATTGCAAATAGAACATTCGACTTCATTTTCAAGAACCGAAAAGTTGTTATAGGTCCTTTTTGTCATCCCTGTCATACTTCTTTGTTTTTGAGCTTCCCTAGTCATGATTGTTTTATATGCAACACATTGAGCTGCTTTGTGACCAAAATTATGGCAAGAAAAGCATTGTCCATTGAAGAAGCTTCTGCGGTTATTGAATCTACCTGCCAACTGATTGTAATTTCTATTTTCATCTATTCTTGAACCAAACTGAGAAGATTTTACCTGTGGCTGGTTGTAGCTTTTGTTCACCCTTAAGATGGATTGCCCCTGATAGTTTCTGTTTGTATTTTGTCCCTGCTTTACCTGATTATCTTCATTGTTCTTCTGCTCATTTCTTCTTGCCGCATCAAGATAACTTTTTGAGGTGGATGCTTGAGAGGTTTCTCCATTGTAACCCAAACCTGTCTTGTTTAGAGGAGACCGCTGCACATTGATAATCTCATCCAAAGTTTCAGATCCTTTGACAAACTTAAGATTAATAGCTTTTGTTTTCTCAATTTCTTTTCTGAGACCAACAATTTCACCTTCTAGTTTTTCAAGATGTTTTTCTTTTTCATCAATTTGAAATTGTAGAGTATCAATGATCACATTCTTTTCTTCTATACATCTCTTGAGTCTAGTAATTTCATCATAGAGGTTATTCACATCTACAGCATCCTCATAATCATCATCTTCAAATGCCATTAACAACTTATATTTATTACCTTGTTCATCTTCATCACTGTTTGATAAACCATCACTATCTTCATGGGTGTAGTAGCTTTTCTTATTTGCACTTTGTTTCTTGTTCCATCTAGAAGGTTCCTTTCCTTTATCCTTATAAGGACATTTTGCAGCATAATGACCTACTCTTCCACAAGCAAAGCATTTGAAAGGTAGCTTACCTCTGAACCTTCCAAAACCCCTTTGAAGAATTCTGACAAAATTTGATTCTTCTTCCTCTTCTTCTGGAACATGGCTTGCTTCATAGTAATCTTCTTTGCCTGATGCCTTAAAAGCAGCTTCCCTTCTGTCTGATGGACCTCCCTTTCTCATTTCATAAGCAGTTAGAATTCCATGTAGCTGAGACATAGTGAGAACACGGAGATTTTCCTTTTCTTCTATTGCAGATACTTTAGATTCAAACTTGGGGGATAATGATCTTAGAATCTTTTGAACTACTATAGCCTCTTTTATTTCTTCACCCAAATTTTTCATACAATTAACAATCTCATCTACCCGAAGAAAATAATTAGCCACACTTTCATCATTATACATCTTGAGAGTCTCATATTGAATCCTGAGAGTTTGAAGTTTAGCTTGTTTTACCTGTTCATCTCCTTCATAGCTCGTGACCATTTTGTCCCATATCTCTTTTGCTGATTTGAAGTGCATTACCTTCATGAATTCTGTTTGGGATATACTTCCTAATAGAGTACTGACTGCTTTTGCATTTGTTTCATACTTCTTTTTCTCAGCTGGATCTGTAGGAGTAGCTGAAGGAAAAGCATAGCCTGTTTCTACAATGTCCCAAACTTCTGTACCAAGAGATTGAAGATATGCAGTAACTCTTACCTTCCAATAATTGAAGTTTGTCCCATCAAAAATCGGTGGCCTGATTGATGCTTCTCTCTCGTAGTTGCTCATGATGAACGATCTACCTTCAAGCGATCAAGCTTCTCTGAAGGACCTGCTCTGATACCAATTGTTGGAAATAATACTGAGAGGGGGGGTGAATCAGTATTATCTAGCAATTTAATAAATCTTCCTTATTTGATCTTTGAATTATTTTAGCATGTCAGTACCATAAAATAATGAGCATGAAAAACAGATAGTCACACCAAAGAACACAAGATGTAAGGTGGAAACCCAATGTGGGTGAAAACCACCTGCTGCAATATGTCTCTATCTTCTTTCAATTTAGAAACTTCTTTTACAATGATTTTGTACTGGTGCAGTCCTTTACCAGTACGCAGGCTGCAACCTGCAGAGAGCTACAACTCTCTCTCTCTCTCGTTTTCCAGTTTACTCCTGGAAGGGAGATACAACCCCCTAAAGCATCAGATGATCAACAAGTACATAACAGATATAGATCACTACAGATATCAGATCAGCAACAACAGAACTAACCCAGAACACCTTATCAATAGAGAAATTCAATCAACAGAACATCTTAAAACAGAGACGCAGTGTTTCTTTCTGTGGACTGCGACCAGACGCCGTTAACCTTCTGCTACTCTGCGTCCACACGCAGATATCCTTCTGCTCCGCTGCGTGCCCACACACTGTTCCTTTGACTGCTCTGCGTTCTGTTGCTTCAGGGACGCACCCAAAGATACTATCGCGCCGCGTCCTTCGCTACAGAGACGCACCTGAAAACACTATCGTGCCGCGTCCTTCTGCTTCAGAGACGCACCTGAACCTTGATCGCCCTGCGTCCCCACGCAGGTCTCTCTCTACTGTGCTGCGTCTCGGCGCACTTGCCCTTTACAGTACCTGCGTCCCGGCGCACTTTCCCTTCACTGAACCTGCGACCCTTTAGATATAAATGATATGAAGGCTTCAGGACAAACCCAAACAGTCAGATCTACAGATCTGATCATGCGCCATAGAGATCACAGTCCATTAGAAGATTCGCCCTCTTAGATCTGGACTAGATCTCACCAAATAAGATATTCAACCCAAGACAATTGCTCAATCCAAATGAACTCCTTTGCTTTATATAGGCAAGCTCCTCCCCAAAACATGGAACAATACCACGAGCCGACACCATAGAAACATAAAACCGTCGGCTAGATACCACACAAGAAACCCCCACGTGCTTTTCTCTGCCTTGAAATGTGTGCACTGGGTAGACGCACCCCCTGAACGGCTGGCCGGCGTCCCTGGACGCGGGTTCTGCATTGTATACCTGCGGGGACACACTTTCTGAACCGATTGCCTGCGTCCTTCTTAATTTTTCAACAAACTGAGAGCCTTACCACTAGAGTTGCCATCAAGTACAACATCTGTAACATACAGTCATACCAGATAACATAATGCCAACAAGAAGTGTGCAATTCCATAAGAATCTTTTGTTCTAGCTGGGAATTCTTACAGAGGTATAAGCGATCTTTGTACCATAACGAATCATTTTTCCAGCTAAATGTATCAGACGTACTGGAATCTTGTTGTAGCTTTCGAATAAGTGCCCACACTTCTTCATCATTCTTCCATTCCTCCCTTGCTTCATTTATCCAATCTGGTTGGATGATAGAAATAGCGCACATCAATGCTTCCACATCCTCATCCTTCCTTGAGAGTGCATCTGCCACCACATTTTTCTTCCATATTTTGTAGATGATTTCAAAGTCATAACCCAACATCTTTGTGACCCACTTTTGTTGCTCTTCAGAGGATAATCTTTGTTCTAAAAAGTATTTAAGGCTATCATGATCCGTTTTTACCTTGAAGTGTCTTCCCATTAGGTAGGGTCGCCATTTCTTGAGTGCATGGAATATTGCCAACATTTCCTTCTCATAAATAGCTTTGCTTAGAAACTTTCCCTTGATTGGACGACTTTCAAAAGCAATGGGTCTTTCATCTTGCATTAGAACAGCACCAATTCCATTTCCTGAAGCATCACATTCCACAATAAAGGTTTTTGTGAAGTCCGGTGTAGCTAAGACCGGTGTTTGGCACATTGCCTCTTTAAGATGTTCAAAGGCCTTTGTTGCTTTCGGAGTCCATGAAAATGCATCTTTCTTCAATAATGTCGTTAGAGGTGCTACTATTCTCCCATAATTCTTGACAAACTTGCGATAATACCCTGTCAACCCAAGAAATCCACGCAAATGCTTTATGGATGTGGGGATTTTCCATTCCTTAATGGCTTTAATTTTGGTAGGGTCTACCTTAACTCCTTCATGAGATACAATATGACCCAAATATTCCACCTACTGGACTCCAAAGAAACATTTGGATCTTTTGGCATATAATTGTTTCTCCTCCAATAGTTGTAGCACCTTGTCAACATGTTCAACATGGTCCTTCCAAGACTTGCTGTAGATAAGTATATCATCAAAAAATACTAACACAAATTTTCTAAGGAATGGTTTGAAAATTGAATTCATCAAACCTTGAAATGTTGAAGGTGCATTGGTAAGGCCAAAAGGCATGACCAAAAATTCATAATGACCCTCATGAGTTCTAAATGCCGTTTTTGGAATGTCTTCAATCTTCATTCTGATTTGATGATATCCTGAACGAAGATCCAACTTGGTGAAGTAAATTGATCCATGCAATTCATCCAGTAATTCATCAATGATAGGAATGGGGAACTTATCTTTAATAATGAGCTTGTTGAGCTCCCTATAATCCGGACACATGCGCCATGATCCATCCTTCTTGTGCACCAATACTACTGGAGCAGAGAAAGAACTTTGACTCGGTTGAATTATACCAGCCTCTAGCATTTCTACAACCATACGTTCAATTTCACTTTTTTGGACATAGGGATATCTGTACGGCCTGATGTTTGGAGGAACACTTCCTGGAATCAGATGAATAGCATGATCATGATCACGCATAGATGGGAGACCTTTGGGAGTCTCAAATACCTTAGAATGATTGTCCAGGACTTTTTGGAGATCTGGAGAAATAGATGATTCTAATGTGGAAACATCTAGCGAACATAATTGTGCAATTACACCCCTTTGCTCCTTTTTTAGAAGCTTTGTCATACCATTAGAGCTGATTATCTTTCTTGGTTTCCCTGCAATACCCCTTAATTCAACTTCCTTTCCTTTCGTAGAAAATTTGATGAAAAGTTCTTGAAAATTAAAAGCTATTGTACCCAAGGATTGTAGCCATTGGACTCCTAGTACAACATCAGCACCTCCCATTGGAATGGAAAGCATTGGGCTAGTCAATACATATTCTCCCATGGATAGCTTGATATTATGGCACTTTCCAGAGCAATTTATTGTTCCTCCATTTGCAATCATCACTTGACACTCTGGTGCTGGATATAGGAAGCAATTCAATTCTTTTGCTACCCTACAATGAATAAAATTTTGGGTGCTTCCTGAATCAATCAACACTATCACCTTTTTCTTCTTGATTTGTCCTTCTATCTTGATGGTTTGAGGAGTGGTAATTCCTACCAATGCATTACAAGATATGGTCGGATTTATTTGTTCTTCATCTAGGCTTTGTTCCTGGAGCATATCCTGTTCTTTTGACCTTTCTTGCTCCTTTTCTTCTTCCTCTTCACAATCTATGTAGAATAATTTCTTCTCAGCACATTTATGACCTTTAGTGTATTTGCTATCACAACTATAAAAAAGCCCTTTTGCTCTTTTTTCTTCCAATTGTTGTGGTGTCAACCTTATAGGTTCTGGAAGACTAGGGGCAACTGCACTTCCGTCTTTATAGTTGTGAGTGGTATGCTTCCTGGTTGCCATAATTTTGCTTTCCATTTTTCTTGCTAACCTGAATGCCTTCTCTAATGAATCAGGTTCCCAGAGTTGAACATCATGTTGGATATTATCTTTTAAAGACCCTATGAACACATCAATCCTATGCTGCTCTGGAATATCTTTTACCCTTATGTTCAATTTTTGGAACTCCTCAATGTGCTCCATTATTGAACCCTTTTGTTTGAGACTTATCAATTGGCTAAAAAAAGTGTTTCTTTTTGTATCCTCATAATGTGCTATCAATTCTTCCGTAAAAATTTCCCAAGTGATTAATTGTTTACGAGAGCAAAGTCATTGATACCATACAAATTGATTTGGTTCCAAATATAAAGTTGCCATACGTACCTTTTGTGTGTTTTGCACATTATTGAGATCGAAGAACTGCTCCATCTGTAATATCCATGTGGCAGGATCCTTGCCATAAAACTTCCTCATATCGATTTTTGGAATATGGTGGGTCTTCGATCCAACATTAGAGTCTATGGAATCATGATTAACATTTCTTTTTTTCACATCATGAGTTTCCTTTACAACCTTTTCACCATTAGTAAGTATTTCTTGTAGAAAATTTGTCAAATCTGTCTTCAAATCTGCCATGTATGTCTTCAAATCTGTCCTCAAATCTGTCTTCAGATCATCCATCTTAGCTTCCATGCCCTTTATCTTATATTCCACGCCATTTATCTTAGCATCTGTTAGCTTTTGTGAGCGTGACATTTGTTGCACTTGTTCTTGTAATTTTGATATATCATGTAGCATTTCTTCCTCTTCTTCATGAGTCATGCTAGAGCTTTCAAGTTCCTTACTAGGTGTTTGCATTTTCTTTCCTCGGGGCATCAGTTACCGATAATAATGCTTTACTATGCCCTTTGAATTCCTTCAAACCAAGCTTATGAAAAAATTAAAAAAAAAACTACACACCTTTTTTTACCTTGTAGAAGCCTGATATTGAATCTGATGTATCTCTGTAATTTCAAATCATCCAGTTATGAAATTGTGACCTGTAGTAGACTTCTATGTCCTCTTTCCAATGCCACTAGTCTGATCCAAATTGGATTCTCCAAGAAAGAGTTATGCACAATCTCCCGCAGTGACCTGATTATAGACTAGTTCAGTAGAGCGAACTTGTATGAAGTGCCACCTGTCACTGTTTCAACCTTCGACTCTAAAAAATATATAAAAGAAAACTAAAGTCTGTCCTCTTTCTGTAACTTCTTATGAAATTTCAATCCGATGCTCAGAAATAAAGTTATGACGATTTTCCCCAGGTCACCTGTTTTGAGTGTAATTCAGGAGTCTGCAAAAATACCAACTTCCTCAGATCATATCTCCAAAAATGTCGCACGAAAAGCTCTGAAATTCAGACCCAAGGTTCAGCACGATTTCTTCTCAAATGGGTTTTTTTTTTGACTTCTGAAACATCACAGAAAAAAAGTTATAGCGAAAATTCCACGATGACCTGTTTGGAGCAGCGAAACCCTAGAATCCAAAGCTCTAATACCAAATGTTATGAAACCAGCTCAAGAAAAGATAGATCAACGCCTTAGAATTTAGCCTCTTCGAGGGGGCAACCTCCTTTACATTACATAAATGAACAATTCTTGGATGATACAAATGACAAAACCTCCTTTCTATATATAGGAGTCTAAGGAGTCACAATATAATCCAGCCGACCTAACAATAATAATATAAAGCCACAAAAATAACAATAGAGGGATTCTATGGGCACATTAATAACAATATGGGGGCAATGGGGGCACAACAATATAAATAAGGGGTATAACTACAATAGTAATGGGGTAATGACTAGTATTATAGGGACCCAACATTTTGATCTTGTAGGGGAACTAAAAAATCTTTGTATTAAAATTCCTCTCCTCCAGGCCATCCAAGATATTCCTATTTATGCTAAAACGAGTAAAGACCTATGTGTAAAGAAGGATGTGAGGAAAGCAAAAAATTCACCCACCATTCATGTTGTAGGGACCTTATCTGATTTACTCTTGAAGGGGAAACTCCAGTAAAGTATGAAGATCCTGGGAATCCCATAGTTACAGTTCAAATATATGGTTGCCCCTTTCCAAATACACTAGTTGATCTGGGTGTAGCCATTAACATTTTAACAGTAGAAACCTGTCAGACACTCAGTATTACAGCTTTGTAACTAACCACCACCCTGCTAGAACTTGTTGATCGTTCGGTGGTAAGGTCAAAGGGAAATTTACATGATATTACAGTTTTTGTTGATTCATTGGAGTATCCAGTAGATTTTCTCGTTATAAACACGAAGATTCGATTGGATGGGCACCCTATGATTTTGGGTCGACCTTGGCTGGCAACAGTCGATGCTTACATAGGCTTCCGAGAGGGCAGTATGACCAATGCTAAAGGGGATGTTGTAAAAAACCTTGTTTTACATCCTCCTACCAAACCAAGTCTGCCCATTGTAAAAATATGTAAACAACCACCCGCATACCTAGAAGAAAGCATTCGTTCACCACTTACAGTAGCAAAGGCACTTGAATTCAAGAATCAGACTGAAGATGATGTTATCAATAACTTTATCAATTAGCCAGCTAATGTGAACAATGTAAAATGTCAAATGTTAAAATAAATTCTTGATAATGAAGCCTTGGAAGACCCTTTGAAAGATACTGATGATCAGCATATCCAGACAACTATTTTTCATAATAGCAAGCCTGTTGAAATTGAACCAGGAAAGGTTTTAAACATTAATGATAGCCTGGACAATGACCAACAGCAAAAACTCATTCAGGTCCTGCAAAAATATAAAGGGGATTTTCTCTGTGACTATTCTGACATGAAGGGCATATACCCACAGCTATGTACGCATCATATCTACACCAAAAAGGATGATCATCCTATCTGGCAGCCTCAGCGGAGATTGAATCCACATCTCAAGGACATTGTAAAAGAATAGCTACAGAAGCTGCTAGACATGAATTTCGTTTATCCCATTTCAGATAGCAAATAGGTCTCTCAATTGGTAATTGTCCCCAAGAAAAACGGGAAGTGGCGTATCTGTGTGGATTATCGGGAATCGAAAAAGGCAACACAGAAATATCACTTCCCTCTTCCATTTATAGATCAAGTCCTTGATACTATGGCATGGAACCAGTTATTTTCTTTTCTAGAGAGCTTCAGTGGCTACAATCAGATTCAAATCACCCCTAAAGACCAAGACAAAACAACCTTCACCTGTCTGTGGGGTACATTCACTTATAGAGTATTACCATTTGGCTTATGCAATGCCCCAGCTACGTTTCAAAGAGTTATACTTGACACTTTTGCTGATATGATAAATGAAGGACTTCAAGTTTACATGGATGACTTTACCCCTTATTGGAATGACTTTGATCAAGCGCTACAAACATTAGAGAATTTTTTGGAACGATGCATAACTACCAGGTTGTGTTTAAGAAATGTCAAGTGTCACATGATGATGACAGAAGGTGTAATCCTAGGAAATTACATTTCTACAGCAGGGATACAGGTAGATCCAGCAAAGATACAGGTAATTCTTTTACTACCTACACCCTGTACTTAGACGAAGGTACGTAGATTCCTTGGATATGCAGGCTATTATCGCAGGTTTATCAAAAAATATTCACAAATTATTGCGCCTTTATATGCTTTAACTGGAAATGTTGACTTTAAATGGTCTGACAAATGTGACACAGCTTTTATAGATTTAAAGAAACTAGTTTCGATAGCACCAGTATTACGTGGACCTAACTGGGAGCTTCCCTTTCACATATCCACGGACACATTAGATGTAGCAATAGGTGTTGTCCTCAGCCAAGAGGAGGACAGAAAACCTTATGCTATATATTATATCAGCAAAAATCTTACTACTATTGAACTTAATTATACAGTAACATAAAATGAATTCTTAGCTGTCATTTATGCCATAAACAAATTTAGACATTATATAATTGGCTATCAAGTTTTTCTATATACTGATCATTCTGCCATTATGTACTTCGCTAACAAACCTATTACAAATGATCGAGTGACTTTGTGGTTGTTTCTTTTGCAAGAGTTTGATATCACCATCAAAGATCGTCCGGGGAAGGAAAACCCAATCGCTGATTTTTTGTCTCGAGTTCCAAAGATAAATGATCCATTGGTAGTGGACGACCAATTTCCAGATGAAAATTTGTTTTTTGTAGCAGTCAAAACGCCATGGTATGCAGATGTAGCAAACTATCTGGTAGTAGGAAAGTTGCCCAGGCACTTGACAACGAGGGAAAGGAAACAGATTGTCTAGCACAACGCCCGATTTTATTGGATTGGCAGATACCTTTTTCACATAGGGTCTAATATGTGTATACACAGGTGCATTCGTGAGGATGAGATTTATGACATCCTGAAGGCTTGCCATGATGAGCCCTGTGGAGGACACTTCGCAAATCATAGAATAGGGCATAAGGTACTACAGATGGGTTATTATTAGCCCACTATTTTTAAAGATGCTAAGAAATATTCTCAGGCTTGTGATAGCTGCCAAAGGATGGGTCGACCTGGTCAATCTGATGAAATGCTATTGCAGCCCCAACTGGTAATATAACATTTTGAACGATGGGTATTGGATTTTTTTGTTCCATTTCATCCACCATCAAACCAAAAGGCCTACATACTAGTTGCCACAGATTATGTAATGAATTGGGTAGAAACAATAGATTTGCCAAGAGCTACAGAAGAAGATGTAATTAATTTCCTTTTTGGGCTCTTTGTGCAGTATGGTTCACCTCAGGAAGTGATAACAGATGGAGGAGGGAAATTTTTAGGACACAAGATTACAAACACTTTAAGGAACCACCACATTACACATAGAGTCACTTCCCCGTATCACCTGCAGGACAACAGGAAGGTTGAAAGCACCAATAAGGTCATCGAAGCAATTCTGACTAAGACAGTCTCAACACATTGGTGGGATTCGGATGCTAGACTGCTAGAAGACTTGTGGGCCTATCGCACAACTTGGAAAAATATCACTGGATATTCTCCATACCAACTTGTATTTGGAAAAGAACCTATCTTTCCTATTGAATTTGAAATAAAAACTCTAAGAACAACTCAGGAAGTAGGATTGGATCTGACAGAAGCCCAAACCAAGCGACTTCAACAAATAAATGAATTGGATGAGGCTCGACTACTTGCTCTACAACGCACCGCAATTATTCAGCAGCAAAGAGCGAAGTGGCATGACAGTCTTATTAAAAAGAAGACGTTTCAAAAAGGAGATTGGGCACTTCTCTATGACTCCAGATTCCAAGACTTTCTGGGCAAGTTACAAACAAGGTGGCTTGGCCCTTATGAAATTCAAGAAGTACATAACAATGGTACTCTCACTTTGACTACCATTGATGGGTCTGGCCATTCTTTCAAGGTGAACATGCATCAGGTGCGTCTTTATCACAAACCACTCACCAAGGAGTCTTTTTGTCAACAGGTACGTGATGACCCCACTATGCAAATTTTAGCTGCAGGGAATAATGACCTAGCAACTTTGCTCTCGTGAAATTGTATCTTTTATTTAGCTATAACTAATGTATATATTCTTTTACGGTGATTGTAATATAGTTAGGCATCACCATGTAAATATGAGGATTTCTCTTGTCTTTGGGTGTGTTTAGTAAGTGTTGTTCAATTGATTGAACGATTTTTGTTCAATCAATTGAACAACACTTATTTTTGTGTGTTTTTGTTCAATCAATTGAATGATTGTTGTTCAAGCAATTGAACATCACTTATTTTTGTTTGTGTTATGTTGTTCAATCGTTTGAATGACTGTTGTTCAATCAACCGAACAACACTTTTTGTGTTCTATTGTTCAATCGTTTGAAAGATTGTTGTTCAATCAACTGAACAACACTTTTTGTGCTTTGTTGTTCAATCATTTGAACGATTTTTGTTCAATCAATTGAACAACACTTTGCATTTTTTTTTCAATCGATTAAAAGATTGTTGTTCAACCAATTGAACAACACTTACTTTTGCTTGTTTTTCCGTTCAATCGATTGAAAAATTGTTATTCAATCGATTGACCGATTTCCACTCAATCAATTGAACGATTGATGTTCAATCAATTGAACAACACTTTGTGTGTTTTGTTGTTAAATTGATTGAACGATTTTTGTTCAATCAATTGAACAACACGTTTTCGTGTGTTTTTCTGTTCAATCGATTGAACGATTGTTGTTCAATCAATTGAACAACACATTTTCGTGTGTTTTGTTGTTTAATCAATTGAACGATTGTTGTTCAATCAATTGAACATCACTTATTTGTTTGTGTATGTTTTGATGTTCAATCGATCAAATGATTGTTGTTCAATCAATTGAACAACACTTATTTATTTGATTATGTTTTGTTGTTCAATCAATTGAACAAAAATTATTTGTTTGTGTGTATTTTTCTGTTCAATTATTTGAACGATTGTTGTTCAATCAATTGAACAACACTTTTTGTGTGTTTTGTTGTTCAATCGATTGAACGATTATTGTTCAATCAATTGAACAACACTTTTTGCATGTTTTGTTGTTCAATCGTTTGAATGATTGTTGTTCAATCGATTGTCGTTGTCATATATTACGTCGCTTTTATTGATTGGTTGCCCGCATTTATGATTTACTGATGCTTTCTCCTTTTGTTTTCCCATGCTTAGTAGGCGTGGACGCCCTTTTCTGATTGGAAGGGGGATGGTCTACGTATGAACAACATGTGTGACAATTTATGGATAGTTGTGTGATGATTATTAAATTGATTTCCGGTTAAAGGACTGCATGATGATTGCGTGTGTGTAATAATTATCAAACCATTTCTGATTGGAGGAAAGAAGGAAACCATTATGGATAGCATGCGAATTGATTATGATCCTACGCCAAATATTGTTGACGAGACAAATGACTTAATTGTCTGTGATATTAATTCTCAAAACAACGTCATTTTCCTGTCAATAGCTTTAATGTTCTCTGTTGTTGTTCCAAACTATGAAAGTGTGAGAGAAGTGCATGCAAGTGAATTAGCCATAGAAAAATAGCATCCATGGGAGGAAAATCCATTCGAAATGAACCCACAGTTCTTAGGGTATCAAACCAGGCTCGTGCGATTCTTGAGTGCACCGGTTGGCTACAATATTTGACCAAATTACAGGGATTTCATGAGGAGATGACACTTGAATTTTTGTAGAATTTACAGAATGGCCACACCATGGTGAAAGGCAGGAACATAACAGTCTCTGAAGCAGTCATAGCTGAAGTCACTGGACTTCCAGCAGAAGGAACAAGATGGACAACAAACATGTTCTTCTACAGGAAGCAGTCATAGTATTTCAGGACCCAGATGAGCAATTGGTGCGAAAAGGAAAAGGGGTTCACCCTACAGCTTTGAGACAGCCATGGCAGGAATTGGAAGCCATTATGCAGAGGTATATCACGTGTGACAGACGACAGGACATGGTAAAACCTCACCAACTTAAATTATTAGCTATTTTGAAATAGAAAATTACAGTTTACCTGTCATTTTATTTAAATTTTGTATTGCATGATATTTCTCATCGGTTCAGAAAGGCAAAGGAACCACATATAGTCATCAACCATCATGGGCTGATCAAATTAGTCATAATTCATGGATTGGCCCACCAACAGCTAACCTGGGATAACCTTATGAATCCTACTTTGGCCCCACCTATAGAAAACCCAGAAATTGAATAGCAAGGGCCAAGAGTGGCAGGTCTAAAAAGGACACAGAAAATGAAGAATCCCTCTTTGGCCTCAAGCCCAACAAGCAAAGGCGCTCTGCGAGCATAAATTCACAGTGATACACCCCAATTCAAACAGACGAGGCAGTGCCATCTCACATACGCCCTCCAATTCCACAAGATGACTCTCTGCAAGACTATGAGGAAGAGGTTGCCCGAATACTGGATAATATAGGGATATTTAGTGAAGGAAGGGAGAAATCCATGAATTCTGAAGGGAAAAATTATGCCCCCAACAAATTTTCCCCTGCTAGAAGTCTTGGTCATGACGAAACCCTATCGTTTACTGATAATCTTGAAGAACAGAGGGAACCAGTTCCTTCTACAAAAAAGCCTCTTAAAGCAGAAGTGCATGCTGAGGAAACTATTAGGGAAGGAAATCAAGCAGAAGCTACTGGTCCACTGGAACCCCCAACTAAGGGAAACCTTACAAAAGAAACCTAGAAGGTGAAATTCAACCAGGGAGCACCATTTTTATGAAGTCCCAAGAGGACAAGGCCCATCTTGAAGAAGACTCTGAAAATGTTAATTGCTTAGGGACATCATTCCATTGGGGTTTGCTGAGAGGGAATCTCATGAACATAGAGACTTGGAAGGTGAAAATTCATCGAGAGACACGGTTTCATTAGAACCCCATATTGATGTTGACACAATTCCACATGAACATGAACCTGAAGTAAATATAGTTGTACCATCGTCGGTCAAAAGCCTCACGACAAAGAAAACAGATAAGGACAGACTTAGGAAGATGCTTAAAAAGTATAGGAAGCAAAAGAAAACAATTAAGAAGCTAAGACAGTGGTTGAAGGAAGCAGTGAGGGTCAGGAAATTGAAAGCGAAATTGGAGACCACAGGGACCCAAACTGAACATTGCTCTGGGGAATATGTTGAAACCCAGACTAATACCCTTTTGGTTTATTCAAAAGAAACCCAAATAGAGGCATGTATTTTAGAAGATAGTGAAATGCAGACAGAAGATCCTTGTGTTTGCCCACTTGAAACACAAATGGACTTCCCTACTATTGATGATGTTGCTCAAACTGATACTGAAGAACACACCCAAGCTAATTATTGCATGATTCGAGAAGAAATCGAGGCTGCTGTTCAGAATGATCCAATTGAAACATAGGACGATGAGGTACAAACAGAGAAGACACCTGCCTACATTCCCCTGCTAAGGGAAGTGATCATTAGGAAATTCTAGAATGAACTGGTCAAGACTCAGTAGGAATTGACTCGGCATAAAGAGGAAGTAGTTCTCCTGCGAGTACACCAAGAAGTACAAAAAAAAATTGAGGCACTCATGGTCATAGAGGATGAGACTTTCGCTAATTACAAGGATGAACAAAAGAAAGTTGAAAAAGCACAGGTCAAGTTGTAGAAAGCTAAAGAGAAATTGGAGACTATTTTCTCTCTTTATTCAGATGCCTTGTCATGTCGAGCTCCTGCCACCAACTATGCATTGTTCCTACTAGAAAGATACCTCTTATTGAAGGTCAAAGTTGTTAAAGCTGGAAAGTCAGTGGAAATTAAGACCACCCCAAACTTTGTCAAGTGTTTCAAAGAATAGAATGAACAGGTACAATGCCTCTTGTGTGAATTGTACATGCATAATTTCTTTTTAGAAGATGACTTAGACAACAATCCTAGCCCCTTCATAGGGGATATCCAATTCCAAGCTTTTCTTTCCTTTGCCACTAACCAGATCAAATGGGCTAAAGCCCATAATACTTTTAGAAAGTGAGAATATGGCATAGACTTATGGGTTAGGGGAGAACCTACAAAACCCGTGCACCTCTTTGTCTAGCACAAACAGTTCATGAAATGAACGGGTGTTGTGGGCCAATTAGGACCGTTGCACATAGACATCATACAGGCAAGGAAGGAGTACTTCTAGGAAATCAAAGAAGAAACTTTATCTATAGTCAGACAAAGATGGGAAGCCTCCAGCAATAATATTAGGAACAGAGAGCCATTTGGATTCAGGAATTTCAAAGCTGCCTCCACTCGCTTACACAAATACAACAACATGGTCTTGAGCATGGGCCCTGAGTGGATAGGGTGCCGATATAGAATTCCAATTATCTGGTATCCTCTAGATGGGTACCACAGTGATTATAAATTTTCAGACCAACAAGTGAACCAGACTTTTGCAGTGCTCAAAAGAAAAACGATTTCATGCTATATAAGGAGGAAGTATATCCTGCTTATTCCTTAACTCAACTACACCTTAACCATCTGATTGCATGAGGACATGCAATAAGGTAAGCATGGGAGTATGTTGGGCCAAGGAAAAGGTATGTTTTCTCCTCATAAATAGCCTAATTAAGCATTTGTCTTCACATGTTTATCTTCGTTTTATGGATAAAAATAGAGGAAACAACAACAAAATCTAGGTAAAATTGATTAGTAACAAATTAGATAAATATGGGTACAGAAAAATGACTTTCACTATCTTTATATGCAAGGACGCAGATTGGACGATTACAGTTCAATCAATAGAACAACCGTATTTAGTAAAGGAAAAAAGACAACATCCAGAGCATGGAAGATAGCGGAATATCAAGAGGACCAATGCTATTTTATGATGAAATTAGATCGAGTTTTATGAAATCCTCACAATCCTTTGATCCTGAGGATTCACTTCTATCTATTTACTTTTCCAAATGTTATATAAAGTCGTAAGGTGAACTGAATAGCTAGTTTAGGAATTCGCAGATTGTAACTATTCTTTTTGGACATATAATACTTTCATCTCGGTGATGCTGTAACTCTATTATTGATTTTAATGAAGAAGACTATGTTAAACTCATAATTGTATTATGAATATCTAACAGCAGGGACTTCTGGAGACTTTGGGCCCAGTCAATAGAAGATCTACTACTTTGATTGTGTTATAATCATTTTTGTTTATTCTTCATTGTTTATTATTGTTAGTTTGTAAAGTTAGTATCATTCCGATTACTGTCAGGATTGATGATTCTGATTTGCATTTGTTGTTCAATCATGATTCTAGATTTAGCAGTGTGTTACATATGCGTGATGATCTTTATCGAATTGGTTATGTTAATTCCAACATTATGTTGTTCTTCATTCTAAGTAACATTGTCATAGATTTCAAAGCTAGATTTGATTGCTTTCCATGAGATTTTTGCATAGTTATTTGTTGTTCAATTGTTATAGCTGTTATCACCTAGATTGACTTAAGGCTGAAGGGAGGCAATTTCCAAGGTAACCACAAACAAAGCTTAACCTAGTAGCTAGCCCTACTAGGTCGGGAGAGGGCTCTCTCCTTATGGATCTCAGTCAAGGTGACTGGATCAGGAACAAGATTTTATGCTAGGTATAGTAGCTCAAAGGTTTTGATAGGTTTTGTTGGTATTTTGCCAAATCAGGAGAAGTTGGGAAATTTTGGTCTGGGAAACTAAGTCAGAATTGCGGGGTGTTCTATGGGGCAAGGTAGGCATAAGCTTTAGCACCTTAGGCTTGATGAGGTGAAGTGCTAGACTAGTAAGGAGCTAAGAAGGGCATGAGAAAGTCATGAATCCTTCTTAAACAGCATAAAAGACATGAAATATTGGTGTTTTCCCAAGGCAAAGCATCAAAACCTAATGGATTCCACCTATCTGACTTGAAAACATCCAATTAGAAGAAATTACATGAGGGAGGCATACATGAAAAACATGAAAACATAATAACAAAAGAAGAAACTTATGCTAAAGGCCATACCACAGGGATGTATATTCAGTACATTAGCATCCAGCTGAATCCAACCCTTTCAAATGACAAAGATAATACATGATATAGACATCTAAACCACTCATCCTAGTCATCAGGGGTCGAATCCATGAGAATAGGAGTTGTTTCAACCATTTATAAACAAGGAACTGGAATCTAGGCAATCAAACAACTTGCCTCTAAAAGAGGGGAAACTGATTCATTACCCTTAAAACCACTTTTAGTCTAATGAATCTACCATCTAGAACTATTTAACCATAATATTTACAAGCCATGACATTAACTACATCAGTAAATCATCCATCATGAGATAGAAATCATGAACATAGTCGAAAATTGGCAAAATAGGCATCCTGAGCAAAATTTGCTCTATGCGCAGTGCCACTGGTCCTATGTGAAGTGCCACTTTCAGGCCACTTTTGGAGGCCTTTCCATCATCCAAATTGAGCTCATGATAACTCATTGGAAAGGTATTCAAGTCTAGTTTCTGGAACACCTGGAATTTCTACATTTAGATCTCATTTGACCCCACAAAACTTGATTCTCCCAAGGCTACTTCTGTGTGTCCAAGAACTGGCAGAAAGGTCAATTTTAGAGAGTTTTTGGACCTTCTAGTGGACTAGTTTTGCTCCAAAAAATCTGAAAATTGCTAGGGTGCATTTCCTCATTGCCTTGAATCTAAAAATGTAAACCATTCCTCCATTGAGGTCCCCTCGGAAAAGTGCAGTGCCATCGGGCAGTTTTTTTGTGTATTGAATTTCAGAAATTCACAAATGACAAAATTTTCTCAAAAAGTGCCCAAAATTGGTATGAAGCACCACCATGTGCTTTGATTTGCCAACATCTTAAGTCTATCCTCCTCCTTTTTGCCTTCTAAAGCCCTCCTTAACCTAGCCTTCATCATTTTTATTCTCATATTGCAAATCTTATTGAGGGTCATGTAGTGATATGCCATGTGTCTAAGCATCTTTTTGTCCCTATTGGCCTTCTTTAACAACTCTGCAAGGTGTAGATTTACTCTTTCAAGCTAGCTCTTCTCTTGTGATCTTGCCTCCCTTATGAGGTTTTCTATGCTGCATGGTTCTCTCTGCTGAACTGTCACTAACTGTATTTTCCTCATCATATTCATAATCTCCTCTATCCATGTTTACAAGCTCCTTAGTTGCACACTTTTAGAAAAAGATGATGGGAATGAATGGGATGCTTTAGGGGTTGTAGGGATGGGTTTTGAGTGGATTTAGATACTTATGGCTAAATCATGAATCATGAGGGTGAGGGAGAGGGTTTTGAGAATGAGGGATATATGAGGGAATATAGATGAGGGGAGAGGGAGTGATGTGTAAATGGTTTTAGTTTCTAGTGATAGGTAATGGGAAAACAAGCTAGTTAGGGTTTGTAGTGGAAACTAGGTTTGATATTAAGTGTGAAGAAAATGTCTAAAACATTCAATGCGCAACTAAACATCAAGTGGATTAGGGCAACTTAGTTGTAGAAGAGGAATTTGCAAAAAAGTTGGTGAAATTTTGGAGTTTGAAGCAATTTGGTAGCTCACTGCCCTATGTGCAGTGCCTTCACCCAGAAGCACAGTGCCTGCTCCTACGAGCAGCGCCTGTGTATTTCTGAACTGGAGAAAATTTCCCTATGCGTAGCGCACTGCTCTATGCGCAGTGCCTCCTTCCCTACACACAGTGTTTTTTGCAAGCCACTTTTGGAGGCCTTCCTGGTGTCCAAATTGGGCATGGGATAGCTCATTGGAAAGCTTGTCGAGTCTACTTTTGGAGGCCTTCCCTATCAAAAGCTCAATCTACCAAGACTGGTCCAAATGTGCAGAATGAGGCTACCAAAATGCAGAGTGATTTTGTAGTAAACTTTAGGAGGTCTTCCTCAACTCCAAATTGAGCTCATGACATCTCATTGGAAAGATATTTGTGTCGAGTTATCAGTTGACTAGTCAAGCAAGTCATTTGGAAATTTCATCTAGGAGAAAAAGTGATTTTACCAAGGTCACTCCAGAAGGGCAGAAACTCTCTTGTGGTAAATGTTTGTTTGGACATTTCTCCCAAACCATCAGACCTGTGTAAAAACTAAGGGTTCTTCTTAGGTCTATGGTGGACAAAAACCTCTCTCGCTTTTGTCAAATTCATCATTTCATGCTCAGAAACATCATTTGAATAAAACCTATCCCAATGTGTGGAACAGGGGATTTGTAGAAATGAAGGGAATGAGGGGCTTCTAAATTCTTGAGAAAATTTTGGGAAGTAGGGAGGGATGTTAGGAAGTAGGGGAAAGTGGAATTTCAAGGATTGAGTGAGGGGAAGGGGTCCAAAAGGGAAAAACACAGGCCTAACCTAGAAAAGTGTCAAATTGTAGCAATAGGCTAGGGTTTGTGGGAAAATGATGAATTTGAGGGATATCCGTGATGGGAAGTGTTTAAGAAGGTATATTAAGGATAGGGGAAGGTGTATGAGCATCAGGATACAAGTTTTGTTGATGATTTGACCATCCAAGAAAAATTACCTTCAAAACCCTAGGAGAGGGAAATGAGCCTTACCTAAGCACCACTGAAGCACAAACAAGGTGTAAAATGACCCATTGGAACATGAAATAATGATGAAAACTCTTTGAATGATGGTACACTCAGCCGAATGGTGACATGGACCAATAATTGGAAAACGTTGGAAGGAGTGAAAACAAATCCTAGACCTAATACCTAGTGACCAAATTTTACTTGAATATTCACTGAAATGACAGCATTTGACTTTGACACCCCAAGACCACTTTGTAAGAGCATGTTTGATCGCTGGTGGAAGGTTGCAAATACTGACTCTAAAAATAGCTTTCCTTCATGTTAAATGAGTTAGTTTCAATACCAGTTAGATTGTCAAGTGTGATTCTTTATATTTTCATTTTAGTTCAGTTGCTTGCAGAATAGATTAAGTAGCTTTGAAAGTGTGCTATGAATTCCTTTCATAATTGTTTGGATTGAATTTAGAGAAATAGGCATTACAAATTGCAATGATTCCAACACAATTTGACCTTTGAATTCACTGCATATATAGTGCTAACACTTTTGAAATAAAAATAATTTTCGTGGGTTGATGATTAATTTAGGTATTAAGATTGCTTGTAATAAGACATCTTAGTGCACCAACAATTTTATCCCCACTATGCATGGGAAGGATGATGTAATAATTTCTATTTCAGTCATGTATAAACAATTGGTATATCCCCACTTGGTTGGGTGGATGAGTCAAATTTGGTGTATCCTCACTTGGTTTGGTGATTGATGTATGTATGAGTCATTGGTCTTAGGGAGGTCATACTCTCTTAGTTGAGTTATAGAGTCATGTTATTCTTTGGAAACATATCTCTTCATGTACTCATGGGAGCATGGACAGCATGTGTATCTCAAAGGGGGAGAATATCTTGGTCTGCCCTTTGCCCTTGATGTCAAAGGGGGAGAGTATTTTGGTGGTTCTTGATATTGTTGGGCATGGAATCCCCCCACAGCATGTTTTGGGGCTCAAAGCCCAAGTTTTGGTCAAAGGCTTTGTAAGACTCCATGAATTGTAGGCGCCGAGCGTGAAGTATAGGTTAATTCATAGGGTTGTCCACACTAAAATATTATAATGTAACGGAAAGTCATGTCAGCCTACCCATGGTTCGCAGACCATGGGATTGTATAAATAGAGCGAGGCTCTAAGTTGTAAAGGGAGCAAAGGAAGAAGAAAGAAGACTATGAATGGTTCGAGCTTAGAGTAAGATTCTAAGTGTATTAGGTCTTAGTAGTAGGAAGAGGCTCTACAACTAAGTGCGCAAAGGCCTAATAGAGTCCGCAGCTGAGTGCGCGAACCCCTGCAGCTAAGTGCGTAGGGCGGTGTCAAGTCTATAATCTGGATTTAAGATTAATAAAGAGAAGTTGATTCATATTTCTGTGTATCTGATGTGCCTTGCCTTATTTACATTTATGTTGTTTTATTTATCACACACACTTATATGATTGCTGAATATGCTATAATAATCATTAGTTTTGCATAAACAAGTTAGGTAATTGGATAATAACATATTAAATAGCAAGGAACTTGGGTATTATACAGGTTGCGCCCCGAATAGGGTTGCGTGGAAGCAACACCGCAGGTTGCAAAGGGATAGGAAGTGTGTATAGCGACGGGTCAGATCATGGACCTCCAGAATCTCATCAGACATCCCCAGGGTGTGGAAACCTAGTTCTAGCACCCTCCCATACTACTTCGAGTGAGACCTCAATCCGCGCTCCATGGACTGTTACCAAAAAGGCCAGTAGTACTGGGATTTTCTTGCCTAAATCACCTCTAAACCTAGGTCAGGCCCATATAAGCAACAAATGGTTCCATTTCTGGGACTGGGATCTACATAAAGGATGTCTGATGTCATGCCATTAGAATCCAACAAAGAAAGAAATTGAAGAGTGGTTGGACAAGAAGATTCACGAGTTCGCGGTGCAAGAGAACAGAAATCCGCGAGTATCTAAGGAACAGTGGTTGGAGTGCTACTTGTATACGGAAATCCACAAAATTTTCTTTGCATCCTTTCCTTCTAAGTTGTATGAGTGGATCGTGAAGTTAGCAGACAGCTAGGGAAGGTGTAGGCTCGACAAACCATTAGTGTGAACTCCGGAATTAGTGCACAGACTAGAAACATCAGGAGATAAGATAGAGTGAGATGTGGACCATTGGATCGATTGAATAATAGGGGGATTTATCACTGAGTTCGTGGTCGACACGACCGTCAGCTACAGTGAGGTAGAATGACGTTTTCTCAAGGGACCCCGAGGTAAATTTTTGAACACTTGGATTAAGATGCTATTGTGTGAAAAGTGGGTTATGCAAATAAATTAATGTTTGGAACTATGCGAAGCGGGAAGATCTACAGAAGCGAAATTAGTGAAGAGTTGGAAAACAATCCTTTAATTTCACCCTCGAGGGAAAGTCAGGAAGAGCTCGCGAAAGTTTCTCCAAGAAACGCGGTCAGTCTGATAAGGCAACGTATTCTGCGTTTACCACCTCCACACACACCGCCACGCGTCTCACCCTCCTTGCCTCCATCTCCACCCACCCCACCTCTGCCACTGCCACAGTTCGAAATGGCAAGTGCGATCAAACTACTGATATTTAAAGGAGTGGGAAGTGAAGATTCAAACCAATTTTGGTTCGTGGTAAGAGCAGTATGGGAAGCACAGGGCGTCGTGGATGATAATGTTAAAAAGGCTACGCTAGTGAGCATGTTGCAGGATCGCGCATTAACATGGTATATCAAGCATTTTAATGACCACCCTAATGTAGGGATCGCAGAGATCCAGGTCGCGTTGAACAGGGAATTTAGCAGGCCAAAATAAAAAACACAATCAATCATTGGGTTTAAGGAGATCGCGATGCTCCTGGGTGAGACCCCCTGGGATCTGGACCAAAGACTGAAGAGTATGATCTGTGAAGCCAATATGACATTAACAGATGCACAGCATCGTGCATGGTTTGTGGCCTCACTTACACCACACTTAAGGATGGCGATGTCATAGAAAAAACTTTCCACCCAGGCCGAAGTGTTGGAAATAGCAATGAGATTACATGAGACCCCTATACAAGACCCTGGGTTGGGATTCCAACAAATCCATGCACAACTGCAGAATATATGTCTATAAATGCAAAGTTTGAAACAAGACAGGACACCTCGGTCGAAGGTGCGCAAGGAAGTATGGTGCATAAAATACAAAGGCCAAGGGCACGACAAGGACCACTGTCCAATGTTTGCAAACTACTTGGCAGGAGGAGGGCCGATGCCGTTGAGACCGGAGGCACAGGAAGGGCTGAGTGTGGCGTCTTCCCTATGGTGAGTGATCTGTCAAATAGGAGGAAAACACACTACAAACAATTGTCATCTGTTGTAGAAGTATATGCAGACGTCCCAGCAATTGTTTTGTAATTTCTGCAGGTCAGTAGGCCATGATGAATGCACCTACCAAAGCTACGAACTAATGATGGATTGAACTCCTGTTTATAGGGTGTAGACCGAAACACGAGCCCTCAACCCAAATACAGGGATGGCGCATGCTAGATTTCAAGGGCGTAGTCAAGGTTGAGGTGGAATGGGACCAAGAAGGGGTCGCAAACAACTAATTTGTTACAATTGCGGAGGGCCAGGGCATTATGCTTGTGATTGTACAAACCCGACAAAAATATCATGTTGGTATTGTACTCAGTTTGATCATGAGGCAAAAAATTGCCCTTCACTGATAGCGAGGATGCGCGAAAAGGGGGTACTCCAGCCCCCTCCGGCCCAAAATTTACTAATGATGATGTTTGAGCCACACGAAGAAGACCCAAATGTAAACATGATGCTCAGAGCGGTATGACCACGGGAGATGATAAAGGGAAGCAGCCAGAATAAAGTGCGTGGGTTTGCAAGGCTCCTACAAAGGAACCTAAATTTGATTTAGAACGCACGAAGGAGACATTCATGGAAGCCAAAAAGAGCTTCACAAAGGCCTCCACTTCAGGTAGTAAGGATCAACTAGAACCAGGGATGGATCCTTCAATGCTCACTACCTTTCTGGAGACATGCATGAAATTGTTGCACAGCAGCAAGGCAGTCAAAGGACTACAGGAACTTATCACTAGGTGCACGGGATCAAGAGAACCGTGTGTGGTCCAGAAAATTGGAAAGCATGAATTGCGTACAGGAAGGGAAATGAGGTTGACTGCACAAATCAGTGAATATGAAATGGATCAAGTAATCCTAGATCTAGGTTCGGACGCAAATGTACTACCAAAGAAAACATGGGAATTCATGGGCAAACCCATGTTACAATGGTCCCCTATTTAGTTACGAATGGCAAACCAACAGAATATTTTTCCCATGGGAAGATTGCAAGGGTGACAATGGATATTGAAGGTGCGAGCACGCAGGCGGATTTTGAAGTGACAGAGATTATCAATGACAAAAATCCCTATCCCACGCTACTAGGAATAGATTGGGCCACTGATATGAATGGAGTCATAGATCTAAAGAAGCGTAAAATGATCTTTGAGAAAAATTCACTACGCATGGTAGTACCAGTAGATCCAGTCGAAGGAGTGCGATACACTGAACCAATGCACAACGACGATAGTGATGACGATCTAGATTGTATTTATAAGATAACTGCACGAGAAGAAGATTGGGTGAATCCGACTGTAGATGGAAGGATTTCATGGGAGCGCAAAAGCTCCTGTGCTTCGGATTCAGATGAAGAGATAGAGCGATGGTAGAATCAGCTACACAAAGTAACAATGCCTAATTGAAACATGATGATTAGATCATCGCACTGCATGAGAACAATAGCAAGGGAGCTACCGACATATGATGGATTAACAGCGGTGGATGAATTTCTGAGCGAATTTGAAAGCGTAGTACAAGAACAACAGTGGTTCGATGCGCTAAAGTGGGCACTGCGCGCAACACCCGCATGATGGTGAGGTACGCATCAAGGAAATTTTGGGGATTGGAGTGGATGCAGAAGGATGATGCGCCAACGTTTTGGAAAACCCCAGCTCTGAACGAAAGCCAATCAGTAGGGGCAGAACAAATTTCACCCACCTTTCCTGATGGGTACAGACATATGCTGAATAGTCTACACAATCGCACACCACCCCTAGACTAGAGAATCAGAAAAACCATAGCAGCAGGAAAGGCGATGCACGCTACCAATTCTCCACGACGAGGCACTTGATAGGGTGTGTGGAGTACTGAACAAGGTTCATCGGGTGAGACGAAGTGATTGGGACCTATGCATACCTACAGTTTAATGGGCCTATAGGACCATGCGCAAAACCCTGAACACGAAGACGATTCCAAATATGCGGAACAGAGTAAAACTGTAATTTCTAAAGAGAATACAAGAATGAGTTTGCACGTAATGGCTCCCATAGTTGTGACCGTGCTAGATGGCTAGGAGGAAGAAATCACACATCTACGTGAGGACGAACATCTAAGGATTCAGGAAGCCATCTGGTGAGGAAACCTTAGACTTCGCGAACTTCAACAGGACTGGGTACAATTGAGGAAGAAAAGCATGTGGATGGACATTGAAATCAAAAGACTAGAAAATGAGATCATGCAAGCACGTCTCATCTATAAACCAAGGATGACAAAGTAAGATACGGATGACCATACCACTACATTAGAATATTGTCGCCGAGAGTTTATGACTCTGATGCCATGGCTATGACCGCACCTCACTGTTGTGGCCAGCAACAACCCCCCTTCTTATTTAGTGTTATTCCTAATACTAAATAAGTGGGGACCCTTAGTTAAAAATTTAAAAAATCAAAATAGTGTTTAAATTTCCTTTTTAAATAAAATTACCATCATAAGCTTAGGGAACCCCCTTGGAAAATCTAAAAAAATCTAAGTTTTATGATAAGGTAAGACAAAATCTTTCCTTAGGAATATCGCATCGCAAAAAAGATGACAGAAGACCACCTTACAAGCCGAATTCCAATATTGCGAGATTGTGATACGCGATAATAAACAAATATTGCATCGCATACATCAAGCACAACTTACATTAAAAAACTTTAATTTGCGGATATGCGATGACGCAGATCGCAAATCGCATTTCGCAGAAAACAGGTTAACAAAATTGTCATATATAACGTTCCTGTGATCTGCGATATTGCGATATTGTGATTTTGCGATACAGCAACAATGCGATAATGCGATGTCACGATCAATCAACTCTACGATGTTACGATTCTACGACGTTATGATTCCGCGATATTGCGATCTGCGATATTGCGAAGCAAATCGCAAAATTACTTCATCACAGATCTTTTGGGCTCAATATTCAAGAAAAGTATTTTCCATAAGCTGACACCTGGTTATGCGCTTTAATGCTAATAAATGAGTTAGTTGCCAGTTATTAATGGAATATGGTTTCGTGCTTATCAAAAAATCATCTCACGTAAGGTGGTATATTTGATGTGTCTTCGACATTTAAAACTTTCCCATCACCCTTCCTTGTCATTATTTTCACTTCACTTGTGAATTGCAGGAACGGAGAACAAAGAACGATACTAAGCAATACGCAGGTTAAAAAGGGAAAGAAAAGCAAAGCTTCGAGCTCTGAAGAAAAATAAATGGCACCCTTGTATACAGACACGGCCTGTAACAGAGACACAGGAATTGCTACGTGGGAAAGCATGTATAACCTGCTTGAAGAGGAGAATCCCAGAGTAATAGAAGTTGCTGCTACTGCGGGCTCAAATAGTTCTTCTGAGGCATCCATCATAGAGCTAGCTTGCTCATTCTTACACCGGATAGCAGCAAGACCCAAAATTCTCCCATACACGGACATGGTTAAGTGGATACTAGACAGCGTTGATATCAGAAATAGACAGTTTAAGACTCAGGGTCAAGAGCTTGTGGAAATATTATTTTCACAAAATTTGAACTTTATATCACTTCAAAGGAAAAAGCGCAAAAGGCGAAAAATGCATCAAGGAAACTCGGATCAAGAAACGGAGGCTAATCGCACATCACTGAGAAAAATTTCTCAAAAAGGAAAGCTGCTAATTGCCCAGTCACCTGTAAGTCCCGAAAATTGCAAGAAAGAAACTAGAGACAGAGTGGAAGCAGAAAGCCCAAGAAAAGGCAGAAGCAATCCAAAGGTTAACCAAGTTGAACTAGGATTATTATTGGGCATACTTGGTAAAGCCACATAGCCAGTGGATGACTCTTAAGTGTATCATCAATTCGGCCGAAAAGATGGCGCCAGCTCTTGTCGACTATGTTTTCTCAGCTCAGCTAAAATCGGAAGTCGGCCACCTGACTCTTCTCAAACAGATGCTACATGCGTGCGATTTCAAGGACCAAATACAGAACTAGTTTTAATTTTAGATTCAATTTTAGTTTTAATTTTGTTTTATTTTCCTGAAATGAGGATGGTCATTTAAACCGCATCCTACATTTTTGTAATAATTTATTTTTAGATTTAGTTAGTAGTATTTAAACCCTTCTCATGCATTTAGAGAAGTGTCCTGAAGTTTATCAAAAGCTTATCCCCGGAACATGCACTTCTGTACCCTCTAAGGAGGTTTTGATGAATGAATGGAACAAGATTTATTGATGTTTGCATTTGATATCTACTACTAATGTTGCACTTTTGTACTCTTAGCAGATGTTTGATCAAGAAGAGATAAATCGTTATCGCTTGAAGCTCATGAGTAGGACGAATTATAAATGGTATTTCTATCTCTTAACTATTTCTGCCCTTGTGTTAGAGTGATTTTCATGTTTCAGTTATTTATATATTGATGTATGAATGCCTAAGTTATCATTTGGAACTTTTGTATGGTGATAGCTATTTATTTATGCTTAGTGTATGAATAGTTTATTATGCGGTATGTTTTTCACAACTGTTTCATCTAACTTTTTATATGAAGTGGTTCATCTTTATTGAATTCTTTTCTCATAACAGTTGAATGATCTTTATTACCACTTGTTATTTGAAAACATTTTAGATCGCAGAAAATAAATATTACACCCCGGGTTAGTGTAGATTTAGATATTTCTACTTATTAGAATACAATTTCCTTATTATTAGATTAGAATTAGAGTAGAAGTATTCCATTTAGAAACTGTTAGAAACAGAAATATTAGTCCAACACACACACACACACCTAAATTGGGAAACTGGTCCCATATCCCCAGTCGGACCCACTATGCCAAACGGAAAAGGAGGTGCTAACCAAGGTCTGGACCGGGTGGGTATCCCCCTTGTTGTAGACCCGATTTTTGGGGATTCAACATATTTGGTGTAAGAAGGAGGGCCACGAACTATGAATGGAAAGCAAATCTAAATCTAAATACCATTCTGAGAGTAAATCGCCCTCACCATCTCCTCTGACTTCTCCATTTCATTTAGAATCTTTAAATCCAGAGTCAGAAGTCACTGGAGCAACAGCCGCTGCTATAAACCCTGACATTTCAAAACAATCTACTATTGAACCTCCTGAAGTTGAATCTTTGATTCACAAACTTCAACGATTTTATATATCTCCTCAAAAATCTAATAAATCTCAAGGCAGTGTGACTTCGCAATATAACCCTGCTCATCCTCTTACCAGGTTAAAAAGCCAAAAGTTTGGTGTTCATTCAACCGAATTACCTCTACCTACTAGGAAGAGAGCAAGAAAGTATCCTAAAGGATCTGATAGCAAGACTCTTTCATCATCATCATCCATCTCAACTTCTTCACCGCGAAGTCAACCATCCACTCCTCCACTTCAGATCATTGTCCATCAACCTACTACAACTTCCCCAACTCCTTCTCAACCATCTGGAGTCGTAATATCCTCATCCTCTCAAACGCAGGGATCATCTTCTGCACTTTCCTCTGTTAGTAGTTCAGTGATGGCCCAATCTCCATGGAATAACCTAGGGGTAGTCTTAATGCCTGCACCCTTGAGTCAGTTACCGGCCCATCCTAAAAAATGGTTGCCTGAGTTTAATCCTGAGGTAGGCATTCTAGCGGAAGAACATATAAATAACTTTATGCTATCCATAAATCTCAATGGAGTTGTTAATGAAGATGATGTTGTTCGACTTTTTCCTTATACTCTACAAGGAACAGTCGGATCATGGTATTTCTCATTACCATATGGATCTATTACTAGTTGGAACATCTTCCAAGAACAATTCCTGACCAAGTTTGGTGATGACAGGTCTACAGCCACACTGATCAATGACTTGTCTAACCTTAAGGCTGAATCAAGAGAACCTATCAAAGATTTCAATTTACGTTTCAATAAAATCTTAAACAAAATACATACTGCTTCTCAGCCTAGTGAAGAAGTGCGAATTGAATGGTACATTATTGCTTTACCGTCAAACTTAGCAATCTTTGTTGATAGGGCTAACAAAACAACTTTAGTAAAAAATATGAAAGAAGCAATAGCAGTAGAGAAATGTATTATGGCCCTAGAAAAGAAAAACACAATAGAGGAACTAAAATCTAAGAAGGTCTCTTTCAAAGAAGATACCAAGAAAAAACAACTGAAGGATCCATTCGATTTAGAAGGATTACAAAAAGTTTTGAAGACCATGTCTAAAGAAATGGTCGATATTAAGAAACAAGTAGCAGAAACTTCTTCTAAAAAGTCATATAGGCCTTTTAAAAGTAATCCTTCAACTAATTCCAAACCCCCTAACGCTATTTCAAATGCTGAGTCAGAAGAAGAAGAAGAGGAAAATGCTACTGAAGAACATACCGATGAAGAAGAAGTTGTAGAGTTACAATGTATGTGGGATTTCATCCTCCCAGATGAAGAGGATCAAGAGGCATTCCCGGTTAGTACTCGCAGCAGAAATCAAGCTGATCCTCCTCAGCCTACACCTAAGCCAAAGAGCGCAAGCTTGATGACTAAGGATAAAGTCACAGCTAAAAAAACATCACCTAAAGCGACTCAAACCAACCTAGTCCAAACAGACACGTTAAATCCATCTAAAAAGCTAATCGTTTCGAATGAAATGGAGTATAATATCGTAGAAGACATGAAAAAGACTAGGGGCAACATTACTCTTTTTGAATTGAGCAAGTTAAAACACCAGCAAAAAGTACTTTTGAAAGAATTACATGCTATACCAGTTGCACCTTTACCAGCTGCTATAATCTCTCAAGCTTCCCATGATATGGGAAGACCTCCAACTAATACGATGAATAAGGTTGATCCAAATGATATCACATTAATTGGAGGAAGATTGAGATCGCATACTCCCCCATTTATCCTTCCTTATGAACTTTTCAATAAAAATGTGCATGATTGCTTAGTCGATTCTGGAGCTTCATCAAATATTTTACCAAGGTCAATATGTGCAAAATTGAACGTCCAACCACAGAAATCCGTTGTGCGCATAGTTCAGCTTGATCGATTGCAAGTCGAAGTGATTGGCGAATTAAATCAGGTTACCATAAGGCTATCATCCAACCCAAAGGTATGTCAAGTTATTGAAATTTTAGTTGCTGATATTCCTGAATTTTATGGCTTAATTCTTAGTAGAGATTGGTCAGAAAAACTTCACGGATACTTTGCAACTGACTGGTCTCACATGTGGCTGCCTTATAATGGTAAACCAAACCAAATAAAAGTTGAACGCGAACGACATCAGAAATACATAGTAATAGAACTCGAGGGAGAAAATGAACCAGTAGCATATAATTCTAACATCATAGGCAACTATTCGGTAGATTCTTTCCTAGGAAATTTTGATGCTCATACTTCACCTTACTTAGAACATTCTGTTTTATCTCAAGTAGAAAAAATTTCTCAAACAAATAGTTCTAAATGCATTAATTTTATAGATAGTCCTGTAAATAAATCTTTGTTTTGGAAACTATTTTTTGATGGTTCTAAGTCTAACAAAGGAGCAAGAGCAGGATGCGTATTAGTAAGCCTAGAGGGAGATAAAACCATGCTAACTTGCAGACTTGAATTTGAGTGCACCAACAATACCGTAGAATATGAGGCTTTAATCCAAGGGTTATACAAAGCAATCGGATTAGACGTCAAATACCTGCAAGTTTTTGGAGATTCTGAAATTGTAATTAGACAGGTACATAATACTATACATTGTTTATCAAGTCATTTAAAAAATTATCAATCTTTAGTTCAATATCTGACTGAACATTTTATAGCATTTAATATTTCATCAATCCCCAGACTCCAGAATGCTAGCGCAGACCTCTTAGCCAACGTAGCTTCCAAGCTCATTCCTTCATAAGATTTTAGCCCTGATCGATTTTCAATTGAGTTAATTTTTAGACCATCTATTCCTGATAACATTACCAATTGGAGGATTTTCAACGATGATCCTGATATCGTGAGTTTCCTCACATCTGAAGGATCCTACAACAATCAAATAATTGACGAAGACCAACATGACCAACAATTGCAACAGGATAGTACTAATAATGTTATACTTAAATCAGTAGTCAAATTAGAAGACCTTTATGATTTGAAAGATCGATTCAAAAGATCTACCAATTCAAAACTCCAAAGTTCAACTTTGAATTATGAATTAGTAAATCTAGGAAATGATGCCAAACCCCAAAATATCAACCTAGGCCTCGGCCTAGCCCTTGAAGAAAAATTAGCATATATCCGTCTCTTGAAACAATACAAAAGTGTCTTTGCTTGGAATTACGATGAACTCAAAACATATGACACCTCCATCATCCAACATACTATCCCAATGATCGATAATGAAAAACTTGTCCAACAAAATTTGAGAAAGATCCATCCAAATTTATAAAATCAGATTAAAACTGATCTCAATAAGTTATTGAAAGCAAAAATAATCTTTCCTGTTAGACATTCTAAATGGGTCTCCAATATGGTACCTGTTATAAAGAAAAACGGAGATATTAGAATCTGCATTGACTTTCGAAACCTTAACAAGGCTTGCCAAAAGGATAATTTTCCTTTACCTCCCATGGAACAAATACTGCAGGGAGTTGCAGGCTCAGAATTAATGTCATTCTTGGATGGATTCTCAGGATATAACCAAGTGCTGGTACATCCCGACGATCAGTTAAAAACCACATTTAGAACTAAATGGGGCACATACGCATATCAAAAGATGCCATTTGGTTTGATTAACGCGGGTGCCACATTTCAGAGAGCCATGGACATTGCATTCAAAGGGTTAGTTAATAAATTAGTGGTAATCTATTTGGATGATATAACTGTCTATTCCAAGAAATGAAACAACCATCTCAGAGATTTAAAACAAATCTTCCAACGTTGTTTAAGGTATGGAATTTCGCTTAACCCGAAAAAATCCTTTTTCGCATTAAGTGAAGGAAAGCTTCTAGGATTCATAATGTCAAAATCTGGAATTCACATCGATCCTAATAGAATCAGGGAAATTTCCGCAGTACCCCTACCTCACAACAAGAAAGCCATGCAATCTTTCCTTGGCCAAATTAACTTTGTAAAGAGATTTGTGCCAGATTTTTCAAGAATCGTATCTCCTTTACAAGCCATGATTAAAAAGAACGCAAACTTTAAATGGGGCCAAGATGAACATGAGGCATTCAATCTGATCAAACAAGCAATTATCAATGCTCCATCTTTAGCAACTCCAAATTTTTCCGATCCTTTTATTTTGTATACATTTTCCTCAGATAGATCATATGTTGTGATACTCACTCAAGCAAATCAAGAAAAGGCAGAAGCCCCAATTTCTTTTTTTAGTTCCAATTTACAAGGAGCTGAGTTGAATTATTCAGATGTGGAGAAACAAGCTTATGCTATTTTCAAAGCAATTAAATATTTCAAACTTTTTTTACTCAAAACACATACCAAGATCATAGCATTGTTTTCAGCGATAAGAAATCTTCTAGTATAGAAGGATGTGGGTGAAAAAAGGGCCAATTGGGTTACTGCCTTACAGGAATATGATGTAGAAATCAAACCAGCAAATATTGTAAAAGGTCAAGGCTTTTGAAAAATGCTGGCAGGAGTATCGCTAATGCCCGAAAATCCATCCACAGAGGTACAAGTATACGAGGTAATCCTAAACGATGTTGAGTCATTATACGCTGATATTATTTATTATCTAAAGAATGGATATGCTCCTCCAAACCTCGATCATACCAAGAAAAGAGCCCTGAGGTTAAAATCCAAACAATATCAACTCGTGAATGACGTTCTTTTTAGAATAAATTATGATTTTGTTCTCCTTAGATGTCTTGAGAAATCTGAAGCTGAAAAAGTCTTGCAGGAACTCCACGATGGGCCAGTAGGCGGACACTATGCTGGAGACGCTACTGCTCATAAAATTTTACGCGCAAGCTATTACTGGCCCACATTATTCAAAGATGCACATAACTATGTAAGGAAATTCCAAGTCTGTCAAACCGCTGCTGGGAGACAAAAGAAACCATCCTTGCCACTGTAACCAGTTACCATTGAACAACCTTTCAATCAATGGGGATTGGACATAATAGGTGAGATTGTTCCTAACTCTTCTAAACAACATAGATATATCCTTACAGCAACAGATTACTTTACTAAATGGGTAGAAGCAGTTCCACTCAAGACAGCTAACGCTGAAAATATCATTGAATTCATAGATCAGTTCATAATCACCAGGTTTGGATGGCCTTCCGCTTTAATGTTTGATAATGCATCATATTTTTCTGGTAATGCAATGACTGAATTTGCACTCAAAAGGGGTTTCAAGCTTAAATACTCAGCCAATTATTATCCACAAGGGAATGGGTTAGCTGAATTCAAAAATAAGAACTTAATCAGAATCATTAAGCGAACCATTGACCAAAATCATAAAAATTGGCATAAGTCTTTAATATATGCTTTATGGGAAGATCGAATAACGCAGAAAGCCTCTATCGGCACTTCTCCCTTTAATTTAGTTTATGGGAAAGAAGTAGTTCTTCCAACACATCTGGTGATTCCCTCTTTAGCCTTGGTTCAATATATTGATGAAGCACCAACTTCTTCTTTACAACTTAGGCAGCTGGCATTAATTAAATTAGAAGAACAACGAGAACGGGCTAAGATAACTCATGCTCATCATCAAGCATTGGTGAAAGCCTCTTTTTTTATTCCAATATGATATCCAGAAAAGATTTTCAGATGGGAGATCTAGTTTTAAACTGGGACAAGGCTCATGAGGAAAAGGGAAAACATACAAAATTTCAAAGAATGTGGCTTGGTCCTTTTCAAATCATAGAAGTCATAGGTCCATCTACCTTCATGTTACAAGATCTAACAGGGAGAAGAGATTCTTTACCTGTTAATGGTCAGGTTCTTAAGAAATATTTTCCATAGAAGATCATTCTTCTATTTTTGTAGAGTAGTCGTTTTTCTTTCCATAATAAACCGGTTGTGAATGGTTACATTTGAGATTCACGAAAAAGACACAAATTCTCTTCTAGATTTTGTTTTTTCACTTGTATAAATAGAATTCTTTCTGAAAAATTAATCGTTACTATTGAAAGATACAGTTAAAGACTATATGCCTAGAAATGGTATTAGTTTCAACTGTATAAACTTTGACAAAAAGCCACCTTTAGTTAGAAATTGTTTTATTTCAGTCAATGAAAGGTATCAATAACAAAATGAAGACTCTCTGTAGAAAGGCTCTTTCCAAAAAACTCTATCATTGTCGTCCAGAGTTGTCTTAAGGAAACAATGACTTCCTCCCCACCTAGGAAACTACAATATTCAGAGAATGAACCAAAGATACACTTTAAACTTAAAGAGTAAGAGGTCTCATCACGAGCCGACTTATCATGATCATAGATGTATAGCTTGCTGACTTTGCCAATACTGCATACCACAATAGGGCAATGACTCAAGATTGTTAAAATCAAAAAACAAGGGGTCTCATCACGAGCCAGCTTGTTCAGCAAAGTTATAAATTAGTGAATGATTGTGTCATGAATTGGCTACCAAACCAAGACATTGCTCTTTAAGAATAAAAAGAAAAAGAAAGAAGAAAGTGTGGAAATGGATTCTTCTTTGAAAAGTTGTGAATTTCCCTAAGTAGGATACAGGATCATTGCTGGATAATAGGTAACCCTGTCGAAGCTATAAATGCTTGCTGGCAGAAGAGGCTCTACCTACGACAAATGAGCATATTTAAAACTCATTTACAGAGAAGACTTTTTTTTTATCTTTATAAACCAAGTAATGACTGATGTAGATACAAAGACTGGCTTGAGAAAGTAAATAATCAAAGTTGATAAAAAGAAGAAACAAAATATCATTGATAGGCAAAAGTATAATGTACTTAATCTTTCTGTAGTAAAGTTTAATTTTCTAGAAAATTTTCTGTTTTGGAAGTTTTGAAAATTCAAAAGAGCAGCAGAGATAACTGGTTCTTCCAAGTGAATCGCCAATTGCTGTGGCCAGCAACAACCCCCCTTCTTATTTAGTGTTATTCCTAATACTAAATAAGTGGGGACCCTTAGTTAAAAATTTAAAAAATCAAAATAGTGCTTAAATTTCCTTTTTAAATAAAATTACCATCATAAGCTTATGGAACCCCCCTTGGAAAATCTAAAAAAATCTAAGTTTTATGATAAGGTAAGACAAAATCTTTCCTTAGGAATATCGCATCGCAAAAAAGATGACAGAAGACCACCTTACAAGCCAAATTCCAATATTGCGAGATCGCGATACGCGATAATAAACAAATATCGCATCGCATACATCAAGCACAACTTACATTGAAAAACTTTAATTTGCCGATATGCGATGACGCCGATTGCAAACCGCATTTCGCAGAAAACAAGTTAACAAAAATTGTCATATATAACATTCCTGCGATCTGCGATATTGCGATATTGCGATTTCGTGATACAGCAACAATGCGATAATGCAATGTCACGAGCAATCAACTCTGCGATGTTACGATTCTGCGACGTTATGATTCCATGATATTGCGATCTGCAATATTGCGAAGAAAATCCCAAAATCGCTTCATCGTAGATCTTTTGGGCTCATTATTCAAGAAAAGCATTTTCCATAAGCTGACACTTGGTTATGTGCTTCAATGCTAATAAATGAGTTAGTTGCCAGTTATTAATGGAATATGGTTTCGTGCTTATCAAAAAATCATCTCACGTAGGGTGGTGTATTTGATGTGTCTTCAGCATTTAAAACTTTCCCATCACCCTTACTTGTCATTATTTTCACTTCACTTGTGAATTGCAGGAACGGAGAACGGAGAACGATAGAAAGCAATACGCAGGTTAAAATGGGAAAGAAAAGCAAAGCTCCGAGCTCTGAAGAAAAAGAAATGGCACCCTTGTATACAGACATGGCCTGTAACAGAGACGTAGGAATTGCTACATGGGAAGGCATGTATAATCTGCTTGAAGAGGAGAATCTCAGAGTAATAGAAATTGCTACTACTACGGGCTCAAATAGTTCTTCTGAGGCATCCATCATAGAGCTAGCTTGCTCATTCTTACACCAGATAGTAGCAAGACCCAAAATTCTCCCATACACAAACATGGTTAAGTGGATACTGGACAGCGTTGATATCAGAAATAGACAGTTTAAGACTCAGGGTCAAGAGCTTGCGGAAATGTTATTTTCACAAAGTTTGAACTTCATATCACTTCAAAGGAAAAAGTGCAAAAGGCAAAAAATGCATCAAGGAAGCCCGGATCAAGAAACGGAGGCAGTTTCCGAAGCGTGCTACACTGAGAAAAATTTCTCAAAAAGGAAAGCTGCTAATTGCCCAGTCACCTGTAAGCCCCGAAAATTGCAAGAAAGCAACTAGAGACAGAGTGGAAGTAGAAAGCCCAAGAAAAGGCAGAACAATCCAAGGGTTAACCAAGTTGAACTAGGATTATTACTGGGCATACTTGGTAAAGCCACATAGCCAGTGGATGACTCTTAAGTGTATCATCAATTCGGCCAAAAAGATGGCGCCAGCTCTTGTCGATTTTTTTTTCTCAACTCAGCTAAAGTCGGAAGTCGGCCACCCGACTCTTCTCAAACAGATGCTGCATGCGTGCGATTTCAAGGACCAAATACAAAACTAGTTTTAATTTTAGATTCAATTTTAGCTTTAATTTTGTTTTATTTTCCTGAAATGAGGACGGTCATTTAAACCACATATTACATTTTTGTAATAATTTATTTTTAGATTTAGTTAGTAGTATTTAAACCCTTCTCATGCATTTAGAGAAGTGTCCTAAAATTTATCAAAAACTTATCCCCAGAACATGCACTTTTGTACCCTCTAAGGAGGTTTTGATGAATGAATGGAACAAGATTTATTGATGTTTGCATTTGATATCTACTACTGATGTTGCACTTTTGTACTCTTAGAGGATGTTTGATCAAGAAGAGATAAATCGTTATCACTTGAAGCTCATGAGTAGGACTAGTTATAAATGGTATTTCTATCTCTTAACTATTTTTGCCCTTGTGTTAGAGTGATTTTCATGTTTCAGTTATTTATATATTGATGTATGAATGCCTGAGTTATCATTTGGCACTTTTGTACGATGATAGCTATTTATTCATGCTTAGTGTATGAATAGCTTATTATGTGATATGTTTTTCACAACTGTTTCGTCTAACTTTTTATACGAAGTGGTTCATCTTTATTGAATTCTTTTCTCATAACAGTTGAATGATCTTTATTACTAGTTGTTATTTGAAATCATTTTAGATCGCAGAAAAGAAAGATTACACCCCGGGTTAGTGTAGATTTAGATATTTTTGCTTATTAGAATACAATTTCCTTATTATTAGATTAGAATTAGAGTAGAAGTATTCCATTTAGAAACTGTTAGAAACAGAAATATCAGTCCAACCCACACACACACCTAAATTGGGAAACTGGTCCCATATCCCCAGTTGGACCCACTATACCAAATGGAAAAGGAGCTGCTAACCAAGGTCTGTACCGGGTGGGTATCCCCCTTGTTGTAGACCCGATTTTTAGGGCTTCAACACTCACCAAACCAGTAACCAAGGAAGCGCACTGCATACAACAAAACGCGCATTGTCGGCGGTCGCGCAGACAATTGAGGAGTTTCCATGGACTATGCTAGAAGGCGAGTTGAAGTCTCACACAGGTGGTGCAACCACCTAACTAGCCATAGGGAGTACAATCTTAGCACTCCAGACAGTTGAAAGAGAGCACAGGACTCTAAAAGAGTCTGTTTGGGGGCTGCACGATGAGGGATGTGTGCACAGAATCACCAGGACACAAGGTTCGTGCCCGCACACGGGGGGTTGCCCTGCCGTGCGGGTAGGCTAGGAAGTAACCATTGGTGTCACTGCTCATGATGAGATGTCCAATTTAAGGCAAAAGGGAGCAGGCAGTGGACATCTAAGACATGAATTAAAGGTTCAATTTAGGGAATCTACCACCAAGAAACCATTGACGGCCCAAAATTGGGGGAATGGTCATTTTTGAATTCAAAAGGTGCTATAAAACTCCCAGGGCTAACCATGAGACAACACTTGTTCATTTGAGAATTGAGTAGTTCATTAGAGCACAGAGTGTTAAGCACTGAGAAAGATTCGAGCCCTGAAGTTCACGAACAACCACAGACAGCTCAAGCAAGATGACAACTACCAGGAGAGGTTTGGGCTCTGCAGAAGGAACCACCGACGAGGTTGCGCAGAACCCCACAGCGCATGATGGGGTCGTGCCAGAAATCCCGAAATCACCTCGAACACTGAGGCCCAAGAAAGATAAGCAAGCGGCAGGACCAGTTCGCATGTCCCCAAGGAATCTATGGTTCGGTAAACTTTCAATGGAAGAAAAGGGCAAGGTTATCACCATTGAAACAGATGACGAGGAGGAGGACCTGTAGGCTCTCATTGATGAGATAGAGGTAGCAGAGGACATGGAAGAGGACATCCAGCCGGTGTGCGTTACAGTGAAATTGCCCGAGTACGTTCCTCCATGAAAAGGGAAAGCCAAGATACCCAAGGACTTGGATGCCACTAAAAGTGCACTCCAAACCCCGATCCTCCTCGATGGAATTATATTTTTGGACTTGCACCTGGGTTTCATAACCCATAATGAAGTTTGAGGATTGGGACCTAGCGGATAGCAAGAAGTTCCCACACTTGGAGACGGAGAGCCTCATGAAGCAAATTACGGAGGGGTCAGTCACAACACTAGAGCCGCAACAATGGCTACACAGTGTGGAGAAGGTCAGATTACTTCATCTGTTGTGGATTCCAAACTTTCACCGCGTGCCTATCACTATTTTCATTATCATGCAACTACATTTCCTAGTGCACGATGGGTACTTATGGCTGGAAGAGCCTATTCCCATCACAGCGGATCTAATCCGTAGGATTTCCTGGCTCCCTTGTAAGGGAAAGGACCCCACGGCGATAGTAGGCAAAAGCAGAGATTTGGCACTCGCAGAGGCCATGAAGAAAAAATACAAACTAGAGAATAAAAAGAGGGGTTAAGCAATCAACAGCATTAAAGATAAAGGGGTGCGCGTAGCCACCCAGCTCTTGGCTGGGAAGGTAATGAGAAAATGTTGTGGAGATGAGGTACCAGCTCTTTAGTTGCGTTGGTAGAACAATGCACGAAGGGGGTCAAATTCAACTAGGCTGAGTTCCTTTGTGAGGAATTCCTGACTAACTGTAAGGAAGCCCAAGAGCAGGGAAAGACCTTCCACTACGCATGGTTGTACTTTTATATTTTACTGGTAACAGGGGAACTGCCCGAGGACAATCAGTTCCCTAGTTTTGAACAGGACTTAACAGAGACTGCAAAGTACGTGTCGCTTTGGGCCACCAAGGACACCAAACGGATTCGTGAGACCAAGATCTTATGGGTGCTTATGGAGGCGAGCATCTGGATGTGGATCAATAGACGATCGCACCTGTCGCCCACAATGTACAACAGTTTGCAGAGCTTTGCAAACTTCAAGGCAGACATGCATTATGTGTACATCAAGGCACATAAGGACCCGGCACAGCAATGGACCAAGCTCCCCTTCATTGCTATCGATGATGCAATATTTTCAGTGCTAGTATCATGGCCCCCTGAGTGGCGTGCCCGGGATCTGGCGAAGATGGACAGAATAGCGACACAGAAGCAGAAGGATGCAACCAAGTTTCATGTCACATAGTTGGCCCAACAAAGGCGTAATGAACAAGCAGCCACAGAGGTAAGTACTGTCTGCGAGGCAACAAGGGTAGCCGCAGAGCAGGAAAAGGCTTCCGAGGAAGTAGTAGCAGCACAAGAAACAGGGGCCACCACAAAGCAGGACGCGGAGGCCCAGAACTTGTCTACAGAATAGGGAGCAGAGGACACAGAAGAAGGCGCGGACCTAGGCACAACATCCACCCAGCTGAAAAGGTCACGCGTCACAGAGAGATCGGGTCCACGAAAAATGGTCAAGGCATCCAAATTGGCCATCAAACTGATCACACTAACAGAAGGCAACCTCTACGACATCAGCAACACGGTTCGCGAGGTCACCAAGGAAGCACTCCAAGAAGCCATGTCGGAGCATCAGATTATGTTCGGGGCCCTAAGGGTGCAGCTGCAGGAACTACAGGTGCGGCCCCGATAGGAAGGAACAGTAGCCACCTACAGAGTAGCAGGCACATTGGCAGCAAAGCAGCTACTACGCGCAAACATGGCCAATACCGTAGTGCTACCGAAGGAGCCCGAACAGCTGAGAAAGAGGATTATAGAGCCGCAATGGGTAGGATCAAGGGACTTGGCCTAAATTTGGCTACCCTTCTGCAAGACACATTGTACCAGCTATAGGATGGCATAACAGCAGAGCTCTATGCCAAGGAGGGCCGCACGATCTAGGTAATGAGTGAACAAAATATCAACATCAAATAGCTCAGCCTACAGCATGACGAATTAGTGTCACAGAACCAGCAGATCATGCAAACAATTGATGAAGCATGCTGGAGAGTTCCAGAGTTATCCATTGTCGTAGACCTACCAACAATGATGTGTTAAGAAATTTACCCAAGAACACAAATTAATTACGGAGAATTACTGAGAGAAACAAATATAAAAATAACCAGCAACAACCATAAACACATAAACACACATGTTCATCCGGGAAAACCCAAAATCCGGGGAAAAACCCAATCATAATGAAATTTCATTATCCTTGGGCAAAACCCTAGCCAATCCAGCCAAGTGAGACTTCACCACTCACCTCCAGGCCCTTGCATTACAATGAAGTCCTTCCAGCCTTTTATAAGCTCCATTACATATAATACCACGGGCAGAATACTATGGGTGCACAATACCATGTGCCCCAAAAACCATCATTGTTTAACCTGGTCAACATTGACTCTATCTCGAGTCAAGTTTACCTAACAAGATGCGGATCCACTGTTTAGCATGTGGAGTCTGATGTGTGCGTGAGGAAACAACACCGGTGTAGCTGGAGCTGAACCTCTAGATTACCGAGCTACAGCTAAAGGCGTAGCCTTCCACTCCTCTAGAAGTTAGATAGCAGCACATTAGCATGATTCAAACAGGACTGGAAGATATTGGATGGGTAGTGCAGGAATGTACTGGTATGTTGGACCAAGCTTTTGACGTCCCCACATCCTTGCAGGAGGACCCCAACATACAGTGCCTGGAAACAGAGGCCCGCGAACTGCAATAACAGTATGATAATTTCAGGGGAACTACGCAGATAGTCATCCTCACCCAATGACTAGCAAAGATGCAACAAGAAAGGGCGCTAAAAGAGTAGGTGGATGCCACCAGACAGAAAGAGGCACTTCTCAAGGCGTGTGTCTAGCCTTGGATTGATGAGGCCTTTACCATTATGACCGACATTGAGGTCAAGCTTGCACAAATGCAGGGACTATATGTGGTAAGGCACGTAGCAGATCCTCACAAAGAAGGATCAGAAGAGGGCATGTAGGAAGTCCAAAAAACCCCAAATCTGGGGAAAAACCCAATCATAATGAAATTTCATTATCCTTGGCAAGAACCCTAGCCAATCCAGCCAAGTGAGACTTCATCGCTCACCTCCAGGCCCTTGCATTACAATGAAGTCCTTCCAGCCTTTTATAAGCTCCATTACATATAATACCACAGGCAGAATACTATGGGTGGATAATACCATGTGCCCCAAAAACCATCATTTTTTAACCTGTTCAACATTGACTCTATCTCGAGTCAAGTTTACCTAACAAGATGCGGATCCACTATCTAGCATGTGGAGTCTGATGTGCGCGTGAGGAAACAACGCGGGTGTAGCTGGAGCTGAACCTCCAGATTACCGAGCTACAGCTAAAGGCGTAGCCTTCCACTCTTCTAGAAGTTAGATAGCAGCGCATTAGCATGATTCAAACAGTACTGGAAGATATTAGACGGGTAGTGCAGGAATGTACTAGTATGTTGGACCAAGCTTTTGACGTCCCCACATCCTTGCAAGAGGACCCCAACATACAACACCTAGAAACAGAGTCCGCGAACTGCAAGAACAGTATGATAATGTTAGGGGAACTATGCAGACAGTCATCCTCACCCAACGACTGGCAAAGATGCAACAAGCAAGGGCGCTAAAAGAGTAGGTGGATGCCACCAGACAAAAGGAGGCACTTCTCAAGGCGCGCGTCTAGCCTTGGATTGATGAGGCCTTTACCATTACGACTGACATTGAGGGAAAGCTTGCACAAATGTAGGGACTATATGCGGTAAGGCATGTAGTAGATCCTCACAAAGAAGCATCGGAAGAGGGCATGTAGCAGGTCCAGCAAACCGCAAAACAGTGCGTCGTCAACCTCCGAGAAGTACGAGACCAGTTGGAGGGGCTCCGTGCCAAGGTCATCACACTAGCAGAGTGACTCGGGATGAGTCACGATGATTGTGTTGGGGGCCTGTTGAGCATGGAATCCCCCATAGCATGTTTTGGGGCACAAAGCCCAAGTTTTGGTCAAAGGTTTTGTAAGACTCCGTGAATTGCGGGTGCGGAGCGCAAAGTATTGGTTAAGTCATAGGGTTGTCCACCTTAAAATATTGTAATTAACAGAAAGTCATGTCGGCCTACCCATGGTTCGTGAACCATGGGATTGTATAAATAAAGCGAGGTTGTAAGTTGTAAAGGGAGCATAGGAAGAAGAGACAAGAGTACGAATGGTTCGAGCTTAGAGTAGGATTCTAAGTGTATTGGGTCATAGTAGTAGGAAGAGGCTCTGCAGCTAAGTACACAGAGGCCTAATAGAGTCTGCAGCTGAGTGCGCAAACCCCTGCAACTGACTGCGTAGGGCGGTGTCAAGTCTGTAATCTGGATTGAAGATTAATAAAGAGAAGTTGATTCCTATTTCTGTGTATCTGGTGTGCCTTGCCTTCTTTACGTTTATGTTGTTTTATTTATCGTGCGCACTGATATGATTGCTAAATATGATATAATAATCATTAGTTTTTCATAAAAGAGTTAGGTAATTAGATAATAACATATTAAATACAAGGAACTTGGGTATTATACAGGTTGTGCCCCCAATAGGGCTGCGTGGAAGTAGCACCACAGATTGAAAAGGGATGGCAAGTGCGAGTAGTGACGGGTCAGACCACGGACCTCCAGAAGCTCATCAGACATCCCCAGGGTGCGGAAACCTTGTTCTAGCACCCTCCCATACTACTTCAAGTGAGACCTCAGTCCACACTCCATGGACTGTTGCTGAATGGGCCAGTAGTACCGGGATTTTCTTGGCTAAATCACCTCTGAACCTGGGTCAGGCCCACATAAGCCAACAGATATCTCTAACGGTTTCTACAGCTTGTAGTAATCAAAACCAATATGGTTGCCATCAAGTCCAAAGGGGGAGATTGTTGGCATTATGATACAGGTGCTATCCTTGATGGAAACTCACTTACAGGTCATCTTAGATTTGATAAAAAGCAACTCACAGTGTGATAGGTCAATTCAAAGGTAACAAGGCATTGGTACAGAAGAACAGGAAGTTGGAACAAAGGTCTACTGATCAGAATCAAGAAGTTGAAGGAAAAGGATATTTTCACATAGTTTAAGATGTATACATAGGTTTAGCTTGACAAAACAGTGTATACACACAGGTTCAAGGAACAAAAAGAGCATATACATATGCACACACTTTCATAAGAGGAAAATCACATATGGGATGGAAAATCAAGAAAATTCAAGAGTAAAGAATACCAAGGGTAAATACCATGGTATTAGCCCATAATATTGAGTGGAGTAATGGTTATTTGATCCTGTCCAAGAATACCATAGGATCTAAGTGTTTTTTAGTCTGAGGTATTGAGGAAGGCCAAAACTATATAAGGAGGAGAAGATCAAAGGGCCAAGTGTGTAAATGAAAGGGTTTCTTAGGAATACTTCTATCTAAAGTATATTTTATGTTGCAGGGGCTATGATTATGAGATGATCTGAAATATTTTGTGCACCTTGGATACAATGTTGGATCAGGATCATGAGACCTAAAATGACTTAACATTGTATGATCTAATACTAATTGGGATAGACCTGATTACTTATGCATGTTTTATTCTTTAAATGTCATGATTTGGGTATGTCTGAAGTCTGGAATAGCAACGAATTAGTAAGTTAATATTTGCAGATCTATATGCTAGATCACCTTGGTAAAGGCGCGTATACATGCAAGTTCGAATCTTTCAAGTATCGTATGCAAAAGAAATGCATGTTGTTCAGAAATGACTGATCTATCTGATCAGTGCTGTTGTTTTACTATTGTTTGTCAATGAAGTCTTCTTAGATATGAAAGTAAAACTAAATGCATAAGGAGTATGTGTCTGGTTGATTGATTAATTACGTGAGAAGGGTTATCTTTGTTTATAACTGTCTAGATCTCTGTAAATTGATAGTAGATGTTCAGAATATTACTGGTTAGTACAGATTTCATTCAGAAGTTTTTTTGATTCAATAGTTTTGAAGGTATATGTAGGTTTTATTAAAGGAAGTATCGTATACACGCAAGTTGGGCTCAATAAAGTAGTGTATGCATTCTGATGTATGATTTTTGAGGTTGCAACTAGTTCTAAACGATGATGTAGGTTTCTGGGTTCAGTACAGTGTTCTAGTGACAGTGATCTAACTGTTCAGATTAACTAATTGTTGGTTGATGCAGTTTGAGTTTCAATGTTCTGAGGGGTTTAGTGTGAAAATTTGATGAAACGAGACCTTCATATTATGTTTTTGTGTACCAGGAGCATCCAGTCTGAAAATTTATGAAATGTGGTCCCTAGAGGAAGAGAGAAGGTCGTAACCTTCTGTAGGTCGGTGCCTACTTACTAGTAAACATATTGGCTAGTACAAAAGCTAGGGGGTTGTAGCTCCCTTTGAGTAGAAGTTGGAAAATGGGAGAAGGTTGTAGCCTTCTACAAGTGGGTGCCTGCATACTGGTATGAGTTTGCACCAGTACAATATTGTAAACAAATTTTCTTTATATTAAAAGAAGACAGAGACGACAACAGCAGGTGGTTTTTCTCCCGCATTGGGTTTCCACCTTGAATATTGGTGTTCATTTGTGTTGCTTATGTGTGATGGTTTATTATGTTATTACTGCACATAGTTATTGTATAATAAGATACTGATGCAATGATTAAAGATCAACACATCATAAACTAACTAAATCATAAGTTTTATGGGTATACGTTGGTTTCTTTAATCACAGTAGCGTGCACATGCAAGTTCACTTCACTAAAGTAGCGTATATAAATATGTTTGGGAAATGAAAGACTATTGAATTGTAAATATTGGTTCACCCCCCCTCACAGTATTATTTCCAACACAGTGACCCCTGTATAATCCTTCACCAGTTGTGCCTCCACCCATCTAGTTAGATACTCCGTCGCGGTGATGATATAGCGCGCACTTGTTTTCTTGCCTAGGCACTGAATCGGTCCTACAAAGTCAATTTCCCATTTCTCAAATGGCTGTAATGACACCTGAGGGTTCAGTGGCAGCTCATCCCTTCGCGATGGTTTTCCCATTTTCTGACATGCATCGCACACCCTACAATATGCTTTGGTGTCCTTATGTAACGTAGGCCACCACAACCGTGCACGCAAAATCTTCTGCGTTGTCGCTTTTCCTACATAATGTCCTCCTGTAGCCCATCCATGAGCTTCATAAAGGATTCCATTTCATTCAAAATCAGTCACATACCATCGTAGTATCTCGTTAGTGCCCATATTATATAAATGTCCTACAATTACTGAGAAATCAACCACATGCACTACTAAATCTTTCTTCTACTGACTGCTGCATCCTTATGGAGCCGTCCCTATAGTCAAAAAGTGGATAATATCATCAAAATGGTTATCTACTACGCGCACCGCGAAGAGTTGCGTGTTGAGAAGCCCTTCCTCCAAATTAGTAGGCTCCTCCACTGTTTCAATTCGCGACAAATGGTCAGGTCTTGCATTCAAACTTCCTGGCTTCACAATTACCTCATAGTCATATTCTTGAAATAGCAGTAGCCATCTGCATATCTTTCCCCCCAACATAGGCTTATTGACTAGGTACTTCAAGGCAGAGCGGTATGTGTACCTCTTGAAATGTCTGCCCAACAGATAGTGTCTAAACTTTTGGAGTGCATACACCATAGCCAACCCTTCGTTCTCTTTTGTCGAGTATTTCTTCTCAACCTTTGATAATTTCTGACTCACAAAGGCTATAGGGTGATCCCTCTCCCCTTCGCCAACCTGTGTGAGCACTGCTCCCAATCCAATACATAAGGTGTCAACATGTAATGGAATTCCTTCTTCCAATCCGGGAAGACCAAGATCAACGCAGTGACCATCTTTTCCTTCAATACATCCAGACTACGCTAACATTCTTCATCCCAATAGAATGTAGTGTCCTTCTTCAGCAACTTCTCCATAGGCGCGGTAATCTGAGCATAAGCCTTAATGAATTTTTGATAATACCCAGTATGGCCCAACGTTGCACGTAGTTGTTTGACACTCCTCAGGGCCTCCAAATTGACTATCAGAGTGATATTGGAAGGGTCCACCATTAGTCCTTGCTTGCACACCACATGACCTAGCTAAATCCCAAAGGGGGCGCAGAATAAGCACTTCTTCAGGTGTAGCGTGATGTGATACCTTCGGAACGTATCCAACATTAAGTGTAGACTGGATACATGGTGCTTTACTAACCTAAACACTGCCCAGTCATCAAAATATACCTCCAAGAATTTGTGAATAAACTCCTTGAAAACCGCAATGACTACGCGAGAGAATATCGTCAGCGCATTCTTGAGTCCAAATGGGATCACAATATACTATAAACAACCCCATTACATCATGAAGGTTGTCTTACTCCTATCTTTTGGCACGATCTTAATATGATGGTATCTGAAGAATCCATCAGTGAATGAATAGGCCTCCCGCCCTCCAACATTATCCAGTACCTCATTTGTAAATGATGTTGGGAAAGGATCATGGACACAGGCATCATTAAGCTTTATTAGATCTATGCAAATCCTTATTCATCCCTTCTACTTCTTTTCCTGAACAACCATCGGGATCACCTAATCAAATTATTCAATTGGTTCAATGATGCCTGCCTCAAGCATCTTGTCCAACTCCAAGCGTACCTTTTCCTTGCATTTGGGATTATGGCGATATGGCCTCTGCTTAATAGGCTTCGCGTCCGGCTTCAAGGTAATTTTCATCACAGCCAAGTCCCTTATGATTCTTTTAAGGTCCAAAAATTTTGTGGGAAACAAGTCATGATATTCATGAAGAAACTCAACAACTTTATCCACAATGGCATCATTCTAGTAATCCCTAATATTCACAAATTTTGGCTCTGCTTCAGTACCAATGTTCACTTTCCTAGTCTTCAATGGCGCAGTGATGTTTGGGTTCTCTATCAGCTGACGTTCAACCTCATGGTGGCCTTCTGCCTATGCGATACTAATATTTCTTGGATCTTCATCCTCCCCCTCAGCAGTCACATTATAACATTCCAGCGCATGGCGTAGCTAGATCCTCCAATCTGGTTAAACCAACTCCAAAGGATCCTGCGGAATTTTGAAGATCATCGCCTTAACCTCTTGCAGAGCTTCATCAATGCTTTCGAACCCATCTTCAAAACTGAAGGTCATTAAGAATCCTTCCCTTAATATATCCCACTCCACGGTGCCATGGCAGAGCTCCATTTCCAAGTACCAATTCATAGGGATTATATCCAGAGTGTGATAGAATAAGTGCACCCATTCTAGCTGCGGCTCTGTTCCATAAATTTTAGTCCATTTCGCTAAATGATCGTGCAAATAATTTCTCCCATCATATTTTTCAATCAACCGAACTTTTGGGTGACCAAATTGCAACCTCATAATCCTCCTGTAATCTCTCCATTCCTCAAATTTGTCTTTGTGTGTACCCCACCATCGTGCGGGTGTAGCGCTCAACGCCAAATCGAGTGCTTGGAAGCGATGATCCTCAGGGATTTCTCGTTCAAAGGCATCCAAAAACTTATCTAGGTCAATTAAACCATCATAATAAGGTAAATTTCTTATCTCTGATGACACACAGGGCAGCAATTTAGTCATCATGTTGCAGCGCGACATAGATACTTCATGCAACTGATTCTACCAATGCTCCAATTCTTCATTTGAATCTAAGGTACAGGAGCTTTCGTGGTCCCATGCAATCCATCCATCAGTTTTTGGATTAATACAGTCCTGGTCACATGTTGTAATTTTGTACATCTTATCCAAATCATAATCACTTTCTTCATAGTCGTGGACTGGTTTGGTATAGCGTGATCCTTTTGCAAGGTCCAATGGTACTACAACATGGAGCGATTTCCTTTCAAATGACATTGATTGCTTTTTCAAGTTGATGACTCCATTCATATCAATGACCCAATCAATTCCAAGGAGCGCGGGGTATGGATTGTTGTCATCAACAATTTCTATCACTTCAAAATCAGTCAACGCGCTCACACCTTCGATATCTATTATTACTCCATGTAATCGTCCCATAGGGATGATCTTCTATTGGTTTTCCATTCTAAGCTGGATCAGAGACCACTACAGCGTAGGTCTCCCCATTCTCTCCCATGTCTATTTAGGCAACACATTCACGTCAGACCCTAGATCCAAAATAACCTGGTCCATCTCATATTCTCCTACCTACATGATGAGCCTCATCTTGTGCCCTATTCTTGCCTTATGTTTTCCAATATTTCTGACTATGTGGTGTCCATTGGGAGCATTTTCTTTACCAGCACACTTGTTTATCAACTCCTGTAAACCCTTCACAACCTTACAATCGAGCAGAAATTTCATACAGGTTTCCAGGAACGTGGTGAGTACAGAGGGATCAATCTCTATGGGCGTGCTAGTTCCTGGTAGTTTGTCCTGACTACCTGAGGTAGATGCCTCAGCGAAGTTTTTCTTTGCCTCCATAAACGTTTCCTTCACATATTCTAGATTGAAGCCAACTTCCTTTTCTGGGGCCTTGTAGACCCACCCACTTTCTTCAGGTTGTTTTCCTTTATCATCACCAGTCATTATTCCGCTTCTCAGCACGATATTCACATTCAGATCTTCCTCGCGGGGCTCAGCCCTCATCATCTGCAAGTTCTGGGTAGGTTGTTGAGGCTGCGCCTTCTTCTCCTACATCTTAGCTATCAACACAGGGCATTCTTCTATTGTGTGGTAAAATTGAGTGCAGTATTCACATCATGAGCATGTCTGATTCAGACACTCCCACACGTAGTGCCCTAGTGTCCCGTAATTATAGCAAATGACCTATCCATGACCTCTACCAAGTCCTCCTTCTCCCCGGCCTCATATGCGCCCTTGATTTCCTCTGCGCCCTAATCTAGAGGTTGCGTTTTTATTTGCATTCAGTATGTAGGCATCCTTTCCATCATCAATTCATAGCTGCGACAGTGGCGCTCATCATGGCCCACTAATTTGCAAAAATCGCAGAACAATTTTTGTGGTGTATGCACAAACTTTTGTAGCAAATGATAGTTATCTGTTACGTGTTTTCTAACCACCTGACAAATAGCACACCATAGCACAGGTCCCGCACTTGGGCCTGCTGGAGCTTCCTGTCTTAGGAGCATCGGTCCTCCCCCTATAATGTAATTCACAAAGACGGGGCAGTGGTCTTTATCATGCCCCTAGATTTTACATTTGAGGCACCAAACTTCCTCGCACACCTTTGGCTTGGCCTCTTTTTCTTTTTTCAAGCTTTGCAATTCCAAACAGAGGTTCTGCAACTGCGAGTCAATTTTTTGGACTCCTAGAGACGTGTCCTAAATAGGTGTTTCATGAAATATCATAGCGATTTCCAGACTTCTGCCTGAGTTCCTATCTTTTGTTGCGATAAATCAATCCTTAGGTGGGGCAGGAGCGAGGTGATAAACCATTCGTGGTGCTGACTATCTGTGAGATGCAAATTAGCTTCATGGATCATGCACTTCAATCTTTGATCTAACTCCCAGGGTGTTTCACCGGCCCTCATCATGATTCACTTGAATCCAATTACTAATTGCGAGTCAGACTTAGGCTTACCAAATTCTTTGTTCAAAGTGGCCTGAGTGTCGCCAACAGATTATCGGTGCAGTACTTAATGTACCATGTCAGCATGTGATCATGTAGAGTGGTAACCAACTGTGCCTTGTTTATATTATCATCTATAATTTGTTGTGTTTTCCACACAACCTTTGCAACAAACCAAAACTGATCCGCATCCTCACTTCCTAAGCCCTTGAAAACTAGCAACTTCATTGTATTTGACATATTGAATGACGGTGGTGGTGGTGGTGGTGTGGGTGAAGGTGTATGTTATGGAGGTGAAGGTGGAGGTGGTTTTGATGGATGAGATATCTGTGGAAATCCCTGTCGTATCAACTAGACAGTGCTCCGTGGTGAGGCCTGTACCTTTCCCTTGTCGTCACTTGAAGGAGGTCCAATCAACGGGCTATATTGAGGACCTACTTTTTCTTGATCTCCAAAAAACTTTCCACTTCACGTGGCTTCGAACATCAAGGCAATGGCATAACCCACTTTTCACACAAGAGCATCTTAATATAGGTATTCAAAGATCTCAAATACTTACCTCACGGTCCTTTGAAGAAGCTTCACTTTGATTCGCTATAACTGATTGAGGTATCAACCACGAATTCTATTACAAATCCTCCTATAACTCGATCAAGCTAGTGATCGATAGCATTCGTGATCTTATCTTTAGAAGCTTCCAACCTCTGCACTAGCTCTGAAGTCCCCACTATTGGACTGTCAAGACTCCACCTTCCTTGGTGTTAAAATTGGCAACCAGGGCAAAACTTCATGTGGGTCATCTTATTCATGGCTAATAATATTTTTATTAGATTCCTCTCATCAAGAGATGTAGGATTGATATAAACATCATCCAATTCCGATAAGTATTCATGGAGATATGAATTTATTTTGATTATGGAATTATTATCAAGCCGACCTACAACTCATGTAGGCTCAGAAGCCCAACAGTCGCATCTATTCACCCACCAACGTTGTGTATAAATATAAGAGGACTTTTCCTCATTTGGACTCACTCATCTCATCACATCTCTCTATCTCTACTGCGCAGATATGAGTCTCTTCTCTACTACACTGAAATGGGTCTCTCTCTCTCACACATGTGAAGCCGGAAACTGTTGAAACTGAAGCTGCAACTGCAGAAGTAAAGATTTACTTGCGTGGCATAGAAGATCTCCTCTTTGGAACTGCGTTGTAGGTTCATCTGAACCTCCTTTGAAAGCCGCAACTTTTGGTGGTGGAATGAAGTCAATTCGACGAACAGTTTGCAAGATATCGACTGCCCTAGTTTGAAGCCGGAAACTGCTAAAACTGAAGCTGCAACTGCAGAAGTAAATATTGACTTGGGTGGCCTAGAAGATCTCCTCATATGAACTGCACTGTAGGTTCATTTGAACCTCCTCTGGAAGCCGAAACTTTTGGTGGTGGAATGAAGTCAATCCGACTATCGGTTTGTGAGATATGGTTTGCCCTAGTTTGATAATGAAGTCGCTAATGCTGAAGCTACTAATCTAGGGTTTGCTACTACTGATATGAATCAGATTTATTGTACTATTTCTCTCTGCTGAATTATTTAAGATAAAAGAAGATTTGATCAAAGGGTTTCCCCACACATTGTGGGGTTTTTCCCTGCCTAGCCGCCACATCTTGTGTCACTTGTCTTGGCTTGTTTTCTGTCGATCGTTTATTGTTCTATCTGCACTTTACTTTATGTACATGTGATTGCTAATCGGTGGAATATAATAAGAAAAAGAAGTAAATTGTTATAAGCATAGAACATACCATAACTTAACACTTGGCCATTTGCCAACTCAGCTATCCACTCATATAGTTCGATCGATAAGGTGTAGAAGAAAATTTTGTGTATTTCTGTGTACAAATATTTGTCTAGCCACTTCTCTTTTTTCAGATGCAGATTTATGTTCTCCTGCGCCACGAATTCGTGGATCTTCCTATCCAATCACTTCTAAATTTCTTTTTTGGTCGGATTCTAGTGATGCAACATCACACATCTCTTTATGCAAATACCAGTCCCAGCAATGGAACCATTTGTTGGCTTAGTGGGTCCTGACCCAAGTTTAGAGTTAGTTGTGCCAAACAAAACCCTACACTGCTGGCCCATTCGACATCAATCCGCATAGCGCAGATTGAATTCTCACCCGAAGCAGTATGGGGGGATGATGGAACCAAGTTTCTGCATCCAGAGATCAGTGTGATGTCCTTCTATGTCCTAGATCTACCTTCGCACAAATCGATAAGCCCTTAGGGCTAGGTACTGCAACTCTATTAACAGCCTTTAGAACTTTGTGAAGGTCCACAAATGGTCTTTGTGGACCCTTAACAATCTATTCATCCACTTACGCACACCAGAAAACAAACCTAGATTAGATCTCGCACATATCTAGTTAAGTAATTAATAAACATAGAAGAATTTACCACAATCTTCGTGAACTTGCATAAACATGCTTGTGTACATCAATTAACATTTATTTAAGAGGATCGCATATATTTAAATCAATATCCCATAACACATTATTCATCAGCAACATATATCGTGACCATAAACAACAGAAAGAAACAGATAAAACATGTGAATTTCTCCAACCATATTCTTTATTGATCTTCAGTATAAGGTTACAAACTCAAACTTCCCTACACACTCAGCTGCAAGGGTCTACGCAGTCAGTTGTGGACTCTAATCTATGCCTCTGCGAACTCAACTGCAGAGCATGTTCCTCCTCTAAGACTTGCTTCTTTGCACTAACTCTCTAAGACTCCATCCGTCGTACCCCTAGACAAAAGACATATATTTGCCTTAGACTCTCTAAGACACACCTATTTATACAATCCCATGGTCCGCGGACCATGGGTAGATCTCAAAAACTGACTCAACTTTACATAAATGAGGGTAAAAGCCCTTTTTGACTCCTAACTAACTACGCGTTCCGTATCCACAATTCATGGAGACTTTACATCTTTTTATCAACTTTACATCAAAACTTGGGCTTTTACCCCAAAACTAACCCAGGGGACCCCATCCCAATAGCTGCTACAAAATTTTGCACATTTTTTACTAACGAAGAGGGCCCCACACTTTCAACTTAGGGACTTATTGGCCAAATTGACTTTATTTAGCTGCTAGTGGAATGAGGGGGTCACCCACATAAGAGTTTAAATTAGCCATTCGATATGCTTAGACAAAAAATTGAATGGGTGTATGGAGGGACCCACATGAGGCTAAGGGAGCCCAATGAGTTATAAAGAGAGATCAACTCTCATTTTGTTATCATCTTCTACATTTGCAAACAAACACTCACTTGTACGCTTTGGTGCTTAGCAAGTCTACCGACTATTTATCCACGAATCTCTCACGCAGGAGATTCAACCTCTACTTCGGGGGACCATCTGTGCTCACCCTAGGGAGGTTGTTCTAACAGGAGTTTCATGGATTCAAGGACAGCAACACACTTCAGCCATCAGCGCAGAGAGGGAACTGCGTATTCCTGGGTAGCCAGAAAATACCCAAGAGGAGTTGGAGGTTAGTAAGGGGATTCATTACTTTCTAGGAGATTCGGGAGTTGAGGAGGAAGTATAGAGAAGGCATTTTCGCTGGAGTTTGTAGCCAGCTAGACCAACGCAACAGTCGGTCGAATTCATGGACAAAGGGACTGTGCAAAGGCCATCCAACAGCAAATTCATGGGACTTAGGAGTAGTTGATCTTGGCCAAGAGCCATCCAATGAGCTTGGATTTGAATAGGACAGGTAAAACCAACATTTTGGAGGAGTTTACAGAGGGATTTGCAGGTTGTTTCCTTCAAGTCAAAATTGGTAGTCGAAGTTGGGGACAAGCTCCAAGGAGATCGAAAATCCAAAGTCAAAACCAGCTAAATTCCCTTCTGGGTTTTTATGAGTTTTGTCCAAGGAGTCCAGGGCTAAAAGGATATAATTTTCTGGGCAGTTTTTGAGCACCTTCCAGCTAGTCGAAGTTCAGCAGGGCAGTAGTTTACTGGGGCAGCGCAGTGCAGAGTGGTGCAGCAGCTGGGCAACCTTCAACTCAGCTGTTTTCCCACCTGTGGTTGGTCTTGCTTGTTCATTGGGACAAGCCCATGTGCACCATTGATCCAAATGGATCCAAGAAACACTCTCTGTCTTCAAAAATTAAAGAAATCATGCCAAAAACCAAGGAAAAATCGCATAAGGAAGCCTTTCAAACCACTATCGGAAGGAAAAAACCCGTGAAATCAGTGAAAAAACAGAGTAATGGAGGCGGAATAAGTGATGCAAAGTAGCCATCAAATCTGGTAAATCAACAGCCCATATCTGAGCAGTGGATCGCAATCAGCGGTGGCCTTCGGTAGGGATCGGCGGGATCCACATAGGAGATGAGACGACGATCAACGGTTATCAGGGATTGCAGAAGCACTTACAATGACCCAGGGGTTATTGCGATGAGTTATTGCGATATCACAATCGGAGCAGTCTAACGGAGCGGGGTTATGGTACATGCATACATGCGATCCGATGGACCGGGCTCGATGAATATTATAAGCCATATTACATGGATCTTGAGATCCGCCGAGCATTATTTTTAATGTATTTCACAGTTTCGTTTAAACGAAATGCGAAGGGGAAAGTGCCAATGCAATACGCAGGACCCAAAAGGGTACCTTAAGGCTATCCGATATAATTTCAAGTCCGGAAGAAAGGCCATTTTAATGCATTTCACGATTTTTAACATATTTCAAAAATACAAAGGGGAACCTCGGAGCAAGGCCGAAGCGACTTGTGATAGCAATGGAGGGCGGACTCGATAGGGTAATAAACCATGTTTAAGGACTTTTGAAGTCTGAAATGAATTGTGTTTGGTGGCATTTCACAGTTATGCACGCATTTTCTTGTGTTAAGCAGAAAACAACTGTGTTTGTAATTCTGAAGGATTTCAAGGGACTGAGGCACTCTTACGATGCCGAATAGGTGGCCACCTCCCCTTTTGGCATTATGCCATGATTATGTAACACTAAAAGAGGGATTCGAGCGGACAGAGGCCTGGGAGACAGAAAGCCGGGAAGGAGAAACACAACCTAGATTGGCTTTAAAGCCACAGACAGAGAGCAAACAAAACAGGGGCAGTATTGTAGGCAAATGCCGAGACAAAGTTAGGACAGAGACAGAGAGCATTGAGGGAGTCTATGTACTCATAGAGAACTTGACAGGTTCAAGCAAGCTCTTGTTATTGTATTCTGTTGTGTGGGAGGCTCAAATTGAGCTCACTGTTGTTAAACAAACTCTACTTGAAGACATAATAGAGAGGCCACCACTGAAGGCTAGACCAGGAGATGTAGCCTAGGAGTATCGGGTGAACTCCTCATTAAATCTGGTGTGTCATGTGTTTCCTATTATGTTTTGTTTACTACTTCATTATCTGTGCATTTCGCAATCTTATCGATCCATTGCTTAAAATGACATAGACAAATCCATGCACATAAGTTTGTTATACCTTATTGTTGTCCTAGATCTCATTATCAGATCGAGTGGTATTAGAGCTTTAGGTTGCTAAGGTTAGACAAGCTTGTGCTGGACTGTTAGTGAATGATAACTAGGTCAAAGCTTAAATTAGGAGAAGGAGAACTGGTTGAAACTAACCTAGAAATTGGTAGAATCTATCCTAGGAGGAAAATGGCTAAAGAAATTCCCTTGGAATCAGACTCTCAATTCTTGACAGTTTCATGACTATGAGAGCCATGGTAGAATAAATGTATAGAGAATTTAAGAAAGGTCGAAGTGAAGATTCTTCCACTTCCAAACAACACAAAGGAACTGAAGAATCTCTTATAGATGACCATTCTGAAGGCAAAGGGAAAGGGAAAAGGTTCCTCTGCCCACACCTCCTGATAGCCCTGAAAATAAAAAGAAGAAAACATTTTTGATTAAATTAGATGTTAAATTTGATTTGCAAATATATGATGGAGAGTTAAATGCAGAGAAGCTAGATAACTGGATTAGATAGATTAAAGTGTATTGCACGGTGCAGAGCATTAATTCAGACAGAAGTAAAATTCAGCTAGCCAGCCTACACCTTAGAGGAACTGCCTTGGTATGGTGGGAAGGCAGGACACAAGCTTACCTGAAGAAGCATGGTAAAACTCTTTCTGTCTAGAGTGAATTTGTTTTTGCAATTAAAAAACAATTCTATCCACTAGCTTATATGCAGCAAGCTATGATGAGTTGGAAAACTCTTCACCAATTAAAAGGGAAAAGTGTACAAAGCTACACCCAAGAATTTAGAAAAAGAGCTTTGATTCTAGGAATTTCTTTAGACTCACCTAAAACTTGTTGAAGTATATAGGTGGTCTACATAGTTATTTGAGGCACACCATTCTCATGTTTAACCCTACTAGCATAGATGAGGTATCTGTTCAGGCTACCCATCTAGAGGCTAGAGGCAAAAATGTGAACCCAGAGATTGGGGGATCATCAAAACCCACTGCAAGTAAAAACAAGGAAAAGAGGAAGCAGATGTCTAGTCAATTTAACGTCTTAAATTGCTCTACATAAATTATCAATCCGGGTATCGTAAACTGATGAAGTGTGGTGCACCATATGTGCTTAGTTAACCTTTTTCTTACTTCATTGTTTTATAGTTTATGTTGTTTTTGGAGTTTTGTTCTTTTTGGTTTCCTAAAGTGTCTAATGCAAATGGAAATCCTATTCTAAGGTCTTAAGAATACTTTTAAAGGTAAAGTATGGATAGAGATTTCAAGACAAGGTTTATGTCCCTTATGGTAACTTCCAAAACTTAGCGCTTCAAAAGATCTCAAAACATGTTATTGATCAAATCGGTACTTGAACAAAAGTGTAAATATGCAGCTACTTAAATCAAACAAAAGATGAAATACTGATTATGAAATCACTGTCTCTGCTGTTTATCTAAATACATAAATAAAAGTTAAGCTATTGCACTCAAACAAATCAAAAACTGCAAACTAATAAAAGTAAAATCAATTTACTTCATTCATAGTCCAATAGCTCGCCAAGTAGTCTAAGCTATGGCTTTAGGAGATAACGTCAATGATATGAAGAATTTGATATCTAATTGTAGAAAAATAAAGCTAAAATCAAATCACATCATTCATAGTCTGATAGCTCGCCAAGTAGTCTAAGTTATGGCTTTAGGAGATAACGTCAATGATATGAGCAATTTGATATCTAATTGCAGAAAAGTAAAACTAAAATCAAATCACATCATTCATAGTCCAATAGCTCGCCATGTAGTCTAAGCTATGGCTTTAGGAGATAACGTCAATGATATGTGCAGTTTGATATCTAATTGTAGAAAAGTAAAACTAAAATCAAATCACATCATTCATAGTCTGATAGCTCGCCAAGTAGTCTAAGCTATGGCTTTAGGAGATAACGTCAATGATATGAGCAGTTTGATATCTAATTGCAAAAAAGTAAAACTAAAATCAAATCACATCATTCATAGTCCGATAGCTCGCCATGTAGTCTAAGCTATGGTTTTAGGAGATAATGTCAATGATATAAGCAGTTTGATATCTAATTGTAGAAAAGTAAAACTAAAATCAAATCACATCATTCATAGTCTGATAGCTCGCCATGTAGTCTAAGCTATGGCTTTAGGAGATAACGTCAATGATATGAGGAATTTGATATCTAGACTAACTAACAAAACAAATGAATAAGACTGAAATCAAAGAATAACTGAAATTGAAAAGCTAAAAAACAAAGTCAGCAGAGAGGCAAATCTCATGTCACTATTTGATGCAAAAACATGTAAAAAAAAACTAATCTACAATCAACTGGTTGAACACACTTGCATGAATTAAAATTGCATCAATGGAAAATCTAATCTATCAAGCTTGAAAGCAATAAAATGGCATACTTGAATGAAATCAAAGCAAAATTACAAAATAAAATCTACTCTACCTTACATTCTAATGTGCTCCATGACATCTACTTCACATCTCCTTCCATGTTGAGAACATCAAAGCTTTATTCAAATTCTTCAAAATTACAAAGTACAACAAAGCTCTCTAAAGCTTTCAAAAGCCATCAAGGAAGAACTACAAACTCCAAGCTAAGCTAAGACTCACAAGCTAACAAGCTTAAGAACTAACAAGCTCACCAAATTCTAAGCTAACAAATGAAGGAGAGATATCTCCTATTTATACAAAAAGATGAGAAGCCATCTCATTAATGAGAGTCCATGAATCTCTCCCTCTACCTCTAGAGTCCTAATCAAAATAGGAACTGATAAGACACATGTCTTCTTAGAGTTTCAATACAATTAGAAGATGTGACACATATCCTCATGATCCCATGATTCTTTCCACTCAAATTCGAATTTGGCCTTAGAGTGCCACATAAGGGTCTTCTAGAAGCCTCCTTTTGACCTACACATGTCAACAATCTCAACCCACTTGTTAGGTATAAGCATATGCACATTATTTTCTAATCTTTAACCACAAATTCACTTTAAAAGGCTAAGAATTAATAAAGTTTGGAAAAACATAAATGTGGCCCAATGATAATGAAAGTGGGATGAATGTAGTGACATAGTAGTGAAATGGAGGTGAAATGGAGGTGATATAATGGACATAATAGTGAAAGTGTAATGGAAATGAATGACATTTTCAAGACCCAACAGCAGAAATGGAAAGAGAGGAAGGTAAATGTTGTACAAAAGGCCAAACCTTCATGCACTCACTGCAAGAAGGATGGATATGATGATGAACATTGCTGGTCTTTGCATCCAGAGCTGAAACCCAAGAGGTTCAATGGCAAGAATAAGAAGGTTGTTGTTGTTGTTTAGAAATATTTGGGGTCAGACTCAGGTGATGAAACAACCATCACAACCACAGGTATACAAGGTAAAAATTCTTAAGCATATACTAGTAATTTTTCCCAAACTATTGATAGTGAAGAAAACGAGAGAAGAAGACATGAGCCTTTTCATATTAGAGTTATTTCCAAACATTAAAATATTGATACTTTGTTTGATAGTGGCTCACAAGTAAACTTAACTTCTAAAGAAATTGTAAAGAAGTTGGGATTACTAACGACAGCTCACAAGAAGCCATATCCATTGGGTTGGTTATGTGATAAAGCAAAGCTACAAGTGACTAGACAATGTAAACTTAGGTTTGCCATTGGTTCAGAATTTATAGATGAGGTTGAGTTAGATGTCATTCCCTTGGATATATGTGGAATTGTTTTAGGAAGTCCTTACTTGTATGATAGAAAATCCATCTTCTATAGAGCTGAAAATAAGTATCAACTTGTTAAAGATGGAATAGAATATACTGTAAGAGCTCACAAACTCAAAAATAATTATACTCTCATAAACTCAGGGCAGATGAAAAGGATTGTAAATTTATGCAAGAAATTTTTACTGATGGTTGTAAAGGAAAAGAAACCTGAAAAAACCAATGTATTTGAGGGCTGTGATGCTAAACAAAAGGCTGATTTCAAAAGATTTGTTTTATAATATGATATCTTATTTCAAGAACCTAAAGGTCTGCCACCAAAAATGGAAATTGTATATGATATTAATTTGCAGCAAGATGCTCCATTGCCTAACATCAGAATGTATAGGTTATCTGCTTTAGAGATCAGAAATCAAGAAACAGGTATAGGAGCTGCTCAAGAAAGGGTTCATAATACCAAGCACATCACCATGTGGATCCCCAATAGTGTTGGTAAGAAAGAAGGATGGTTCATGGAGGATGTGCATTGATTACTAAGCACTGAATAAAATAACGATCAAGAATCGTTATCCCCTTCCTCGAATTGATGATCTATTGGATCAGCTGAAAGAGGTTGTTTACTTTTCCAAGTTATACCTACGTAGTGGTTAGCATCGGGTTAGAGTAGCAGAGCAAGATGCATGGAAGACTGCTTTCAAAACAAAGCAAGGGTTGTATGAATGGCTAGTTATGCCTTTTGGCTTAACTAATGCTCCTGCCACTTTCATGAGAGTAATGAATGATGTACTCAGGCCTTTTATTGATGATTTTGTAATTGTATATCTAGATGACATTCTTGTATTTAGTAAAACATGGGAAGAACATTTGAAGCATGTAAAGCAGACACTAGATGTTTTGAAAAAAAAATATTTATGTTAAATTATCAAAGTGTGAATTTGGTAAAACATCTTTGAATTATTTGGGTCACATTGTAGGGGGTGGTGAACTAAAGATAGATCCCTCTAAGGTTGCAGTCAATGTAAACTGGCCTAAACCCAAGTCTGCTACCAAATTTAGAAGCTTCCTAGGGGCAACACAATATTGGAGAAAGTTTATTGCTAACTTTTCCTTGATTACAAATCCCTTACATGCTTTGACAGGATTGAACAAGGTGTTTCAGTGGGGAGGCAAACAGCAGAAAGCTTTCAACACCTTGAAAGAAAAAATTAGTACAACACTAGTACTAGCATTGCCAAATCTTCAACAACCATTTGAGATTGAAACAGATGCCAGTGATTATGCCATGGGAGCAGTGTTGATTCAACATGGTAAAACCATATGCTACCATTCTAAGACTTTTAATTCTACAGTAGTTAATTATCCTACATATGATAAAGAACTGTATGCATTAGTTCAGAGTGTGAAGAAGTGGAAACATTACTTAATGGAAAAAAAACCATAATACATACTGATCATCAGCCACTTCAGTACTTGCACTCACAAACTAAACTGCAGTAGTCAAGACACTATAGGTGAATGGGTTTCCTACAACAATTTCATTTAGTCATCAAATATAAAAAGGGCATACACAATAAAGTTGTAGACATGTTGTCCAGACCAATCATAAATGCATCTACTATACTTAAGCATAAAACAATAATGCATGAAAGCTACATTGAACAATATGCTCAAGATATAGACTTTAAAGATGTATATGCGGCTTTAAGTAATGGCAAAAAGGTAGAAGAATTAGATTACTATGTTAAGGACCGACTCTTGTATCATTTGGTAAAGCTATGCATTCCACAAACAGAGAAAATTAACATAATTATGGAGGCACATACTTCCCTGATATCAAGTCATTTATATGTAAGTAAAATAGTTGCACAGCTGCAAAGATATTGCTATTGGCCAAAAATGCATGAAACAGTTTCTAGATATGTAAGAGGGTGTACCATGTGTGCTAAAAACAAGCCCAGCAATAGAAAACTAGGCTTGTACACTCCACTGCCAGTTCCTTCCCATCCTTGGGAAAGTATTTCCATGGAATTTGTTGGGCGATTGCCAAAATCTAGAAAGGGACATGACTATTTATATGTTATTGTGGACAGGTTCAGCAAAATGTGTATTTTAATACCTTGTAATAAGCAGATTACAGCTGAACAAACAGCGGAATTGTTTTTTCAGCATGTCTGGGTGCATTTTGGGTTACCTACTTCCATAGTATCTAATCGAGACTCCCGATCTGTCGGGAACTTTTGGTCAAGTCTGTGGGAATTAATGGACACTAGACTGAAGAAAAGCACGACCTTTCATCCATAGACAGATGGCCAAACAGAGGTAGTCAACATGACAGTGATCCAATTGCTCAGGGGTTATTGCAGTAAGCATCCCAAGCTTTGGGATGAACACTTATGTTATGTGCAACATGCTTACAACCGTGCTAAACATTCTTCTACACAGAGATCTCCTTTTGAGACCTGTTTTGGTTTCATACCAAGGTCTCCCTTGGATTTTGTCTTTGAAAAAGACATAGCAGTTGCTAGACACAATGATGTGGACAAAGCAACCAGATTCATTGAACAAATCCAAGAAATTCACCAGGCAATGCAGGAATAGCTGGAAAAGAGCCAATCCAAATACAAGGTAAGGCATGATAAACACCGGGTGGAGCACAGCTTCCAAGTTGGCGATCAAGTCTAGCTGTATATCAACAAGGACAAAATGCAAGGTGAAGGAAAGAAGCCGAATCCAATAAGGTATGGACGTTTTAAGGTACTTGAGAAAATTGGTGAGAATGCTTTCTGCCTTGATCTGCCAGCATACATGCACATCTATTCAGTAGTATATATGGAAAATTTAACACTGTTTGAACCTTCATTAATTGAAGATCCTGAAGAGCAAAGTCAATTGCCTTCTATTAATGATCTGTTGCCGGAATACCTCAATGAACTGCAGGAAGATACAGTTCTAGTAAGGAAGGTGAGGACAACGTGCAGAGGGGACGTGGAGTACCTTAGAATTGGACTCAAAGGTTCAAAACCCAACAGTGAAAAATGGATAGAGATTGGGCAACTGAGGCAGTTGTATCCTCACTTAAACAATGCTTGAAAACAAACTTTTGGTGGTCCAAAATCCTTTTCAGTGGGAAGGCGTGATCCAAATGGATCTAAGAAACACTCTCTGTCTTCAAAACTTAAAGAAATCATGCCAAAAACCAAGGAAAATTGCATAAGGAAGCCTTTCATACCACTATTGGGAGGCAAAAACCCATGAAATCAGTGAAAAAAATAGAGTAATGGAGGTAGAATAAGTGATGCACAGTAACTGTTAGATCTGGCCGATCAATAGTCCAGATCTGAATAGCGGCTCATAATCGATGGTGACCTTTGACAAGGATCGGCAGGATCCACATAGGAGATGCAACAGCGATCAACGTTTATCAGTGCAGAGCTAATGAATGTTGTGATGATGATTGGTGGAGTTAATCTGGACCGTTGATCAAGCGCACAGATCGACAGCCCATATTACATCGCCGCATTACTATCGAGGATTGCAGAGGTGCTTACAATGGCCCATGGGTTATTGTGATGAGTGATTGCGATATCGCAATCGGAGCAATCTAACAGAGCGGCATTATGGTACATGCATACATGCGATCCAATGGACCAGGCCCAATGAATATTATAAGCCATATTACATGGATCTTGAGATCCGCCAAGCATCATTTTTAATGTATTTCGTAATTTCGTTTGTTAAACGAAATGCAAAGGGGAAAGCACCGATGTGATACGTAGAACCTGAAAGGGTACCTTAAGGTTATCCGATATAATTTCAAGTTCGGAAGAAAGGCCATTTTAATGCATTTCGCAATTTTTAGCATATTTCAAAAATACAAAGGGGAACCTTGGAGCGAGGCTGAAGTGACTTGCAATAGCGATGGAGGGCGAACCCGATAGGGGAATAAACCGTGTTTAAGGACTTTTGAAGTCCGAAATAAATTGTGTTTGGCAACATTTCATAGTTATGCACGCATTTTCCTGTGTTACGCATAAAATGACTACGTTTGTAATTCTGAAGGATTTCAAGGTACTGAAGCACTCTTATGATGTTGAATAGGTGGTCACCTCCCATTTGTGTGTTATGCCATGATTATGTAACACTGAAAGAGGGATCCCCGCGGACAGAGGCCCAGGAGACAGAAAGCCGAGAAGGAGAAATGAAACCCAGATTGGCTATAAAGCCATAGATAGAGATCAAATAGAACAAAGGCAATATTGCAGGAAAATGCCAAGGTGGAGTTAGGATAGAGACAGAGAGCATTGAGGGAGTCTATGTACTCATAGAGAACTTGAGAGGTTCAAGTAAGCTCTTGTTATTGTATTATGTTGTGTGGGAGGCTCAAATTGAGCTCACTGTTGTAAAAAGAACTCCGCTTGAAGACATAATAGAGAGGCCACCACTGAAGTCTGGACCAAGAGATGTAGCCCAAGAATATTGGGTGAACTCCTCATTAAATATGTTGTGTCATGTGTTTTCTATTATGTTTTCCTTACTGCTTCATTGTCTGTGCATTTCGCAATCTTATTGATCCATTGCTTAAAATAACATAGACAAATCCATGCACATAAGTATGTAAAACCTTATTGTTGTCTTAGATCTCATTATCAGATCAATCATCCCATTTCATATTTTACCTAACCTGAAGATTTTTAATAATATGGCTCAACAGTTCCTTATTGGCAGCGTTTTCATGGATGTTTGATGTGTATTTAATTTTTATATGCTACTGCACAATTTATTTGCTTAATATCACTTGTATTCCTACTTAGGAACATTAAAGTAGAATCAGAGCATGATCTTGGCCCATCTGTGGGTAACCAGTAACATCATGGGATATTTGGGCATGTATGCATAGTGACGGGTTACACCGTACACTACCCATGACTCAAGGAAGATTTAGTATGTAGCAATTCTGGGGTGGAATCCGTTGGATTAGTTGATGAATGTGTCAAACCTGATGCATCCTTGTCCTTACAATAGAGACACTAGAGGTGCACAAGCTGTGGGAGTACAACCATCTACACTATGTGGCGAAAGCCAACAAAATCAAGGCAATAGATCTCTTGAAAAGGAGCAGGCAAGCCAGAGATAGTTAGAGGATCAGTCAAGGAGATGATTTTGCTAGTGGAGACCTGTTAATTTTAGGTATGTTCTATGCTAGAGCAATTTATTTAAATTTTCACAATTATCAATCACATCAACATTAAAGTAAACTACAGATAGAACATAAATTTAAATCGCAGAAGGCAAGCCAAAACAAAAGGACACAAGATGTGGCACTAGCCAGGGACAAACCCCAATGTGGGGAAACCCTTGATCAATTCTTCTTTTTTGTTCTTCAAAGTTCACCAGAGAAAGTGAGAGAGATAGTACATTTACAACAAAATTCAACACATTGACTTATCTAGATCTGATAATAGATCATCTCCTATAATGAAGATACATGAGATCAGTTGAAGACATTCTGCTTCAACTGATTCTACATTTCATCCATTTGCTACACCTTACCGTGTAGCACCATGTTGTACCATCACAGTGTTGGACTTTGATGACTGAGCTGCTCTCATCTGCTCTCATTGTCATGCTACCCATTGTGCTACATCTTTCATCATCATGCAGCCCTATTCATCATCATGTTGTTCCTTACTTAACCTGCCCATCATGCTGCATCTTTACTTCATCATTCCTTCCGTTGAGATCATCATGATGCACATTCACATTAGTGCCATCGAGATCATAAGAACATATCACAAAGATCATTCCTTATATACTTATTGATCACCAAGTATAAGTCATATCCCTACAAATCTGATTGGGAGAATGTCGAGATATACATAGTGATCTTCTATATTATAATAGTTATGCAGAGAACATAGTCCTTCCGCTTCAAACCCTAACTACTGCTCGCTATTTTGCTGAGACTGCTTCAAGAATACCTCCTGGATCTACTTCATCAATGGTATGCCAAGATTGTAATGTTGCTCATTGAGACTCGGAGGAGGCTGAAAGTATAACAAGACAGTGAGAAGACCGAAACTCCATGACTGCGTGTAACTGTCTTCATTAACTGTGTATGCATATTTTGGAGTCTCCATTACTTGCGTATATGAGTCTTTATAATAGCGTTTAGAGTGACTGCGGCTCTTGGCTGTGGCTTCATGCCTTGACCCAATACCTCTGCGGCTTCATACATTGGTTGTGGCTTCATGCCTTGACCCAATACCTCTGCAGCTTCATACCTTGGTTGTGGCTTCATATATAACTGCAACTCCTTCATCATGCTACGTTCCTTTTCACTGCGTATGCGTTCTTCATTGACTACGTGGGATCTTGATGGTAGTTTCATAATTGCGGCTAACTGTATCACTGCAGCTACCATGCTATGCACGTGGCTCTACCTGCGGCTCTTCCATGTTTTTTATCACTGCAACTATGTCTGTGGCTCTTCCATATGAAAACGAAGCAAATTAGAGCATCACATTGACTGTCTTCATGAACTGCATGTAATGACTATCTCCATGACCTATATATATTAGTCTCCATGAACAGCGTATGACTATCTCCATGACCAGCGTAGATATGTCTTCATGACTAGCGTATACATGTTTTCATGACCTGTGTATATCAAACTCCATGAACAGCATATGTATGTCTCTATGACCAGGGTAGATAAGTCTCCATGACCAACGTATATATGTTTTCATGACCAGCGTAGGATAAGGGCATCATCTGCAGCTAGGGAATCCAGCGTACTCTTTAGTGTCTCCTTCTCCAAGAACCCAAGACGTGGAGAGGAGATCCCATAAAGAGTGTGTAGAAAATGACTTCAAGTCCTCACTTATTTATACTAAAACGTAGATGATGAATAGACATGACTATTGGGCTTCTGAGCCTACACAAGTTGCTGGCCAACTTGAAAATTTGTATTATAACATAAATAAATTCATAACTTCATAAATACTTATCAGAATCAGATGATCTTTAGATCAATCCTACACCTCCCGATGAGAGGGATCCAATAAAAATATTAGCTGCCATAAATAATATGACCCACATGGAGTTTTTCCCTAGTTTCCAATTTTAACACTCTCTCTCAACTATGGAGAACTCCATCCGCTGATCCATATGTCCAATTGTACTATCTCTTCCATTAGTGCCCCGCACTGCTCTGCTCATCTCTGCTTAGCTCTGATAGCTCTGTTGGCTCTTCTCTACTCTTCTTAGCTCTGATAGCTCTGCTCTGCTATGATTAGCTCTGCTGAACCATGAATAAGAAGAATTGATCGAGAATGTGTCATACCATTCTCCATTGACCCGAAGTCAATCTCAGAGTGTGTACCACTGGTCCCAGACCAGTCCTCAACCGACCCGAAGTCAGTGTCATAGTAAGTACAACTCCTACCACTGGTCCCAGACCTGTACTCTACTGACTCGAAGTCAGTCTCAGAGTATGTACCACTGGTCCTAGACTAGTCCTCAACTGACCTGAAGTCAGTGTCATAGTGGGTACAACTCCTACCAATAGTCCTAGACCAGTATAATTGATCCCAAATCAATGAAGGTCATCCTAGCATAGGGAGTATGGTAGATACAGCAATGCATCCATCGGTACTACTATGGTCCCTATCCTCATTTCCCTGCTCATTGATCAGATGAGAGGTACTTCCCATGAGTCCCAGATTGCATGGGTAGGATGCCTTGACAGGGGAACTAATCATCCTGTCCAATGGATGCCACGAAGAACTAATCATCCTGGCCCATAGGAGAGCGAATCATCCTGTTCCACAATTGCCATGGAGAACACATCATCCAAGCCTCATAGGAGAACTAATCATCCTGCTACACAATCATCATAAAGAACACATCGTCTACACCTCACAGGAGAACTAATCATCCTGTTACACAAGAGAGTGAATCATCTTGTCCATAGGAGAGTGAATCAACCGGTCCCATAGGAGAGCGAATCATCATGTCCCATAAGAGAGCGAATAATCTTGTCCAGTGCGCACCACCAGGGGAGGGTGAGTCACCTTGTGGTGGTATGTTACTCCAGTAAGAACAACAAGCCCCCAGAGCTCCCAAAGCTCAATGTATACAACATGCAAGACCCTTTTACAAGAATCTCTCGACGCCTCCAAGTCATTCGGGAAAATCACAAATTTGATCTTTCCCCAGGGCTTTGACAAAGTGTAGAAACCTGTACATCATCTCAGTGTGATGGAGCCTCCTTACTCATCGACTTACCATATCCCAGATATGTCAGTATCTGATGTTTACTGGAGCAATCATCGAATATGGGATTCCTCAAAAATTGAATCCTACCTTAGGTTGTCACAGAGAATCACGGTGGTATTCATCATGTGTACAAATAGCTCACTGAAGAGCTTCCGCAACCACGCAGCAACTGACTTCTTCTTCCTCCTTATCCATGATATCGAAGCAGAATCCAGCACTGAGAAGTGCTCTAGTGATCCTCCACACTGCCTGCCCACTCAGCATTCGAATAATCATGCAGTTTCATATTTCCGGTAGTGTATCTCAATCCATGAGAGATTGCGCCCCGGAGATATCTCAGAGGATTCTTGGCACCAATCCAGTGATTCTCAACCAAATATGAGCTCGCCATGCTAACTGCAAAACATGTGTTTGGACGGAAGTTTACCAAGAACATCAATGCGAATGAGTCTATGAAACTCAGAGGCATTTCCCAAATCTGGTCCGACATCACTACCATATAACTTCTGAAAGTTAATATCCTCGAGGTAGTCACAGGCTTGCAGTTTATCATTCCACATCTGAAATCCAACTCCCTCTTACTTCTGCAAATGAGAGGCTCTGTACCTATCAGAAATAGGTCATCCTCATAAGGTGTCGGTATGAGAGGTCTATCATCCACAACCTTCGGGTAATGGTTTGGATCGGTTTTACTCCTAGTGAATCTCAGCTTTGTCCAACAGCTATTAATCCTCTCATAATATGCTCGGGGAGTTTTGCTTCAAGCCATAGAGGGCTTTCTTCCACCTATATACATGAGATTCCTGATCATGAATCTCAAACTCCTCAGGTTGTTCCAAAGCCTGTGGACCTGCTTTTCATCAATGAGTGTAACCTTAGACTTCCATTGCTGAAATGGACACCAGGTTCTTCTTGTGATCAGATACATAAAAGAGATTTTGTAAATGAATTGAGTTACCCCCATTCAGTTGAGGGATAACTTTCCCAACATCCTTTCCGAGATAGGTGGCATCGGCTCCAAGTATAATCCCACGATTGTTTCCATCTCTACCAAATTAGAGATTGTACCCATCTATCTGATGGAGTGCCTTGAATCACTACAATCAATAAGCCAGATTCTCAAAGAATCTGAAGGGGAGGGCCAACAAAAGATAACACTTCTTTATCTTATCATTTGATTCTTCATACCTGTGGTTCCTTGCTTTCTCTAAATATTCGGGCGTGTCCTTGATGACCTACATTACTTTTCATTCTTTTGATCATTTGAAGATGTCCTTGTTGTTATCATCATCAAGTGATGTGCCCTTCCATTCGGACACTCCTTCGCATAATGGCTGAACTAGTTATCTGCTTTTCCTTCTACCCTGTGATCCAGTCTTCTAATGAAGTGATCTTTAGGTAGGCCATATTCCGCTGCATCATTCTGATGATATTCTCTGCTTCGACTTCACTCTTAGTGAATGAAAAGAGGGATGATGATCCCACTGATCCTTTTGTCTTTGGTGATTGCTCTTTCACTCTTTCTTGGGCATTGTCTTCAACTCAGCTCTGATACCATGTTAATTTTAGGTATGTTCTATGCTAGAGAAATTTACTTAAATTTTCATAGTTAGCAATCACATCAACATTAAAGTAAACCGCAGGTAGAACATAAATTTAAATCACAGAAGACAAGCCAAGACAAAAGGACACAAGATGTGGCGCCAGCCAGGGAAAAACCCCAATGTGGGGAAACCCTTGATCAATTCTTCTTTTATGTTCTTCAAAGTTCAGCAGAGAAAAAGACAGAGATAGTACATTTACAATAGAAGTCAACACATTGACTTATCTATATCTGAGCATAGATCATCTCCTATAACGATGATACATGAGATCAGTTGAAGACATTCTGCTTCAACTGATTCTGCATTTCATCCATTTGCTGCACCTTACTGTGTAGCATCATGCTGTACCATCACAGTGCTGGACTTTGATGACTAAGCTGCTCTCATCATCATGCTGCCCATTTTGTTGCATTATTCATCATCATGCAGCCCTATTCATCATCATGTTGTTCCTTACTTAACCTGCCCATCATGCTGCATCTTTAATTCATCATTCCTTCCGCTGAGATCATCATGATGCACATTCACATTAGTGCCATCGAGATCATAAGAACATATCACGAAGATCATTCCTTATATACTTATTGATCACAAAGTATAAGTCATATCCCTACAGATATGACTGGGAGAATGCCGAGATATACATAGTGATCTTCTATACTATAATAGTTATGCAGAGAACGTATTCCTTCTGCTTCAAACCCTAACCACTATTGGCTATTTTGCTGAGACTGCTTCAGGAATACCTCCTGGATCTACTTCATCAATGGTATGCCAAGATTGTAATATTGCTCATTGAGACTGGGAGGAGGCTGAAACTATAACAAGACAGTGAGAAGACCGAAACTCCATGACTGCGTGTAACTGTCTTCAATGACTATGTATGTGTATTTTTAAGTCTCCATTACTTGTGTATGCGAGTCTTTATAACAGCGTTTAGAGTGACTGTGGCTCTTGGCTGTGGATTCATGCCTTGACCCAATACCTCTGCGGCTTCATACCTTTGCTATGGCTTCATACCTTGGCTGTGGCTTCATATATAACTGTGGCTCCTTCATCGTGCTATGTTGCTTTTGACTGCATATGCGTTCTTCTTTAACTGGGTGGGATCTTGACGGTAGTTTCATAACTGCGGCTAATTGTATCACTGCAGCTACCCTGCTATGCCTACAACTCTACCTACGACTCTTCCATGCTTGTTATCACTGCGGCTATCACTGTGGCTCTTCCATATGACAACGGAGCAGATTCGGGCATCCCATTGACTGTCTTCATGAATTGCGTGTAATGACTGTCTCCATGACCTATATATATATCAGTCTCCATGAATAGCATATGACTCAGTGTCTCCATGAACAGCATGTGACTGTCTCCATGATCAGTGTAGATATGTCTTCATGACCAACGTATATATGTTTTCATGAACTGTGTATATCAGTCTCCATGAACAGCGTATGTATGTCTCTATGACTAGTGTAGATATGTCTCCATGACCATCGTATGTATGTTTTCATGACCAGCATAGGATAAGGGCATCATCTGCAGCTAGGGCATCAAGCGTACTCTTTAGTGTCTCTCCTTCTCCAAAAACCCAAGACGTGGAGAGGAGATCCCATAAAGAGTGTGTAGCAAATGATTTCAATTCCTCACTTATTTATACTAAAATGTAGATAATGAATAGACAAGACTATTGGGCTTCTGAGCCTACACAAGTTGTTGGTCGACTTGACAATTTGTCTTATAACATAAACAAATTCATAACATCATAAATACTTATTGGAATCAGATGATCTTTAGATCAATCCTACACCTCTCAATGAGAGGGATCCAATAAAAATATCAGCTACCATAAATAAGATGAACCACATGGAGTTTGGCCCTAGTTTCCAATTTTAACAAGACCTGGTTTTAGACATCATTGGCCTGAGGAGGAGATTGAACATGAGGCAGAGGACATGCGGGAGTGTGGGGATCACATTGGTATACCCAGTGTGGCCCAAGAATCACCATTTTTGGAGGCCTCTTTGATATCATTAGTTGACACCTTGGGGGAGAGATTAGAGAATACACCCATAGGACCATCCATTGATGAGGTGCCAGGAGACATAGACATGTCCACCGTTGAGCAGGTGACATCCGTTGCTGAGATATCTAGCATCGTGACCGAGTTTTCAGGTAATAGCAGCACATGACAGGATGATGAGGTGTCGAGAGACATCACCACCCTTGATGAGGAGCCGATAGGTAGGCACCCAGGTCTACGATAGAGTTGCGAGATGACAGACACCTACAACAACATCGAGAGCACATAGAAGGGTGTGAGCTAGTCATGGAGGGGCAGTTCATGATTTATGTTGAGACCATGTGGAGGAGGATGAGCAGTATTCTTTGGGGCCAACCAGAAACTTAGAGTCGATAGATGCACAAAGCATCAACAGGGTTGTAGTACTTCCAGATAATATCTCTCTCTGGGCTTATTTAGATTGGGCTTGCAACATTTCTAGACTACCTTTGCACCATGGAGAGAGAGATGCAGAGACTCCCCGACAAATTTTATGTGTTGACGAGGATGGTGAGTTGAGGCGACATGAGTTGCGTAGGGTGCAACACTTGCAGTAGGGAGGGCTTGTTCTATGTGCTAGAGTTTGTGCATTCGATCCCTCTCTTGGGGTTGGATGGTGAGAGATTCTGATTTGGTACCCGGTGGAGTGGGCTAGACTCATGGAGATGGTTGTAGTCCAGAGTAAAGCTCTGTGGGAGCTCTCAGACATTGAGGGTGTTAGAGGCTTAGGTTGGCATTGGGATCCAGGTGGGGCTTCCTATCTGATATCAAACATGCGGGATGGCTATGGCATTGATGTGGTTGTCAACCCTGTGCCTGAGTGCATGCATTCCTTAGGGGAGTTCTAGTTGATGCTAGTGGCCAGGTGGTTTGTAAGCGGACTCCATTGGTTGTTTTGGCATGTTGGTTGTGCATGGGGGTGCATGATGATTAGCATTCTCTAGCAGGAGTTGGTTGGAGGAGGTGGCTTGGGTATGCCACTACATCGGATATTGTATGGAGACAATGTTCTCCCATTGAGGCTTAGGACTCAGGGGTCATAGAGGATCGACATAGTAGAGATACCCCCCTAGTAGGAGTGGAGTTAGGGTGCTCAAGTCTACCAGGATCGATGAGGGGACATGATGCATGTCATGGTGGGGTCACTATCAGAGTGGCAGACACTTTGTCACATGCGGGATACCATATGGTACAGGGTGGTATGATAGTAGGCAGTGGTACACAAGGCTACATAGAGTCAGGTCGTAGCATCAAGTGTTATATAGAGGGATGTGGCTTCATGCATACAGACCCAATTCTAGGCCATAACACCCAGTGGTGTGTAAGGCTATGCAGCGAGGAGCAGTGGCCTGCAGAGGAGCATGGAGATACATGGTGGTGTACCATAGCATGTCGGTTGACACTGTTGGATAGGAGTGACTCGCATCACATTGAGGACATGCGGGGAGTGATAGGTGTAGTGATACAGGCATGACGCACAACGATACAGGATGGTATGGATATAGTCGGGTGTATTCAATGGTGTACAAAGACAGGTTGTGGTATACATTGGTATGTCAACGAGTGCGGTGACACTGGGTGGTATGTAGTGGCAAATGATGCAGTGCAATGGGCTCTTGGAGCGTTACCTCCAAGGAGACGTATGGATAGGGGCAGTAGGTGTACCATTGGATGCATCACACCTAGGATCGATGAGGACATTGTTGAGCACATGGTGACACCATGTTTAGCGGAGATAAGGCCTCGACGGGGTTGTTAGCAGATCCAAGGCAAAGACAAGGATGTCTATAGGACTACTCTTAAGCATTCTGGCAAACTCTTGATCATACCCTTTAGGACATACCCAGCCATCCTCCTCTGATGTTGCTTATAGTCACATAGTGTTTGGTTGTTGCCCCTTGACACTCTTCATTCAGGAAGCTGGGCATGGGAGGCTCACCCTAGGCAGTTGGATGAGACACTGCGTGTCATGGATTGGGAGGAGAATTTCTAGTTGAGACACTTGGTAGGTGTGTGAGTTGCAAGATACAGGCTTAGGGATAACATGGTTGATTGTCAAGGTAGCATAAGTTCCACCCCTCGGCTCACACTTGGGGAGGTGACTGAGAGGGAGTTGTATGGTATTTTTCTAGCTCGACAACTTGAGACATTAGGTGAGCATGAGATGTGAGGGATGGTAGCCCTTGTTGGTAGGATGATGCCTAGGCTTCCAGCAAGACCCGAGCACATCATCAGGAGTTGGGATAGTAGATCTTGTTGTGTGATTTGGCAGGCGCAGAGCATTTGGTTAGTCACAAAATGAGTTCTTGATGCTCGTTGCCTACCTATTGGATACTTACAGGAGTCAAAGATAGGGCATGGAGGAGTCCCAAAAGCTAGTAACATATCACAATGACACGCGTAGAGGATTGAGGGTTGTGGACCTATAGTATGGTTATGGGATCCAGGGATCAAGTGGATTAGTGGGATACTCCACTCCTCAGTGAGCATGGGTAGGATAACAGGCGAATTGATTCATTCACAGGCAAACATATGGGGAATCAACGAAGCCCTCACCATAGGGCGAGGTAGATTTTTGCTCAAGATTGGGGCCAGCAATGGAGGGATAGGCGCTAACACTATTGGGTCGCTTTGGCAAGTTGGGCCTAACCTCAATCATCACATAGATTTTGGTCGAGAACTATGCAAGAGGAGGCTCTGGTACGAGCATGTTAGACAATAAGTGATGACCAAGGTGTCGATGGGTTAGCAGGACAGTTTCTTGCTGTGTTGGGCATGGGACCGTAGCGTCATAATATTTAGTAGTTCAAATACCGATAGGGGTGAGCTGGTTTCTATAGGGGAGGGTCATCCAGATTATCCATCGGGTTTCAGTGATTCGCTAAGGGTGTGGGAGACTTCATCAACATGGCAGGATGGCCAGCAAGAGGATTTCAGGAGGAGCTCATGGAGGATAGGCTTCATTCGCATAGGGATTGAGTTGTATCTTCAAGGGCCCACAATCAGAGTGCATAGGGTGGACTACTCGGTAGAGCAACTTCATGAGGATTTGGGTAGAGTTTTACATCGTCAGGATGCTCTACTTATTAGTGATAGACATAGGGGTTCTAATGCCCATATTTGGCAGAATAGTGAGTGGACCAAGGGGGGCTTCACGTTGATCAGGTTGGATTGGGATCCTAGTATCAAGGTACTCCTTCACTATAGGATAGTACAATGATCAGGGACGATCTAATGGCACATTTGGGACACTGGTGAAGTTTGCAGTGATAGTGGGGGTCCACAGTTAGAGAAGGTGTTTGCTCAGGCATTGCTTGAGGACAAGCGATGTTTGGTGCATTGGAAAAACTTGCCATATGAGGATGCCACCTAGGAGGGTGAGCATATTTTGGAGCACCTAGCTTTGTGGTTGCTTGAGGGCAACCAACATTTGGGAGGTAAGGATTGTCATGTCCATTCTCAAACACATTAGTAACATGATGTTGTTACACAAGTTTGCACATTTTTTTACTAAGGAAGAGGGCCCCACACTTTCGACTTAGGGACTTAGGGGCCAAATCAACTTTATTTAGCTGCCAGTGGAATGAGGGGGCCACCCACATAAGAGTTCAAATTATCCATTCGATATGCTCGGAGGGGAAATCGAATGGGTGGATGGAGGGGCAAACATGAGGCTAAGGGGGCCTAAGGAGTTATAAAGAGAGATCAACTCTCATTTTGTTATCATCTTCTACATTTGCAAACAAACACTCACTTGTATGCTTTGTTGCTTAGCAAGTCTACTGGTTGTTTAGCCACGAATATCTGACACGGGAGGTTCAACCTCTACTTTGGGGGACCATCTGTGCCCACCCTAGGGATGTTGTTCTAAAAGGAGTTTCAAGAAATCAAGGACAGCAACACACTTTAGCAATCAGTGCAGAGAGGGAACTGTGTATTCCTGGGAAGCCAGAAAATACGCAAGAGGAGTTGAAGGTTAGCAAGGGGATTCATTGCTTGTTGGGAGATCTAAGAGTTGAGGAGACAGTATAGAGAAGGCATTTTCGCAGGAGTTTGCAGCCAGCTAGACCAATGGAACAGTCAGTCGAATTCCTGGACAGAGGGATTGCGTAAAGGCCATCGAGCAACAAATTCGTGGGACTTAGGGATCAATTGATCTTGGCCAAGAGCCATCCAAGGAGCTTGGAGTTGAATAGCATAGGTAAAACTAGCATTTCAGAGGAGTTTGCTGAAGGATTTGCAGGTTGTTTCCTGCAAGTCGAAATTGGCAGTCAAAGTTGGGGAGAGGCTCCAACGAGATCGAAAATCCAAAGTCAAAACCAGCTAAATTCCCTTCTGGGTTTTTATGGGTTTTGCCCAAGGAGTCTGGAGCTAAAAGGCTATAAATTTTTGGGTAGTTTTTTAGCACCTTCCAGCTAGTCAAAGTTCAGCATGGTAGTAGTTTACTGGGGCAGCGTAGTGGAGAGTGTTGCAACAATTGGGTAGCCTTCAACTCAACTATTTTCCCACCTGGGGTTGGTATTTCTTGTTCATTGGGACAAGTTGATGGCATGGGTGCAAGCGTTAGGGATAACTTCCCCAATCTGGCAGCAAGTTCTTCTATATCAGCCTCAATTTCCCTTTCTACTTCTTCAGGCATATCAGTCATTAAACTGATATCTTCATTTGCTCTCCGAACCCACAAACCTTGTTTAATTGACAAACAGTGCTTTACTCTTCCATCGGGCAGCAATTCCAAAGGAAATACTTTAAAACACTATCGGAGGCTTTTATAGGGATAATACACCCAACACTCTATCGGCGGCTTTATGCGGCGGCTTTATGCTATCGGGCAGTAATTCAAAAGAGTTACTTTGGAATACTATTGCAGCCTTATGCTTCCCTTTCCCTATTCCCCGATGCGATATCGCAATCGCTATCGGCGGATCTCCAAACTTCAATGCCTCCAATATGCGATACCCGCGGACCCGGCGTACTTATACTCCCGTCTATATGGATTTCGGGTCTGGCCTATCAGCGAGTTTGCAATGTAATGGGTCTGCGGACCCGACACTCCTTTAGGCTGCTCTCTATAATATTTCGGCTCCGGGATATCGGAGCTCTCCCACTTAGCCGTACCAAAGGCTCCTTTCGGACCCGAAATCTTTATACGCTGCACTTTATAATACTTCGGCTCCGATATGTCGGAACTTACACAGTTAAGAGTTTAAAGGGCCCTCCCGATGCGATGTGATATTGGTTCGGACCCAATAAGGGTAAGAACCAATATTAATAATATTTCATGTCCGCTGCTATGCCGCTTAATGGAAAATTGCATGAACCCTTAGTGTAAACAGAAATATACGCAAATCTCATAAAATGTAATTAAAGGCTTGTGGGCGCATAAATGAAAGGGAAAAATGACTCAAATGCCTAATTACACAGTAGATGCATCACGCGGGGAATAGTAAGACAATTCAACACTGTCAACACACAGAGTAATAAGCTATGCATACATATTATCAGAAACCATTGGATTAGAAACGCCGAGAGAAAAGTTTAAATAATAATGCTTTGGCACTCGCTCCTCTCTTCTCTGCTGAGAGTCTCGCTGCCACTTTATTTATAATTAAAGGATAGGCATTCTCGGTCCTTATCTGTTACAAAAGCATGCTTTACAAGAATGATTTAAAGCGTAAAAGCTTTACTACATCCTATCCATCTGTGATAATATTAGCATGTTTTATTTCTAGATTTTATTGTATCTTTAACTAAAAAACATGGAAATTGCAGGCTAAAGGACCCCACTCCCTTGCCTGTAGATTTTTTTGGATTTTTGGAATAAGTTGGAAGACTTTTTCCCTCTGAGTCACATGCTCCTGCATCACAAGTCCAGGTGCACCATTTCATTTCATATTGTACCTAGCCTGCAAATTTTTAATAATATGGCTCAACAATTTCTTATTAGCAACTTTTTCATGGATGTTTAATGTGTGTTTAATTTTTATGTGTTGTTGCATAGTTTATTTGCTTAATATCACTTTTATTCCTACTTAGGAACATTACATAATAATCATAGAACTACCTCTAGACTCATATACAACATGTCGCTTCCACAAGTATGGTTGTCCTAATAATACATCACAAACTTCAAGAGGAGAAACATCACACAATACCTCACCCGTGAAAGGCTTGATGTTGTAGGGAAGGTAGAACTATTGACTGACGCGGAGATCTTGTCCTTGGTGAAGCCACTCGATGGTGTATTGATGGGGATGTGGTGTCATCCATAGGCCCAGCCATTTCACAACCTCAATTGAAATGAGGTTCTTTTGGCTCCCGCTGTCGACAATGAACTGTAGCGGAGAACCCTTCACCCACATATGTGAGTGGAAAAGGTGTTCCCCCTCCTTTGGATCTTCATGCTCATTATTCAGGATCTTGGTGGTAGCCACGGTGACACTGGGCTCCACGTCAATGATCTACTTCCCTTTTTCATTACTCTTGTTGGGTTCTGACTCAAATTCGGAACACGTGTCTGAATCGGAAGTCTTCTGCTCGGCCACCAATTACTTCTTGGCCCGACACTCACTTGTGTTATGAGTGGAGCTCTTATGGAACTCACACCATTTTCCCATGCCACGGTGTTGTTCTTTGCTTTCAGCTTCAGTGGGTTGTCTTAGGTCACCTCGCCTTGGATTCGGTCTTTGCTTTATCGTTTGGGGCGTCTTTTCCTTGCTTCAGATTCGCAGATCCAAAGTCTTGCTTCTTCTATTTAAACTTCTACTCAATCTTGACAACGTATCGGTATGTTGTGCCGAGCGAGGAGATGTCTAGGAACTCCATCTCATCCTGGATGTACTTATGTAGGAAGTCATGATACTTGAGTACCAAATGCTGCCCAGAATCCTTGATACCCAATTTTATGAGAAAGGTATGGAAAACATTTGTGAACTCTGAAACATCTTGGTCCCTTCCCTACCGTAGCGTGGTCCACTTTATGTATTTATCTTCATAGCTCCTGACAAGGTAATATTGTTCCTTGATGGTGTCTCTGAAATAATCCCAAGTGGGTGTGGCTAAAAACAGTGAGGTTTCCCTCTCGTCCTTTTTTTCACAATAGGTTTCCCACTAGTCCTTGACGTGTGGGGCAGCCTGAGAAGTGCAAAAGTAATCTTTTCCCGATCAGAAAAGTCATGACCTAAAAAATATCCTTCCAACAGATTCAACCATTTATCTATAGTGTATGCATCTATTTGGACCGCAAATATGGGAGTGTCAAATTTAACTGGTATCGTAAAAGGGGTGGCGCCTCCAGAGTGGATACCGGATGAAGATGTGTCACTTGTGGATAACCGTCGAAGGATCTAGGCAAAGTTATCCATCATCGCATTCCTCTATTGCTCGAGGGATTCCTCGAGCAATATTTTGATAGGATCTCATGCCCCCTCATCTTTCTTTTCTTCTGCCATGGAAAGTCGTTGAGGGTTGGGAAGTTGGTCATGCAAAGATTGAACCAGATCGAGCCCTAACACCTTATACCCTGACCTCGTTGGGGACATGCAAAGAAAAATAAAGAAAGATTAGATTGATTTGATACCACTGACCTGAACTTAAATAGGAATGCAAAAATTACAGATATAAGCATAAATATAGAGATGCAATAGAAATAATATTTCATTTCATTAATATCAGAATACTGAAAGATGCTTACAAGAAATAAACTAATTCGAGCGTTGGTAGCTTATCTTTGAGAAGAGATGTGGTGGCTACATGCCTCTGAACTATGTTACAATGAGGTTCAAGGGCATATTTATTATTGAAGAATAAGAGAAAACCATAAACAACCAAAACTCTAACCCCAGGAGATGTAACGCCAAGAGTTTGTGGGCCCTATTGAGCTTAGTTGGACAGCCAACTTCCCGGGGTCGTAACTTGGTCATATTATCTCTGTTTAGTATGTACGATACCTTGTTGAAAAGGTCTCTCCGAATACTACAGGATTTGTGAATTATGGGCCTACAACTAACCTCAAAAAAACACCATTTAAGGGGTCAAAACTGCTCCAAAAATTCAGAACCCGAAAAACTGTTAAAAATAGTAAATGTTGAAATAAACAAGGAAACAAATGAAACTCACTGGAGGTCTAGGTGGAATAGGCAGGTGACCACCAATATCCACCTGGATCAATGATACCAAGAAGTCAAAATCATGTTGTTTACTGCATTGTTAATCAAATACTAGACTATCAAATGTTACATACAAGTCATCACAATGGGTTCTTCCCCTAGTACATCGCACAAAAAACATATAAGGTTTGGGCTCATCACCCCTTACACCACCTGTTGGAGGCCTTTCCTCCTCCCCCTACCTTGGCCCCAAAATGGGTCGCATCGTGGCTGCTGCAAATGCCACCCAAGGATGAACTGGGTGCTAAGCCCTGTCAGGAGTCATTGTCTGCTCGATGACTTCTTCTCCCAACATAGCCCATCTCGCCATGAGAAAATCCACCAACAATTCCAGTATACTTTGATGCATGTCTAACTCCCTCTACTCGAAGGCCTCAGCACGGGTTCACAGCCTCTAGTTCTCCAACCGGAGGTCCACCACTTCTCCTCTATCCCGAGGAGCACCTATCTCCAACCGCACCCTTTGTGTCACGCCCCTACACCTGCGGTGATCCTCCAACCGCTTGTAGCGAGGTGCGGCACCACCGAACGCTTTCTTTTTAACAATACTAACGTTTATGGACTACGCCTACTCCAATATAAACTTACTTTAACTTATGTTCTCTTGCAACCAAGTAAAGAGTTATCCTTTATACTTTAAAGAAGACCATTCTCAATTATTAACCATGAACAATAAACCGAGAACATCAACAATACACAAGTATAAAGGGAGGGGCAACTCCCGGTAAAGTCTGCCCAACAATATATTATAACAGCTTCTTCAATTTTACAATACAAGTGTGCTTGACAAACTTCAAGCCAACACATAGTCAAATAATACAACCGAGGGGCAATCCTGCCTTTACAACATCTTGTGCCTTTCTTGCACAAAGGACGGTGCTCACCCGAGCCACCAAGAATCCTTGTCAAGCCTTACACCAAGAACTGCACCTTAGAACTCACCCCGAACACGGTTGCCTCACTCAAAACGCACTTAAGTCAAAACTGCACCTTTGGTAGCACTACGCATGAGGTATGCGTAGTCTACCTCTATTTCTGCGCTGTTTTACCCCTTGTATATGAGAGATGAGCGAAGATTCTTGGATGCTTATGAGCTCTCAACGTATGCCATATATATGCATACTACATAGTTTATGTGTGGACCCATATGTGGGTGGTAGCCCTTTGGCCGACCCCCAAATTGGCATTCACACACCCTTTTTAATCTTTATTCAAGTCGGCCTTACCACCGTAAGCCAACCTCCACGCACAGGTATAAACCTCGCACTTCATTTCACCATTTTTAACTTTCGTCGCATTTCTGTGTGCTGAAACGTCGCTTTTCCGTGTGCGCTCACCCGCCCGTGTGCACTCACCCGCCTGTCGTGCAGACCCGCCCGCTTGTCGTGCAGACCCGCCCGCCGTGCAGCCTCGCCCGCCCGCCGTGCAGCTCGCCTGCCCGGCGTGCAGCCTCACCCGCCCTCCGTGCAGCCTCGCCCGCCTGTCGTGCAGACCCGCCCGCCGGTCGCCCGCGCCCGGCCGTGCACGGTGACTTTGCCCGGCGCCCGAACGCGCCCGTACCCAAGGACCTTACATCCTCCTCCACTTGAAATCGTTGTCGTCCTCGACAACATACCATCCCGGTAGCTATCCACCAAGATCATCATCATCCACGATGTCGACCTTTTCACACAAGGCAAACATCCCTGCAACATATGTAGAGACTTTTTCTCCACTATGTCTCGGCCTAGTGACCACTGCCACCAAGCTCCCCATACCAAAGTATGTATCTCCATAATCCATGCTCAGGTCCATGGAAACTCCATCCGTCTCATCTGCAACATGTCATGATGCTTGATGCCAAGCCATCCCTGCATCATCATCCATATGTGTGCCTCCTCAACGTGAAGAGACCATCTCATCAAACCGACTCTTGGTGTGCCCCATCCAGGTCCATGAAGCTCTCTCCATCATCTGCAATGTGCCACCCTCAAGTCTTCATTCAACTCTCGATGTGCCCCATTCAGGTCCATGAAGTCCCCTTCATCATCTGCAATGTGCCACCCTCAAGTCTCCAATCTTGTCAACTCTTGAGGTGCCCCATTCAGGTCCATGAAGTCCTCTTCATCATCTGCAATGTGCCATCCTCAAGTCTCCAATCTGATCAACTCTTGATGTGCCCCATTCAGGTCCATGAAGTCCTCTTCATCATCTGCAATGTGCCATCCTCAAGTTCCCATGTCACACTAGCAAGTCCTCCTGCATAACATTCCTGCTCTAGCACCTTGTTAGGATGTCCCTTGACATCTCTACAAGTGCTTCCACACAATTTCCTTGCATAGGTCTCTGCCATGCTCCATGTCTTCAAGTCTCCAACCTGATGTCCATGACTAAGCTGCCCATGTAGTCCAACCAAGTATACACATCACAACATCTGGCCATCCCATCCAAGTCTTCAACTTTCGGTTTAGTGAACTCGATCACCCAACCATCTCATCATCATGTCATGAGTCCCTCCACCATAGCTCCTCCACCAAAGTGTCCATCAAGACTATCTCTTGGTCTCGGCCATGAGAAGTCCACCCAAAACATCACAAGTGTGTGCCCTCCTCAATCTGTCCATGAGTCATGCCGGGCACTTAGCCAATTCTCCATGTGGCTAAAGCATGACTCAATCCTCCACAACGATCATCAAGTTCCACCCTTGTCTCGATTCCTTGCACCTTTCATCATAAGGTCACAAGTAACCCAAACAAGCTTCCCAACAACTGACAATCCTTGCTCTTCCATACAAGGTTCCATCATAGTCATCCATGGTAAGATCCTCCATAGCATAGGCAAACTGGCTTTGCCCTTTCCTGCACATAGTCCATCTCCCAAATGTCCAAATGAAACACAAGTATCATTACTTACTTCATCATCATGAGGCTCCTCCATGTGAGTGACCTCATCCATACATGTTGACAAACTGCACGATCCTAGTTCAACTCGATCATCCTCAAGTTCATCCTTCATCGTAGTCATGTCTTCAACATTTTTGATCATCACGGCTTCCTCTTCCTTGATGGCACAATCTGCAACTTCTCCTTGCTCCATTGTCCAACCGGGTTGAAGAAGTCCTTTCTCAGCTTCCTTCTTCAAGGCTATGAGATGCCCCAATTCTTTCTCTCTCATCTCGAGCTCCTTGAATTCAGCTTCAATCAAGTCTCCTTCCTTTGCAAGTCGAAGAGCTTCCCCCATATCAGTACCTCCTTCCTTAACCAAGGTCCGAAGAGCATCTCTTGTTTTAAAGAACCTTTTGCGACATTCTACAAATCCTTGTGTTACTCTTTCCGACTCTTCAAGTAGACTGCTTCTGAATTCTTTGAAGGATGTATAACTCAATTTCTCCAAGATAGACATCTTCACCTGCAACCTGAACCGGCCCTTGTCTCACTTCGTGTGAAACGGTCTCCTTCACCTGCAAGTACCCTTGTCACCGTCACGAGCAACCTTGCTCACCAGCTCCAACCGAGCTCTGATACCCACTGTCACGCCCCTACACCTGCGGTGATCTTCCAACCGCTTGTAGCGAGGTGCGGCACCACCGAACGCTTTCTTTTTAACAATACTAATGTTTATGGACTACGCCTACTCTAATATAAACTTACTTTAACTTATGTTCTCTTGCAACCAAGTAAAAAGTTATCATTTATACTTTAAAGAAGACCATTCTCAATTATTAACCATGAACAATAAACCGAAAACATCAACAATACACAAGTATAAAGGGAGGGGCAACTCCCAGTAAAATCTGCCCAACAATATATTATAACATCGTCTTCAATTTTACAATACAAGTGTGCTTGACAAACTTCAAGCCAACACTTAGCCAAATAATACAACCGAGGGGCAATCCTGCCTTTACAACATCTTGTGCCTTTCTTGCACAAAGGACAGTGCTCACCCGAGCCACCAAGAATCCTTGCCAAGCCTTACACCAAGAACTGCACCTTAGAACTCACCCCGAACACGGTTGCCTCACTCAAAACGCACTTAAGTCAAAATTGCACCTTTGGTAGCACTACGCATGAGGTATGCGTAGTCTACCTGTATTTCTGCGCTGTTTTACCCCTTGTATATGAGAGATGAGCGAAGATTCTTGGATGCTTATGAGCTCTCAACGTATGCCATATATATGCATACTACATAGTTTATGTGTGGACCCATATGTGGGTGGTAGCCCTTTGGCCGACCCCCAGATTGGCATTCACACACCCCTTTTAATCTTTATTCAAGTCGGCTTTACCACCGTAAGCCAACCTCCACGCACAGCTATAAACCTCGCACTTCATTTCACCATTTTTAACTTTCGTCGCATTTCTGTGTGCTGAAACGTTGCTTTCCCGTGTGCGCTCACCCGCCCGTCGTGCAGACCCGCCCGCCCGCCGTGCAGCCTCGCCCACCTGTCCCCCGCGCCCGCCCGTGCGCCCGTGCACGGTGACTTCGCCCGGCGCCCGAACGCGCCCGTACCCAAGGACCTTACACTTTGCACAGGGCGCTCCTCTACACCACTCTCTCTCCAACGATGTTGCCCAACTATTGTGTGTCCTGCACCTACCTTCTTGTAGTTGTTATCAACGCCCACCAATTTAAACTAATGGAGCATGCAAGGACCCATAGCTGCAAGGAAACATATCAAAATCCAGCCACTGGTACATCATAAGTATCACATAAATGATAGAATGCAGAAAGCAAATAAAAAACATATGCACATATACCTATGAGCCCCAAGTGTTGCTTAGTGGCACCTCATCTCTGAGTCACCCATGAAATCCATTCTCACGTATGAGAAATCTAGAATCATCTCAGGCTGAATAAGAACCAACCCTCGGTGGTGTCAGTCCAATACCAATCCACCTCACCTCCACCTCAGGGCATCAGAGGAGCCCATCTCTGGATCCACCCATATCATTGGCATCAGCATTATAACCCGCTCATACAAGATCTTACATAGTATGCTCCCAAAGTGAAAGCCCCGAACCTCATATCACACCATTTGCGACAACTACACCACCATCCTTCGATGCAGGAACCCAACCCAGTAAAAAAAAGGACTCCTGTAATTCGATGTGGGACCATCATCCCACAGAGGCAGACAATCATCACTACCACTACTTGTGTCACTAGGTCCAATCACTCGAAATGGCAGCGATAGAGCTGTATAAATAAAAATTGCAATGATAAAGCTGCAGTACAGAAAATTGACCTGATGGAAATGAAAGCCTCAAATTTTCATGCCAATCTAGCTATTCCAATATGGTTTGCAGCATTCACAAAGGATGTAAATTATTTACAAGTGACCAGAAAAATAAAATCAAATAGTTCTTTAAAGAAAAAATAAATTGGTGCTGCCTTTGTGGAAGGAGGCATACAAGAAGCACGTGAGGATGCATGCAGCATCTGTCTGGAGACCTTCTGCGACACTAATCCTTCCACGTTCTGGATTGTAGTAATTTTCCTATGTTTTTATTTCTCAATCACTGTGGTTTTCATTGGATTGATTCATCAATTTGTCATTCTTTTGAATGCTATTTCAGTTTTGATATTGCGCAATATCTTCTAGCGCATTTTATCAGCGACCCACATAGGCCTTGATTTGATTTGATATATAAAAGTAATCAATGGTTTGTCAATTTTCATTCATTCAAATGATTTTTCCTCAGTAATGATTGCTAGTCTAGTCTAGGATCTACGTTATGGTCGGTAGGGAATGATTGCTATGAATTCAGTTTGTATGATGCTTCCCTACACAATATTTCACATGCCCTGTTTTAATGGACCGATGTACCCAGAGACCTTGAATTTTGGGCTCTATCATCATGGGGTGTTGGTTCAGGGTAGTTCTTCTCATTCCACGTGTTTCCTAAGTTTGCCTCACCTGATCTCGGGGTTGAGAACACTGATTTATTATCTGGCTTCTTTCTTGAGATTACCTATAATTATATAACCATTGAAGTTAAGCCTCTCTCTTACAGGGTCAAAGAAACAAGCAGTGCCCTATGTGCTGGCAGTTCCTCAGCTTGAAGGACCCAACCAGGTTTGTTGTAAATTGTAATTAGTTACGCTTTAACCCTGATCTAGAAAATTTCAAAATACTGTCAAGTTTTCATTTCACCTGATTTGTAATGGAGAGCGGGGTATCATAATATATTGTTAATTGCTCTTTTCCTTACAGCCAAGAGTTGAAACCATGGAACAAGAAAGGACCTTAAGAATCAGCAGGCCTCAGAATGCTCCAATCTTTCCCCACATATCTTTTGAAGATATGGATTTACACAATGTCTGTAATCTAGGATTTGTAAAAAATATAGCACCTAGGTCATTCTACACATTGTTTTACCTTTGTGTTTTAACAAAAATATTTATATTTTATATATTTGCAGTTTAATTAGACAATGGGGGTGGCCTGAAATAAACATATTCACAAGATGAAATAAAAATTATTATATTAATAATAACGATAAAAAAGGAGTATTGAACTTTAGGTCATGATCCTAGCATAGGTAACCAGTAACAGGAAAGGTAGAGACAAAAGTAAAGGCGGTGGAAGCTATTGATTGAGTTACAGTTTCATCCATTGATCTAGTTGATTCTTTAGGTGTTTCTCCTGTATACCCCGATAAAGTTTATTAAGTTGTTTCAGTAATTGAGGCCCCATGGTTGGAGATTGGGTTTATCCCGCAGAGGCACCACCATCAATTAATTTACGAACATATGATTTGGAACTGCCTACATAGCTAGACAGGATTAGGAGGTGGAGAAATTCGACGGTGGAAATATAATAAAAAGGGAGTCCAATTTGTGACAGGGTCCAAAACTATTACCACACAAACAAAGTTTTTTTTTTTTTTTAAGTTGATAGTTCTGTGTTTTTCTCGCAGGGATGCCACTAAGGTGCATACGCCAATGCATGAGGTTTTGAGCCTACACCAATTGCAAAAAACCACAAAAAAAAAAACGGTAACCCCAAGTTCGAGAAGGGGTTATGTTCTTGTTAATCAAAATCCTTGAACGACAAAATTCTCTGAAATGAGGGAATTGACGAGGTGAAGTATGGTCTATTCCCCTAAGGGCTATGGCATTCAATCTACTATCGAGTCTTTATTTGCTTATTCTTGATCTGGTATTAATCTACTACTATCTACAGCTCCAATATGCCTTCTGCATTAGTTGCCTCCAAGTATTTAACACTCAATGTCTACTTGCATTATGCCAGATTGGTTTATGGTCACTGCAACAAAGAATTGAGTCGGGAAAAAAACCAACTCGAACAATGAGAGCATGAGTGAAGCCAACCTAACAATCCAAGCAAGCTTGCAAGCTTTCATCTAGCCAAGTGAATTACAGAGCCCTCAAGAGAATTGCAAAGCCCTCAAGAGTGGGAAAGTCAACGTACAAGCTTGACTTACCAATTTGTATAGTGAGCACTTGCCAACTAGGAGGCTAACATGTAAAATAAAAACACACGCTATAAAGAGAATAAGAAAATGACAACACATTACCATATTAAAAAAAAAAAAAAAAAAAAAAACATGCAAACCTGAACAACCACATATTACTCAATCATTCCAGAAATTATTATTATTATGCATTTTAACCTTAGGTTATGAACCTCTTGGCCTCGGGAAGAGGGCAAATAAGACCTCTCGATGTTTGATTCGTTAAGTTTCAAAACGTTTCAGTGTTCAAAAGGTTTATCAAAAAGCAAATCACAAACTGATTCGTTAAGTTTCAAAACGTTTCAGTGTTCAATAGGTTGAGCAAAAAGCGAATCACAAAACTTTGGGTAAAACCTTTGATTTTATACGAATGGTTCATATAATGCATTTCAATTACAATAGTCCCTGCTACCTATGGCAAGGACTAATAAGGGTAATATATTTATGTATAAAGGTGCTTTAAGATATATATATATATATATATATATATATATATATATATATATATAACTTTGAACAATAGAAATATATAAAGGTATAATGGGTTAGTGTATATAATCTTAAATAGTTAAAAGTCCTCGAAGGCCGTTCATATTATAAAATAATTCATAGTTATTCTCTATAGGATAAGAGGGAAAAGCATGAAAATAAAATATATGTGTAATATTATTTTATCAGGTCAAAAGCCATATTTCACTCTCTTGCTAAAAGATAATAATTTTTAAGGAAAATTAATTGCATAGATATAATGGATACATTTGTAGAAATTTGAATTTGAAAGATAAAATTTCTAATACCAGTTTAAGAGGTAAGAAAAATATTAGAAGAAAACAATCTTCAAATGTTTATAAGTATTACTTAAGTGACAAACATTTTCCATAATTGGGAAAAGAAATTAGGTGTGTTATGGGGGGTATATTACAAGTGGTATCAGAGTTGTAAGTTATAATATTGGACTTTATATGGGTCTTAAATTGATTATTCCTATTTGTGTGACATACAAATATTAATTTGAAGAAAGGATGAAGTAACAAAGCACAGACCTATATAGGATCTTCTAAGAAGGGTGAGGAGAAAGCTGAAGAAACCCATAGCAAGTTATCTAGAAGTAAATCCACTAACAAAGCTGGTTCTACAACTTCTAGTGAAAGTCAAACATACATATGAGGTTGAAAAAGAAAAGAACAATAAATTCTCATAGTATCGAATCAAAGATGTCATGATATGACTTCAAAGTGTTCATATTTGAGAGATTATGGTAAACATGGGAATGAGATTGGGATGTATGGGATGAATATTTTTGGTGTGCTTGGTATTTAATTGCATGGTATAATGGTTAATGGGTCAGCCAGTACAAAGGAGGAGGATGGGATTGAATTCGATTCCAAAAGGCAACTCCTTACTCAAAAGAATTTCTCTACCCAAATCCACCAACATGAATTTGCACTACTCATGGACACCTATTCCTAGTCTGGAGAATTAAAAGCTCTCAGGAATGATCTAGTGCAACTCATGAAATATATGCATGCACAATTCCAAAGGCTAAGGTTGATATTAATCTATGTAAAGGTAGAAAAATTGTTAGCGGATGTGTTGATAGGGGACAAAGTAGTGAATTGGGTATTTTATTATGAGATTGTGCCATTTAAATATAGTGGGAACATAAGTGCTCAAAATATATTAGTTGTTGATAACAAAAATATTAGATTCTCAACAACCACAAAAAGAAATTGCACAAATTTAAATCAAGAAGAGGGTTTGGAAAGATATGGAAGTGTTGCAAAGAATTCAATTGTTGGAAGCCAATTAACGCCTAAGAGTGACAACAACATTGACTTAGTAGGAATGAAGTTAAAGAGGGACAAGAAAAATATCTCTTAAATCACCATTAATGGTGACTGAGAACCATAAAATTTAAGGTGTTGAAGCAGGAACTTTGAGGAAGCTAGCAGTTGTGATTTTTTTGCAACAAAATCTATACTCACATCTCAAGGGAAATGGAATTTGGACACACATGCCTTGGTAGAAGATTTTGAGCAACAACTAATATTGGGTGCACATCTAGAGGTATAATTTTAAGAGTGGTAGAATATTTTCACACATCTTAAGGTTAGAATCTAGGTACTTATATTAAGGAAACAAATTCTCCACACCAAAATATGAGTGTGTATGTCGAGGCAACAAATTATCCATAATAGGATCAGGGCATGCATGCTGAGGTACAAATTTTAAAGCAACAAAATCCAGGCATGATTTTTGAGGTGTGAATTGTTGACAAAATCGTTGACGTATGTTTGAGTCTTGAGGCAACAAAATTTTTCACAAATTTCGCTACATGCATGAACAAATATTCAACTACATACATGATCCTTGAACTAGTTTTAAATATTTAATTTTAATTTACAACAATAAACTTCACAAAAATTTTCATTTTTTGTGTTCAATTTGTTTGGCACCTAGAAATCTTAGAACAAAATTCAAGATGTTGAATGACAAATTTTGTAGAAGTTATTAGGCACAAGTATGAATACAATGTGGGAGTGCAATTGTAGTTCTTAGAGAATGTTGAAAATAACATAATGAAAGAAAGAAACCTATAGTGGTAGCAACTTTTGAGCAATGAAATTTGAACATCTCATGGTAGAAGAGTTTAAGCAATAGAATTTGGCCATGTGTCTTGAGTTAGGATATTTTGAGCAACAAAATTTGGGCATTTGTCATGAAGTAGAAGATATTGCATCATAGAAGTTGTTGCTCAGCTCTAGATAATTTGAATTCCTTGGCTAGGAATTCTCTGAGGAAAAAATTCCCTCAGTCGTGCTTCTCCTCTTTCTTTTGATGACTTTCTGCCTAGCAAACTACCTGTAGAAAAATCTATGTCCCACCAATTTCTCCTCACGCTGAGTCTTCAGCGTTACTCCCTCTGCCCCAGCAAAAAATCGATCTGGAAGCCCTTCTCTCCATCGACTCACTCGGGGAGAGACTGCCTCGAAATTTCAACCCTCCGGCTAAGAACTGTGCAAACACTCTAGGGTTTCGAACTGTTGCCTCCTGTAGCTTTTCGATATCCCTCTTTTTCTTAGCACTTGGTTCTCTAGCGCTGCTCTTCTTGTTCCACTTACAACTCTGATACCATGTGAAAATTCAATAATCCCACCCGAATCACCTACTACAACAACTGATTAAGCTTCTCCTATTTGTTAATCACTGAAACAAATTATTTACTGGTTCCTATAGAAAATATCAAAGCTAATACAACTGCATTCTTCACTTAATTAATTAATTTGCCCAAAACAAGAACAGAACAAATAGAGAAAGATACAACACAAGTGACACTGTATTTTTTGGACAAATGTCCCCGGAAAAACCCAATGCGGGAAAGTCGATGCAGTAGCTTTGAGGGTTTTTATTGTTATGCAGTAGTTTCTGAATACAACTTTGGATGCCCTTTTAGAAATCTAGTTACAGAGAAAATAAACTGGCAGTAAAAGCTTAATGAGATTACCTCACTCTACCAGGCAATTTCGAATGTTCCGACAGTTGAACCAACTATCCCCAACTATCTCTGTGTTGGCCCTACATCAACCTCAATATGTTATGTGTTAGCCCAACTAGGAAACGTCTGCCCTCTAGAGTAGTTTCCAGCCCTCCCAGCTCAGAAATCTTAGCTCCCCGGCAGATTTCGAATTTCTGCACTGGAAGACTGTGTTGCTTCTGCATGAGCCCTTCTGGATCTACGTCAGCTCTGTGTGGGCCCTTCTCGCCCAGTGTCAACCGCTCATGGGTTTGTGATACCTCCTCCTGGTGTCTCTCTGCCTTTCTGCTGCTGATCCTGGGTCCTAGAGAAGATACTTCAACCCAACTATCCCTGCCCCTCACTACAAAAGTTCACTATGGAAAATATCTCGGCAGTTTCTCTGCTTCAAAAAATTGATTCTCTAAACTCTCACTGTGTATTTTCCAAATAACCCTTGAGCTTCCTTAAATAATCTTCTCGCTAACATTCAACGGCCCAAATTAAAAGCTAATCAATGGCTAAGATCATTTTATCTTGATCCTCATCTTCTTCTAGAAGCTACACCCATAATTAGATTAATACCCATTAGTATTTTTAATTTCCTAAGTTTAGACTTACGGTCCCATTAAAAAATAATAATTATTTTAATAAAATTGTTTCTGGGTGGAATTTCCCAAATCTCTTTCTAGGTTCTTTGGAATACATGTGCCCAAGCCTCCCTGCAAAATTTGAGGCATAGAGCACATCTGATGCTACCCCAAATCAATACTGCCACACATCCTTATTAGAGCCACTCTTGAGTCACTAAGCGTCCTAATAGAGGAGAGAGAAAACAGCCCATCTTCCCTTGGTTTTGCAATGAAATCATTTTTAAAATTATTTTTGAGTTCCCTGATGGTTTTACACTATATCATAACTTTATGTGTTTCACAACCTTTAAAGACCGTCACTTTCAGAAGTTTTGATTATCGACCGTCGATGTTGCAATATTGCTTAATGCTTTGATGCATGGGATCCCCGATGTGTGATCATCGATCCGCTTGGTGTCACTGATGTGATATAGTTGATATTTTATGCTTCATGAAGTTGCAATTATTGATCCCTGATATTGTTGGACCTCCAATATATGATAACTTTAATGTGCAATGCGTCGATATGCCATGATGTTATAAATTGCGATCGTCGATATGCGATGCATCTATTATGTAATCTCTGATCTCTGACATCGCTAGACCTCCAATATTCCCTCTTTCCTTTAGGCTTTAATCCTTGAACTTCAGAAGACCATAACTTCTGATCCAGGAGTCCATTTTTGGGTTTCTACATACCATTGGAAAGCATGTTTAGAGAAATTTCCAATGGAGAGGGTCCAATTTAGACTTTGAGTCTTTCTGTGGCTTCGAATATTCCTGTAAAATTCTCTTCTCTTTTTCACTTTGGACAACTGAAAACACATTTTGCAATAGGTGACAACAGGTTCTTCAAGTGCTCCTTCTCCTCTTCTCAATCTAGACCTTGCAAGCATTCAAAAACCTTTCAAATTATGTCTGACATTCACAAAATGATGCTCTGATGCCAAGTTGATCCATAAATGAAAAGTGAAGGCATCATTAAACAATTTGCAAGTTATTATATGTCTTTTAGGCAATGTATCATGGGTTCAAAAGTACACAAACTTAAGTAAATTTTCAGAATTTTAATAGTTAAAAGTGAACAAACATGCAACATCAAACACAAGAAAATTGATAATGGAGTTCACCCATCTTGGGCTACGTCTCCAGGTCTAGCTTCTAGTGGTGACTTCTTTATTATATGTTAAAATTATCAACACATCAACACACAAGCTTCAATATACAAAAATAACACTTCCATTGTGTCTAGAATGCTCAAAAACCCCTATCTAGGCTCTTCTTGAGCTAAAAAATGATTAAAAATGAGCAAGTTAGGCCTCTTTCTTCAAGGTTTCTTATAAACTCTACAAAAAAAACTAGAACACTCTGCTAAATCCTCACAAAAATGTTCATAGCCCAATTGGTAGGGTGTTGGAGTGGTTTGGTGGAGGTCACAAGTTCGACCCACACCTCTTGTCATTGTTTGCGTTGGTTGCTTAAAATATATTATTTATTTATTTTAATGGGCCTCCGCCCCACCTAAACCATTCACTCTCGATTCCCCACAACATACATATGGCCCTGGGATTTTAGGCCTTGGGAGTGGGCAGCGTGCCATGCGCCTTGCCCCCATATATCATGTCAATGGTCCCATACACATACAAGAACCATGGGTCAAACCAGTCGGGCACCCATTACCCCAAACCGCCAACACTTATGACTTTAAATATAAAAAATTTTAACAAGAGGTGTCGTAGCCTGGTTGGATGGGTGAATATTTTGTGAACTAGAGGTTAGAAGGTCGAATCTTCCATAAGCTCGTTGGTTGGTCAACCAAATTTTGGCACCATCCAAAGTGTCACGTGGTACCCTAGGATTGGGCAATATTTCACTCTGTGATTGGCACTTCTCACAAACCTTCAAACCAATAACAATGCACCATGTTTCCTCATACGACTGGCCTAAATTTTGTCTCCTGATTGGCCCCCTTCTGACATATGTACTACCCAATCATATGATGATGTCAGCACCATGTCAGCATACATACTGCACAATCAACCTTGCACTTTGACTTTTTTGTTGTTTGCCCAAAACTTCATAATGTAATAACTTCATTATACTGTGTCAGATTTAGGTGATTCAAGTGTCTTTGGAATCAAAATAACGAGATCTATGACTTGACGTTGGTTTTGGGAGATTTTGAGCACTTTGATTTTGCGAATATTTTTTATCACATGGATCATATAGATAGAAAATTTTTAAAAATATATTTCAAGGAATCGATAAGTAAAGAAAGTTTAGAGATAGAGGAACAACATTAGGAATTATATGATATAGTGGATAATATTTATACACACTCTCTTAGTTAAAAACACATTACTAATAAAATAAATGAGAAAAAAGACTCTAGAATTGTTGTAAATGATATGATTCTTAATCGAGAGAGCTACGATGTCAAACATAAGCATTGAACTACACAATAATGTCCTACTAGACTATGATAGGAACAATGCAAGAATTGCCTGCAACAAATGAACTTTTGGATAATAATAGCAACCAAGGGTGTATTATTGAAAGAATTGAGGATTATGGGGACCAAGATAAATGTATGAAAGAAATTTTAAGCCAAGAAATTGTGGCTAAATACTATGTGTCTTAGAAACTAGATGTTTATGAGCAAAAGAGGATGCTACGAAAAAGTGGGAATGGGGGCAAAAACCAAAAATAGCACAGTAGCATATGTAGAGGAGATGGAATTATTTGAAAATAAAGGTGAGGATTTTGAAAAATGGAATGATCAGGAGTGTCAAAATTATGGAAATCGTATTTCATTTTCTATTTAGAAGGTGGAGATCAATTTAGGACAATTATGAATTTGGCATACAACTCTTTGAGGCCTTCCCACCAAGTCCTAGGGAGCCTTCAAGGGCATCATTTGTGAATCAGGATTTTCATGAGTCATCACCCTAGAGTTGCTTAGAGAAATGATGTCTTATTTTTTTTAGCAATGATTGGTGTGGGTTTTGTAAGAAATTCGAGCTAGTTGTTTGGGAAATACACCACTACTTTGAACACTGTAGAAATTCAATGTATGTTGAAAAATAGATTACACCAAATTCAAGTGTACGAGATACGTCTCCTTTATCACTAGACATAAATAGAGTTCCAATGGAATGACCTTGGTTCATCTACAAGTAGCATAAAAGTGCAGCAGATTGATGGAGAGAGTGAGTGATATTACACACATGCCTCCAACATGCATATTTCTAGGACAACCAAGACACTTTCATAGAGTGTTGATGATGGCACATATCCTAAGGAAGAGTGTGGATGCCTGCATGCCATAGTTATCCTTCAATGAGGATAGAATTGGAAAGAGAGTTCCTAATAGAACCCCTACGTTTTCTAGATTGGAGGGAAGTCATGCTCTGGAATAGAATTATAACCCAAGTTAAAATTCAATGAAACTAATTCAACATGGCAAAGTTAATTTGGAAATTGTAAGGTTCCTTAAAAGAAAACATATCCATTTTTATTGATAAAAAGAAAACCAAGTCTTGAGTGCCCAACTGGTGAACCCTAATTTTAGGTTTTGATACCAACTGAAAACTATTTTGGTTTATGTTTGGAAGTTGTCTGAATAATCTTGGAACAACATGATCATTATATTTCCCAGAACTGACACTTGGACAATTTCAAATTCAAGTGGGGGAGGATGTGATATCCCCTTAATTGAATTTATTATTGTGAATTTATAAATATGGTTAAGTTTGACTGTGCTTTGATTTTAGAAGACATTAGTTGAAAAATAATTTATTTGTATGGTAAACTAATAAAGGCTAAATGTAAATATTGTATTTATAATCCAATTAATAAAATAAATATCTAGAAATAATGTTGGAATTACACATGGTTGAAAGAGTTATGGATGTTGGTTAAATTGATAATATTGATCACCACTCATTAAGTCCTAGGCATTTGATCTAAATGGCTAAATTATTAATTAGTATGGAAGTAATTGATCATTAGCTTCCTTAAAATACATGAATTTGTCTTGGAAAGTGGGGAAGTGGAGCTCATAAATGAACTAGTAACTGTCTGCCACCTATGAGATGAGGTGGAGGTAGTTATTAACTACCAACTAAATGGTAGGGAGGGTAATCTACTTTTGGGTCATATTGTTGAAAAGAGGAGAATCGCATAGAGGCAATCTGGTGAAAAAAGGAAAGAAAATACAATAGTGAATTGATAGGCATGTATGCTCAGGGGGATATTGTTGAGAGGTATCGAAGGCTGGGAGGAGCCAACTAATTATTGTATCAGTTTCAAACTTCAATATCCAATGGATACCTTAATATTTTTCTATATGGATGATTTTCTTATTGGTTTGAAAACAATAAAACGTTATGTTACTATTGTCAAGTTTTATATAGGAGATGTCTGTGTATATTTTAAATATTTACTTAAAAGAAAGTTATGTGCTAGTTAGTCTTAAGAAAATATTTATTTTTTGTTCTGCACATGTAATGCATGAATGCACAATATTTTATGTACCAAAAATATACATATATTGGAAGAAATACTATTTGATTTAGGATTTAAGTTGTGGTCTTATATGTAAATGTAAATGGTTAAAAGTTATTAGAACAAATACTTGTGTAAGAATAAAATGTAGTAAGCAACATCATCATCATCATTATTATTATTATTATTATTATTATTAACATGTATAAACATTATTGTAGAATTTACAGTATTTTGAGTTGAAAGCTTTTACAAAAGAAAGTTATATAAATATATACTAGTACATTATATGTGTGTGTGTGTGTGTGTGCCAATAACAGCTGTAAGTCAAAATTGTATAAAGTCTTATATTAACCCAAAATAAATAAGTGAAAAGATAATATTTCTAGAAAGGGCCCGATGGTTGGTAAGAAGAATTAATAAGCGATGACATTTATATAGCAGTAAAATGCACATGATAATGACGAATGATAAACATTGAATCTATAGGATTCTAAAAAGACTAAGCAGTCATGTAGATTATTTACATAGAGAAATGAAAGATAACACAATATTTGTATAAAGAACACAGAATGTGTAATTACACGATACACATCAATTTAGTCACAAAATTGAAGAGCATAAACATTCTTTATATATTTTTAAGAAGAGAAAAATTTAAATGACAGTGTAGGTCAAAAAGACCTCTATAAATGTCAATCAATAGTAGTTTTGGGTTAACAAAATACTCTCAAAAATTATGATACATAAGTAGACATAGAAACATGTTTTAATCAACCTTTGAGGAAGCGAGATTAATGAAAATAACTATTAAATTGAAAACATAAATTAGGAAAATTGGTATTTGTCTTGAACTCGAGAATCACGCGCAAGTAGACAAGGAGTTGAGGGTTACAGGAACATCCGACTTGGTAAGACAGTCAAGTTTTCTGTAAGTGTTGCGAAACCAAGTTGGATACATCGAAGGAAAAAGACTCGATAGAGCAGTGAAGTATTACCTATCTAAAAATTAGAGAAGAAACACTATGTTGTTAATTGTGTTCACCAATTCGATAAATACATATATAATGAAATTAAAGAGATATAGAAGAGAAACAAGGTAGTATTCATCATGAATATAAACCTTGTGTGTATTAAAAATTCCTGTAACAAGACACCATTATATTAGAAAAGGATAGAATCATGGTATAAAAACAAAAGTAAAGGAATACAAACTAGTGACAAACTAAAAGGGACACGAGTTCTAAATCTATATTAAATATTGTACAACAAAATTTAGTAGAAAAGAAAAATAAATAAATAAATGTTTTGAAGAGAAAATCCCTAATTCCTTCTGATGAAAAAGGAACAATTTAAGGGACTAAAAACCCCAGAGACCAAAAAACCCAATATAAAATTATTTTTCTCTTAATGCAAGATTATGTGATTCATGATAATATACCAAGTCTCTTTCGAAAAAAATCACATAGAAATTTCAAGTTTGACATGTATCAAACCACGTATTGTATATAGTTATAAGAATAGTTAACAAGGTTTTACTATAACCACCTGTAAATTCACCATCAAGTTACAAAAAGTTGGGGTTTCTATTAAGAAACTAGTCATTACTATGAATGGTATATATTATACAATTGGGTCGAAAAATGAAAAATGTAGTTTCAACTCATCACTTGAGTAAGAATTGGAAAGAGATTCTTTTGAGAAATTGTAAGTTCCGAACTAATAGTTAGGGCGCACAATGAAAATGTAACACCCCTGGTCGATTTTCTATGTAAATAAAATATAAGACTAAGGACATGGGACATGTATTCCAAGTTGAATGTTGGGAAAAACATAGTGATGGGTATCACTTGTGATTAATTAATGGATATGGAAATTGGCAAAGGCAAAGTAGCAATAATTGACATTTTATTTATGAAAATAAAGGAAAATGAGAGAAAAGGGAGGTGAAAGGTCACAAATTTTCATGAGAGGGAAATATAAGGAAAAATGAAGAAAATAGAGGCTTCAATAATAAAAGCGATCTTGAGGATCAATTCACAACATTTTTTCAGTTTTAGCTTGGAGCTCTCTATTATTCTCTCACTCTCTCATACTCTTACACAGAGTATTCTTGGAGCACTTTGGCATACATTGGACTTGGAAAAGGAAGGCAAAGGAAAGAAGGAAAGTGCAAGGGAATGGTTGGATCAACAACTACAACTAGATTTCTTTGTAGGTAACAGGTTGCATGTATGATTTCCTTGTTGGTTTACGGATGCATGGTATATGCATGTGATTTTTTGGTTATGTGTCGTCACTGGCATGGATATTTTCCTGGTTTGACAGTGGGTTTAGCCTTGCCTTTCCATTTCCTAGATAGCCATGTTGTTGTTGGTTTTTTCCACTTGATTGTTTTCTAATTGGTGCCCATAATTCCTTATGGTTGTGGGTTGGAACAAATGCTCTGGAAGCCCTGGAACAACTTGGGTGGAGTTACTGGTCCCAGAGCCTAGTTTGGGACAACCATTTGTAGCCCTTGGTGGGTTGAGTTACTAGTCCCTAGATTCAGGTTGGACAAATGTTCTAGAGCCCTGGAAGGTTTTCGGTTGAGTTACTAGTTCCTGGAGCCCTTGATAGCTTGGGTAGAGACCAATCTGGTTGGTGTTAGTGATGTCCGATCATGGAAATGGAATCACTGTGGTTAAGGTTTGAGTTGGTTTGACCTCTAGAAGCCCTGGTTTGGTTTTGTTTTAGTTTATTCTACTTTCCTTGAAAATTTCATTTAGGCTCTCAAAAATACCTTAGAAGTTTAAAACCTAAGAAACTGCCAAAAATAGAAAGTTGTGTTAAATTTAAGGAAATGAAACTAAAAATAAATGGTGTTGGGTAAAATTATGATGATAATGGTGTGATCATGTGTCATTGGGTGTTTTTAGTCATTTTTGGACATGTGGACCCAATTTTTCATAAGTGCATCCTAGAAATCGAGTCTCGCATAGTAACTCTCATCTCATGTTTACCCTAGTGAGCTTGTGAATTTGGGTAAATGTGGGAGAAGGCATTACAGAAAAAACCCTAAGTTCCATGATATATATCTATATCTATATATATATATATATATATATATATATATATATATATATATATATATATATATATATATATATATATATATATATGATATGAAAAAAACAATGAATGATATACATTCTCAAACCTAAAGGAAAAATAATAGAAACTAGTCGTAATCATAAATGGTCTTAAGATCCATAACTTTACTGGTTAAAATAAGAAGAGGTTACAATCATAACCTGTGTCATTATTAAGAAGTATTCCTTCCAATAATCGAAAGGAACTCGAAATTTTGAAATTTATATGACTCATAAATGAAAATATTTTGAATCTGAGGGTTATAGCTTAGAACTATGATCTAAATGCATATAGGAAAATATACAAAATGGGATTTTATTGTATTACTTGAGTTACAATTTTGAGGTTGCAAGGATCTCCTCTATATCTAATATGTGACAAAGGTCATAATATCCAAGGGTATGGAAGAACTCATAATCAGAGTGCAAATGTTAACTAACTAAGTAAATCCCTACATTTAAATGAAAATGCACAAATGTTAATTTCGTTCTAAAAATATTGATACATAAGAACAATGGATATATATAGATATAGTTTGCGTAAACAAAGAAAACTCACCTCTCTTCCAAAAACCTTAGGAATCCAAAAATAAATTATGGGCACAAACAATAAGAACTGGAATCGTTTGAATTGCTCTACCAAGGTCTTGAAACCCATTCAAAATCAAACAAAAAGGAATACAAAAGGTAGAAACAGAATTGGTTTCAAAGCTTATAGAGCTATGTCGGTAGGCTCTTGAAATGATTGAATGGTTTACAGTAATTGATCCAAAATGGATCCTAAAACCTCTAAGTCTAAGTCTTTAAAACTATCGAAAAAAATTATCACAGCGAAAATGCTAAGGAATGGCGAAAAAACCAAGTTCAGTGGAGAATGCAGTCTCATTACACCAGAACCGTTGGATCGGACAGATCAACGACCCAGATTGAATCGGGATATCACAATCGGGAGAGGCGAGCGGAGTATATCGGAGGCAGCCCTATGGAAATTACGATCGTGATCCAGTGACACAGCGCGAATTGTTGATCAAGCATGCAGATCACTGGTTGCGATTAAACCATCGCATCGTAGGTTTCCAAGGGAAGGACTTACCAAAGGCACGGAGACTCAGTGATATGAGATTGCGACTTATCGCATCGCACATACAAAGGGGTGATGCCAATGGACCGTGGATCATGCGATATGCGATGCGCTGATATCGGCAATCAGCGATCGGTGGAGGAATGGAACCAAATACAAAGGGGCCTATGTGCCATGCAATATGTGATTGCGATCAGGGCAGACCCGAAAGGAATTATAGATGCGGCTGTATAAAATTTGAAGTCCAATAATAAGCTTTTTTCCTATGTATTTCTGTGTATTCTCGCTATGGACCAAATACAAAGGGATTATGACCGTAGCACTTGCAACTTGTGATTGCGATGAAACAACGGACCCAATAGGATTATAGGCCGGATTCAATATCATTTGAAATTTGGCTTGGTGGAAATTCTCACTGTTTTGGTGTATTTCTCTGTGTAAACAGAGAAACCTATTCCCGGGAATTTCACCCATGCCAGTGGACAGATCAACGACCCAGATTGAATCGGGATATCACAATCGGGAGAGGTGAGCAGAGTATATCGGAGGCAGCCCTATGGAAATTACGATCGTGATCCAGTGACACAGCGCGAATTGTTGATCAAGCATGCAGATCAATGGTTGCGATTAAACCATCGCATCGTAGGTTTCCAAGGGAAGGACTTACCAAAGGCCCGAAGACTCAGTGATATGAGATTGCGACTTATCGCATCGCGCATACAAAGGGGTGATGCCAATGGACCGTGGATCATGCGATATGCGATGCGCCGATATCGGCAATCAGCGATCGGTGGAGGAATGGAACCAAATACAAAGGGGCCTATGTGCCATGCAATATGTGATTGCGATCAGGGCAGACCCGAAAGGAATTATAGATGCGGCTGTATAAAATTTGAAGTCCAATAATAAGCTTTTTTCCTATGTATTTCTGTGTATTCTCGCTATGGACCAAATACAAAGGGATTATGACCGTAGCACTTGCAACTTGTGATTGCGATGAAACAACGGACCCAATAGGATTATAGGCCGGATTCAATATCATTTGAAATCTGGCTTGGTGGAAATTCTCACTGTTTTGGTGTATTTCTCTGTGTAAACAGAGAAACCTATTCCCGGGAATTTCACCCATGCCAGTGGACAGATCAACGACCCAGATTGAATCGGGATATCACAATCGAGAGAGGCAAGCAGAGTATATCAGAGGCAGTCCTATGGAAATTACGATCGTGATCCAGTGACACAGCGTGAATTGTTGATCAAGCATGCAGATCAATGGTTGCGATTAAACCATCGCATCGTAGGTTTCCAAGGGAAGGACTTACCAAAGGCCCGAAGACTCAGTGATATGAGATTGCGACTTATCGCATCGCACATACAAAGGGGTGATGCCAATGGAACGTGGATCATGCGATATGCGATGCGCCGATATCGGCAATCAGCGATCGGTGGAGGAATGGAACCAAATACAAAGGGGCCTATGTGCCATGCAATATGTGATTGCGATTAGGGTAGACCCGAAAGGAATTATAGATGCGGCTGTATAAAATTTGAAGTCCAATAATAAGCTTTTTTCCTATGTATTTCTGTGTATTCTCGCTATGGACCAAATACAAAGGGATTATGACCGTAGCACTTGCAACTTGTGATTGCAATGAAACAACGGACCCAATAGGATTATAGGTCGGATTCAATATCATTTGAAATCTGGCTTGGTGGAAATTCTCACTGTTTTGGTGTATTTCTCTGTGTAAACAGAGAAACCTATTCCCGGGAATTTCACCCATGCCAGTGGTCTTTTCCGTTTGAAAACAAGTGCCCACCATACCTTAGAGTGTTTTGCAATGATTGTTTAACGCTCAATGGGTATTTGAATGGATAGCGGCCAGGAGCCAGAAAGCTCAAGAATGGAGGCGAACAGACAGCGCCGAAAGACTTAATATCCATCCAATGGCAGAACAAAGGACAGGAGGGGGTCAGTTGAAGACAGTCACAGAAAGACAGTCAATCAGTCAGATTGAGGTAGATTGAATAGAGGAACAGGACAAAGGGAGAGTCTGTGCACTCTTTTACACTCAAGGTTTTCGAGCAAATCCCTCTTTGATTTCACTGTTGGTTGAGACTCTGTTTTGAGCTCACCCTTGTAATAATTTGTTCTTAAAGACTTAATATATAGGTTGACACTGAAATCTGGACCAGGATACGTAGCCAGGAAGTCTGGTGAACTCCTTAATTATTTACTATGTTGATGTGTGTGTCTGTTATGTTTTCTAACTACTCATTGTCTATATTATTCGCAATCTTTTCGATTCGTTGCGCTAAGTAATATTGGAATTCCTGCACATGAGTCTGTAATACCTTAATATTTATTTAATATCTCATTTTCAGATCAAGTGGTATCAGAGCATTTGGTTTTGGTTTTGTTAAGGTTATACAAGCTTGTGCTAGATTTTGAATGCTAACTAGATTAAAGCTCAGACTAGGAGAAGGATAATTTGTTGAGGCGAATCCAGAGATTGGAAGATTCTATTCTCAAAGGAGAATGGCAGAAGAAACTCCATTGGGATCAGAATCTTAGTTCATGGACAATTTTATGGCCATGCAAGCCATGGTGGAAGAGGAATTTAAGAATGGTCAAGGTGGAAGCACTTCAACACCTAAACCAGACAAAGGAGTAGAGGAACCTTTTCTAGTTGCCTCTCTAGAAGGCAAAGGAAAAGGAGGAATGCCTCCTCCACCATCTCCTCCATCATCACCTTCATCATCCTCATCATCTTCTTTGCATAAAACTAGCCCTAATAAGAAAAAGAAGAAAAATTCTTTGATTAAATTAGATGTGAAGTTTGATTTGCCAATTTATGATGGATAACTCAATGCAAAAAATCTAGATAATTGGATAAGACAAATTGATGTATATTGCAGGGTACAAAACGTTGACTTAGAAAGGAAGAAGATTCAGTTGGCTAGCCTTCGACTTGGTGGAACTGCACCAGTATGGTGGGAAGGCAAGACACACGCTGATCTGCAAAAACATGGTAAAATCATTTCTACCTGGAATGAATTTGTTTCTGCTATCAAAAAGAAATTCTATCCTTTAGCTTACATGCAACAAGCAATGATGAGTTGGTAAACTCTTCGTCAGTTGAAGGGTCAAAGTGTACAAAGTTATACTCAGGAATTCAGAAAGAGAGCTTTAACTCTAGGTATATCATTAGATTCACCTAAGACTTTATTGAAGTATATAGGTGGTCTTCATAGCTATTTAAAGCATATTATTCTCATGTTTAATCCAACTAGCTTAGATTATGTATCAGTCCAAGCAACACATCTAGAGGCTAGAGGTAAGAATGTAAACCCAGAGGTTGGGGGATCATCTAAGTATTATGTAAGCAAGAGCAAGGAAAAGAAGAAACTGAAATGGAAGGAGAGGAAAGAAAACACTATACAGAAGGATAAACCTTCATGAACTCATTGCAAGAAAGAAGGACACGATGACACACACTGCTGGTCTTTGCATCCAGAACAGAGACCTAAGAAGTTCGGTGGTAAGAAGAAAAGAATACTGCTACTATTCAGCAGGACTCGGGATCAAATTCAGGCAATGAAACAACAGTTACAACCACAAGTATTAAAGGTAAAGATTCTGAAGCATCCACAAGTAATTTTGCACAGTCTCTTGATAATGAAAGTAATGAGAGGGAAAGAAATGAGATTTTTCATATTAGAGTAATTTCCAAGCACAATAAGATTGATACTTTGTTTGCTAGTGGATCACAAGTAAATTTGATTTCTAAAACAATTGTAAAGAAGTTGGGATTACAAACAAAACCTCATGAGAAGCCATATCCATTAGGTTGGGTGTGGGATAAAAAAAAGCTACAAGTAACGAGACAATGTAAACTTAGGTTTTCTATTAGATCAACATTTGTAAATGAGGTTGAGTTAGATACAGTTCCATTAGATATATGTGGTATTGTTTTGGGAAGTCCATACTTGTATGATAGGAAAGCTATTTTCTATAGAGCTGAGAATAAGTATCAACTCACTAAAGATGGAATAGAATATATTGTAAGAGCTCATAAACTCAAAGATAACTATTCTCTCATAAACTCAGGGCAGATGAAAAGAATTGTGAATTCAAGTAAGCAATTTTTACTAATGGTTGTAAAGGAAAAGTGATCTGAAAATCACCCTATGAGTGACCTCGGTTGAAGATTTATTAAACAAAAGGTATTACAGACCCATGTGCTGGTGTGTGTGTTCTGTGTTATTGAAACAACGGATCGATCAGATTGCCAATACACAGAAAATGAATGGAAAGACAGCAGAGAAATACAGTAAGCAACACAAAGACACAAACAGTTTTTAATAAGGAGTTCATCCTATTCTCCAGGACTACGTCTCTGGTCCAGCTTCAGTGGTGGCCTTGTTTTATTGTGTCCTTCAGCAGAGAAATTACAATGCAGGGACTCAATATGAGTTCTCCTGAAGCAGATTTTGCTTGGCAGGGCTTTTCTTGGATTCCCCAAGCCACTTGGAGTACAGAGACTCTTGTTCTTCCTACCAACTCTGTGACCCTTAGTCTACAGTGGAAAGAGCCAACTGTGATGCTCAATCCAGATAGATTCCTCGATGGGAAGGCTTGATTCTTCAATCTCTATGGTGCTCGATGCTGCCTGTGGTCAGCTCAGCCCTCCATCCTCCTCTGCTTGGCTTTACTGCTCTCTGTGCTCAGTCCTCCTCTTAGGGTTCACTGTTCACTGTCTCTCTTAGTTGCTTGGACTCTTTGTTCTCTCTCTCCGAATCCCCATTCACTGTCTCTGTTCATGGCTTTAGCCATTCGACCTCCATGCCTGTTCAGTTTCGCTCCCACTTGCGTCGATTCGCCTGTCGCCTGCGTGCTAGGAGTTCCCTGTTCAGCGTCAGCATGAACTCTCGGGAAGTAGCCACGTGTCTCCATCAGAACAACGCCAACCTGTTCATCAATTTGTTTCTGTCTCTACTGTGGCAGTCAACAAATTCCAAATCCCCTTAAATCGTGACTTAATCCCCTGTTGATTCCGCTTCTATCTATCAGGCGCAATCTTAGCTGTCTGATCTGGGATTCTCTAGATCCAACGTCATTCGCACATCGAGCGCGGTTGACTTGCTCGACCGATAATGCATGATCACGATGGTTTTTCTCTCACCTCCACTGCCACGTGTCGATCGCTGAGTGTGATCGCTCCGCTTTCTCCGAAACCGCTTACTGTTCAAGGGCGCCCCGATCAATACCACCGGTTTCCAAGGCATGGGTCCCACCTTTGTACTTTAGTGCCTTTACCTTTTTCTACCCGCGGTCCCCTGGTTCCCCCACGCGACCGAGTGCTTAAGGCTCCTCCTTTTCGGCCCTGTTTGTCCAATGATGCGCATAAGCGCTAAGCGCATCGAAAGTCAGCTCCTTTTCCCAATCTAGGGCTCCCAGGGGCTATTTTGACCTCCTGCGCAGTCTCCACGGGCCTCGGTCAGCACGCTTGTTATAGACAATTTTGTGCCTTGCAGCAACAAGCATGAATTGTCAATAATCCAAGGGATCCAAAGTTCCCTAAACATGATGTTCCTACCCCTAGAGGAACAAGGTCAGCAAACCAACAGCTCTCAGATCAGTTCTCCACCTGAAAACACTCAAAAACAAGCAATCCTGAAATCAAAGCAGGTGCTCCACTGGGTTTCTGCGTTGAAACACAACTGCTCCATGGTGTACCTGCGTTGCAAAGCAGGCAGAACAAAGCCCACCTGCGTTGGGCGAGTTTGGACATGTGGCAGAGTGAGTCATAGCTTTGGAATCTTCCAAAATTGACACTTGGATCAGGTATTTCGCCTTGTGATGAGTCAGAGGCTTTGTTTCTCCAAGTGGAAGCAAGGTTCACCAAGTGGACTCAAGAACTGAAGATCAACTAAAGATTAACTGAAGAGAGAAAGGACACAAGGCAGCTACACATCAGTTGCAAGTTGACTCATCCTTTCTCAATTCATCTATATATTGAGCTCTCTCCTATGAGCTCAGGAGGCTGGAATTTGGTGCAAAGTAATGATATGTTGTTGGTTTCATTCTTGAGTTATTGGGTGATTGTTTGAGAGAGGCGAAGAAGAGCAATTCTTTCTGCTGGGAGGTGTTGCTGGGTTGGAGCCTGCAATGGTTGTAATCCTCTCAGAACCTTTATTTCTTCATTAATAAAAGCTATTGAGGTTCTTCTATGTGCTTTTGTTCAATTATATATTGTGATGATTGCATGTTTGGTTTACACTAATCCATGAACCAGTTATGATTGCATGCCTCTTGTAGTTTCCTTCTTTGTTATTGTGCAGGATCTCATTGCAGCTGGGCGAGCAGAACAACAAAGAGCTAGGAGCAAGCGGCCAAAGAGGAGAGTTTGGATTCCATATTAAGCGCAAGGCAACGGTTAGTGCTCTATCCATCCTCTTTTGCTTTCATAAAGAAGTAAACCTTCAGTAGTTTATTTTACAGTTGTTGCTAAGGAACTGTCACCCTTAGAGTGGGTTAGGGTCATCCGAGTCGGATACTTTTCCCTACAACAAACTGGCGACTCCGCTGGGGATCGTATCCGTTTGATTGTGTTTGTAGTATCTTTGCTATTCATTTCCTGAAGAAAAGAGTACCAAATCGAAAAGCTTTTGACTATATCAAAAGTGAAGTAGAGGGGCAGCTACTCTTGCTCATTTTCTGAGCAGATTCATGATTTGAAGAGCTGATCTACAAAGATCCTTGTAAGCTCTTAGTGATAGCTTTGCACCTTCTAAATCATCCCTTTGAGTATACTTGACTGAATGCTTCTGATTTGAGCAAAAACCGTGCATTTTTTAGAAAATTATGACCCGGAGACTGTGAAAACGCAATTCTCATTTTCCAAAGCAGGTAGTACACAGGCTACCTGCTTTGCAACGCAGGTCCCGAACTGACTACCTGCGTTGAGAGCCAGTTTGACTGTGCAGAGCCTGCGTTGACCCAAATTTGCTTAGTGCATTTGGGGTTTCCTCTTTTCTCTTGCCTGTTTTCACTTAGTTTTGCTGCTAAGTGTCAGTCTTGTACCTGTTTTGAAACCAATATTACTTGCCATTATTCCGCCTCTGTTATATAACGAAATTGTACTTGTTCTTTGTATTTCTTATTCATTTACGATTTCCCATAACGAAAAGTAAACTAGTCATGCTTTTGGCCTCTTAGATCTGAACCTGTGTTAGGCGTTTTGCTGGTCTAAAGAGTTAGCTTGTTTGCTGTCCATAGCTGATTAGTCATTTTACTTTCGTTAGTATGGTTTGATTTCATGTATTTCCAGTGATTAAGCAAGTGAATCTTAAGGTGTCTTTTGATTTTGGACAAACTTGTTTACTTTCGCTTTAAATCGAAATCAAAGTTATATAACCACTTTCTTTTTGTAATCCATCCACATTAAGAAAGGGAAAAGAAAATACGCGCATTGTGCATTTTGCATTTGAAAAAGTTTGCATGATGATTTAGGAGAAAGTGCATTAGTTTGTGCTGTATGAACTGTGTGAAAAGAATTTGCTTTTCTTCTCCCTCAGTAGTTAAGATTTTCATCAGTCAAAAAGATTTGAAAAAGCTTGCTTCTCATCTTAGGCTGCATTTAGGAATTTGTCATATACATCTCGTGGTGAACCTTGAAAGGCAAACTTTAAAAAGATCAACTTAAAATATACTGAATGAACCTAACAACGCATTTGAAACATAACGCAAACATCTAGAGGTCTAGGTAGAGACGTGTTCCGGCGTCGTTAAACATAGTGACTGTCGATCTCTACGAAGGTGGGTGATTCCTCCTGAGAGTCGGTGGCACTAATACGGACTTGTGCTCCCACGTACCGTCGCGTATATATTGGGAGACCCCTATAGGCAATTATCCTTTATCCATAGGAAGCCGTGTCGACCGCCCTACTGATCGCGATGCAGTGAACACAGCATTCATGAAGATCGACCACCCGTACCGTAAAACGTATTCTGTGGTTTCGCGAAAGGTTTGGCACACCCTCTGCCTAGATCTCCAAAGCAGTTTCTTTTGGCCCTTTTCAAACTCTATAACTGAAAAGGTCCAACCGAGCATTTGTCACTTCGGGCTCGTTAATACATCGAAGGCGACTAGAGTCATCTTTAGCTTTTTCTCGACTCTTAAAACATGAAAAAGCAAAGTTATGTTTAAAAGCGTCTAATAAAATTCATTCAAATCGGAAACACAAATTTTCCCCTTTATATTTTAGTTGATCGAGTAATCCGCAATCGTGGAAGAAAGTCAATTGAATATCCGTCGTTCTCGGAGGCTTGCGAGTCAACCGTCTTTGTCTCCGGAATCGAAAACAATCCGGACAAAGCGAGCTCGTCGAACCAGTTCAAAATCTCCTTTAAAAGTTAGAACAAGCGTTCCAACAACATCTGAGATTCTGGTCACTCCAAACATTTCCGGAAATCCTGCCTCTATAGAAGAAGTTCAACCGCCACAGAGGGACGGTAATACTGATCCTAGTCTGGGGGCAAATACTTGTATGACTGAACCAGTTCCATCTGTAACCGGTCCAGAGAGTTTTGTTCCTCAAACATCCGTCGCGGTCGATACAACCCCTTCTTCGGCACCGGAAATCTTTTACGGACCTGACGGTCTTCCTCTTCCACCTGGTCTGATTGCGATAGAGGAAATTATAGAAGAACCGCAAGTATCCACTCCAAGTCAGTTTGGAGTAGGGGTCGCTCTATTTCCTGCTACAACAGAAGTTTGTCCATCACCAGTGGAAGTTCCTGTAGAATCACTAGGTGATCAATTGGATAGACTAAAAATGACTGAACAACCGTCGACATCTAGGACTGTGTCGAATGACACGGCGACGGCAGAATTACCTGCTGCAAATCCAACAATGTTCGCCGGCATACCATCTGTCCCAACTAGCTCGCAGTCGCTAGAAGGAGTCTAGCAAGAGACTATCTCGACAGTATGGTCTGTTCCTGTTTGTTCCGGAGTAATGTCTGGTAACTCTCATGGTGAGGCTCATCAAATTGACCCTTTTGGGAATCTAATTAGGCCATCCAGTCCTCCAAGGCAGGCAGTTGCCTTGAGTTCTGGGTTGCTACCGTATGGGGGGCAGTACCCATACGGGAGCTCTCAACCTTATTCAAGTTATGGCGGAATTGCAACGAGTAGTTGGGTACCTGTGCTATCCCAGCCACCGAGAGTTGTATATTCTATGCAACAGTGTGTACCTGTGACAAACATCCCAACTACACCAGCTATTGTGACCGTGTCGCAAGTTCAAACAATGCCTGTTGTGTGTCAACCTCAGATTGCTCAGGTTCTCATGCAACAGCCACTTGACCCTGCGACCCAACCACAATCACCTACTGGTGGGACAACACAAGTACAGTTGGGTACAACTACCCCACATCTTGGTCCAATGGTTAGTGTAGCGCAACAACCCATGGTGTCGCAACCGTGGATAATGCAATACCAACAGCCACAATTCCAACAAGTGTACCAAGGTCCTGAACAGCAAATATTTGCGAATACTGGACAACCATATATTCAAAATGGTCAAAATCAACCACTTTATAGTGGTCAAGTCCATCAACCGTATTCATCCTACCAACATCAACTCCATTATGCTGGTATGCAAAGACCGACTGTTCAGGCGATTCCATCGTATCCTGGTTACGCTTCGCCTAACTTGAACCAGCAGTTACCATTCGTGGCGACTTTAGAGTTGCCTGATTTACATCGGTTAACAAACGATCCAATTGCTTACGCCCCTTGGTGGCCAGTGATTCCACACAAACTCCCATCCGACATTCCTAAATTCAATGGAAATCCAGGTGAAGACCCGTCGAATCATGTGATGACATTTCATCTATGGTGTTCGTCGAACACTTTGAATGACGATTCGATAAGGCTTCGCCTCTTTCAGAGGACATTGACAGGTCCAGCGGCAAAAATGGTATATAGAATTGCCTAGAGCTTCGTTCGACAATTTTGGCTCCCTTGCCACAACATTTTTGACCCACTTTCAATTACCAATAAGGTATGAAACAGGAACAGAGATATTGACTAACTTCAAACAGACAACCGCAACTCATATATCAGATCATATACATGAGTGGCGACGTCGACGAAGAATGGTTAAAACATACGTTCCTGATCAGCTTTTAGATGAGTGGTTTATAAAGTCATTACTTCCGGCTATAACGGAAGATGTAGCAAAGGGAGGAGTCGTAACAGAAGAGCAAGTTATCGCTCGTGCACAATACTTGGATTTAGTATATACTCAGTCCGGCACGCTCTATGACAAAATACCAGACGCCCCTAGACCAGAGTTTTCAATCCCTCCTCCTCCTAAATCAAACAGTGACTCTCATGCCGGCGATGGCGTGATTCGCACCGCAAACACGAATCCGAAAAGGACCAATCAAAAGAAGGCCCGTAAGGATTCGAATCAAAATGCGCATGAAGAAGTTCTTGCTTCGGAAGTAAATGTCGTATCGACAGATAGAGGCAAAGAAACCAATCAACCAGGAAGCAAGAAGAATCAAAACAAAGGGAGGAAGAATAAACAAGGTGGGTCATCCCCTAAGAAAAATTCTTCAAACCCTCCTGGGAATAGGAAACGGTTTCCGTGTCAAATATGCGATGACAAAGATCACTACACTAAGGATTGCCCATTCAAAGCTGAGCTAAAGAGGTTCTTTAAAAGCCCTCATACCTCAACTGTGTCAAGTGATCAATTTCCTAACCCAGGTCAAAATCTGGTTGATAGTGGAAACGCTTCCCCGTCCCAAGTACTTATGTTGTCGATTTCGAAACAACAAAATGATGCTTTGATTTCGACAAGGAGCAAAGATTATGGGAATCCGCAGGTGTCGAGCGATAAAGGGACAGATCAACCTAGCAGTTCGACGACAACTTCGGCAGAAGTTGTACCCCCCATCACACATGAATTAACAATAAAACCGCCAAAGGGAGTAGTACACAAGTCGACATTTAATCCTCGTGCCAGAGCGGCACAGCATTACAACATAGTAGAGGATTTGGCGCAATCGCCATCTGCTATGTCAACTCTTGAAGTATTACAGCATTGCCCATCCCAAAGGCAGGCATTGTTATCAGCAATTGGTGGGGTGGATCCTAAAGATTCCAATCTGGTATCCTTTGATCACAAAGGGTATGATCCTCAGTTGCCGGCTCAATTAGCTTTCCTCGTCCAAGTGAAAGCCCTCAACAAAACAGTTCATAGAACGATTATTGATGAGGGAGCATCGACGTGTATTATGTCGATGAGTTGCTGGAAAACTTTAGGATCTCCAACCTTGTCACGATCATCGACGACATTAAAAGCATTCGACAGGAGGATATATACCCCTTACGGTATCCTTAGTAACCTGAAGGTTGAACTAGGGGGCAAAACAGTAGAAATAGATGTTGAAGTCATCGATGGCAATCTTGACTGTAACATCCTACTAGGAAGACCATGGATTTATGCCATGCAAGCTGTTGTGTCGACTTATTTTAGGAAGATTGCATTCCCCTTTGAAGGAGGGATTACGGTCGTCGATCAACAAAACTTCCTCCCTAATGGTTCACAAGTTACAGGAAGCGTTCCCATGATCCATGGCAGCGACCGGTCGATTCAAGACATTGGAGTAGGTCTGTTGAAAGACCCCACTATGATGGGAACTTTCGCGCTACCACCTCCTATTTATATAGGAAATGTACCATTTGTAGCAACATGCAATATGGTATCCACCTTGAAAGTCACAGAAGGCAGAGTCGCTATGGATCATGCAATGGTTTTGCCGCCAAGTCCCATTGAAATATTGTAGCAATCAATGTTTCATGCATGGGAGGCAAACCCAAATCAACGCTCGTCGAGCGTTTGGGTAGATAGATCTAGGGAATGTGGTACCCCGATAGATCCTTGGTCGAAAGTACATGGGACTGACGAAGGAATCTTACAATCAATGATGATTGAGGGGGCACCATGGAATGATCACCACCATCGTTCCCTTCTTCCAGAATACGAGGAAGATACTCAGAAAGATCTTTACCACCCTTCAGTCTTTGAATTCCTAACAAATACTGTAAACACGGTGGATTCCAAGCGAGACTTATCGAATATCGAAGAAACTATAGCCATAAATATCTCAACAAAACCTGATGTTGTAGAGAATATTCATGTTGGCAAAGGTTGTTCCCCTTCAGAACTGAAAATATATAACGCTCTCTTTCGTGAATTTAGAGATGTCTTTGCTTGGTCATACGATGAAATGCCAGGCATCGACTCGAGTATCGTTGAACATGAAATCAAAATGTATCCTAATGTCAAACCAGTAAGACAACGGCTTCGACAGGTGCACCCTAAGAAAGCCGCTGCCATTAAAGCAGAAGTTGAGAAACTTCTCCATGCTGGATTCATCTACCCGGTTCCTCTAACTGATTGGGTATCGAATATTGTCCCCGTTATGAAGAAACAAGGGACGATAAGAGTGTGCGTCGATTATAGGGATGTAAACCAAGCTTGTCCGAAGGACAACTACCCTACACCCTTCATCGACCAGATAATTGATGAATGCGCCGGATGTGAAGTCTTTTCCTTTATGGATGGATTTTCCGGGTATAATCAAATAAATATCCGCCCACAGGACCAGTCAAAGACTACATTTATATGTCCGTGGGGCACGTTCGCTTATCGAAAATTACCCTTTGGCTTAAAGAACGCAGGGGCAACTTTTCAGAGGGCTATGAATTACGCCTTCCATGACATCAAGAGCATTGTTCAACCATATCTCGACGATCTTCCAGCTCATTCACGAAAGCGGACTGATCATCCGCAGCATTTAAGAGCGATATTTTTACGTTGCCGACACTACAAGATAAGACTCAATCCTCACAAATGTGTGTTTTGCGTCGGTTCTGGACGTTTACTTGGCTTTGTAGTCTCTAAAGATGGGATTCGTCTCGACCCCTGTAAGGTTCAGGCAATCGTTAATTTGCCTCCACCTTCGAATTTGCTTCAGATTCAGAAACTCCAAGGGAAAGCAAACTTTCTGAGGAGGTTCATTCCAAATTATGCAGAGCTTGCTAAAGGTTATACACGTCTTTTGAAAAAAGATGTACCCTTCGATTGGGACCAGGTTGTGCAAGCTTCCTTTGACGCTTTGAAAGAGTCCCTAGTAAAAGCATCATTAATGTACGCCCCAGATTATCTTAGGGATTTTAACCTGTATCTAGCTGCAGCAGATACAACCATTGCGATGGTTTTAGTACAAGAAATCGATGGAGTTGAACATCTTGTATATTATTTAAGTAAAAACTTAAATGATACAGAAAGTAAATATTCTTACGTTGAAAAGCTAGCGCTCGCTGCTGTTCAAGCGGTACAGAGATTTCGGCATTATATCCTCTTTAGGAAAACTACCATTCTGTCAGATTGCAACCCCATGACTTATATACTGTCGCGACAGTTGCTGGGGGGAAAATATTCCAAATGGATAGCAATCCTTCAAGAGTTTGATCTGGAATTTGTGAAATCCAAGTCAAAGAAAGCTCTAGTATTCGCAGAATTATTATGCGATCTCCCATCATCGTCCAACGACGAAACTTCCAAAGAGTCTATAGTGGACGAGACTTTATTTCTGATATCTGCAAGCGATGAATGGTATGGAGATATAATTATCTATCTCCAAACCCAAAAGTTTCGGCCTGACACCTCTCACTCCGAACAGAAACGTATACGATACCAAGCAAAAGACTACATGATCGTCGGTGATACTCTTTACCGTCCTGGTATCGATACCGTTCTGAGGAGGTGTCTCACCCATGAAGAAGCCGAAAAAGCCTTGAATGAGTGTCATTCAGGCGCGTGTGGGGGGCATCAATCAGGTTTCGCTACAGCCCAAAAGATATTAAGAGCAGGATATTTTTGGCCAACAATGTTCAAAGATTGCATAATCGCAGTCCGAAGTTGTCATTCCTGCCAAATCTTTGATAGCAAAACCAGAAGACCACCCGCACCGCTGCAACCAATAGTTGCGGTTGGGCCTTTCGCCAAATGGGGCATCGATTTCATGCAATGTAACCCCACCTCGACCGGGGGGCATGGGTATATTATAGTCGCAGTTGACTATTTTACCAAATGGGCCGAGGCGATGCCTACATTGGACAATACTGGTGAAACAGCTGCCCTTTTCTTTTTCAATCATGTAGTCGCCAGGTTCGATGTACCCCAGGCTATAGTTACAGATCATGGATCGCATTTCCGCAATCACATGATGGTCGAATTAGCTGCCAAACTAGGGCTATCTCACGACAGCTCTACTCCGTATTATCCACAAGCCAACGGACAAGTTGAAGCAATCAACAAGGTCCTGAAGCGTATGTTGCAGAGGATGATCGGAGTTCATAAAAGAAGATGGCACCTAATCCTGTATGCAGCCTTGTGGGCCTACCGAACCTCGGTAAGAAACGCGACCGGTTTCACACCTTTTCAATTGGTGTACGGTCTAGAAGCAGTCTTACCGATCCAGTGTGAAATTTCATCGCTTAAACTCGCAATTGATCTCCTCCCCGGAACTTCGGAAGAAGAGGCTCGTTTCATGGAATTAATCCAATTGGATGAAACCCGTCGTGATGCCGCTTTGGCTAACGAGGCCCATAAGAAACGAGTCAAGGCTCAGTTCGACAAAAATGTCAAACCCCGTGTCTTCTCAGAAGGTGATTTGGTCTTGCTTTATGACCAAGAATCCGATAAATTAGGAGCAGGTAAATTCAATTCCTTATGGATGGGCCCCTATATTGTTAAAAGAGTATTAGCAAAAGGAGCCTACGAGTTAATAGATTACGACGGAATTCCACTGGCACAGCCCCGGAACGGGCTGTACCTCAAGCGTTACTATGCTTAAATAGTAACCTGCGTGCTTTTGTTATATTTCGTTTTCGCCAAAGTTCTTACTCTGGTTGAGTAATTCCCTTTTTCGCATTCGTTGCAGATGTCAAACCTCATGGAGACATGTGTTGGATATGCCGGCGGAGCAAGTCGTAGTTCGCAGAACCTATCCTCCGCAGCGTGGGCCATTTTTAATCCAAATCGCGAGTTAGTGAGTTTCAGAGGTGTATGTATTGGGCAATCAACGAATAACATCGCTGAATATAGCGCGTTGATTGAACTACTCTCTGATGCCATCGCACGAGGCATACGCCGACTAATTGTCAGGCTAGACTCACAGCTCGTAGTACTACAACTCAATGGTATATATTATGTTCATAATCCAGCTATTTATCGCATGTTCCTAAGAGTAAAGATCTTGGAAAGACGATTTGATTCAATTCAATATCAACATATTTCAAGAAATCTAAACACATTAATAGACTCATTGGCGAACTATGTGTTAGACAAACATTTGCAACATTTATAAAGGACACATCATAAAAAATGTACATATGAATCATCCAAAACAACCAGAATAAGACTCGAAAATCAAAATATATATATAAACTGTTCATAAAGTTCACACATGATGTTCTGCAACCAAGACAAAATTGGTCATATGACCTAAAAACTCAAAATGCTAGGGGGCACCCTAGCCTAGTGATGCTCCTGATAGTAAGCCACAGTATGTGCAGTCATGCGCAGAAGACGCGTCCATCGTCTAGGTACATCGATAGTATGCTGCTGCATCGGTAAAGGTAACTCGTCAACCTGTACATCCGGAAGACCACGGGTAAGGTTCTCAACCTGCCCCTGCACAGTTGTAAGGGTCTCTGTGTCGCTAAGATCACGGATAATAACTCTCCGAGCAGGTTCCTCTGCCGGAACAGTAACAGGTGGCCTCGGACGAAATGCCGGACGAACAGGACCGACATCTGCAAGCGCACATGAGCTTAATTAAAGTCTTGAAAGAATAAAGCACAAGAACATTATGAATGAAAACAATGAACGGTAATATGGTTGAAGTTCTTACCAGTAGCATCCCACTGAGCACCGTCTGGCAGTACCATATCCGGATCACCCCGGAAATCCATACCAACATATGGGAACTCGGAAAAAGCCATCTCCTGACGATCGAACCACCTAAAGAAAGCAGCATTGAAAGAAATCTGGGATTGACCAGCATGCATGGACATGTGATCAACCCATCACTGCATACGTGGCTCGGTAGGAGAAGGCACTCCGAGATCAATGTACTGAGGTTGCATCAGAGGGATCTTCTCCAAGGCAAAGGCAGTCAGAATTGAACCAAAACCAAAGTTCTTCAGCTTCCCGTCCTTCACCTTGTTCAATTGATTTTTCATTTGACTAAGCACTGCATCACTCCAGTTGAAGATTTTCGGTTGGAGGCATTCCAAGGCGTGGTGCATGTGAGACCTGTTGGCAACATGTAAAGATGCGCTACCGGCCATCCTACCAAGAGTATACAGAATGGACCTGAGAGGCCTGCTAGTAACGTCACGGATAACCACCTTGCCGTCTCTGCTCGGCTGGGACCCCTCCCTGCAATACTGGCGAACATAATCTCTCACGGAATCATTCCCCCGAACTGTACCTGATAAAGAAATGGGAGCACCCCGCCTTGACAGGCCAGTCAAGAAGTAAATATCTGTCACAGTCAATGGAATGGGTTTGTTCCTGATCTGGAATACTTGGTTAACAGGATCCCAAGCATCAAGTAAATACTGCAGTAGTGAAATCTGTGCTCTCATGCTAGAGATACGGAAAAACTTCAGTAAACCACAGTCTCGCAATGCGCCCACCGTAACAGGATCATGAAGGGCAATCATATCTTCTTCTTCGTGTTCTCGTTCTCGCCATGTTAGGGCCATCTTGCTCAAGAATCCCTGCAAAACAAACAAGAGGATGAGTCAGCTCCTGAAATTGATGAAAAACTGGCGAAAATTTCATCAAAAACTGTGAAAAATTGTTGCTTTTATGCCCCAAAGCAGGTGCCCAGTGTACTACCTGCGTTGGGGGACAAGCTGCCTTCAAGCAGCTTGAATCCCAACGCAGGTTTCGAATGGGGTACCTGCGTTGATTAGGGGGCGCCCTGGCAAAACCCCAGAGGCTCAACAAAGTAGCAAAACAGTCATAAAACAGGGAAATGAAACCATGAAAATGAAGAACTAAGGTTTAGCTCCTACCTGGTCCGAACGGCGCCGAAAATCGTCCGCAGAATCCTCCGGAATCAGCTGGTGAAAATCGAAGGGAAAGAGGCTCCTCCAAAGCTCCAACAAGCAAAATGCAAATGAAATGGTAAAATGAGAGGTAAAACCCTTTTTATTTGCTTTCTTACGTAATTCAAGGTAGATATTGTAAGTTAATCTCATTTTCAAGTAAATATTACCCATTTCTAACTAGTTTGTTGCAGCAAATGGAAAATGCAGTGCTATCAATGAAAAAGAGAAGCTAATTGTGGTAAAAATCAAAAGTAAACCATATATTCGAGCAGTTTTTGTGCAGAAGTTCATGCTCGTTAAAAAATAAACGTAGATTGTGAGCAATCTTTCCCTAGCAGTTCAAGCTCACGCATAAAAAATGAACCGGTAAACAGCCTCGAGAAATGTAACCTTTGTAAGACATATTAAAAAGCCCTTGGTCGTGTTTTATATGCCATCACCTCCATCCGTTCATTTGGCCAATCGTTCACCTCCATATGTTTGTTTACCCATTTTGAGGAACAGCTGCGAAGAGTGATTTCATTTAGCCATCCTTGTGACACTGCCGCGATTGGAGAATTCCAACCTGTACCTGGAATCTGCTGCTATCCCTGTTCATCACTCGTTCCTCAAAAGACGAGTCTTCTTTGAGCTCTTTTCACTGACTCGTAAAATATGAAAAGTTTGCCGAGTTTTGGCCTTCCAGCTCGTTAAAGCGACCGGAAAGCTATCCCTCCTTTAGATTTTAATCTTTTTGGACCTGAGGGATTATTGCACAAAAAGATCGAGCGCTTGTTTTGTTCGGCTCGTTAAAGCAACCGAAAATTCATCCCTTCTGTATTGTTTTATACTTTTTCGGACTTAAGGGATTAGATGACGAAAAAGTAATTTTGGAGTTAACTTTTCGTACCTTTTCAGACTCTCTAAAAATGAAAAGGACCGAGTTTTCCTTGTCGTTAGACTCGTTAAAATGATTAAATAGCGACAAACTTGTCTTTAGACGAGAACGAGTTTCCCTATCGCTAGGCTCGTTAAAACATAGCAATGGGCTTGCCCGAAGGGCAGGTTATAGAACAAGCATATGTTATCCTCCTCAAGCTTGACAAAAATAAAGAGGTACTGGTCAGCAATGACTGGGGAAAAATTGGGAGAACCTCACAGTATTAATGGTAGCAAGTCGCTCTTGAACATGACACTTTGTCCTCCGTCCGCTTCGGGTTGGGTTGTTTCATTCACCGATCGCAGAATCATGGTCCTCGCCACACCATCCACAATTGGGGTAATGCTACCAATCCATCACATCAGTGTCGTTATATGTTCAAGAGATGTGGTTCTGTAAAGAGTCAACCCTGTTCCACCCACTGCCATACATTATCCTTCATCCACTTCATGACCGCCACCCTGAATCATACATCACAGTTTGTTTTCACTTCATCATAATCACTAGCTCCGTTCCGTGTCACTGATGTGGGATTCATTAAGGCCCTCCTTTGACGGATCGCTCCTTGTCGACATCAGCTCATTATCCAAGGAGTTGATCTAGGAACACCCCCCTCAGTACTTTGAAGCTTGCATGCCTCAATGGCAAGTTTCTCACTTCCGGCGACAGGTATATATCAATGACCTTCGACCAGAAGATTTTGCATGGTGGTCGACGCCAAGTCCTTTATTCCCACCATGTAGATTGTACTGCCGTACCTTGAGGGTCATCATCCTTATCGGTGATTCCTCTCGCGCTTATTAACGGTTTACATTATTGACCGGTAATCAAGCGATGTCTTTCCATGTTCGACTTCAAGAAATTCTCACATGGATCGACTTGTACATCGAGTGAAGATCGGAAGAGATTGAAGACCCCGGATCTAGTTTCATCCATCCGGGCTGCGATATATATTCAGGACATAAAAACATTTGATATGTACATCGTTGCAACAGATGATCATCCTTCTCAAAAGATGATAAATTCGGCAGAGAATTATCAGTGAAGGATGATAAATTCGGCAGAGAATTATCAGTCTAGCATCAGACGATCGTCTGTTCTATGTACCAAAATGTATTTATAAAGTTGAGCATGGGAATGCCTGCCTCAGCTAGATCATGAAAAATGTATGAAAAATAATGTATTGCATTGTATCTTATTACAGGACACTTCTCAGCAGATTGAATGAACTTCGGATCCTCTCAATAAAGCATTTCACCCGATAAACGACCTCATACTTTAGGGGGCATCTGTTATAGACAATTTTGTGCCTTGCAGCAACAAGCATGAATTGTCAATAATCCAAGGGATCCAAAGTTCCCTAAACATGATGTTCCTACCCCTAGAGGAACAAGGTCAGCAAACCAACAGCTCTCAGATCAGTTCTCCACCTGAAAACACTCAAAAACAAGCAATCCTGAAATCAAAGCAGGTGCTCCACTGGGTTTCTGCGCTGAAACACAACTGCTCCATGGTGTACCTGCATTGCAAAGCAGGCAGAACAAAGCCCACCTGTGTTGGGCGAGTTTGGACATGTGGCAGAGTGAGTCATAGCTTTGGAATCTTCCAAAATTGACACTTGGATCAGGTATTTCGCCTTGTGATGAGTCAGAGGCTTTGTTTCTCCAAGTGGAAGCAAGGTTCACCAAGTGGACTCAAGAACTGAAGATCAACTAAAGATTAACTGAAGAGAGAAAGGACACAAGGCAGCTACACATCAGTTGCAAGCTGACTCATCCTTTCTCAATTCATCTATATATTGAGCTCTCTCCTATGAGCTCAGGAGGCTGGAATTTGGTGCAAAGTAATGATATGCTGTTGGTTTCATTCTTGAGTTATTGGGTGATTGTTTGAGAGAGGCGAAGAAGAGCAATTCTTTCTGCTGGGAGGTGTTGCTGGGTTGGAGCCTGCAATGGTTGTAATCCTCTCAGAACCTTTATTTCTTCATTAATAAAAGCTATTGAGGTTCTTCTATGTGCTTTTGTTCAATTATATATTGTGATGATTGCATGTTTGGTTTACACTAATCCATGAACCAGTTATGATTGCATGCCTCTTGTAGTTTCCTTCTTTGTTATTGTGCAGGATCTCATTGCAGCTGGGCGAGCAGAACAACAAAGAGCTAGGAGCAAGCGGCCAAAGAGGAGAGTTTGGATTCGATATTAAGCGCAAGGCAACGGTTAGTGCTCTATCCATCCTCTTTTGATTTCATAAAGAAGTAAACCTTCAGTAGTTTATTTTACAGTTGTTGCTAAGGAACTGTCACCCTTAGAGTGGGTTAGGGTCATCCGAGTCGGATACTTTTCCCTACAACAACGCTTTGACCGAGGTCCTCGTCGTTCCACGTCAGCTGCCATGGCCACTGGTTCAAGGTGTTTTTGATTGCTGTTTTAGATTCTTCAAGGGTTTGTTTCATCCCGATATAGTGATGGTTCTATGACAGTCGTTTATGGATCCGATTCAGATCATAGCCTCCCAAATGAAAAGCTTTTGGACCACCAAAAGTTGGTTTTTTTCAAGCATTGACTTAGTGAGGAAACTGTTGTCTCACTTGTCTAATCTCAATCCACTTCGCACTGCTCGGCTTCGAACCTTTAAGCCCAATTCTGAGGTATTCCACCTATCCACTGCGCGTCATCCTTACCTTCTTGTCCAACACTGTGTCTTCCTGCAATTCATTAAGATATTCAGGTAGTAGGTCATCAACAGAAGGCAATTGACTCTACTCTTCAAGGTCCTCAATCATTGAAGGTTCAAATAACCTCAATAAATATGCATTCACGACTGGCTAGATGTGCATGTAAGCTGGCAGATCAAGGCGAAAATCATTCTCACTAATCTTCTCAAGTATCCTGAAGGGTCCATACCTGATAGGTTTTAGCTTCTTACCTTCACCTTGCATCCTGTCCTTGCTGATATATAGCTAGACTTGGTCTCCAACTTGAAAACTATGCTCCATCCGATGCTTATCATGCCTAGCCTTGTACTTGGCCTGGCTCTTTCCAGCTATTCCTGTACTACCTGGTGGATCTCCTGGATCTGTTCAATGAACCTAGTTTCCCTGTCCACATCACTGTGTCCATCAACCATGGTATCTTTACCAAAGACAAAATCCAAGGGCGACCTTGGTATGAAACCGAAGCAGGTCTCAAAAGGAGATCTCTAGGTAGAAGAGTGTTTGGCTCTATTGTAAGCATGCTGCACATAACACAAGTGTTCATCCCAAAGCTTAGGGTGTTTGCTGCAATATCCCCTCAGTAGCTGGATCACTATCATGTTAACTACTTCTGTCTGGCCATCTGTCTGTGGATGAAAAGTTGTGCTTTTCTTTAATTTGGTGTCCATTAGTTCCCACAGACTGGACCAAAACTTTCCCACAAATTGGGTGTCTTGATCAGATATAATAGAAGTGGGTAATCCAAAATGAACCCATACATGTTCAACGAATAATTTTGCAGTTTGTTCAGCTATAATATGTTTACTACAGGGTATCAAAATACATAGTTTGCTGAACCTATCCACAACAACATATAGATAATCATGACCTTTCCTAGATTTAGGCAATCCTCCAACAAAATCCGTGGAAATTCTTTCCCAAGGGTGAGAAAGAACTGGCAATGGAGTGTACAAGCCTAGTTTTCTGTTGCTGGGCTTGCTTTTAGCACACATAACACACCCCTTTGCATATCTAGAAACTGTCTCACTCATTCTTGGCCAATAGCAGAACCTTTGCAGCTGTGCAACTGTTTTACTTACCCCAAAGTGACCTGATATCAGAGAAGTGTGTGCTTCCATAATTATCCTTTCTCTCTCAGTTTGTGGAATGCAGAGTTTCCCACAATGGTATAAGAGTCGGTCCTTTACATGATAGTCCAATTCTTCTACTCTTTTGCCTTGACTCAAAGTTGCATATACATATTTAAAGTCCATATCCTGAGCATATTGTTCTATGTAGCTTTCATGCAACACATAATTATGCTTAAGTATGGTAGATGCATTTATAATGGGTCTAGATAACATGTCTGCAACTTGTTATGTGTGCCCTTTTTATATCTGATGACTAAATTATAGAAAACCCATCCATCTGTAATGTCTTGATTGTTGCAAATTAGTTTGGGAGTGTAGGTATTGAAGTGGCTGATGATCAGTATGTATTACTATTTCTTTTCCCATTAAGTAATGTTTCCACTTTTTCACACTCTGAACTAATGTATACAATTCTTTATCATAGGTAGGATAATTGACTACTGCGGGATTAAAAGTCTCAGAATGATAACATATGGGTTTACCGTGTTGTGTCAACACTTCTCCCATTGCATAGTCACTGGCATCAGTTTGGATCTCAAATGGTCTTTGTAGATCTAGCAGTGCTAGTACAGGTGTTGTACTAATTTTTTCTTTCAAGGTGTCAAAGGCTTTCTGCTGTTTGCCTCCCCACTGAAACACCTTGTTCAATCCTGTCAAAGCATGTAAGGGAGCTGCATTTGAGGAAAAATTTGAAATGAACTTCCTCCAATACTATGCTACTCCTAAGAAGCTTCTCACTTCTGTAGCAGAATTGGGTTTAGGCCAGTTTACAATGACTGCCACTTTAGAGGGATCTATTTTTAATTCACCTCCCCCTACTATATGACCCAAATAATTTAGAGAGGTTTTGCCAAATTCACATTTGAAGAGTTTAACATAAATTTTTTCTCTTTTGAAAACATCTAATGTCTGCTTAACATGCTTTAAATGTTCTTCCCACGTTTTACTAAAAATCAGAATGTCATCCAGATACACAATAACAAAATCATCAAGAAAAGGTCTGAGTACATCATTCATTAATCTCATGAAAGTAGCAGGGGCATTGGTCAAGCCAAAAGGCATAACCAACCATTCATACAATCCTTGCTTTGTTTTGAAAGCAGTCTTCCATGCATCTTACGCTGCAAATCTGACCTGATGGTATCCACTCTGTAAATCCAGCTTGGTGAAATAAACAGCTTCCTTCAGTTGATCTAAAAGATCATCTATGCGAGGAAGGGGATAACGATTTTTTATCGTTATTTTATTCAGTGCTCGATAATCAACGCACATTCTCCATGAGCCATCATTCTTTCTCACCAAAATGATTGGTGACCCACATGGTGATGTGCTAGACCTGATGAACCATTTCTCGAGCAACTCCTACACCTGCTTCTTGATTTCAGCATTCTCTAAATCAAATAACCTGTACATCCCAATGTTAGGCAAAGGAACATCTTGCTACAAAATAATATCATGTACTATTCCCTTTTTGCGTGGCAGACCTTGAGGTTCTTGAAACAAGACATCATACTCTGAAACAATCTTTTCTATATCAACTTGCTGATCAGAATTACAGCCTTCAAATACATTGGTTTTATCAGTTTTCTTTTCCTTTACAGCCATTAGTAAGAATTTTTTGCATGAATTTATCATTCTTTTCATCTGTCCTGAGTTAATGAGAGTATAATTATTCTTGAGCTTATGAGCTCTTACAAAGTAATTGATTCCATCTTTAACAAGTAGATACTTGTTCTCGGCTCTATAGAAAATAGCCTTTCTATCATACAAGTAAGGACTTACTAAAACAATTCCACATATATCCAAAGGAATTATATCTAACTCAACCTCATCTACAAATGCTGATCCAAAAGAAAACTTGAGTTTGCATTGTCTAGTCACTTGTAGTTTTGCTTTATCATTCAACCATACTAATGGGTATGGCTTCTTATGAGGTGTAGTTGGTAATCCCAATTTCTTTACAATTGCTTCAGAAATCAGATTTACTTGTGAGCCACTATCAAACAAAGTATCAATCTTTTGATTTTTGGAAACAACTCGAATATGGAAAATCTCATGCCTTTTTCTCCCATGTTCTTCATCAATAACAGATTAAACAGAATTACTAGTAGATGCTTCAGAATTATTACCTTTTATACCTGTGGTTGCACTGACTATTTCATCTCCCGAGTCTGACCCCAAATCTTTCTGAATAGCTGCAGCATTCTTCTTCTTCTTTCCCTCGGACTTCTTAGGTCTCAGCTCTGGATGCAGAATCCAACAGTGCTCATCATCATGCCCCTCTTTTTTACAGTGGGTGCATGAGGCTTTGCCTTTCTGTGCAATGTTAGCCTTCCTTGCTTTCCACTTCTGCTTTCTTTTCTCCTTTCTCTTGCTTACAGTGGGTTGGGATGGTCCCCCAACTTCTGGATTTCCATTCTTTCCTCTAGCTTCTAGATGAGTAGCTTGTACAGATACCTCATTTATACTAGTGGGATTAAACATGGCGATGGTGTGCCTCATGTAGCTGTGTAGACCACCAATGTACTTCAAAAGAGTTTCTGGTGAGTCTAATAAAATACCCAACATCAATGCTCTCTTTCGGAACTCTTGAGTATACCCTTGTACACTTTTCCCTTTCAACTTCTGAAGAGTTTGCCAGCTCATCATGGCTTATTGCATGTAGGCCAATGGATAGAACTGTTTTTTGATTGCAGTAACAAATTCACTCTAGACAAAGATGGTCTTACCATGCTTCCTCATATCAGCTCGGGTTCTGCCTTCCCACCAAACCAATACAGTGCCCCCTAGGTGAAGGCTTGCCAACTGAATCTTGCTCTTGTCTGAGTCTATGTTTTGTACTCTGCAATACACATCAATTAGTCTAACCCAATTGTCCAACTTTTCAGCATTTAGATCTCCATCATATATAGGAAAATCAAATTTAACATATAACTTAATCAAAGATGCCTTCTTATTATGCACAGGGCTACTAGGAGGTGTAGGGAAGCTTTCTTCCTTCCCCTTTCCTTTGGAGTGGTCATGGGAATGAGATTCATCTTCTTCTTTATCTTGCTTAGAGCCTAATGAATCTTCACCCTTATGCTTTCTAAAGTCCCTATACATTTCTTCTACCATGGACTTTATAGCTAGGAAACTTTCTATGAATTGAGATTCTGGCCCTATAGAACATTCTTCTGACATTGTCTTATGAGAATAGACTCTCCCAATTTCAGGATTAGTTTCCACCAACTCTCCTTCTCCTAATTTGATCTTTGATCTAGTGAGCATCCACAACTAAACCAACACAAGCTTGTCTAACCTTACAGCCTTGAGCTCTGATACCACTTGATCCGAAAATCACCCTATGAGTGACCTCAGTTGAATATTTATTAAACAAAAGGCATTACAAACCCATGTGATGGCGTGTGTGTTCTGTGTTATTGAAACAATGGATCGATCAGATTGCCAATACACAGAAAATGAATGGAAAGACAACAGAGAAATACAGTAAGAAACACAAAGACACAAACAGTTTTTAATAAGGAGTTCACCCTATTCTCCAGGACTACATCTCCGCTCCAGCTTCATTGGTGGCCTTGTTTTATTGTGTCTTTCAGTAGAGAAATTACAATGAAAGGACTCAATATGAGTTCTCTTGAAGCAGATTTTGCTTGGTAGGGTGGTTCTTGGATTCCCCAAGCCACTTGGAGTACATAGACTCTTGTTCTTCCTACCAGCTCTGTGACCCTCGGTCTACAATGGAAAGAGCCAACTGTGATGCTCAATCCAAACAGATTCCTCGATGGGAAGGCTTGATTCTTCAAGTTCTCTAATGCTCGATGCTACCTGTGGTCAACTCAACCCTTTGTGCTCCTTTGCTTGGCTTTACTGCTCTCTGTGCTCAGTCCTCCTCTCAGGGTTCCTTGTTCATTGTCTCTCTTGGTCGCTTGGACTCTTCATTCTCTCTCTTCGAATCCCCTTTCACTGTCTCTTTTCATGGCTTTAGCCATTCGACCTCCATGCCTGTTCGGTTCCTCTCCCACCTGCATCGATTCGCCTGTCACCTGCGTGCTGGGAGTTCCCTATTCGGCGTCATCATGAACGCTCGGGAAGTAGCCACGTGTCTCCATTGGAACAGCGCCAGCCTATTCGTCGATTTGTTTCTGTCTCTACCGTGGCCGTCAACGGATTCCAAATCCCCTTAAATCGCAGATTAATCCCCTGTCGATTCCACTTCTATCTATCGGGCACAATCTCAGCCGTCTGATCTGGGCTCCTCCAGATCCAACGTCATTCGCACGTCGAGCGCGGTTGACTTGCTTGACCAATAACACGCGATCACGGCGGTTTTTCTCTCACCTCCACTGCCACGCGTCGATCACTGAGTGTGATCACTCCGTTTTCTCCAAAACTGCTTACCGTTCAAGGGTGCCCGAATCAATACCAGTAGTTTCCAAGGCGCGGGTCCTGCCTTTGTACTTTAGCACCTTTACCTTTTTCCGCCTGCGGTCCCCTGGTTCCCCCACGCGACCTAGTGCTTAAGGCTCCTCCTTTTCAACCCTGTTTTCCCAGCGATGTGCGTTAGTGCTAAGCGCATCAGAAATAAGCTCCTTTTCCCAATCCAGGGCTCCCAGGGGCTATTTTGACCTCCCGCGCAGTCTCCATGGGCCTCGATCAGCATGCTTTGACCGAGGTCCTCATCGTTCCACGCCGGCTGCCATGGCCACTGGTTCAGGGTGTTTTCGATTGTTGTTTTAGATTCTTCAAGGGTTTGTTTCATCCCAATATAGTCATGGTTCTATGACAGTCGTTTATGGATCTGATTAGGATCACAAAGGATCCTAAAAAATCCAATGCATTTGAAGGTTGTGATTCTAAACAGAAAGTTGATTTAGTTAAAGTTGTTTCAAAGTATGATGTTCTATTTTAAGAACCAAAAGGTCTGCCACCCAAGCGAGAAATAGTACATGATATTTATTTGTAGCAAGATGCTCCATTACCTAACATTGGAATGTACAGGTTGTCAGCTTTAGAGAATGCAGAGATAAAGAAGCAGGTAGATGAGTTGCTCGATACAGGGTTTATACGACCAAGCACATCACCATGTAGATATCCAAGCGTGTTGGTGAGAAAGAAAGATGGTTCGTGGAGAATGTGCATTGATTATAAATCACTAAATAAAATAACAATCAAGAATCGTTATCCTCTTCCTCGTATTGATGATTTGTTAGATCAATTGAAAGAAGTAGTTTAATTTTCTAAGTTAGACTTGCGAAGTGGTTATCATCAAGTCAGAGTTGCAGAACAGGATGCATGTAAGACTGCTTTCAAGACAATGCAAGGACTTTATGAATGGTTGGTTATGCCTTTTGGCTTAACTGATGCTCCTGCTACATTTATGAGAGTTATGAATGCTGTACTCAGACCATTTATTGATGATTTTGTAATTGTTTATTTAGATGACATTCTTGTTTTTAGTAAGACATGGGAAGACCATGTAAAGTATGTAAAGTAGGCTTTAGATGTTTTAAAAAGAGAAAATCTCTATGTAAAACTGTCAAAATGTGAATTTGGCAGAAAATCTTTAAATTATTTGGGCTTTATTGTAGGGGGTCGTGAATTGAAGATAGATCCCTCTAAGGTTGAAGTCATTGTGAATTGGCCTAAACCCAAATCTGCTATAGAGGTTAGGAGTTTCCTAGGGGCAGCACAATACTGGAGAAAGTTTATTGCTAACTTTTCTTTGATTTCAGATCCATTACATGCTTTAACAGGATTGAAACAGGTGTTTAAGTGGGGAGGCAAACAGCAAAAATCCTTCAACACCTTAAAAGAGAAAATCAGTACAGCACTAGTACTAGTACTTCCAGATCTTCAACATCCATTTGAGATTGAGACAGATGCCAATGATATGCCATGGGAGCAGTGTTGATGCAACACGGAAAACCCATATGCTATCATTCTGAGACATTTGCTTCTGCAGTAGTTAATTATCCCATATGATAAAGAATTGTATGCATTAATACAAAGTGTGAAAAGTGGAAACATTACCTCATGGGTAAAGAAACAATCATACATATAGATCATCAACCACTTCAATATTTGCACTCACAAACTAAATTGCAGCAATCAAGACATTAGAGGTGGATGGATTTTCTACAACAATTTCATCTTGTCATCAGATATAAGAAGGGCATACACAATAAGGTTGCATACATGTTATTAAGACCAATCATAAATTCATCTACTGTACTTAAGCATAACTCAGTAATGCATGAAAGTTACATTGAACAATATGCTCAAGATGTAGATTTTAAAGATGTATATGCAACTTTAAGTCATGGAAACCAAGTAGAAGAATTGGATTATTATGTAAAGGAACAACTCTTATATCATTTTGGAAAGTTATGCATTCCACAAACTGAAAGAGTTAACATAATCTGAGAAGCACATACTTCTCTCATATCAGGTCATTTTGGTGTAAGTAAAATAGTTGCACAATTGCAAAGGTTTTGTTATTGGCCAAGAATGCATGAGACAGTTTCTAGATATATCAAAGGGTGTACTATGTGTGCTACAAGTAAGCCCAGTAATACAAAATTAGGCTTGTACACTCCACTTCCAATTCCTTATCGTCCTTGGGAAAGTGTTTCCATGGATTTTGTTGGGGGATTTCCAAAATCTAGGAAAGGTCATGATTATTTGTATGTTGTTGTGGATAGGTTTGGTAAAATGTGTATTTTGATACCTTGTAACAAGCAGGTTACAACTGAACAAATAGCAAATTTGTTCTTTCAGAATGTATGGGTTCATTTTGGGTTACCCACTTCTATTGTATCTGATCGAGATTCTCGATTTGTTGGGAAGTTTTGGTCAAATCTATGGGAGTTTATGGACACCAGGTTGAAGAAGAGCACAACATTTCATCCACAAACAGATGGTCAGATAGAAGTGGTCAACAGGATAGTGATCCAGTTGCTCAGAGGCTATTGTAGCAAGCATCCCAAGCTTTGGGATGAGCATTTGTGTTATGTGCAACATGCTTACAACCGTGCCAAGCACTCTTCTACTCAAAGATCTCCTTTTGAGACTTGTTTTTGTTTTATACCAAAGTCTCCCTTGGATTTTGTCTTTGGTAAAGACATAGAAGTTGATGGACACAGTGATGTGGACAAAGCAACCAAGTTCATTGAACAAATCCAGGAAATTCACCAGGCAGTACAGGAACAGCTAGAAAGAAGTCAAGCCAAGTACAAGGCAAGACATGACAAGCATCGAGTTGAGCATAGTTTTCAAGTTGGTGATAAAGTTTGGTTGTACATCAGCAAAGACAAAATGCAGGGTGAAGGTAAGAAGCTAAAACTGATAAGGTATGGACCTTTCAAGATACTTGATAAAATTGGTGAAAATGCTTTTCGCCTTGATTTGCCAGCTTATATGCAGATCTATTCAGTCGTTAATGCAGAAAACTTGAGATTGTATGAACCTTCATTGATTGAAGATCCTGAAGAGAAAAGTCAATTTCCTTCTATTGGGGATTTGTTGCTTGAGTATCTCAATGAGTTACAGGAGGACATAATTCTGGACAGGAAGGTAAGTACTACGCGTCAAGGGGATGTTGAGTACCTGAGAATAGGACTCAAAGGTTCAAAACCAAGTAGAGCACAATAGATAGAAATAGGATAAGTGAGGGAGTTGTATCCTCACTTGATCGATGCCTAAAAACCAACTTTTGGTGGTCCAAAAGCTTTTGAGTGGGAAGGCGTGATCCTAAATGGATCCTAAAACCTCTAAGTCTAAGTCTTTAAAACTATCAAAAAACATTATCGTAGCGAAAACATTATGGAATGGCAGAAAAACCAAGTTCAGCAAAGAATGCAGTCTCATTATACCAGAACTATTGGATCAGACAGATCAACAGCCTAGATTGAATCAGGATATCGCAATTGGGAGAGGCCAGTGAAGTATATCAGAGGCGGCTCTATGGAAATTACGATCTCGATTTGGCAACACAACGCGAACCGTTGATCGAGCACGCAGATCAATGGCTGCAATTACACCATCGCATCGCAGGTTTCCAAGGGAAGGACTTACCAAAGGTCCGAAGACTCAACAATATGCGATTACGACATATCGCATTGCAACATACAAAGGGGTGATGCCAATGGACTGCGGATCATGCGATATGTGATGCGCTGATAGCACCAATATTTGTGATCAACAGAGGAATGGAACCAAATACAAAGGGGCCTATGCGCCATGTGATATGCGATTGTGATTAGGGTGGACCCGAAAGGAATTATAGATGTGGCTGTGTAAAATTTGAAGTTTGATAATAAGCGTTTTTCTTATGTATTTCTGCGTATTCTCGCTATGTACCAAATACAAAGGGATTATGACCGTAGCACTTGCGACTTGCGATAGCAATGCAACAATAGACCCGATAGGATTATAGGTCAGATTTAATATCATTTGAATTCCGGCTTGGTGGAAATTCTCACTATTTTGGTGTATTTCTCTGTGTAAACAGAGAAACGTATTCCCGAGGATTTCACCCGCGCCAGTGGTCCTTTCCGTTTGAAAACAGGTGGCCACCATACCTTAGAGCATTTTATAATGATTGTTTAACGCTCAGCAGGAATTTGAACAGACATTGGCCAGGAGCCAGAAAGCCCGAGAATGGAGGAGAACAGACAACGCCAAAAGGCTTAAAAGTCAACCAATGGCAGAACAGAGGACAGGAGGGGGTCAGTTAAAGACAGTCACAGAAAGACAATCAGTCAGTTAGATTGAGTTAGATTGAATAGAGGAACATGACAGAGGGAGAGTCTGTGCACTCTTTTAGACTCGAGGTTTTCGAGCAAATACCTCTATGATGTCACTATTGGTCGAGACTCTGTTTTGAGCTCACCCTTGTAATAATTTGTTCTTAAAGACTTAATATAGAGGTAGACACTGAAAAATGGACCAAGAGACATAGCCAAGAAGTCTGGTGAACTCCTTGATTATTTACTGTGTTGATGTGTGTGTCTGTTATGTTTTCTAACTACTCATTGTCTGTATTATTCGCATTCTTTTCGATCCATTTCACTAAGTAATATAGGAATTCCTGCACATGAGTCTATAACACCTTAATATTGATTTAAGATCTCATTTTCATATCAGTAATGAAGGCCAAGAATAGTCATTGAACTCAACAAAACCTTAATTAATCAACGTCTTTGATCTTTCAAAAATAGACACTAGTCATTAATTGCTAAGGTTAAGTTTATTGACATGTCAACATAAGTTAACCAATGCCTGGATGCACTTTATTATGTGTCAAAATGGGAATGACTTAGAAATTTCATAAAGGATTGTACGATATAAAATCCATAACATAATATTTACGTGGAAGGTGTTTTCTCTTAGGGCTTTTGATGTCCAAACATTGTTTATTGTAGCGAATCAGTGAGCATAGTTTTCATCCTCCTTGCACTTATCTAATTTTGACACGTAGAACCTCCATCCTACCCCTTTGTAGTGCTTTGCGTGTCTCTCTCAGAGTCAACAAAATGTGTTGAAATAGGAAGTATATATTGTTTGCTTGAATTGAAGTCCACAAGGATTGGTGGGTTGGCGAAGGGAAAAGATAAAGCCAAAGATGGATTGAATGATCCAGGATGAAAACGAGCATGGAAGGAAATTCGTTGGCATTCAATACAAGCAATCTATCGGCCTTCGGCGACATCCCAGAGAGTCAAAGATTTACCCATAGTGAATGTAAGTATTCGGTGACCACACTTGGACCAACAAACACTTGTAATAGCTTCACTATGGTCTTTGTCACAAAGTTCCTTGGCAACCCCTCTAGTTTCAAAGTCCCATATAACACAAGTTCCATTTGTACAGCCAGTTATTTCATCCAGGCAAACAACAACTCAAATCTCTTTCTCGTTGTTAGAATGAAAGCAAGCAATTAAAAATGCAAAGGAAGTAGATAAGGGAATGACAATTGTGCAGAGAAAAGTTGTAATTTTAAAATACTATCCTATGACCAAATAAGATAACCAAGTTGTTATTAATCACCAAAGTCATTAAAAATTTTGCAGTCATTTCCAAAATAGAAAACTAGACCTGAAATACTTTTATGACAACTTTGACAAAATGTACTTTCACATTTGTTGATTCACTAATGTAGAAAAGCTTCATATATTAATAACCTACTTAAAGACATTATGGAGGATACATCTACACACAACAAAACTAGACATGGGTTCATTATTTTAGAGTCGTCCCTTAACAATGATCTCACAATCCCCAAATCTACCCTACAAAGATTTCAATAGAATATGCTCTCCACTACTCATCCCTTGAATATTTCCTTCCAAAAAAAAAAAAACAAAAACAAAAACAAAAACAAAAAACAAAACAAAAACAAAAAAACAAAACAAAAACAAAAACAAAAACAAAAACAAAACAAAAACAAAAAAACAAAACAAAATGCAAGGGATACCTAGAGTGAAATCATTTTACTCGAAAAAACTAGAGCGAAGATAGCAAGAAAAGCTGCTGACCTGCATTTTCTTAAGAACTGTTGTGACAATAATCTTATTCCCCCATTTTCTCAAATTAATCATAGATTGCATAACAGATATAACATCAAGGCATTTTTTCAACTCAACATGTCTCTAATAAGGGCAGAAATTAAAAGGGTTAGGGCTTCATTGGATAATATTGGACACTCAGCATTCTCAGCACACCTAAAGCTAGCCAGCATCATTAGCGAGAATCTCTGGTCTGTTATCGATGCCAGGGCTGCTCTGAAAGGCATTAATGAAGGACAAGTTACTGAAAAACGACAACGCAGGAAATTGTCCAATTTACTACACAAATCGCAGTATAATAATGAAAAACTGGGCATTTCCATTGAAAGTTCAGCAGACGCAGTAGAATCAAGAAACTTAAAGGGTTGTGATTCATCTGAAGGCTCGGTCACAAACTCAGAAGCGTATTGCGCTGATGGCAGCAGTAGCAGTTTGAATGATTTAGATTATAGAACCAACAGTCACGGTGCGATTGGAGGACATACGCAGAACGTAGGAAGCCTTCACAGCGTTGGCATCAACAAGCCTACAAAATTACCTGATTTGTTGAGCAGTGTTAATGGGAAAAGTGATGCAAATAACGCAGATCACCCAATGGGCAAGTTTCAAGGTAATCTGATGTGCAGCGGTAATTGGAACAGTGAACGGATTTATCCAATGAACAGAACGCATAATCTTCCAGACAGAATCCTGAACTAATTCTCTATAATAAACCAGACTGCAACCTTAGAAACAATACCCATAGCGCTGTGGTGGAACCTGCGCAAAAGCAAGTCGACTGCAACTCGATGGACAGCATGAATGTGCATGAAGCTGTTGGGAACATGAAGGAAACTGCACAGGAGCGAAATTTAATCGATTCTAGTAACTCCGTGGGTAATGCGCCCATTCAGTTGGATAATTGTAGCCGGTTATAAACAAAAATAAACAAGTCGATTGCAACTCGATGGGCAGCATGAATACGCATGAAGCTATTGGGAACATGAAGGAAACTGCGCAGGAGCGAAATTTAATCGATTCCATTCTAAGTATACACACAGCCCGGTTGTAAACAAAAGTAAACAAGTCGACTGCAACTCGATGGGCAGCATGAATATGCATGAAGCTGTTGGGAACATGAAGGAAACTGCGCAGAAGCGAAATTTAATCGATTCCATTCTAAGTAACTCCGTGGGTAATGCGCCCATTCAGTTGGACAATTTGTAATACACATAGCCCGGTTGTAAACAAATTTAACAGCAAAGATGGAACATCTTCGGTCAACACCTCCGAATCAAAATTAAAAAGGAAAGTCGTAAATCTGTCTTCCCAAGGTTTAGAACCCGAGGTCATTAATGTCCTCAAAAAAGGTCTTGGATTTGTTGTTGCTCCGAAAAATCTTCCCATTGAGAAAATGATATGTAGCATAGAGGATGGGATTAACAACCTTCCCTTGGAAGATAAGGAAGCATTAAGACAAGAGTGCTCCCTTATTATGAGAAAGGCCAAAGCTCCCAAAAGTAATTTGAGTAAAGTAGAACAAAAGGCCTTCAAATCCCTGCGTAACAATGATAAAATTGTGGTTCTCAAGGCAGATAAGGGAGGAGCAGCCGTGATCTTGGATAAAGAGGATTATATATACAAAATGAACGAGAACCTCAAATGTGGTAGTTATAAGATGTTGAGCAATAACCCCATCCCCAAGATTATGAAAGAGGTGAAAAAGGCAATTTTGGAATCCAACCTTGATGATAAATTAAAAAAGAAATTAATTCCCTCTAGTGAATGCATCCCTAGGATTTATGGGTTACCCAAGATCCATAAAGAAGGAGTCCCTCTTAGACCAATTGTCAATACCATTGGATCCCCAACCTATGAGCTCGCTAAGTATGTTGCAAGAATCCTCAAGCCCCTTGTCGGAAACACTGATTCTTTCATCAAAGACTCCCATGACTTTGTGAATCTCATTAAGAATGAGAAAATAGAGCGTGATGAAATCCTTGTTAGCTTTGACGTAGTGTCTTTATTCACCAAGATTCCTCTTGAAGAAGCCATTCAGGTTATAAAAGAGGTCACTGATCTAGGGACTACAAGGTTGGCCGAAATATGCTTGCGATCAACAGTTTTCACCTTCCAGGGAACATATTATGAGCAGACATCTGGAGTGGCAATGGGATCCCCCCTTTCGCCAATCGTGGCCAACTTATACATGGAATATTTTGAAAAGAAGGCCCTGGAATCTTACCCTTTGAAACCAGCATGGCGGAAGCGATTCGTCGATGATACTAATATAAAATGGACACATGGTAAAGCAGAGCTTGACAAGTTTTTTATTCACCTAAATTCCATCTCCTCAGAAATAAAATTCACTATGGAGCTTGAAGAAAACATGAGCATCCCTTTTCTAGACATCCTCATCATGAGAAAAGAGGATGGCTCCATAGGGTACAAAGTCTTCAGGAAGTCAACCCATACAAAAAACTATCTCCACACTGATTCCCACCATCATCCAGCCCGGAAACTTGGTGTTCTAAACACTCTTGCTATCAGGGCCCTTCGAATTTCTGACGCTGATCATCTGGATGAAGAAAAGAAGCATTTAGTCTCAACCTTTAAAGGTATATGCTACAAAGAAAATGAGATTGAAAGAGCAATTCAGAAAGCCGAGAAAAGGATGTTATCTCATGAACCTAAGGCCCGAGATCAACCTGAGGGTGGTAGGGTTTTTCTACCTTACATTCATGGAGTTACAGATAAGATTGCGAAAATCCTAAGAAGGAAAAACATAAGCACGCAATTCTCAGCCCCTGGAACGATTAGGCAAGGTATGAGATCTGTCAAGGATAATATTGATAAACATCAACTTAAAGGGGTCTATAAAATTGTTTGCTCATGTGGGAAAAGCTACATTGGTGAAACGGGTCGCTCCCTACAGACCAGACTCAAGGAACATGGAGCTGATATTAAGAATGAAAGGTCTCGTACTTCCGCCCTGGCAGAACACTCGTCAAAAACTGATGAGCCCCAAAAATGTACAATTATTTGGGCTCATTCAACCTCCTAATTTGGCTTAGTCCACCATTCTCATTTGTTTATTGCATTTTTTTTATTATTTTTATGTCAATAGAGTGAATTTGGTTAGTCATTATGCCAACAAGTCTAATGGGTGCTTTGTGTAGCCTTTTTGGTCAACTTGGAGACAAAATTGAAAGTCTTAATGAGCACTTGGCAGCCAAATTCGTGGGAGAACAAGCTAGAGGATTTGTAGGAAGGTGTCCCCCTCATTTATGGGCCCTTACCTCGAATTCTCCACCATCAGCTCGGAGTTCAAGGGCCACCGAATCAATCAGCTCAAGGGCAGCCAAGCAAGTCAAGTTGGACTGTTGTTAACTACAAGTCTTGGGCAGCCAAGTCCCTAACTTTTAGGAGGACTGTTGGGTCCTCAAATTGTATAAATAAGAAGGCTTGGGGCCTCATTTTGGTTAGCTAGTGGGTAGTCATTTCGTAGCTAGTGGTTAGTCACTTGTCTCAACCAGTAGTTAGTCATTTTGTAGTTCGATTTTTAGGCAATGGATTAGCTTTGCTTTCAGCTCATTCTCAAGCTCTCCTTGTGGACAATTTTGATGTACTTTTCATTTCTTGATTAATAAAGATGGATCCAGCTTTGCACCAGCTCTAAATCTTTCATGGGAGGCTGTAGCTCTTGGGGTTAGGCCCATCTCAAGCGCCCAGTACCTCCCTTGTTTCTCTTTATGTGTGTTTGTTGCGTTCTTGAGAAAAAATCTGCTCTTTAGATTTAATTCATGTTGTGTTACTTAGGTTGCTTTTGATGGTTAAAGTAGTTTCTTATGTTTAAGATAGATTGGTAGGAGTTATTCATGCGTTTATATCTCTTTGATAATGTTTTGTTCACAGGTTGTACGTGATTCTTTTCATGAATAAGGTTGTTGTCCACCGATTTCATTAACTTGTTAGATAGATCACATGATATTTCGATTGCATGCAAGATGTAGTTGGTTTGATCAAATAACCACTATGCAGGGCATCTTCATCACCTCCTCGTTCATTTGAGCCTCGTTCAGATCAGCTCCTCCATCACCAAGTCTGTTCCCTCATCTCCCATCTTCTCTTTTGCCAAGTAACCTTACCTTCTTCCCCATTATTGTCTCAACCACCTTCAAGCCAAGTCAGCTTTCCACATCACCTCACCACTCCATCCATCAGTTCCTGGGTCACTTCAGACCCCCATCCTACCTCCATAACCATCCATGCATCTTCCATCAACCATCCATCCTCAAACATCCCATTTCAGAACATCCTGTAGAAGAATTGCAGACCTTCCTGTAGAAATTCCTGAGTTTCCTGTAGGATCCCCTGCAGACATCCTGTAGGAGCCCACACACTCGGTTGCTGAGCATCTGAACGTGAGGAACCTCTGTGGACTGATGCTAAGGATCCCTTGGGACCTCCCCTAGCCATCCTGACCTTGCCCATGCTCTCCTTCCATTCCAACCGCTCCTGCACAACCAAACCCTAATCAAAAGCATCATCACAATAAATCCAACCACTTAATGACAAAATACAAAAACATGTCTTTTCAAGTGCAAGTAGCTTAGATTCATGTATTTCAACTCACTGCATGTAATAGCATCATTGGTAGAAGTTTCATTCACGTTTTTGCATTGTAAGGGTCAAGCTAGTTAAATTAGGGTTTATTAGGGTTTCTATGCTTTGTTAGCTTTCCATTTCCTTTTTGCAAAGTAGGTTAACTTCCTTCAAGATAGCTTTCGTCCATCACTCATAAAGCTTCTTCTGTGAGCCTATAGAAGTTGGCTTGAGCCCTAGCGGACTTGTGCCAGCTGACCAAGTGACAGCTGCGACAAGAGCTAGTACTTGTGCATACAGCACCGTCGCTTCCAAGTTTGTACGAACTACCGGGTTGATAAAATTAAGAGACAGGAAGCCCCAGGAATTGTAGCATTATTGCTACAATACTGGAGCTCACCATCTTTTTGGCGCCGTTGCCGGGGAAGCGGCAGAGTATTGGTGATTGTTGCTATTCTTCTATTTTCTACTACAACCTTCTGCTAAGTAGTTTATTTCATTTCCATTATGCAATTTTGTTTATGCAAAAGTAGATTAGCACTTCCTGCTTTCATAGATTAGTATTTCCTGCTTTCATAGATTATCATTTCAATTCCGCAATTTCATTTCTGCAAGCGTAGATTAGCATTTCAATTTCGCAAGCGTAGCCTAGCATTTCATTCCTGCAATTTCATTTGAGCAAAATAGATTAGTCCTTTCCTGCTTTCATTTCAATTCCGCATTTTCAATTTCGCAAGGTAGTTAGTTGCAGTTCAATCTATTTCAGTTTTGCAGGTAGAAGTAGAAAAAACAAAAAAATCAACCAAAAAGATTTCATTTCATGCTTTGTAGGAGTAGAGATAAGCTAGAAAAATGATTGCACAACCCCCCCACTGCTTCACACAGCCAACGTTCTTCTTAGATGGCTGTGATGAAAGAACCCCTGGGTGGACATCAAGACATATCTGAAAAACCTCTAGGGGAGAAGAAGAAGAAACATTCCTCTGAAGCAAATGGCTACAAGCAGAGATGTTGGGAGCAGTCCCTTGTCCAAAGATGAATTTGCAAATCAGATCGAAGATTTCAAGAGTGATATGAGGCAGTTTCTTGCCATGCAACTGGATACCTTGCGGATCCAAAAGAAGCAAGAAGAAGCCAAGAGGGCTTTGGTCATTTTTTGTCCTAGGTGCCTTAAAAAGCATCCTAGGAACGAATGTCCAATGCACTCCCTAGAAGTGTGTTTTGTATGTGAAGAATACCATCCTACAGATCAGTGCCCTTCCTTGCCCAGAATCAAAGCTGCATATCAGAGAGCCAAGGGAGCCACTGAATCACTCTATTGTATGAACCAAAGGAGGCCACATGGACCTAGATCTTACTAGCGGGAACTGCAAGGGATACTCGAGACCTATTATGACCCTTATCAAGCCACTTTCATGCCTTCTTGGGATCCCCCTGCTCATCCTTCCTAGTCTACACCTCCTCCTTGGTCATATTCTCCTTGTTCCTTCACAGATCCATATTATGCCCAACCAGTTGCTCATTCATTTCACTCTTATGCTCAGCCACAGCCGCAGTGGAATGCACCTTATCAGGAGTGGAGGCCCCAGTACAACTCTCATCCCGCTCATTTTCCTCCACCACCTACTCATCCACAACCATCGCCTCCTCCTCCACCAAGGCAACCCCAAATGCCTACCCAACCACAATGCCATCCATCTCCATCTCAATTTCACACCTCCACTCAACTACCTGTACCATCATCTCCAAACCCACACATTGGAGCAGCTCAACACAAGTGCAAAGCTGAGGCACAACATGTGCAAATGACTCCTTTTGAGCTCATTGATGTTCACCAAAGCTCAGGAAGAGTGTTGCAAAAGAGAGAATCTATTGAAAACATTGAAGGACCAAAAGCAAAAGAAGATTCCAAAGAGGAGATCAAAGAACCATGGGCTGCACTTAATGAAGAGAAGAGATCAGAATCAGAGATCGAGAGAGTTCCTTCATGGTTACCATCAGATCTTCCATGTATTCAAGAGAAAGATCAGCAAAAAGAGGAAGATGAGAAATTCATGTTAGAAGGTGACATGAAGAATGATCCAGATCAGCCAAAGAACCAAGGATATCAAAGCTATATTGAGATATGGTTTCGGAAGGTCACTAAGTTGCAGCAGTACTTTCTTCCTCAGTTTTGTTTGATCCCTTCAACGCCAGATCATTTGGTCTCTGAGATCTGGATACCTATCAAAGCATGCATTTTGAACCTTCACATCGTTTTTTCTCTAATCTCGATGTGCACATGGCTCCATTGGAAGTATTCTTATACTTGAGAATGATTTTGTTTTTCAAGTAGGGTAGGGTAGAAAAAAAAAGAAAAAAGAAAAAAAGAGAAAAAAGAAAAAGAAAAAATGAAAAAAGAGGAAAATAGAAATCTAAGGTGAAAACCTCCTCGGAGGCGCCTTAGATTGGCTCATTGATTGAAAACCTCCATGAGGCGGTCAATGGGTTGGAAAAAAGAGAAAATAAAAGGGAATAAGATCTTTGGGTGAAAACCTCCCTTGGAGGCGCCCAAGGCAAGCAATTAGGGTGAAAACCTCCATGAGGCACCCTAGTTGTTTTTCAAAAAAAAAAGAGAAAAAGAAAAAAGAACAAATAAAACTAATTTCCATTGGCTAATTGCAGGTTGCAAGAAGGACATTGTAGGTCAGGTGGATCACTCAAAACAAAGACAAAGGAGTTTTTCGTATCTTCTACAGGAAGCTTACAAAAAAGCCAAATTGATCTCCGAGGAGGACCTGAAGGCTTGGAATATGTCCATGAGGCCTACCCACATCCATGTTTCCATTCCTCACCCCTTTTCCATCATTTTTTTCCATGTCATTATGCCTCTTTCCTCAAAATTGTGTCTTCTACAGGAAGCTCTGTATTTCTACAGGAAACATCCTGTAGAACCTTTGGACGAGCCAAATACAATTTCAGAAGTGAATCTAATGGTGGGAATCTGTTGATTAGGCCTAAAATCACTTGTGTGTCCATCCCTTTCCTTTCTCCATCATTCGTCCCCCTCATTGTGCTTCTCATTGTGCTTCTACAGGAACTTCCTGTAGAAATTGTGGGAAACTAGGCATGCATTTCAAAAAGTGGTTTGGCGAGCATGGTAGCTTCCTCAAGGGTTCAGAAGCCCTCATGCAATCTTCCAACTCCTCCTCCATCGTCTCCATACCATGCAAACACATGCAAAATTCATTTTGTCATACCATGCAAACACATGCAAAGTGCCTTGAAGCAAAAATCCATAGAGCAGAATTTGTTTTTGCCATAACTTGAGAACCATGCATCCATTTGACAAACCATCTTATGGGGGATTGTACAAGGTCGATGAAAACATGCCTGAGCAGTTTTCATGCAATTCCGGTGTACGGTTTCCAAGAAATCAGCCTCCATCACCATCAGCCATTTTTGCATTTTCTCCATATCCGTGCATCCGTTTTAAAACCTGTTTCATGGGGAGATGCACGTGGGTGATAGTAGCCTACCCAAGAAGTTTCAGACGATTCTGATGCACGGTTTCCAAGAAATCGAGCTCTGAAATCTTCAGCCATTTTCCATTTTTCTCGAAATCCGTGCATCCATTGATCACGAATTTGCTACGGGAGATGCATAATGATGGTAGGAACATGCTCACCAAGTTTCAGATCAAACCGATCTACCGTTTGGGAGAAATGACAAAAAGAAGTTCTGGTTGTGACCATGCAGCAGCAGCAGCTTGAGCGGGCAGAGTTGAACGTGGAAATGAACGCATGCAGCTTAGATCCATCCAGAGGGAACCTGCACAAGAAAAAATAGCCATAAATCATCAGTCAAGCCACCATACATGCAACAAATGAAGATCAACACATGCATGCAGCAACACGCTTCACAATCAGCCGTTTAACTTGCAGGTACGTGACTAAACTTGTTCCTATGTTTGCATGAATCTAATCTAAAGCAATGCATGAATGAATGAGATGAGTAGGTTCAGCCAAGAAGGGAGCCACGTTCAATTGCACTCAGCAAGGCAAAAATCACGCATGCATGGATCAGCCATTCACGTGAAGTTCAAAAACAAAACACAGTCAGTTGGGGATATTCTAAACTCTAAGTGCAACTAATGGAGTTGAATACAAGCAGAGAACAAATAAATAACAACAGCAGTTCATGACATTACTGCAGTTCTAGAAAGCCACGCACGCTTGGCCACTGCACTCCTTCACCACAAATCACGCAAACATTAATCAACGCTCAGCTGAAACTCACAGATGGTTGCCAACTTGCACTTGCCTCATGTTTAACTCGGAGTATACATCCTCTGCTTCCACAATCGGCTTAATCTATCGTCCTCCGCTGAGTTTCCTACCTATTTTCAAATTTCTCTAGTGCAGCGAGCTCACTTAAAGGCCGAATCACGCTCTACAGGCGTTTCTACAGGATGTCGTCTACAGGAAAGGCAGAAAACAGCCCTGCAGAAAGAAAACATGAGGAGCTTCTGTGGGTTGATGCTTCTGTTGGCTGACCACGGGATTTTTAGAAAAGTTCAAGCTCCAAACGAGGAGAAAGGAGGAATATGCTGAAGGCCACATTCTTGTTTCCATGCATTTCCTTTTGCATTTTCTTTATTCTCAATGCACTGCTATGGAAAAAATCAGTTGGTATAGTTCCTTTCGAGACTATGTTTGCCTCAGTCCTTTTATGGTTTGGAATTGTATCCATTGGATTGTTCTTCAGATTAACTTCAATATGGCTGCATCAGTCCTACTGTATATTTGGGTTCCTGTTCATTATCTTTGTGATCCTCATGGTTACATGTGCAGAAATCATTGTTATCTTGTGCTACGTTGAAATGTGCAGCGAAGATTACAACCGGTGGTGGAGATCTTATTTGACTACAGGCTCCTCCGCATTCTACTTGTTTCTCTATGCCACATTCTATTTATTCACCAAGCTGGAGATGACAAAACTTGTTTCTAGAATTTCATATTTTGGCTACATGCCCATCATGTCATACTCATTTGTTGTTCTAACCGGTATAATAGATTTCTATGCATGCCTTTGGTTTGTGCGGACAATGTACTTATCAGTGAAGATTGACTGAGGCTCTGCATGCAGCTACCATTTTTCAGGGGGCCGTTTAAATTTCAAGATTTGGACATAATCTGATCATGGTTCAGCCTTCTACAAGAATATACTTGCACATTCATACCAAGGCTGAGGGCACTAAGAAAAGCAGCAGAAATGGAGGATGTCTTGGCAAATGATTCTGCATATCTAAAGGAGACTGAAAATTTTGAAGCTTCTGAGACAAAGGATGTATTAACAAACAGCATTGCAGAGCAAGTAGATTTTCAGAGAAGAGGAAAAAGCAGTTTCAAATTTGAATGATGCAGTGTCCGAGTCCAATCCATCTGGTGAAACTATCAGTGTACCTGTGAATGTAAGCCTTCAACAAGCCACTAAAACAGAACGAGTTGAGACAATACCGCAGGCAAAATCAGAGAAAATTCGTTCTACAGGAAGCCAGCGAACTGTTTCTACAGGAAGTTTGAAAAGAGGGCAGCAAAAGAAGAAATCGGCCGAGATTTTATCTAAGGAGGCAGCACTTGTGTTGGCCACCCTAAGCACATCCATCCCCTCCATGAACACTCATTTCTTTCAAGGTTCGGGCACAATTTAGTCACGGTTCAACCTTCTACAGGAAGTTCTGTATTTTTACCAAAAACATCCTGTAGAAGCCTTTTGGCAGGCCAGAATCAATTATGGAGAGGGATTTGAAGCTTGAAGTCTGTTGAGGAGGCATGCAACCACTCTTTTCTTCCATCCTCCACTTGTTTCATCTCCTTTCACCACCATTTCCGCCATCAGATTGAATATACTTGCACAATCATACCCAAGCTGAGAATTCTTTAGGAAAAGGAGCAAGTAGTGGGAAGAAGCAAAGAAGCGTGGTTTCATGACAGAGAAGAGGACATCACTTCAGAAGCTTGGCATGACAAGGAGGCCATCAGGGCCATCAAATACAAGGGGAGAGATTTGGTTGCTCAGAGGATGAGCAAGACTTTCAGTAGGGGGGTGATGATGAGCCCCAAAAATGTACAATTATTTGGGCTCATTCAACCTCCTAATTTGGCTTAGTCCACCATTCTCATTTGTTTATTGTATGTTTTTTATTATTTTTATGTTAATAGAGTGAATTTGGTTAGTCATTATGACAACAAGTCTAATGGGTGCTTTGAGTAGCCTTTTTGGTCAACTTGGAGACAAAATTGAAAGTCTTAATGAGCACTTGGCAGCCAAATTCGTGGGAGAACAAGATAGAGGATTTGTAGGAAGGTGTCCCCCTCATTTATGGGCCCTTACCTCGAATTCTCCACCATCAGCTCGGAGTTCAAGGGCCACCGAATCAATCAGCTCAAGGGCAGCCAAGTCCCTAAATTTTAGGAGGACTGTTGGGTCCTCAAATTGTATAAATAAGAAGGCTTGGGGCCTCATTTTGGTTAGCTAGTGGGTAGTCATTTCGTAGCTAGTGGTTAGTCACTTGTCTCAACCAGTAGTTAGTCATTTTGTAGTTCGATTTTTAGGCCATGGATTAGCTTTGCTTTCAGCTCATTCTCAAGCTCTCCTTGTGGACAGTTTTGATGTACTTTTCATTTCTTGATTAATAAAGATGGATCCAGCTTTGCACCAGCTCTAAATCTTTCATGGGAGGCTGTATCTCTTGGGGTTGGGCCCATCTCAAGCGCCCAGTACCTCCCTTGTTTCTCTTTATGTGTGTTTGCTGCGTTCTTGAGAAAAAATCTGCTCTTTAGATTTAATTCATGTTGTGTTACTTAGGTTGCTTTTGATGGTTAAAGTAGTTTCTTATGTTTAAGATAGATTGGTAGGAGTTATTCATGCGTTTATATCTCTTTGATAATGTTTTGTTCACAGGTTGTACGTGATTCTTTTCATGAATAAGGTTGTTGTCCACCGATTTCATTAACTTGTTAGATAGATCACATGATATTTCGATTGCATGCAAGATGTAGTTGGTTTGATCAAATAACCACTATGCAGGGCATCTTCATCACCTCCTCGTTCATTTGAGCCTCGTTCAAATCAGCTCCTCCATCACCAAGTCTGTTCCCTCATCTCCCATCTTCTCTTTTGCCAAGTAACCTTACCTTCTTCCCCATTGTTGTCTCAACCACCTTCAAGCCAAGTCAACTTTCCACATCACCTCACCACTCCATCCATCAGTTCCTGGGTCACTTCAGACCCCCATCCTACCTCCATAACCATCCATGCATCTTCCATCAACCATCCATCCTCAAACATCCCATTTCAGAACATCCTGTAGAAGAATTGCAGACCTTCCTGTAGAAATTCCTGAGTTTCCTGTAGGATCCCCTGCAGACATCCTGTAGGAGCCCACACACTCGGTTGCTGAGCATCTGAACGTGAGGAACCTCTGTGGACTGATGCTAAGGATCCCTTGGGACCTCCCCTAGCCATCCTGACCTTGCCCATGCTCTCCTTCCATTCCAACCGCTCCTGCACAACCAAACCCTAATCAAAAGCATCATCACAATAAATCCAACCACTTAATGACAAAATACAAAAACATGTCTTTTCAAGTGCAAGTAGCTTAGATTCATGTATTTCAACTCACTGCATGTAATAGCATCATTGGTAGAAGTTTCATTCACGTTTTTGCATTGTAAGGGTCAAGCTAGTTAAATTAGGGTTTATTAGGGTTTCTATGCTTTGTTAGCTTTCCATTTCCTTTTTGCAAAGTAGGTTAGCTTCCTTCAAGATAGCTTTCGTCCATCACTCATAAAGCTTCTTCTGTGAGCCTATAGAAGTTGGCTTGAGCCCTAGCGGACTTGTGCCAGCTGACCAAGTGACAGCTGCGACAAGAGCTAGTACTTGTGCATACAGCACCGTCGCTTCCAAGTTTGTACGAACTACCGGGTTGATAAAATTAAGAGACAGGAAGCCCCAGGAGTTGTAGCATTATTGCTACAATACTGGAGCTCACCAAAAAGCAAGCACCATGTCTGCTTGTAAAGCGCCTCTATTATCGCTAAGGAAGAGCAACACCATAGGCGAAAGATCAGAGAAGCTCTTGAAATTATCAAACACCCGCATAATCTCAACAGAGACAATGGTATGGAGATTAGTGGAAGCTGGCTTCCCCTAATCAGAAAAATTAACCCGCTATCAGTATAATAATAATTATTATTATAATAATTAATTCACAATTAAGCATTTACAATATTAATTATCCTTAATTAATTAATCAATTTATTAATTACCCATATTAATTACTTCGTTTCTTAATATTAAATTATCTATTTTAATATAATAATAATAATTATTAATATTTATACTTTTAAATAATAATTTTAACCAATTTTAATACTATCCCATTTCTCTTATAATTCTTCTCCCAAATTATCAAAATTATATTGATAATATTTCTAATTAAGAATATAAATAACATTGTACTAACAGATTTATTATATATAATTAAATAAATAATAAATATTAAATATTGAATTCAATTTGTTAGGATTAATATTTTCAATATTATTCTTAATACAATATTCTAGGATTAATTTAATCAATTCTAATTATGTTCATTATTAATATTATTAATTCTAATTATTATTAATAATTATTAGATTAATAAATAATAATTATTAACAACAATAATATTTTTAATTACCAATTATTTCTTTATTAATTTCCTTACTAAGCTAAAACCTATTCTAAAAAATTAATAAATAAATAAATAAAAATTGTACCAACATATATTATAATAAATATTAAAAATTAATTCAATATACCAAGATTAATATTTTTAACATTAATTATGATCATTATAATTATTATCACTAATTATTATATTGATAATAATAATTAATAATAATAATATTTCAATTAATATTACTAATAATAAATATTAATGATCAATCATTTATAAATATTAAACATTAATTTAATTTTCTAGAATTAATACTTTTCAACATTAACTATGATCAATATAATATCATTAATTCTAATTATCATTAATTATTATAATACTAATTATTATTATTATTAATTAGTATATTAATAATAATTATTATTAATAGAATTAATATTAATAATAACTATCATATTAAAAGTAACTAATTAATATTAATATTAATATTAAAAAAAATAAAAGATAAAAAATTAATTAATTAATTAAATTAATCAGACACAGCCGACTTCTCATCAAAAATTGAGAGCCGATATTCATCTCTTTCTCTCCTCTTTACTATTTAAACCCTCAAATAAGCTCTTCTTCTATCAAGCATTCAAGTTGTCCTGATGATGGATCCGGTTGGGATTTGAAATGTTGGCAGAAAATGGTTCTTACTGTGGATTCTCGGTGACTAAGTCGAAAAAAAAAAAAACAAAAAAACAAAACAAAAACAAAACAAAACAAAACAAAAACAAAAACAAAAAACAAAAAAACAAAAAAAACAAAAAAAAAACAAAAACAAACAAACAAACAAACAAACAAACAAAAACAAACAAACAAAAAAAACAAAACAAAACAAAACAAAAACAAAAAAAACAAAAAAAAAAAACACAAAAACAGGAAACATGAAACAAGAAAAAAACGAGGCCTATGGGACCACATAATGTTAAAATATCATGTGTATTTGACTACCAAAGATTTGGGAATGATTGCATAGACTATTCACCCATGTATGATATATGGTCCATTTTGGCATGAACAATGATAATAGAACTTGTCAAGCAAATATTATATATTAACAGCAACTGCTAAAACCCAAGATGAACAAAGGAGTCTATGATTTATTCTTAAAGTGCTCAAAGTTCAACCATGTGGTGAGTTCATGTTGTTTTGCTGAAATTTTGAAGTGGAAACAAAGTGGTTAAGTCTATAAGCTCATTCTATAGTTTAGTACGAGGGATGTGTAATTCCATCAGTGCTCAACTTAGATTTGACACATGTTCTTTAAAAAATACTTTAAAGAAGGAAATGTTAACTAAAATAAAAACTTAAATGATTATACATATTTGACTAGTTTTAATTAAAAACATTATAAAACATTAATAATCTCATTCTCGTTCCTAGTATTGTTATATAAACATCATGTACATCTATTCTTTATTAGAGATGATAAATACATCAATCATAACGTAAATGTTGACCAATCCTCATCTTTAACCAATCAGTACAACTTTGAAATTGTCACATAAAGTCATTTGTCAATGATATATAATGGTATTATGGAATAATGAAGTGCATATTCGTAGGAGATTGGTTCCCATACCATCATTCCGGAGTTGTTGAAGCAACAAGGATCTAAATTCTAAATCTCTCTATACAAGTTATGCATCTCAGTATTCTTCAGTCTTTTTTTCTTTCTGGGTATTACATGTTCATAAGTGGATAGCTCAAATGGTGATGGTCATTTTATAATTTGTGGTTCAAATCTTGCCAATTAGCTTGTGAACCATATATAGGGGAGCATGCAACTTACCTAAGATTAATAAAAATAGCAATTGAAATCAAATTAACTTTAATTATAGCTTAGTGTTCATAATCAAACATAACATGTGAGTTTCAAATGAACACTAAAACATCTATAAAAAAAGGTTGATAATGTTAAAATGAAAAGGAAGAATCTTTAACAAAATTTTAAATTTAAATAATATTTTTTGTGTTAATATATAATTTTATAAATTAATTTGTATTTCTAAATTTATAATATATCTATAATTTAAAAGTAAACACTTTAAATATATAATTTAGAAATAAGTTTTTAAATGGATAAAAGGAAAAATAAAATATATATAAAATAAAATTTATGTTATTAATTGAGCTTATCTTAAATGATAGGGGGAATAAGTTTTCTTCTCCCCATTCAAATTCGATTTCCATTACACAATGTTGTTGCAGCTACCAGACTGGTGTCACACCTCAGTGTTAACTCCCATAGTCAGAGTGCTCTCCCTCCTGGGCTAGATTCATTGGCATCTGGGAGAATCAAAGCACCATTCTAGGGGAATTTGAGTAATCATGGTGAATGGTAAAGCATATTTGGCACATTAACATGTAGGAATTTACAGGGTAAGTTCCTCAGAAAGAACACCAAAAGGACACCGCTCACAACCAGATCACAGATCAATACACTAGTATTTTTGACGTGGTTAAAACCATCAAAGAGGGAAACAGTCCACGGCCTGAGCCAACGCGGCCACTTCAGGCAATTTATTAATCAAAGAATGAAAATTTACATAAGCTTTCTCTCATAGACGGATTACCCGAACAATGACCCTCCATGCGCTTTAAATAGAACTCATGGACCAATCGGGTGTCAAGCCACGGATCAAGTGTCGGTAATACCGAGGAGAGAGTGAACCGTCGGATTGTAAGTTACAAAATGTACAACGGTAAAGAAACACACTTTACCTAACTCTATACCTAACTCTATACTAGACCAAGTTGAACTTAACTATTTCCTATGTGTCGGAATATCCTAACATCCCTCCTTAAGAACAACCTGGGATAGGATTGAAGGATTTACAAATATGACACAATAGGAGAAGGAAGGAGGCACTAGAGCCTATCCCCTCTTAGTAACAACTTCCTGAACTCCAAGCATATATCGAAGTTTAGTGAACTTCGCCTCTGTGAGAGCCTTTGTGAAGATTTCTGCAACCTGATCATCTGTTGAACAATATTGCACTTCAAGAACATGGTCATGAATGAGATTTCTGATGAAGTGCATGTGTAGTTCAATGTGTTTGTTGCGCTGATGCTGGACTGGATCTTTGCATAGCTGAATGGCACTTTGATTATCACACCAAAGTGTGGTTGGATGCTGCTGCTCAAAGCCAAACTCTGATAGGATCTGACGAAGCCACAAGGCTTCCTTACTAGCTTCCACGGCACCACAATACTCCGCTTCTGCTGACGAAAGAGAAATGGCAGACTGTTTCTTACAAGCCCATGTAATAGGTCCTGAACCAAGAGTGAAGACATAACCGGCAGTAGACTTCCGATCATCAGGGTCACCAGCCCAATCAGAATCAGTGAAACCAACTAATAGAGGAGCTGCTTTGGCACTGTAATGAATCCCAAACTGTACTATACCTCGAACATAACGAAGTATTCTTTTAGCTGCTTTACAATTACTTTCACGGGGGTTTTGCATAAAACGAGCAACAAGGCCAACAACAAAGGAAAGGTCAGGACGAGTATGGGTTAAATACAAGAGTTTTCCTACAAGTTGACGGTATAAGGTAGCATCAACTTCAGGAGAAGTACAAGAGACTAAAAGTTTGACTCCAGACTGAAATGGAGAAGGGGCTGGCTTACAGTCTTCCATGTGAAAATGACGAAGAATATCACAAGCATACTTGGACTGGGAAAGGGAAATACCCTCCTTGGATTGCAAGACTTGAAGACCGAGAAAATAGTGTAAGTGTCCTAAGTCTGTCATTTCAAATTTCTTTTTAAGGCTGGACTTCACATGGTTTATAAGGTTGGGATCACTACCAGTAAGAATAAGATCATCAACATAAAGAACAAGGATGATAAGAGAGTTGCCCACTTTCTTGGTGTAGACAGTATTGTCAGAATAACACCTAGAAAAGCTAGATTCTAAAAGAAAGCTATCCATTTTGGCATACCAAGCCCGAGGAGCTTGCTTGAGACCATAAAGGGATTTCTTAAGTCGACATACAAGGCTGGAATCTGTTTGGATGAAGCCAATGGGTTGTTCCATATAGATTTCTTCATGCAAGTCCCCATGCAAGAAGGCAGATTTAACATCCATCTGATGGACTTCCCATTTTAAAGAGGCAGCAAGGGAAAGAACAAGGCGGATAGAGTTCATTTTGGCAACAGGGGAGAAGGTTTCAGTGTAGTCAATGCCTTCAACCTGTGAAAAGCCCTTAGCAACAAGACGAGCTTTATGTTTATCTACTTTCCCATCTGGTCCATACTTGGTTCTGTAAACCCATTTACATCTAACAAGTTTGCGTCCCTTTGGTAGAGGAACAAGATCCCATGTATCATTTTCCAACAATGAATGATATTCTTCATTCATAGCTGCTTCCCAATGTGGATGGCCTGAAGCTTCTGCAAAAGTGTCAGGATCATGATTTACTGGAGCTTGAGCCAGTAAAGAAGAGGCTCTTTCAAACTGAGAACGTGTACGTCGCTGATCTGTAGGATCACCGGCAAGATCACCTGCTGCATCCCGAGTAGCACGGACCCATATTGGAAGTTGAGGATCCTGAGAAGGTGGGGGAGGATTGTCATCCTCACTTTCATCATCTGAAGAAGAAATGTTTTCAAAAGTAGAAGAGATAGGAAGAGGTGGCACATCCGCTGGACTAGGCTCGCAGGCCGATTTATTTTCATCAAATTTTACATCTCTTCTAATGATAACATTTTTGGACTTAAATGGAATAAGTCTATAACCTTTTACATCTTCAGAATATCCAACAAAAGTACATTTCTCACTCTTAGGTTCTAAATCTTTATGCTTTTCATCTGGAATATGGGCCCATGCTTCACTTCCAAAAACACGAAAGTGACTTACATCTGGTTTAATGGAACTCCAAGCTTCTTCTGGAGTGATATTCTTTAGAAACTTAGTAGGAGTGCGATTGATTATATAATTTGCACAATTAATTGCTTCGGCCCAAAAACTAAGACTGAGTCCTTTAGATTGCAGCATACAATTAGCCATTTCCTTTAAGGTGCGATTTTTCCTTTCAGCTACACCATTTTGTTGTGGAGTGTATGGAATAGTATGTTGCATTTGAATTCCATTTTTGGTGCAAAAGTTGATGAATGTGTTTTTAACATATTCTCCACCATTATCAGTTCTTAGCTTAAGAATTTGATGTCCAGATTGTTTTTCAACAAAGGCTTTGAAGGCCAAAAATGTGTTAAATACTTCGCTCTTGAGTTTTAAGAAGTATACCCAAGTGCGTCTGGAGAAATCATCAATGAAAGTTAAGAAATACTTGCAGCCAAAGAATGAAGCAACAGGAAGTGGACCACATAAATCACTGTGCACAAGCTGTAAAGGGGCTGAGGCGTGCCAAGAGGCACGTTTTTCAAAACTGTCCCGATGATGTTTTCCGAGTACACATCCGGAACAAACACCATCTCTACAAGATGCCATAGGAAGACCTGTCACCATATTTTCTTTACATAGATGCTGAAGGGAGCAATAGTTTAAGTGACCAAATCGCTCATGCCAAAGTTTGCTCACTTCATCATTATGAGCAACAAATACTGAGGGAAGATTTGATGACCCAAAGTTGTGAAACTTATACAACCTTGTGGAATCATCAGCAATACCAGTAGCTAGAATCTGTTTAGGATCTCTTAGATCCTTGATTACAACATCATGAGGTGAAAATTCAACAATTTTACCTTCACCTGAATGAGTTATCTGATATACAGATAGAAGGTTGCAGGATAAGGTTGGAACACATAATACATCATTAAACTGACCATTGTCTAGATGAACAGTTCCAATCCCTACAACATTAAGAGATCTATCATCACCAACATATATATTTTTGGTGTTACAATCATTTAAAGAAGAAAACATGGCTTTGTTTTTGGCCATGTGATAAGAGGCTCCATAATCAATGAGCCACTCATGAGAATGAGAAGAAGAAGATACATTTAATGCATAACCAGACTGAGATGATTGACAACGACATGCAGAAAGTGCCATTCCTGGAGATGAAGTTGAAGTTGAAGTTGAAGAATGCTCCACATGGATGTTATGTTTCTTCATTGCGGCTTCCAAGGCTTCCATCTTCTTAAAGCATTTAGATTCTAAGTAGCCATCTCGATTACAAAAGTTACAATGTCTATCAGTCTTCTTCCATTTGTTTTTATTGGTCCTATCATTTTGCTGAAATGATCTTTCATTTTGAGGCTGAGTTTTCTTAGGACCCTTGTTTGGTTTAGGACCATTCTTTTTAGGATATGACTTCTTAGGATTCTTTGAATTTGGTTGCTGCTGGGCGGCTAACGCTTTCTTGGAAGAGTTTCCAAGATTAAGAAGACCAAGGTGTAAGAGTTTTTCTTGTTCTCTTATTAAAAAATCACAAAAAGATTCAAAGGAAGGGGCCTTGTAGTCTTTTCCTTGACAAATGAAAGCTTCCCTTGTAGAATGGAAGGTGGAAACAAATACAGAGTAGGCTGGTCCCAACTTAGTAAGGATGGAATAAATAAGGTTACTATCTTCTTTCTTAACCTTAACACCTTCCAAGAGATATCTAAGGGTCTTGAATTTGGACAAGAAATCTTCAATGCAAGAAAAATTATTAGGATCCAATGTAAGCAACTCATTTTCAAGTTGATGGGCTCTAATTTCATTTTTAATCCCAAAAACTTTAGTGATTTGTTCCAATGCTTCATGAGGAGTATCAAGTTCTGCAATATGGAATCTAAGATCAGGAGAAATAGACATCCCTATCAAACCACGTGCTTGATCTTGTCTATTTTCCCATTTTGCAGCCTTGTCTTCATCTTTTGGTTTCTTCTCTTGGCCTGTGGCTATTCTGTAGAGACCTTTACTTCTAAGTAAATCTTCCATGTAGGCTATCCATTGGAAGTAGTTAGTGCTGTCAAGAATGACTTGGCATGGACTTTCCATTTAAAAAAAAAAAAAACTGAAGCTGAAGATGCTGAAAGTAAGTGTTCCAATGGATAGAGCTCGAAAAATTAGGCTGTTTTAAAAAAAACGGCTCTGAAAAAGGCTTCCGGATGAAGAAATTATGGCTTTTTGAAAAAAAATTTGTTGAAGTTGCCGGCAAAGTGCGCGAATGTGCGGGAATGAAAAAAAATGCCCCCACAAAATGGAGATTTGAACCCAAGACCTCTACTCTCTTAGAATAGCTTTGAACCAATTGAGCTATACAAAAAATTTGAGAGAGAGAGAGAGAGAGAGAGAGGGGGGGGGGGGGGGGGGGGGGGGGCCTTGGGTTGCGTGCTTGCCTTGAGAAAGCTCTTTTTCCTACAAAACAAAAACACAAAACCCAACATGAATATGCAAAGAAAAACGAACCTTACGGCTCAAAGTTAGCTTTAGCCGGAAACTAAATATTTTTATCAATGTTTCTGATTTTCCAAGATCACACTAAGGTGCAGGGAAAAGAGCATACGCATGAGAAAAAAAAACTTCCTTTCTGTTTCTGATTTGCCCAGATCGCACAGAGTTGCAGGGCAAAGAGCATACGCAGAAATGAAAGGTATAGATCCGGTAATAAAAAAATCTAAATAAACAGAAACCGAAATAACCAGAGAGAAAATAACAGTAAACTGCAGATAAACACTGTATACCTCCAAATCTTAAAAATGACATAGATAGGGCTACCGGAAACCTTTTCGCGTGAAACGAAAGGGGTTCCTCACTGGAACAGATGCTCTGAACACAACAGAGCAGTCCTCTCGGCCCGAAAGCAGTCAGAAACAGTAGATCTAGGAAACGACAGCCGCATGCAGTTCTACCGGCTTCAGATTTGGATCACCAACGGACGCGGCCCTCAAATAGCTCTGATACCATGTAGGAATTTACAGGGTAAGTTCCTCAGAAAGAACACCAAAAGGACACCGCTCACAACCAGATCACAGATCAATACACCAGTATTTTTGATGTGGTTAAAACCCTCAAAGAGGGAAACAGTCCACGACCTAAGCCAACGCGGCCACTTCAGGCAATTTATTAATCAAAGAATGAAAATTTACATAAGCTTTCTCTCATAGACGGATTAACCGAACAATGACCCTCCATGCGCTTTAAATAGAACTCATGGACTAATCGGGTGTCAAGCCACGGATCAAGTGTCGGTAATATCGAGGAGAGAGTGAACCGTCGGATCACTACATATCGTGACCGTCGGATTGTAAGTTACAAAATGTACAACGGTAAAGAAACACACTTTACCTAAATCTATACCTAACTCTATACTAGACCAAGTTGAACTTAACTATTTCCTATGTGTAGGAATATCCTAACATAACATAGAGATTGTGGCAAGACAAGTGTGGCATGATTGACATGTGGCTTTTGGAGCATGAAGAACAATGCTTAAGTCATTGATTACTTATTTTTATCAAATTAAACTGATTATCAATATCACAATTATCCATCTTTTCTAACCAATATCTAAGAGATCAAAATGCATGCACCTGTGCCATAACTTCCTCATCATGCTCAACATATTTCTCTACAAATGACACTTTCGCAATTTTATCAGTGCCCAACACAACATCTCGTTTTTGCAGTGATTTATACGCCTTCATGGCATCTGAACGGGCTAAAAACTCCATAAAGGCAAATCCATTATTCATTCCCACATTTTTAGGATCTTCAACTAGAGTGAGATCCTCAATATATCAATGCCAAAAAAATTTAACTTTTCTCATAGCTAGAAAACCCAAAATAATATCAATTATAAAAATGTTCCAAAATAGAAATTAAAATATTTTGTTCAATTAAGTAAAATGGATAGTAGATTGAAGCATGAAATCTTACAACTTCCTTTGTCCATATCTTGTATATATTTCCCAAGAAAAGTGTGTCACAATCCTAGCTAGGTGTGACCCCACAAACTTTACCTTTAACCTATAACAAAGATATATCATAACTGTTACATAGTTGAGAAACTTAAATCAAGACTAAGAATCACATTGTAATAAAAAAACATTTGTGAATTTTTGAGTTGTGTGCATGTTTAATTGCAATAAAAATTAGAAATTTTCATCTGTATGTTGTACATGAAAAACAAAAGGGTCCAAGATTTGATGTTGGACACTATTTCAACATGGCTGACACTTCAATTTTTTCCACTATATTTATGCTCTTGACTTCTTAAGCTTTTGACATTCCTTTGCACCGAGAAATGCAATTGCTAATTTATTAAATATTAAAATATTCACTAGACTTGGAGCTCATGGTTTTGAGCCGCATTCAATTCAAATTACATAAAGTCATACGTTTACACATGCACGAAGAAATACGAAAGGTGGTGTCTAGTGCTAAAAACACGTTAATAGATTATGAAACAACCCAAAAAATAGATTTACGTATAAAGGTGTGTTAAGGAGTTAAAAAAATATATATATATATTTAACATTAGAAATATATAAAGAATAAAGGTATAATGGGTTAATAGTTAAAAGTCCTAGATCATATTATAAAGGAATTCATAGTTATTCTCCATCCGTAAGAGGAAGAAGTATGAAAATATACAATAATGTTTTACCAAGTTAATAGTCATGAAATATATAAAGGTATGACGGGTTAATAGTTACAAGTCTTCAAGGTAGATCATATTATAAAGGAATTCATAGTTATTTTCAACAATAAGAAGAAGCAGTATGAAAATGTACAATAACGTTTTACCAAGTTAATACTCATATTTCACTAAGTTGATAAAAGAGAAGGTTTTTGGGAATTTTTTTTATGAAAGATAATATTTCTAATACCAGTTTAAAAGCTATAAAAATAATAATATTTTAAATACCAGTTTAAAAGGTAAGAAAAATGTTAGAAGAAAAAGTCTTTGAATGTTTATAAATATTATTTAAGTAATATAAAAAATTATAATTAAAAAAAACTATAAATAAGTTTGTTTGTTTGTTTGTTTGTTTTTTTTTTTTTTTTTTTTTTTTTTTTTAATTTAGGATATAAGACATGTATAATTTTTTCAATGTTTAATATGGAGCTGACATATAACATTTTAAAAAAATATTAATAAAAGGAAAAGTCAATGTGGGTGTAAAGGAGATGTTTTCTACTTCCTAATATGAAAGATACATGTATTTAGAAATATATTAATAACAAAAGACAAAATAATTTAATGTGGACAATATGGCCATAAATAAAATAATTCAGTGCCCATGTGTATGTGTGTCTATATCTATATATATGAGAGAGATATGCTTTCTACTCCTAATATGAGAGAGACATGTATTAGAAATATATTAATAACAAAAAAGTAATTTAGTGTGGACAATAAACCATAAATAAAATAATTCAGTATATATATATATATATATATATATATATGAGATTTTCTAAGGGAGACATGTACTTAGAAATATATTAATAATAAAAAACAATTTAGTGTGGACAATGTGATCATAAATAATATAAACCATATGCATTATATATATATATATATATATATATATATATAAAAGATGTTTCTAAGGGAGACATGTATTTAGAAATATATTAATAATAAAAAATTAATTTAGTGTGGACAATGTGATCATAAATAATATAAACTATGTGCATTATATATAATGCACATGGTTTATATTGTATATATAGAGAGAGAGTTGGTTTGTTGTTTAAAATTAAAGAAATGTATAATTAATTTTAAAATATATTAATAATTAAAAAAAAGGTAGATAATGAGATAATGAATAAAATAATTCAATTTACATGTTGAGAAAATTATTTTAATATGATATTAAAAATATTATATTTTTATGATTAAATTATAAAAAATATTTTTTAATAAAATTATAATAAAAATAAAAATATTAAAAATATTATATTTTTTTATGATTAAATTATAAAAATAAATAAATATATATTTTATATTATAAAGATAATATAAAAATTAAATAACATTATGATGTAACCTTACCTCTTGCTATTTTAGAGCCAATATTTTATAAATTATCATAATTTTTTTGGTTTAGTGCAATTTCGATGCACCCAGCTTAATAAACATTTTTATTAAAATATTTAGACAAATTGAAACTGCTCAAATTTGCAAATCAATTTCTCTGTGTGCTTTTCTATTGCGTTTTTGGTTTTGTAGATATTGTATTTTTTAAATTTAATATATATATATATATATATGTGGGTTTTTTAATTAGAATTAAATTAAATTTAAATTGACTAAATATTTATAGAGATAAGTTTTAGATTAAGATAGATTTAAGTTGGTATTTTTTATTCTATAATGGAATTTCTCATGTTTTTAAATAGACTTTATTATAAAAAATAAGATGACTAAGTATTATGACCAAAACAATGAATTGTCAAAATCGAAAACCCCAAAATTATCAAAAATAAATTATTTATTTTATTGTATTTTTATTTGACCAAAATAAAAATATTTATATTTACATTACAACATCTTTTCCATACTAAATTAAAAAATATATTAATAAAATATTATATCTTTAAAAAAATCACTATAAATATATTTACTTGCCATTGTTTTTTAATTTATATTATTTTTTTAAATTTTATATATTTCTTAAAGTAAGTAAATTTTATATAATCCTTAACATAAATAAAATAGTGATATTTCAAACTTAAGGTACAATTTACTTTTGCATTTTTTTTTGACACTCTCACCAACCATTCACAGACATGGGTGGTGTTCATTCTTAAAAATGAAATTCCTATTTAAAACCCTTTCCACAAAAATAATGTATGAGATTTCCTTCAATAAGAATTTGCAAATTCCTTTATGGTTTAAATTTACATGGACTCAGGGAGATGGCTAAATACCAACAAAACAAACCGATCTATATTTTTTCCAATCTTGTCAAATATTTTTGACAATTAAAACTTTAATGTCTTTCCTCAGCAAAACCAAGACATTAAAAGTTGAAACTTTAAGATATAAATGGACGAGGATGAATCTATTCTTAATCAAATCATAGTAAAAGATGTATATAAAGAAGGTGAGTAGAATATTGATTTTGGTATTGTTTTTTAGATTAATCATATTATATGTTATTATTGGTTGATATGTAGAATCATGTAATGCGGTTTATCTTCAAAACAAAAGTGAAAAAATTAATTAATCATAAAATTTAAATAGCAAAGATGCATCGAATTTTAGAATTAGCAATTAATAAATAGCTTTTATGAATTACCCGTTAAAAATTAGTTGTTGAATGAATGTATATATATATATATATATATATATATATTATCATTTTGATTTGTTTTATTTTATTTTATTTTTATTTTTATTTTTTAATTAAAATAATAATAAAAAATCAAATTATTTAAATTAAATTAATAATAATATAATAAGAAATAGTATTTGTAAATCTATAATCATAATTAAAAATAAGTTTAATCCAAATTAGCAATATTCAACAATTACACTTAGTTTCAAAGGTTAGAAAAAATATATAAAAACAAAAATAAAAAATAATAATAATAAGTTAATAGGAAAGTCAAAAGAGAGAGATAAAATAAAATAATAATAATAATAATAATAATAAATTATGAAGAGAGGGTTGGGATCCAACTTCTATTTAATTTCCAACCATGGCCTCTATTAAGATTAATCGGGTGTTTCTCAATTTTAATGGCCTCTCTAAGCTTCCTATGATGGAAGTGATCAACCCTAGCAATAACATGAGAATATAGTGTAGAATATTGTTAAGACCATAATTATTTATATTCATAACATGATTTACTTACAATATATCAATCCAATCTTGTAAAGATAATTTCATTTTTTTATGTTGGTTAAAAAAATAAAAAATATATAAATATTAGATTAGCTTATAAATATATTTATTTAAGAAATTATAAGACTCAAAGCTAATTACAAGAATATTTATTAAGACATTTTAGTTTATTATGTAATAATTTGAATCTCACAAGGATAACAACCAAATCATTCCACTAACCACCTAAAACGAGGGTTGTATAATAGTGTAGTCCCTACCACACAAATTTACAAAAAGATATTATTTAATTGTTAGCATGGACCAAGTGATTACAAAAGCATTTAATTCAACTTATGTATGAATTGAATCTTGAAAAAGAGGAACCTCAGCCAAACAAATTCAAGGTCAAACTTCCCAACATCCCTCTATGTCGGGAATTTCTCATTTGTGCAAGTATTCTTTACCTTCCACACTTTCATAATTCACTTTCAAACATGTGAATTAGCAAGAAATTTTGGGCCAGAGCAATATAATCAGGTACAATTTAAACTAATTTAGTTGATAGTTTTAGACCATTTGTTTCATCACATTAGGCTTAATTATAATTGAGATTTCTCCACTTGCATTTAGGGACAATTAAGAATGACATTTAAACTAATCAAGTATTTTCTTAGGATTTGCTTCAGTAATCCTGCATTGACACAAATAGATGCCTAGACTTGATTAAGAGAAATTATCAAATAGATGTCTAGACTTGATTAAGAGAAATTATTTTTTACAAAGTTAGGTAGAATATGGTTGTGTATCACTATTTGAGAAGATATAATAATTAGCGTTATGGCTTCTACCACTAGATGTGGAAAATCTATCAAGATTTTCTATCAAGGAGAGGAGGTCCCATCTGAAGAGCCAACTTAATATATAATTAGGCACACATTTTGACAAGCAATGCCAATGTAGATGATGATGATGATTGCAATAACATCCTACCTTCCCATGGCCTCAATGAGTAGCTTCAATTCATTTAGGGTTCCACATGTATCATTTAGGCACACATGATGATACACAATGCCAATGTAGATAATGATGATGATTGCAATAACATCCTACCTTCTCAAGGCCTCAATGAGTAGCTTCAATTCATTCAGGGTTCCACATGTATCATACATATCCATGGAAAATTTTAGGGGCTAATTTTCCATGTTTTTTCCAAAAAAATATTGGTTAATTTCCATTTTTTCTAAAAATAATTCGGCCAAATGTTATAGTATAAAATTATTTTACTTTAAATATTGTTAGAATTTTATAAAGACCTATATAAAATCATTAGAAAATTTACAAAAATGTCACTAAGCATCTTACAATTTGCATATTAATAGTTTACACATATTAGGGACTAGCAATATTTGCCAAAATTTCTAAACTTTAAGATAAATTTCCATCATTAAAATTATCCCCTTACATAAGCATGTCACTTTTGAAGAGAGAAATTTACATTTTGCATATTAAAGCTCATACCCACCGCTATTATGAAGAAACATTCCATATGCTTCTCTTGACCCCATGGTAGTAAAGGGGACTTCGATTGTTTAAATGAATTATGATGTAAAATCAATCAAAGAAAAGATAAAACAAATTTAATATGGAGTATAATTAATTTCTCTTCATATATTTAAAAAAATTATAAAAAAAAATTGATCGCTTAAATGTTATTTTTTAACTTATATCATTCAAATTTTCTATTTTCAAAAAATCTCTACAATTTTATTTTTACAAATTATTAAAATAAAACTTACCACTTTCTAAAAAATTCCTTACCAAATTTATTTTTACAAATAATTAAATTAAAATTTGTCATTTCCAAAACATCCCACCAAATTCTAAACACCATTTATAGAAAAATATTTTAAAAAAACGCAAACATTTAACAATTAAAATACCCAGTAGACCATTAAATATAAATACTGCAGATAAATAATGCATTCTTTAAAATAATACTCTACATGAATTGATAGTACAGATCTCCACATAAATAAACAATGCCAATGGAGGCTACAGAATGTTGACACAACTAATAATAAATAAATAAATAATTGTGAGATAAATCGAGGGAATTCACACAACTAATAATAATAAATAAATAAATAATTGTGAGATAAACCGAGGGAATTCTCATCCCGAAAGTACAGATTGATATAATTCCTTCCAATTTTTAACTACATTTGGTGACTGAGAAATATTCGTGCCTACTTTCACCCGATCCAATAAAATGTAGTCACTTTGTACTGGATTTTTTATAATTACAATCAACCTCATCATTTCAGGTACTGTTGCAAAGCACAACTACAAGCACTCAGAACTCAGGGGAGTTCAATACCTTTAACAACCTTGTGAATTTGCTTGTTTCAGTCTGAATTACAGGACGACGGGTATGTAATTGGCTTGCATATGTATGGAAAATCAGCTTCTTATTATAGAGTTAATGATTTTTTTCCTTGAAAAAATTATTATTATTATCATAAATAAATTCAGGTTGGGGAGAAACATGTATTTGTATATAAAATATTTATTTAAAAATTGCCAAAAAAATTATTGAAAAAATGTTACAAAGATAGATAACTATAATTTAAAAAAATATATCTAATTTGTTTAAGAATTTATTTATACTAGATTATGGATATTTTTAATCTATAAATAGGCTTTGTGTACAATAACATGGGCCAACATCATGGCTTGCTAACATCCCAGGCTGAAAAAACCAGAACTCATGTTCATGTCACACATGTTCATATGACCACTTTTTTTTTTAATTAATCATTTAATTAAAAAAGCATAATTATTTTTAAGATAAATTTCAACCTTTGATCTATGACTAATAATATTATTTCAAGGTTAAATCCCTATCAACACAATTATAAATTTTATGTTCTGTTGACTTTATAAAATAACATAAATATTATAGTAAATAATAACAAAATATCAAATACATTTCATTGATGTTAGTAGTTATTTTCTTTACACATTAAGGATTTCCATTATAAAATGAAAGTGAATCTCCATTGTTAAAAATCTTCTGAGACGTATATATTTAATTCATATATTAGTTATTTTAATAATAATAATAACAATAAAGAAGTTATAATTTAATTAATTTTATTATTCTTTTAAATTTTGACAATGTTAAATGTTGTTAGTGATTTTCGGAATAATACTCTGTAACATGTGTGATCTGTCCAACGTTTTGGATGGTGACTCCATCTGTCATAGGGACCACACAGAGCCTCATGGGTAAACAAGTGTTGGATAGCCTTTTTAAGGAAGTAATAGTTGAATGTTGGATTAACAATAAAATAATAATAATATTTGACCAAATTTTGAGACCAAATTTTATTTGAATTAAATAAATGACCATATTTGGTTAATAGTAATTATGATTTGGTGATTTTTGGAAATTTAAATAGTAAAATTTGTTTTGAAATAATATTTTTATTATTATATTTTAATGGAAAATTAAGAATTAGTTAAGAATTAAGATTTTTTGTTTATGAATGAAACTAATTAAATGAAAGATAATTATGTGAAATTCAATATATGAACAATTAATGAGAAATGGTTCCATATAAATCATTAGATCATAGATTAAAATGAAATGGTAAAAAGGGGATCAACAAGAAACATTCCTAATGATTAGGAGAGAGGCTAAGGATTAAAGGAGGAATATAGAATATAAAATAAAATGATAAAGGAAGGTTAAGGAGAAAAGGATTAAAGCAGATAAAAAAAGAGAGGGTTAAAGGTTAAGAAATAAAAAGAGAAGAAAGAAAGGTAAGGGTTAATATAAAATAAGGTGAAGAGTGTAATATAAATAACGAATATAGATAATGAATCTAACAGATGATCATCAAAAAACTTTAAGATGAAGGGAGGGATAAAGAAGAGGAAGACAGGGATCACGGATGGGTTAAGATTCAATGGGTGATATGGTGGATGACGAGTTTCCAAGAGAGATTGAGCTTATAACCATCCTCTCAATTGAAGTTATTAGGGTTCTTCTCGATTTCGAGGACATCTCAAATAATATAAGAGTTGTAGAAAGGTTCAGGGGTTATGATTTTAGATTGATCGAAACAAATTAAGTGCTTGGATTTATGAAAATGTTCAGCTATGGCAGACTTTGAAAGCCGGTTGTGGTTGGTGTCAGCAATGTGTTCCTTAAGGTGGGCCTTGAAAGGTCTACCCGTTTGGTCAATGTAAGATTTACCACGAGAACATGGAATTTTGTAAACCCCTGATCCTTGCATGGGATCAAAAATGTCATTGGTTGATCGGAACAATTTCTTGAGGGTTTTGTGGGGTCTAAATATGGTTTTTATGCTTTTCTTAGCCAAAATTTTAGCAATAAGATTGTTGGTCCCTTTCACGTAAGGGAGGGTTACAATGCCATAAGAGGAAGAGGGGTCCAACTTATTGGGTTTGGGGTGAGCAACAGATCTGAGAGCTTTAGAGATCTGGGTAGGGGAATAGCCATTATCTTTGAAATCCTTAACTAGATGGGATTTTTCAGCTCGCAGAAACTGGGGGGCAGAGATTTTTAAGGCTCTAGAGAAGAGGGTTTTGAGAATGCCATCCTTGTGGGATGGATGGTGATGAGAGAAGGCATGGAGATAACGATCCGTGTGAGTCTTTTTTCTGTAGACTTGATATGAGAAGGAACCATTGGGGAGGCAAGAGACAAGGACATCTAAGAAAGGGAGTGATTTATTGGATTCAATTTCCATAGTGAACTGGATATGAGGGGAAATGCTATTGAGATGGGTATGAAAGGCATCCAACACAGGACGACCATGTTGCCAAATGACAAAGGTGTCATCCACAAATCGGAACTATCATTTTGGTTTCATATTGCAAGAGTTAAGGTCTCTAGTTTCAAAGTGCTCCATAGAGATGTTAGCCACTACCAAAGACAGGGGGGAACCCATAGTTGTTCCTTCAGTCTGTTCATATATGGTGCCTTTGAAAGAAAAGAAGGTGGAGTTTAGGAAAATTTGGATTAGGTTGAGGGTTTCAGGGTTAACAAGATGGGAGATCAAGTGCAGAGCTTCAGGGATAAGGATCTTGGTGAAAAGGGAAACAACGTTAAAACTAACTAGCAAGTCATTCTCATCAATCAGGATGGGTTTGGTCTTTTCAATGAAATCTGCAGAATCCTTGATGTAAGAGGAAGTAGAACCCACAAATTGTTGAAGGTGGGTGGCCATATAACGACTCATGGTGTGGGTGTGAGCTCCAATGGCACTGACAATGGGACAAAGGGGAATATCTTGTTTATGGATTTTCAGTTAACCATAAATTTTCAAATATTTTGGGGCATGGGGAATGAACTTGCATTGAATGGACATGGGGATGGATAAGGACTTTATGACATTAGTAATTAGTGAGGAAATATCACTGAGGGGGTTCTTCGGAAGGATTTTATAAGAAGAAAATGACAAGAGATCATTCATTTTAGCATCATAATCCACAGTTCATGATAACCGTAGCATTGCCTTTATCTACTTTAAGGACAAGGATATGAGGGTTATCATTGAGGCGTTTGATGGCAAGAAACTTATCTTTAGATAGGTTAGGGAAAGGTGGTTTAGCGCAACGCAAAATTCTTCCACAGTCTTGTTGAATTTCTTCAATGATGTGCGAAGGAGGTTTTTGGGAAATAAGCTCAATGGAGCAAAGGATCTCTTCAAAGGAAATCTTGCAAGGAGAAAGAGTGAAGTTGAAGCCTTTTTCCAATAATTGGAGGGTGGGCAGATCGATGGTGAACGAGGAGAGGTTCACTACATAGGGAGGCCTGGAGATGGGGGAAGAGGGGATAGAAGAGGAGTCAATTTCTAGAATAGGGTTATCAATATTATTATCAAGCGTGTTAATCGAGTGAGGGAGATCTATATTACTATGAGATACATTTTTATGAATAAGAGAAAGATTAGGTTTACTATTAAGAATTAGATTGGGTAAATGATTATTTTGGAGAATAGTAGACAAAATAGAATTAGACAGAGGAGAATTTGAATTGGGACCACATATCTTATTGCTAAAATTTTGGCTAAGAAAGTCATAAAAACCATATTTAGACCCCACAAAACCCTCAAGCAATTGTTTTGATCGGCCAAAGACACTTTAGATCCCATGCAAGGATCAGGGGTTTACAAAATTCCATGTTCCTACGGTAAAGCTTACATTGGCCAAACGGGTCGACCTTTCAAGGCCCGCCTCAAGGAACACATTGCTGACACCAACCACAACTGGATTTCAAAGTCTGTCATAGTTGAACACTCTCATAAATCCAAGCACTTAGTTTTTTTTCGATCAATCTAAAATCATAGCCCCTGAACCTTTCTACAAATCTTGTATTATTTGAGAAGCCCTCGAAATTGAGAATAACCCTAATAACTTCAATAAAGAGGATAGTTATAAGCTCAGTCATTCCTAGAAACTCGTCACCCACCATCTCACCCATTGAATCTTAACCCATCCCCGATCCACATCTTCCTCTTCTTTATCCCTCCCTTCATCTTAAAGTTTTTTTTGATGATCATATGTTAGAATCCTTATCTATATTACACTCTTCCCATTGAATCTTAACCCATCCCCGATCCACATCTTCCTCTTCTTTATCCCTCCCTTCATCTTAAAGCTTTTTTTGATAATCATATGTTAGAATCCTTATCTATATTACACTCTTCACCTTATTTTATATTAACCCTTACCTTTCTTTCTTCTCTTTTTATTTCCCTTAACCTTCCTTTATCATTTGATTTTATATTCTATATTCCTCCTTTAATCCTTAGCCTCTCTCCTAATCATTAGGAATGTTTCTTGTTGATCCAATTTTTACCATTTCACTTTAATCTATGATCTAATGATTTATATGGACCAATTTCCCATTAATTGTTCATATATTGAATTTCATATAGTTATCTTTCATTTAATTAGTTTTATTCATAAATAATTAAAAACAACTTAATTCTTAACTAATTTTTAATTTGCTATTAAAATATATTAATAAAAATCTTATTTCAAAACAAATTTTACTATTTAAATTTCCAAAAATCACCAAATAATAATTATTATTGACCAAATATGGTCATTTATTTAATTCAAATAAATTTTGGTCTCAAAATTTAGTCAAATATTATTTATTTATTTATTTTATCATTAATCCAAGATTCAACTATTGCTTCCTATAAAAAGGTTATCCAACACTCATTTACCCATAAGGCTCTCTATGGTCCCTCGTGATGGATGGAGTTACCATCCGAAATATTGGAAAGATCACACAGTATTATTCTGGAAATCACTAGTGATATGACAAAATGTGGAAGTCTCCAATCACTCACAATGTTAAATGTATAATGAGGTAAGTATTTTGATGTTTATCCAACTATTCAATTTATATGGTTGTGCTAGTTCATATGGCTAAGCTAGTGGAATAAAACTTCCAAAATATTAATTTAGTTATCAATAATTAGTAAGTAGATGATAAACATCTATGAAATATTCATAAAATATTTTTAACAATGATTACCATAAAAAGTTGAGAGTTATATGAAAAATAGTTATGTCATTTATGCTTTTCAATTTAATTCAAAATTTTACATATATATATATATATATAATTATATATATATATATTTATATATATATATTATTTATTTTATTTTTTATAAAATTTTGAATTAAATTGAAAAGCATATATATATATATATTATTTTCACTTTAATTTAAGTTATGGTATATTTGGTATATAGCATTAATAACTCATAATATGGTAACAAATCTTATTTATAAATTAGGAATCTTTATAGTAAAGTGGAAATAAATCTGTATGGTTAATAATATTATCTCATAATTCATATATTAATTTTTTTATAATAATAATAAAAGTAATTCAAAATAAAATTTTAATTTAGTTAATTTTTATCAAATTATTCTAATCTTAATAATATAAATTTATTATTAAATAAATATCTGAATACTTATGATGAATTGATGCTTATCTTGAGTGAGCTTAATTGTTAAGAGCATATGTTTTCTCTTAAGAGGTCACAAGTTCAAAATGAGAGAAATAAGGTATGTATACTTTCATAGACTTAACGGAAGAAGATTTTATTCACCAATAAAATTAGATAAAAAAATAATAATAATAATCCACCCAAATCATTTTATTTTATGATAAAATCAATATAATAATAAAATAATTACAAATTTAAATTTAAAATAACAATTTTACATTTAATCACATTGACATGAAAATAATATTTTTATAATTATAACTTATAAAATTAATATTTTATAATTATAGCTCATTTTTATTTCTGTGTTGCATTCTAAATTAATTAAAACTTATAATTTTAAATAAATAAATTTAATAATATTTTGTATATTTTGATTTCAATGAAATAGTAAAATATACAATTTCTTTAGTGAAAAAAATAAAACTAAAAATATCTTTAAGACTCGGGTTTATGCCATGGTAGTATAATTCAATTTGGTTGCGACGATCATCAAACCTTCTTCCATCTATCCCTTACATTTGTTATACCCCTAACCGTCCAGATCTATTAAATGAACAACCCACTTCAAGAGGAAGGAAATTATAGCCAGCCATGATAAAGAGCCATTTTGGCCTCCAGTTTCTCACAAGAAAGAGCACTCCAAATTTTTCAGTGTTTTCTTCAAATTTAAAGGTTTCTCAATCTGAGGGTGTTAATGCATTTCAAGGATAATTTCAGAAATAAAAGATGGACAAAACTGAAGCTAAATGAACGGCAATATGCAAACCAAAGCACAACAATCCAGAGAGTTCAGCTCGATCTCTGGACCGTTAACAACACCATTTGTATAAAATTTCAAAGAATAGCTTCAACATAATTACATATCCTTGCCGACGGTTATATATACATTTTATTAAGAGGAAAATATTTAGTTTATGCTTTCAGTGCAGTCTCTTGGTTTATAAACTCTTTCATGATTGTGCTGGCATTGTGTAGTTTTGAAAGTTTTTCTGGTTTTTTTTTGGTTATATTTGATAAATATATAGAGTATTTAGGGTTGATTATATTTGATCTTGACTTTATTTTGATGGTTGATTTTTGGTAATTAGGACATAGGTTACGTCAAATAATTGATCTGACTGTCAATATTATGTGAATCATCGATCTTGATAAAGATGTCTTTTATCTGATAAATATATAAAATATTTAGGGTTGACAAAGACTTATATTATAATAAATTTCATATTATAAAAAAACAAAAGTTAAATTATGGATATTATTAATTTATAAATAGAGATTGTTATAATATCATCCATCAATATGATACCATATGTCTAGAAAAATCATATTCATGTGACATTCTTTTTAAATAATCAATTTAAGTTTACTTAAAAGTAAAAAAAATACTATTTTAAAATAGATGAGCTATACTATTAACCATAATATCTGTACTGTATGCTTGATAATTAAATTAAAATTTAGAAGTTTTATTTCAAAATAAACATAACTATCACATATTAAATTTGATCATCCAGAAGAATTGTAGTTTCTGTTCATTCATGAGGGGTTAGTTTTGTTGGTTGTCTCAACACACATATATGTCTTCCTTAAATTTAAACACTTGTTTGAGCATTTGAAGTGTCTACTTACCTTAATCTGCTCAACTCTACTTATAAAGTCATTGTTGCAGCTATTTTATTCATTTTTTTGCAAAATAATATTCAGTTAAAACTAATAAAATAGCAGATATAAATTTTCCAACCATCACAGCCAAGCTTATTACTAACAATCTAGTAATAGTCATAAAATATTCTCAGATTCAAAGCATCTTTCATGTACAATACATTTCTTAACTACTAAAATTGTTGTAACTTTTAAAAAATGGATTCCTTAAAAGCCAATTTAGCAGGTTTGACTTGGAGAGGCTGGGGCTCTGATGTGTAGGTCTGGGATTGGGTGAGTTCTCAGTAAGAACATGGGAAATGAAAAAGTTAAAACAATTCATAAATTCACCAATTTTTTTTTCCAAATTTCAAGAATTTTCTAGTCAAAATCTCTTGAATTAGAGCCCTGTTTAAATTTGGTTCGTAGTTTTCTACCTTTATGAGTTTCTTTGAGGCTATATGTTTTTATGCTGGACTTGGTATGATCTTCGCAAAGAAATCTCAGTTTCACTTACTCTCTGCTGACTTCCGAATGATTTCTCTCCTTTCTCCTAATCTATAACTCATTTTTCCAGTTACTCAGTTTCACTTACTCTTTGCTGACTTTCGAATAATTTTTCTCCTTTCTCCTAATCTATAACTCATTTTTCCAGTTAGTAGAGCAGTGACACAATCAGTTAGTAAAGCAATGACACAATTTATTAGTGGTTCCAAAGAATTGGATAGTTATCAAAGTCCACCGTGGGATGAAACCACAAACCGGTTCTTTGTTCACTGCCCACAAACTTCAGTTGGTTTCTATGTCCTCAGGCATTCTCCACAGGTTTCTTAACACTTTTAAAAAAAAAACATAATTCTGATCAAAGATACTTCACCTTTGGGCTTTCCCTTTTATAAATCAAGTACAAAATTAAATGAGAAGCTCCCCTGCCAAAGCCCGATTCCATTTGGAATCTGGATATTGCATCAGTCCAAGCAGAGTCAGGCATTATTTGGTTCAACGAAGCCAAGGCATTATTACATATTCTATCTAAATCTAATATCAATGAAAAACTTGATGACTAACCCCAACAAAGACCTTCTGAGTAAGCACTTCCCAAGCTGCCCAAAATACTCCTATGAGGAACAAAAATAATGACATGAAAAATGGCATGAATTCCACGCTCTTCGTTATTATAACGCTTCTCTGTAACAAACCACGTACAGATCAAAATTCAATCCTGTACTAATAAAACTCTAGTTCAATCGTTATATTTCTTCAAGTTTTTCAGACTTTTTCGATCAACTTTACTGGAAATCTATTTGGCATTCCAAAAATTTTCCAGGCCGTACTGAATTTAGAATAGTAAACAAAATATTACATGTGATTGCATGTTTTTCTTATGGTCACTCGCATTCGGCTAACTGCTAATTCGTTACCTAACAGAATTAAGGTTTTAGAATTGGTTAATGGTTGACTATAAATTTTTAGTTTAGTTAGATTGTTTTTTCCCCTGAAAAATTATAAAAATTTGGGTCAAATTTTGATAGTAAATTTTCTAAATCTAAGTTAAAGTCGTCAAACTTCAATATTTTTGGTGATATTGATGGTGCTAAATCCATTTCTACCATCAAAAACATGATTCAAACACTGCTACCACAAGATTTTAGAAAAAAATAAATTGCCCTAGGCCACTTTTGGCCCTCCATAGACGACCCCTTAATGGGTGGAAAGAAGCTATTGAAAAATAATGATATTGATAGAAATAGCACAAATTTCAAAAATGGTATAGAATTTTATTGAAAAAATAATTTTTTATTATAGTCCAATGCACTTCTCACCATCCAAATAAAATCTTCAAAATATGAACCAAATAAACAATGAAAAATTAGTATATATATATATATATATATATAAATTAAAGATTAGAAAATATATTGATAAAACTCAATTATTAACTAATAGAGAGTAAAAAAATCCATTGTTAAAATTTTGCCCACATTAATAGAGATTAATAACTTAATTACTTTAATATATACATTTAACTCTACTTATTTTCTTTTTCCTTTTTTTTGTTATTGTACTCGCATTACACCCGAGCTCGCAAGAATGGCTTTCGGGTAAGACCAGACTTGAACTCGTGACCAAACCTGTCACGCCCCCAAGCCGGCGATAGTCTTTCAACAGCTCTTAGCGAGGTGCGGCACCACCGAACACTTTCTTTTTACCAATACTTATGTTCGTGGACTACGCCTAACCACTTACCCTTACTTAATTTTTGTTTCACAACCAAGTATTATTATGTTATCCTTTATACCAATGAACACCCATACACATTCATTAACATCAGCAATTATAAACGAGAACGCAATTGCACAGTATAAAGGGAGAGGCAACTCCTTAAACAATGAGTCTGCCCAATAATATATTATACAATCTTTTACAAGTTACAAGGTTTACAAGTATACTTGGAAACTCCAAGTTTCATACTTAACAAAATTTACAATCTTCGGCAAACTCGGTTGCCCAGCTCGTCGGCGCCTCCGCACGGTCGCTGCACGACTCACCAACCCTTCGTTCACCTCGTCGCACGATTGTGTTGTTTTCCCAACTTGGGCGCGCCTTGAGGTCACCACACACGGGCGCCTCCAACCGAGGCACACCTCCGTTCACAATCTCAACACTTCACCAAGTCACCGTGCACACTTGCACAATGGGCGGGCGCTCACTCGAGCCACCCAAGAACCCGTGCTAGGTCGTCGCACAAACCGGGCGCCACACACCCGTGCACGCCTCACCCAACCGCCGGGTGACCCTGCCCGCGCCCTTCACCCAAAACCAAGATGAGCGACTAACTCTGTGCGGCCTTGCCCAAGGATGGGCACATCTCCAAACTGCGCCTCTCTTCCTTTGCTGCACCTTCACCTTGTTCTGCACACTCTTCTTTGTTGAGTGATGAGCTAATGTGTTGATTGTTGGAATGAGCTCCACGCTCAACCAATATATACCAAACGTGGGGCGAAGTCTGGCTGCCCAGCCGACTCGCCCAAAACCCCTACTCCATCGCAAACTTGCCAAAACACATGTCGGCTTTGCCCATGTTCATAGGTCGGCCTCCATAAGTTATAACCATGCCACTACGCATATATACACTCGCTCGCCCTCCACATATGCGCATAACACCATCGCATACTCAAGAGAGAGCTCGCACTTCGTCCAACCGCAACTCGCTCAACCTACCCGCGCGCACGCACGTTCCACCCGTGCGCCGAGAACTGCAGGTCGTTACTTCCTCCTCCACCTGAAATCGTTGTCGTCCTCGACAACATACCATCTTGGTAGCCATCCACCAAGATCGTCATCAATGTTTGTTTCATCCTCGGTCCATGATGTCAACTCCTCCACATACTGCAAACATCCCTGCAACATATGTAGAACTCCCATCTCCATCATGTGTCGTCCTCATCCTATGAACTATCATCCTTCCTGCCTGCCTGATGTCAACATCTCTTCGTGCACTTCTGGACCCCATGTTTGAACTAGTTGGGTAGCTAATCCAACTGTCATGCTCAAGCAATGAGAGTGAACATCCTTATGCCTTCACCAGTCTATCTCGAATTCTGCCACATCCTAGACTCACCAAGAATCTCTCCACCATGTTCAGGTCCATGGAAACTCCATCCCATCTGCAACATGTCATGATGCTTGATGCCAAGCCATCCCTGCACCATCTGCCATACCTGCTCAACCTATTTTAAGGACTCACTGCCATGAGCAGCTAACAATGAGCCCCATCTTCTTTGTCATCTAAGAAGATGTGGAGGGAGTAGAGCCTGAAGGCTCACCCTCACTAATCATCTCAATCCATCTGTCAGGATCTTCTATCTCCATCCTTTGTAGATAAGTGACCTGATCCTCCCTCCGGACATTCGGCCTCACATATGCCTCATCATCATCATCATCATCCTCAACCACTTCTAGCCTTCTTGAAAAATCCAAGATACTATCTGAAAGAGTCCTGATGACCAATGACTGTTCGGTAAGCTTTGTCTCAACCATGGACAACTGCTTACTCATGTATTCCATCCACTTCTCGTCCTCCATTTGCATCACTGCCAACTTACAATCAGGCCTTGTCACTCCAATGGTTGGTACACCAATGGGTACATCTTCCCTTCCATCGTAAATGTACAGCTTCCTCAAATGTGGAACAATCATAGCATCAAACTGTTTCATGAATTCCATTCCTAGCACAGCTTCGTAGTCATCTATCCGCACTATAGTGAAGTCGACCTTCCCTGTCCACTCACCAAGTGTTGTGTCCACCTTTTCAGCTACACCAAGAACATTATTAGGAGGAGAATTGACTATCTTCATCTGTGCCTTCACCGGTACAAATTTCAGCCCAATTCTTCTCGCAGTATCTTCACCCATGAAGTTGTGAGAGGCCCCACTATCCACCATAGTGAGTATATCAGCACCTCCAACCTTCATCTGAACATACTCCAAATTGTTCCTCTCAGGATCCCTCCGAGAGACCACCTCTGTAGCAGCACCACCACCAAGTATCTGCATCATCCCCACAGAAGCTTCTTCATTCTTCGCATTAGATTGTGCAATCGCAGCCACTTTCGGTTTAGAAGGACAATTCTTCACCGTATGTGGTCCAGCACATATCCAACACTTCAAGGCCTTCTTCATCTTCGAATTATCATCTGATTTCGAAGCATCATCCTTCTTCTTCTCTTTTGGCTTATCGGACTTCTTCTTCCTATCATCAGAAGTCTCATCATAATGCTCCACCAACCTGTCCACAGCAGCGAAAGCTTCCTCAAGTGTTCTAATCATCTGCCTCTTCACCTCATTGCGTGCCCAAGGCTTCAACCCAATAATGAAATTGAACACCTTGTCCCTCTCCACCATGTCAGGAAGTTCCAAAACCGCACTTGCAAACTCCCGCTAATATGTCTGAAGGTTCCTGGTCTGCTTTATGAACTTAATTTTCATCCTTGCTTCCCACGTTTCATCCTAAGGACTGAAATGGGTCTGCAAAGCTTTCTTCATGTCATCCCACGAAGTAATGTCACCAGCACTGCCATTGGTAATCTGATCCATCTGTCTTCGCCACCACATCTTAGCATCCTTTGTCAAGAACTGAGCAGCTACCTTGACCTTCGTCTCATCATCAGATAGACCCAATCGTTCCAAGTATTGCTCCATGTCCCATAGAAAGTTGCCAAGAGTCTTTGCACTCCTTGTACCATCGTAAGATTCTGGTTCCTTGACGTTCACATGAGGCACTCCTCCACTTGAGTTATGCCTCACGACCTTCTTCAACACCGCGATCTCATCTCTGGCTTTATCAAGAGATTTTCGCAAGCCCACGATCTCTGCAAGACCTTGGTCTCTTGCCTCTTCAACCTCCTTGACCCTTACTTCAAGTTGTGTACACATAAGATCAGTGTACTCGTGTTGAGTCCGGAGTTCCTCGAGCTCTTCCCTCATCTTCGAATTGGCCTCTTGATCTCTCTTGATCAAATCCATCTTCTTATTCCAAGAAGCTTCCAAGTCCTCCATCTTCTCCAACACTTTTTCCATAAGTGCTATAGTAGCATCCTTCACACCGTGACTAGACCCAGCCTGAGATTCTGTTGCCATTGCTAATAGCTTCCTTCTTCTTTGCGATCTAGTTTCGACCATCCAACAGCGTCACCAAGATGCCTGCAACCTGAACTAGCTCTTGTTCCACTTGTATGTGGAACAACTTCCTTCACCTGCAAGTACCTACTTCACTGTCTTCAATTTCCAAGTATATGTACACCTGCTTCACCCAGCTTCCTGCAAGACTCCTCCAAGTCTTCAGACTAGCTCTGATACCACCTACACTTCAGTGGAGGTGTGTAGCAGCTTCAACCTTTAATGCCTGAATCAGCTGCTCTAATACCACCTATCATGCCCCCAAGCCGGCGGTAGTCTTTCAATCGCTCTTAGCGAGGTGCGGCACCACCGAACACTTTCATTTTACCAATACTTAAGTTCGTGGACTACGCCTAACCACTTACCCCTACTTAGTTTGTGTTTCGCAACCAAGTAGTATTATGTTATCCTTTATACCAATGAACACCCATACACATTCATTAACATCAACAAATATAAACGAGAACACAATTGCACAATATAAAGGGAGGGGCAACTCCTTGAACAATGAGTCTGCCCGATAATATATTATACAATCTTTTACAAGTTACAAGCTTTACAAGTATACTTGGAAACTCCAAGTTTCATACTTAGCCAAATTTACAATCTTCGGCAAACTCGGTTGCCTAGCTCGTCGGCGCCTCCGCACGGTCGCTGCACGACTCACCAACCCTTCGTTCACCTCGTCGCACGATCGTGTTGTTTGCCCAACTTGGGCACGCCTCCAAGTCGCCACACACGGGCACCTCCAACTGAGACACACCTCCGTTCACAATCTCACCACTTCACCAAGTCACTGTGCACACTTGCATGACAGGCGGGCGCTCACCCGAGCCACCCAAGAACCCGTGCCAAGTCGTCACACAAACTGGGCGCCACACACCCATGCACGCCTCACCCAACCGTCGGGCGACCCTACCCGCGCCCTTCACCCAAAACCAAGATGAGCGACTAACTCTGTGCGGCCTTGCCCAAGGATGGGCGCATCTCCAAACTGCGCCTCTCTTCCTTTGCTGCGCCTTCACCTTGTTTTGCGCACTCTTCTTTGTTGAGCGATGAGCGAATGTGTTGATTGTTGGAATGAGCTCCACGCTCAACCATTATATACCAAATGTGGGGCGAAGTCTGGCTACCCAGTCGACTTGCCCAAAACCCCTACTCCATCGCAAACTTGCCAAAACACATGTCGACTTTGCCCATGTTCATAGGTCGGCCTCCATAAGTTATAACCATGCCACTATGCATATATACACTCGCTCGCCCTCCACATATGCGCATAACACCATCGCATACTCAAGAGAGAGCTCGCACTTCGTCCAACCACAGCTCGCTCAACCTACCCATGCGCACGCACGTTCCACCCGCGCACCCAGAACTGCAGGTCATTACGAAACCCCTACGAGCCATATATATTTAATTTTCATTATCATAAAAATAATAATTTAAATTTATGATTTGATATAAATAATTATTAAGTTGTGCGAGACTCCTTTGTTAATTAAAAACTCTTAGCATCTTTTTTAATTGAAACCTTTTTTAAATTAAAAAGCTAACTAATTTTTATGAAACTTTTTAATTTTTTTGGGTAGCCACTCCATTTTCTCGTTGACATTGATAAATTATATTATAAATATATTATTTTAAAAAACCATGATCACACTGGAGGAGTTATTAAAAAACTGATGTTGGTGGAGTAACTGCATTATATTTAAACATGTATGTTTCAACGGTAGTATTGTAAATATTTTAATGGTGATGGTAATATATAATACTGCATTATATTTAGATATGTATGTTTCAACGATAGTATTGTAAATATGAAAGATGTATATTTTAATGGTGATGGCAATATAGCATTATATTTAAATATGTATGTTTTAACTGTAGTATTGTAAATATTAAAGATGTATATTTTAATGGTGATGATAATATATAATATTGTCTTTTGTGTGGATTTTTTACGGTTTATATTTTTGGGTTTATTTATTCTGGTTTTGTCGGTTTAAATACATGTAGGTGGTCATATATGGTGTGGAGTACGACATTTTTTTGCTATCAAGTTTAATACCCCACATGTAGGTGGTCATATATGGTGTGGAGTACGACATTTTTTTGCTATCAAGTTTAATACCTCAACACATGTAGGTGGTCATATATGGTGTGGAGTACGACATTTTTTTGCTATCAAGTTTAATACCTCAACAGGTCATAAATAAAATAATTGAGTGTTTATATATATCTATATGAGATGCTTTATGAGATGCTTTCTATTCCAGATAGGATAGATATATATAGAAATATATTAATAATAAAAAAAAAAAGCAATTTAGTGTAAATAATATGGCCATAAATAAAATAATAGCATATATATATATGAGATGTTTCTAAAAGAGACATGTATTTAGAAATATATTAATAATAATAATAATAAATTAGTGTGGACAATGTAATCATAAATAATATAAACTATGTGCATAATTTATATATATATAGATGAAATGTTTCTAAGGGAAACATGTATTAGAAATATATTAATAATAATAATAAAGTAATTTAATGTGGACAATATGATCATAAATAATACAAACTATGTGTATATATATATATATATATATATATATATATATATATATATATATATAAAATTGGTTTGTTGCTTAAAATTAAATAAATGTATAATTAATTTTAAAATATACTAATAATTAAAAAAAAAAAAGGTGGATGATGAGATCATGTATAAAATAATTCAATGCATGTGTTGAAAAAGATATTTCAATGTGAATTAGTGTGTAATATATAAAGCAATTAAAAATGGAAATTTTCTTAATAGTTAGAATATTTTATTATTTTGTTGCTTAAAATAAAGAAGATAAGTAATTATTTGTATGCTCTTGACAAGGTTCACACATGGTGTGGGGTTTGTATTTTTTTTTTTTTTGTAAGCTAAGGAATTTCTATTATCTACAGAAAACTGAAAAATACATACTAAGGAACCTCAATCCGCCCATATGGGAAACCGGATCTGTTGGTTCCTCTTCATCATGCATTCGGTACTGTTTTTCTTTTTTCATACTGTCAGAAAAACTTACAAGACATTAAACCTTCATAATCAGATTGTTTTCAGAGACTGTTTTTTCTAAGATCTACTCAAAGACCTATCTTCACTACTGATTGTTGTAACATGCAATCAAATTCCCAAAACAGATCTGTAGCAACAAAAATAAAAAAGAGAGAGTTAACTAGCCTCTCAAGTCTCCGCGCTTCCCTTTTTGGTTTCGTTATTGTCCTTGGTTTTTACCAGTTCCTTCAGCATCCCATGTATCTCCTTGATCTGCTCATTCTGTTGACGCATTATAACTTCGACATTAGCCATCTCCTTTCTTGCTGCCAGCGATTCCTGGGCCATCTCCACCATTTCTGCAGCGACCTGTTCCATTGCCTTGGCCAAAAGGTGCTTCAGGACCCAGTAAGTGTGGAGAGCTTGACGGTATAGGGTTAGTCTACCTCTGGTATTGCCTGGATCTGGCATCTGAGATTTCCACTCTTCCATCTCAGGGTCTGACGGTTCTTCCAGGACTTTGTTTTCCATGACATCTATGATTTTTCGAATGTCTTCATTTGTTTCTTGATTGTAAGCCTGCTCTGCCTCATGAGCCGTCCTACGGATAGATTTCCTCCCCCTTTTTTGTTTTTCCCGTGTCTGGTTTCCCTCCTCTCCATTGTTTTCTTGCCGAGGTCGGCCCTTACCTCTTCGTCCGCGTCCTCTCCCTCTTCCGCCTGTTCTGCCTCGTTTAACATTTTTACTGCTCTGTCCTATTTCAAAAGTCCCCCTCAGGAAACCCTCATCCTGGTTAATCTCCATGTCTTCTGAGCTTTCGACCTCAATTTTGATTCTGCTCCGATCGAATTGTCTGTCTCTGTAATCTTCCCGCTCTGACTGAACTTCTTTATCCCATCTTGACTCGCTTAAGTCGTTGGTTTTTATTCCTCTGCCAGGTCTCTCCTTTCCTTGCCACCTTCTTCAACGTCTTGCTGTCTGTCATCCTTCTCTTGTTCCGCCTTATAGTTTTATCGCCACCTTTCTGTTTATGATGTATTTGTCCTCCACTTCCTTTCTCCCTTATTACTTGCATGATGCTCTCTGCGGTGTTTCTCGAGTTTAGATTTGAATTTCATACCTGCTGCTCTGAATTATCATTAATTATTGTGGTCAGGGAAGTGTTGCTGCCGTCCTTCTGTCCTATCTTTGCTGCTGAATGCTCCTGCCTTGTCATCCTGCTCAGGAGCTCCACGGTTTTTTGATTGCGATTATATTGTTTCATGGGTATCGTTTTCTATGAGTTGTCTTAAACTTTCCCACCTTGTCATCACCATTTGGTTTGTCCAACTATCATCCACTTTCCCTATTAATTCCTTGCTTCCCCAATTGGCCAAGAAATCCGCAGGTTTATTTCCTTCTCGCTTAACGTGAGAGGTGGTTTTATATTCTATACCTTTCAGTGTTTCTTCAATTTCTTGGACCAAGCTCGCCATTCTCCAGCTTGTGTGGGGTTTGTATTTTAAAAAAAATTACATTTTAGGAAATTTGATCCTCTCAATTTTTAATTTAGTTCCTATAATAATAATAACAATATTAATTAATTTTTAAAATTATTTTTTTTAATAAAATTAATAAAAATAAAAATATTATATTTTTTAGGATTAAATTAAAAAAAAAAAAATAGTAAAATTATAATAAAAATAAAAATATTATATTTTTTAAAGATTAAATTATAAAAATAAATAGATATATATATTAAATTATAAAGATAATACAAAGATTAAATAACATTATGATGTCACCTTACCTCTTGCTATTTTAGAGTGAATATTTTATAAATTATCATAAGTTTTTTGGTTTAGTGCTTATTAGAGATATCAATCAACATTTTTTTATTAAAAAATTTAGACAAATTGAAACTGCTCAAATTTGCAAATCAATTTCTCTGTGTGCTTTTCTATTTTGTGGTTTTAGTTTTGTAGATATTGTATTTTTCAAATTTTATTAAAAATATATATATATATATATATATATATATATATATATATATATATTAATTTTTTATTGATTTTTTTTATTAGAATTAATTTAAATTTAAATTTATTAAGTATTTATAGAGATAAGTTTTGGATTAAGATGAATTTAAATTGATATTTTTGCATTCTATAATAGAATTTCTCATGTTTTAAATAGACTTCATTATAAAAAATAAGATAACTAAATATTATGACCAAAACCATGAGTTGACAAAACCCAGAATCCCAAAATTATTAAAAATAAATTATTTATTTTATTATATTTTTATTTGACCAAAATAAAAATATTTATATTTACATTACATCTTTTCCATACTAAATTAGAAAATATATTAATAAAATATTATATTTAAAAAATAAATAAAAAATAAAAATAAATCACTATAAATATATTTACTTACCATTATATCTTAATTTACAGTATTCTTTTAAATTTTATATATTTCTTAAAGTAAATAAATTTTATGTATTCTTTAACCTAAGTAAAATAGTGATATTTCAAACTTAGTGCATAATTTACTTTTCATTTTTGACACTCTCACTAACCATTCACAGACATGGGTGGTGTTCATTCTTCAAAATGAGATTTCTATTTAAAACCTTTTCCCCAAAAATAAAGTGTGAGATTTCCTTCAATAAGAATTTGTAAATTCCTTTGTGGTTTAAATTTATCATGGCCGGGGGTTCATGGCTAAATACCAACAAAACAAACGGATCAATTAATCCTTTGATATGTTTTCTAATCTTGTGAAATCTTTTTTACCATTAAAACTTTAATGTCTCTCCTCACCAAAACCAAAGACATTAAAAGTTGAAATTAAATGGACGAGGATGCTCTCGAATCTGAGTCTATTTCTAATCGAATCATAGTAAAAAGATGTATATAGAATATTGATTTTGGTATTGTTTTTTAGATTAATCACATTATAACCTATTGGTTGATCTTTTAAACTGTGTAATGTGGTTTATTTTCAAAATAAAAATGGAAAAATCAATCAATCACAAAGTTTAAATAATAAAGATGCATCGAATTTTAAGATTAATAGTTAAGAAATAGCTTTTATGAATTACTCGTTAAAAATTAATTATTGAATAAATGTATATATATGTATTATCATTTTAATTTGTTTTATTTTATTTTATTTTATTTTTTAATTAAAATAATAAAAAAATCAAATTAGTTAAATTAAATTAATAATAATATAATATGAAATTATAATTTGTAAATGTATAATCATAATTAAAAATAATTTGAATCCATTTTTATCAAATAGTTTTTAAATAAAATTAGTAATATTCAACAATTACAATTAGTTTAAATAAAATTAGCAATATTCAACAATTATAATTAGTTTCAAAGGTTAGGAAAAATATATAAAAAAATAAAAATAAATAATAATAATAAGAAAAAGTTAATAGGAAAGTTAAAAAAAGATATATACATATATAAATATATAAAAATAATTAATTAATTAAAAAATAAAAATAAGATAAAACAAAAACAAAATAATAACAAATAAATAAATAAAATTATGAAGAGAGGGTTGGGATCCAACTTCTGATGATGATGATGATGATGGTTAACGTCCACTAAGACCAAACTTTGGTCTAAGAAATGAATTATTTAGTTTGATTTAAGACTTTATTCCTATGCTCAAAAAGCTTGGAGAGAAGCCTCCCGAGCTCACTATAATTTTGACAACGTAAAAGGATAGGAAGGTCAGTATTGCAACAAAGATTTTGAAACTGAGATCTAATGTGGTTGTACGCGGGGCACTCTAAGAGGAAGTGATTTTCATCGTCAATGTTTGTATTCTCACAGAGATGGAAGAACATTTCCATCCATGGTGTTTTCGGAAGTGCCCAACAACCCACTTCACTATGGAGCTCATGAGAGTTCATTCTGATCTTGGCTATATTAATTTTCTTCTTTGAGCTAGTTAAAATGGAGAGATACTTTTGATCTTGTAGGGTGGGGTTGATGACCTCCTTATAATATCTTAATTTTCTTTTAGTTGCTAAATCTTTCTCACACCACATTTTTTCTTTGAACTTAGAAGTAACAATAATTTTAATGTTATTAATGTTTTGCAATGCAACATTCTCGTTGATCTCCCAATGGTTTAACCAGGCCTTGTGTCTTTATACCAACCTCGTTTGAGCCTTAGGTGGTTTTGGTTGGAATTTAAAGCTAGCTTAGGAAGTCTATGGTCTCGTATATTATTGATTTTATGCTTGTAAAACATAAGCCTAGTCATAGCTAGGTTCTCAATAGGGGAAAGATCCACTTCTATAAGGAGAATAAGATAGGGTGTGTTGGTTTTAGTTTTGAGGTTATACGTCATAAAACGCTTCTGGATTCGCTCAATTTTCTCCAAGATTCTCTAGAGATGCTACAACCTCAAAGCTCACATCCATATAAGATAAATAGAGTGACTGAAGTTTCAAAGAGGAACTTCTTTCTATCCCACATTATGAGGTTTGTCATTTTACAATTATTTTCACGACCAAAATAAGCTTTCCATCCCCCATTAATCCTTTTCTCATTGCTATAGTTCCAGTTGAGCTTGGGTTGAATATCAGTTCCTAGGTACTTGTAGGAAGACACTTCCTCCAAGTTACTATTGTCATACACAAAATTAGCATAAGTTTCCTTCTTGGATTTGATAACCATAACTTTCTTTTGTCAGTGTTAACAATCATACCCATGGTAGAGCAGAAATCCTTAAGAAGTATAAGTTGCTTATCAAGATCAGATAGGCACCTTGCGAGAAGAACAATATCGTTAGCGTAGAGAAGAAGGATGATGGCTATCACAGCTAAGATCGTGCCAGCACATCTTGCTTCCTTTAAACAACCTTCTAGCTTGTCGATGTAAATTCCAAATAAGGTAGGGGAGAGGGGGCAACCTTGTTTAACTCCGATATTACACTTAATATCTTCGACCACCCCTCATTGCCCTTTAACTTGGAAATTACATTCTCGTATAACCTTATAGTAGCAGCTCTCAACTCAAAAGGAACCTGTAGCTCTTCTAATCGGTTCCAAAGGTTGTTTCTAGGAACCATATCGAAAGCCTTTCTAAAGTCCACAAAGAAACAAAAGAGATTGGATTTATCATTGTGGAATTCCTCCACAATGATCCTAAGCATACCAAGGTGGTTTGTTGTTGAGTGTTGCTTTCTAAAACCCACTTGGACTTTAGCCCACTTACCTTCACTTTCAAGCCATATGCTCAAATTCATTTACAAAATAGTACCATATAACTTGGCCAGGAGAGGGATGATCATAATTGTCCGATAATTAGAGGGGTTATTTGTCACGCCACTTATAAAAATAGGGATAATGAGGCTCTGAGTCCAAGGTTTAGGGAACCCATGCTTGACCGCTTGATTGAAAAGCTTGTGAATGTGGGGGATGAGGACAGGACCTCCAATTTTTAAGATTTAAGCCTGGTAACCTTCAATGTCCTTAGCTTTCCCATTAGCCAAGTGATTAACCCCAAAATCAATGTCTTCTAATGAGAAAACTTCTTTCGTTGTGAGCAGGGTTTCAAAATTATACATGACATTTGGAGATTCATAAAGTTTTTTAAGATAGGAATTCCAGTCATGTAAAGCAATTTTTTATTATCTTTAGTTTCCCTAGTTAGAATCTACCTCCAGAATTTCTTAGGAGCTACCTTAGAGAGGCGTAAGAGATTCTCTTGTCTTTTACGAATATACTGCCTTTTTTTCCTTTTAGTTAGGGCTTTGTATATTTTTATCTTCCCAATTTTAAGAGATTCATAAGCAACTTCCTTAATTGCTCTCCTCACACTTTTACAATATTTGTCATACCATGGGTTGGTTTTGCTATTTCTTTTATTACTTGAAAATTCAATTGAGAACTTGTTAATAGAATATGAGAGGGTTTTAGTAAAATTATGATAGAGATCTTCTATGTTGTCTATACTAGATAAAGGAAGCAAATTAGTTTTTAGTTCATTTAGAAAGAGATCTTTTTTATTTCTATCAAAGATTAACTTCTTTTGGCTATAAGGATTATCTTCTATGGGATCTTTATGCATGACAAAATTCAGAGTTATAAGTAAAGGTCTATGATCAGAGTCAGGCTCGTGGTCGTTTAAGATGTCAAAATTTTTTATTTCATTATATAGAGGGAGTTCGAAGATAACATAGTCTACCACGCTTCTACCAAGCCCATGGATGCAAGTCATCTGGCTAGAATTGGGCCACTTCTTTAGACCGTTGCAAATTATGAGATCCTGAGCACTACAGAGCTTGACTAGCTCTGACCCAAACAAATTCTTCCTGAGGCCTTCAGAGCTCCTTTTATACCGGCTAGCCAGAGGAAGGTCTTCGTCTAACTAAAGAGGATTAGGGTTGGAATGATTTCTTAGAGGAATAGCTTGGTTGCTTGAAGTTCGAGCATTAAAGTCACCCAATAAAGGATACTGCCTTCATTCCTTAGGCTAGAAATATCATTCTCTAAACCATTGTAAGGACTATTTTTATCTAGATTCTTTTCTTATAGAAGTTAGAATTGATGGGGGGGAATAACAAATTGCTATGTAGGTCTTCTTATCATAGATGTCAGTAATTTCTATCCAACTATATTGGTTTTAAGGGTCATTTTTATAAATCTTTCATACGCAGGGGCATAAGAAGAGCAGAGCAGCCGGCGGAGCCAGCATCCGAGCTCGCAACATCAAAGGCGGCGGAAAAAAGTGCATATACAGTTTACTCTCCCCAACCAACACACGAGCATATTGGGCGACCAAAAGCCCATCACGCTACAACCTACCAAACAAGATCAGATGAACAAGCTGGTCGGGAGAGATGCTCTTCTTAATGTAACAAGCTATACCCCCAATGCCTCTACAGGAGGATCGCTTATTCTAGGTAGACCATAATGTAAAGCCATCTATGTTAGGGACCTTATATTCTTCGTACTCCCAAGTTTCAACAAGCAAAATAATATCAACATCATTCGAGATCCAACTTAGCTTGGGGCCTTTGTTCCATGGAAAGCCCCGACAGTTCCAAAAAAGAATCCGAAGCATGTTGAATTGCTATTTATTATTATATTTTTGGTTTCTATCTCGAATAACATCTTTTCTATTTCTTATTATTGCCCATTTTCCTAGCTTCCTTTACCTTTTGAACCTCCTTTCTCAATTCTGCTTGATCTTTTGGAATGAGATCTTCTATTAAGATTAATAGAGTGTTTCTCAATTTCAATGGCCTCTCTAAGCTTCCTATGATGGAAGTGATCAACCCTAGCAATGACCTGAGAATATAGTGTAGAATATTGTTAAGACCGTAATTATTTATATTCATAACATGCTTTACCTACAATATATCAATCCAATCTTGTAAAGCTAATTTCAAATTTTTTTATGTTGGTTAAAAAAATAAGAAATATATAAATATTAGATCAGCGTATAAGTATATTTATTTAAGAAATTATAAGACTCAAAGCTAATTACAAGAATATTTATTAAGACATTTTAGTTTATTATGTAATAATTTGAATCTCACGAGGATAACAACCAAATCATTCCACTAACCACCTAAAACAAGGGTTGTATAGTAGTGTATTCCCTGCCACACAAATTTACAAAAAGATATTATTTAATTATTAGCATGGACCAAGTGATTACAAAATAATTTAAATCAATTTATGTATGAATTGAATCTTGAAAAAGAGGAACCTCAGCCAAACAAATTCAAGGTCAAACTTCGCAACATCCCTCTATGCCTTGAAATTCAAGGTCAAACTTCGCAACATCCCTCTATGTCGTGAATTTCTCATTTGTGGAAGTATTCTTTACCTTCCACACTTTCATAATTCGCTTTCAAACATTTGAACCTTCCACACTTTCATAATTCGCTTTCAAACATGTGAATTAGCAGACAATTTTAGGCCAGAGCAATATAATTAGGTACAATTTAAACTAATTTAGTTGATAGTTTTAGACAATTTGTTTCATCACATTAGGCTTAACTATAATTAAGCTTTCTCCACTTGCATTTAGGGACAATTAAGAATGACATTTAAACTAATCAAGTATTTTCTTAGGATTTGCTTCAGTAAGATTGCATTGGACACGGATAGATGTCTAGACTTGATTAAGAGAAATTATTTTTTACAAATTTAGGTAGAATATGGTTTTGTTTCACTATTCGAGAAGATATCATAATTAGTGCTATCACTTCTACCACTAGAAGTGGAAAATCTATAAATATTTTCTATCAAGGAGAGGTCCCATCTCAAGAGTCAAGGTAATATATAATTAGGTACACATGATGATACGCAATGCCAATGTAGATAATGATGATGATTGCAATAACAACCTACCTTCTCATGGCCTTAATGAGTAGCTTCAATTCATTTAGGGTTCCACATGTATCATACATATCCACGGAAAAATTTAGGGGCTAATATTCATAAGTGGACTAATTTTCCATGCTTTTTCCAAAAATATATTCGCTAATTTCCCTTTTTTCTAAAAATGATTCGTCCAAATGCTATAGCATAAAATTATTTTACTTTAAATATTGTTAGAATTTTATAAAGACCTATATAAAATCATTACAAAAATTTCACTAAGCATCTTACAATTTTCATATTTATAGTTTACACATATTAGGGACTAGCAATATTCGCCAAGATTTCTAAACTTTAAGATAAATTTCTATCATTAAAATTGCCCCCGTACATAAGCAAGTCACTTTTGAAAAGAAGAATTTGCATTTTGCATATTGGGACTCATACGTGCCCACTGCTAAAACATTCCATATGCTTATCTTGACCAAAGGGTAGTAAAGGGAACTTCGATTGTTTAAATGAGTTGTGGTGCAAAATCAATCAAAGAAAGAATTAGAACAAATTTGATATTGAGTATAATTAATTTCTCTTCATATATTTAAAATTCTTTTAAAAATTTGATCATTTAAATGTTGTTTTGTAAATTCAATTTTTCTTTTACAAATTATTAAATTGAAACTTACCACTTATAAAAAAAAAATCATTACCAAATTTATTTTATTTTTGCAAATTATTAAATTGAAATTACCACTTCCAAAACATCCCACCAAATTCCAAACACAATTTATAGAAACATATTTTCCAAAAAAACAAAACCATTTAACAATTAAAGTACGTCGTACACCATTAAATATAAATCTGCACATAAATAATTTATTCTTTAAACGAATACTCTACCTGAATTGATAGTACAGATCTCCACATAGATAAACAATGCCAAAGGAGGCTACACAATGTAGATATAATGCCAAAAGTACAGATTGATATAATTCCTTCCCATTGTTAACCACATTTGGTGACTAAGAAATATTTGTGCCGATCCAATAAAATGCAGTCACTTTGTACTTGATTTTATAATTACATTCAACCTGATCATTTCAGCTACCATTGCAAACCACAACTACAAGCATTCAGAACTCATGGGTGTTTAATACGTTTAGCCATTAGCTTTGAAAGCCTTAACTAGATGGGATTTTGCAGGTGATAGAAACTGGGGGCAGATATTTTTAAGGCTCTAGAGAAGAGGGTTTTGAGAATGCCATCCTTTTGAGATGGGTGGTGATGAGAGAGTGCATGGAGATTATGATCTATGTGAGTCTTGTTTCTGTAGACTTGATGTGAGAGGGAACCATTGGGGAGGTGAGAGACAAGGACATCTAAGAAAGGGAGTGATTTATTGTATTCAATTTCCATGTTGAACTGGATATGAGGGGAAATGCTATTGAGATGGGTATGAAAGGCATCCAACGTAGGATGACCGTGTTGCAAAATGACAAAGGTGTCATCCACAAACTGGAACTAGCATTTGGGTTTGAGATGTCAAGAGTTAAGGGCTCTGGTTTCAAAGTGCTCCATAAAGATGTTAGCCACTACTGAAGACAGGGGGAACCCATAGTTGTTCCTTCAGTCTGTTCATATAAGGTGCATTTGAAAGAAATGAAGGTGGAGTTTAAGAAAGTATGGATTAGGTTGCGGGTTTCAGGGTCAACAAGATGGGAGATCAAGTGCAGAGCTTCAGGGACAGGGATCTTGGTGAAAAGGGAAACAACGTCAAAACTTACCAACAAATCATTCTCATCAATCGGGATGGGTTTGGTCTTTTCAATGAAATCAGCGGAATCCTTGATGTAAGAGGGAGCAAAACCCACAAATTTATAAAGGTTGGTGGCCATATAATGACTCAGGGTGTGGGTGGGAGCTCTAATGGCACTGACAAGGGGACAAGGGGAATATCTTGTTTATGGATTTTTGGTTAACCATAAATTTTTGGAGATTGGGGGGCATGGGGAATGAACTTGCATTGAATGGACATAGGGATGGATGAGGACTTTATGACCTTAGTAATTAGCGAGGAAATATCATTGAGATGGTTCTTCAGAAGGAATTTATAGGAAGAAGATGACAACAGACCATTCATTTTAGCATCATAATCCACAGTTCATGATAACCATAGCATTACCTTTATCTGCTTTAAGGACAAGGATATGAGGGTTATCATTGAGGTGTTTGATGGCAAGGAACTCATCTTTAGATACGTTAGGGGAAGGCAGTTTAGCGCGACGCAAAATTCTTCCACAGTCTTACCGAATTTCTTCAGCAATGTGCGAAGGGGGTTTTTGGAAAATAAGCTCAATGGAGCAAAGCATCTACTCAAAGGAAATCTTACGAGGAGCAAGAGTGAAGTTGAAGCCTTTTCCAATAATTGGAGGGTGGGCGGATCGATGGTGAACAAGGAGAGGTTCACTAGATAGGGAGGCCTAGAGATGGGGGAAGAGGGGATAGAAGAGGACTCAATTTCTGGAATAGAGTCATCAATATTATTATCAAATGCGTTAATCAAGTGAGGGAGATCTATATTACTATGAGATACATTTTTATGAAGAAGAGAAAAATTAGTATTACTATTAAGAATTAGATTGGTAAACGGTATTTTTGGAGAATAGTAGACAAATTAGAATTATACAAGGAGAATTTGAATTGGGACCACATATCTTATTGCTAAAATTTTGGTAAGAAAATCATAAAAATTGTATTTAGACCCCACAAAACTCTCAAGCAATTGTTTCGATCAACAAAAGACACTTTAGATCCCATGCAAGGATCAAGGGCTTACAAAATTCCATGTTCCTACGATAAAGCTTACATTGACAAACAGGTTGAGCTTTCAAGGCCTGCCTCAAGGAACACAGTGTTAACACCAACCACAATTGCCTTTCAAAGTCTGCCATAGTTAAACACTCTCATAAATCCAAGCACTTAATTTGTTTCGATCACTCTAAAATCATATCCCCAAACCTTTCTACAACTCTCATATTATTCGAGAAGCCCTCGAAATCGAGAAGAAACCTAATAACTTCAATAAAGAGGATGGTTATAAGCTCAATCATTCCTAGAAACTCATCATCCACCATCTCATCCATTGAATCTTAACCCATCCCTGATCCACGTCTTCCTCTTCTTTATCCCTCCCTTCATCTTAAAGTTTTTTGATAATCATATGTTAGAATTGTTATCTATATTACACTCTTCACCTTATTTTATATTAACCCTTACCTTTCTTTCTTCTCTTTTTATTTCCCTTAACCTTCATTTATCATTTTATTTTATATTCTATATTCCTCCTTTAATCCTTAGCCTCTCTCCTAATCATTAGGAATGTTTCTTGTTGATCCCGATTTTACCATTTCACTTTAATCTATGATCTAATGATTTATATGGACCAATTTCTCATTAACTATTCATATATTGAATTTCATATAGCTATCTTTCATTTAATTAGTTTTATTCATTAAAAAAAAACACACTTAATTCTTAACTAATTCTTAATTTGCTATTAAAATATAATAATAAAAATCGTATTTCAAAACAAATTTTACTATTTTAAATTTCCAAAAATCACCAAATCATAATTATTATTGACCAAATATGGTCATTTATTTAATTCAAATAAATTTTGGCCTCAAAATTTGGTCAAATATTATTTATTTATATATTTTACCACATGTTACACAATATTATTCCGAAAATCACTAGCGATATGACAAACTCTGGAAGTCTCCAATCACTCACAATGTTAAATGTATTATGAGCTAAGTATTTTGATGTTTATCCAACTATTCAATTTATATGGTTGTGCTAGTTCATGTGGCTAAGCTAGTGGAATAAAACTTCCAAAATATTAATTTAGTTATCAATAATTAATAGGTAGATGATAGAGATATAACGTCTATGAAATATTCATAAAATACTTTTAACAATGGTTACCATAAAAAGTTGAGAGTTATATGAAAGATAGTTATGCCATTTATGCTTTTCGAGTTAATTCAAAATGTTATAAAAATAAATTAAATTAAATTATATATATATAATTTATTTTTATATTATTTTGACTTTGAATTAAGTTATGGTATATAGTATTAATAACTCATGATACGGTAGCAAATCTTATTTATAAATTAAGAATCTTTATAGTAAAGTGGAAATAAATCTTTATGGTTAATAATATTATCTCATAATTCATACATTAATTTTTTTATAATAATAATAAAAGTAATTCAAAATAAAATTTTAATTTAATTAATTTTTAAAAATTGTTCTAATCTTAATAATATAAATTTATTATTATTAAATTGACGTTTATCTTGAGTAAGCTTCATTGTTAAGCCCATATGTTTTCTCTTAAGAGGTCACAAGTTCAAAATGAGAGAAATAAGGTATACATACTTTGGTAGACTTAACAGAAAAAGATTTCATTCACTAATAAAATTAGATTAAAAAATATATAATAATAATCCACCCAAACCATTTTCTTTTAGGATAAAATCAATATAAAAATAAAATAATTACAAATTTAAGTATAAATAACAATTTTACATTTAATCACAGTAATATAAAATTAAAAATAACTTGTTTTTATTTTTATGTTAGATTCTGAATTCATTAGACCTTATAATTTTAAATATAAAAATTGTAATAATATTTTGTATATTTTGATTTCAATGAAACAGTAAATATACAATTTCTTTAGTGAAAAAAATGAAACTAAAAATATCTTAGACTCGGGTTTATGCCAGGGTAGTATAGTTCAATTTGGTGCGACGATCATCAAACCTTCCATCTATCCCTTACTTTTTCATACCCCTAACCGTCCAGATCTATTAAATGAACAACCCACTTCAAGAGGAAGGAAATTATAGCTAGCCATGATAAAGAGGCATTTTGGCCTCGAGCTTCTCACAAGAAAGAGCACTTCAAATTTTTCATTGTTTTCTTCAAATTTAAAGGTTTCTCAATCTGAGGGTGTTAATGCATTTCAAGGATAATTTCAGAAATAAAAGATGGACAAAACTCAAGCTAAATGAACGGCAATATGCAAACAAAAGCACAACAATCCAGAGAGTTGAGCTCGATCTCTGGACCGTTAACAACACCATTTGAATAAAATTTCAAAGAATAGCTTCAACATAATTACATATCCTTGCTGAGGGTTATACACACATTTCATTAAGAGGAAAATATTTAGTTTATGCTTTCAGTGCAGTCTCTTGGTTTATAAACTCAGTTTTTCTGGTATTTTGGTTATATTTGATAAGTATATAAAGTATTTTGGTTATATTTGATAAATATATAAAGTATTTAGGGTTGGTTATATTTGATCTTGAGTTTATTTTGCTGGCTTATTGGTCTATATTTGGTACTAGGTTAGGTTAAATAATTGACCGTATGTATATCTGTCTGATTGTTAAATATTATGTGAATCAGTGATCTGGATAAAGATATTTTTTATTTGATAAATATATAAAATATTTAGGGTTGACAAAGACTTATATTATAATAGATTTCATATTATCAAAAAAAACCAAAAATTAAATTATGGATATTATTAATTTATAAATAGAGATGGTTACACTATCATCCACCAATATGATACCATATGTCTAAAAAAATCATATTCATGTGACATTTTTTTTAAACAATCAATTTAAATTTACTTAAAGCAAAAAAATACTATTTTAAAATAGATGAGCTACACTATTAACAATAATATATGTACTATATACTTAATAATTAAATTAAAATTTGGAAGTTTTATTTCAAAATAAACATAACTATCACATATTAAATTTGATCATCCAAAAGAATTGTAGTTTTGTTCATTTATGATAGATTAGTTTTGTTGGTTGTCTCAACACATATATATGTCTTCCTTAAATTTAAACACTTGTTTGAGCATTTGAAGTGTCTACTTGCCTTAATCTGCTCAACTATGTTTATAGAGTCATTGTTGCAACTTTTTTATTCATTTTTTGCAAAATAATATTCAGTTAAAACTAAAGAAATGCCCGATATAAAATTTCCAAAACCATCAGAGCCAACCTTATTACTAACAATCTAGTAATTGTCATAAAACCTTCTTAGATTCAAAGCATCTTTCATGTACAATACATTTCTTAACTACTAAAATTGTTCTAACTTTTAAAAAATGGATTCCTTAAAAGCCAATTTAGCAGGTTTGACCCGACAAATGACTTGGAGGGGCTCGGCCTTATGTGTAGGTCTGGGAGTTGGGCGAGTTGTCACCAAGAACTTGGAAATGAAAAAATTAAAACAATTCATAAAAATTCCCTAATTTTTTTTTCCCAATTTCATGATTTTTCTAAGTTAAAATCTCTATTTTTAGGAAAGCCCTTAAATTAAAGCCATGTTTAAATTTGGTGGGTAGTTTTCTACCATCTATGAGTTTCTTTGACGATTTATGTTTTTTATGCTGGACTTGGTATGATCTTCTCAAAGAAATCTAAATTTCACTTACTCACTCTATGCTAACTCCCTGGATGACTTCTCCCCTTTCTCCTAATCTATAACTCAAAAATTTGCGTCCATGTGTAACAAGATACTTCTCCTTTGGGCTTTCCCTTTTAAAAATCACTCTGTGATTGGCACTTCTCACAAACCTTGAAACCAATAACAATGCACCATGTGTCCTCATACAACTGACCTAAATTTCGGCTCCTGATTGCCCCTTTCTGACATATGTACTACTCAATCATATGATGATGTCAGCACCAAATCAGCATACATACTACACAATCAACCTTGCACTTTGATTTTTTTGTTGTTTGCCCAAAACTTCATAATGTAATAAATTCCTCATAATGTGTCAGATTTAGGTGATTCAAGTGTCTTTGGAATCAAAATGACGAGCTCTACAATTTGACGTTGGTTTTGGGAGATTTTGAGCACTTTCATTTTGAGAATATTTTTTATCACATGGATCATATAGATAGAAAATTGTTAAAAAAATATTTCAAGGAATCAATAAGTAAAGGAAGTTTACAGATAGAGGAACAACATTAGGAATTAGATGATATAGTGGATAATATTTATACACACTCTCTTAGTTGAAAACACATTATTAATAAAATAAATGAGAAACAAGACTTTGGAATTGTTGTAAATGATATGATTCTTGATCGAGAGAGCTACGATGTCAAACATGAGTATTCAACTACACAATAATGTCCTGCGAGACTATGATAGGAACAATGCAAGAATTGCCTACCACAAATGAACTTTTGGATAATAATAGCAACCAAGGGTGTATAGCAACCAAGGGTGTAGGATTGAAAGAATTGAGGATGATGGGGACCAAGTTAAATGTATGGAAGAAAATTTAAGCCAAGAAACTGTGGCTAAATACTGTGTTTTAGAAACTAGATGTTTATGAGCAAAAGAGGATGCTACGAAAAAGTGGGAATGGGGAGAAAAACCAAAAATAGCACAGTAGCATATGTAGAGGAGATGGAATTATTTGAAAATAAAGGTGAGGATTTTGAAAAATGGAATGATCAGGAGTATCAAAATTATGGAACTCGTATTTCATTTTCTATTCAGAAGGTGGAGATCAATTTAGGACAATTATGAATTTGGCATACAACTCTTTGAGGCCTTTCCACCAAGTCCTAGGGAGCCTTTAAGGGCATCGTTTGTGAATTAGGACTTTCATGAGTCATCACCCTAGAGTTTCTTAGAGAAATGATGTCTTATTTTTTTTTAGCAATGATTGGTGTGGGTTTTGTAAGAGAGTCGAGCTGGTTGTTTGGGGAATACACCACTACTTTGAACACTGCAGAAATTCAATGTATGTTGAAAAAGAGATTGCACTAAAATCAAGTGTACAAAATACGTCTCCTTTATCACTAGACATAAATAGAATTCCAATGGAATGACCTTGGTTCATCTACAGTTAGCATAAAAGTGTAGCAGATTGATGGAGAGAGTGAGTGAGATCACACACATGCCTCCAACATGCATATTTCTAGGACAGACGGGACACTTTCATGAAGTGTTGACGAGGGCACATATCCTAAGGAAGAGTGTGGATGCATGCATGCCATAGTTATCCTTCAATAAGGATAGAATTGGAAAGAGAGTTCCTAATAGAAGCCCTACGTATTCTAGATTGGAGGGAAGTCATGCTTTGGAATAGAATTATAACCCAAGTTAAAATTCAGTGAAACTAATTCAACATGGTGAAGGTAATTTGGAAATTGTAAGGTGCCTTAAAAGAAAACATATCCATTTTTATTGATAAAATAGAAAACCAAGTCTTGAGTACCCAACTGGTGAACCCTGATTTTAGGTTTTGATACCAACTGAAAACTATTTTGGTTTATGTTTGGAAGTTGTCTGAATAATCTTGGAACAACATGATCATTGGATTTCCCAGAACTGACACTTGGATAGTTTCAAATTCAAGTAGGGGAATAATCTTGGAACAACATGATCATTGGATTTCCCAGAACTGACACTTGGATAGTTTCAAATTCAAGTAGGGGAGGATGTGATATCCCTTTAATTGAATCTATTATTATGAATTTATAAATATGGTTAAGTTTGATTGTGCTTTGATTTTAGAAGACATTAGTTGAAAAATAATTTATTTGTAGGGGTGATTTTAGGGGTGAATGTTCGCCCTTTGGGGAAATTAAGGGGTTTTAAATTTTTAGTGGGCGAATATTTTGTATCATAGTACATTTTTATAAATCACCTCAAATAGCCCACCTTATTTTAAGGGAGAGGGTAAAAAAGGTAAATTTAGCCCTTGAAATTAGGAGTTACAACCTTCCATTCGCCCATTTTCAAGAATAGGTTTTATTTAAGTGAATCCTATGGGCCAAAGGCCCAAATACCATATTTATAAAAGAGGTATGGTAAATTAATAAAAATATAAATAAATGAGAGGTATGGTAAATAAATAAAGCATTTTTTATATTTACTCCATAAGTCACCTTATATACATGCAAGGGTATAAACAAATAAAAATATAAGTAAAGTGGAGGTGTGATAAATAAATAAAATGTCTTTTTATACTTACTCAAAAGGTATGGTAAATAAATAAAAATATAAATAAACTAGACGCATGGTAAATAAATAAAACCTCTTTTTATATTTAGTCCATAACCCTCATTCTATTTATGAAGGCTCAAGAAAGAGGTTTTATTTAAGTGAATCCTATGGGCCAAATACCATATTTGTAAAAGAGATATGGTAAATTAATAAAAATATAAATAAGCCAGAGGTATGGTAAACAAATAAAACATTTTTTATATTTACTCCATAAGTCACCTTGTATTTATGAATAGTATGGTAAATTAATAAAAATATATGAATGGTATGGTAAATTAATAAAAATATAAATAAACGAGAGGTATGGTAAACAAATAAAACATTTTTTTATATTTACTCCATAAGTCACCTTATATTTATACTATGGGACAAATACCATGGACTAGATTGTTATTAATACCATGCAAAAAAACATTATTAACCCTAATATTAGTATTAATAAAAATAAAAATGGCACATGGTATTGACCCATGGTATTCACTTGGAATGTAGCCTATTTAAATGGGGGAATTAAACCAGCATAGATCCATCCTTACTCTGGATCTACTAACCCCCGAGACGTATCAAATATCGTGATATGCAAACTAGCATAGAGTGAAAAAATATTTGATCCGATCAAGAGTAAGCATAGAGTGAAAAAATATTTGATCCGATCAAGAGTAAAAATGGATGTTGTAATTCAATGTATGTTAAACATTTTAGCTTGGTTAAAATAAAAAATAAAATAAAAATCACCTATTAATTTTATTAATTTTTATAAATTACTAATAGTAATTTTTAAGCTCTAGGTTTATGATAACCCATGGTATTCATGTGAGCATAGACTATTTAAAGGGGAAATTCTATGTTAGATCCATCTTAATTCTGGGTCTACCAAGTGCTCAGAGGGATAAATAGATTTCATCCCCCTAAGAGTGGTAGATGTGGAGTTAAGATGGATATAGGTTGGTTTTTATGATAATGAAGATATCAAATAGAATTAGGAAATTATATTGTAAAAACATCTTAAGGTGAATTGTAAGGCCTTCGCAAACATGGGCTGGTTGTGTGCCGGGTGCGACGGGCACGTGGGTGCGACGGGCGTGCGAAAGTGCGACGGGCGTGCAGAAGTGCGACGAGCGGGCAGACTAATGCGACGAAGGTTGGAACATATGTGAAACACTTGGAGAGGATACGATATATATATGCGTTGGTGTAATGACTTGCAAGCCGACTTGCAAGTGCTGTCCAATGGGCATGTTACTATTACTTGGGGGTCGGCCTTAAGGCTGTACGCACCCCTTGTTAACGCATTGACTTGTGTATATATTTGGAGCACAAGGACTCATTTCAATCATCGAACTTCGCATCTCTATCTACGCAGAGTACAAGGGTAAAGTAAGTGCGCAATAAAGGTTGGAGTGCGCATAACTCATGCGCTCCACGGTGAAGGTGCGCCAGTTTACCGGAGGTCAGTCGTAGGTCGTTCAGGGTGCGGTATAAGTGCGGAATCGTGCAGAATCTAAGGGGGAGTTCTAGGTGTCTCGGGTGAGCACCCTCCTACCATGTAAGGTTGGCATTGATGTTGCAAAGGTTGTTCTATGCATTGGTTGTAAATTATTCTAAGTATATACTTGGAGTTTTTCCAAGTATACTTGATGATGTATTATTGAAGAAACTGTTATAATATATTGGGCAGACTTGTTCGGGAGTTGCCCCTCCCCTTTATACTTGTGTGCAATTGTTATTGTTCTTGGTTAATTGCATGATGATAATGAATGAGTATGGGCTTCATTAAGTATAAAGGTTAATTGCATTTTACTTGGTTGCAAAAAACAAACTAAGTAAGGACAAGTGAATTAGGCGTAGTCCACGAAGGTGAGTATTGGTGAAAAGAAAGCGTTCGGTGGTGCCGCACCTCGCTATAAGCGGTTGGAAGACTACCGCAGGTGTAGGGGCATGACAGTTGGTAACAGAGCAGTTGATCCGAGTATTGAAGCTGCTACACAACTTTACCGAAGTGAAGTTGGTATCAGAGCAAGGTTTTCTCATGAAGGTTTGAAGGTAGACTTCGGTTTGAAGTTGTTGAGCAGGGTTGTTCGTGACAGGTAATTGCAGGTGAAGGAAACCGTTTCACATGAAGTGGAACAAGGGTTGGTTCAGGTTGCAGGTGACTTGGTGAACATGGAGAAAGCTGAAAAAGCAGTAATGGTGGATGAAGGTGAATCTAGCCATAGTGCGGTTGAAGCTCTCCGGTACGAAGTGTTGGAACATATGAGTCGATGGAGTTCTAACTGGGTTGCGATGAGGGCTGAGAACATGAAGATTCGAGAAAGCTGCTCAGAGCTAAAGAGGGAACTTGAAGAACTCAAGAGCCAATGCGGAAGCACGACAGATGTTGAACTCAATGAACTTGATGAGGAGATCCAACGAAGTGGACTTGATCTTCAAGATCTCTTTGATGAAAGAGCCTGGTTGAGGAAGGAAAGTGCCCAGGTGGAAGCCGAAATCAAGCAGGTTGAGGAAGAGATAAAGGAGAAGCTTCTTGGTAAGAAGGTTGTTGTGATTGAGCAGGAAGAGCTCGACTACATTGACATGTTGGGAACTCACTACCGAGATCATCCAGAGGACATTCGGAAGCTAAGTTCCATGAACTTGGTCAATGGAAACTTGGTTGGTGCACTTGAGCAGAACACGGTGGAAGGAAAGCTTGAAGCAAGTCAAGCTAGGCTGGGGCCGAGTTCCCTAGAAGGACCAAGCAAGGAGGTGAAGTACCTTAAGAGGAATGTCAAGAAGGAGCATGAGCCTATTGACACTTCTGAGGTCGAATTCTTGAAGAAGGTTGCTGAGGTGAGACATAAGACAAAGCCAACAGAAGGAGGTGATTCCTTGAAGCTAAGTTTTGTGCAGGTGACCGTGAAGGGCAAGAGATTTGCAGCTTTGATGGATACGGGGGCTACTCATAGCTTCGTGACCAGAAAGGCAGCAAAGTCTTTTGGGAAGAAAGCAAAGATGGAGAGGGAATGGAGTGCTTTCAAAGCAGTCAACTCTACCATTAGAGTTGTTGATGGTGTGTTAAAGGACACTCAGGTGAGATTAGGATCGTGGTTCGGGAAGTTGGACTTGAGAGTTGTAGACATGGATGATCATTCTATGGTATTGGGGCTGGACTTTGTGGAGCTTGCACAAGCCATGCCAATGGTGGACCGGGACATTCTCTTGATCACAGCTGAACGAAAGACCATGATGGTGCCTATGAATAGAAGGAGTTGCTTGGGTTATAGACCAAGGATGAATTCTATGACTTTGTATCCCAAAGATCCTAATGTGAAGCATGAGGATGTGAAGCAAAGAGGACTTGGGAGTGTGACCCAAACAATGAAGGAAAGGAAGCTTGTTGACTTCGTTGCAAGAGCTGGAAAGAAGAATGAAGGAAGTGAGAAGAGAACCTCACAAACATGGAGACACTTGTTGGGAGCATCTTCTACTGATGATATTCACAATGGAGTTGTAAGTGAAGGAAGCCCGAGTGCTACTTCAGAGGCAGTGGTTGATGAGGATTATGGAGGTAGGGATCCTGCTGGGATAGTGGACTTTTGTAGATATGCCATGGGCATATATGACTTTCAGTTGACAAAGAACAAGCTAGGTGAGCTTGGATGTACTTGTGAGGAGATTGAAGCTGTGCATAGATACTTGAGGACACAACATCAATCCGACACATGGGTGGATGAGAGTCCGGGAGGAAACTTCCTGGATTTCCTTTCTCTATAGATAACCTTGAAGGAAGGTTGGTGTGGAGGCCTTGGTAGGGGGGAACCACACCAACTTTGCAAGGGGCCTTGAAGGAGGCTTCTTTATGACAGGTGCAGACTTGGATGTATGACCAAAGGTTGAGGAGGAGCCTACATGGATTGAGCTTCATAGACAACTAGAGTCATGGACATCAGGTAGACTACATGAAGCATGTTGCAGAGGAGATGAGGACTACTTCATGGACCTGAACATGGTTTACTTATACGGATGGATTCTTGATCGAGTTCAAGATGTGGCAGGATGTTTTGAGAATCGACTGATGGTGACATGAGGATGTGCATTCTCATGGTTTGAACGTGATAGTTGGACTGATCACCCGACTAGTTCAAACATGGGGACTAGTAGTGTACAGAGATATGTTGGCATTTTGTTGGAGTATCATGGCAGCAGTTCACATGATGACACATGATGGGGTCGACACGAGATGTTGCAGTAGAGATTGTGGTAGAGGAGTCGATGATCATGGATCGAGATGATATCTGATGGAGAACATACCGTAGAGGTACATACCTTGGTATGGATATCTTGGTGGAAGTTAGTCACTAAGGTGAGACATGATGGAGATGGAGTTCTATATATGTTGCAGGGATGTTTGCCTTATATAGAGGAGTCGACATCATGGATGATGATGATCTTGGTGGGTGGTTACCGAGATGGTATGTTGTTGAGGACGACAACGATTTCAGGTGGAGGAGGATGTAAGGCCTTCGCAAACATGGGTCAGTTGTGTGCTGGGTGCGACAGGCGTGCGAAAGTGTGACGGGCGTGCGACGAGCGGGCAGACTAATGCGACGAAGGTTGGAACATATGCGAAACACTTGGAGAGGATACGATATATATATGCGTTGGTGTAATGACTTGCAAGCCGACTTGCAAGTGTTGTCCAATGGGCATGTTACTATTACTTGGGGGTCGGCCTTAAGGCTGTACGCACCCCTTGTTAACGCATTGACTTGTGTATATATTTGGAGCACAAGGACTCATTTCAATCATCGAACTTCGCATCTCTATCTACGCAGAGTACAGGGGTAAAGTAAGTGCACAATAAAGGTTGGAGTGCGCATAACTCATGCGCTCCACGGTGAAGGTGCGCCAGTTTACCGGAGGTCAGTCGTAGGTCGTTCAGGGTGCGGTATAAATGCAGAATCGTGCAGAATCTAAGGGGGAGTTCTAGGTGTCTCGAGTGAGCACCCTCCTACCGTGTAAGGTTGGCATTGATGTTGTAAAGGTTGTTCTATGCCTTGGTTGTAAAATATTCTAAGTATAGACTTGGAGTTTTTCCAAGTATACTTGATGATGTATTATTGAAGAAACTATTATAATATATTGGGCAGACTTGTTCGGGAGTTGCCCCTCCCCTTTATACTTGTGTGCAATTGTTATTGTTCTTGGTTAATTGCATGATGATAATGAATGAGTATGGGCTTCATTAAATATAAAGGTTAATTGCATTTTACTTGGTTGCGAAAAACAAACTAAGTAAGGACAAGTGAATTAGGCGTAGTCCACGAAGGTGAGTATTGGTGAAAAGAAAGCGTTCGGTGGTGCCGCACCTCGCTATAAGCGGTTGGAAGACTACTGCAGGTGTAGGGGCATGACAGTTGGTAACAGAGCAGTTGATCCGAGTATTGAAGCTGCTACACAACTTTACCGAAGTGAAGTTGGTATCAGAGCAAGGTTTTCTCATGAAGGTTTGAAGGTAGACTTCGGTTTGAAGCTGTTGAGCAGGGTTGCTCGTGACAGGTAATTGCAGGTGAAGGAAACCGTTTCACATGAAGTGGAACAAGGGTTGGTTCAGGTTGTAGGTGACTTGGTGAACATGGAGAAAGCTGAAAAAGCAGTAATGGTGGATGAAGGTGAATCTAGCCATAGTGCGGTTGAAGCTCTCCGGTACGAAGTGTTGGAACATATGAGTCGATGGAGTTCTAACTGGGTTGCGATGAGGGCTGAGAACATGAAGATTTGAGAAAGCTGCTCAGAGCTAAAGAGGGAACTTGAAGAACTCAAGAGCCAATGCGGAAGTACGACAGATGTTGAACTCAATGAACTTGATGAGGAGATCCAACGAAGTGGACTTGATCTTCAAGATCTCTTTGATGAAAGAGCCCGGTTGAGGAAGGAAAGTGCCCAGGTGGAAGCCGAAATCAAGCAGGTTGAGGAAGAGATAAAGGAGAAGCTTCTTGGTAAGAAGGTTGTTGTGATTGAGCAGGAAGAGCTCGACTACATTGACATGTTGGGAACTCACTACCGAGATCATCCAGAGGACATTCGGAAGCTAAGTTCCATGAACTTGGTCAATGGAACTTTGGTTGGTGCACTTGAGCAGAACACGGTGGAAGGAAAGCTTGAAGCAAGTCAAGCTAGGCTGGGGCCGAGTTCCCTAGAAGGACCAAGCAAGGAGGTGAAGTACCTTAAGAGGAATGTCAAGAAGGAGCATGAGCCTATTGACACTTCTGAGGTCGAATTCTTGAAGAAGGTTGCTGAGGTGAGACATAAGACAAAGCCAACAGAAGGAGGTGATTCCTTGAAGCTAAGTTTTGTGCAGGTGACCGTGAAGGGCAAGAGATTTGCAGCTTTGGTGGATACGGGGGCTACTCATAGCTTCGTGACCAGAAAGGCAGCAAAGTCTTTTGGGAAGAAAGCAAAGATGGAGAGGGAATGGAGTGCTTTCAAAGGAGTCAACTCTACCATTAGAGTTGTTGATGGTGTGTTAAAGGACACTCAGGTGAGAGTAGGATCGTGGTTCGGGAAGTTGGACTTGAGAGTTGTAGACATGGATGATCATTCTATGGTATTGGGGCTGGACTTTATGGAGCTTGCACAAGCCATGCCAATGGTGGACCGGGACATTCTCTTGATCACAACTGAAGGAAAGACCATGATGGTGCCTATGAATAGAAGGAGTTGCTTGGGTTATAGACCAAGGATGAATTCTATGACTTTGTATCCCAAAGATCCTAATGTGAAGCATGAGGATGTGAAGCAAAGAGGACTTGGGAGTGTGACCCAAACAATGAAGGAAAGGAAGCTTGTTGACTTCGTTGCAAGAGCTGGAAAGAAGAATGAAGGAAGTGAGAAGAGAACCTCACAAACATGGAGACACTTGTTGGGAGCATCTTCTACTGATGATCTTCACAATGGAGTTGTAAGTGAAGGAAGCCCGAGTGCTACTTCAGAGGCAGTGGTTGATAAGGATTATGGAGGTAGGGATCCTGCTGGGATAGTGGACTTTTGTAGATATGCCATGGGCATATATGACTTTCAGTTGACAAAGAACAAGCTAGGTGAGATTGGATGTACTTGTGAGGAGATTGAAGCTGTGCATAGATACTTGAGGACACAACATCAATCCGACACATGGGTGGATGAGAGTCCGGGAGGAAACTTCCTGGCTTTCCTTTCTCTATAGATAACCTTGAAGGAAGGTTGGTGTGGAGGCCTTGGTAGGGGGGAACCACACCAACTTTGCAAGGGGCCTTGAAGGAGGCTTCTTTATGACAGGTGCAGACTTGGATGTATGACCAAAGGTTGAGGAGGAGCCTACATGGATTGAGCTTCATAGACAACTAGAGTCATGGACATCAGGTAGACTACATGAAGCATGTTGCAGAGGAGATGAGGACTACTTCATGGACCTGAACATGGTTTACTTATACGGATGGATTCTTGATCGAGTTCAAGATGTGGCAGGATGTTTTGAGAATCGACTGATGGTGACATGAGGATGTGCATTCTCATGGTTTGAACGTGATAGTTGGACTGATCACCCGACTAGTTCAAACATGGGGACTAGTAGTGTACAGAGATATGTTGGCATTTTGTTGGAGTATCATGGCAGCAGTTCACATGATGACACATGATGGGGTCGACACGAGATGTTGCAGTAGAGATTGTGGCAGAGGAGTCGATGATCATGGATCGAGATGATATCTGATGGAGAACATACCATAGAGGTACATACCTTGGTATGGATATCTTGGTGGCAGTTAGTCACTAAGGTGAGACATGATGGAGATGGAGTTCTATATATGTTGCAGGGATGTTTGCCTTATATAGAGGAGTCGACATCATGGATGATGATGATCTTGGTGGGCGGTTACCGAGATGGTATGTTGTTGAGGACGACAACGATTTCAGGTGGAGGAGGATGTAAGGCCTTCGCAAACATGGGTCAGTTGTGTGTTGGGTGCGACAGGCGTGCGAAAGTGTGACGGGTGTGCGACGAGCGGGCAGACTAATGCGACGAAGGTTGGAACATATGCGAAACACTTGGAGAGGATACGATATATATATGCGTTGGTGTAATGACTTGCAAGCCGACTTGCAAGTGTTGTCCAATGGGCATGTTACTATTACTTGGGGGTCGGCCTTAAGGCTGTACGCACCCCTTGTTAACGCATTGACTTGTGTATATATTTGGAGCACAAGGACTCATTTCAATCATCGAACTTCGGATCTCTATCTACGCAGAGTACAGTGGTAAAGTAAGTGCACAATAAAGGTTGGAGTGCGCATAACTCATGCGCTCCACGGTGAAGGTGCGCCAGTTTACCGGAGGTCAGTCGTAGGTCGTTCAGGGTGCGGCATAAATGCAGAATCGTGCAGAATCTAAGGGGGAGTTCTAGGTGTCTCAGGTGAGCACCCTCCTACTGTGTAAGGTTGGCATTGATGTTGTAAAGGTTGTTCTATGCCTTGGTTGTAAATTATTCTAAGTATAGACTTGGAGTTTTGCCAAGTATACTTGATGATGTATTATTGAAGAAACTGTTATAATATATTGGGCAGACTTGTTCGGGAGTTGCCCCTCCCCTTTATACTTGTGTGCAATTGTTATTGTTCTTGGTTAATTGCATGATGATAATGAATGAGTATGGGCTTCATTAAGTATAAAGGTTAATTGCATTTTACTTGGTTGCGAAAAACAAACTAAGTAAGGACAAGTGAATTAGGCGTAGTCCACGAAGGTGAGTATTGGTGAAAAGAAAGCGTTCGGTGGTGCCGCACCTTGCTATAAGCGGTTGGAAGACTACAACAGGTGTAGGGGCGTGACATGAATGGTTAAAGCATAGACATTGGACAAGTATATTTGTATACTTCTGTTTTAAACTGAAACAAATCCAGGGCTAAAAGGAATGGATTGATTGCACTAGTCATCCTTCTATAACTTTCCAACATATGCTGGAGTAAACAGATTGTAATTTGGGTAATTTTTCTAATTGCAAACGGGAACATACTTGTGTATTGGCAGGGTGGTTACGAGGTCCCTAGAAGTGGAGTAAACAGATTGCAATTTGGGTAATTTTTCTAATTGCAAACAGGAACATACTTGTGTATTGACTGGGTGGTTATGAGGTCCCTGGAAGTGATGAGTTTGAATTTTTCTTGGTTTTATATATAGTATTAGGTGTTTTCTCATGCTTTCTGTGAATGGCATGGGTGAATTTTATCATACACCCACTAGGTTATTGATATGTAATTTCGGTAATTTTGATTTCAAAAGATATTTTAAAGAAATGCAATGATTTCATTTGTGTATTCAATAAACACAAGATTTTATAATTGAGTAAAATATTCGCCATGCCTGGTGAGAGATTCGCCAAAAAATTATATATACATATCATATTATTGATAAAATCGCCTTCCATTTTACCTATATACCATGGAGATTCGCCCATTTATTATACATGTAAATTTGGGGGGGTTCTTAAAATTTTCCCTGTTTATTTATATGATAAACTAATAAAGGCTAAATGTAAATATTGTATTTATAATCCAATAATAAAACAAATATCTAGAACTGATGCTGGAATTACTCATGGTTGAAAGAGTTATGGATGTTGGTTAAATTGCTAATATTGATCACCACTCATTAATTCCTAGGCATTTGATCTAAATGGTTAAATTATTAATAAGTATAGAAGTAATTGATCATTAGCTTCCTTAAAAGACATGAATTTCTCTTGGAAACTAGGGAAGTGGAGCTCATAAATGAGCTAGTAACTCTCTGCCACCTGTGAGATGAGGTGGAAATAGTTATTAATTACTAACTAAATGGTAGGGAGGGTAATCTACTTTTGGGTCATATTGTTGAAAAGAGGAGAATCACATAGAGGAAATCTGGTGAAAAAAGGAAAGAAAATACAATAGTGAACTGATAGGCATGTATGCTCAAGAGGATATTGTTGAAGGGTATCGAAGGCTGGGAGGAGCCAACTAATCAGTGTACCAATTTCAGACTTAAATATACAATGGATACCCTAAACTTTTTCTATATGGATGATTTTCTTATTGGTTTGAAAACAATAAAAAGTTATGTTACTATTGTCAAGTTTTATATAGTAGATGTCTGTGTATATTTTAAATGTTTACTTAAAAGAAAGTTATGTGTTAGTTAGTCAAAAGAAAAAAATTATTTTTTGTTCTGCACATTTAATGCATGCACGCACAATATTTTATGTACCAAAAATATACATATATTGGAAGAAATACTATTTTGATTTAGGATTTAAGTTGTGTTGTTATGTGTAAATATAAATGGTTAAAAGTTATTAGAACAAATACTAGTGTAAGAATAAAATGTAGAAAGCAACATTATTATTATTATTATTATTAACATGTATAAACATTATTGTAGAATTTACAGTATTTTGAGTTGAAAGCTTTTACAAAAGAAAGTTATATAAATATATACTAGTACATTGTGTGTGTGTGTGTGCGCGCGCCAATAACAGTTGTAAGTCGAAATTGTATAAAGTCTTATATTAACCCAAAATAAATAAGTGAAAAGATAATATTTCTAGAAAGGACCCGAAGGTTGGTAAGAAGAATTAATAAGCGATGACATTTATATAGCAGTAAAATGCACATGATAATGACAAATGATAAACATTGAATATATAGGATTCTAAAAAGACTAAGCAGACATGTAGATTATTTACATAGAGAAATGAAAGATAACACAATATTTGTATAAAGAACACAGAATGTATAATTACACGATACGCATCAATTTAGTCACAAAATTGAAGAGCATAAACATTATTTATATATTTTTAAGAAGAGAACAATTTAAATGACAGTGTAGGTCAAAAATACCTCTATAAATGTCAATCAATAGTAGTTTTGGGTTAACAAAACACCCCCAAAAATTATGATACATAAATAGACGTAGAAACATGTTTTAATCAACCTTTGAGGAAGTGATATTAATGAAAATAACTATTAAATTGAAAACATAAATTAGGAAACTTGGTATTTGTCTCGAACTCAAGAATCACGTGCAAGTAGACAAGGAGTTGAGGGTTACAAGAACATCCGACCTAGTAAGACAGTTGAATTCTCTGTAAGTGTTGCGAAACCAAGTTGGATATATCGAAGGAAAAAGACTCGGTAGAGCAGTGAAATTTTACCTATATAAAAATTAGAGAAGAAACACTATGTTGTTAATTGTGTTCACCAATTCGATATATACATATATAATGAAATTAAAGAGATAGAGAAGAAACACTATGTTGTTAATTGTGTTCACCAATTCGATATATACATATATAATGAAATTAAAGAGATAGATAAGAGAAACAGGATAGTATTCACCATGAATATAAACCTTGTGTGTATTAAAAATTCCTGTAACAAGACACCATTATATTAGCAAAGGATAGAAACATGGTATCAAAACAGAAGTAAAGGAATACAAACTAGTGACAAACTAAAAGGGACACGGGTTCTAAATCTATATTAAATATTGTACAACAAAATTTAGTAGAAAAGAAATAAAAAATAAAAAAAAATTCTGAAGAGAAAATCCCTAATTCCCTCTGATTAAAAAGGAACAATTTAAGGGACTAAAAACCCCAGAGACTGAAAAACCCAATACAGAATTATTTTTCTCTTAATGCAGGATTATGTGATTCATGATCATTTACCAAGTCTCTTCCGAAAAAAATCACATAGAAATTTCAAGTTTGACATGTATCAAACCACTTATTGTATATAGTTATAAGAATAATTAACAAGGTTTTACTATAACCACCTATAAATTCACCATCAAGTTAAAGTTGGGGTTTATATTAAGAAACTAGTCATTACTATGAATGGTATATTTTATACAATTGGGTCGAAAAATGAAAAATGTAGTTTTAACTCATCACTTGAGTAAGAATTGGAAAGAGATTCTTTTGAGAAATTGTAAGTTCCAAACTAATAATTAGGGCGCACAGTGAAAATGTAACAACCCGTGGTCAATTTTCTATGTAAATAAAATATAAGACCAATGTCATGGGACACATATTCCATGTTGAATGTTGGGCAAAACATAGTGATGGGTATCACTTGTGATTAATTAATGGATATGGAAATTGGCAAAGGCATTGGCAAAGGCAAAGTGGCAATAATTGACATTTTATTTATGAAAATAAAGGAAAATGAGAGAAAAGGGAGGTGAAAGGTCACAAATTTTCATGAGAGGGAAATATAAGGAAAAATGAAGAAAATAGAGGCCTCAATAATAAAAGGGATTTTGAGGATCAGTTCACAACATTTTGTCAATTTTAGCTTGGAGCTATCTATTATTCTCTCACTCTCTCATACTCTTACATAGGGTATCCTTGGAGCACTTTGGCATACATTGGACTTGGAAAAGAAAGGCAAAGGAAAGAAGGAAAGCGCAAGGGAGTGGTTGGATCAACTACAACTAGATTTCTTTGTAGGTAACAGGTTGCATGTATGATTTCCTTGTTGGTTTATGGATGCATGGTATATGCATGCGATTTTCTAGTTATGTGTCGTCACTGGCATGGAGATTCTCCTGGATTGAAAGTGGGTTTGGCCTTGCCTTTCCATTTTTTGGATAGCCATGGTGTTGTGGATTTTTTCCACTTGATTGTTTTCTAATTGGTGCCCATAATTCCTTATGGTTGTGGGTTGGAACAAATGCTCTGGAAACCCTGGAACAACTTGGGTTGAGTTACTAGTCCTGGAGCCTAGGTTGGGACAAACACTCTGGAGCCATTGGTCGGTTGAGTTACTAGTCCCTAAAGTCAGGTTGGACAAACGTTCTAGAGCCCTGGAAGTTTTTAGGTTGAGTTTCTAGTTCCTGGAGCCCTTGACAGCTTGGGTAGAGACCAATCTGGTTGGTGGTAGTGATGTCTGATCGTGGAAGTGGAATCACTATGGTTAAGGTTTGAGTTGGTTTGACCTTTAGAAGCCCTGGTTTGGTTTTGTTTTAGTTTATTCTGCTTTCCTTGAAAATTTCATTTAGGCTCTCAAAAATACCTTAGAAGTTTAAAACCTAAGAAACTGACAAAAATAGAAAGTTGTGTTTAATTTAAGGAAATGAAACTAAAAAGTAATGGTGTTGGGTCAAATTATGATGATAATGGTGTGATCGTGTGTCACTGGGTGTTTGTAGTCATTTTTGGACATGTGGACCCCATTTTCCACAAGTACATCCTAGAAATTGAGTCTCGCATAGTAACTCTCATCTCATGTTTACCTTGGCGAGCTTGTGAATTTGGGTAAATGTGGGAGGAGGCATTATAGAAAAACCCTAAGTTCCATGATATATATATATATATATATATATATATATATATATATATATATATATATATGATATGAAAAAAATAATGAATGATATACATTCTCAAACCTGAAAAGAAAAATAATAGAAACTAGTTGTAATCACAAAGAGGTTACAATCATAACCTATGTCATGATTAAGAAGTATTCCTTCCAATAATCGAAAGGAACTCTAAATTTTGAAATTTATATGAGTCATAAATGAAAATATTTTGAATGTGAGGGTTATAGCTTAGAACTATAAGTCTAAATGCATACAGAAAATATACAAAATGGAATTTTATTGTATTACTTAAGTGAGTTACAATTTCGAGGTTGCAAGGATGTCCTCTATATTTAATATGTGACAAAGGTCGTAATGTCCAAGGGTATGGAAGAACTCATAATCAGAGTATAAATGCTAACTAACTAAGTAAATCCCGACATTTAAACGAAAATGCACAAATGTTAATTTCGTTCTAAAAATATTGATACATAAGAACAAAGGATATATATATATATATATATATATATATATATATATATATATATATATATATATATATATATATATATATATAGATAATAGTTTGCGTAAACAAAGAAAACTCACCTCTCTTCCAAAAACCTTGGGAATCCATAAATAAATTATGGGTACAAATAATAGGAACTGGAATCATTTGAATTGCTCTACCAAGGTCTTGAAACCCATTCAAAATCAAACAAAAATGAATACAAAAGGTAGAAACAGAATTGGTTTCAGAGCTTATAGAGCTATGTCGGTAGGCTCTTGAAATGATTGAATGGTTTATAGTAATGAAGGCCAAGAATAGTCATTGAACTCAATAAAACCCTAATTAATCAATGTCTTTGATCTTTCAAAAATAGATACTAGTCATTAATCGCTAGGGTTAAATTTATTGACATGTCAACATAAGTTAACCAACGCCTAGATGTACTTTATTATGTTGTCAAAATGGGAATGACTTAGTAATTTCATAAAGGATTGTATGATATAAAATCCATAACATAATATTTACGCGGAAGGTGTTTTCTCTGAGGGCTTTTGATGTCCAAACATTGTTTATTGCAGCGAATCAATGAGCATAGTTTTCATCCTCTTCGCATTTATCTAATTTTGACACGTGGAACCTCCGTCCTACCCCTCTATAGTGCTTTGCGTGTCTCTCTCAGAGTCAACAAAATGTACTGAAATACGAAGTATATATTGTTTGCTTGAATTGAAGTCCACAAGGATTGGTGGGTTGGCGAAGGGACAAGATAAAGCCAAAGATGGATTGAATGATCCAGGATGAAGACAAGCATGGAAGGAAATTCATTGGAGTTCAATACAAGCAATTTGTCGGCTTTTGGCGACATCCTAGAGAGTCAAAGATTTACCCGTAGTGGATGTAAGTATTCAGCGACCACACTTGGACCAACAAAAGCTTGTAATAGCTTCACTATGGTCTTTGTCACAAAGTTCCTTGGCAACCCCTCTAATTTCAAAGTCCCATATAACACAAGTTCCATTTGTACAGCCAGTTATTTCATCCAAGCAAACAACAACTCAAATCTCTTTCTCATTGTTAGAATGAAAGCGAGCAGTTAAAAATGCAAAGGAAGTAGATAAGGGAATGAAAATTGTGCAGAGAAAAGTTGTAATTTTAAAATACTATCCTATGACCAAATAAGATAACCAAGTAGTTATTAATCACCAAAGTCTTTAAAAAATTTGTTGTCATTTCCAAAATAGAAAATAGGACCTGAAATACTTTTATGACAACTTTGACAAAATGTCCTTTCACATTTGTTGATTCACTAATGGAGAAAACCTTTGTTTATTTGTTACCAGTAAAAAACAGAATATTTCCCAGTGATTGTTAGCTCTCCCTCTGTAAAAACTAATAGAAGATTTATCCATTTGAAACATTTGAATTTAGTGAGTTTCAGTCTCAATGTAAGAGAACAAGTAGAAGATGATAATATTTTCATCAACTCACAGTCTGCTACACATCTTGTTTCAATGAACAAATTATTTCTATTGTTTTTTTATTTCAATCAAGCTTTATAATATCTAACTAGAATCGATAAATAATAAGTGTTAAGTTTTCTTTGGAAATATGACATGATACCTATTTTACTTCATGGTTAAAATAGGCCTTCACACCTCTATATGGCCTTGACACATAAACCTCTATGCTATCTCTAGTTATCAAAACCATACATGTAATTACTTGAAAGGAAACTTCGTATATTAAGAACCTACTTAAAGACGTTATGGAGGATACATCTACACACAACAAAACTAGACATGGGTTCATTATTTTAGAGTCGTTCCTTAACAATCATCTCACAATCCCCAAATATACCCTACAAAGATTTCAATAGAATATGCTCTCCACTGCTCATCCCTTAAATATTTCCTTCCAAACATTAAAAAAAAAAAAAACAAAACAAAACAAAAAACCAGGTAACATGAAACAAGAAAAAAACGAGGCCTACGGGACCACATAATGTTAAAATATCATGTGTATTTGACTACTAAAGATTTGGGAATGATTGCATAGAGTATTCACCCATGTATGATATATGGTCCATTTTGGCATGAACAATGATAATAGAACTTGTCAAGCAAATAGTTTATATTAACAACAACTACTAAAACCCAAGATGAACAAAGGAGTCTCTGATTTATTCTTAAAGTGCTCAAAGTTCAACCATGTGGTGAGTTCATGTTGTTTTGCTGAAATTTTAAAGTGGAAACAAAGTGATTAAGTTGATAAGCTCATTCTATAGTTTAGTATGAGGGATGTGTAATTCCATCAGTGCTCAACTTAGATTTGACACATGTTCTTTAAAAAATACTTTAAAGAAGGAAATGTTAGCTATAATAAAAACTTAAATGATTATACATATTTGGCTAGTTTTAATTAAAAACATTATAAAAAATTAATAATCTCATTCTTATTCTTAATATTGTTATATAATATAATCTTATATAACTTTAGAGAGATAAAGTAATTAAAAATTAAAAAGCTAAAAGTAATTATTCAAATTTCCAACTAGAAAGATAAAAAATTATATTAAAATGTTATTAAGCTTTATCTACATTATTGCAACGCCACATGTAATTGTTAGAAACACATTGTTACTTTTAAATTTTCAAATAAACATCATGTACATATATTCTTTATTAGAGATGATAAATACATCAATCATAACGTAAATGTTGACCAACCCTCATCTTTAACCAATCGGTAAACCTTTGAAATTGTCACATAAAGTCATTTGTCAATGATATATAATGATATTATGGAATAATGAAGTGCATATTCATAGGAGATTAGTTCCCATATCATCATTCCGGAGTTGTTGAAGCAACAAGGAGCCAAATTCGGAATCTCTCTATACAAGTTATGCATCTCAGTATTCTTCAGTCTTTTTTTTTACTGGGTATTACATGTCCATAAGTGGATAGCTCAAATGGTGATGGTCATGTTATAATTTTTGGTTTAAACTATTATATAAAGCATTTGATCCAAGGTTCAAATCTCGCCAATTAGCCTGTGAATCATATATAGGGGAGCATGCAACTTACCTAAGATTAATAAAAATAGCAATTGAACTCAAATTAACTTTAATGATGGCTTAGTGTTTATAATCAAACATAAAATGTGAGTTTCAAATGAACATTAAAACATCTATAAAAAAAGGTTGATAATATTAAAATGATATGGAAGAATCTTTAACAAAATTTTAAATTTAAACAACATTTTTTATGTTAATATATAATTTTATAAATTAATTTGTATTTCTAAATTTATAATATATCTATAATTTAAAAGTAAACACTTTAAATATATAATTTAGAAATAAGTGTTTAAATGGATAAAAGGAAAAATAAAATTTATATAAAATAAAATTTATGTTATTAATTGAGCTTATCTTAAATGAGAGGAGGAATAAGTTTTATTCTCCCCATTCAAATTTGATTTCCATTACATGATGTTGTTGCAGCTGCGACATTGGTGCAACACCTCAGTGTTAACTCCCATAATCAAAGTGCTCTCCCTCCTGGGCTAGATTCATTGGCATCTGGGAGGATCAAAGCACCATTCCAGGGAAATTTGAGTAATCATGGTGAATGTTAAAGCATATTGGGCACATTAACTTAGGAGATTGTGGCGAGACAAGTGTGGCGTTATTGACATGTGGCTTTCGGAGCATGAAGAACAACGCTTAAGTCATTGATTACTTATTTTTATCAAATTACACTGATTATCAATATCACAATTATCCATCTTATCTAACCAATATCTAAGAGATCAAAATGCATGCACCTATGCCATAACTTCCTCATCATGCTCAACATATGTCTCTCCAAATGACACTTTCGCAATTTTATCAGTACCCAACACAACATCTCGTTTTTGCAGTGATTTGTATGCCTTCATGGCCTCTGAATGGGTTGAAAACTCCATAAAGACAAATCCATTATTCATTCCCACATTTTTAGGATCTTCGACTAAAGTGAGATCCTCAATATTACCAGTGCCAAAACTTTTTAACTTTTCTCGTAGCTAGAAAACCAAAAATAATATCAATTATGAAAATGTTCCAGAATACACATTAAAATATTTTGTTCAATTAAGTAAAATGGATGGCAGATTGAAGCATGAAATCTTACAACTTCCTTTGTCCATGTCTTGTATATATTTCCCAAGAAAAGTGTGTCACCTAACTGGGTATGACCCCACAAACTTTACCTTTAACCTGTAACAGAGATATAACATAACTGTTACATACTTGAGAAACTTAAATCAAGACTAAGAATCACATTGCACATAAATTCCTGTCAAACAATAAATCAAAAAAACATATGTGAATTCTTGAATTCTGTTCAAACATGTTTAGCTTGATATTGCAACAGAAATTAGAAATTTATCTTGCACGTGAGAAACAAGAAGGTCCAAGATTTGATATTGGACACTATTTCAACACGGCTGACACTTCAATTTTTTCCATTATATTTATTTTCTTGACTTCTTAAGCTTTTGACATCCCTTTGCATCGAGAGATGCAACTGCTAATTTATTAAATATTAAAATATTCACTAGACTTGGAGAGATGCAATTGCTAATTTATTAAATATTAAAATATTCACTAGACTTGGAGCTCATCGTTATGAGTCGCATTCAATTCAAATTTCAAATTACATAAAGTCATACGTTTACACATGCACGAAGAAATACGAATTGCTCCGAGAGATGCAATTCTTAATTTATTAAATACTAAAATATACACTAGACTTGGAGCTCTTCGTTATAAGTCGCATTCAATTCAAATTACATAAAGTCATACGTTTACACATGCACGAAGAAATACGAAAGGTTGTGTATAGTACTAAAAACACGTTAATAGATTGTGAAACAACTAAGAAAAATGAAAATATATTTACGTATAAAGGTGTGTTAAAAAAAAAAAAAAAAAAAAAAACCTTTTAACATTATAAATATGTAAAGATATAATGGTATAATATGTAAAGATATAATGGGTTAATAGTTAAATATATAAAGATATAATGGGTTAATAGTTAAAAGTCCTCAGGGTAGATCATATTATAAAGGACGTCATAGTTATTCTCTACTAATAAGAGGAAGAGGTATGAAGATATACAATAATGTTTTACCAAGTTAACAATCATGAAATATATAAAGGTGTAATGGGTTAATAGTTAAAAGTCCTAAAGGTAGACTATATTATAAAGGAATTCATAGTTATTTTTTAACAATAAGAGGAAGAAGTATGAAAATATACAATAATGTTTTACCAAGTTAATAGTTATATTTCATTAGGTTGATAAAAGAGAAGGTTTTTGGAAATTTTTAATGAAAGATAATATTTCTAATACGAGTTTAAAAGCTACGAAAGATAATATTTTTAATACCAGTTTAAAAGGTAAGAAAAATATTAGAAGAAAAAGTATGTGAATGTTCATAAATATTTTTTTTTTTATATCTATTAGACTAATCTAAGTACCCACGGGGGATTTGAACCAGTGACCTATTGCAAGGAGTGCCTTAAGAGCGCACCCATTCACCGTCAATCCAAAGCCCCGTGGGCGTAAATGTTCATAAATATTATTTAAGTAATTTTAAAGAATTATAATTGAAAAAAAACGAGGTATGTCATGAAAAGTATATTATAAATAAGTTTTTTTTTCTTAATTTAAGATATAAGAGACGTATAATTTTTTCAATGTTTAATAGGGAGTTAACATACAATATTTTAAAAAAAATATTAATAAAAGGAAAAGTTATTGTGGGTGTAAAAGAGATGTTTTCTACTTCCTAATATGAAAGAGACAAGTATTTAGAAATATATTAATGACAAAAGACAAAATAATTTAGTGTAGACAATATGACCATAAATAAAATAATTCAGTGCCCATGCACCTATATATATATATATATATATATATGATATGCTTTTTACTCCTAATATGAGAGAGACATGTATTAGAAATATATTAATAACAAAAAAAGTAATTTAGTGTGGACAATATTGCCATAAATAAAATAATTCAGCGCATATATATATATATAGAGAGAGAGAGAGAGAGAGAGAGAGAGAGAGAGAGAGAGAGATGTTTTTAAGGGAGACATGTATTTAGAAATATATTAATAATAAAAAATAATTTAGCGTGGACAATGTGATTATAAATAATATAAACTATGTGCATATATATATATATATATATATATATATATATGAGATATTTCTAAAGGAGACATGTATTTAGAGATATATTAATAATAATAATAAACAATTTAGTGTGGACAATGTGATCTTAAATAATATAAACTATGTGCATTATATATATATATAATTGGTTTGTTGGTTAAAATTAAAGAAATGTGTAATTAATTTTAAAATATACTAATAATTAACAAAATGGTGGATGATGAGATCATGAATAAAATAATTTAATGCACATGTTGAAAAAAATATTTATGTAATGAAATTGAAAATGAAAATTTTCTTATAGTTAAAATATTTTATTATTTTGTTGCTGCAAATAAAGAAGATACGTAATTATTTTTATGCTCATGACGAAATTCACACATGGTGTGGGGTTTGTATTTAAAAAAAATTACACTTAAAGAAATTTGCGCCTCTCAACTTTTAATTTAATTCCTCTTCAATATCATATAATAATAATAATAATGATTACAATATTAATTAATTTTTAAAATTAATTTTTTTTATAAAATTTATAAAAATAAAAATATTTAATTAATTTTTTTAATATAATTAATAAAAATAAAAATATTATTTTTCTTATATTTTTATGATCAAATTTAAAAAAAAAATATTTTTTTAATAAAATTATAATAAAAATAAAAATATTAAAAATATTATATTTTTAATTTTTTTATGAATAAATTATAAAAAGTAATATATATATATATATATATATATATATAATTTTTTTAATATAATTAATAAAAATAAAAATATTAAAAATATTATTTTTTTATATTTTTTATGATTAAATTATATATATACAAAGATTAAATAACATTATGATGTCGAATAACAATTTTCAATTTCCTATTTTTCTGAACGGACGAGAGCAAGAAAACCGGACGAAACCCTATCGACTCCCATGGCCGCCTCTGCAACCCAGCGCTTCGGCCCAAAAGAGGTCGGGGAGGGCTTTCCAGGCCTGGAGATCTCAATGCACAGCGCCCAGATCTACGCTATGACCCTTTACGTTCACTCATCTGCAAGTTATCATGGCTCTGGAGAACAGAAGGTCTTCAATCGCGGAATAATAAAGACTGAAGCAGCATCCAAGCTCACTGCAGAAGGGGCCAGAGCAAACCACCTCCAGCAACACACAGGAATGTCGTATTCACTGAGCAATAACAGAAGGAAGCAAAGGATTGGGGTTTTCGGCGCCAACAAGGCTGGATCTGCAAGTCCATTCACCGGATCGGCCACGACAACCCAAGAAAGGCTGCTATATGGAACCGCGTTGTCCTCTCCCACCGTGGAAAGGCTTAAAATCTCTGGTTCAGCCCCGGATCTAACCGATCCAGCCCACAATCAACAGATGTACCAAGACACCGTGAAAAGGCGGAGATTGTTCAAGGCGCTCAGCATTACAGAGGGCAAGTCAGTAAACGAAGATGGTCGTCGTATGGCCATGCGTAGGGTTGACGCTGCTTTGCTCACGGATCAAAGCGCCTTTCGCTCTGGACTCATAACCGACAAGGAGGTGGCAACGAGGGTCATAGCCGAGGGTTTGAAGCCTAGCAACACACCGGCTTCAAAGGTCATAATGCGGAATGTGCCTGAAGAGAAACAGGGATTTCAGATCCAAATCAATCTCTCGGGCAAAACAACATTGATATGGGTACGCGCAACAGATCTTGTGCAAGATCTTTTACAAAATCTCGAACATCGACTGAGGATCCCCTCCTCTTACCTCAGATTGCTATATAAGGGTAAGCAACTCATGAATCCCCTTCCTCTCTCTGCTTACAGTATTTTCAAGGATGCTTCTATTGTGGCTACCTTTCGTTTAAGAGGTGGCTCCTTTAGGCAATCCTCCTCAGCTCCCTCCTTCTCTTATAAAGATGCAGTCCGCAAAGACGCTGCCCATCCGCAGACCTCTGCGGAAGCAGCCCAACCTTCTGGGGCTCCAAAGCCATTTTTGGTAGACAAATCAGAGGAAATTCCTTCCATCAATCTCTCACATTCTGGGATTGACGATCGCTATCAACATTTTGTAGAATCCGCACTTATATGCAGATTTAACGGGCTTTGGCCTCGCACATCAGATCTATACCAGTGGATCCACACCAACTGGACTAAAAAAAGCGAGATCTACTTATGTTCAAAAGGATTCTTCATTGTGGCTTTTGACTCAAATGAAGATTACCAGAAGGCCTTAACAGGAGGCCCCTGGTTTTGGGGCTCGGCTGGGCTCTTTCTCACCCCCTGGTTTCCAGACTTCGACCCTTCTACAGCTGTCATCACCAAGATTCCCATTTGGGTCAGGCTCCCGAATCTTCCGGCGCATCTATGGCATATCTCTGTCTTCTTAGCCATTGCAGACACTTTAGGACGCTACCTGCAGGTAGACTCTACGCGAAAGGAAAATGGACTCTTCACCTACGGTAGAATTTGTGTAGAAATAGATATTAGCAAAGGACTGCTGGATTAGATTAATATCAAGTATGGCGATTTCCTCTGGACTCAAACCTTGGATTATGAGAACACAGCCTTCTGTTGCCGCCATTATCATCAAACGGGGCACCTCCAGAGTTCCTACACCCAGCTCCTCGACAAAAAGAAGAACATGAATCGCAAACCCAAATCCAAAAGCTGGAATCCTTGTGTGCCTCCCCCTCCTATGGACGATATAGATTCCTCTAGTTCGGATGAGGAAGAAATCGTAGCAGATGGGCAGAATATGGAGATTCCGATGGACGCTCCCTCGGTCGGTCCGGCAAACCCCTCCGCCCCTCAGAGCTCTCAGAAACGTTCTCATTCATCTTCGTCCTCAGACTCTGAAAAGGATATTCAGCCGCCAGGGCAGAATAGTTTACAACTTGTTACGGCTCAGCCAAACTCTTCTGGATGGGTCAAAGTAAGCAAGACAAAAGGCAAAAAATGTCGTGTGGCAGCAACTGCCCTCTCAGGGTAGCTTCTCTCTATGAAGTTCTAGCTTTTTGTTTTCCCATGTTCTCTATGGTCCTTTCCTTGTTTGTCACTGTGAAGCGAAGTGGTTAGCCTTTCACCTTTGGCTCCCTTGCTTTTCTGCTACGCTTGCATGCAAGCTTGATTGTACTATATATTTTTCTTCTCTTAATAGAATTAGTCTTTACTCAGAAAAAAAAAAACATTATGATGTCACCTTACCTCTTGCTATTTTAGAGCGAATATTTTATAAATTATCATAAATTTTTTGGTTTAGTGCAATTCCGTTGCACCCGGCTTATTAGAGATCTCAATCAACATTTTTTATTAAAAAATTTACACAAATTGAAACTGCTCAAATTTGCAAATCAATTTCTCTGTGTGCTTTTCGATTCCATGGTTTTGGTTTTGTAGATATTGTATTTTTCAAATTTTATTAAAAATAATATATAATATATATATAATTTTTTTTATGGGTTTTTTTATTAGAATTAATTTAAATTTAAATTTACTAAATATTTATAGAGATAAGTTTTGGATTAAGATGGATTTAAGTTACTATTTTCGTATTCTATAATAGAATTTCTCATGTTTTTAAATAGACTTCATTATAAAAAATAAGATGACTAAGTATTATGGCCAAAACCATGAGTTGTCAAAATCCAGAATCCAAAATTATCAAAAATAAATTATTTATTTATTGTATTTTTATTTGACCAAAATAAAAATATTATATTTACATTACAACATCTTTTCTGTAAATTAGAAAATATATTAATAAAATATTATATCTTAAAAAAAATCCCTATAAATATATTTACTTGCCATTATATCTTAATTTATATTATTCTTTTAAATTTTATATATTTTTTAAAATAGTGATATTTTAAACTTAGTGCATAATTTACTTTTGCATTTTTTTGACACTCACTAACCATTCACGGACATGGGTGGTGTTCATTCTTAAAAATGAGATTTCTAATTAAAATCCTTTCCACAAAAATAATGTGTGAGATTTCCTTCAATGAGAATTTGCAAAAATTCCTTTATGGTTTAAATTTATCATGGACTCCAACATAGGTGGTGTTCATTCTTAAAAATGAGATGGGTGGTGTTCATTCTTAAAAATGAGATTTCTATTTAAAATCCTCACAAATAATGTGTGAGATTTCCTTCAATAAGAATTTGCAAAAATTCCTTTAGGATTTAAATTTATCATGGATTCGAGGAAATGGCTAAATACCAACCAAACAAACCGATCAATTAATCCTTTGATATGTTTTCCAATCTTGTGAAATCCTTTTGACAATTAAAACTTTAATGTCTTTCCTCACCAAAACCAAGATATTAAAAGTTGAAACTTTAAGATATAAATGGACGAGGATGAATCTATTCTTAATCAAATCACATTAAAAGATGTATATGGAGAAGTTCCTAATCAAATCACATTAAAAGATGTATATAGAGAAGGTGGGTAGAATATTGATTTGGTATTGTTTTTTAGATTAATTATATCATATGTTAATGGTTGATCTTTAGAACTGTGTAATGAGGTTTATCTTCAAGATAAAAGTGGAAAAAATCAATTAATCACAAAATTTAAAGAGCAAAGATGTATGGAATTTTAGAATTAGCAGTTAAGAAATAGTTTTTATGAATTACCCATGAATAAATGTATATATATGTATTATCATTTTGATTTGTTTTATTTTATTTTATTTTTATTTTTATTTTTTAATTAAAATAATAATAAAAAATAAAATTAGTTAAATTAAATTAATAATAATATAATAAGACATTAGTATTTGTAAATGTATAATCGTAATTAAAAATAAGTTTAATCTATTTTATCAAATAGTTTTTAAACAAAATTAATAATATTCAATAATTAGTTTCAAAGGTTAGAAAAAATAAATAAATAATAAAAAGAAGAAGAAAGAGGAGTTCAAAGAATATATATATATATATATATATAATCAATTAAAAAATTAATTAATTAAAAAATAAAAATAACATAAAATAAAAACAAAATAATAAATAAATAAAATTATGAAGAGAGAGTTGGGATCCAACTTCTACTTAACTTCCAACCATCGCCTCTATTAAGATTAATAGGGTGTTTCTCAATTTCAATGGCCTCTCTAAGCTTCCTATGATGGAAGTGATCAACCCTAGCGATGACCTAAGAATATAGTGTAGAATATCGTTAAGACCATAATTATTTATATTCATAACATGCTTTACCTACAATATGTCAATCCAATCTTATAAAGATAATTTCATATTTTTTTTTATGTTGGTTTAAACAAACAAAAAAAATATATTAATACTAGATTAGCTTATAAGTATATTTATTTAAGAATTCATAAGACTCAAAGTTAATTACAAAAATATTTATTAAGACATTTTAGTTTATTATGTAATAATTTGAATTTCAGGAAGTTAACAACCAAATCATTGCACTAACCACCTAAAACAAGGGTTGTATAGTAGTGTAGTCCTTGCCACACAAATTTACAAAAAGATATTATTTAATTATTAGCATGGACCAAGTGATTACAAAAGCATTTAATTCAATTTATGTACAAATTGAATCTTGAAAAAGAGGAAGCTGAGCCAAAGAAATTCAAGTTCAAACTTGGCAACATCCCTCTATGCATTGAAATTCTAGGTCAAACTTCCCAACATCCCTCTATTTCTGGGATTTCTCATTTGTGCAAGTATTCTTTACCTTCCACACTTTCATAATTCGCTTTCAAACATGTGAATTAGCAGGCAATTTTGGGCCAGAGCGATATAATTAGGTAAAATTTAAAATAATTTAGTTGATAGTTTTCGACAATTTGTTTCTTCACATTAGGCTTAACTATAATTGAGATTGAACAATTAAGAATGACATTTAAACTAATCAAGTATTTTCTTAGGATTTGCTTCATTAAGCCTGCATTGGACACAGATAGATGTCTAGGCTAGGCTTAATTATAATTGAGCTTGGACAATTAAGAATGACATTTAAACTAATCAAGTATTTTCTTAAGATTTGCTTCAGTAAGCCTGCATTAGACACAGATAGATGTCTAGACTTGATTAAGAGAAATTAGTTTTTACAAAGTTAGGTAGAATATGGTTGTGTTTCACTATTCGAGAAGATATAATAATTAGTGTTATCGCTTCTATCACTAGAAGTGGAAAATCTATCAAGATTTTCTATCAAGGAGAGGTTTCATCTGAAAATCCAACGTAATATATAATTAGGCACACGTGATGATACACAATGCCAATGTAGATAATTATGATGATTGCAATAACATCCACCTTCTCATGGCTTCAATGAGTAGCTTCAATTCATTTAGGGTTTCACATGTATCATACATATCTACAGAAAATTTTAGGGACTAATATTCACAAGTGGGTTAATTTTCCATGCTTTTTCAAAAAAAAATTCACTAATTTCCATTATTTCTAAAAATGATTCGCCCAAATGTTATAGTATAAAATTATTTTACTTTAAATATTGTTAGAATTTTATAAAGAAATATATAAAATCATTAGAAAATTTACAAAAATGTCACTAAGCATCTTACAATTTGCATATTAATAATTTGCACATATTAGGGACTGGCAATATTTGCCATGGTTTTTAAACTTTAAGATAAATTTCCATCGTTAAAATTGTTCCCGTACATAAATAAACAGGTCACTTTTGAAGAGAGGAATTTGCATTTTGTTAATTGGAGCTCATACATGCCCACCACTATTATGAAGAAACATTCTATATGCTTCTCTTGACCTGAAGGTAGTAAAGGGAACTTTGATTGTTTAAAGGAGTTGTGGTGCAAAATCAATCAAAGAAAGAAATAGAACAAATTTGATATTGAGTATAATTAATTTCTCTTCATATATTTAAAGTTATTTTAAAAATTTGATCGCTTAAATGTTGTTTTTGTGAATTATATCATTCAAATTTTCTATTTTCAAAAAAACTCTACAATTTTGTTTTTACAAATTATCCAACTGAAACTTACCACTTTCCAAAAAATCCTTACAAAAATTATTTTTTCACATAATTAAATTGGAATTTGTCATTTCCAAAACATCCAACCAAATTCTACACGATTTATAGAAAAATATTTTCAAAAAACAAAAACATTTAACAATTAAAATACCTGGTAACCCATTAAATATAAAGCTGCACATAAATAATTTATTCTTTAAACTAATACTCTACATGAATTGATAGTACAGATCTCCACATAAATAAACAATGCCAATGGAGGCTGCACAATGTAGACACAATAAATAGTAAATAAATAATTGTGAGATAAATAGAGGGAATTCTCATCCTAAAAGTACAGATTGATATAATTTCTTTCCAATTGTTAACCACATTGGGTGACTAAGAAATATTCGTTCCTATCCAATAAAATGTAGTCACTTTGTACTGGATTTTATAACGACAATCAACCTGATCATTTCAGCTACCATTGCAAACCACAACTACAAGCATTTGGAACTCATGGGCGTTCAATACCTTTAACAACCTTGTGAATTTGCTTGTTTCAGTCTGGATTACAGGACGATGGGAATATAATTGGCCTGCATGTGAATGGAAAATCAGCTTCTTATTATAGAGTTAATGATTTCATTTCCCTTGAAAAAAATTTATTATTATCGGAAATAAATTTACATTTTTGGAGAAACAAGTATTTGTGTATAAAATATTTATTTAAAAATTGTCAAAAAAATATTATAAAGATAGATAGTTATAGCTTAAAAAAAAATATAATTTGTTTAAGAATTCATTTCCACTTTATCATGGATATTTTTAATCCATAAATAGGTTCTGTGTACAATAACATGGGCCAACATCATGGCTTGCTAATATCACAAGCTGAAAAAACCAGAATTCATGTTTATGTCACACATGTTCATATGACCACTTTTTTTTAATTAATCAATTTAATTAAAAGAGCATAATTATTTTTAAGATAAATTTCAACATTTGATCTATAACTAATAATATTATTTCAAGGTTAAATCCCTACTATCTACTTCATAATTATTGTTAATTAAATTAAAATACTAGAAACCCTATTCTGGAAAGAAAAACAAAAAGTGCCTATCAACACAAATATAAATTTTATGTTCTATTGAATTTATGAAATAACATAAATATTATAGTAAATAATAACAAAATATCAAATACATTTCATTAATGTAGAGTTAGCTCAATCGGTCAAATTAGTGCCTCCCCAATGGGAGGTCACAAGGTCAATTCCCGAAAGCTCTTGGGGCGTTGATGCCCTTCTGGTGGTGTCCAACACTCAGTGTTAAACAACCCTGGACGAACCAGAACTAGATACTCTACATGAATTGATAGTACAGATCTCCATATAAATAAACAATGTAGACACAATAAATAGTAAATAAATAATTGTGACATAAAGAGAGGGGTGTTGATGCCCTTCTGGTGGTGTCCAACACTCAGTGTCAAATATTATTTATTTATTTATTTTACCGTTAATCCAACATTCAACTATTGCTTCCTATAAAAATGTTATCCAACACTCGTTTACCCTTAATGCTTTCTATGGTCCCTGATGAGGAATGGAGTCACCATCTGAAACATTAGACAAATCACACATGTTACACTGTATTGTTTCGGAAATCACTAGGGATATGACAAACTATGGAAGTCTCCAATCACTCTCAATGTTAAATGTATTATGATGTAAGTATTTTGATGTTTATCTAACTATTCAATTTATATGGTTGTGCTAGTTCATATGGCTAAGCTAGTGGAATAAAACTTCCAAAATTTTAATTTAGTTATCAATAATTAATAGGTAGATGATAGAGATGTAACATCTATGGAATATTCATAACCATAAAATGTTGAGAGTTATATGAAAGATAGTTATGTCATTTATGCTTTTCAATTTTGAATTTAATTGAAAGCATAAATGACACACACATATTATTTTGACTTTGAATTAAGTTATCATATATTTGGTATATGGTATTAATAACTCATGATATGGTAACAAATCTTATTTATATATTAAGAATCTCTATAGTAAAGTGGAAATAAATCTTTATGGTTAATAATATTATCTCATAATTCATATATTAATTTTTATAATAATAATAATAAATAATTCAAAATAGCTTATGGGGTTTTGGATTGATGGTGAATGGGTGCATTGTTAAGGCACTCCTTGTGATAGGTCATTGGTACAAATCCCCTGTGGGTGCTTACCTACCAAAAACAATATTATAAGAAAATAATTATTTATCCCCCGATCGGGGTGATAATGGCGGCGATCAGGGCAATTAATACAAATCAGGTAAGGGATGATGATGAGGCAAAAGGAATAGGGGTAATGATGAAGGCGGACAGAAAGATCAGCAGAAAGGATATCATTCCAAGGAGGAGCGGCGATGAAGTAATGAAAGACAAAGTTGGTGGAGGTAATGCTGCAGAGATTGGACGTGGGTACGATGGCACAGAAGAAGGACGAAGGGAGGTGGGCGGTCATGAAAACGGCAGGTGGCAGAAGAATCGGGAGAAGAGAAATGAGGAGAAATGGCGGAGGAGAAATCATAAAGGAGGAAGGCGAGACAAAGGAAGGAGGTCGTTAAATGAAACCGCAGAGAATTCACAAAGAGACAGGGTGGTGAAAACTTTAGTTAGGTTCATAGAAAGGCAGAGGAGGCATAGAGAACAACCAAGCAGCGCCAGAAGGAGGAATCGAATGGCAACAAGGAGGAGAATGAGAAACGAAGCGGACGAGGAGAATAGAGGTCGGAAAAGCCCGGAGAAGAAATGGAAAGGAATCGAGGCTAGAGAAAATATGGAGCAATATCAGACAATTCAGGACGATACCGAGGATGAAGTGGAAATGTTTGATTCCGACCACGACAGATATGAGCAACCAAGAAAGAGGGTATGGAAGGACGAGAGGCTATCAAAGGACAAACCGCAGGAAGAAAGGAAGTATGGAGATAGGAGAAGCAAAGGGCGAGAGGAGGGAGGCGACTTCGGGAGCACTTCGGGTATGAAAGGTCTGGGAGACAAGGGAAATTATAGGAATAGAGGAAGAGCAAGACGGGGACGAGGCCAACGCAGTAGAGGAAAAGGATGGTCGAAAGAGAAACGAGAAGAGTACGAACCATTACCGGCAAGAAAATATAGAAATACATTGAAGAAGAAGATACAGTTCGCAGAGCAAGCCTACTGTGAAAACACTAATGAAGATATCAGAAGAATAATACAACAATTGGAGGAAGAAGCGACCCAGGGCCAATCAGGATCAGAAATGGAAGGTTGGGAATACCTGCTACCGGATCCAGAGAATAATAGAGGACGTATGACACTGTATAAACAAGCCCTGCATGTATACTGGGTTATGAAAAGGCTGTTGGCTAAGGCTATGGAGCAGGTTGCCATGGAAATGGTTGAACTGTCCCAGGGAATTCCTAATTTGAAGAAAGAAATGCAGAACATTCAGGTCACCCTGATAATGCAGGACAAAAAACTGGAAGAGATACAGCAGCAGATAAAGAAGATCAACTCGGGTATAAAGAAAGAATATGATCAGCAGGAAGCCATGGCTAGTTAATATCTGAAGATATGTATATGCTTTCCGTAGTTTTTTTGAATGCTGGTGGATAGGTTTTGGTTCCAGTTTCAGTTTATAATGCAAATAAGAAGCAGTAGTAATCTTTTTGAATGTTTAGTTTACTTAGCCTGGACAAGAAGAATTAGTATTTTTTGTTTTTGGATGGCTGTCAAAAACTTAAGGTGGCCAACAGACCCGGTTTCCCTTCGGGGCGGGTTGAGGCCACCATGAAAATGTATTGGTTTCAATTCGAATTAATGGAAAAAGAATGGTCCCTCCTTAGCTTACAAAAAAAAAGTAATTCAAAATAAAATTTTAATTTAGTTAATTTTTATAAAATTATTCTAATATTAATAATATGAATTTATTATTAAATAATTTTTTAATACTTATGATGAATTGATTTTGTGATGTCCCCTGTAACTAAGAATATTTATTTTATTTACTGCATGTTAAAACAAAATTTAAGTTTTTATAAATAGAAATTATGTTTTAATTGTTAAAAGAAATGCAGTGCTGGAATTTTGGCTAGAAAATGATTTAATATCATTTCATGAGAGGGCATATGTCAAAAGGGTGATGGATGTAATTCTCAAGAAATAGTCAGGTTGGGCAGTTACCCAACCCGTAACCCTAATTACTCCTATGAAAGATTTTATCCCAAAAAGATCAAGAGTATGGGGGGTCATCTGCAATCAAGGAGGGAGAGGAATAGAAGATTACCTAATGGAATGGAAGAAATAACTACATTGTAAGGACACATAGGAAAAGTTGTAGTTAGGTCTGGTAGTTAGGTCTGGTCATGACCAGATAACTATTGCGGTTCAAGATGCCCTTAGTTAGGTCTGGTCATGACCAGATAACTATTGCGGTTCAAGATGCCCTTCTGGTGGGACCGAGGGGTGTTGATGCCCTTCTAGTGGTGTCCAACACTCAGTGTTAAACAACCCTGGACTAACCAGAAAGTGAAAAAAAAAAAAAAACAAAATATCAAATACATTTCATTAATGTTAGTAGTTATTTTCTTTACAGATTAAGAATTTCCATTATAAAATTAAAGTGAATCTCCATTGTTAAAAATCTTGTGAGATGTATATATTTAATTCATATATTAATTATTTTAATAATAATAATAACAATAAAGAAGTTATAATTTAATTAATTTTATGATTCTTTTTAAATTTTGACAATGTTAAATGTTGTTAGTAATTTCTGGAATAATACTGTGTAACATGTGTGATTTGTCCAACGTTTTGGATGGTTACTCCATCCATCATCAGGGACCACAGAGAGCTTCATGGGTAAATGAATGTTGGATAGCCTTTTTATAGGAAGCAAGAGTTGAATGTTGGATTAAGGGTCAAAAAAAAAAATAGTATTTGACCAAATTTTCAAACCAAAAATTATTTGAATTAAGTAAGTGACCATATTTGGTTAGTAATAATTATGATTTGGTGATTTTTAGAAATTTAAATAGCAAAATTTGTTTTGAAATAAGATTTTTATTATTATATTTTAATAGCAAATTAAGAATTAGTTAAGAATTAAGATTTTTTTATTTATGAATAAAACTAATTAAATGAAAGATAATTATATGAAATTCAATATATGAACAATTAATGAGAAATGGATTCATATGAATCATTAGATAATAGATTAATATGAAATGGTAAAAGGGGGATCAACAAGAAACATTCTAATTATTAGGAGAGAGGCTCAGGATTAAAGGAGGAATATAGAATATAAAATAAAATGACAAAGGAAGGTTAAGGAGAAAAAGATTAAAGCAGATAAAAAAAAGGGAGGTCAAAGGTTAAGAAATAAAAAGAGGAAAGAAATGTAAGGATTAATATAAGGTGAAGAGTGTAATATAGATAACGATTAGACTCACAGATGATCACCAAAAAAGTTTAAGATGAAGGGAGGTATAAAGAAGAGGAAAACAAGGATCAAGGATGGGTTAAGATTCAATGGGTGAGATGGTGGATGACGGGTTTAACAATCCTCTCAATTCAACTTATTAGGGTTATTCTCGATTTCGAGGGCTTCTCAAATAATACGAGAGTTGTATAAAGGTTCAAGGGCTATGATTTTATATTGATCGAAACAAATTAAGTGCTTGGATTTATGAATGTGTTCAACTATGGCAGACTTTGAAAACTGGTTGTGGTTGGTGTCAACAATGTGTTCCTTGAGGTGGGCCTTGAAAGGTCGACCCGTTTGGCCAATGTAAGCTTTACCGTGGGACCATGGAATTTTGTAAACTCCTGATCCATGCATGGGACCTAAAGTGTCTTTGGCCAATTGGAACAATTGTTTGAGGGTTTTGTGGGGTCTAAATATGGTTTTTATGCTTTTCTTAGCCAAAATTTTAGCAATAAGATCGGTGGTCCCTTTGATGTAAGGGAGGGTTACAAGGCCATAAGAGGAAGAGGGGTCCGACTTTTTGGGTTTGGGGTGAGCAACAAACCTGAGAGCTTTAGAGATTTGGATAGAGGAATAGCCATTAGCTTTGAAATCCTTAACTAGATGGGATTTTCCAGCTAACAGAAACTCAGGGCAGAGATTTTTAAGGCTCTAGAGAAGAGGGTTTTGAGAATTCCATGCCTTTGGGATGAGTGGTGATGAGAGAGGGCATGGAGATAACGATCCATGTGAGCCTGTTTTCTGTAGACTTGATGTGATAGGGAACCATTGGGGAGGTGGGAGACAAGGACATCTAAGAAATTGAGTGATTTATTGGATTCAATTTCCATAGTGAACTAGATGAGGGAAAATTATATTGAGATGGGTATGAAAGGCATCCAACACAGGACGACCGTGTTGCCAAATGAAAAAGGTGTCATCCACAAACTAAAACCAACATTTGGGTTTGAGATGCCAATAGTTAAGGACTTTGGTTTCAAAGTGCTCCATAAAGATGTTAGCGACTACCAAAGACAGGGGGGAACCCATAGTTGTTCCTTTAGTCTGTTCATATATAGTTCCTTTGAAAGAAATGAAGGTGGAGTTTAGGAAAATTTGGATTAGGTTGATGGTTTCAGGGTTAACAAGATGGGAGATCAAGTGCAGAGCTTCAGGGACAGGAGTGAAAAGGCAAATAATGTCAAAACTAACCAACAAGTCATTCTCTTCAATTGGGATGGGTTTGGTCTTCTCAATGAAATTAGTAGAATCCTTGATGTAAGAGGGAGTGGAACCCACAAATTTCTGAAGGTTGGTGGCCATATAACAACTCAAGGCGTAGGTGGCAACTCCAATGGCACTAACAATGGGACAAAGGGGAATATCTTGTTTATGGATTTTTGGTTAACCATAAATTTTCGAAGATTGGGGGGCATGGGGAATGAACTTGTGTTGAATGGACACGAGGATGGATGAGGACTTTATACCTTATTAATTAGCAAGGAAATATCACTAAGGGGGTCCTTCAGAAGGATTTTATAGGAAGAAGATGACAAGAGATCATTCATTTTAGCATCATAATCAACAGCTCATGATAACTGTAGCATTACCTTTATCTGATTTAAGGACAAGGATATCAGGGTTATCATTGAGGCGATTGATGGCAAGGAACTCATCTTTAGATAGGTTAGGGGGAGTCGGTTTAGCGCGATGCAAAATTCTTCCACAGTCTTGTCGAATTTCTTCTGCAATGTGCAAAGGGGGTTTTTGGGAAATAAGCTCAATGGAGCAAAGGATCTCTTCAAAGGAAATCTTGCGAGGAGCAAGAGCGAATTTGAAGCCTTTCTCCAATAATTGGAGGGTAGGAGGATCGATGGTGAATGAGGAGAGGTTCACTACATAGGGAGGCCTCGAGATGGGGGAAGAGGGGATAAAAGGGGAGTCGATTTCTGGAATAGAGTTATCAACATTATTATCAAGCATGTTAATCAAGTGAGGGAGACCTATACTACTATGAGATACATTTTTTATGAAGAAGAGAAAGATTAGGATTACTATTAAGAATTAGATTGGGTAAATGATTATTTTGGAGAATAGTAGACAAGTTAGAATTAGACAAAGGAGAATTTGAATTGGGACCACATATATTATTGCTAAAATTTTAGTTAATAAAATCATAAAAACCGTATTTAGACCCCACAAAACCCTCAAGCATTGTTCTGATCGGCCAAAGACACTTCAAATATCATGCAAAGATCGAGGGTTTACAAAATTCCATGTTCCTATGGTAAATCTTACATTGGCCAAACGGGTCGACCTTTCAAGGCCCGCCTCAAGGAACACATTGCTGACACCAACCACAACTGGCTTTCAAAGTTTGTCATAGTTGAACACTCTCATAAATCCAAGCACTTAATTTGTTTCGATCAATCTAAAATCATAGCCCCTGAACATTTCTACAACTCTCGTATTATTCGGGAAGACCTTGAAATCGAGAAGAACCCTAATAACTTCAATAAAGAGTATGGTTATAAGCTTAGTCATTCCTAGAAACTCATCGTCCACTATCTCACCCAATGAATCTTAACCCATCCCTGATCCACGTCTTCCTCTTCTTTATCCCCCCCTCCATCTTAAAGTTTTTTGATGATCATATGTTAGAATCGTTATCTATATTACACACTTCACCTTATTTTATATTAACCATTACCTTTCTTTCTTCTATTTTTATTTCCCGTAACCTTCCTTTATCATTTTATTTTATATTCTATATTCCTCCTTTAATCCTTAGCCTCTCTCCTAATCATTAGGAATGTTTCTTGTTCATCCCCTTTTTACCCTTTCACTTTAATATATGATCTAATGGTTTATATGGACCCATTTCTCATTAATTGCTCATATACTTAATTTCATATAATTATCTTTCATTTAACTAGTTTTATTCATAAGTAAATAAAAACTTAATTCTTAACTAATTCTTAATTTGCTATTAAAATATAATAATAAAATCTTATTTCAAAACAAATTTTACTATTTAAATTTCCAAAAATCACCAAATCATAATTATTATTGACCAAATATGGTCATTTATTTAATTCAAATAAACTTTAGTCTCAAAATTTGGTCAAATATTATTTATTTATTTATTTTACCGTTAATCCAACATTCAACTATTGCTTCCTATAAAAATGCTATCCAACACTCATTTACCCTTAAGGCTTTCTATGGTCCCTGATGAGCGATGGAGTCACCATCTGAAACATTGGACAAATCACACATGTTACACAGTATTGTTTCGGAAATCACTAGGGATATGACAAACTATGGAAGTCTCCAATCACTCTCAATGTTAAATGTATTATGATGTAAGTATTTTGATGTTTATCTAACTATTCAATTTATATGGTTGTGCTAGTTCATATGGCTAAGCTAGTGGAATAAAACTTCCAAAATTTTAATTTAGTTATCAATAATTAATAGGTAGATGATAGAGATGTAACATCTATGGAATATTCATAACCATAAAATTTTGAGAGTTATATGAAAGATAGTTATGTCATTTATGCTTTTCAATTTTGAATTTAATTGAAAGCATAAATGACACACACATATTATTTTGCCTTTGAATTAAGTTATCATATATTTGGTATATGGTATTAATAACTCATGATATGGTAACAAATCTTATTTATATATTATGAATCTCTATAGTAAAGTGGAAATAAATCTTTATGGTTAATAATATTATCTCATAATTCATATATTATTTTTTTATAATAATAATAATAAAAGTAATTCAAAATAGCTTATGGGGTTTTGGATTGATGGTGAATGGGTGCATTGTTAAGGCACTCCTTGTGATAGGTCACTGGTTCAAATCCCCTGTGGGTGCTTACCTACCAAAAACAATATTATAAGAAAATAATTATTTATCCCCCGATCGGGGTGATAATGGCGGCGATCAGGGCAATTAATACAAATCAGGTAAGGGATGATGACGAGGCAAAAGGAATAAGGGTAATGATGAAGGCAGACAGAAAGATCAGCAGAAAGGATATCATTCCGAGGAGGAGCGGCGATGAAGTAATGAAAGACGAAGTTGGTGGAGGTAATGCTGCAGAGATTGGATGTGGGTACGATGGCACAGAAGAAGGACGAAGGGAGGTGGGCGGTCAAGAAAACGGCAGGTGGCAGAAGAATCGAGAGAAGAGAAATGAGGAGAAATGGCGGAGGAGAAATCATAAAGGAGGAAGGCGAGACAAAGGAAGGAGGTCGTTAAATGAAACCGCAGAGAATTCGCAAAGAGACAAGGTGGTGAAAAATTTAGTTAGGTTCATAGAAAGGAAGAGGAGGCAGAGAGAACAACCAGGCAGCGCTGGAAGGAGGAATCAAATGGAAACAAGGAGGAGAATGAGAAACGAAGCAGACGAGGAGAATAGAGGTCGGAAAAGCCCAGAGAAGAAAGGGAAAGGAATCGAGGCTGGAGAAAATACGGATCAATATCAGACAATTCAGGATGATACCAAGGATGAAGTGGAAATGTTTGATTCCGAACACGACAGATCTGAGAAACCAAGAAAGAGGGTATGGAAGGACGAGAGGCTATCAAAGGACAAACCACAGGAAGAAAGGAAGTATGGAGATAGGAGAAGCAAAGGGCGAGAGGAGGGAGGTGACTTCGGGAGCACTTCGGGTATGAAAGGTCTGGGAGGCAGGGGAAATTATAGGAATAGAGGAAGAGCAGGACGGGGACGAGGCCGACGCAGTAGAGGAAGAGGATGGTCAGAAGAGAAACGAGAGGAGTACGAACCATTACTGGCAAGAAAATATAGAAATACATTGAAGAATAAGATACAGTTCACAGAGCAAGCCTACTGTGAAAACACTAATGAAGATATCAGAAGAATAATACAACAATTGGAGGAAGAAGCGACCCAGGTACAATCAGGATCAGAAATGGAAGATTGGGAATACCTGCTACCGGATCTAGGGAATACTAGAGGACGTATGACACTGTATAAACAAGCGCTGCATGTATACTGGTTATGAAAAGGCTGTTGTCTAAGGCTATGGAGCAAGTTGCCATGGAAATGGCTGAACTGTCCCAGGGAATTCCTATTTTGAAGAAAGAAACGCAAAACATTCAGGTCACCCTGATAATGCAGGACAAAAAACTGGAAGAGATACAGCAGCAGATAAAGAAGATCAACCCGGGTATAAAGAAAGAAGATGATCAGCAGGAAGCCATGGCTGGTTAATATCTGAAGATATGTATATGCTTTCTGTAGTTTTTTTGAATGCTGGTGGATAGGTTTTGGTTCCAGTTTCAGTGTATAATGCAAATAAGAAGCAGTAGTAATCTTTTTGAATGTTTAGTTTACTTAGCCTGGACAAGAAGAATTAGTATTTTTTGTTTTTGGATGGTTGTCAAAAACTTAAGGTGGCCAACAGACCCGGTTTCCCTTCGGGGTGGGTTGAGGCCACCATGAAAATGTACTGGTTTCAATTCGAATTAATGGAAAAAGAATGGTCCCTCCTTAGCTTACAAAAAAAAAGTAATTCAAAATAAAATTTTAATTTAGTTAATTTTTATAAAATTATTCTAATCTTAATATGAATTTATTATTAAATAAATGTGTTAATACTTATGATGAATTGATTTTGTGATGTCCCCTGTAACTGAGAATATTTATTTTATTTACTGCATATTAAAACAAAATTTAATTTTTTATAAATAGAAATTATGTTTTAATTGTTAAAAGAAATGCAGTGCTGGAATTTTGGCTAGAAAATGATTTAATGTAATTTCATGAGAGGGCATATTTCAAAAGGGTGATGGATGTAATTCTCAAGAAATAGTTAGGTTGGGCAGTTACCCAACCCTAACTACTCCTATGAAAGATTTTATCCCAAAAGATCAAGAGGATGGGGGGTCATCTGCAATCAAGGAGGGAGAGGAATAGAAGATTATCTAATGGAATGGAAGAAAGAACTGCATTGTAAGGACAGGCAGGAAAAGTTGTAGTTAAGTCTGGTCATGACCAGATAACTACTGCGGTTCAAGATCGAAATTCTTGAAAAGAAAACCCGGAAAACGGGTAGCTCGGGGGGAGACAGAGGCGTTGTAGCGCAAGTCTCAAGGTTGGGAGGCAAGTTGAGATTAAAGGTTTTTATCCGGTTCAGCTAGCTAGATAAGTACAATCTGGAAATACTTTGATTAGATGATAATGGAGCTATTTATGTATTGATGTTAGATTCAGTATGCCTGTTTTAATCTAGTTAAGTACATGGATGTATATTAACTTTAGATGGTAGTATATCTGTGCATGTATATACTGTTTAGATCTAAATGAAGAATTTTACTTGAAAAAGGAAACTTGAAGGTAACTCTATTATACTCAAATGCAGTACAAAGTAAATAATTCTGAGCTGATTAAACTAGAAAAGAACGACATTTCAACTAGATAATATCTTTCGGGTAGCAAGAAAGACCTCGGTCAGAGGTGCATAAAACAGAAGTAGAGTTACATCATACACTTTATTCATAGAATAAATAGATAAATGGCCATGCCCTGATGTTCTCAGAAAACCCTTAACAAATATAAAAAAAGAGAACACAACTCTGTCATTAAAATCAAGAGAAGACCCCACACTGGGAAATTGTTAAACGAACTTTCCTGAAAATTTATTATAACAGCTAGAAGATGCATAACAATAGTAATAACTTTCAAATAATCGACCTCATAGATACTTTTAGCAAAGGAAAAGAAAGTTAATACCTCCTGTGAATTAAAGAGGAAAAACAGTAGTGAAACAAGAATTCTTTACCACATAACGCATAAGGAATTTCTTGTAATTTTTACAGTGCAAACATATGAGAAAATCAAATAACATTGAGGGACCTCCGCGAGGAATTCCATAGAACAAACCATAAGTAAATACAGTAGCAGAAATTAACAGTTTCTCTCCAAAATCAGGATGACATATGCAAATACTCGGTGTAGCCAAGACCTCGGGTCGGAAAAAACCCCCAAATCATGCAATATTAAATAGGAACAGTAGATCCTAAGTTCTTTAAAAAAATATATTGTATCCGGATGAAGAAATCAAAAACCCTTGGGTCCAAAACCTAACAAAACAAGAACACTATCTCCAGACAGTTAGAAACCCGAAGTCTCATCAGACGAAAAGATATCATACTCAAAACCCTGAGTCGAGCCTGGAGAAGAATCTCAACTTTCCGAAAGGAAAACGACATAGACCATGAGACCCAAATCAAATGAGACAAGGACCAAAGACTCTCGAAATACATTTATCTTTCATTCTCTGAATTAAATTCACAGTACTCATACCCGCTGAAAGTCGAAGGGTGAACTTGAAGAAGCAACAGCTGAAGTTAGACCACCTGGGTCAAATCCTGCAAACCCTGTCAACACATTTCAATTAGGAGACTAATAAATAGAATAGGGAAAACAAACACCTGAAATAACATAGGTTCATATGAAGAATTCTTACCTAGACAGTCATAGAGCTCCTCCGGTCTGTCGAAAAGCTTCTCCGGCATTCCTTTGACAGCACTTACAGCCATGGCAGAAGACTGTTGGTAAGCGGAGGCAGTTAGAATACAGGGAGGCCACTCCAGAGTAACAAAGCTTGTGAGGTTAATAGAAGTGAAGGGGTCAGATCATACTCACAATGAAACCCTCTACCCAGGAGCTGGAGCCGAACCACTCCACCGCGAAAATGTAATAGGAAACCCCTATCTGGACCTGGCTAGGGCATAAAGTCGTAAGTCGCAACCTCCACCATCGGATGAACAACAACAAGGAGAGCCCTTGATGGGGCATAGTCAACCAAGCAGCAAGGAGCCAGTTGTCTATTACAAAGAAGTCTCGCGAGGGAGTGACTTCTCTTCCCTAGGCAGGTGGCCAGACCTCATTAAAGTCCACCATAAAGGGTTGTACCAGCTCGCAACAATATAACAATATATTAATAATTGTAATATGTCATGACTGTGGGAAATATGTAATGTCTATGGTAAGGTTATCTACCATCAAACGAATTACGAAGACTTTTGAACTTATGAGATTTGTACCAAGTATATAAACCCGCTTGCATGGAAAGATTCTGAACCCAATCCATTTTGATTAATTTCCTAATTATGTTGTGACATAATGAAAGGTTTAATTTTGGTATTTTGTATAATAAATTATTTATTTATTCTTTTATATGGGTATGTTACAGATGTTTATCTTGACCAAGCCTAATGGTTATGAGCATATATTTTCTAATCAAAGGGGAGTAGGGTATGTATGCTTTAGTGGACTTAACAAAAGAGGGTTTCATTCACCAATAAAATTAGATAAAAATATAATAATAATCCACACAACCCATTTTATTTTAGGATAAAATCAATATAATAATAAAATAATTACAAATTTAAATATAAAATAACAATTTTACATTTAAACACATTGATATAAATTTAATATTTTTATAATTATAACTTAATTTTATGTTAGGTTTTGAATTAATTAGAACTTATAATTTTGAATAAAGAAATTGTAATAATATTTTGTATATTTTGATTTCAATGAAATAGTAAATATACAATTTCTTTAGTGGAAAAAAATAAAATAAAAAACAAAACTAAAAATATCTTAGACTCAGGTTTATGCCATGGTAGTATAGTTCAATTTGGTGCGATGATCATTAAACCTTATTCCATCTATCCCTTACATTTTTTATTCGACTTTTTTTTTAGTAAGAAAAAAGCGTGATGATATATTATAGGCAAAATCTATATGATAGTACATACAATCAACCATCTATAGATTGATAGTGAACCACCCAGTTCACTTGATAATGAAAATATGGTGTTCATATCACCATCCAAAACCCCGAATTGAAAAGATTAATACAGTTAGAAGACATTCACTTATATCTCTAGAAAGGCTATATCTTCCAAACATAAAAAAAAAGGCATGTATGTATACCACATTCTCTCAATGTGCTGCCATGAAAATATTATAGACATATTGTGCTGCATTGAGAAGATTATAAACATATATAACAAAATTACAAAAAAATGGTGCAAACATGTAGACAGGCTTTTACCTAGGTATGGAAAGTCCCCCATATCAAAAATGTTCTGCTCCCAAGTGATCTCTGGATACCATTTTCCAAACAATCCCTGTAATCCTTTCTTAGATAATATGTTCACTTCCTTGTTGAGGATCCTTCCAATGTGCTGGATTGTGGAGCTACGTTGACGTTGCCATAGAAACTCGATCCTTTCCATCCATCCTTGAAGCATGGGGTTATTGATGGATGCCCTCCCCATTACTTGATCAATTATAATCTTCAAGTCTCCATATATGTGCAAAGTGGGGTTCCCAAGGAAATTGTTGAACCATAGGAGCCCCCAAAGTGCCACTGCTTCAGCTTTGGTGTTTGTACCACTACCACAATTCCAGTAAATCCTGTATGACAAATCAGCAGTCATGGCAATCCAAAATCCACATGCACAGGTGTTCCCTTGGGCAGCCCCATCAAAAAACCCCATAGGGTATATGAACTGAACATTATTCTTCATTTTAGGGTTGTTCTTAGAGCATGATGATTGTGCAGAGAAAAAAGAAAGATTGGAGGAGATTCTTTCAATTATCATAGAGAAATCTTCCCTACAGTTCTGGAATATACTTCTGTTCCTCCAATTCCAGATTGCCCAGAAAAGAAAAAGAGGGATGGCCCGCTAGGCAGTCTTTTGGGTACTCCACCATTTTAATGAGCTTCTGATGCAAGTGTGCTAAATGTATGGGAAACCAAATAGGGAAGAAATATTTTTCCATACCTTAGTAGTAAATTGGCAGTGCAGGAAGATGTGATCATTATCTTCAGTACCATTTTTTCATATGGAGCATATGTCGGGGCCATGCCAATTTCTTTTTTTCAAATTTGCCCATACAAGATTTTTGTTATGATATACAAGCCATGTGAAAAGTATAATTTTTATTGGAGCTTTAGCTTTCCAAAAGGAATATAGAGTTTGATGATCCCCTTGTCTGGTGACCATATTTGATAAAGCATGATATGTGTCCGCCACAATAATGTTGTCAAATGCCATTTTACCCAACCATACAATTTTGTCCTGTGTTCCTGTTCAGCAAATGCCAAGCTGCTTCATTATTGAAATAGTCTAAATCCATTCCCCTTCCATGTGGCTAGTGAACCCCAAATCTAGGGAATTTTTCCATATGGGGAGCAAACCCTGCCACCCATTTATAACTTGGCCCCAAAAAAAAATGCCATGCTCATTCAGGTGCTGGATGATACTGTCAGAAATAGTGAAATTCGAACCAGCACCCAATATTGGGTCAATGCCAATAAGAATGCTATTGCCTGACTGAAATTTCCATGCAAGATGGTGAATAAAATACTTCTCTACTTTCAGGAAACTTAGCCAGATTGTCGAACCTTGTTTGATACCAATTGAGCCATATCGGTACCAAACACTGAAGTCTTTATTCTTTAGATACTTGTGTTGGATGATCTTGCTCCATGTGCCTGCTCCAAATAAGCCCCTCCAGAGGGATTTTATAAGCAATGCCCCACCGAAACGACGAAGGTCCATAATTCCCCAACCACCCATGCCCTTTGGGAGAGTGATATTTGATAATTTGGTCAAATGGTATTTTTTTCCACTGTGGCTTCCCACCCAAATGAAGTTTTCCATAAGATGGTTTATGTCGCTAATGATGGAGGCAGGGATATGGAAAAGATGAGCCCAATAGACACCCAATTGTGACAGAACAGCTTGTGTAAGGATAACCCTTCCCCCTAAGGACAGGCATCTAAATTCCCACCCAAAGATTCTTTTGTAGAACCTATCAGCAAGCCATTTCCAATCTGTGGTTCTATAGCAGGTGGGTTTGAGTCGATAACCAAGATATTTCAAGCCATTTTGTATAGGTCTAGCCTCAATTCTAAATAAGCCTTTAATATATGCAATAGTCTCCAAGTCAGATTGACCATAATATAAAACAGATTTATTAATATTCATGATCAACCCCGAAGCATTTGCAAATCTACTGAAAATGTGAAATAGATAATACCAAGAAAAATGGCAGAGCATACCCATTATAAGGATGTCATCAACAAAGAGGTTATGAGAAATGCTGATGTTATTTCCCAGCTTCAGTGGTTGGAATTGGTCCTCCAGGACCGTTTTTTAAATTTGCAAACTTGGACAGTCCATGACCAGAATGAATAATAGAGGGGATAGTGAACATCCTTACTGGAGACCTATACCAACCCGGAAGAACCTTGTTTGGTATCTATTGATGATGACACCATAGTTTACATTATCCACAGAGGCCATGATCCAGTTAATACATCTGGGCTGTAAACCAATTTTTCTAAGGACTAGTCTGAGGAAACACCAGTCCAGATAGGCATATGCTTTTCTGAGATCAATCTGTAGAATAGTAGCTTCAAGTTCTTTCGTGTGAATCGAGAAAATACTTTCCTGTGCATTTTCCTTGGCATCATGGATGAGTCTGTTGGAATAAAACCATGTTGTTCTTGGGAGATGAAGCGTGAGAGAGTTCTACATATACACCTAGCAATGGCCTTCGATATGATTTTATAGATGACGTTGCATAGTGAAATAGGCCTGAAGTTAGTGAAAGCCTTAGCTAAGTTGTTTTTTGGAATGAGGGTGATGTATGTGGAAGTTATCTTATGATGGATGAAGCCCATAGTCTTGGATTCCTCAATCATGCCCAGAAGGTCAGCTTTGAGAGTTTCAAATAAGTGAAAAGTTTAATTGTCCATCCATCAGGACCAGGACTTTTGTCACTCTTAAACGATTTAAGAACGCCCAATAGTTCTTCTTCAGAGACTTCCATAAAAAAATCCTCATTTTTCTTCAAATCATACATGATTGGGTATAGATCAGTACCCCAAACCATGTCTTCAGAAGAATTGTTTTCATTACTGATATAAGCTTTTTGAAAAAATTGTACAGCAACATCACTTATCCCCTCTTGTGTCTGGTATATGCGTCCATCAGAGTTCGTAATCTCTCATATGGAATTTATATTACGATAGTGGTTGGCATATCTGTGAAAAAATTTGTGTTGTGATCACCTTCCTTCAACCATAGCGCCCTGCTCTTTAATCGCCATGTGGATTCTTCCATCGTATGTATTTTCTTCTTCCTGAGTTCCATTGATTGAATGTTTGAGCAGATATGAGCAAGAAGATAATGAGTGGACATGGAGGACTGAAATGAGTCCAGACGATTTCGAATTTCAACAAGCTCCTTTCCATTGTCCCTGATTTTCTTTTTCTGCCAGTATTTGACAGTTCCCCGGAGGGAGTCATGTTTGTCCAGTATGTTGTCCATGGGAGAGGTCCCTGCAGCACTAAAAGTGCCCCAAGTTTCGAGCACCTGTTTATTAAAATCAGGGTCCTCTAAGACTGTTCTATTGAATTTGAAGGGGATGCCCATGTGAAGTTCCATTTTCCTCCATTGCAGTGTGATGGGTCTATGATCCGATATGAAGTTACTGATGATTTTTACCCGAACATCCCCCAAACGGTCCAACAAGTGTTCATGGATCAGAAATCGATCCAGTCTCTTTGCAACATAGGCAGAGCCAGTGCGCCCATTGTCCCAAGTAGGGGCAATTTTGGAGGGACAAATATCCACAAAGTTGTTCATGAGGATGGCATCCTGTATTTTCCCAGCAAGAGGATCAACTTTCCTGAAACATCCCCAAACTTCATCCAGACTGATAGTACAGTTTAGATCCCCTGCTATAATAAGCGACTCCAGGTCCATCAAACCAGAAGATATGAACTGGTCCCAAAAATCCCCTCTGTCTCTGTACAAGGCATATATGTTTAAGATATGTACACGACCAGGCAGGCCATGAATACTACCTTCCAGCAAGATACCAACGAAACATTCATAGGCCTTAATATTGATCTAACTAGGATCCCATAAGGCCACCAGACCACCCGAGAGACCCACAGCAGCAGTAGCAGATATATACCAGTTCGGAAACATTTTCCAAAAATATTGAATATTGTAGGGAACATCATGCATCTTTTCTTGAATAAGAATAATTAAAGGTTGTAAAGACAAAAAAATATGTTTGAGGGCTAAGTATTTTGGGGCAATCCCCAAACCCCAGATATTAAGGGAGATGATGCACATCATGGAAGATCTCTCGGGTAGCCGTGCTCTAAGGGCCTGTGAGGGGGAGATGTCAGCTATGGGGACATCAACCAGAAACCGATCCGTTGAGGAGGAAAATGGATTTTTATTGGAACATCCCCAAAAATGGTGACTGCCACAATTTTTCTTTCTTCGCACAGTAATGTTGCCTGCCGAGGTTGGGTTGATGTGGGGAGATGATTAACCCCCAGGCTTGTGGATAGTGAGGGTACAGAGATCAAGAGTATTCCTTTGTAAGAGGAAGTCCAGGTCACTCCCGACATAATTTGAAGGTGAAGATGTAGGAGAATTTGGTGGAGTAATGTTGAGACATGGGCCTTTATCCTTTGATTGATGGTGAGGTGGTGCCAAAGGAGCAGCATATGCAACTTGCGAGGTGGACAGAATGTCCAGATATGGGTGCGGAGCTGTAAAGGGAGTTGGTATGTCCTGACTAGTGGTAGGCCTGAGTGGTGGATGACATATGAAGGTTGGTGGGCTATCAGAAAGAGGGAAATCTGATTTGGGGAATACATTCGGGAATGATTTGATGGTAATGGGCGAAGAAAATATTGAATTGAAAGCATGTGGAAGGTGGGAATTTTGGTGCGAATGCATACCTGGTTAATGCTTGTGTGGCATGTTCCTATTACCATTGAGACTCTAACGACCCATATCAGAGCGAGACCTCGTGGCACCATTGAAGCATCTTCTGCCATGGAAGTGCCCGCCAGGTCGGAAAGGGCATTGATCACTCGTATGGTCGGTTATGTGGCAGAAAGAGCATCTAAAGGAAACCCCCCAATAGTCCAACCTTTGCTAGAGGAAAGTGTCACCCCAATGAAGTTCGATGTGGTCTGGGAAACCACCTCGATAATCCTTTTCAATGAGAATCCAAGCAACCCTCTTGTCATGTGCTCCCAGGCAGCGAGGGTCCACATAGATAAATTTTCCGATGGCATTTCAAATGTTAGAGAGTGCATGTTTGGTCCATAATTCAAGAGGAAGACCAGGTAACTTGACCCATACCAGTTTGTTGGAGGGTGTATTGTGAAGATGATTTTGTTGGCATTATGATACAAGTGTTTTCCTTGATGGCAACTCACTCAGAGGTTGATACAGGTAATGGCAACTTAATCAGAGGACATATCTTAGTACAACAGGTCAAGAGAGAGATATACGCAGGTTTATTGGGACAAAGCCACGTATACACGCGGGTTAGACGTTCCGAAGACGCGTATGTGTATACACGCACTTTCACGCAAGGAAAAGCGCGTACATGTGGGAGAACTTATGTTTTGGTTCGTGGTATTTAGTCCTCGGTATTTGAACCTATGGTTGTGGACCATGGTATCTCGTCAGAAATGTTGATCCCAAGTATTGGGTCCATGGTATTGTTTCTACATGGTTTTGGACCATGGTATTGAGAGAAGCCTAACCTATATAAGGAGAAGATCATTAGGCAAAGGGGAAGCAAGGAATGGATGTCTGACAAAGTGGGAAGATCTAGTATTGTTGGTTATGGGTTTGTGATGCTTGGCTCGGGTTGGATATGACAGCGAAGGTATAAGTAATTATCTTTAGATCTGTACGCGAGTTGTCTCTGGTGAAAGCGCGTATACACGCGGTTTTTATATAGTCAAGTAGCGTATGCATTATGATATTTGGTGTTTCAGGTTTCTGTTGATTCTAGTGGTTGTTGCAGAGTTCTAGGCTCTGGTTTGCGTACTGTGTTTTTGATGACACGGTTTCAGTGATTCAGTATTAGGTGATTTAGAGATTTATGATGCAAGTATAAGTTGATGATTGTATTGCAGCAGTGATTTTCTTGTACTTATGGATCCAGTCTGAAAAATTATGAAACATGGTCCCTGGAAGAAAAGAAGGTTGTATCCTTCTGTAGATCAGCACCTACGTACTAGTATCTTGGCTAGTGCAAGAGCCAAGGGGGTTGTAGCTCCCTTCCAGAAGAAGCTGGAAAATGAGAGAGGGTTGTAGCCTTCTGCAGGTTGCACCCTGCGTGCTGGTAAAGGACTGCACCAGTACATTGTAAAAGAAGTTTCTTATTAAAGGAAGAAAGAGACAAATTGCAACAGGTGGTTTTCACCCACATTGGGTTTCCACCTTATATCATTGTGTTCATGTGTGATTCTTATGTGTGATGATCTGTTCTGTTTTACTGCACCTGTTTACTGTTAATATGGTTAATAATGTTCTGTTGCAATTACTGAAGATAAGCTAACCGAATCATAAGATTATTGTATGTACGCTAGTTGCATTTAACACAGTCGCGTATATATGCAGATATACTGAACTGAAGCCGCGCATATAAATCTGAGTATGAAAAATGAAAAGTATCTGATTTGATAATACTGATTCACCCCCCCCCCCCCCTCAGTATTATTTCCAACAGATTTTACCCAATGTACCATTTGTGGAGGGCAAGGAAGATTTTTCCATGAATCCATGGGATGGCTTTGATTTTCTCCAAGTCCTCCTAACTGAGAAAATGAAAGTTGTACCATCCCTTCAGTAGCCTCACTACCATAGGCAAGTACCCTAGCATAGATTTCCATTTCTTGTCTATCCATTTACGCATTTCTGAGTCCTCCATCTCCAAGAAATACCATCTACCAACTAAAGCACGTTTTTGGACATTGTTAATACAGTCCGCCAGGGTATCATATTCCAAAGCCAAATCCAGGGGCGGTGGAGTACTTTTTATGGAGTGATGCTTTGAACGTCGATGATGAAGTGCATGCCCACCACCCATTTGATCAAGAGGCACCAAAGCGACATCTGGCACACTGCCGTCACCCAGGATAGTGCGCCATGCATCAAGTGATCGGGGACTATTTTGGTGGATGTGGATATCACCACCAATACGGCGGGATTCGTCTTCCATAGTGGAACATATAAGAGCAAAGGTGGCAGGTACGTCAGTGGAATAATTTTCCATGGGCTTGGTTCTTGAGGAAGAAGTGGCGTATAAGTCAGCGGATACTGACAGCCTATTAAAGTTTTTAAGTCCTGACGTTAGAGGAAGGAGAATGTCTGGTGCAATGAATAGACCACCCACCTTGGGATCACCAATTCCGGAAGAAAGAGGCGATCCGAGAGCATGCAAGGTACATAAAAATTAAGAATCGGGAGGTCGGACGCCACCAAGTTGACAGTCCAAAAAAGGAATATTAATTAAAAACTGACATGAGGAATGTTATAGCAGATATGGACTGATGTGGTAATAAATATACGTCTTGAGATGCGTCCGGATGAGGCGTATGGATTAAATGACATGCGATGTCAGATATGGCCAGAATCACTCAACACCTGCCGGGAAAGTAAAAACCACTCGGGAAAACAAAAACCAGCCGACAATTGAGAGAGTCAAGAAAGTAATTGAGACGACGAAGGTGGCGAGATATGGAGAAAGATCCCCAGACGATGAGGAAATTGACAATCCAGACAGAGAGGAGAAATAAACCAGTAAAAGTAATGTTAAATCATTAATTCATGGTGGCAGGTGACCAGAGATCTAAATTTAGGACCCGAAATTCAAACAGCAGCATTAACACCAGTTACAGACAAACCATAAATTACAGAACCAAAACCCGCACTGCTTGCAGGGACTAGAGATAATTAGGAAGTTAGAAAAATCGAGCCACGACGGGAAATGACAATCAATATGGTTTATAGATAGCCAGAAGGAAAAGAACCCTGATAAAATGTCTCTAAAAATTTGAAATCCCCACAGCATATGGAGCTAGGAGGATAGATAGTCTGTGGTTTAGATAGTAAGCCCCGAAAGCAAAAATAATTAACATGAAAAGAGAAATATGCATGTCCCAGACAGTTTAAGGGAATTAACGTAAACCAGAGCATGAGTATATACCTACAAAAAATAAAATAGGGAAATATACAATAAACCATCTCAATAAGCAATTACCCATAAAAACGGAGTTTTATACATAGAAATCACATTTAGCATGCAGAATACAGAGATTATGGCTCAATAATAATGATGGAGGCATACCTGTGAAATGTTGTTTTTATTTATCGGTAGCAGTACATAGATGTTTGGATGCCTCTTTTAGGAGGAGATTGTATAAGAGCCCTCGAAATCATGTGTTGTAGATTGAACCCAGAATCCCATTCTTACCAAACATCATATATTCAGCGAAATAACTCGAAATGGAACAACCATGGCAAACACCATCTACTTAGGAGACAATGAGGAGAAACCGTTCATGAGGAAAATAGTTAACTCAAAATGGAACAACCATGGCAAACACCATCTACCGAAGAGACAATGAGGAGAAACCGTTTGTGAGGAAAACCGTTTAGTATAAGTAAATACCATCAATCCTGGTAGAGGACACTGAATGCCCAGTGGCCAAGCGAGAGTTGTGCATCGATTTGTTATACCCCTAACCATCCAAATCTATTAAGTGAACAACCCCTGCTCATGCAACACTTCAACGAGACTTGCGTGAAGAGGAAGGAAATTATAGCCAACCATGATAAGAGTTATTTTGGCCCCCAGTTTCTCACAAGAAAGAGCACTTCAAATTTTTCATTGTTTTCTTCAAATTTAAAGGTTTCTCAATTTGAGGGTGTTAATGCATTTCAAGGATAATTTCATGAATAAAAGATGGACAAAACTCAAGCTAAATGAATGGAAATATGCAAACCAAAGCACAACAGTCCAAAGAGTTCAGCTCAATCTCTAGACCATAAACAACACCATTTGTATAAAATTTCTAAGTATAGCTCGAATATAATTACATTTCCTTGACGATGGAAATATACACATTTTATTCAGAGAAAAATATTTAGTTTATGCTTTCAGTGCAGTCTCTTGGTTTATAAACTCTTTCATGATTGTTCTGGCATTGTGTAGTTTTGAAAGTTTTCCTGGTTATATTCGATAAATATATAGAGAATTTAGAATCGCTTATATTTAATAAATATATAAGGTATTCAGGGTTGATAAATATTGATAAACATTAAAATACTTATATTATAATAAATTTTATATTATTAAAAATGAAAATAAAAACGAATTTTAAAAATGAAATGATGGAGATTATTAATTTATATATAAAGATTGTTATAATATTATTGACAAATATGATACTATATATCAAAAGAATCATATTCATGTGACATTCTTTTAATTAATCCATTTAAATTTATTTAAAAGTAAAAAAATACGATTTTAAAATAAATGAGTTATATTATTAACAATAATATCCCTACTACATACTTAATAATTAAAGTAAAATTTAGAGATTAAACATGACTATCATATATTAAATTTGATCATCAAGAAGAGTTGTAATTTTTGTTCATTTATGATGGGTTAGTTTTGTTGGTTATCTCAATACAGATATATGTCTTCTGTAGATTTAAACACTTGTTTGAGCATTTGCAGTGTCTGCTTGCTTTAATTCGCTCAACTCTGTTTACAAAGTCATTGTTGCATGTTTTTTATTCTTTTTTTGCAAAATAATATTCAGTTAGAATTTTCTGCCTCGGGTAGCTCAAGTGGCGATGGTCGTGGAATGAAGTTTCACCGAACCGGAGATTTTGGGTTCTAATCTTGTACTACCTTGGGTTCTTATCTTGTACTATCCTGTGGCGATGGTCGTGGAATGAAGTCTCACCGAACCAGAGATTTTGGGTTCTAATCTTGTACTACTCTGGGTTCTTATCTTGTACTACCCTCCCCGTTGCAGGGTAAATAATAGACATGTAAAATCAAAAATAAGAAAGTCTTACCAAACTTAACAAAAAGAAATATTCACTTAAAACTAATGAAATACCATATATAAATTTTCCAACCATCACAACCAAACTTATTCAAGTAATAATCATAAAATATTCTCAAATTTAAAGCATCTTTCATGTATAATGCATTTCTTAACTACTAAAATTTTTGTAACTTTTAAAAAATGGATCCCTTAAAAGCCAATTTAGCAGGTTTGACCCGACAAATGACTTGGAGAGGCTCAACTCTATGTGTAGTTCTGGGAGTTGGGCGAGTTGTCACCAAGAACTTGGAAATGAAAAAATTAAAACAATTCATAAAAATTCACTAATTTTTTTCCCAATTTCAAGATTTTTCTAAGTCAAAATCTCCATTTTTAGGAAAGCCCTTAAATTAAAGCCATGTTTAAATTTGGTGGGTATTTTCCTACCATCTATGAGTTTCTTTGAGGACTTATGTTTTTTATGTTGTGTTAGTTCAGAGCTTGTCGAATAGCTTTCATCATACAGTCGTCCCATAGAGATTAAACTCATGCACATTTCTGGTACATACCTGACCTGTTTCAACAATATATCTTGTCCATCTTTCATCTTGATCTAGACATCTCCTACTCCAAAAATACTGTAAAAATGATTATTCCCCAAATGCACTCTACCATAATCACCAGGATTATATGAAACAAAACTATCTTTGCATGGGGTTACATGGTGAGATGCCCCAGAGTGAAGGATCCAATCAAAGCTATTACTAGATGTATATACACATGCATCCTCTACTGAAACAGTAAACAACACATCACCATCTGTGGCTATAGCAGTAGTCTCACCTTCATTTGTGCTAGATGACTTGTGATTTGTACTAAACGGTCTCTGATCCTTTTTTCCTTTCTTCCAAAATCGACATTCTTTCTTCATGTGCCCGAGTTTGCCACAATGAAAGCAAATGATTTTTCCTCTCCTTGATTTTGATCGGCCTCTCGATCTTGATCGCCCTTGCCGACCCCGATCCCTTCTCCTACCACAATCAGCTAGAGCTAGAGCCTCTCCTTCCTGGTTTTCCGCAATTGACTTGCATCACAGTTCCTCATTCATTAAACTGTTGCTGACATCATCAAACTTCAGGGTCCCTGTAGTTGTTGAAGTGCTCATAGCTACAATTAAATTTTCCCAACTGTCTGGCATAGAACACATTAGCAAAATAGCTCTAATTTCATCATCTAAAATGATTTTAATAGAGGCAAGCTGATTAGTAATAATATTAAATGCATTCAAGTGCTCAGCAACTGAAGCACCCTCCTTCATTTTGAGATTATAAAGCTTCTTCATCAAGAACACTTTGTTTGATGCCGTGTTCTTCTCATATAGATCATGGAGCTTCTTCCATAATCCTTCAGTTGTCTTTTCTCCAGACACATTGAAATAAACATTCTTTGTTAAATATTGGTGGATTGTTGCAATCGCCTTTCTATCTAGCTTATTCCACTCTTCATTTGTCATCGATGAGGGTTTCTTTGTTGTGCCCTCAATCGGAAAATATTGATCCTTTAAAATCAGTATATCCTCCATCTGTGATTTCCACAGGGCAAAATTAGCCTCACTCAACTTCTCCATATCTGTAACTGCTATCTCCATTTTCAATCAAATTCACGCCCCAAAACACAAAAACTCCACTTAAAAATAAAACTTTAATTATTACTTTTCAAAATTTAGTAAAAATGACCTTCCTCCTTTTAAAATACCCTTTTCAAAATTCCAACATATAATTATATATGTTTCATAATAAATATAAAAACATATATAATGTTTTAACCTTTTCACATTTCACACATGCATATGTTGGTTTGAGAAAAAACTTGACGTATATGTGTAAGCTTGATGTAAAAAAAACTTACGAGCACCACGTTTCAACTCCAATCTCCACGGATCTCCACTTTTCAAACTCCAGCAACACGTACGGATCTCCACGACCTTGTTTTTCTTGTAGCAATTGTCTTTTAGTTCCAGCGTTCCTCAGCTATTTCCTAGACAGATCCCTTTCCTGGACTCTCTTCTTTGCAGGGATTTCTGATTTCCTAGACAGATCCTTCAACAGCTCCAGAGGTAACAGCCAATGTTTTAACAAACGCTGCCAGAGTAAGGCGATGGCACTAAGCGACTTACACAGTGGATATTCGACCCTAGCTATGATACCAATTGTTAGTTCAGAGCTTGTCGAATAGCCTTCATCATCCATTCGTCCCATAGAGATTAAACTCATGAAAGCCCTTAAATTAAAGCCATGTTTAAATTTGGTGGGTAGTTTCCTACCACCTATGAGTTTCTTTGAGGATTTATGTTTTTTATGCTAGACTTGGTTTGATCTTCTCAAAGAAATCTCAGTTTCGCTTACTCACTCTGCGCTAACTCCCTAAATGATTTTTCCCCTTTCTCCTAATCTATAACTCGAAAATTTGCATCCATGTGTAACAAGATACTTCTCCTTTGGGCTTTCCCTTTTATAAATTAGGTACAAAATTAAATGAGAAGCTCGCATGCCAAAGCCCAATTCCATTTGGGATCTGGATATTTCATCAGTCCAAGCAAAGTCAGGGATTATTTGGTTCAAGAAAGACAACTAATAATGGCATTATTACATATTCTATCTAAATCTAATATCAATGAAAAACTTGATAACTAACCCCAACAAAGACGCCCTGAGTAAGCACTTCTCAGGCTGCCCAAATTACTCTTTTGAGAAACAAAAAGAATGACAAGAAAAATGGCATGAATTCCACGCTCTTCGTTATTATGATGCTCCTCTGTAACCAACCACATACAGATCAAAATTCAATCCTACACAAATAAAACTCTAGTTCAATCGTATATTTCTTAACATTTTTCAAACTTTTTCGATCAAATTTACTAGAAATCTATTTGGCATTCCAAAAATTCTGTCAAAAGAAAATTAATCATTAGAATTTTGCCAATATTAACACAGACTAATGGTCCACATGGGGTAGCTCAAGCGGCAAGGGCCGTGGAAATGAAGTCTCACCGAACCGGAAGTCTTGGGTTCAAATATTGGGCTACCCTTCCTCCGTAGAGGGGTACATAATGGACATGTAAATCGGAGAGTCCCACCCCAGCTTACAAAAAAAATATATATATATATTAACACAGACTAATAACCCAATTACTTTAACACATATATATTTACTTCTCATTATCATGACAATAATAATTTAATTTATGATTTGATATCAATAATTATTAAGTTTGGGTGCGATCATACCAGCGTTAATGCACTGGATCCCATCAGAACTCCACAGTTAAGCGTGCTCGGGCTAGAGTAGTACTGGGATGGTGACCTCCCGAGAAGTCCTAGTGTTGCACACTCCCCCCTTGGGAAATTGGGATAGGGGTGCCGAGAGGAGTAGCAAGCCAAAAGCAACCAACCAGGTCGCCTCAGCTCAGCTCAGCTAGCTACAGCCACTCCAATCTCTGATTTGCAGGTATTCCGAAGAACCAATACATGCTCTGCACTCGTTATCTCCATGTTTCAAGCTGTTGTCTTGTCTGAAGTCCCATGCATGCCCATCTCTCGTCGCGCTGACACCTGACGATTTTAGCCTATAGCCACCCACGCGAGCTAACAGACAGACACGCTCTTCCCCCTCTCTTCACTGGGCTATCGTCCATTGACCCCTCTACTTTAACAGTCCTATGGTAGGGGCGTAGGTTTTGGCTAGACTTTGATCCTTTCGAACCCAATTGCAGCGGAGTATCTCTTTTTGAATACATTTATGTTCCCCTTATCTGTGGCTTAATGCTCTGTTTCCAATTATCTGGTTTTTCGGTTATGCTGGAGGTCAATGGTTGCTCTCCCCTCGGCATGCGCCTGGAAAGAGGTCAGTCTGTTTTCGTCCCTTACAGATTGTGTTATTTTGTTTCTGTATCTTTTTGCTTCTGGAATCAGTTCTTAGTTTTTATTAAAAAGATTGCATAGTCTTTAGTGTATTGGTGATGCTTCTAAAAACCGCTTGCTACGTCGCTTTAAAATCTAGAGATGGGAGGAAAGTATGTATAAATACTGGGTCTGTTTTTACCAGCATGTTCTTTTAAGTTTCTATGCTCTGGTCTGGCTTATTTCACAATGGTCTGGGCAATCATACGCAACCTGAAGAAGTTTATAGTAATTCATAAACCTTGTTCAGACATTCATTTTAAAATAGGAGGGTGGTGGTGTGTCGTTGAAATTTATTGTTGCTGCTTAGTTTGTCAAGACTCTTCAACTAGCTAACAAAATACAGGGAGATGGTATACTTCTTGAGTTTCATCCCGAAGCTAAATCTCTCATCCTCTGTAGAACCTGGGAATTCCATGGATTGCAGCCAGTAGTCTCTTCTGCCAACCGGAGTCTCTATTTTTTCTGGACCGGAAAATTTTCCACGGGCCCGGAATTCTTCAGCCTAATCTGGGATTGAATTTCAAATCTCATAGGGATTTGAATTGTGTCCTTTAGACGACGTGTCTTGTACTTGAGGGAATAAACAATTTAGGATCATCCCTTCTTAGTCAATTACCCTCAGCTGTGCCGTCACCCAACAGTTATTATCTCTGGCTAAAAGTTGGTTTCTATATCCGTGCTTGCCTCGGATCCTGGAACCACACTTCTCGAGTCTTCTTGGCATCAGCTTTAGTGTCAGAGCTGGTTTTATTTCACTTAAAGTCCCTCATCTGGCATTTACTTAATCCAGGCTTTATGTCCAGAGAGTGGTCAGAGTGTGATTAATTTCTGGTACCAACCCGATCTGGAAATCTAATTAGGACAAAGGTACTGTTGCTAATCCTGTGGTAGGGGTTTTTGGAGGCGCATGGATGGTGGGTCAGATGCGTCGGCCATGGAGGCCATGGTTAGGGCTGCAATCCAGGCCGAGAAGGCATGGGAGGATGCCACGTTGTCTGGTGGATGGCAATCTACCCTCGATGACGTGGTTGTCAAATCGGCGATGTATGATGCTGACAGGGAGAGGAAAGGTATCCATAAAGAGCAGCCATCCTGGGAGGTTGATAGGACAGGTGTTACCCATCAGAAAAAGGTGTTGCGTGAACACACTAGCAGTTATAATAAGTCTCGGAACCCTATCAAAACCATTCCCCCGCCTACTGCAATAAAGCTGGACAACATTCACCTGACCGAAAGAATCGAAAGTTTGCAGGACCTTGCCTTGGTGGGTAAATGGCATTTTCCAGAAATGGATGATGCCGCGATGAGAAAGTGGCTTGAGGTTCAGTGGAAACCAGTGATTGGATATACCCCCATCATTTCTAATCTCATGAAAGAGTGGTATTGCTTTCATTTTCTGAAGGCCAGTGATGTAGATTCCATTCTGAAGCGTCCCTGGGTTTATAAAAGGAGCTTCCTCGCTCTCTACAGGTGGTACATCAGATATAACCCTTTAAAAAATACTCCCTCGAATAACCTAATTTGGGTCAAGCTCCCAAACCTTCCCCTGGAGATGTGGTCCAAGGAGACGCTAGCTGAGATAGGTAATTCTATTGGGAGATTTGTTTACGTTGACCCAAGATGTCTTGGAGCTAAGGACAAGAGAATAGCGTGGATACTCATTGAGAAGGCCTATAGGGGGGGGTTTCCTGACCATATTGAGATTGCATGGAGAGACTTGAAAATCAAACAAAGATTGGATTTTTGGGGCATCCCTTTCAGATGCTCTGCATGTCACAGAACAAGTCACCTTATTAAAAATTTCCACCGGCATCCGACTCCAAAAAGTAGGTTGATGCATCGAAAGATCCGGATTGATTCTCCCGTGCTCACTGAAATGGAGAACCCATCTCCATCAGCTAGCTTATCCCCGACGGAACTTGTGAACGGGCAAGTTTTTAAAAATCTGGATAACAAAGTCATCCAATCTCCGTAGTATTTGTCTCAGGAATTCTCTTATGACATTGAATCCAGACCCAAAAGTTCGAGAAAGTTTGTATGCTCTACTAAAAACAAGACTCCACCTATCCAGTGTCCGTCCATTCTGGAACCGAGCGATGACAAAGCAGTCTCGTCCCCTCCACCCATCCAGTTTAAAGACTTTATAGTGGGATCCCACCCCATTCTTATTTCTTCATCCTCGTCGTCGCCCAAAAAGTCCCTGCTCCCATCCTCGAAAGGCAAGGAGCCAATGGCGGCTGTTACCCCACTAAATTCCCCAACCTCCTCTCCCACAAATCCGTATGACAATGATTTAGACTTTCTCTTAAGCAGAAAATCTCTGGAGCTGGAACCGTTGACTATCCACAAACCATGTAATCCTGGCATGCCATTCATAAGCCCGAACTCAGCAAAGAACATAACAGTGAGAAAGAAGCATAATGGAGGCAACAAACATTTTAGGGGGAGGACAATTGTTGCAGACAGTGGTATAAGGAACCTATCCCTGACTGATGTTCCTATCTATGACATGTCAGAAACACAACCTCTTAGAGCAAGCGCGGCTGGTAATACTTCCAAATGACCTTTATGATATCCATGAACATTAGGGGTCTGGGAGCAGACCTTAAATTTTTGGCGCTAAAGGATCTTTTCTATTCAGCTAAGCCAAAAATCATTTTAATACAAGAAACCATGCATAGCAGCCATGTGTCCATAGCCTATTTTAGGAAAATGTTTCCCTCATGGTTCTTGGTAGCTTCAGAGGCTAAGGGTCTATCGGGAGGGCTGGCGGTCTTGTGGGACCCTGACTGGATCAGGGCTAAGGCGTTCAAGTGTTTTGCCGGCATCCTCATTTCAGCATCTATCAGAGGAAAAGACTGCCCAATTAATATCTTGAACACCTATGCCCCTTATAAGAACAGGATCCCTTTCTGGGAAAAATTATTTACTTCAGAAATTTTTGATATTGAATCATTGATGATTGCAGGCGATCTGAACGTAACTCTAAGCTCAGAAGAACGATGGGGAAACTGCAGGAATAGAGATCCGCTTGCTGATCGCATAAAGTATGAACTTCTACACAGAAATTTTGTAGATATAGCTCCATCTAAAATGATGCCGACGTGGGATAATGGAAGAACAGAGAAGGCGTATATTGCTAAAAGGATCGATCGGTTCATTGTTCATGGCAGCATTATTGATAAAATGGGAATGCCACATTCGTCCATTGGGAATGCTTTTATATCCGACCATAGACCAATTTATCTCAGCTGGAAGGAAAGTGGTTTCAGAAAGGGGTACCCTTTTAAATTCAACAGAACATGGTTGCAAGACCCAGACTTCAATGAAGTCATAACTAAAACTTGGAAGGAATTATCTACAAAAGATATGGTTCCCCCGTTTATGACATTCAGAGACAAGATGTCTGCCATGAGAAAAGTGGTCAAAGATTGGAAATTTAAAAAAAGACAGAGGGATAGAGCTACTCTTCAAGAAACGCAGAGGGAGCTGGATAGTATCTTCATGGCTATGGATGCTAATTCCTTTTCTTTCAGCATGAGATGCCGGATAAAAGAACTAGAAAGGAAAAAACAGAACATTCTGAAGCAGGAGGAAGCCTTTTGGAGGCTTAAAAGTAGGGCAACTTGGCTTAAGGAAGGTGACAGGAATACGAAGTTCTTTCATAAATATGCAAACTCCAGGCGTGAGAAAAATTCCATATGGAAGATAAGCGATGGTCAGGGAGGCTATTATGTCTCACAACAAGATATCTCTAAGGAAGCTGTAAGACATTTTAAAAACCAATATAGAAGAAGGGAAGGATGCGGGATCCAGGACATTCTATGGGGTATTGACTTGGTTCCTCAAATGTTTGATGATGAAAAAAATGAGAGTCTCTTCCAGCCTATAACAGAGGATGAACTTATGGGTGTTATGAAGGCCTTTAAAAAGGACAAATGTCCTGGGCCGGATGGCTAGACAATAGAATTTTTTATACATTTCTTTGATATCATCAAATAGGACTTGTTGAGGATGGTTGAGGCATCTAGAATTTCAGGTAGTATTCATCAGCTCACATCCTCCACTCAAATAGCTCTTATCCCAAAAAAAGTGGAGGCGGAATCCTTTCAAGATTTCCGGCCGATTTCCTTATGCAATATATCCTTCAAAATCATTACAAAAATTATTGCTGAAAGGATAAAAACGACTTTGGCCTCCTCTCTTTCAAAGGACCAACATGCCTTTTTAAAGGGAAGGAATATTTTGGATGTCGTCGCTAATACTCAGGAAAGCCTGTTTACTATGCTCTCAAAAAAATCAGATGCTGCCATTCTGAAAATTGATTTACAAAAAGCTTATGATTGTTTGGACTAGGGGTTCATAAGATGCTTATTAGCAAAGATCGGCCTGAATTCAAACTCCATTAGCTGGATCATGGCCTGTGTGGAGAATGTGAATTATGTTGTCATCATTAATGGTATGCCTTCTCCCTTTTTTCCAGCTGAAAGGGGGCTTCGCCAGGGGTGCCCCCTTTCTCCTCTTCTGTTCATCCTGGCTATGAACTCTCTAAGCCTTCACATAAACAAGGCGGTCTCAGAAAATAGGTGCAGGCCCGTCAAGATCTGTAGGGATAACTTCATCTCGCACAACCTTTTTGTTGATGATGTGCTCATTTTCGCAATGCTCTGCAGGGTATCGTGGTTTTGCCTCTATGACATCCTTAATAGATTCCAAAGTGCTACCGGGTTATATATAAACAAGGCTAAATCTGTCCTCTTCCACAACGACATCAATATGGAAATGGTGAATTGGATCTCTGAGTTGTTTGGAATAGAGTCGAGGCCGATCAAGGATGGTTTAAAGTATCTGGGTTTTCAGTTAAAAGCCAACAGTTACTCTAAAGCGGACTGGCAGTGGCTGATAGACAGATTCTACAAAAAGATCTCGGCCTGGGAATACAAGTGTTTATCCTTGGCAGGAAGAATTATTTTAACTCAAGCTGTATTGTCGCAACTGGCTGTATACTGGGCACATATTTTCTTCCTCCCTGCAAGTATCATCCATAAAATGAACAAGATTTCTGCAAATTTTATATGGGGTGGTAAATCACATCAGAAAAAATATCACCTTTCTAAGATGGAAAAGATCGTTGTGCCCAAGAGCTTAGGAGGATGGGGATTATTGGATTTGAGGGTATTTGGTAAAGCACTCCTTTGCAAGTCTCTGTGGAGAGGGATCTTTGGGGAAGGGTCGTGGAGCATCACTATCAAAAAGAAATATATGAAAGGAAGGGACATGGAATACTGGTTCAGGAAGGGTAGGATTGGAGCCATATATGGATCAGCTATTTGGCTCAGTTTTCGCAAAATCGAGCAATACTTTTTAAAGAATTTGAAGTGGAGATTACAATCTGGCAGCAGTATATTTATTGGTATAGATCCCATCATGGGTGGTCGGGAGAGCATATCCATTCCCGAGAAGCTTCTTATTTATTTCCACAGAATTGGTTTTTTTACTTGGGACAAGCTCATATCAGCATGGCAAGGTCCAATTCCCCTTTGGAAAGAGGCCATTGATATTGGCATGCCGGATTCTATGGCTGGGCTTTGGAACTCCGTCAAGGAATCTCTGAAAAGCTGTGGCTTTCAAAAGCTATGGCTATCATCCAGGATTTCTCTATCCTTGGATGCTGACTTTCCTATGGTTATTTTCAGGAGTTTTCTCTATCATCTTTTATTTTTTAATCTTTGTACATGTCGTGGTATATGGATGCCCAACAATCTCTTTTGATCTAGTCTTCATATCTGATATGGTCTGGTATGTGACGCATATATAAATGGTATTTGTTTATATCTGATAGTTTTTGGAATAGCTCTGACGGTTTTTTCCCTCATTGGGGTATCATTCCTCAGTCTTTGCTATCAGATATTGTCCTCAAAATCAAGATCCTTCAGCTTCTAATAGCTATTTTTTGTACTATCTAGAACCTTATTTATTCTCAATATAATACAATGAAGCTTTTTTGTTCTGAAAAAAATCAATAATTATTAAGTAATGCCAGACTCCTTTGTTAATTAAAAATTTTTAACAATTTTTATTTAAACATTTTTTTAAAATAAAAAACTAACCAATTTTTATGAAACTTTTTAATTTTTTTGCGTGGCCACTCCATTTTCTCGTTAACATTGACAAATTATATTCTAAATATATTGGAGAGCCTTATTCCTTACCCAAAAAACAAATTATTTTAACAAACCATGATCACACTCGAGGAGTTATTAAAAACCTAATGTTGGTGGAGTAACTGCATTACATTTAAATATATATGTTTCAACGGTAGTATTGTAAATACTAAAGATGTATATTTTAATGGTGATGGTAATATATAATATAATATTGTCTTTATGTGGAAATTTTACGGTTTATATTTTTGGGTTTATCTATTATGGTTTTGTCGGTTTAAATATATGCAGGTGGTCGCATTGTTGTGGAGTATGACATTTTTTTTGCTATCAAGTTTAATAGCTTAGCAGTTGTAATGGTTACGCTTTTTCGTGGCGGATTCCTAGTGGGTGGAAGAGATTCTGACACACTATATATAGAGTTCATTCATGAGCGTATGATTTATGGGTACTACGTGACACATTGTATATAGAGTTTATTCATGAGCGTATGATTTATGGGTACTACGTGACACATTGTATATAGAGTTCATTCATGAGCGTATGATTTATGGGTACTACGTGTTTGTTAAAGAGTGTGTTTGAGCGTACGCCTATCTCTTTATGAATTGGTAAGCTTTATTTGTTATGTTATCTAGCAATAAATGTTTTGGGTAGTGTATGTCTACTATCAGATCGAAACAATTATATTATCTAGCAGTGGGTATATATTGTGTCCGCACATTTATGGCTCTATAACATAGCAAATAAGGCTTTTCCCATGAATCTCACATACTCTGGTTTTTTCCTTTTAACGGCTCAGTCCTCTCATGTCCATGCCCCATTATAAATTCTTGGGAAACTCCTCAGGATGGCGGCATAGATATGTTATATGTATTATTGAAGAAGGCTTCAAACCATCACGTTGTTCATGGATACGTTGGTTGGTCCATTGGTGGGTCTCTTCCAAGTTACCGGGAGGTTCGTCTCTTCATTATTATCCTTCCTATTGTCGCTTTTGTTCAATATTTAAGCTCTCAGCCTTCTAGTATCCTCTTTGTAGTTTTGTGAGTTCACACATTATTCAATGGTTTTCATTCTTTTTCTCCATAATATGGGAACCAATCTTTCTTTAGAACTGGTGATCGTTTTACCTACGCCGTCACCTCAAGTCTCTGATACTACCAAAATTTATTTCAAATGCCCAGTATTGGTTTGTGGATTTCGGTACCTAGGCACCTTTTCCATTTGGTGTTGATATTTTCATTTGTTCGTTTACTCTCGCAGTAGGTTCAAGGTCACTAGGCTTTGAATGTCTCTATCTCTCTCAGATTGCGGTTAACTAGGAGTTAGGGTTTGAATTCCTATTCAAATCTTGTTGAAATTCTTTATATCTATACTCCTTTTTCCTTCGCATAGCAAATGTTGTCCTCTTTGTTTGGGTACTTGCTCTACACATAAAGTACATCTCCCTAATTTCTCGCCTTCAGCTTCACTCCATTTGTTCCATTACCCCATTTCCTATATAATTATGCCTCCTCAGCGAAGATTTCCTAATCGTTGTGGTGGCCCGGTTCATCCTCGTGTCACTAGAGGTATTTGTTTGGATGGCAGACAATGACGAACCACTTTAACACAATACCTCCTGAAGTGAGGAATGAAATTCTCCATCTAGAAGCTAAGGAGTTCGGTGAGTGCCTATATTTTGTTGATTTTGAGATTGGAGGCAACAACCTCAAGCAGGTAATGATCTGGGGAAATTTAGGAAGCGTAGGCTTCACTTTCTTCATTCCCTCTCTCTGCATAGACAAATGGAAACATTGTTCCATATGGTTATTCGTGAGAAGCAGGTTGACAACTACAAATTGTTTGCAAGGCATGAGGATCTCAAGAGATTTTACGAAAAATTGGCTACAACTTGGATGACATCATGGCAAACTAACAAGGGTGGAGCGGTTTGTGGTGCTTCCGATATTAATTCTAATGAGATGCATGAAGCATCGGCAATTATTAATGCTCCTATTGGAAACTCTCCTCAAGAAAACTCCTCTCCCCTCTCTTTGGTCATCATTTCTGACTAATGGTCTCTATTGCCCAATGCACTTGTCTCAACAACTATATATTCCATGGTTTTGCACTAGTATTCATAATGCGTTCATGGCATGGCTCTTTAGAACACAGTTTGTTTTTCATTTTTAGTTTTTGGATGTAGTTTGGTATAGCACTTTGGAACACAGTTCGTTTTTTATTTTCTAAATGTGTTTCGAATGCAATCTCTTAGTTGGTATAACAAGAATAGGCATGTCTTATTGCTCCCTCATCTCTATATAGTCTTCCTAACTTTTGTAAAATTCTCAAGATATCAGTGCACAAGTACAACAAGTATGTAAGTGTAGCCTTCTCTCTATGATAGTCAAAATTTTGTATCCTAAATTTCACTGGCAATAATGATGTCTTTTGGTTATACCTGGTTGAAGTAATAACCTCCCATAGTGCTTTTTTAGAAATATAATCCTGTATCAATGTAACATCTTTTAACATTAATGAAAAAAATTTGACGAAACTTTAAATTAAAAATTATATTTAGAATACATTAGATGTTATGTTAAAGTTATTATAATATTTATAAAATAATTAAATTATAAAAATAGATAAAAATATATTTTATAATATGAAGATTATATGACGCTCACTATTATTTGATCTTGTCTCTTTGCATTTTGAATTGAATATTTGTAATATATTTTTTAAAAACTATGATAAATTTATAAATGTTTTTTAAAAACTAAGATAACTTTATAAATATTTTTAATTAAGTATTTGATTTTTAAAATGATTATTAAAAAAAATGGTTTAGCCTTAATACGATGATTTTGGATCTGAATAGTTAGAGATATCAATAAACATAATTTGTTAGAGATATCAATAAGTATAATTAGTCAAATATTTAAATAAATTGAATCAATGTAAATGTGCAAACCAATTTTCCTCTATAATTTAATATTGATTAGTTTTAATTCTAATCACATTAATTTTTCTAATTTATTAATAAAGAAAAAGTTATTTAGTAAAATAAGTAAATTTATTTTATAAAAATTACTGAAATTTACTTTTCTAATATAACTATATAAATAGTTGATAAATACTAATAAGTATCAAAACATTAACCTCAAAATACAAGTCACATTGTTAAGATTAAAAATATTATACAAATTAATTACATTATATTATTATTATTATTATTATTATTAATAAAGATGGAATTGGTACGGGAATTTTGTTCAGCTCAAAGTGTCTTCAAAAGTAACTGGAAGTTAGGTCAAAGGACTCACAATGTCAATTGTCATGGATGCTAGTTCTTGAGGTTACCTTCATCCACACTCTGGCAAGGTGGCAGGTGTGGCTGTGAAAAAATGGGTAAAATGCCCTCCTCTGGCCACTTACTCTCCCTTTGCTTGCGGAACATGTGCAAGTGAACATAATGAATTGAGAGTTGGTATCGTTGAATTGCAATTGTTTCTTCAACAGCAAAAGATCGAGGTAAGCTAGATGCATGAGCAAAATGTGGAGAAGAACAAGAAAATTGGACAGCTCGAAGACGAAGTTGTTGCACTCAGAAGCAAGCCGGAGGACATCCAAATTCAGTTGGTTAAGAAAAACTCCCAGTCAGCAAAAGAAAGTGAAAGCATTGGCTTTGACCTCAGTGAAGGACCAAGGTAAGCTAGATGCATGAGTAAAATGTGGAGAAGAACAAGAAAATTAGACAGCTCGAAGACAAAGTTGTTGCACTCGGAAGCAAGCCGGAGGACATCCAAATTCAGTTGGTTAAGCAAAACTCCCAGTCAGCAAAAGAAAGTGAAAGCATTGGCTTTGACCTCAACTGTCTAGTAGACCCAGTGGATTAGTTTGCTTCAAAATGTTTGTTTTGAATCTCTGATTTTAAATGTATTTTTCTCCTATCACAATATTGTAAAGTCTATACTAGTATAATAGTAGTTGTTGAGTCCCTTTTTGAAATTTTGAAGAAAAATCGGGCTTGGTTAGACAAATTTCTCTTATAGCTTATGAAGCCCATTAATGACAATGTAATGAAATTGTAAATCTCTTGTTTTTAGCTGCTACCGGACACAAATTAATATATATCCACTACTCTTTCATGTTAAAATAAAAAAAATAATAGATAAATTAAACATATATTTTTAATTATACATATTTATCCTCATTTTACCATAAAAATTATTAACTTATAAATAGGTTTAATTACAATACCATGATTTATCAAATACCATACTTCCAAAAAACTATAAATCATTTCACAATAAAAATATTTTACATACTTTTTATTTAATTTAATTTTATTACATTTCTAATTAAATTAACAAATAAAAATTAAGATAACTAACTTTAATATAAATCTCAATCACATATCCTATATATTATTAAATATTCCACATAATTAAATCCTTCCATCCACATATTAATTTTTTATTATCAAAACCTTATTCCAACGCAACCTAGAATAACAATATCAACCCATTAATGTTATAACTTAAAACACTTAGAATAATAAATTATTATAAACAATATTCCTAATTCATTTTATGACATATTTTTAAAATATCTATTTGTATTCCTAATTCATTTTATCATATGTTTTTAAATTTTATGCATCTTTAATGATAAAAATATCTATAAAAAAAAATAATATTTCAAATTCAATACCCAATTTATTTTCATATAATTAATATATCACTATTAAAAAAATATACATATTATATGTGTATAGCTTTTAACATACACAAATCAAATTTATATAATAAAAAATCAACTATAGAAGAAACTTATATCAAAACCAACCTCAAATTTTATATATTTTATTATAGGTAGTGTGGGATAAAGTTTCATTATTAAAAATTTATCCACGGTGAAACTGAGATTTGTACCTTTTTACACTCTGTAACTAACAAATTACCCACAACAAAATTGAATTTTGTAACTTTTTGTTCACTGTAGCTAACAACTTATGCAGCGAAATCAACTATAGACTCGAACATCATATACATAAAGTTTAAAGCGGTTGAAGCACCTGAATGCTATTTGCAAGTTGCATAATTTTACCCCGTGCAAGCATCCACAAAGTTTGCCACAATAGCAAAATCTCAAAGGAGGTGCTTCACTGTAGGGGAGAGATGTTTACTATTGTGCAGAGATCAGTTGTGGGCATAGCACTAATCCTTCATAGCGACTTGAACTTGACATATATGAAATCAATATTTAAACATAAATAAATAACATTAAGTACAAATATATTTTAAATTAAGTCTAAAATTTGCCCAAATGTTGACTAGGCCCACAACTATTCATAAATAGTATTTTAAATATTAGGAGTACATAACATCTTGTCTCAACTACAAAAAAATTAAAACTATAAGTGGTCCCAAAATGGTCATATCCACCAATATTGGATATCCATCACTTCAACCCCCCACTTAATTGAATTGGAGCTAAATATCCCAATGTACATTCATACCTGCACATGAACAAATGTGATGGATGTCAGCCATAATTGCTAGGTTATTCAACAATTCAACCCACTAGGTTCAATAAATGACACAACACATTAAATTCTCTATTACACAGATCAAAAGCACAAGGATCAACTATAACAAAGTCTCATTCATTGGATCACATCCAAATCAATCCAGAACACATTCAAATATGAGAGATTGCAATCCATGTCAATCCTTGTTACCAATCAAATTTAATAACAAAAAATCTATAAAAAAAAGTCCAACCCTTGCTGAAATTGCATTTTTACCATTCTTATTATTCATCAGCCCTGAATACGTACCATCAAAGAGAGTGAATAGTATATTCAGGTAATCTATTTCATCTTTTGCACAGGTTATCTATGTCAGTTTTTGCACAAGTTATTTATGTTAGTTTTTGCAAAGTTAAATTAAGTTATTTATCACATTATATATTTGAGTTTTTATCACATTTATTTCTGCAATACAAATAGCTAGCAATGAGCAACATGATACCTGCAATGACATTTGTCACGGAAGATTCATTTATGTTTATGTTAAGCCTTGCTTCATGTAGGCTCAAACCATAGTATGAATATAAAATCTTCACTCAATTTGAGCCTATCATCTATATTGCTATTGGAGTGGTAACACATCACCATTATCCTAATTTTCTTATAACAACAAACCTTGTCAGATTCCTTTTGACATTCATCTATTAGGCCTATGAATCATGAGGGTTCCACGGCTTCATCAACCTCGATATTCCATGTAGTTATCATATCTTTTTGTGAACCCTGCATTCATTTTTCAATAAAATTAACCCAATCCCATTTTGTTTTTAACAAAGAATCATCAACTAATAATAAGGTCAACTCATAATTGTACAAGATCGTTTTAGGAATTTGACTTTGCCCGGCTTTTTCACTCATTAGTTCAATTGAATGGAGGAAAAAATATGAAATACTAACACATTTTATGTTAGTCGAGGTCGAATAATAGCTTGAAGTGATATCCAAAGAGTAGTTGGCACCTTCCTTCATAGGTAGGATAATTTTAGATGTACATAGTGACTTCTGACCATGGTGCCGCAAGAGAATTCCTAGGAATTCCCTTTTCTCCTCCTATAAGATTTTCATCACCCATGATAAATTCCTCACGAAGGACAACAATTACAAAGGAGCTATTTTTATCAAACCACATTTCTCCATCTATTGACAAGCCCATTATTCTAGCTATACTTTATTTTGTTGCTTGCAAAGTTATTTCCCAAATGGCAGTTGTTAGCTCTGTTACATACTTCGAGATTTGAGGGTCAAATACATGTCTAGCCGTGCTGGTTATGCCTATAAAGGACCCGTATCAGTCATCCTTCTCTTACCCCTTCATTCCGCTCACATTCTCATAACCCCCGCCATCTCCATTTTTCCCTTCATACCCGGCATAAACCCCTGTTTCTTAAAGCCCCAAGCGCTAAGCTTAAGATCCCATGGCTCCATATCCACGTGACCCCGTGCCTCCTTAACCCTTCGCCGCCTTTTAATCTTAGCCGTTGATCCCCGACACCATGATCCAACGGCCCTCCCGTCACATCAATCGAACCAACATGTGCAACTAAACCCTGTCATTCGATCGCCTACCGCGCAATCCAACGACATTCACTCCTCCCGCACCCACGAGCTGCCCGCGCTTTAACTCGCGATCAAAGTGGTTTCCGCTGCCACGCGTCGCACGATGATTGTGATCGCGAGCCCTCATACAATTACCGCTTTCCCCCCAAAGGCGGTGCGATAAATACCACTCACCGCCAAAACCATCCTCCCCGCCTATTAACCTCCGCACACCTTCGACGCCCGATGACCGTTGGATCTACCCGCCCGAGATCCAACGGCCCACGTTTCTCCGCCTCTGTATCTCCCGATACCCTCCACTGACCAATTCCTGCCGTCGATCTACGCGATCCAACGACCGATCTTCCCCCCTCTGTTCATCCATACTGTCCACGTCCATAGCCATTCCATGCATCTGAAGGACAAAGGTGGTCAGCATCCAGTACTCTGCGCAGTTACTCCTCAACCACCGTCTTCAACAAACTGCATGGCCGAGAAGGAAAGGTACAGAGCTGAGCAGGTAGACACATTCAATAGTTATGGAGTTCCATCCTCTACGACACTCCACCTGCTCGAGAAGTACAATAGAGCATCCACAGAAGATCAATTTTGTTCACTACAGCAAGCAATTGCACTCAGAAGTTCTGCCAAGCAGTTAAAGCAGTTGGTGGTCCATTATGACCCCTCCACGCATAGAATAGCAGAATATTTTTGTAATCAAACTCTATATATACCCAAAAAATAGATGTAATCAAGGTTGATGGTTGTTGTTTTCATGTAAGGTTCAACTTCTGGAGACTGTAACTGCTTTGATACTAGCAGCGTCTCGTCTTCATTTTCAGCTAATACAAGCTTCTTTTGCTGTTAATTTCTCACTTTCCATCTCTTTTCTGTCCTAGGTTGTGCTTGATATACATTTTTCCTGAACTCTTAATGTGTAGCATTAGAGGAGTTGTCATCCTATCTCTGTGTTATAATCTTGTATGTATCAGTGAATGTATTGATCAGGTTTCTTTTCACTTAGTGACAGAGAGCTGTCATCCTGTCTGTGCACTAGGGAATTAGATTTGCAAACCTTTTTAGTGGTTGCAGCCGGCCATCACAGGGTCCTATACATTTTTTGGTGTGGTCAGTATTCTCCATATTCACCCAATCCTTAAACTGTGAGTAATTGGTGGTCTAAAGCCTTGTAGTCTGGGGGTGTTCATGCATGTCTGGAGTCAAGCAAAGCAGGAGTGGTTATCCGGCTTGAATATGCATCATTCCTTCCATTCATCCATTTACAACATTAAATTGAGTTTGTGATGTCCCGAGCATCTCTGAGCTACAACCTAGGAGAGTTTCTTGGGGTGATAACAGTAGCAATACAAATCTTGAAGGTTTGAGAAAACTATAGTGAGACATCTTTATAAAACCCATGTATATGTTCAAAATAATTCATCTAACTAAAATTTGTAAATATTCTCACTACTTTAGGATTTAAAAATATCAATGGAGGATCTTCTAGTTCATTGTGTACAAGTGAGGCCCCCATGGCTAATAGGATGAAAAGGAAAAAAAACCAGAATAGTAAATGGCAATAACATAGGATCTAAGAGGATACCAATATGAGGATAAATATGGATCATCCAAGCTCACAAAAACAATTGTATGATGGAAATTATGGATTAGTCAAGCCATTATCAACATGAATAATCATCATAATGGTTTTTTTGAACAACCAAGTTGATAGAGTATGATGCAATGATGGCATTCAACTCTACATGTGTGGGTGGCCATAATTGAAGTGATGTTGCGAAGAGACTACCATACTACAAATTGCGAGTGTTAGTTTATATAGTACAACTTCCATTACCATGCACTAAAACTATTGTTTAAGGATACCATAAAAACTATAACTGTTGAAAATGCCATCAAGATGTTGATATATGCAATATGTAGTATGAAGACACTATCATTAGAAAAATAAACAATGTCATGAATTCCTGCTCTTGTAGATTTGATTTTACAAGGATATTGTCAAACAGGTATGTGCATGAAAATATACTAGAACTTCCATTACCATGCACTAAAACTATTGTTTAAGGATACCATAAAAACTAATATAAGAAGGTGTTAATACAATTGTTGAAAATGCTATCAAGGCACTGATATATGTAATACGTAGTATGAAGACACTTTCATTAGAAAAATAAACAATGTCATGAATTCATTCTCCTCTAGATTTGATTTTACAAGGATACTATCAAACAAACATATGCATGAAAATATACTAGAACATCCATTACCAATCACTAAATCTATTGTTTAAGGTTACCATAAAAACTACATAAGAAGGTGTTAATACAACTGTTGAAAACAATCAATATGTTGATATATACAATATGTAGTATGAAGTCATTGTCATTAGAAAAGTAAAAAATGTCATGAATTCCTTCTCTTGTAGATGATTTTACAAGGATCCTGTCAAATAGGCATATGCATGAAAATATATTAAGCTGCTACTTTTTTAAATTGTGAATTGTGTCTCTATTTTAATCCATGTTATTGGAAATTCTTTATTGAAATCTCCTAAAAATTCTGAATAAGCCAACATGTTGTTAGTTTCCTATAGGGAAGAGGGATTACTAATAGCCTATAGGAAAGTAGAAAATCAACCTGTCTATAAACCTATATAATATTTTATTGTTAACTAAATGCATGTAATAAATCTGCAGGTAGTTGTATTTATGCCAAGAGTTAGTTATTCTACTCATACAAGGAAAAAAAGAAGGCTAGTGACCAGGGGTGCCCAGCTATGATGCACTTCATCATATGAAGGCAGGGCGGTACATATGAATGTCAAAAATTCTCCCAGCAATGATGTTGAGGATGGCCATGCAACAGAAGATGATGGTTTCCCACCATCAACCATAGTTCAAGGTGCAAGTTTAACTAAGAAGATCAGTGCTATAAGAGGATGGAAAAAAGAAGACGTATTAGTTCCAATTGACGATATAGAGTTTAATTGATATTTAGTTTTGGCAGTTGCAAAAAACATGGCTTTTATCCCTCATCAACACATTATGGATAAATGGGCTAACTCATACAAAACATAGAGGACCTCTTATAGTTATGACTAAGGAGGATGAGGTCGAGGTGGTCAGTGGTGCAAGGAGATGGCCCAATTGGGACATGATCTAGAGTTAATAAAACTCAAATCCAAAGTTGCTCAAATCTCTCAAGGGAGGCCAAACTCGTTTAGAGATGGGTTTCCTGGTAAATCATGGTGGTTTGGGTTTAAAAAGAGGCATCCAGACCTTGTATTGTGTATCCCCGAGGGCCTTGACAAAGACAAAGATTTAAATATATGCCCTACAATTATGTCTAAGTTCTATGAAAATCTTTTTAGTGCATACGACAAACACTCTTATGCTCCATACCATATATGGAATTGTGACGGAACAGGTTTACAAGCATAAAGGAATTGTGGCATGAAGGTAATTTCCAAGAGAGGGAGCCAAAACATGCCAAAGACTTTTCCTAAGAGCAGGGATTGGATCACTATTCTATGTTGTTTAATGCAATTGGCATTTCAATCCTAGGATTTTATCTATTCAAGGGTACAATTCAACTAAAAAACTATATTCAAAACTGTGAACCAGGTGCATGCATGGTTACACATCCTCATGCATGGATGACTAAAGAATTTTTTTGAATTGGCTTCTTCACTTTATTGCATCTATACCAAGTGGTGTATTACCTAAAAACGTACACCTACTAGTTTTAGATGACCATGGAAGCCACATTGTTGTGCAAACAATTGAGGAGGCTAATAATTTTGGGATTGACCTATTAACCCTGCCTGCTCACACCACTCATAGATTGCAACCCCTTGATGTGAATGTGTTCGATCCTTTCAAAAACTATTTCATGTTAGAATGAGTTTCATGGATGGAAAATAATCCAGGGGTTGAGGTGAAAAGGTTTGTGCTAGCTGAGCTTGCAAGTAAATACTTTAAAAAGGCTCTCACACTATCAAATATCAAGGTTGGATTTAGGAGGACTAGAATCTAGCCACTGAATTATGATTCTCTTTTTCATGATACTAGTTGTAGCCAGGGATTTCATGTAGATGGTCAGGAAGAAGGGAATTTCCAAGAACATGTTGATGCACAAGAAGAATTGGATGAACAGGAAGATGCAATTGCAGCTAATAATATGATTTCCCTCTCTCAAGGATAAGTCACTTGTGACGATGATGATGAACATGTCAGTGAAACATAGTATAATCATGAACCAATTAAAAGTAACATGGAGGTTTCTCACCCAAGTAAAGCACATGAAACTTCTGAATGTGATATTCATAATGACTTTGTTGATCATGCCACTGCCAATGAAAATGACATTGCTGATATTGCACTAGGAAGCAACATTGACAAATTGACATTGCCAATCAAAGTAACCCCTACCATCATGGTTGGCATAAGTCGTGATGAGTGTGAAAAAACATAATGTCTCAACAACCAATGATTAAAGCATGAGAATGCCTTCACAACTAGTAGAATTAAGCAATGAAAGTGTTCATCTTTTTGTAGACAATAGATCAATGGAAGAAGATATTCTACATAATGTTCAATCAGATGAAGATAACAATATAGTTCAATTAGTTGTCCCAAATATTGAAAGGCAAGTGTCAAGCACGAAGCAGCAAGTATCAAAGAAGGAATCATTACTTGGATGGTTCCTAAAGCTACCAGTAGAGGGTGTCAATGAAAAAAATGCAAGGAATAGAAAATAGTCTTCGTTTGGGCCGAAATTCATAGTTACTCACATCAGAAGACTATACAAATTTACTAGTTGAATCGGAACAAAAGAAACATGAAATTGAGGAATTAAAATATAAAAATAAGGATTTAGCCAAGGATAATAAGGTAGCGAGGATTATTGCAGCACAATGTCAAGCAAAGAAAAGGATACAGTGTCTCGACATCTTCATTACAACAGGACCCTTAAAAACAATTTGCAAGGCAGGAAAAGGAATCAATAAAGACTCAATAATTGCTTCAAAAATAACAAGGGATGACAAGTGGGGTTGTCAATGGTGCTAGTACACTCAATGAAACCGGGATGATGTCAAACAAATTGGACCATATTGTAGATAATACACCATTTTTCCAATATCTCATAAACATCCAAGTCCCTCACTATAAAAATGGAGGCTTTCCCAATTGCTATATTCCAACCGGTGCAGGTGTGAATCCTATGTATGATTATCAAACACCACCAGTTAATGAAGGGATTAGTAGCACAAGTGTGAGCTATGGGTACTCAATTCCTCCATATCTACACTGGGAAAATTGGACTCAATCATATGGTAGCAAAAAAACACAACCTAATCAGCCATTATTAGGTAGGACAGCCTACTTGGATCAACCAAGCAACTCAACAAGGTTGGATAATGAAGATTCTAGAGATCGTCAAGCTTAGGGGTATCATGCTTTTTTTGATCAAGCATAGGGGTGTCATGTTTTTTTTGGTGTAACCACATTAGGATGTGGATTTTTGTAAGGATGACCATTTTGGACACCGATATAATCTATGTATTACTAATTTGAGTAGCACATAGGATGTTCTCTCATGCATCCATGTAGGATGTCCTTTGTTTAAGACTTTGTTTAATGAATTTTATTTTAACTTGAAGAAAATTGTATACAGGCTCTTGTAACAGGGTCTAATTTATCCACACGGATCTATATACTTATTGAATATGAGTTTGAATTTATATACTTATTGAATTTGAATTTTCATTTATCCACATAATGATGCGGGAATTTATATATTTATGCCCAGGTGAAGATACTTCTATGTTCTCCTATGTGGGTTTCTTTGAAACTCGGTTACCTTACATGGTAGATTATATAAATTTGTAAAGAGGACCATAATCTCTAAATTATTTGTTGGGGATGGGATCAATATATAATTGTTTACAAATTTATGGGAACAGTTTCTCTATATACTGCTACTTGTGTACTTTCAATTGAATAATAAAATTTAGCTTTGATAAAAATACACAAAATGTTAACAAAAGAATATTAAAAATGTAAATTCAATGATACAGTGTCTCAACATCTTCATTACAACAACAATATCAATGATTAGCAAGGATAAAAAAGAGCCACCTATTATCAGGCAAGATGAGTTTTTTGAGTTTTCTATGAAATTGCGTTAGGGACTTGCTGGCTACATCAAGGCCATTCAAACATCTCTTTGTAAACATATGTCAAAAGAATAGGAACAACTCATTGGAATGTAAAACTAAGCAACGGAATCAAGCTTCCAGTGGATGTACTAGTGGGACATTAGTGAAACCTAAAAGCTAACGAAAGGCTTTAGTCTTGAATCTTTCATTCAGAAGTTCAAAGCTGGAATGTCTATGAGAGTGTTCCTATGATCAACTGTCTCAAGGAGTTTGACCTTACAATTCCTGTAAATGTAGAAAAGATAGATCAAAACATTCACAATATTGTTGATAAGTGCTTCACAAGGGCAAGACTTCATGTTGAAATATTGATTTTTTAAACCTAGTCTCCATCTATGTCATTTTTATTTCTTTATGGAAGGGATGTAGAATTTCAAAGTCTAAATGTGACTGGAACAATTTTTGGAGTCCACCTAGGAGGTAGAATGAAATATAATGAAACCCTTCTACATCATTTTGGGTATTCTGTGGCCACCTGGTGGACCAGGAGATGGTTTGAAAAAAGGATAGAGTGATATTTCTAGAGGTCTATTAGCTAATTTGTTAAAGTCATCACCACAAGTTAGTGATCCAATAATGGAAATTTATTTTTCTTAAAAAGAAGAAAATGACCCACTCTTGGAGTCAGTGACCCTAAATGGCATTCAAATTGATATCAAGCTGTGAGATTGATGTTTTTTTCTTGAAGGCGTTGAGGGTATAACATGAAGTCTAATGTCACAATTGTCTTCAAGATTCTCCATTCCAAGAGAACAAAGATACTAGCACATGGCATTCTAATCTATGTGTGTTAGTGCTAAAAGTGGTAAGGAAAGCTCTCATAATCAATTCCAAACAAGAACCATCTAGTTGATGTAATTACAATGATTTTGGAATGACTCCAAAAGTTGAAACCTGAAATTGTAATCTGAAACACTCATTGCATCTAAACGCCAATTGTAAAGAAGGTTGATTCTTTAGTCATTTGGGACTTGATTCTTTGGGAAAAGAAATGGATTAATGAGGGGCCATGGCTAGAAATTGAAGTTAGCAGTCACTTGTAATAGTGGAATTGTTCTTGAAGTTTGAATGGTAATATCTTAGATTTACATTGACATTGGTATGGGTGAATGGTAATGCATAACTATAACATACCCCCTTACTCATCCATAGGTAAGAGAGTTGTCATTGGTGAATATAGTCTCCATTTTTCGGTCATGGAAACGAGATTACGAGGCTCAAACCCCTAGTTTTTTTTTTTTCTTTTTATTCACTTTTAAATTTCCTGCCTATTCTCTCCCACCCGTAGGGAACGATGGTCACTTATCTCATGCTACCACATAGTGGTCCACCATGGGCTCGCCCACCAACAGGTGAGTGGAATGGTCGGGACATATATGTCTCCCTATTCACCATGTTGTCTCACATCCTGACATACCAACCTCCGTCTAAAAACATTCTAAGAACTTGGGACTTGCCTTCCTCTCAACCGCCCAACCCCTAACCTCCAACCTAGTCGGGTTGGAGTATTAACCATGCTCCCTTCCATCAACACACGACCTGACCTCTGACTAGTCTAGGTTGACATTGCTCTCCTTTTGTTACCACCAAGGTATTGGTTCTGACCTCCAACATTTGGGTTGTACGTCTAGCTGTGTGGACCCAACAAATAGTCCACGTTGGTTTTCTCTACCATATAGCATAAAAGGATAATTCGATCTCTCCAATTGGAAACCTTCCCGCCTAAGATTATAATCTGCAGTGGGATAAGTCTATCCAATGCTTTTCCTATAATTTCAAGGCTTCTCTCCCTTATGCTGCAATGAATTTTTTTCCATTACCATTCTACAATGGATCGATCAAGGGACTTCGGCTCTACCTCATACACTGCCTTCAGTAGTGATATCTGGGCTCTCCCCAGAGACTGGATCTACCACTATGTAGGATTCCTTGAGCTATTCTTCTTGACTGCGACTCGGTCTCAAAGGTCTGGTTGGAATCTAGATCTTGCGACTTCGTCGGAGTTAGATTAAATTGTTCCATGGTATTACTCCTTCCAAGCTTGGGCAATAGCTACATTGAGGGATTCCTATCCTGCGAGCCTTCCCTGCCTTTAGGTAGGGAATGCCTCACATGGAATCATAGATGATCCTACATCTAATAACTATGAGGCACCTAGTGCGAGCTTTCGGAAGGCTCCCACCTCTCCTACTACATGCCAACAATTCCAGAGTCTACACGAAATCTACAAGTAGTTTCTTAGTGCCACTCATGGGTTGTCAAGGCATTTGGCTATTGGCAGGGACCTGTAGTCCTCATAGCCAAAATCCCTTTATCCTTCATGCATTTTTTTCCTGTTGGCACAGCAACTTGTAAGATTTTACCTCCATGTATACAATGACTAACTCTGGTCAATAGAGGGTCTTCCATATAAATTGTATGTTAATAAAAAAGGGTCTCATAACCCACTTCTTTTAGTTGTTCATAGTTTGGGCCTGAAATAGATCTTTGAGTGCATTAAACTTTGCTACTGGATTATTCCTGGACACAAATAAAAAAAATATTCAGAGTAAGAGTTTGCCTCTGCTCTATACCTTAGGCATCATTGTTATGGAGTTTGTTTCGCATATTAAGCATCAGATACTTTGTGGTTTCCAATACTTAGGATATTAAACATATTTATTGTTAATTATAAGCACATGCACACATGTACACATACATATACATATTCATCATACAAGTCAGGGAGATATCCCTTCACGATTGCATCATAGGTATATAAACAACAAATTATTTGCAGTCCATGTTTTCCATACCTATTACAGACAAAAATGCAACACAATCCATTAAATGATAGCAGTATTCAAAAATACTTATCTTTTAGTCTCTAGGGAAACTGATTCAGGGACTATGATTCTCCACCCAACCATAGACATTTACATCCATTATTACTTGTAGTTTCCAACCCTAAGCCAAATTCTAGAGTCTGAGGGGTTAATGCTTGCTTCTAGGACCACACACAAGCTATCAGATGTGGAAGGGACTCTAGAGGACATCTTACCTCAATCCCCATAGTTATTTACCTCCTCCTTGTTTGTATATGGATTCCAAAGGTTCCCAACCTCAACCCCACATGTGCTTACAATGTTTCACCCCCTCTTAAGGAGTCTAGAACCCACTATACCAATTAGGGTAGTAACCAAGAACTATGATTAATCTTGTCATTTTTTTCGGCTTCAAGATGGTCTCCTCCTGAGCTATTACTGGGCTCTAGAGTGGTTATCTCAACCCACAGCCTCTAGGTAACCCAAGATAGTACAGGGCTCTAGAGATTCCATTCCACCCATAGCCTCCAAGGACCCAAGTTGTTACATGGCTCCAGAGACCTCTTGTCTCAATCCACAACCTCTAGGGACCCAAGATGTTACAGGGTTCCAGGAATCCTATCTCAACCCACATCCTCTAGGGAACCCAAGTTTCTATAGGTATCTATAGACTATCATTCAACCCACGGCCTCCAGGGACAGAGAATGGATCCCCTTCTCTTCTCTTCTCTTCATTCTATCTGTTGGAAGCTTTTGTCAGAGGTGTGATTTTCGTCCTCTCCTCAATCTGGTCCCCAAAACAAAAAGGTATCTCCTTCCTTTCATGTATGTGTGTCTCAAATGGGTCTCTCACTCCTCTTTGAATACCCTTCCAACTTGGCCTATAGTTCTGCCAATGTTATTCACTTCTTCCTTCTTCTTGTTTGCAGATCTTCCTAAATCATTGTCCTCCTTGCTTGTTGTGTTTTCTCAAGCAAGCATGAGTTTGATTAATTTCCTTCATCCCATTTAATTTCAAGAGCCAGTTCATTAACTCCTTGCACTAGCCAACCATTAATGACTACCTTGTCAAACTAGGTTTCTTCTTGGCACAAGAAACCACAATATCCCAAGCAACAATTATCCACCCCCAGCTCTAGAATCTGTGTCCTTTAGACTCAGTTCCCTTTTTCTTTGATTTCAAACATTGCATAACATTTACATCATATTTACAATGTGGCTTGTTATCACCCCAAGAAACTCTCCTAGGTTGTATCTCAAAGATGCTCGGGAACATTACAAACTCAAAAAAATGTTGGAAATGGTTGAATGGAAGGAATGATGCATGTTCAAGCCAGATAACCACTCCTACTATGCTTAACTCCAGACATGGGTGAACGCCCCCAGACTACAAGGCTTTAGACCACCAATTACTCACAGTTTGATGATTAGGTGAACATGGATAATACTGACCACACCAGCAGATGCACAATACCATGTGATGGCAGGCTGCAACCAATAAAAAGGTCTTCAAATCTATTTCCTAATGCATAGACAGGATGACAGCTCTCTGGCACTAAGCAAACAGAAACCTGCATAGCATATTCAATGATACATACCAGATTCTAACATAGAGGTGGGATGACAGCCCCTCTAATGCTAAACATCAAGATCACATGAAAATACATAACAGGCACAACCTAGAACAAAGTAGAAATGGAAAGTGAGCAATTAACAGCAAAAGAAGCTTGTATTAGCTAAAAATGAAGACCAGACGCCACAAGCATCACAGTAGTTACAGTCTCCAAAAGTTGAACCTTACATCAAAACTACAACCATCAATCCCATTACATTCTATCTTCTAGACATATATAGAGGTTGATTACAAAAATACTCTGCTATTCTATGCGTGGAGGGGTCATAATGGACCACCAACCACATTAATTATCTAAGATGGGCCACTGCTACGATCTGCTGTTTCAGTGAATGAACTTGATATTCTCTGGTACTCTATTGTCCTTCTTCAGTAGGTGGAGTGCAATATGGAAAACATTCCATAATTGATAAATGCTCAAATCTGCTCGAAGTTGTCCCTTTTTCTCCTTGGCCATGCTTTCTTTTAAATGCGGTTGTTGATGGTTAACTGCGCAGAGTACTGGTGGATGATCACCTTCATCCTTCGGTAGCGCAGAGCATTCAAGGGTGGCACAGACAGTATGGCGGAGGCATGACTATAACGGGGACAAAACTCAGCCATTGGATCGCGTGGATCGACAGCGGGGATCGTTTGATAAGGAGTATCGGGAGGGTATGGGATCGGGATGGACGAGGGCCGTCGAATCTTATACGGGCAGATCCAATGGTGATTGGGGGTCGAAAGTACGCGGGGGTTAACGAGCGGGGATGAGCAAGACGGTGGTAAGTGGTTTCCCTACACCGCTTATGTAGTTGCGGCGGTATTCATACGCGGGCGCGTGATGCAAATAATTAGCCAACACGTGGCGAATGGGATGTGGTGAAAACCACGGATATCACGAGTTAACGCATAAGCAACTTATGGCATCGGGAGGAGCGAATGTCGTCCGATTGCACGGCAGATGATCGGACGGCAGGAAAACCAACGACCGAGTTATGAGTGGCAGGAATTGTTGGATTGGGTGATGTGCGATCAACGGCTGCGATTTCATGTGTTAAGCGCTCGGGGCTTAAGGAAATACATGTTTATGGTGAAATATAGGTTCATGCTAAGTTTTGAAGGAAAACAGGGCTAGCAGGGGGGGTATGGGAATGTGAACGAAGTGAAGGAGCAGGAGAATAATGACAAATGAAAGCCCACTTTGAACAGCAGCGACACAGCCAGGCTTGCTTATGACTTCCAAATATTGAAAACTGTAGCAAAGCTAACACTGGCTCCTTCTGGGGATGAGATCCTCCCTGTGAGGTCTCAAGAACCTACATATCAATGCCTTTCTGATGAAAAACAAATTAACAAAATTCGCAGTGTTCCATTGGGCATGGAGTCTGACTGATCCTACACTAAGGCTAATAAAATCAAATATTTACAACTTTAAGGCTACAGGACCTTAAATCACATAAATTTTCAGAAAACGCCCATTAACTGGGCCATCAAAAACTGTCTCTCCTCCTATACTTTTCAGTATGAAGGTGTTGTTCCCTTGAATCTGAGAAATGATAAAAGGCCCTGTCCAAAAAGCATCAAACTTCCCATGATTGCCTTTCTTTTCCTTTAGTGCATCCCACTTCAGAACCAAGTCTCCAACCTGAAAATTATCTATTTTTGCCTTCTTTTCAAAGGCTTCCTTGATCATTTTCTGATGTGCTGCAGCCTTTTCAACCAGCTGTTCTCTGATTTGATGTACCTGTACTAAATCAGTGATCCTCTTTTCCATATCTTCTTCCTCGTTCTGCTCTTCTTGAAGGACTTTGCCACAGGGAGAATCAACTGAATTGGGAATACAGCTTCAGTGCCATATACCAGCTTGAATGGAGAATTCCCTGTGGGTTTCTTAATGGTCACTCTGTGTTGGGTCCCTATAATACTAGTGATTACCCCATTACTATTGTAGTTATACCCCTTATTTATATTGTTGTGCCCCTATTACCCCCATATTGTTATTTCTGTGTCCCATAGAATCCCTCTATTGTTATTTTTGTGGCTTTATATTATTATTGTTAGGTCGGCTGGATTATATTGTGACTCCTTAGACTCCTATATATAGGAAGGAGGTTTTGTCATTTGTATCATCCAAGAATTGTTCATTTATGTAATGTAAAGGAGGTTGCCCCCTCGAAGAGGCTGAATTCTAAGGCGTTGATCTATCTTTTCTATCTTTTCTTGAGCTGGTTTCATAACATTTGGTAACAGAGCTTTGGATTCTAGGGTTTCGCTGCTCCAAACAGGTCATCGTGGCATTTTCACTATAAATTTTTTTTTGTGGCGTTTCAGAAGTCGCAAAAAAAACCCATTTGAGAAGAAATCGCGTTGAACCTTGGGTCCGAATTCATAGCTTTTCGCGCGATATTTGCGAAGATATGATCTGAGGAAGTTGGTCTTTTTGCAGACTCCTGAACTACATTCAAAACAGGTGACCTGGGGAAAATCGTCATAACTTTCTCTCTTGGGATCGGATTGAAATTTCGTAAGAAGGTACAGAAAGAGGACGGACTGTAGTTTCTTTTTTGTGTGTTTCAGATTCAAAGGTTGAAACAGTGACTCGTGGCACGTCGTACAAGTTCGCTCTACTAAACCAGTCTAAAAGCAAGTCATTGTGGGAGATTTCACATAACTCTTCCTTGGAGAATCCAATTTGGCTTAGACTTGTGGCATTGGAAAGAGGACGCAGAAGGCTACTACAGGTAGCAATTTCATAACTGGATGATCCAAAATTACAGAGATACATCAGATTCAATATTAGGCTTCTATAAAGCGAAAAAAGGTGTGTAGTTTTTTTTTTTTAATTTTTGTGTAAGCTTGGTTTAACGGAATTCAAAGTGCATAGTAAAGCATTATTATCGGTAACTGATGCCCCGAGGAAAGAAAATGCAAAAGCCTAGTAAGGAACCTGAAAGCTCTAGCATGACTCATGAAGAAGAGGAAGAAATGCTACATGATATATCAAAATTACAAGAACAAGTGCAACAAATGTCACGCTCACAAAAGCTAACATAAGCTAAGATAAGTGGCGTGGAATCTAAGATAAATGGCGTGGAATCTAAGATAAAGGGCATGGAAGCTAAGATGGAGGATTCGATGGCAGATTTGAAGATAGATTTGAAGACAAACATGGAAGAATTGAAGAAGTTGCTACAAGAAAGGGTCACTAATGGTGAAAAGGTAGTAAAGGAAACTCATGATGAGAACAAAAGAAATGTTAATCACGATTCCATAGACGCTAATGTTGGATCGAAGAATCACCATATTCCAAAAATCGATATGAGGAAGTTTGATGGCAAGGATCCCGCCACATGGATATTACAGATGGAGCAATTCTTCGATCTCAATAATGTGCAAAACACACAAAAGGTACGTATGGCAACTGTATATTTGGAACCAAATCAGTTTGTATGGTATCAATGGCTTTGCTCTCGTAAACAATTTATCACTTGGGAAATTTTTACGGAAGAATTGATAGCACATTATGAAGATACAAAAAGCAACACTTTTTTTAGCCAATTGATAAGTCTCAAACAAAAGGGTTCAGTAATGGAGCACATTGAGGAGTTCCAAAAATTGAACATAAGGGTAAAAGATATTCCAGAGGAGCACAGGATTGATGTGTTCATAGGGTCTTTAAAGGATAATATCCAACATGATGTTCGCCTTTGGGAACCTGATTCATTAGAGAAGGCATTCAGGTTAGCAAGAAAAATGGAAAGAAAAATTATGGCAACCAGGAAGCATACCACTCACAACTATAAAGATGGAAGTGTTGTTGCCCCTAGTCTTCCACAACCTATAAGGTTGACACCACAACAATTGGAAGAAAAAAGAGCAAAAGGGCTTTGTTACAGTTGTGATAGCAAATACACTAAAGGTCATAAGTGTGCTGAGAAGAAATTATTCTACATAGATTGTGAAGAGGAAGAAGAAAAGGAGAAAGAAAGGTCAAAATAAGAAGATATACTCCAGGAACAAAGCCTAGATGAAGAACAAATAAATCTGACCATATCGTGTAATGCATTGGCGGGAATTACCACTCCTCAAACCATCAAGATAGAAGGACAAATCAAGAAGAGAAAGGTAATAGTGTTGATTGATTCAGGAAGCACCCACAATTTTATTCATTGTAGGGTAGCAAAAGAATTGAATTGCTTCCTATATCCAGCACCAGAGTGTCAAGTGATGATTGCAAATGGAGGAACAATAAATTGCTCTGGAAAGTGCCATAATATCAAGCTATCCATGGGAGAATATGTATTGACTAGCCCAATGCTTTCCATTCCAATGGGAGGTGCTGATGTTGACTAGGAGTCCAATGGCTACAATCCTTGGGTACAACAGCTTTTAATTTTCAAGAACTTTTCATCAAATTTTCTATGGAAGGAAAGGAAGTTGAATTAAGGGGTATTGCAGGGAAACCAGGAAAGATAATTAGCTCTAATGGCATGACTAAGCTTATTAAAAAGGAGCAAAGAGGTGTAATTGCACAATTATGTTCGTTAGATGTTTCCACATTGGAATCATCTATTTCTCCAGATCTCCAAAATGTCATGGACAATCATTCCAAGGTATTTGAGACTCCCAAAGGTCTCCCACCTATGCGTGATCATGATCATGCTATTCATCTGATTCCAGGAAGTGTTCCTCCAAACATCAGGCCGTACAGATATCCCTATGCCCCAAAAAGTGAAATTGAACGTATGGTTGCAGAAATGCTAGAGGCTGGTATAATTCAACCAAGTCAAAGTTCTTTCTCAGCTCCAGTAGTATTGGTGCACTAGAAGGATGGATCATGGCGCATGTTTCCGGATTATAGGGAGCTCAACAAGCTCACTATTAAAGATAAGTTCCCCATTCCTGTTATAGATGAATTATTGGATGAATTGCATGGATCAATTTACTTCACCAAGTTGGATCTTCGTTCGGGATATCATCAAATTAGAATGAAGATTGAAGACATTCCGAAAACAACATTTAGAACTCATGAGGGTCATTATGAATTTTTGGTCATGCCTTTTGGCCTTACCAATGCACCTTCAACATTTCAAGGTTTGATGAATTCAATTTTCAAACCATTCCTTAGAAAATTTGTGTTAGTATTTTTTGATGATATACTAATCTACAGCAAGTCTTGGAAGGATCATGTTGAACATGTTGACAGGCTGCTACAACTATTGGAGGAGAAACAATTATATAAAAAAAGATCCAAATATTTCTTTGGAGTCCACGAGGTGGAATATTTGGGTCATATTGTATCTCATGAAGGAGTTAAGGTAGACCCTAGCAAAATTAAAGCCATTAAGGAATGGAAAATCCCCACATCCATAAAGCATCTGCGAGGATTTCTTGGGTTGTCAGGGTATTATCGCAAGTTTGTTAAGAATTATGGGAGAATAGCAGAACCTCTAACAACATTATTGAAGAAAGATTCATTTTCATGGACTCCGGAAGCAACAAAGGCCTTTGAACATCTTAAAGAGGCAATGTGCCAAGCACCGGTCTTAGCTACGCCGGACTTCACAAAAACCTTTATTGTGGAATGTGATGCTTCAGAAAATGGAATTGGTGTTGTTCTAATGCAAGATGAAAGACCCATTGCTTTTGAAAGTCGTCCAATCAAGGGAAAGTTTTTAAGCAAAGCTATTTATGAGAAGGAAATGTTGGCAATACTCCATGCACTTAAGAAATGGCGACCCTATCTAATGGGAAGACACTTCATGGTAAAAACGGATCATGATAGCCTTAAATACTTTTTATAACAAAGATTATCCTCTGAAGAGCAACAAAAGTGGGTCACAAAGATGTTGGGTTATGACTTTGAAATCATCTACAAAAAAGGGAAGCAAAATGTGGTGGCAGATGCACTCTCAAGAAAGGATGAGGATGTGGAAGCATTGTTGTGTGCCATTTCTATTATCCAACCAGATTGGATAAACGAAGCAAGGGAGGAATGGAAGAACGATGAAGAAGTGTGGGCACTTATTCGAAAGCTACAACAAGATTCCAGTACTTCTGATACATTTAGCTGGCAAAATGATTCGTTATGGTACAAAGATCGATTATACCTCTGTAAGAATTCCCAGCTAAAACAAAAGATTCTTATGGAATTGCACACTTCTCCCTTAGGAGGGCACTCAGGATTTTTAAAGACTTACCACAGGGTTAAGAAGGAATTTTTTTGGGATGGCCTTAAATCAGATATTCAAAAGTTTGTGGTGGAATGTTTGGTTTGCCAGCAAAATAAAGTTGAAACAATTAAGACATCGGGTCTATTACAACCTTTATCCATTCCAAGCCAACGTTGGGAGGAGGTTTCAATGGATTTTATCACAGGTTTACCAAAGTCTGAGGGAAAGAGTGTCATCATGGTGGTAGTTGACAAAATTACCAAGTATGCACACTTTTGTGCATTATCACATCCATTTAAAGCCAGTACAGTTTCTACTGCATTTATGGAAACAGTTCAAAAGCTACATGGAAACCCAAAGATTATTGTAAGTGACAGAGATCCCATTTTCACTGGAAATTTTTGGACAGAATTATTTTCTTGTCTTGGTAATCAGTTAGCTCATAGCTCATCTTATCATCCTCAATCTGATGGGCAAACTGAGATAGTAAACAAATGTTTGGAAGGATATCTTCGTTGCTTTGTATCTGATAAACAGACACAATGGGTCAAATGGTTGCCTCTGGCTGAATGGTGGTATAACACTTCCTTCCATACAGCAACAAAAATGACCCCATTTATGGCACTTTATGGGTATCAACCACCATCCATCACATCATATTTAAGAGAAAATTCTAAGGTTCAGGCAGTGGAACATCACATCGAACATCAACAACAAGTCCTCCAGCTCTTAAAGGATAACCTCGTGTTCGCACAAAATAGAATGAAACAACAGGCAGATCAACATCGCAGTGAAAGAAGTTTTGATGTAGGTGATTGGGTATTCCTACGGCTACAACCATATAAGAAAATGTCCCTAAAGTAAGCTAAGAAGGATAATAAATTATCACCAAAGTATTATGGTCCGTACAAGGTGTTGCAAAAGATTGGTACTATGGCATACAAATTGGAGCTTCCTGCAGCTTCTCGATTGCACCCAGTTTTCCATGTTTCATGTTTAAAGAAGGTTATAGGTGACAAGCTCCCAATTCAAACAATATTGCCAGAACTTGACGAGGAAGGAAAAATTATATTGGAACAGGAAGCAGTCACAGAAACAAGAACTCGACAGCTACGAAATCGATCAATTTCAGAGTATCTTATCAAGTGGAAGAACTTATCCGCTAAAGATTCCACATGGGAGGATGAGAATTTTATGCAGAAGTATCCAGAACTACTCAAGCGTTGAGGACAACACTTTTTTGAAGGAGAGGGGCATGTTGGGTCCCTATAATACTAGTGATTACCCCATTACTATTGTAGTTATACCCCTTATTTATATTGTTGTGCCCCTATTACCCCCATATTGTTATTTCTGTGTCCCATAGAATCCCTCTATTGTTATTTTTGTGGCTTTATATTATTATTGTTAGGTCGGCTGGATTATATTGTGACTCCTTAGACTCCTATATATAGGAAGGAGGTTTTGTCATTTGTATCATCCAAGAATTGTTCATTTATGTAATGTAAAGGAGGTTGCCCCCTCGAAGAGGCTGAATTCTAAGGCGTTAATCTATCTTTTCTATCTTTCCTTGAGCTGGTTTCATAACACTCTGTCAGCCCATAGTGCATACTTGAGCTTAGAATCCCAATTCTTTTTTTTGTCCTCCAACAATTGTTTTATTATCCTTATTAGGCTTTTGTTGGAAGATTCTGCTAGACCATTGCCTTGAGGATAGTATGAGGTGGAATGAACAAGTTTAATTCCCATTGAATCACACATTTCCACCAACTCTTGAAGGCTGCTACATTATCTGTGACTAACTTATGTGGACAACCAAATCTGGTAAAGATATTTTCAATTAAAAACTTCATGACCACATTATGATCAGCCTTCCTGGTAGGGATTGCTTCAATCCACTTAGTAAATAAATCAGTGGCTACTAATATCCATCTGTGCTGGCCACTGGAGTGTGGATTGATTTCTCCAATGAAATCCAAGCCCCACTGTTGGAAAGGTCCTTTTGCATGTGTTGGTTTCAAGGGCAGGGATTTCAACTGTTGTTTTCCTTCAAATCTTTGGCACATGTCACAAGATTTAATAAATGAAAAAACATCAGAAAACAAGGTGGGCCAATAGTACCCATCTCTGAGGATTTTATGGGCTGTAGTCTTCCAATAATGGTGTCCTCCACACATGCTAGAATGAAACTATTGCATGACTTCTATTGATTGTTCTTTGTCCAGACACCTCAAAAGCACTCCAGATGGATCCCTCCAGTATAGTAGATTTTCATTAATGCAATATTTAGTTGCCCTAAGCTTAATAGTTCTGGCTTGACTTTGATTAAGTCCTGAAGGGATTTCTAGCTTCAGCAAGAATTTAACTATTGCAGAATACCAATAACAAGAAGCTAGATTTTTTGCCACTGACTACTTTCTCTTTGGTTCAGTTGCTTCCTCTTCCTAACCTGTCTGACCAATTTCTGCAATTGTGCACAGGAAATCAATATCCAATGATCTGCAAGTTTCTTCAGCTAACAATCTGGCAAGACCCTGACCTCTAACAAGTTTGGTGGGCTTTAATTCTATATTAAATTCAATCAACTTTGCAATCCATTTATCCCTTCTTCCATCAGCATCAGGCTGTGTTAAGACATCTTTTATTGCAGCAAAGGGTACATATGCAATTATCTTGGAATGTAGAATGTAAAATCTGAAAGCTTTCAAGGATTTGATAAGAGCATATGCATGTTTTTCAATAATGTCATACATCAGTTCAGCATCCCTTAACTTTTTACTGAAAAATGCCACCGGATGCTCTGAGCCTTCTTCATCTGCTTGCAATAAAACTGTTGCAATGGTGTCTTCAGAGGCGAATGAAAATATATGGAACTCCTTGCTGTAATCTGGAATTATTAAGGTGGGAGCATCCATAATAGCTTTCTTAATGGACTCAAAATATCCTCTTGCTATATCAATCCATTTGACCTCTGACCCTTTCTTCAACATAGAGGTAACATACTTCACCAGTTCTGCAAAATTTGGTATAAACCTCCTCACAAAATTAATTTTGCCCAGAAAGGACTGGATGTCCTTCTTTGATCTCGAGACAGACAGGGACTGTATTGCTTTTACTCTTTCTGGGTCAATCCGGACACTTGCAGTAGAAACAACATGTCCTAACATCTTGTCTTCTTCTAAAGCAAATTGTGATTTTTTAGGATTGACTGAAATCCCAAACCTTCTGCACTTCAAGAACACTTTTTTCAAATGTTGCAAATGGTTTTGATGGCTGCTGGAGTATACTATTATATCATCTAGGTAGTTGAGGACAAATTGTCCTTCTCTCCCATGAATTCTATATCCATAGCTCTCTAAAAGGTAGCTCCAGCATTCATCAACCCAAAAGGCATCTTAGCATACATAAAAGTGCCCCAAGGAGTGGTGAATTCAGTCTTCTCTTGGTCATCTTAATGTATAGCAATCTGATTAAACCCTGAAAATCCATCCAAGAAAGACATTACTTATGCTCCTGAGACCTTTTGCAGCTAATGCTCCATTTTGGGTTGGGGATAATTGTCTTTCTTGGAGCACTTGTTTAAGTTTCTAAAATCAACACAGAGTCTGATTTCTCCACTTTTATTCCTCACCGCCACCAATTTGGCTACCCATTTAGAATATCTGAGAGGGACTATGATCTTGGCAGCCAACAACTTTTTAATTTCTTTTTCAATAAGATGGAGGAGAAAAGGATTTATTGGTCTCAGTTTCTGTTTGAAAGGCATGGTGTCTTTCTCCAGAGGGATTTTATGTTGAATAATTTTTTTATCATAGGTTTTTAGGTCATTATATTTCCAGGCAAACACATCAGCAAATTGCTTCATTAAATTGCAATATTCAAAACTTTGGTCAGCAGAAAGATGGGAAGACATATTTATGTATCTAGGCTGACCTGGACTCCCTATGTCATGCTTAAAGACTGCAAATTGGTCTTTTTTCTGGGCAGATTTGTAAGGCACAACATTGTGGTCAAACAGTCTTTCTAGAGGAATTAAACCCTTAGGAATATGATTACTGGGAAGCTGGACAATGCTATCTTTGCCAATTTTATTTCTAAGCTGGGACTGGGGGTTTTCTTCCAAGGCTTCATTTTCTTGGTCAATTTGCATTTCAGAAAACTCATCAATGACTTGTAGAAACCTATTTATTTCATCATCATCTTCAAAAACTTTCCAATCCTGGACATTATCAGGCAAGGATGGCCTATACTTAATTTGGACTTCATAAACTAGTCTGGGAGGGATGGGAGGAATAAACAGACTAGCAGACACAGCAAGGGAATCAACAAGCTGATTCTTGGCTCTAGGGATATATGAAATACAGAAATTATCAAAGGAATCTTTGAGTCTCCATGCCTCATCCCTGTATGCTTTCAGCCTTGGCTGCTTTGCTTGAAATGTTCTATTTACTTGCTGAATGATAAGATCAACATCTCCAAACACCTTTATGTTCCTAATTCCTCTGTCTTTTGTTGCGTTAAGGCCCAATAGCAGAGCCTCATACTCTGCTATATTGTTAGTGACTTGAAAAGCCAACTTAAAAGATAGTTGTGTGCTTCTTTGTTCTGGAGATACCAGCACCACCCCTGCTCTTGCAGTCTCCCTGGAACATGCTCCATCAAAGAACATCTCCCAAACTTGACTTCCTTGCTCTTCTTCAGCCTGAACAATTGGTTTCTTGAGCTACAATGAGGCCTTCTGGGATACTTCTATTTGGAGAATACATGCTCCAAATCGGTGTCCATAGCATAAATAGGATGATTAGTGGGATTCTTCTCATCACTGATGATGTATGCCAGCTGTGCTTCTCTGTACAATCTCCTGCTTTCCCCTCCAAAAACTAGGGCAGTGGCATAAGATAGATCATTATGTAATGTCCCACCTAGTCTCTTAATCCATCCTCTAGACAGTAGCATGTCAAACTTAGGAGGGACATATGCTACCACAATATACATCATCATACTCTTCATGGGCAGCTGAGTTAGGGTAATGGCCAGGTCTTTGATTAATCCTAGGCATTTCACTTTCCTTGAATCAAAAGATAATAAATCATGATATGGTCTAGTGATTTCATGGCCTAACTCTTCCATGATAGCTTTAGGCATCAAATTGTGGCTGGCCCCCCTATCTAGCAGGAAATTGTGGAGGATTTTGTCATGAATGGTCAAGGAGACATAAAATGATGGAGAATTATTATCAGCAGGTTCAATCATGGGGCTAAGCACAATGGTAGGTTTGTCATCTTGCAAATTGAAAGAGTCAGTGGAGGTTTGTGAGGTCCAGCTCAAGAGCTTCAAGGATAGGCTTTCTAAATACTTCACTCTTTACCAACTCTACCAGCGGCACATATATTTTTAACTTCTAGACTTCTGAATCAAAGATGAAAGAGGAAGGTAACTTATCAGAACCTCTTACCTCTTGAACTGGAGCTTTAAGGATGATTGGATCAACTACTGGTCTTCTATGCCTGCTATTCTGTGACTCTGTTTGGACAGCAGCTCTTTAGGCAAGATTCTATTTGACACTTTTTGCATTTGACCTCAGATTATATCTTTGCTGGTCACCAGTCTACAGAATAGCCTCTCTGTCCCACTCCTGACTGTCTTGTTCCTGCAGCAATGGTTCTTGATATGCAGCCAATGTCAAAAATGCAGCACTGCCTTTATCTTCCATGTAGTGAATTTCATCCTCATCTTCAAATTGTTCCTCCTCCATGACTACATTATAAAAAAAAGCTTTAACTTTATGTTCTTCATTTGGTTCATTTCCCCTCTGAATTATTTGTAACTGTTCATTTGCTCTTCTGAATGAATTTGGATTTCTTGGAGCAAAAGTGTTATGCTGCCTTGTTTTTCCTGAATTCAGCTCAACCTTCAGCTTAGATATTTTAGCAGCCAATGACTCTATCATCTTAGTCATTTTATCTAATTTAGGCTTGAAGATGAGGCAGAGGAAGAAGAAGCCTGACCTCTTTGCCTCCTTCTGTCAACTTGACTTTTAAGCTTTTCTGCAGCCATGATATTAGACTCTACTTCTAGGGTTGCATCCTGTATGTCAGCTAGAGAGGCACATCTTCTTTCTCTTAATAATAGGCATAAATCAGAGTCAAAAGCATTGGCATAAGTGAGTTTGGAAAAAGTTGGGGTAGGCTTCACCTCAGCTGGTATCCTACTATACATACGATTGAATCTTTTATTGAAATCAAGCAAAGATTCCCCATTTTCTCTCTTCAAGTTACCAAACTCAGTATGGTAATATAGCAAGTATTTTCTATCTCCCCATTTCTTCACAAATGCATCATCCAATGCTTCAATATTTATTATAGATCTATGGGGCAATTCTCTGAACCACTTCTTAGCCTCACCATCAAGGCTCTAGACAAAAACTCTCATCCACACATCATCTTCACTGATATCTAAGTTATCAGCATAGCTATAAAAAGATTCAAGGTGTTCTTCAGCAATTACTCCCTCTGTGCCAGTGAAATTGGGCATATATTTCTGATATTCTCCAATAGGCATGGGATTCAAAGGAATAGGCAAGACCAAAGGTCCATATCTAGGAGCAACAATTCTTTCTATCTTCGTAGGTGCTTGTTGTCCTGCCATGACTGGGGTATGTGGACAGACACTGGCAGATTAAGTAGTATGAAACAATGAAATGGATGACAGAGACAAAGGGATGTTATGGACTGTATGGGAAGATTTATTTGGACTGATATTCAAAGGGGAACGAAATGGACAAAGGGTTGTATTAATCTCTGAAGGAATTTCCTTACTAACAGTGTTGGGCTCTAAACCTTCAAACTGTATATCTTCAGCTATTACCTTATCTTTCAGAGATGCACGAGTTTTCTTAGGCTTACCTGATCTTGATGCTCCTTTCTGTGATGTTTTCTTCTGCTTAGTAATCTTCTCAGGGTCAGGCACTGATTCGGCTAGTGATTTCTGAGGATTTCCTTGAGTATGCCTCACAAACTGAGCCAGAACTGCAATGTGGAGTCGCCAAAGGTTGGTCTTCCTCCAGTAGAGTCGCCAGATAGATGAATGTAACCATAAATGTGCCCAGACCTTGTCTACCATCAAAATCTAGAACTATGTCGTTTCCCAGGGAAGCTGAGCTTCAATCTCCTTTCCCTGGGAACGACACCAATTAATGTTATCACCCCAAGAAACTCTCCTAGGTTGTATCTCAGAGATGCTCGGGAACATTACAAACTCAACAAAATGTTGGAAATGGATGAATGGAAGGAATGATGCATGTTCAAGCCAGATAACCACTCCTACTATGCTTAACTCCAGACATGGGTGAACGCCCCCAGACTACAAGGCTTTAGACCACCAATTTCTCACAATTTGATGATTAGGTGAACATGGAGAATAATGACCACACCAGCAAATGCACAAGACCATGTGATGGCCGGCTACAACCAGTAAAAAGGTCTGCAAATCTATTTCCTAATGCACAAACAGGATGACAGCTCTCTGGCACTAAGCAAATAGATACCTGCATAGCATATTCAAGGATACATACCAGATTCTAACACAAAGGTGGGATGACAGCCCCTCTAATGCTAAACATCAAGAGCACATGAAAATATATAACAGGCACAACCTAGAACAGAGTAGAAATGGAAAGTGAGCAATTAACAGCAAAAGAAGCTTATATTAGTTGAAAATGAAGACCAGACGCTGCAAGTATCACAGTAGTTACAGTATCCAGAAGTTGAACCTTACATCAAAACTACAACCATCAATCCCATTACATTCTATCTTCTAGACATATATAGAGGTTGATTACAAAAATACTCTGCTATTCTATGCGTGGAGGGGTCATAATGGACCACCAACCACATTAACTATCTAAGATGGGCCACTGCTACGATCTGCTGCTTCAATGAATGAACTTGAGAATCTCTGGTACTCTGTTGTCCTTCTTGAGTAGGTGGAGTGCAATATGGAAGACATTCCATAACTGATAAATGCTCAAATCTACTCGAAGTTGTCCCTTTTTCTCCTTGGCCATACTTTCTTTTAAATGTGGTTGTTGATGGTTAACTGCACAGAGTACTAGTGGATGATCACCTTCATCCTTCGGCAGCGCAGAGCATTCAAAGGTGGCACGGACAGTATGGAGGAGGCATGACTATAACGGGGACAAAACTCAGCCATTGGATCGCGTGGATCGACGGCGGGGATCGTTTGATAAGGAGTATCGAGAGGGTATGGGATTGGGATGGACGAGGGCCGTCAGATCTTATACTGGAAGATCCAATGGTGATCGGGGGTCGAAAGTACGCAGGGGTTAACGAGTGGGGATGGGCAGGACAGTGGTAAGTGGTTTCCCTGCACCACTTATGGAGTTGCGGTGGTATTCGTACGTGGGCACGCGATGCGAATAATCGGCCAACACGTGGCGGATGGGACGTGGTGAAAATCGTCGATATCACGAGTTAACGTGCTAGAAACTTACGGCATCAAGAGGAGAAAATGTCGTCTGATCGCGCGGTAGATGATCGGACGGTGGGAAAACTAACGGGTGAGTTATGAGAAGTGGGAACCGTTGGATTGGGCAATGTGCGATTGATGGCTGCGATTACGGTGGAGGGTTATATGAGCGCGGTTCGTGTGTTAAGCGCCCGAGGCTTAAGGAAATACAGGTTTATGGTGAAATATAGGTTCATGCTGAGTTTTGAAGGAAAACAGGGCTAGCGGGGTGGGGTTATGGGAATGTGAACGAAGTGAAGGAGCAGGAGAATAATGACAAATGTGAGCCCACTTTGAATAGCGGCAACACGGCCAGGCTCGCTTATGACTTCCAAATATTGAAAAATGTATCAGAGCTAACATGGCTCATATGAGAACCTTGGGTGGGGTTGTCACAATAACATAAGAAGAGATGCATTTCTTCATGCTTGAAATGATTCTCTAGATATCGGAGTACCATTATCAGCTCTTACATGAGGAGTTTTATCATAAATTGGAAATTACTGTAATTGGCCCATATCTTAGAGCTTAGTAAGTTCACACCTTTATGAAAAATAGGTTTGTGTTATTTTGAAGGTCTAAATTCGTTTATCAACATTGGTTTATGTAACTATCAAAAACAAGAAAACGATTTGTATGTAACAAAATTTCATACATCGTAGAACACATAATTTTTAGGATTGGTGAAGGTTAAGTTTGGAAAACCTATTTTTACCTATACCAACCAATTAGCAGTATTTGATGATAAAAGATAGTTTATAGCAGAAATGCAGGCATAGAATTCCTGATGAGAAATTGATCAAAGGGAAAACAAGCAAAATATTCTTGCAGAAAAACACGATCTAAAATATGGCTTGAGAGAGACAAGAAAGAAGCCAATTCAAATATAAGCCCCCAAGTTCTAACAGATGAGAGAGAATTCCTTGTTCACATAGCAGGCAATTTAATTAACATTTAAAAAAAAAACTTTAGTTAAGGAAAATACTAAGACTAAATAGAAATGGAAAGATACTAGAACTAGAGAAACTGGTCAAAGGGAAAACAAGCACAACATTCTTGCAAAAAAACAGGGTCTGAAATATGGCTTGAGATAGACAAGAAGGAAGCTAATTCACATATAATCCCCCAAGTTCCAACAAATGAGAGAGAAGTCCCCATTCACACAACAAACAGTTTAATTAAAATTTTAAAAAAACTTTTTCTAAGGCAAAGATTGAGGCCAAATAGAAATGGAAAGATATCAGAACCAAAGAAACTGGTCAAAGAGAAAACAAGCACAACATTCTTTTAAAAAAACAGGGTTTACAATATGGCTTGAGAGATACATGAAGGGTTCCAATTCACATATAAGCCCCCAGAGAATCCCCTCTTCACACAACAAACAATTTAATTAACAATTAAAAAAAAACTTTCTTTAAGGCAAAGACTGAGGCTAAATAGTAATGGAAAGATACCTAAACCAAAGAAGTTGGTCAAAGGGAAAAAAAAGCACAAAATTCTTGAAAAAAATAGGGTCTATAATATGGCTTGAGAGAGACAGGAAGGAATCCAATTTGTTGGCATTATGGTACAGGTGCTGTCCTTGATGGCTACTCGCTCAGATGACAGATCATAGTGCAACATGTCAATAGCAAAGAATCAATGATCAGACTACAAAGAATGAAGAAAAATAGGTATACACAGGTTCACCTTGACAAAGGAGCGTATACACACGGGTTAACAGACCAAAAGGAGTGTATAACGTACACACACACTTTCACGGAAAGAAAAGCGTGTATATCTTGGAAAACTAAGTTTTGGTCCAAGGTATTTGGTCCATGGTATTTTTATCCATGGTATTGGTCCGAGGTATTTGGTCCATGGTATTTTGATCCATGGTATTGGTCCAAGGTATCTGGTCTGAGGTATTGACCCCAGGTATTTGGTCCAAGGTATTGGTCCTAAGTGGTTTTGGTCCATGATATTGAGAAAGGCCTAAAACTATATAAGGAGGAGAAGATCATTAGGCCAAGGGTGCAAGCATTGAATATCTGATGAATTGTGAGATCTAGTATGTAGGTTATCGGCTTATGGTGCTTTGCCTAATCTGAATCGAGGATGAACCTCAGCAGTTGATGAAGGGATAAGATCTATTGATGGATCGAGATCTTAAGGCTTGAAATGAATTATCATTATGAGGTTTGATCATGTATAGTCTAGATCTGAATACTGACGCATGTGTTGTTCTGTAAATGTTATGATCTGGGTATAACTGAAGTCTGGAATAGCTACAAAATTATATTTGTAGATGTATATGCTGGTTGGCTTTGGTAAAAGCACGTATACACGTTGGTTTGGTTCATCAGAGTAGTGTATACATTATGAGATTTTATATTTGAGGTTGTTGTTGATTCTAGCAGTTGTTGCAGAGTTCTGGGTTCTGCTCTATGTTCTGGTGACTGTGTTTTGATGACAGGTTTCAATGATTCAGTTGTTGGGTGATTCAGAGATTGATGATGTAGGTGTACTTGATGGTTGTATTGTAGTGGTGATTGATTTTGTGCTTCAATGTTTTTGATGGGTCCAATATGAAAATTGGATGAAATGTGGCCTTCATATTATGGTGTTGTGTTCCAGGATTATCCAGTCTGAAAATTTATGAAATGTGGTCCCTGGAGGAAGAGAGAAGGTCGTAGCCTTCTGTAGACTGGCACCTACATACTGGTAAACATATTGGCCAGTACAAGAGCCAGGGGTTGGGATCTCCCTTCCAGTAGTAGTTGGAAAACGAGTGAAGGTTGGAGCCTTCAATAGGTCGGCGCCTACGTACTGGTAAACATATCGGCCAGTACAAGAGCTAGGGGGTTGTAGCTCCTGTTAGCTCTACTGTATGACAATGATTTTTTTTTTTTTTTTTTTTTTTTTTTTTTAAGTCAGAGATGATCTTGGTCCGCTTGGTTCCGCTAAAAAGAAGCTCACAACGATCATCTTCTCCTTCCCTTGCACTGCTCATTCTCCCTTCATCAGTCCAAAAAATGATTAATTCCTTTATTAGGTTCGGGTTTAATCGTTGTCGCAAATCGCATCCGTGTGTGTATAAAAGCCGCGCCCCTCTGCTTCCGCCGATGCGATATTTCGATGCAATTCGATCGCAATCGCATGTAGCCATACGTAAAGGCCCAAGATCCAAAAACCTTATTCGATGACTCCCGTCGCGCCTGATAAAGTGACTCGCCCGATAATCCCTCCGTCGTCCAATCAGCTCGGCCAAGATCCAATGGCCCACACTCATTCCACTCCCGCTTCTTCCGATATCCCTCGCCAATCCATCTCCAATGACCGACCCTTCTCCTTCCTCCTACTCGTCCACCTGCTGTGCAGTCCGCGTCTCTTAACTGTTATGTGCTCCCGAAGGATGAAGGTGACCAATCTACCAGTACCAGGTGCATTTCCTCCTCAACAACTACACTCAACAAACAGTATGGCCAAGAAGTAAAGGGACAGAGCACGAACAGGCAAATGCATTTAACAATTATGGGACTTCATCCCATACGACACTCCAGCCACCTGAGAGGATAGCAGAGCACCTGAGAAGATCAAATTCATCCACTACAGCAAGCAATCGCACTCAGACTCCATCAGGCAGTTAAAGCGGTTGGTGGTTAATTATGACCCCTCCATACTTAGAATAGTCGAGTTCCTTTGTAATAAAACTCTATATATACCCACAAAGAAGATGTAATCAGGGTTGATGGTTGTTGTTTTGATGCAAGGTTCAACTTCTGGAGACTATAACTACTTTGATACTTGTAGCGTCTCATCTTCATTTTTAGCTAATACAAGCTTCTTTTGTTGTTAATTGCTCACTTTCCATTTCTATTCTATTCTAGGTTGTGCCTAATATGAAGTTTTCTTGAACTCTTGATGTTTAGCACTAGAGGAGTTGTCATCCTACCTCTGTGTCAAAATCTTTCATGTATCAGTGAATGTGTTATTCAGGTTTCTCTTCACCTAGTGACAAAGAGTTGTCATCCTGCCTGTACATTAGGGAATTAGATTTGCAAACCTCTTTACTAGTTGCAGTCGGCCATCACAAGGTCTTGTGCATCCGCTGGTGTGGTCAGTATTCTCCATATTCACCCAATCTCTGAACTGTGAGTAATTGGTGGTCTAAAGCCTTGTAGTCTAGGGGTGTTCACGCATGTCTGGAGTTAAGCATAGTAGAAGTGGTTATTTGGCTTGAACAAGCATCATTCCTTCCATTCATCCATTTGAAACAATAAGTTGAATTTGTAATGTTCCCGAGCATCTCCGAGCTACAACCTAGGAGAGTTTCTTGGGGCGATAATAGCTCCCTTCCAGTAGTAGCTAGAGAACGAGAGAAGGTTGTAGCCTTCTGTAGGTGGGTGCCTTCATACTGGTATGAGTCTGCACCAGTAAGATTGTAAACAGGTTTTTCTTATATTAAAGAAAACAACAGCAGGTGGTTTTTGTCCCGCATTGGGTTTCCACCTTAAACCTTGGTGTTCATGTGTGTTTCTTATGTGTGATGGTCTGTTCTATTTTTACTGCACCTGGTTACTATTTATATGGTTAATGAAGCTCTAATGCACTGATTAAAGATGAATTAACTGAATCATAAGTGAAACGCTAGTTGCCTTAAACACAGTTGTGTGTACACGCAAGTTCCCTTAACCGAAGTAGCGTATATGAATCTGATTATGGAAATGAAAAATTTATTGATTTAATAATACTGATTCACCCCCCCACCCAAGTATTATTTCCAACAATTGGTATCAGAGCAGGTCCTTCAGAAGAAGCTTGATCGCTTGAAGGGAGATCCATCAAAATGAATAATCAAGAGAGCATGGGATCCATCAGACCGCTAATCTTCGATGGGAGCAATTTTGTTTACTGGAAAATAAGAACCACGACCTATCTATAATCGCTTGGAACATATTTTTAGGAAATTGTGGAAAAAGGATATACATTTCCAACAGCAATTCCTACAGATACGGCAGGTAAAAAGGATTATGAAACTAATGCCAAAGTTGTCACTATTTTATTGGGAAGTTTGTCAAAATTAGAGTTTTTCAAGGTCATGCAGCTCAAATTAACGAAAGTAATATGGGACAAAATCATTTCGAGCTACGAAGTAGACTCTCAAGTAAAACATGCTAAGCTTCAAACTCTCAGAATTCAGTATGAAACTCTTAAGATGCATAGTGATGAAAACATAGCTAGTTACTTCCTACGTATAGATGAGGTTGTCAATTGTATGAAGAATCTGGGTGAAGAAATTAAGGAAGTTGTCTTAGTTGAGAAAGTTTTGATATCCTTGCCTACTAAATTTGAACCCAAAGTGTCTACCATAAAAGAAAAGTAGGATCTGCAAAATATTACTATGACGCAGCTTCACGGAATCTTAATTGCCTTTGAGATGAGAAAAGGAGGACCATCAGATATGAGAGAAGCTGAATTTAAAGCATCAGCAAAGGGAAAAGAAAAACTCTATGAATCCGGACACATTTCAGAGGAATAAGATGAGGTAAACTTTGTCAAGAAGCTTCAACGAGGTTATGGAAGGTTCAAAGGTAAGCTACCTTTCAAATGTTTTTCTTGTGGTAGAGTTGGTCATTACGCTACTAGATGCCCTCATAACAAAGGAAAGATGTCTGAAGAAGGTAATAGAAGTTATTATACTCATGATGATAGTGATGGCTTGTCCAATAGTGATGAAGATGATCAAGAAATTAAACTACTCATGGCATATGAAAATAATGGCTTAGAAAAGGAAGATTTCCTTAAAGAAATCAGTCAACTTAAAATTAGTTCGGTAGAAAAGGATACAATCATAAACACAGTGACACATCAACTCACTGAAAAGGACAAACACAATGAAGTGTTAGAATGTGAAGTAGTAAGTCTAAGAAAAGAAATTGAAAATACAAAGACTATGAATCTTAGATTTGCTAAAGGATCAGAAACGTTAGATGAAACCCTCAAAGTTCAGAGTTTGCCCATTATAAAGATTGGTCTTGGTTTTCATGAAGGTGAATCTAGCTCACAAGGTAAGGTAAGAAACTCCAATGAAAAATCTGAGATGCTCAACAAGGAAATAAAAAGTCAACCCCATCAACAACTAAGGAAAGAAATTCTTCAAAGAAAACCTTTTACTCCTAACTGTGGAAGTGATAGTTGGGTATTTCCTTTGATGAATGATATTGAATGTTTTATATGTCATAATTTTGGACATGTTGCAGCCAAATGTAGAAGTAGAATGGTTCAAGACCATCACACAGAAATATCATCACGTTCTAGGTACTTCAAGGGATATTGTTTTGCTTCCAATATGTTTAGTCACAAATCTATTGATTGCAATAAAAGGAATATGAAGCATGTAAGATGTTATGCGTGTAACGAGTTTGGACATAAAGTAAAGGAATGCAAGAGCAAAATTCAGACACCAAACCAAAAAGAGCATACATCATCACAATCCAAGGTGTTGAAGAAGACAGAATTATTGTCAGAAAGATGTGGCATAGCTCAGTTTGCAGACATAACCAAACCAGGGGAAGCTGAAAGTGTAAAATTTCAGTATTCCAATTTTCATACACAGCTATTAGGAAGAGAAGTCGCGTATATACGTGAGTTAGATGCTGCACAGTTGTGTATATGGTATTCTGAAGAAAAAGCAGCGGGACAGACTCAAGAAAAGGAGATATGGTTCAGTCACTTATCTGCTCTGTTTAATGATGGTATGTGTTGGTACTCATAAGTTGGCACAGGTTTAGGGGGAGCATATGCTTCTAATAATGCATTTTTGGCATTATCTTAGAAGATCTTGGTATAGATCCACATGGTTGTTTTGATTCAATATACAGGTTGTTGATGTTGCTGACAGATGCTTATGGTGCAGATCATATATGGTGTATGATAGTTGTTGATGACTATCATGGTCTTATTTAGATTGTTGGTCTTTGTTATGCAAGTCATGTATATAATTTTATGTAAAGGTCATGCAAAGACCTAATTTGTAACCCCACTTTGCATGGGAATGATGATGTAATAATTTATATTTTTCAAGTCATGTATAAACAATTGGTATATCCCCACTTGGTTGGGTGGATGAGTCAAATTTGGTATATCCCCACTTGGTTGGGAGATGGATGTATGTATGAGTCATTGGTGATAGGAAAATCATACTCACTTAGTTGAGTTGTAGAGTCATGTTATTCTATTGAAAAATATTTTTTTCAGACTCTGCAGGTGCTTAGGGGGAGCATGGACGGATTGGTACATCTTAGCATGTACAAAGGGGGAGCTCAATCAGATATTTCATCATGTACTCAGGGGGAGTATGGACAGCATAATGTATATCAAAGGGAGAGAATATCTTGGTCCGCCCTTTTCCCTTGATGTCAAAGGGGGAGAGTGACTTGGTGTGGTTGTTGCCATCAAGTCCAAAGGGGGAGATTGTTGGCATTATGGTACAAGTGTTGTCCTTGATGGCAACTCACTCAAATGATAGATCATAGTGCAACAGGTCAATAGCAAAGAATCAATGATCAGACTACAAAGAATGAAGAAAAAGAGGTATACGTAGGTTCACCTTGACAAAGGAGAGTATACACGTGGGTTAACAAACCAAAAGGAGCGTATAACGTACACACACACTTTCACGGAAAGAAACGCGCGTATATCTTTGAAAACTAAGTTTTGGTCCAATGTATTTGGTCCATGGTATTTTGATCCATGGTATTGGTCCAAGGTATCTGGTCCGAGGTATTGACCCCAGGTATTTGGTCCAAGGTATTGGTCCTAAGTGGTTTTTGTCCATGGTATTGAGAAAGGCCTAAAACTATATAAGGAGGAGAAGATCATTAGGCGAAGGGTGCAAGCATTGAATATCTGATGAAGTGTGAGATCTGGTATGCAAGTTATCAGCTTATGGTGCTTTGCCTAATCTAAATAGAGGATGAACCTCAGTGGTTGATGAAGGGATAAGATCTATTGATGGATCGAGATCTTAAGGCTTGAAATTAATTATTATTATGAGGTTTGATCATGTATAGTCTAGATCTGAATATTGAGGCATGTGTTGTTCTGTAAATTTTATGATTTGGGTATAACTGAAGTCTACAATAGCTGCAAAATTATATTTGCAGATGTATACGCTGGTTGGCCTTGGTAAAAGCGCGTATACATGTTGGTTTGGTTCATCATAGTAGCGTATACATTATGAGATTTGATATTTGAGGTTGTTGTTGGTTCTAGTGGTTGTTGCAGAGTTCTGGGTTCTGGTCTGTGTTTTGGTGACTGTGTTTTGATGACAGGTTTTAATGATTCAGCTGTTGGGTGATTCAGAGATTGATGATGCAGGTGTAGTTGATGGTTGTATTACAGTGGTGATTGATTTTGTGCTTCAATTTTGTTGATGGGTCCAGTATGAAAATTGGATGAAACATGGCCTTCAGATTATGGTGTTGCGTTCCAGGAGTATCTAGTCTGAAAATTTATGAAATGTGGTCCCTGGAGGAAGAGATAAGGTCATAGCCTTTTGTAGGCCAGTACCTATGTATTGGTAAACATATCGGCCAGTACAAGAGCCAGGGGTTTGGAGCTCCCTTTCAGTAGCAGCTAGAAAACGAGTGAAGGTTGGAGCCTTCAGTAGGTCGGTGCCTACGTACTGGTAAACATATCGGTCAGTACAAGAGCTAAGGGGTTGTAGCTCCCTTCCAGTAGTAGCTGGAGAATGAGAGAAGGTTGTAGCCTTCTACAGGTGGGTGTTTGCATACTGGTATGAATCTGCACTAGTACAAGATTTTAAATAGGTTTCTTATATTAAAGAAAACAACAACAAGTGGTTTTTGTCCCGCATTAGGTTTCCACCTTAAACCTTAGTGTTCATGTGTGTTTCTTATGCGTGATGGTCTATTATGTTTTTATTGCACCTGGTTACTGTTTATATGGTTAATGAATTTATGATGCACTGATTAAAGATCAACATATAATGAATTAACTGAATCATAAGTTTGTTGGATATACGCTAGTTGCCTTAAACACAGTTGTGTGTACACGCGAGGTCCCTTAACTGAAGTAGTGTATATGAATCTGATTATGGAAATGAAAAAGTTATTGATTTGATAATACTCATTCACCCCCCCCACCCCTCTTAATATTATTTCCAACACAATTCACATATAAGCCCCCAAGTTCCAACAGATGAGAGAGAATTCCCCATTCAAACAACAAACAATTTAATTGACATTTAAAAAAAAGACTTTCGTTAAAGAAAATATTGAGACTAAATAGAAATGGAAAGATACCAGAACCAGTGAAATTAATTGATACATATTTTCACAAATCACAAAACCCTACCTAAACCCTATCAAACCTTGCCCTAAACCCTAAACCCACAGTGCAACAAGAGCTAAAATTCCCAACAGCGAGATGAAAGTGTTGGAAAACATAGAGTGTGGTTGTTAAGGTAAAGAATCAGTACCAGTGAAACTACTTGATATAGATTCGCACAACTCAATAAACCATATCCTAAACCCTACCGAACCCTACCCTAAACCCTAAACCCACAGCGTAGAAAGAGCTAAAATTCCCAACAGCTAGTTCAAAGTGTTGAAAAACACATAGTTTGGCTATTAGGATTTAGAATCCTACTAAAGAGATGAAAAAGCCACCACCATAGCCAAAGGTCACCCCAAACCTTGTCATACCACTTCTATGATCGAAAGAAAGATTACCTACAACACAAACACAAGAAAATTAGCACTTGAGCACAAAACCAAAAAAAAAAATTACGACAAAACCAGAACAAAACGTGGGAAAAAATTCTACTTACTAGAATGGAGCTTGAAACCTACATGTCCACCACTGAACCAAATAAAATTTCCCATCAGCACCATCTAAGTCCATAGGCTACACAATTGAAACAACAACAACAATATTGGTAAACTCCCCACAAACTAGAATGAACAACCTCAAGCAGAATGGTAAACCCCCCACTAATCTGAAAATGAAAATTTGATTGTCCTATGACACTTTGCAAGTCTAATAAACTTGGGTCTTTAAAGGTAAAATTAGTTTTTCAACCTCTTCAAAGATGAATGTTTATGTTTTCACATGAACTTAAAAATGAAACAAATGCATATGCAACTCAATATGTTAAACACGTAGAGAAGAAGCCAGCAAGTGATAACTGAGTTGACCCCTCATAGGATACATCTTCGGGCCCTGCTCCAATGGCTAGACCGCTCTATTGATATCAACAGAAAATGAGCACATTACAAATTGTTGACACTGAGTGGCATTTTTATCCTACAAAGAAACATTCTTCTTCAAAGAACTCTCACCCAGAAAGATGACTCCTTACAACAAGTCATGATGGTGTCAACAGAAAAAGGACTCTCTCACAATAGATCCTTGTACTCACTCTAAAATCAACAAGTGTAAGCATAAAACTACTTCACAATGAAGTGTTAAAAAGGTCTTTATCCATAAGAACACTGAGAAAATACTAAAAATAGTTGCTCTATTGAAGTAACAATTGTTGTAGATACATCTAGAAAGTTGGAAAACCCCTAGTTAAACTCTTTCAATGCTCATCTAGGTCTCTATATGGACTCAAAATAATCTTTGTCTATAACACTAAATCTCTTGGATCTACAAAAATTCCAACATACAATACTCAAATCAGAAATATGATGCTTCCATTGAGTTTAGAACACTCAAGAACACCTGTCTAGGCTCTTCTTAAGCTCCAAAAGACTGAAAAACCACCAAGTTGTGCATCTTGAAAGTTTTCTTTGCTAACTTTCCTCCAAAATGGAAAAACTAGCTATCTCGGCAACGAATTTGTCCCTTTTCGCAAACTGCCAGGTGACATTTTCATTCAGGACTGGTGCTGATTCCACCGCAAATGGTACAAAATGTTTCCTCTTTAAACGCGTCAATGACGCTTAAACGCCAAATTTTTTACTCCCAATGGCGGTTGTATGGGAACATATGGTCAAGGGTTGGGCCACACGTCTGTCCCTCCTACCTCAGCACCCTCCACTTCGGGTGTTGGTTGTGTTATTTTCGTATGGCTCGAGGCCATTGCTTGCCCAAACCTCCGTGGTGTTATTCAGTGGTTATGGTGAGGTCGATAGCACTAGTTGATGTGGCCAATTCCCTATCCACTTCATCATTTTTTTTGTCACATTGACTGTTGTGTATCAAAATTTGGGTCCACATTCCCTACCCCTCCATCCAAACCATCGATGCTTATGACATTAAATATAATTCACAACCCATATGGTCAAGAACTAACTAAATGGTATAATGGTAAGGCATGTGGTTTATTGCGGTGAGGTCATGGGGTCTAACCCCACCAAGTTGGTTGACCGGCCCTCAAACTTTTACACAATTCCTGAGGACCATGTGATGCCCTCTCATTGGGCCATGTGGTGCCTCCTGATTGGCCACCACAAAACAAACAACCAATAAAATCTTGACACCTCAACATATATGACACTTCCACTTGGCATAATGAGATTGGTCCACCATCATTTGTACTGCCTGGTCAACATGTTGATGTCAGCATGACATCGCTTGACGGTCTTCAAAATCAACGACCAAGTTAACCCTGCAAGTTGACTTTTTAGGTGTTGGGAAAAAACTTCAGAACATCATAAATTCCTCATATGATGTCGGATTGAGGCAGTTTAAGTGTCATTGGAATTAGGACGATGAGAACTATTATTTGGTGCTAGTTTTAAAATATCCTAAGCACTTTTATTTGTTAGCCTATTTTTTATCTTCAGATCATACCTCCCCACTACGAACTTTTGGACCTTCAAAATTTTTCCTTCACTCAACAAATAAGTGAGGAAATTGCAACTCCTTTACTTTCCCAATCTCAATCCTTATTTCTCTACTTGAATTGGTGTCTCTAAGCCTCATTCAAGGTACTCCACCTTGCCTTTGCATGAGGTCCTTATCCTCCTGTCAAGAATTGTGGCTTGTTGTAATTCTTCTAAATATTCAGGAGAAAATATTTACAGGATGGAATTTAAACATTCTCTTCCTAACCATCTTTCCTTGGCATCTCATACAATCATCACCTTGAATTATTTCCTTGTTGGAACCAAACTTGATCTTCCACTTGGAAATCATGATCAACTTGTTGCTTGTCCTACCATGCTTTGTACATTTCTTTTTTGTCCTCAAGTTTCACTTGTACTCTTTGACGCATTGATTGCAATTTTTCAATAAAATGCTTGGCTTTGTCCAAATTGCTATGGCCATCTTCTACATAATATTTATAAATATCAAATCCAAAATGACTGGAAAATAACTCAAACAAGCTTCACATGGAAATACTTGCACAAATGAGTGCTTGACACAATTGTGGAATACTAAATGTGATGCATTTTCTCATCCCAAATTTTAGGATGCTTACTACAATGTCCACAAATGGAAATTCATCTTACAATATGGAATATATTTGAATCCCAAATTCCCATACAAATTGACTCGTCAACAAACCAAAATAGCATAAAAATGCCAAAGAAAACATTGTTTCATATAAGTGATTTATTCACAAACATCACTTTTAAAAAATTCCCAATTATAGGGACATGAAACATGTGAAATATAAAATAAATGCAGTCTTTAATTAGACAAATATTCCAACCATTTCTTACCTAACCATGCTAGGGAATTTTCTTTTTTCACTTAATTTCCTTCTAGAACTACTTTTGGAATGGTTATGGTGTGCCTTGCACATTCCTCTACCTTCTCCTTCTCAGGTGATTCCATTACCTGTTTTTCCTTCTTTGGATGAATATGTGGATGCAACTTCCAACACTTTTCAATTAAATGCGCACTTATGTTGCAATGAGTGCAAAAGTTTTTGTGAATTTTCTTGGCACAAATGTCTTTAAACTTGGATGAGAATTTTCCTTCTTGGTCTCACTTCCAATTAACATATTCATATTCTTGAATAATTCTTTCCTTTTGTGGCACTCAGCTACACAATGGTTAAGGCATGACAAAGAGTTCAAGGAAAAACATTCCACAACATTTTATTCAAATCATCATGCTATTCGCAATCGTAGAAATCCTTTGAATAATTAGAACGCTTATACCTCTTATGGTTGTCCTTTGGCTTATGATTCTGGTGAGGATAACTTGAATTAGTTCTTCCTTTACAGTGCTCATCTCTCTTTGGATATTTTTTTCCATCAATATCATCATCAGACATGATTCTCCTTCAACTTGCAGGAGTTCTTTCTTCAAAAATTTCACACTTAAATAATTCTTTGACTTTGATTCTTTGGAGCATTCTCGAACTTCTTCTTGTACATATGTCAATCCTTCATGTCAAGGTTGTGCTCTTTCCTCAATTATATTAATAATTCCATGACCACAAACTTGTTGATTCTTGGGAGAAGCTTTGGTAGTTGAACATTCCCCAATTTTCTCTTCAATGACATTTTGCAACATAAGGTGAAATTCCTTCTTTTCATCCTCTGCTACTTTGAGTAATCTCCTCAATTCCATGTTCTCCACTTCAAGAGAAGAATTCATATCCTCCAGTTATAGGATCTTGCATCCTACAAACTTCCACCGATATTGCAATCGGGTCAAAACCTACTCTGATACCACGTGATTAGAAAATGAAACAATGATCGTCGTCTGACACTTTGCAAGTCTTATAAACTTGGGTCTCTAAAGGTAAAATTAATTTTGCAATCTCTTCAAAGACGAATTGTTAAGTTTTCAGATGAACTTAAAAGTGAAACAAATTCATGTGAAACTAAATATGCTAAACATGTAGATAAGAAACATGGAAAATTTTAGGGGCTAATATTCACATGTGGGATAATTTTCCACGGTTTTTCCAAAAAAAGGATTCACTAATTTCCATTTTTTATTAAATTGATTCGCCCCAATTTTACAATATAAAATTTTTTTAGCTTAAAAATCACCAAAACTATATAGAAAGTATTATAAAATCATTATAAATTTGAAATTTTTTACAAATACATCAATAAACATTTTATAGTTTGCATACTAGGTACTAGTGAAATTTGCCAATGTTTTTAAACTTCAAGATAATTTTTCATGCTTAAAATTTTCCATGATAAGAAACCAATTGATAACGAAGTTCACACCTCCTGGGCTACATCTTTGGGCCCTGCTCCAATGGCTAGACCGTTTTATTAATCTCAGCAGAAAATGATCACATTACAAATTGTTGACTCTGAAGTGGCATTGTTTTTCCTACAAAGAAACATTCTTCTATAAATAACTCTCACTCAAAAATATTGCTCCCTACAGCAAGTCTTGATGGTGTCAACAGAAAAAGGACTCTGTCACAATGGATCATTGTACTCAATCTTAAATCAACAAGCATAAACATATCAATGAAGTTTTGAAAAGGTCTTTACCCATAAGCACACTGAGAAAAGACTGAAAATAGTTGCTCTACCAAAGTAACAATTGTTGTAGATACATTTCGAAAGCTAAAAAACCCTAGCTAGACTCTTTCCATGCCCATCAAGGTATCTATTTGGACTCAAAACAATCTCTATCTATAACACTCACTAGTACAAAATGGCTAATTAATTACTAAAAATATGACTAAAATTTGCATATAAATGAACAGTTTTTAGTCGATGACCAATAGTAGCTAATTTACAATATCTTATAACACGGCAAACTTTTAGTTGTTTTTAGCTTAGACATTAATTGGTTGTCTCAAATTTATCGTCTAGTAGTATATTTAGTCATAAATTTGGTCATTAATTTAGTCATTGATTTATTCATTAATTGTCACAATTAATGACCAAATATACAAAAAAAATATTACTATATAGTCACTCGAAAAAACCAGTTAATGCCCAAAGAAATATGACCAAAATGTTGGTCATGTTATAAGATACTGTAAATTAGCTACTAATAGTCATATATATGCAAATTTTAGTCATCGTTTCAAACCAATTAATGACCAAATAAATATGACTGAATTTTGGTTTTGTTAGAAAATAGTGTAAATTAGCTACTAATAGTCATATATATGCAAAATTTAGTCATCATTGTAATCATAAATTTATCATTTGCAGTAGCCATTTATCTTTTTTTGGTAGTTTCATATTCATTATATAAACGACTAATTTAGTAGTTTATATTCATTTCATTTACTTTCATTAATAATCATTATAAATGACTAATTTAGTCATATATTCATTTTATTTGTGCTCATCATTAATCAATGTAAACTACTAATTTAGCAGTTTTAGATTGATTTTATGTGTTCATTATTAATCAACATAAATTAATTAGTATGATTTTGCGACCAAAAAAAAATATGTCATACAATGTGCATGTTCATCTAATATCAAAATGCAAAGTTACATATATTAATTGCAATACTAAACAATATCAAGTGCAACTACAAATAATTTCAACCACATAAATTATATTATATAAAATGTCATGTATTACAATATGAGTTTTCAACTTAATATTGATTGGACTTGTTAGCGCTCGAATATGCCTCAGGCTGAGGAAGGCAAAATCCAAGGCAACATCAAACCACTTAGCCTCGTAGCTAGCCCTACGAGGACAGGAGAGGGCTCTCTCCGGGTCTATCTCGGCAAAGGTCTTCAAAGGGCTGAGATGACCAATAAAGAACACTCATTTTAGGCTAGTAAAATGATAGGGAAAGTTTGATTTCAAATTTTTAGGGTTTTGTTGGAAAACTGAGCACGACGATTTTGGGTGCGGGGATGAGACACAGTTTTTGCAGAGGTCTTTTTGGGGCAAGTTAGGAGATTGTCTTGATGCCTTTGAAATAATTGAATGGATAGATATGACCGGTGAGGAGCTAAGGAGAGCAAGAAACCATCGAGAGTTCTCCTTAAACAGATGAAAACATAGATATTAAGCAAACTTAAAGGCAGAGCATAGAAACCATGAATTCTACCTTAACACTTCATTTACTTAATTTGCAGAAGAGAAGAGTAGGAAAATGATACACATAAAAAACTTACAAGTACATGAGAGAAACACACCATCAACCCAAATCACCACAGGAATCCCAAATAGTGCTGCAAAACCCTAGTCCTTCCTTTGCCAAAATTGCAGAGATACAAAGAGTAATACAGTCTAAGCTTATCCCTCAAGAGTCCAACCTCTCCAACCATGAAAATGATTTAGAAAATACATAATATAGACCATGCCAACCCATTCCCTAGCCTCTAGGGGTCGAGCTCATCATCCTAGGAGTTGTTTCAACCAATTCTAAACAAAGCACTACAATCTAAGCAGTCAAAACAACTTGCCTCTATAAGCTAGGAAACCAATTCATTCATTAAATTTTTGCTCTTTTATGAATGAATCTTCGAGAATAGGTAATTAAGTGTCATGTCAACATGAAAATACATTAATTACATCAAAGAGGGTGAAAAATCCCATCACAAGTCGAAACTGGTCAAAGCTGGGCGAATTCCTGAGCTGAAGGTGAAAAATTGAGAAAATATCCTGATGCGTAGCGCGCCATTTCTCAACGCGTAGCGCGCCTTTCAGCCCACTTTTGGGGCACTTCCCGGCATCCAAATGAGGCTCAGGTGGGCTTGTTGGAAAGATCTGGATGTCTACTTTCCAACCAAAGTGGAATTTCTCATTTTGGTGCCCATTTTCCCCTCCAAAAATCAAATCTCCCAAGACTGCTTCCTGTGTGTCCAAAAAGGGGCAGTGAGGTCATTTTTTGCATGTTTTTTGACCTTTTGGGGGCCCAAAACTTGATGAAATGTCTTGGCAGTGGCTGAGAAAGTGTAATTTGTCATGAAAAATCCAAAAATGCTGAGTTTTTGTGAAATGGACCTCCCCAACTTAAGGGTAGCGCGCGGCGCGCTACGCGTTGAGCCAAAACCCTGATGCGTAGCGCGCTTGAGCCCTACGCGTAGCGCGACTTTCAGATGCTTTTTGGAGGCCTTCCCGGTGTCCAAATTGGACGCAAGATAGCTCGTTGGAAAGGTATTTGAGTCTAATTTCCAACCAACTATAATTTTTCAATTTGGAGTTCATTTTCCCTGCCAAAAATCAAATCTCCCAAGACTGGTCAAAATGTGCCAAATGAGGCTGCCTCAAGGCATAGTGCTGTTGCAATCAACTTTTGAATGCCTTCCTCAACTCCAAATTGAGCTCATGATAGCTCATTGGAAATATATTTGTGTATAGTTATCATTTGACTCATCAAGAAAGTCATTTGGCCAACCAAGCTAGGAGAAAACTTGATTTTCCCAAGGTCACTTCAGAGGTGTATTCGATTCTCTTGAGGCAACGGTATTTTTGACATTTCTCTAAAACCATGAAACCTGTGTAAAAAGTGAAGGATTTTTTGCTTCTTTGGCATGTTTTGGACAAAAACATCTCTCATTTTTTCAAAATTCATCTTTGATTGCTCTGAAACATATTTTTAGTGAAACTTGTCCCGATGTGTGAAACAAGGAATTTTGTCGAAATGAAGCGAAATGAAGGGAATAGGGGGCTTCTAAATTCTTGAGAAAATTTTTGGAAGTAGGGAGGGATGTTAGGAAGTAGGGGAAAGTGGAATCTCGGATATTGAGTGAGGGGAAGGGGTCCAAAAGGGAAAAACACAGGTCCAACCTAGAAAATTGCCAGGTTGTAGCAAGAAACTAGGGTTTGTGCGAAAATGAGGAATTTGGGAGATCTCAGTGATGGGATGTGTTTGATAAGGTACATGAAGGATAAGGGAAGGTGTATGAACATCTGGATACAAGTTTTTCCGATGATTTGACCGTCCAAGAGAAATTAGCTTCAAAACCCTAGGAGAGGGAAATGAACCTTGCCTAGGCGCAACTAAAGCATGAACAAGGTGTAAAATGACCTAATGGAACTTGACATGATGAGGAAAACCCTATGAATGATGATAGACTCATCAGAATGATGACATAGACCGACATTTGGACAACTTTGGAAGGAGTGAAAGCAAACCCTAGACCTAATGCCTAGTGACCAAATTTTGCTTGAAGACTCTTTGAAATGACAAAATTTGACCTTGACACTCTGAGACCACTTTGTAAGAGCATATTTGATCACTGGAGGAAGGCTGGAAAGACTGACACTAACATTGGCTCCAATGGGGATGGTAGCTCCTTGGAGGTGCCAAGAACGACAGATCTTTGGGATAGCAGAACAACGCCTTATCCATTGGGCAATGGAGTCAAAAACTCAAACTAAAATGCATGACTAAAAACCGACACAAACTAACTTAACAACAAGACTGAAAATTGACTCACAAAGGACTCATGACTCAACTAAAAACTGACTCGATACTTAAACACAATCGACCAACTGAAAATGATGCTCAAAGTAGAGCTTATTCATCAAAAACTACTCTAACAGTTTCATTCATCACCTGATCAAGTGAAATGAAATAACCAATGCAACCAAGTAAGTATTCCATCTGTTGTTCGAATTTTCTGCAAGTGCTCACTTATGAACAGCAAGAGAGAACTACTGAAAGGCAACTCCCATGACAACTTGGAAACAGATCCGTAAAATGATATGAATTCTCTCTCCACCTCCAAAAACACTGCATAAGGATCTTGAAGTTCATGCACACTGGGACCTACCTCATCTAATGGATTACTTCTCTTTTCTGCATACCATGAATGCAAACTTTGATCTGAGCCTTGTGACGAGACCTCTGCTGAAAATGATAAAGAAACCGGCTGCCGGATCAAGTTCATGTCAGCACATGTTTCAAGCTCACATGTAGTCAATGGAGAAAGACTTTGACTGCAAACCTTATCCAAAACATCAGCTATTGGATCATGAAAAACTTGAAAAGATTGTTGTAATGTATCCATCGAAAATGTATGACATCCTTCTAGCTGTTCATTTTTTTCTTGAGAGATTTTATGAAGATTCTTCCTTATAAACTGAACTGCTTCGAAACAAAAGGGTATAGAATCTTCCTGCATCATCAAATCATGTATTTCGTCTTCCACAACTTCATCTGTAATCTGCCCTTCAATTTCATTTGGTGGCTGCAAATCTGATGCTACAGGCTGCTCAAGAATTTTGTTATCTGGATTAACACTGAGAGATTTCTGATTTGTTATAGGTTGTTCATTTGAAGATTTACTATGCAATCTACCCTTCAAAAAACTGAAATGGTTCAAAACAGAATGGTACAGAATCACCTTGAATCATTAAATCATGTGTGTCCACTTCCAAGTCTTGAGCTGCAACTTGACAATCAAGGGCTTTCGGGGGTTGCAAATCTGAATATGAGAAGTCTTGAACAAAATTTTCATTGCTCTCAAGATGATTCAAATCAAGACTTGTTGACATTTGATTTCTGATTGCATGGTAGTTATCTCTGATGAACTGAAACGAATCAAAACAAACAGGCAAAGATCCTTCACTTAATTCAAAATTTGTTGCATTTTCCTCGTCACTGTCATAGCTAATATGCATCATTTGATCATTGTACTCGAGCTACTGTAAATGAACCTCTTCCTCCCACAAACTAGTTGTTGATTTGTCTGCAAGATTAGCTTCTGTTTGGAGAACATAATCATCATCATATTGATCAAACTGAGGCAAATCATCAGTATAAAAGACATCATCAAGCATACATGTCATATCAATAGATCTCTCTTCTCCAAGGTGATCTGCAAAACAATCATTATCAGATCTATGACAACTAGGATAAGAAACAAAATGTTTTGAATCAGCAACTTGTTCTTCTTCAATCAGCGAGCCATGAGCTTGAACATCATAATCATTCCTTGTGGTGATCATGTCCATCATCTTTTCCACTGCACTTACCAAAATTTCAAGCTTCACCTCTAAAGATGTTGATTTTTCCGGATCTATGTTTTTCATCTCTTCTTCCTTCAACCTTGCCCGTCGGATCAACAGATGCTCCTCTACATTTACTGCACTGTTTTGCATCTCATGAAGCATTGCAATATCCCTTTCTCTCAACTGAAACTCCACCTCCGGATCAAAGGCACCCGAATAGTGCAAGAGAGCAGATCTAGGAGGAGGCCTTATATCAACTGGCATCGAATAATAAACTTGGTTAAATCTGGCCGAAAACTATTGTACTGTCTCCCCTGGTAATCTTTTCAGTTGGTTATACTCTTCTACAATCAAGAAAAGGTTTTGCCCGATCATCCACCTATCGAGAAAAACTTTGACGAACTGCTGGAAATCTGAGATGCTCGTATCAGGCAGGGCTTTGAACCAACTCTTCACTTTAGCTTGCAAAGAAAGAGCAAAAAGCCTTATACTGGCATCTTCTTCATCAACTTCAAAAAGATCTAGAAAAGATTCAAAATTCTGCACATGTTGCTCAGCGTTGACATTCTTACATTCACCATTAAACCTCGGCAAGTATAAATCATAATTTTTGGGGAAAGCATGAAGAACAGAAGGTAAAACAAGAGGTTTATACCGATCTGGAATTTTACAAGGTGTAGGGGTATGTACAGCAGGTATAGAATCGGCCTTGGTCTTTTGAGGTTCATCAATCTGAAGATGGTCATCACAAAATTTAGAAGAAAGGTCTTGATCAAGCTCAAAGGTATGCAAATCTTTGGTATTCATGATCTTCAAAGGGAAAGAATCAACTTCAGGTCGAGGATCTCTTCTCAAATACAATATACTTTGCAAAGCCTTCTTGACATTCTTGGGAAAAGAGAAGAAATAATTTATGACAAAGAACAAAATGCCTTGGATGAAATTCCAACTTGAATACTTGATCTGTCCATGTTGTCCTTTCATGTTTTTGCTGGTCGGGATCATCCTCCAGTGGAGTCTTTGGATCTGATCTCGAAAATGATTTAGAGTCGCCAAGTGAATGATTTCAGCCTTGCCAGTGTCTGATCATTGTCCACCATCAACAATCAAATCTAAACTTGATACATGTACTGGGGTAATTAACAAGTTAGATGTCACGTTTACAAGCTAGACCGGAGATTGACTGAAGCAGCGTTTATCTACTTTTGCTAATGCAAAGCAAAAGCGTTTCGAAGGCTACCTGGCATAACTTCAGGCTCCATCTGTAGCTTATAAAACAAATGACATCAACAAGCAAACCATTTGTTCTTCCCCAGTATGGTCACCACTATGTTAGCGCTCGAATCTGCCTCAGGCTAAGGAAGGCAAAATCCAAGGCAACATCAAACCACTTAGTCTGGTAGCTAGCCCTACGAGGACAGGAGAGGGCTCTCTCCGGGTCTATCTCGGCAAAGGTCTTCAAAGGGCTGAGATGACCAATAAATAACACTGATTTTAGGCTAGTAAACTGATAGGGAAAGTTTGATTTCAAATTTTTAGGGTTTTGTTGGAAAACTCAGCACGGCAATTTTGGGTGCGGGGATGAGACACAGTTTTTGCAGAGGTCTTTTTGGGGCAAGGTAGGAGATTGTCTTGATGCCTTTGAAATAAGTGAATGGATAGATATGACCGGTGAGGAGCTAAGGAGAGCAAGAAACCATCGAGAGTTCTCCTTAAAAAGATGAAAACATAGATATTAAGCAAACTTAAAGGCAGAGCATAGAAACCATGAATTCTACCTTAACACTTCATTTACTTAATTTGCAGAAGAGAAGAGTAGGAAAATGATACACATAACAAACTTACAAGTACATGAGAGAAACACACCATCAACCCAAATCACCACAGGAATCCCAAATAGTGCTGCAAAACCCTGGTCCTTCCTTTGCCAAAATTGCAAAGATACAAAGAGTAATACAGTCTAAGCTTATCCCTCAAGAGTCCAACCTCTCCAACCATGAAAATGATTTAGAAAATACATAATATAGACCATGCCAACCCATTCCCTAGCCTCTAGGGGTCGAGCTCATCATCCTAGGAGCTGTTTCAACCAATTCTAAACAAAGCACTACAATCTAGGCAGTCAAAACAACTTGCCTCTATAAGCTAGGAAACCAATTCATTCATTAAATTTTTGCTATTTTATGAATGAATCTTCTAGAATAGGTAAATAAGTGTCATGTCAACATGAAAATACATTAATTACATCAAAGAGGGTGAAAAATCCCATCACAAGTCAAAACTGGTCAAAGCTGGGCGAATTCCTGAGCTGAAGGTGAAAATTTGAGAAAATATCCTGATGCGTAGCGCGCCATTTCTCAACGCGTAGCGCGCCTTTCAGCCCACTTTTGGGGAATTTCCTGGAATCCCAATGAGGCTCAGGTGGGCTTGATGGAAATTTCTGGGTGTCTACTTTCCAACCCAAGTGGAATTTCTCAATTTGGTGCCCATTTGCCCCTCCAAAAATCAAATCTCCCAAGACTGCTTCCTATGTGTCCAAACACGGGTAGTGAGGTCATTTTTTGCATGTTTTTTGACCTTTTGGGGGCCCAAAACTTGATGAAATGTCTTGGCAGTGGTTGAGAAAGTGTAATTTGTCATGAAAAATCCAAAAATGCTGAGTTTTTGTGAAATGGACCTCCCCAACTTAAGGGTAGCGCGTGGCGCGCTACGCGTTGAGCCAAAACCCTGATGTGTGGCGCGACTTTCAGATGCTTTTTGGAGGCCTTCCCGGTGTCCAAATTGGGCGCAAGATAGCGCGTTGGAAAGGTCTTTGAGTCTAATTTTCAACCCAACTATAATTGTTCAATTTGGAGTTCATTTTCCCTGTCAAAAATCAAATCTCCCAAGACTGGTCAAAATGTGCCAAATGAGGCTGCCTCAAGGAAGAGTGGTGTTGCAGTCAACTTTTGAATGCCTTCCTCAACTCCAAATTGAGCTCATAATAGCTCATTGGAAATATCGTTTTGTCGTGTTATCATTTGACTCATCAAGAAAGTCATTTGGCCAACCAAGCTAGGAGAAAACTTGATTTTCCCAAGGTCACTTTAGAGGTGCATTCGATTCTCCTGAGGCAACGGTATTTTTTACATTTCTCTAAAACCATGACACCTGTGTAAAAAGTGAAGGATTTTTTTCTTCTTTGGAATGTTTTGGACAAAAACCTCTCTCAGTTGTTCAAAATGCATCTTTGATTGCTCTGAAGAATCTTTTGAGTGAAACTTGTCCCGATGTGTGAAACAAGGAATTTTGTCGAAATGAAGGGGATAGGGGGCTTCTAAATTCTTGAGAAAATTTTTGGAAGTAGGGAGGGATGTTAGGAAGCAGGGGAAAGTGGAATCTCAGAGATTGAGTAAGGGGAAGGGGTCCAAAAGGGCAAAACACAGGTCCAACCTAGAAAATTGCCAAGTTGTAGCAAGAAACTAGGGTTTGTGCGAAAATGAGGAATTTGGGGGATCTCAGTGATGGGAAGTGTTTGATAAGGTACATGAAGGATAGGGGAAGGTGTATGAACATCTGGATACAATTTTTGCCGATGATTTGACCGTACAAGAGAAATTAGCTTCAAAACCCTAGGAGAGGGAAATGAACCTTGCCTAGGCGCAACTGAAGCATGAACAAGGTGTAAAATGACCTAATGGAACTTGACATGATGAGGGCAACCCTATGAATGATGATAGACTCAGCAGAATGATGACATAGACCGACATTTGAACAACTTTGGAAGGAGTGAAAGAAAACCCTAGACCTAATGCCTAGTGACCAAATTTTGCTTGAAGACTCTTTGAAATGACAAAATTTGACCTTGACACTCTGAGACCACTTTGTAAGAGCATATTTGATCACTGGAGGAAGGCTGGAAAGACTGACACTAACAAGACTACAATTTACACATGAAATATTATTTCATCACTTCAAAACATTATCATTGTGTTTCCAAGGCATTACACGTGAATTCACCAACTCTAAAGACTTTACCATTAGTCTATATGTGTGTGTCTCATGCTATATATTGGCTTTAATGGTATCACTAGACCAGTTCTCTTCTCTCTATTTCTGCATTTGTCACTCGAGTGTTATTGTTCTATTCTTTATTCAATTTTTGCTTCTTACCATCTATATTGAGTTCCTCTTCTGAAAATGAAAGAAGATACAATGTAAAGTATAATACATGAAAGATGATGAGCAATAGAATATGTTATCACCAAAATAGGACCTTGATAGGCTGCTAATCAGACTATCTCAGTGTATCTATTTCAAACCAATCTTTTAGCTAAGGCTTAGCCTCCTCAGCCTGAGAGGGTTCTCTCAAAGGGTTAATGATATTGATTAAAGATATGGATAGATGGCTAACTCTATGGCTTGTGATTTTATATGTTTATAGGTTGAAAGATGGAGACTTGCTACCATTTGGCTATGGAGTCAGTGACAGAGATAAGGATAACAATAAACTCTTCTTATAAAACTGAGGCTTGTATATACTTCAATGAAAGAGTGACACATTCAAAAAAGTCCCAATAACTTGAAGTTCATAGGAGTTAGAACATGTGGGCATGAATTCTAAGTAATGATACATCAAGGTATGCAAAAGGAAAGAATTTAAAGTGATTGATCAGATTTTAATACCTAAAGGAAGTCAGAGCATGAGTAACCATGAATTCTAAGTAATAAGTATTAAAACATTGAAAAAAACATCCAAAGATAGGACCCAAGAACTCAATTCACCATAGTTTAACACTTAAAGGAAGTTAGAGCATGTTCCTCCATGAATTCTGAGTAATAAGCATTAAGACTATGGAAGTAAAACACATCAAAGATAAAAGATAAAGCTCATTGTTATCACCCTAAAAAAAAATTCAAAACTTTGGAAAGTTTTCCTTATGTTTAGTCATGGTCTTATAATAAGTTTTGAGTCATCGCATGCTTAAAGGGATAAGTGATAGGATTAGAGTCTCAGTATTGTCATTCTCATTTACAAACCCCTCTTCTAGTCATGGTGTTAAAGGGTCTCTAGGTAATTTCATGCTTAAAGGGTTAGGTCATAGGGTTAGAAGTCTTTAAGGTCATATTTCATTTCCAAGCAAAGTTTGACAACCTTATTCCATGTCTTCGAAGTCTCACCTTGTGTTTAGAAGTCATATCTCAAATTATTTTGAAAAAAAAATGTAATTAGCTACAAATCCATGTTTTTGTAGGGCAGACAGTGTAAAAAACTTGTTTTGCGCTACGAAATCACTGTAGCAGTCTTTTTAAATAGAAAAAAAAAAAAAAACCTTGTTTTCTATTCTAAGTAGTCAACTTCCAAGGGGTCTCTTGAGAAACTGAAAGCATATTTTGGAAAACTGAACGAGGTTCTTTTTCCCAACATACCTATCTACAAAAACCTCTTTTAGTTTCTTCAAATTCATTATGAGGTGGGAGAAATTTATGACCCAACTTGCACTACAAAACTGCTGAAAGTCATTGAGAGAGGAACTTTGTTTTCTGGTTTTAGCAGTATTTTAAAGATCAGTTTCTGGCCACATGAAAACGTATTTTGGAATTATGAAGGAGGTTTCTATTCATAAAATCTCTAACTACAAAAACCTCTCTCAATTTCCTTAAATTCATTATGAGGTGGGATAAATTGATGACCCAACTTGTGCTAGGAAACTGTTGTAGGTGCAGTGTTGACATTTTCCTAGTTTTCAGGACAGTTAAAGGAGAAGTGATTGAAGGCCAGCATGAGGGTTATGGAAATCACTAATGTTGAATTTAAGGAGGATAAGCTATCAAGAATTGAATTTAATTCCTATATTAGGTTTTTTTTATCATAATAAGGAGTTGTACTCCTAATTGTATTAGGACTCTAAGACAGTCAGTTCGTTGTCACTTGTATTTAATAGTCTGTTTTATGGTTAGAATAGGTGTCAATCATAGATATTATAATTCTCTTGATCAAGTATCATGGAATCCTTATTGTAAAAGATATATATGAAGCAAGAGATGAAATTAGAAAGGGTGGGAAAATGTTATAGAAAAAGACTACTTTTGTAAATGTTGTGCAAGGACTGATATATACAGAAGCAGTTGGACTTTTCTGAAGCTGAGATTCTTAGTGTAATTCAGTGAGCTTTATCTTTTATCTTTGATATGTTTTACTTCCATAGTCTTAATGCTTATTACTCAGAATTCATGGAGGAACATGCTCTGACTTCCTTTAAGTGTTAAACTATGGTGAATTGAGTTCTTGGGTCCTATCTTTGGATGTTTTTCTTCAATGTTTTAATACTTATTACTCAAAATTCATGGTTACTCATGCTCTGACTTCCTTTAGGTATTAAACTCTAATCAATCACTTTAAATTCTTTCCTTTTGAATACCTTGATGTATCATTACTCAGAATTCATGCCCACATGCTCTGACTCCTATGAACTTCAAGTTATTGAGACTTTCCTGAATGTGTCACTCTTTCATTAAAGTTTATACAAGCTTCAGTTTTATAAGAAGAGCTATTTGTTATCCTTATCTCTATCACTGACTCCATATCGCAATGGTAGCAAGCCTCCATCTTTCAACCTATAAACATATAAAATCACAAACCATAGAGTTAGCCATCTATCCATATCTTTAATCAATATCATTAACCCTTTGAGAGAGCCCTCTCAGGCTGAGGAGGCTAAGCCTTAGCTAAAAGATTGGTTTGAAATAGTTACACTAAGATAGTCTGATCAGCAGTCTATCAGGGTCCTATTTTGGTGATAACAGAATATAAACTAAAGTAGACTATAAAATATTTATACAACATATATACTTCAACATCAGCGATGTTAATGGCATTTTTCCAAGCAAAAAACTCGAATAATTTTTCTTCAGTTAGACAATAGTGGTCACTATGTGGCTATATGACCTATATAAACAAAGGAAATAAAATGTCACTATAGAAAAAACACCTTAGGAACTTAGTGTTCAACCTTCAAAAAAATCTTAGACACAAGCATGTCAACTAAGTTACATGCTTAAAAACTCAGGTTGTAGATAACTTGTAAAAACAAATGGAAATAAAATACAACATATAATAAATCATGTATGATAGCTAGTTGGAAAATTGCATCATAGAAGAAAAAAATTATCCTATGGCTACCCAGACATAGGTGGGTAACATGCCCCAGTATGCCATGATCTTTAGGGTCCTTCTATCTTAAGAGTTTGAGGAGTGGTAATTCCTTCCAATGCATTACAAGATACAGTCGGAATCATTTCTTCTTTCTCTAGGGTTGGTTCTTGGTGTATATCCTCTTCTTTAATTTTCTTGTTCCTTTTCTTCCTCCTCTTCACAATCTATGTAATTTAATTTCTTCTTAGCACACTTATGAGCTTTAGTGTATTTTCTATCACAATTGTAACAAATCCATTTTTCTCTTTTTTCTTCCAATTTTTGTGGTATCAACCTTGTAGGTTTTGGAAGGCTAGGAGAAAACATACATCTTTGTAGTTGTGAGTGGTAGACTTCCTTGTTGCCATAATTTTTCTTTCAACTTTTCTTGCCACCATGAATGTCTTCTCAAATGAATCAGGTTCCTAAAGGCAAACCTCATGTTGGATGCTATCCTTTAAAGTCCCTATGAATACATCAATCCTATGCTCCTCTGGAATATCATTTACCCTTATATTCAATTTTTGGAAGTCCTCAATGTGCTTCGCCATTGAACCCTTTTTGTTTGAGATTTAACTAACCAAAGATGTTTCTCTTTGTATCCTCCTAATGTGCTAACATTTCCTCTATAAAAATTGACTAAGTGATAAGTGGTTTACGAGAACATGGTCATCAATACCATACAAACTGATTTTGTTCTAAATATAAAGATGCAATGCGTACCTTTGGTGTGTTCGGCACATCATGTAGATCAAAGAATTGCTCCACCTGTAGTATCCATGTCACTGGATCCTTGTCATCAAACTTCCTCATATCGATCTTTGAATGTGGTTAGTCTTCAACCCAATATGTGAGTCTCTAAAATCATAATTTTATTCCTTTTATCCTCATCATGATTTTCGTGGAGTACCTTGTCACCACTAGGAAGCATTTCTTGTAGCAATTTTGTCAAACCTTCTTTCAAACCTTCCAAGTCCTTTTTCAAATATATTTTTAAATCATCCTTCAAACCTTCCATCTTGCCATTCATAATTTCTTCCATGTCATATTTCAAACCATCCCTTTTTCATTTTTGGTTACTCTTTGTGAGAGTGAAATTTGTTGCACTTGATCTCACAATTTTGATATATCATGTTGCATTTCTTCCTCTTCTTCATGTGTCATAGAAGAGATTTCTAGTTTCTTACTAGGTTTGTCCATTTTTCTGTTTTGAGACATTTTGAAATCAAACAATGATATATATGCTTCATTATTACCTTTGAATCACTTCAAACTAATTTTTCAAACAAAATTTAAAAAATACACACATTTTTCTTTCTTTTTAGGAACTTTATATTACAGTTTTTGTGTCTCTATTATTATGAATCTCCTAGATCTGAAATTCTCTCCTGTAGTATCCTTTTGAGTCTTCTTTCCAACCCAACAAGTCATACCAATATTGTATTCTTCAAGAAAAAGTTATGCCCAATCTCCCATGATGACCTGATTATAGACTAGTTCAGTAGAGTGAACTTGTACAGAGTATCACATGTCACTGTTTCGACCTTCGGCCCTCAAAATGATACCCAAAAAACTATAGTCTGTCCTATTTCTATAACTTTTTATGAAATTCAAATCCGATGCTCAGAGAGAAAGTTATGACTATTTTCCCTAGGTCACCTATTTGATATGGAATTATGGAGCCTGCAAAAACCCTAACTTCCTCGTATCATATATCTGAAAACATAGCAAGACAAGATATGAAATTCATACATGAAGTACAACAAGATTTTTTCTCCGCGTGGTTGCAATTTCAGCGTCTAAAGCTTCATATAAAAAACATTATAGTGAAAATTCCATGATTACCTATTTCAAGCAGTGAAACCCTAGAATCCAAAGCTCACAAATAGATATATCTACAACTTAAAAATTATCCTCTTCGAGGGGGAAACCTTCTTTACATTACTTAAATGAACAATTCGTGTATGATACAAATGAAAATACATCCTTTCTATATATAGGAGTATAAGGGGTCACAATATAATCAAAGCCTACATAACAATAATAATGTAAGGGCACAGCAATAACAATAGTGGGCTTCTATGGGGCATAATAATAACAATATGGGGACTACATGGGCACAAAAATAACAATAAGGGGGCTACACTAACAATAAAAATAAGGGCTACACTATTATTATAGGTACCTAACATTGCAATCATAAGGTGTTGTAACGCGAAGTGTTGTAATTTCTCGAGGAAGTAGAATTGTGTCTAATTTTCTTGGCCTTCCTCTTTTCTTTTTAGCATACGACCTCATCACATCGGCATTATGATCAATATTTCCCTCCATAATTTTAACTTGATCACTCAATGAGAGTCCGGACTTTCTACAACAAAACAATAGTATTCAATTTTGATAACAAAGGTTTCAAGAAATTAATATGTTGCAACCAAATTTTCCAAGTTTCTTTATCAATCCCTTCCCTTTGAAACTTCAAATAAAAACAAGGTGTTCGCAATTCTAATTTGAAAGCTATACTTTAAAGTGAAATGTAAAATGATTTGTGAACTTGTTGTAGACCTCAGATTTACCAACCATGTCTAGACTCCAAAATATTTTTCTCATACAACCATATTAGATGCTAGATAGGATGAACACTTTTTTATAATGTTATGGACTTGTGCTTGCATTTCTAATGGCATAATGTTATAAGCTTAGAAAATCTTTGAGATGTTTTGTCTATCATATGAGAGTGAAAGTAAAGGAAATTACACTCCAAAGCATGGTAAAAGATGAAATCTTATTGGCCAATCTATTTTGAGATATTTATTTCACATGCTTCCAAATCTCTAAATGAATAGAATAATAGGTACATATAACATTTGAAATGGATTCAAAGACACTAGCAAGGTGTAAATCTTGATTCTGTAGGTATGTAATCAATGACAAGAGCAGGTTCATAGATTTCTGATAAGGCCTTTGGTGTAGGTACTGGAGGAGTATATAATGAAGGAAAGTGAGTATTCTCTTCTCTATTTGTACCTTTTACTTTTAATGCAATGTCTATTACTTTGGATGGAGGTATTGATAGGCCTCGTCCAAACACTACTCCTTGGAAAATTGTGTCAGTAATCAGATAGCCAACATCAATTGACCCATCAAGTACTCCATGGAATGGTTGTCCAACAAGAGAACCATTTCCATGAGCTGAATGTGAACCATTAGTGTCTGCAAGCATGTGTTTTTAGATTTTCCATCAAGATTTACACCTAAAAACCACAATCAAGCATATAAAATAATATGCTCTATAAATAGTTGGGATTACTACCTTTCAAGGGTAGATTTACCCTTATCTCTCTCTCTCTCTCTCTCTCTCTCTCTCTCTCTCTCTCTCACACACACACACACACACACACACACATATATATATTCTACAAGTTTTGCAAGATATTGGATGTTATGATTGAAGGGGGGGTTGGGGGGGGCCGAATTGAGTGGAACTTTGAGAGGTAATTCCAAGGCCATTAACTTGAATAAATTCTAGGAAATTATACAAGGAGAAAATATCTAGTTTCAATCCAAAATGTTTGCAAAAAATTTATAGATGATACAAACATCTAGATAAATGGGAATGTTGTAGAAGGCCCCTCCGGAATATATATTCTAACATTCCTTCACTTGAGCATGGTCCTAAGAAGTGCAAGAATACCAACAAGAGCTTGTACTTGTATGAAAACAAAAAATAACACACATAAAACTAAGATCACTCCAGCTTTATTGTGATATGGTGCTACAAAATCAACAAATAATTTCTAGTCGAACTGAATTGGCATTCTAATTTTTCTAAGTAATACAACACAACCTAAATCGTCAAACAAAAAACAATATTTTTGTAAGAAAGAGATATCTTCTTCGCAGAAAATCATAACATCCAAATAAATTCCACTAGAATTGGAGTCAGAATCATTGAAAATGGGCTCACTTAACCCCCAAGATAATGCTACAGTTGATACTAATGTAGGCTTACTTAAACCTAGAGATGCACTGCAAAACCTAGGTAGTTGAGACACTTTTCATTAGGAATGATAAGTGGACAATACTAGTGCCTATACAAGGGTAGCTAGGCCTACCTAGAACAAAAAAATGTTACATATTTTATTAGTATATAACCCCAAATTTATGTGCCACTTTCTACATCATGATACTAATTCTTCTCAAAAATTGTGCCTCATTCCCTATACCTCACTTTTAACTTTGCATTGATCTCTTACTACAAATTTTTTCATTTATGATGTGTTGCAAATAATAAGTGATTGTATTGTCCTCTTTTTCTTGAGGGAAACCTTGAAAAATATATTCTTTTACTATTATAGGCTTTTGTAAGCATTACTATAACTCATACAAAGTCATTTATTTATGTATTTATTTTCTTTTAACTTCACATTATAGATGTACCCTTCTAAGCTTAATTTCTTGACCTTAAGGTGGTGGTTAAATCCTAAGGTGGTACTTCCTCTTTCAGGGTTTCCAAAGTCTTTGCTTTAATGTGTGTAATTATAGAGGGTAAATTGGGAGTTACAAGGGATATTATTTCTATTTGGATTTAGTGAGATAATTTGATCTAAGAGTCTCTTATGCATTAATCACTGGATCAAGATAGATATCAATAAGTTGGAACAAGAAGCCCAAATTAGTAGGCCTAACTCCGAATAGGAAAACAACTATGAATGCCCATCATGGGAATTTTGTTGATGGCTATAGTTTATTGCTTCACTCGAGGGTCTAGTAAGATCGTTTATCATCACTATCGCTATAGTGATTGAGTAGGTGCATTTATATGCTAACCCCTTTTTTAACCTCACTTTTTCCATCACCCTGCCAAAACAAAACAACTAAGGTCAAGAGAACATCGTCGAGATTAGAGAGAAAAATAATTAATGCATTTGTGTCATTGCAATGCTTAACCTATAAAACTAATTTAAACCATCCAATGCAATTATAAACGATGCCCCAACAACAAAATGCCTTATTGTCGCACTAGAAAACCAATTTCAAAGACAAAATTCTAACATATAACATATATTTATTCTTGGGGAGAGAAAAATCCAATCCCCAGCAAACATATCCAAAAAAAAAAAAAAAGTCCAAAATGAAATTGTTCCAAACTAGATGGAAAAGGGAGTGGAGCAACCTACCTGGCATGGATAAGTTATTTGATGTTAGTGAAAATAATAAAATACATAATTATGGTTACACTTTAATGGCATAGGTAAAGAATGGGAAATGGTAAAGGAACAATAGTAAGATGCAAAAACCTCTGGCCTCCTCAAAAATTGGGATGACATAAAACTGCTATAATAAAAACAACTTTTGATTTCCCCCGTGACAAAGCAATAATTTTCCATCATTGGAAAGTTATCAAAAAAAATAGAATTGGTCGAGAATAGGGTATTAAAATGGAAGATAGGCTTACAATTATTTATAATATGACAATGAAATATCAATTGTTCCAATAGATTGATGGACTAAAATGAAACATTAGAGATTCAATAACATCACTACAACCGAACACAGTATAAAAACACATTTTCCTATTGAATTAGTAAGGTTTCAAATAAATTTTTCTTGTCATGTTTTCTTTCCATTCACACCACATAAATTCATTTACAAAGACAAGGAAGTGGTGAATCTTGTAATGAGGTAATCTAAAGAAAAATTAAAATGCAAAATCATTGGAAAACTTTGTAAACAATTAAATAGCTAATTAGTAACGAGGGTAATTGGTGTCAACTAAAAAAGTTTGAATTCACTTGCTTTATGCAGTTTTGGGCTAAGTTAGCTCACTGATGTGGATTTTTTATTGTGGAAATGGGAACAATTATAACAAAATTTTGATTGGCAATAAGATAATCTATCATATTTAGTAAAATTTTGGAATTTTATTTTGTTTTCCTACCAATTTCAACAAGTTTTGTCTTTCAAAACTACAATTTTATTTTTAGAAACAAGGGGACAATTATCACTTATTTATGGTTTTCCTTATTGATTTTATCATCTATGATTTTTTGGCTTGCTATCCTAACAATGAACTTTCAAAATTATGATTTAATTATTGCAAAAAAAGACCTTTATTTACTTATTTGAAGTCATGCTTACCCTGTAGGAACTATATTTGACACAATAAATGTTTCTTTTTCCAAATATTTGGAAAGTTGTGTTGTATTTTCTGATTTTGTTTATCAACTTGATCAAGAAGTAAGACATCGAGATGAGGATGTTCAACATAAGTCAATAAATACTTGTTGGGATGCATCATATATCACTTAAACAAATGGATTCAACTACAAACCAAGCAAGAGAAAGGATGAACGAGTCAGACAAGACCCAAACTACCTCTAATAGGTGGAAAATGTGAAGATTACTTAAAATCAAATTGGGCATCCTCAAAATAGTGAATTTTTTAAAATCAAAATCATAAAATGGGCTATGAATAATCCATTGACAACTTGGACAACCAAAATAAGCTATCAAAAAACCATTGAGATGGCATTTCATGATTAAATTTCATATTTTGCACTTTTTCACTATATTGTACTGACAGGGGAATCATTTACAACAACAGATAGAGGACCCAAATGGCTCTAAAACAGTGGCTTAGTTATTTCGATCAAAGTTAAAAAAATTACCCTCCAAAAGTGTTATTGTGTCTCTACGAATTCAACCCCCTTTTAAAAGCAATATAGATCTGCGCTTATGAGCATCCTACTATTAGAAGTTGGTTGAATTTTTTTGACCTGTTGCTGATGCTGCTAGACCCGCCAACATTCAAGGGATCTCCCTTATATGAAGTCCCAACTAGACCTCACACCATTTGGAATAGGAGTCCCAGCAGTGGGTGGTAATGTTATGCCTTGAATGCGGAGACACGAAGAGGAAAGTATGATAACTTTAGGTAAGAGCAAGTGTGTGACACTGCGGAGAGTCAAGTGTGATGAATGAAGGTTCCAACACATGAAGGGAAAAGGAAGTGTGCCCCTTGGAAGCATGTAATAGTACGCAGCTTGAAAGGAACACACGAGCGCAATGACATCACAAGCTAAGATGCAAAATAATCCACAAGTTAAAGTGATGAGTTAATCCAACAACATGCATTCAATAAGATTCATACAAATGCAAACAAAATAATTCATAAGCATATGCCTAAGTTAAATAACATACATTTCCAATACAACAACAATAGTCCTACTATATTAACGACATATGCATGAAAGTGTGTTGGCTTTGATTTTATTATTATAAGTGAAATTGCCATCCATACATACGCCATTGACGACCACAAGCCCCAATAGTGGAACATTATAGTCAATAATACCTTCTCCTCCAAAGAAGTATACTCGCTCTATGCTATGGAGAAGCCAAGACTCTTCACAATACTCACAAGCTCTTTCTAAGCCTAAGCCTAGACAAAAGCTTGGCTCCAAAAAGACCTTTACATGATTTTGAGGTTCTATTTATAACAAGAGGTGGGTGACCCTTCAACTCCCCTTGGGGACCTTTGTACTACCCTCGTTACTCTTCAACTTCTTTACAAAATGAAACGTTGCATTACATGGTGACTTTTCATATTCAAATATTGACACTTGGAATTTCACTTATAACATAATTACAAATAATATTACATTTTTCCACTTGTACCCATATGAGACAAAATAGGGTAGAGACAACTTGACAGCCTAATAAGACACAACACTATGATGTTGGATTTTGGGAGAATTCTAGCTCAAAAACCTCCACGTGTTGCTTCTCAGTCACATATCGGTGCCAAGCTTGGTACTATGTGATGATGTACCCAAACTGCTTAACGGTGTCTTGTTGGAAGCAAACACTAGTCTCCATGGCATCCAGGTACACTGTCTTGGAACCTGTGTCCAACTCATTCTGAAGCATGAGCAACATTGTTTGACTTTGACAAGACCACCAATGAACTTCTTCATGTTGTGTGCACTCAACTCCATGTCTTCCCTTGTGGCCTCCTATCTTAGCTGCTCCAAGTACTCTTCAACCTCCTGTCGAACTTGGTTCTTGGGTTTAGCTTTGGTGAGGGAACTGATTGATGCGATTTGGTGTGTTCTCACCAAGACATCCAAACTATTGTGCGACCACACTTATGAGGCCTGTGTGCTACTGATGAATGAGGTGAGCTATTTTTATTTTGAATCAACGTTCGAAAATTCACTTTCTCCAGATTTTCCTATGGCTTCATTTTCTTCACTAAGTCAAGCGAGGCCCCTTTGAACTACATTGTCCACTCTTGTACATAGACAATGGCAGCATGTATGTTTTTGATAGTTTTAACAAAATCTTTACCCTACTATTGTAGGCCATGCAAAAGGACAACTGTTTTATGCATGGTGAAAAAATCGTCATAGAGCTTCCACATGGTTTCTCCAAGTGTTGATACTTCAACAAGTATCATTGCTCTCATCTCCCCCAATGTGAAAACTTCATTTTGCATTGCTTCTTTGTTGGCTTGAAGGGGCTTGGAGCCAAGTTTAGATTTATTTGCGCTAACCAAAAAAACCCTACACTACCGGCCCTTTTGGAAACAACCTGCGTAGCGCAGGCTACAGCCTCACCTGAGGCAATACTGGGGGATGCTAGAATGAGGCTTCTGAATCCAGAAGGCTATTTGATGTGGTTTAAGGCGTTTTCTGCAGTTTTAGCTCAGATATGACCTTTGTGAACCCTTATTCATGAGACTTAGATGATTTCCAGTTAAAGAAAGTTATAAACTTCGCGTAACTATCTAATCATTCATAAAACAACATTTAACCGTTGATCCATATCTTCACAGAGTAATTAAGATAAAATACAAACAAATATCATTCAGTTGTGCATAAATACAGAAAATACACAATGCATAAAAATAGACATATATTTGATTCAAATATATTTCTATTACTTTAGAGCTTCTTTTACAACCCTTTAAGACCCTGTGCACATAGCTGCAGCGGCCCGTGCACTGAGTTGTAGACTTACCAAGGTCCCCACGCACTCAGCTGTAGGAGCCTTCCCCTTTGCAATAAACATAGAAATATCTACAATTACATACCTAAAATCATATCATCATGAAGTACTTGACTCTTCCTTAGACTTGTTAAGGCATCTCTTTATATATCCTTCGCTATTACAATACCATGGTCTGCAAACCATGGGTGGCTCTCAAAAAAATATCAAGACATAAGGGGTTTTTACCTTCCTAAAACCCCTTGACTCCTATTTGACCTATGCTACTCACGCTCCGCTCCTTAAAATTCAGATACTTACAATATTTAACAAAATTTGACCTAGGGGACCCCGTCCCAACAGGCCCCCAACACAATTATGTGACTTGTCCTCGAGTCACTCCACTGGTACACTCAGGATATTTTTTTTCATGCTATTGAACGAAGACTTATTGGGTGAAGTGACTCCGTGCATTGAACAACTGCCTGTTGCACTTCTTCCACCAAATTTTCCATCGTTGGCCCATCCGCTGCTAAGCTGATGATCCGCTGCGTCTGCTACATACTCTTAAGAGTGCCTTCCATGGTATGTGATAGCTGCCCTGCTTCTTCCTCCCGTGGCTGAATTCATGCAGTAATGATCTGTATATTCTTCCACAGCTCCTCGATCTCTCCTTACAGGGGTGTCCCCTTTTTCAATCGGGTGAACCATCCCTCTTTCAATCGGGTGAACCATCCCTCTTTCAATCGGGCGAACCATTGCACAGGGGATAGGGTTCATGTCATTGCCTTTATCTCATCATATTGTGACTACTTATCCCAAATGACAACTTTGATCTTCTTCACCTGTGGGTCCTCCTGCAATGAAGCCCACATTTTAAGAGCTTCGTCAAATAGTTGGCTACACTCCTTTACTGTAGCATTGACCTTTGCCCTGTCGGTTCTGATGGAAGCCTCACGCTACTCTCTGATTTTTGGTGGTGTGGTGGGTTGTAGCTTCAATTTAAGCTCAGTAATTTGGAGTTGCAGATTGAAACAAACTCTATCCACCCGTGCCTTTGATTTTATGAATGCATCTGCTAATTGCTGCACCATATCTTTATAAGCGGCCTCTGACTGAATCTAGAGCTTGGGGACCTCAGTGCATACCCGTGAAATGGCCTACTCCAGCTACGCCCTTCTTGTCGTGGCCTCATCATCGTCTTGGAGAGCTATGTGCTTTTCATCGCACATCTGTTGTCTGGTGATCTGTGCATCCTTGATCACCATGAGAGCTCGTTTCGCTCACACCTTAAGCTTGTCTACTATACCCTGGTGTATCTCATGTAGTGTGGATAGAGGGGGCATTGCTAGGTTAATACTTATGTCTCTAGGTAGCTGGGTATTCTCTCATTCCACAACATCGTTCAAATGTAAAGATACATCAGGAAGGTGTACAGCGCAGAGCTCTGAGGTGAGGACCGACTGCACACTACTTGATCTCATTGGCTTCATGCTCGCTTGAGACCAGCTCACTTGAACCACACTCGCTTGAACTTGGCTTGCCTGAACCTGCAGCTCTGGGAGGCCCGCTTGGACCTTGGACAAAACGAATTGGTATTGATCTTCATATGACCCCAAATTTCTTTTTTCACGTCTGAACAGTGTCTCCAATCTCATCAAGGTCCCCCTCAATGATGACCATGGCCTCCACACCAGCAGTCTTATCAGACTTGTGCTTCTTGCGTGTGCCTCCCATACTTGAATTTTGTCTTTTAAGAATAAAAGGTGAACCAACGTTCTCTGGGTCGTCAAAGGGGTCTTCAGTACCCTGATCATGTTCCTCGGTATGAGACTCTTTTTCGTGCTCTCCCTCTAGTTCTTACATGATATTTTTATCTATATTGATGTTCACCTTCTTTTTTTTCCTACTGTGTTGGTTTACTAGTGCCTATTGCACCTTCGGCACTAGTACCCATAATACCTTCGACAATATACATGGGAAGAAGCCAGTCAGTTGGCCATTTAATGACTAACTGTGCAATATCATCTTTAGTGACCAAAAATGGCAATGTCGTTCATTTCTTCGTCATATAACACCTCAAGCAAATGTATACATTAGGGAAATCGGCCTTAAAATATATTATGCGCTGATATTCCTTGAACATAGTGGGTGACAACTGTGGCTTCTAGTTAATCACCATATGCAATTCGGATTCAAACAGTACCCAGAACATCTTGTTTTCAATGATACATTTAGGGTCCTTTGTTTCCCATATCGAGGCAAATTTGCAGCCTCACACAAGTCGAGATCCTTCATTGGGAACTGGGAATCCTTTGGCATCTACCAAGCTATCAATGCGATCAATAACAGTAACCACACATAGTGGAATGCTTTCCCTTCCTCCTGGGATTTGCAAGAATCATCCAAGAATTCTTGGCAGAGATACTTTTCCCAATTGAATTGGACCCCCTGGATGCACTGCGTAGCTAAGGATACCATTTGTGTTGGTATTTCATCAGCACAACTTATTTTTCCTACCAAGATCTGTGCAGCAAACCACACAACTTCTTTTGATATAGAGCTAATGATGTATCCTCGCAACTTCTTCACGAACCCAAAGTCACTCTTCATATGATCTACGAGATTTTTCTCCCGCGACTTCCCCACAAAATCTTCTATGTGGTCTGTGCCATGATATGCTAGCACTGTGATTATGTGGACCAGAATATCATCAATTGGGATGGGCCCTCCCAGCCAGAGGCACCCATCATGAACCAGTGCCAACAACTGACGCACACAGATGGTATTAATAATGTTGTGGCTAAAATGTGGGACATACAACATGTTGAGAAACCCTGCGCACTCAATATCGGCTACCCACTTCATTGGTTCAAGCCTTGTGATGCCCGCCTCCTCATAGTAGACCAATTTCAAGAATTTACTAGGTTCTAACTGTGGAAATTTCTCATGATCACCCAAATCCCAATCCTCCATCTTCATAAATGGTAACCGGGCCAAAAATTCACCCTTAATAGGTACTTCCTCCATTAGAAATGGTGTCAATACCTTAAATTTCAACGAGTCAGGGTCCTTAGTTACTTTGGCAGTTGATTTCCTTGGTGGCATATATGGCTACGCCGAGAAATTGGCTTTGTGCCCTCTGCACTGATATTTTCAATCCCCATAGTCATCTCTTATTCATCCAAGTCCTGGGGTTCCATAGGCTGCTTATTTTTAACCACACGACCCTTTTGTCTAATCTCAGTTAGGATTTTGCGCAGCGATTGCCAAACCAAGGCTTGTTGTGGCTTATTCTGCTTTTTCTCTATTACCGCGGAGGTAGTAGGTTTTGGCCTCAGTGACCTGGGTGTTGTAGAAGGGACTAGCGGTGTTGTAGTCATGATATTTCCTACCCCTCTCTTCAAAAATTTTAGCTCAAATTATGCCCAACGCAGGTAACCAGAAATATAACAATTCACTCAGCTCGTTAAGCGAAACCACACATAAAAATTCCTCAAGAAGCAAAGTGGCCAAATGTTGAGCAGGTTGCAATATTTATAACTCGATTTCAATTCAAACTATCTGTTCCCTCGTAAATCTTACTCATAAATGCAATTTTGGCTGCATATCCTCCCAAATTTGTGGCATAAATGCACTTACCCTACTCCTTTTAACAGAAAAATACTCGTCAAATCAATTGTTGTTGTTCCAACGGTCATTTTCTAGGCAGGCTGTGCAGAAATCCTCCTTATGTTCCAGCTACTTCATCGTAGCATCTACGTGTTCCTCCAACACATCACAAAATCGTCATTTTTTGACAAATCGTTTTCCTTGGCAGCGTAGTTTATAGTCCTATGCTTTATTTTGACTGCAAGTAGCACTAAGACTTTCCTGCGTCCATGTATTCATTGCGCAGGTGCAAGATCATCCCTATAAACCTTCAGCCTACTCCCATTAATCATGCCTGGAAATATTTCCCCATTCAGCTTCGCGAGCTGAACTACACCACCATCTGAAATGTCCTTAATGATATAAGGTCCCATCCAGTGCATCTAAAACTTCCCCGGAAACTTAGTAAACTTGTTGTCATACATTAGTACCAAATCGCCATTTTGGAAGATGTGTTTCTTGATGTATCGATCATTCCATGCCTTTTCTCGATCTTTTTGTACTTGCTGGTGAAAACTAGCCAAAAATTTGTCTTCCTCTAACACCAGCAACTGCGCAAGTCATTCCTCCATGATGTCACGATATGCCATCTCGGTTATTGATGCAATTCTTAGGTTGGGCATTATGTATTTCGTTGACATCACTGCTTCTTGTCCGTAAACCAATCAAAAGGGTGTTTTCCCTATCAATTTATTACAAGTAGTCCTAGAGGCCCACAGAACCGCTAGTATATGCACATCCCAGTCATTCCTATTAACATTACATACCTTTGTGAGGGAATTCTCCAAGATCTTGTTGAAAGCTTCAACAGTGCCATTCGCCCAAGGTGATATGGCATACTCTTCTAATGATACATATGGGACTCCTCTGTTAAATTTGTGATTGTTTCGTTCATGAAGTGTGACCCTCTATTACTTATCCGAATTTTTGGGCATCCAAACCTTGATAGAATAAACTCAAATATGAAATTCGTAGCAGTGTCCATGCTACAATCCTTCACAGTTTGTGCCACGGCCCATCTGGTTAAGTATTTTGTCACAGTGATAATATAACGCACTCCTGTCTTTTTCCCTAGCAGCTAAATAGGTCCAACGAAGTTAATCACCACTTATCAAATGCTTGTAATGTGACCTGTGGATTTAATGGAAGTTCATCCCTTCGCGACGATCTCCCGATCCTTTGACACACATCGCACGCACTACAGTATCCCTTAGAATCTTTGTGTAATGTTGGCCACCATAGTCCTGAGCGTAGGATCTTCTGCATGGTAGCCTTTCCTACATATTTTCTTCCGGCGACACCACCATGTGCTTCTGCTATAATACGATGTCGTTCATATTCAAGTACATATCAGTGTAGGACTTCATCTGACCCCATCTTATATAGTTGTCTACAATCACAGAAAAGTCGACAGCCTTGACAACTAGTTCCTTCTTTTTTGTGTCATATAACCTTCAGGGACCAAGCTAGTAGATAAAAACTAAATGATGTATGGAAAATTCTTGTCTACAACCCTGACAGCAAAGAGTTGCACGTCAAGTAATCCTTCCTCAATATTTGTAGGCTCTTCTCCATTTTCGATCCGTGACAGGTGGTCTGGTCCAACATTCAATCTCTCGGGCTTCACTATGACTTCAAAATCATATTCTTGAAAAAGGAGCAACCACCTATAGATTTCCCCACCAACACAGGCTTATTAACCAGGTTTTAGAAAGCATAATGGTATGTGTACATCTGAAAGTGCGCACCTAGTAGATAATGCCTGAAATTTTGTAGTGCATAAACCATGGCCAAACCTTTGCGCTCTGTGGTTGAGTAGTTCCTTTCAACCTTAGATAGTTTCCAACTAGCGAAGGCAATCGACTGATCGATATCTCCTCCCCGTGGTTGTGATAAGATGGCTCCCAATGCTATCCAAGATGCATCCACATGCACATGAAATTTCGTCTTCCAATCGAGGAATAATAGGATTGGTGTCGTAACCATCTTCTCCTTCAGATTATCTAAGCTTTTCTGACAATCGTCATTCCAACAAAACCTAACATCCTTCTTTAATAGCTTCTCTATGGGCGCAGTGATTTGTGCATATGCCTTAATAAAATTCCTATAATACCTAGTATGACCCAATGTCACATGTAGCTGCTTTACATTCCTAAGGGGCTCCAGATTGATAATGACGATGATCTTAGCAAGGTCTACAATCAATCCCTGCTTACAGACAACGTGGCCCAAAAATATTCCATAAGGTACATAGAAAATGCATTTCTTTAAGTTTAGAGAGATTTGGTACTTCCTACAGGTATCCAACATTAAGAGCAGGCTAGAGACGTGATCCTTGACCAACTCAAACATTGTCCAATTGTAAAAATAAACCTCCAAAAACTTGTCAATGAACTCCTTGAACGTGCGATAACCACCCTAGATAATACTGCAGGGGAGTTTTTAAGTCCAAAAGGCATAACTGTATACTAGAACGACCCCCATTCAGTAGCAAAGGTAGTATTACTTATGTCTTCTAGCGTGATCTTAATTTGGTGGTATACCGAGAATCCATCCATAAATGAGTAAGATTCCTGTCTACCAATATTCTTGAGCCCAAGTCTAGGATGACTTGATCCATTTTGAAATCACCGATCTACGCAGTCAACCGCATCTCTCTACCAGTTCTCTTCTTGATTTGATTTACCTTATTGATTGCGCATTGTCCTGGGGCAGCTTATCCTTGATAGCGCAATTATCTATTAGCTCTTGCAATCCCTCTACTACCTTATCATCCCATTGTAGCTTCATACAGGTCTGCAGAAATGATTTCAACACTGTGGGATGTAACTCTTGGGTTCTAGTAGCATCTTCAGGTTTCTCCTTCGCAAGGCTACTATCATCGGGTTCTGAGATGTAGAAGCACCCAGACCTATAAAATTCTTGCTGGCCTTCATGAATGTCTCTTTTTCTTTATGTAAATCAAATCCAATATTATTATCACCATCGTTTCAGAACCATGACTCTGATTCTGGTTGTTTGCCTTCAACCTTTTCTTCACCATCAGCTAAACCGCTTCACATGACTATGTTGACACTGGGATCATCTTTGCACGGCTCAAATCTCATCATTTGGATATTTTGCATTGTTTGGTGGGTCTTCTTCTCCTGCATATTTACAATTAAGACTAGGCAACCTTCTATAACATGATCAAATTGACGACAGTACTGACATGAGGGGTGTGTTGGATTTTGACAATCGCATACAAATTTCCCTGGTTCTCCACAGTTGTAAAAAATTATCTAGCCCCGACCTCTTCCAACTCCTCTTCCTCCTCCTCTTCCTCATCCTTGAAATCCTCCACGAGATGTAGGTGAGCCTTGGTCATTTTGTGCGCAGTTTTCAACCTACATCCTATATAGTGAGGTTCTGTCCACCATGACTTCATATCTTTGACAATTCCTCTTGTCATGACGAACTGACTTACAAAAGTTATAAAAAATGTTCTTGGGAGATTGTATAAACTTCTATAATAAGGAGAAATTATCAATTGAATGTTTTCCTGAAACTTGGCAAATATTACACTAGGTACTTGAACCAGTGCGTGAACCAGCGGATGACTCTAGTTTCAGTGGATTAGGACCTCCCATAGCTATATAATCCTGAAATATAGGGCATTGATCCTTATTACGACCTTCTACCTTGCATTTTGTGCACCAAACCTCAGAGTGTGGCTGTATCTTAACTTCCTTTCCCTTCTTCAGGTCTCGCGACTCCATATGCAGGCTTGCTAGCTACACCTGGATCTACTGAACTCTTAAATTTGTATCTTGGATCAGTGAAGCTTCTAGATTCATCGTGATTTCCATTACTTCAGCTTGTGACCCAATCTTCTGCTGAGATAATGGTAACCTTAAGTGAGGTAATAGCAAAGCTATGTACAAGTCCCTATGTTGTTCATTTGGGATTTGAAGGTTAGCCTGACTTAGTGAACACTTCATTCGTTGATTTATATCCCACGTAGATTCATTAACATTTTGCTTAATCTCCTTGATCTCAGTCACACACTGAGATTTTGATTTCGTCTTCATAAATTCCTCGTTCAACGCATCCTTCGTATTAGTCAATGAAGCAGTTGGGTGAGTTGTGTTGTATTTGATATACCTGGTAAGTGCCCTATCCTGTAACATTGTAACTAGTTGCGCGTTCTTTATATCATCATCATTGATCTATCATGCTTTCCACACAGCTTCTGCGACGAACGAAAACTATTCAAGATCCTCGAATCCCTGAACCCTGAATACAGGCATTTTTATCATATTTTCCATACTGAATAGCAGAGGTGGAGGTGTAGGTGCATGAGGTGGGGGTGAAGGTGGAATTAGAGTGGTGGGATGTTGAATTCTATAAGTACCCTATTTTATAGGCTGCGGTGCACTTCTAGGCGTACTAAGGCTACTTCACTCTTCTTCACTTTTAAACTCTCCCAATAAGGGACTGTATTCACTTTCGACAAATTTGTCTTGATCTACTTTGAATCACTTTCCACTTCGCATAAATCCAGTTGGACCCCTCTTAAATATTAATGTAAAGGCATAACCTTATTTTCACACAAAATCATTTTAATCTAGGTTTTAGCGATTTCATATACTTACCTCTCGAACCCTTGAAGAATCATCATTCGGCTTCGCTATAATACACAGACGTATCTATTGCAAATTCGGTTATGAAACCACCAAAGATACTATCAATCCAATAATCAATAACCCTCGCAACCTTACAATCATATCTTTCAACACGTTTTACAAGTTCTGGAGTTCATACAATAGGATCATCGCGGTTATGAGTAGGTTCACTATCAACTAATTTGGACAGCCACTCGTACAACTCGTAGGGGAATGATGAAAAGAAAAATTTGTGCACTTCTGTGTAAATATACATTTGTAACCACTTTTCTTTTGATAAGTGTGGATTCCTATTCTCCTGGCCTGCAAACTCATGCAACTTCTGATCTATCCACTTTTTGATTTCCTTCTTAGTCGGTATCCACTTATGCCACATCACATACCTTAGATAGATCCTGGTCCTGGAAACGAAACAATTTGTTGGCTTGAGGGGGCTTAGACCTGGGTTTAGAGTTAGTTTCGCTAACCAATAAAACCCTACACTACCAGCCCTTTTGTAAACAACCCATGTAGCACAAGCTATAGTCTTACCCGAGGTAGTCTGCATCCAAAAGGCTATATGATGTGGTTTAGGGTGTTTTCTATGGTTTTAGCTTAGATCTGACCTTCACAAACCCTTATTCATGAGACTTATATGATTTCCAGTTAAAGAAAGTTATAAACTTCATGTAACTCTCTAGTCATTCATAAAACAACATTTAACAGTTGATCCATATCTTCGCGGAGTAATTAAGATAAAATATAGACAAATATCATTCAGTTGTGTGTAAATACAAAAAATACACAATGCATAAAAATAGACACAGATTTGCTTCAAATATATTTCTATTACTTCAGATCTTCTTTTACAACCCTTCCAGACCCTGCATACACATCTGCAGGGGCTCGTGCACTCAGCTGCAGGAGCCTTCCCCTTCACCACAAACACAAAAAGATCTACAATTACAAACCCAAAATCATATCATCATGAAGTACTTGATTCTGCCTTAGACTTGCTAAGACATCTCTTTATATATCCTTCACTATTGCAATACCATGGTCCAAAAACCATGGGTGGCTCTCAAAACAATATCAAGACATGAGGGGTTTTGATCTTCCTAAAACCCCTTGACTCTTATTTGACCTGTGCTACTCATGCTCCGCTCCTTAAAATGCGAAGACTTAAAATATTTAAAAAAAATTGACCCAGGGGACCCCGTCTCAACATGCTCGGAGTTGTTATGCCTCTTTCTTAGCAGCCTGCTCTTTCTTAGCAGCCTGCTCTTTCTTAGCAGCCTACAAGTTCTTTGCTAGTTTATCATTCTCGACCGTCAAATACTAAACATTTTATCTTGTTTCTCCTACATAGGCCAAGCTATCTTAAGAAATGGCAGTGGGATTCTTCCTGGTATCTGCCACTATCACTCTTTCTTTGATGAATGTAGGTGAAGTGTGATCATATGGAAAGTGAATCCTCCATGCTTATGCAATACTCTTCTAAAACTCATCGAATGATAGATTGTACACATCCATGACCAGATCATCATCAAGGAGAACAACATCTCCTTGCTCACTCGGGGTTGGCTCTAATTTTGGAGGTGGTGGAGACTAAGGGATGACCTGTGGTGCTCTTGACATCAGATCAAATTCTTCATGTTGTGACTCCTGTTCCAAATTCATGTATGTTATTTCAATCAATTTCCCAATCTGTTGAGCAAGTTCCCAATCCTGCTTTTGTTCACCTTCCTCCTTAACTGCTCGTATTTCTAGTTCTTCAACTTGTATCAGCTTTGTTTCCTCTATCATCACACCTTTCCTTTTTTCTTCTTCCTACTTTTGCTTCTCTTCTCGTTCTCTCCTCCTCATCTCATGTTCTTCCTTCAACTTCTTCTCTGTCTCCTGTAGCTTCAGTTTTGCTTCCTACAACCTCTGCTTTTCTCTCTTCCTTCACTCTGCTCTCTACATCCTTTGATTCTGCCATCAAAGCTTCTTTCGTGATAAGAGGATCTGATTTCATTTTGTATCTTTTCTCTCCCTCTATACTATCAGCAATCTTCCTCTTTCCCTTGTCCTACAAGAGATTGCTACCTTTTGTTGTTGTTGCTTCCAGAATTGCTACTTTCTGTGGAGAAGCCTTTGAATTCCTTGCTATATTGATCAACTCATTGAGTCTAGAGGCATTATAGCAGTATCTCCAAGGATCCTCCTCTAGCCAATGAAATGCCCCACTGGTCCAAAAAAATTAAACTCTCGTACTATGGTCCTTGGAAGTACCGTGGGGATCATACAACTTAAAGTCCTTAGTGTCAAATCCAAATTTCACTATTTCCTTAGCCTCGACATATGCAAATTTCAAGTTATTTATCTTGTATAATATGATCTGAAAAGGAAGAGTGGGCCATGGTGCTTTCTTTTTTCTATGCAACGTTGTTGACAACCCTGTAGCGAGATGGTATGATACTTCTTGCATGATCAGTTTTTTAGTGGCATACCTTGTTAAGACATGTGAAGGCTTCTCTCTGCCAAACACTCTAATGAAGGTGCCACTTGGTGAGGCATACCAATCTACAATGTCTATTATCACCTCCATTGCTTCTCAAGAAATGCAAGGTGGATCTTGTTCAAATATAAGCTTATATAGCAGGATGATAAAGTGGTCATTTAGTCATTCCATTACTCCTCAATCACTGCATTCTAAAAGAAACTTGCAGTAGATGTTCACGACAGCCTCTCATGGTGTCCATGTCCAATTCATGCAAGGGAACTGTTGTTTTGCACAAATTGCATCCAATAAGTATGCGACATATAGAACCTTGCTTGCTCATCCTTGGGTGGATTTTGAGCCTATGCTACATGGGCCTTCAATTGCTGAGCCAACAGATCTGACTAGTTGAATGGCCTCCCATCATTCACTAACCGATCTAATAAGATTGCCCACCCTTAAGGAAAGGTTTTTGTGCTCTCTTGACCATGGATTCTGCAAGCGAAGATAATCAAGAGCTGGTAAGCCTTCGTTATGGACTTTGTCTTGTACACATGGGTGGGCATCTGTCGAAACTTCAATGGAAATTTCACTCGGCATTTGACAATGTGATCTCTTGTGTTCATGTAGTTGTTAGTGGCATAGAAGAGTGATTCCATGCGCTTTACTAGCTAGGGAAAGTGATACATATGTTGAAAATCTTCTGCCCTGAAGGGGGGAAGCTTTTTCCTGCTGGCACTGCTCAATTTCATAGTATGTTCATCCATATGTGAGATAATCCAGCTAATGATGTATGCACACCAGAAGGCAGGATACCTACATGCAACCTTGTATAACCCTGACTTCCAGATCCTAAGATAAACCTATAGGTCCTCTAAATCTACCACAAAGTCCTTTGCAAAAGTGTCTTTAATATGTTGTAATGTCAATGTTGATCCCTTCTCTATAAATAGTTGAGTATATTCATTCACTGGAAAATTAACTGATTTTTTCTCAATTTCTTCCCTAGTACTACTCTTGGTGGTGTCCTTTGATGCAACTCTCTTAGATTTCATGGTAACAGTGACTATTGGAGAGGTGCTCAACAACTGTTGTACCTGTGGGACATAGTGGGCACTCATGGAAAGAAAATGTCAGTTTAAAGAAAAACAACTTACAAGGAAAGTTCAAGCAACAAATCGGGCACTAGATGGGAATGTTTGCATAATTTTTCCTTATAGGGGGGACTAGATGCCTGTGGGAACTGTGCACTGCACAATCTCAGCAACCCAGGTGGAAGTGTTCTAGTTGAAACTATGCAATGCGCAGTTCAGCCTGAGCAGGGTTGGAGAGAGATTGTGCATTGTGCAGTCTCAATGGCCAAACTGAGAGGCTAGCTCCTCAAACTACACAGCGCATAGTTGGAGCCACTTTGAATTGTGCACTACGTCATTCTAGAGGCAAAGCTTGTGTCTTGAGCCTCCATATTACACAGTTCTGGTTGCACAAAGTGAGATCCAGCCAAGGGAAACCCAGATTTACCCAAAGGAAGTGTGAAAATGAGAAAATTTTAGAGATAGTGTGAAGCTAAGTGCAGATCTGATTAAGTGTAGATGAATGCATGTGAATCAAGTGCAACAATTGATCAAATGGAAGTAAAACAAAGTAAGTGAGGAGAGTCACTGCAACAATGACCATTGGTCCAAAAATAGGAAAACTTAAGTGAGACTTGGGAAAGGCAATCTATAACTTGAAATAACACTTCTACAAATTAAAAGAGTTCAAAATGCTAGCAACCATGAAGAGAAACAAGTGAAACTTCACTCACACAAGCCAAATGACAAAAAGCGATAGAAAAAGCGAAAAAAGACGACAAAGCAAAACTCACCTGAAAAAGCAACGACGATCGCACCGAAGACTCCTTGATCTCCTCGAGAATGCTAGAGTTCCAATATTGAATGTGAAAATGATATCTAGAAGTGTTGATTAAATAGATTTGGATAAATTAGGGTTTATGACGCGCATGCCTAATATCAAGGAAAAAGTCACACTTAGCGAAAGTTTTCTAAAAATGGTGCAAGTGCCTCCTTCGAGATATTAAAATAGATCCCTATTTTTTATGGATGATTTTTATTTTTCCATTTTTTTCTTTTTCAGGGAAACTTGCCATGCACACCGCCAGAAAGACTGCATAATTCTGTGAAATTGGGCAACTTTCCGGCTCAGTGCACTGCACAGTTTCTGAGCTCAATGAGGGTTGCCCAATTTTTGGGCTCGATGTTGGGCTACCACTTCATGACTGCACAATTTCTTGTCTCAAGGCTCACTAGCAGTCACGAATGCAAAATTCCCATCATCAAGTTCAGTTTCCCTCAAGAATTTCTTTGTTTCTGGGGGCAAGCCCAGAACTGCTGTGGGACCAAGTTAGGAGATCATCTTGTGAGTTAGAAAATCAACTAAGTAATAAAACACAAGCCAAAATGAAAAGATGAGTCTCATTCGAAGCACAAATACTTAGATCAGTGCAAGATGAGTTGTTTTGGTTAAGAAGGAAGGCTCCAAAATCGAAGCATAGGCAAAATTTTGGAGGGTGGTTGTAGCCGCTACAACACCTGCTAAAATCTGCAGTTACTAGGCCTCAATCAAATTTGAAGGAAAATCATTAGCAAAGATGCCCCATTGTAAGTACCATATTTATTTCCTCTAAAATTATTCCTCTTCCTTATGATTAACTATAGATCTGCACTTGAATGGTTTGCATTATACATATGTTGGGATTATTATTATCCACCCTAAGTACTGGCATCATTGGTTTCAATAATATCAAGGCTTGAGGGTCCAACTTACATAGTTAAAGGTAAGTTCTCAACAACATGGAATTGACTTGCATTATAGCCTGTAGTAGGAAAGAAGATGTTAGCTCTTCCATTTGTGATAGGTTGAGTCTAGGGAACATTTTTATCTTCAATATTCTCATCCTTTATGAGATCTAGGCAAGATACAACTTCTTATTCCATGAGTCAAGACAACCCTGTCAACATAATATTTGTCTTTGTAAATCTAGGTGTTATTTTCCAGCATATTTTCATGGACGTCATTAAAGGTGAGCTCAACCTTACAAAGTTCACCATTCTGAATCAATGGTTCATTAGTACCTTAGCCATATAGGTACCTTGTTGCAGATATTTGTTCCAACCCTACCTTGATCTAAATTTGTAATATATGAGTTTGGGTGAGTATTCAAAGATCAATGTTTCAAAGGGATAACACATCTTGTGTTATGTTTTCGATAAAATTCGTGCAAGCTCCCAACATTATCCTTTTAGTAGTTTTTCCAATGTATTTGATTTACAATTCAAATGTTGGGTGATTCTTGATTCCACTATTTTTAGCACTTAATATTTTAGAAAACATGGTCTCTCCCAACAACAAATAATAATATATTTGTGTTAACATTGAAGTTACCCTTGGTCAATTCGAGTATTACCTTCGAGTATTGTTGATGATCACATTTGGGATCAATTTGGAATTATCCTTAGTCCCTCATGATCATTTGACAACGATGGTTTCTAGACACATTCACAACGGATTTTATAGCCATGATCCTTTTTCATAGATGTAAGTTGCAGTTTCATGAACTTTAGTTGTCTTTCAATGATTAGAGTTTCAGGGGACAAACAATATGTGTATATGCTACATCAATGTTTTTTTTGGGTTTATAACAAAATGTTTATAAAGTAGATTTGAAAGGTTTAAGTAGATCATCACAAACTTAATAGGAAAGAAGACAAATCAGTTACTAGTTACTCGGAAAAGTCATGCCCATTTTCAGTGTTGCATTCAACTCTTGACTAGTCAAACTAGTCTACCAATCATCACCCAAATGATTTACTTCAAGAAACAAGGGAGGCATATACTATACCAGGAAAATATATGCATAAATGCATCTCAGGGACTATTGTGAGGGCTATAATTTAGTTTCAAGGAGTTGTTGTGTGTTTTCATGAAGTCAAGTATGAAATGAGTACCATGCATGTACAAGGTAAATGGGACTACCTATTTTGGGGTATCATGGGATAAAATTAGTCAAAGTGTATTACATGGGTTGCTAAGAATTTCCATGAATAAATTGATAAGGCCATTGTTAAACTTACTTGTGTGGAAAATCTTTACAATCCAGACCTTATTTCATAGCAACCTACATTCATAAACAAAAACAACAGTTTTCCTTAGTGCCATAAGATGCCCCTTTTTCTTTTCATTTGTGTAAGAGAATGTCAAACCAATGGGGGGACCTATTTTTCACTATTCCGGAGCTGAATGACTTGGTCAATATATTGGGATTGACTTATACATATATTTTAAGGATAGATGTTGTTCTGGAGTTGAATGTTTTGGTCATTATATTAGGACTGACTTATACATAACTCCTGAGGATAAATTCCATTTATAAAAGATGGAGGATAAATGTCATTTATATAAGATGAAGGAAAAACGCTATTTATATAAGATGGAGGGTGCTCATCTTGTGTGATATGCCCTGTTTCATAAACAAGTATATGTATAGAGTATCACTAAAATTAAATGAAGTATGTTCTAGAAACCTGATTAGGGTTTCCACTGTGGATTAGCAATGAAATTTTTCTTGGAGGAAATTCAACCCAGATTTAATATGCACCTTTATTATTTGAATAAGATGGGAATGGCCTAATAATACATAAATATTTGACTCATTGCAAGTTATTCCTATTAAATTCCAATTAAAGATGTAAAACACCTCTAACATTTAAACCCGTGAACACATTTGACTTCCTACAATACAAAATCCAGCACACATCGTCCTTGTACAAACTAAAGACGATTAATGCTATGGTATTTACGGAAGTACAGAGAGAAATTATTCTCCCTAAATTCAAATATAAAACAATGTAACAGGTTATGCAAATGACCAGATTAAGTACTATGGATTGAAAATATTTGCTAAAATGCATTCTCAAAATCAGAGCCAAAATGTAACTAGCTTGATTTGAAAAGACAAACTAAGAGTTTCTAGAAATCAAGAGAGCCTTCTAAAATAGGTTAAGCCTCTTACAATTATAGCTATAAAAATTTAATTTACCTCTCAATATATCTAGGATATATTAAGTGGACATTAACATCCATTGGAATCAGATATTGGATTATTTACTCATGTTCATCCTAACAATATATAGTAAAAAAGGATTGACTTGATTTGAAAATTCCTAGTTTGAGTTGAGCTTGAACAACCTACTTACCATGCACTAATCCCACCATGATCAACTTTGACCTTTCACTGGAGAAAATCAACTCTGAAAGGAAAAAAAGAGAGGTTATTTTAAAAAAATGATTTATGGTGTAAATGAAACTCTGCAGATTTTCCAAATCCAAGGTTGGAAAGTCCAACAAGAGAAAATGTAATAATTATTTCTTTACCAACACTAAAATGTCACCAATGAGGTGATAATATGGCATGATTGTGTACTGTGAAAAATGCCTAAATGGTTGTTATGGATTCTGACTTTTTAGTGTGGAAACCTAGCTTTGAGTGGGTTCTTGCTCTGATCTTCTCTCCATGATGTGCATCTAGCCTCTATCTCACATGCTTGATATATATTCGTGTGTTTATCTGCATTTGGTTTCATATCCTTCCATTGTGGCCTTTCCTACCAGTGAGGGGAAGACTTCATAATGGCTCACACCCTAGGCACTTCCCATTGTACAATGACCTCATAGGAAAATGGCACCAAAGAAGGAATCCGTGACTATGCACCAAAAGCCTTTTGAGGTAATAGTTATGCTCCTTGTTATGACGAATCTATGACTGTGGACAGAATTATATTCCCTAGGCCTGGTGGAATGACCTAGAAAAATAGAAAATCGAAGGGACTAATGTTTTCCTTAAAGTAAATAGATAACAAGATGAAGCCTACCTAGAATCTGTCATATGCTTCACTCCTTCCTTGGCTTGAATGCTCCAATCCTAGCTCTGATCATTATTATTAGAACTTTCATAGTTAGATAACAGAAGCCAACGATCGATGGAATCTATGTAACATCATCTAATCAATTTATTCAATAGATCAACATGGTATTGAAATATATGAAACCATAACATCATATATAGGAAAACAAAGAACCCTTTGCATTAATATAAATGGAGTGAGTTACAACCAAAAATAGGTGTTGATCCTGTAAAAGAGCTCCTCTAAGTTGACTTGTCCTTTCCTTGTCACAAAGTTCATTTCTAATCACCCTAATGCATGGAAAGATACCTCTCACATTAGCATCATAAGGGTAGAATCACTCTCCAAAAGCCAATCCCTTGCCTATGGATGGAAGTAAATATATAGGTGAAGGAGATAGTTCATGAATTCTTATCCTTTTAGCAATATAGGCTTAAGATCCACTCTTGATGGGAGGATGATCTCAAGGGATAAGGGATGAAAACTCCAAGGTATGATAGGATAGGATTTGATACTTTTATTTGAGGTAAATGGTTACAACGGATCTTGAAAGATTCTGGAAGAAGAGGCTTCGGGATTCTCTCTCTTTTTCCTGAATTTCCAGAATAAACGCACCCTCAACGCTAGAAAAATTATTGGTGATCAGCGCAGGTGCAGAGTAGGGAAACCTTGTAATCAATGTTGTCCAGTAAGAGACTAGGGAGCGTTAATCCTTTAAATGACTAAAACAAGTTTCTTTCATGTAGAAACTCAGGGATTATAATGATTCATGCTTAGGGCTTTGTGCAAGGATGATGAAAACGAGGTCAAAGGATGTTGATTGATCCAATTGAAGGCTTATTGACCAGATGTGACAAAATAGCCTATAACAGATTGCCCCCTAAAGCACAATGTCATAAATGATAGTTGATGACTGAAGCACTTTACCTTATGACAATTCAGGATCAAGACCAACCAATGAGATCATCCCCTGTGTTTTGGCTTGAGGGGGCTTGGACCTAGGTTTAGAATTAGTTGCGTTAACCAAAAAACCCTACACTACTGGCCCTTTCGACAACAACCTGCGTAGCATAGGCTGCAATCTCACCTGAGGCAGTATTGGGGGATGATAGAACCAAGTTTCTGCATCTAGAGGTCTATGTGATGTGTTTTTATTACTTCTAAAGCTTTATTCCGACCTTTGTGAACCCTAACCCTTGAAATGTGGAAATTAAGATAACTTACAAATAACAGATCTAAGCTCTTCGCTAAGTGCTCTAAACATTCATATCATCATGTAATTAACCATATCTACCACTTTCACACATTTATTAAGCATGTTTCATAATAAATTGCAGTAAACAGAGTGAATACACAGTAAATTCAGAGGTAAACATAAAAGCACAAATACATAGATATTGCTCCAAAATGGTCTTTATTATGTTTATATCTTCTACTACAGATTCCTTCTTCCCTTTTCACATAGTTGCAGGGGCCCGCGCACTCAGTTGTGGACTTACCAAGGTCTCCGCGCACACAGCTGCAGGATCCTTCACCTTTGCCTATGTACAAAAATAGACTTGTTACTTATATCCTTCACGTCTAGATACTCTTACCTATCTTCCATGGCTCTCTATGAATTCTTTTTATATAATCTTCTATTAAAATACCATGGTCCGTGAACCATGGGTGGGTCATAAAACAACTTAAATTCTAACAAACTAAGGGGCTCTGACCTTCCTAAAACCTCTTTGACTCCTAACGACCTTCGCGCTCTGGTCCTCAAAATGCAGAGACTTTAAAATAATAACAAAAATTGTTACAAAATTGACCCTAGGGGACCTTGTCCGAACAGGCCCCCAACAAAAAGTCATGACTCGTCTTCGAGTCACTCTACTGGAAGCACCTTGATATTCACCTACAGATCACTGGATTCGATCTTCAACAACAAGTCCGTTGTCCCGTGTGCAACAGCCTGACGGACTTCCTCAACCAATTTTTCTGTGGTTGGGCCTTCGACTGCAAGGCCCATGGTTCTCTGCGTCTATTGCATCGCCTTCAACTTTCTCTGTACTGAAAGTGCCAAATGACTTGCTTCATCCATCCAGGGATTCATCCTTGAAGAAATGATGGATTCTTTGTGACGCATCTCATCGATATTGCTCTGGATGAGCTTTCCCTCCTGTAACCTAGTGAACCTTTGCACTGGTGCTAAGGTTCGCGTCATAGACCTGATCTCGTTGAACTTCCTCTGATTTTCTCAGATATCTGCTTCAATCTTCTACAAAGTTGGATCCTCCTATAGTGAGGTCCATAGTTCCATGGCTTGTTCAAACAACTGGGTGCAACCCTTGACTACAACTTCTAAGGTAGCCATCTCTTCTTTAATAGCAGCCTCGTGCTACTCTCTAACTTCTGGAGGAGTGGTTGGCTACAGCTTAAGTTGGAGCTCAGAGATCTATAGTTGTAGCTCAAATCAAACTTTGCCAATTTCCTCCTTCGACTCCTTTACTGTGGAAGCTAGCTTCTGAATCTTCTCTATATAGGTTGATTCTACTAGAATCTGGAGCTCGAGAAGCTCACTACAGGCCTGCGCTATTGCTGCTTCTAGCTGCTGACTACGTGCCATCACTTCCTCCCTTTCCTTGAGGGCCTACACCTTTTCCTAGAAGATCTACTGATTGTTGGTTTTCACTTTGTTGATGATCAGAAGTGCTCATTTTTCCTAAACTCTAAGCTCATTTGATACCCCTTGATGCAGCTTGTGCAGTGTCTGAATAGGGAGCACCGCCAGGTTTAGACCCAAATCCTTCATGTGTAAGAGGTACACCCTGTCTTCTAATGCCTTGATGTGTAGTGACCCCTCTGGTAACTTCACTATGCGAAGGTCCTTGGTGAGCTCTGTTGCTAGGGCTGACCCGCTCGCTTATTTAAGGCTCACTTGCTTCAGGCTCGCTTGTCCTACGCTTGCTTGAATAATTCCTGTTTGGACCTGCAATTCCCTCAAGCCCTGTTACACCTTGTCTAGCATCTGATGATACTGATCCTCGATATAGCTCCAAATATTTTCCGTTGCATCGTGGACCACATTGTCGACCTCGTCTAGGTCCACCTCCATGGGGACCAAATGTGTCGTGCTCGTTGATTTGTTTGACTTATGTTTCTTGTGCGGACTTGTAGAACTCCACTTTTGCCTCTTTTTGACAATTAAGGGGAATTCCAAGCCTGCGCCTCCTTCCTCTTCTCCTCCTATTTCACCCTCCACATTGGTGTGCTCTTTTTCCAACTTGTCGAGGTCAATAGTGGCCTGCGATGTAGTGGTAATTTTCTCCTTTGGCACATTAGTCTCTTTGGCAAAGACCACCTCTTTTGTTGTGCCTTTCTCCTTTGCAGTAGCTTCTTTCTGTTGTGCGGCCTTCTTTTTCCGCGACCTTTTCTTTCACAGAAGCCTTATTTGCTTCCTTCTTCTTCTCTTTTGTTGCTATTATCGTTGTTGTGGTCTGTGTTGCGGAAACTTCAACAGTCTTACTAGTTCTTGCGTTGACATTAAAGGGGGTGAGCCAATCGCTAGGCATTTACTAATGAACCCAGGAATATCATCCTCAAGGACTAAGTACGGCAACTTGTGCCATGTTCCCATGGAATCTTTCTTCATGTGGATGTGCAGATTATGAAAATTTGTCTTGAAATCAGCAACATTGACATACTACGTGTGAAAACTCGGTGATCACATTAGTTGTTGGTTAATCAACATGCTCAGCTCTAATTCAAATAAAGACCCAAAAGATCTTCATCTCCATAACACGCTTAGGGTCCTTAGTATCCCACAGCGAGGCGAACTTCGTGGCCTCGAGTAGATTTGGATCATGTTAAGGGAACTGACTTTCTTCTAGCATCCTCCATGCCACCAACATGATCAACAAAAGAAACCACATGTATTGGAATGCCTTTCCCTCATCCTGGGCCTCTCTCCAATCATCCAAAAATTCGTGACATAAGTATTGATCCCAATTGTATTGGACTCCTTTAGCACGCTGCGCAGCCAAAGAGACTATTGACACTGACACTTCATCAGCACAGCACTTCCTCATGATTTTTCCAGCCAAGATTTGTGTAGCGAACTGCACCCTGCCATTTGATATGGAACTTATTTCATAGCCAGCCTGAAGGCACTCTTCATTTGATCTGCCAATTTATTTTCCTGCGACTTTCTTACGAAATCCTTCGCAGGGTTTATTCCTTGATATAGTAGCAATGTGATTATGTGGATCAACATGTTAGTGATAGGGATGGGCCCTCCCAACCAAAGGCACCCATCATGAACCAGCATCAATAAATGATGCACACAAATATTATTAATGATGTTGTAGATGAAATGCGACACCTGCAACATGTTTATCAATCCCGCACACCCCACTCCGGCCACCCATTTCAATTTCTCTGGTCGTGTGACGTCTGATTCTTGATAATATACCCTCTTTGGGTATTTGCTCAGATCTAACTCTGGGAACTTTGTAGAAATTTTGAATAATTTAACACATATTCACAGAGATTATCCTGATCATACAATTATAAGCGGAACATGTATAATACATAATCTCCTCTACGTTGATCATCAATTTACAGAAGCAGAAACATTCACAGGCACACATAGAAGCATCAATCAAACTCATTAACACAGTATGTATCCGGGGAAAGCATCTCGCTAAAAACCCCACACTATCTGTATATTATATTGATTGAATCATGTAACATTACAAAGTACAATGCTTATCACAAGCAATCCAGTACCAGCTCCACCTGTTACACACAATACAGCTAAGATCTGATCTCCAAATCTCTTCCACTGCTTGCTTGCCTCTCCAGCTCAATACCTGCTCAAGAACTGATGAGAATGGCTTACCAAACTCGTATTTGACCTGAAAATAATCGCTCACACTCTGTTGGACGTGAGCACAGGCTACAATTCTTGATATTGGCCAATTCATTGGCATACTCAATCCCTCTAATTGTGCAAATCATCATGCACAGCTGTAGTCACAACTGATAGCAATTTGATCCTCTAACACCTGTCCCTGCTGAACTGAACATGCACTGACATGCAACTGAGTTAACTGATGTATTCTATAGTTGCATTATGAGTTAATAACTTGTGAACTAATTAATAACTAATTCACCCAACTCATCTCTAGTCTATTGATCAGTTAGACTAAATACAACTAGTTTAATAAGGCTAAACTAAACACAACTCCATCAATTGCACCTCCAGTCCACTAAACTCAACTCATTTGAGTTCTAACTGAAGTCCTGCATGCAAATATTAGTCATCCCATAGGTAACCATGTATTTCCCTCTGGGATCTGCATGTACCATATCCGTAGCTCATCCTGAAGTGCTCCAAGAGATTAAGATCAAGTTTATAGTCCAAATATTATTATGAGACAATAATATTTGACTTTTCTATTTTTGACAGCCAGTCTAAAAATAGACTTTGATCACTCACACTGTGGTCACCCACACTGTGATCCCTCATACTGTGATCACCCACATTGTGATCATCCACACTGTGATCACTCATACTGTGGTCACCCACACTGTGATCATCCACACTGTGGTCAAAAATAGAACTTGCACCATAATTTGCCTGCGGGCCCAGTTAGTGAAGGCGACTCTTTTCACTAAGCTCCATCATCTTGTTGCATTCTCAACAAGCATTTCTTGTTGCACACTTTTCAACACTCCCTCTCAACAAGAAAGGCTTCCTCTCAAACCCGATCCTGAAACTCTGGAATGTTCTCCATGCAACACATCTGGCCGGTCCACTTGCTCTGTCATCAAAGTCTCTGACTGCTATTGCCTTTGTCGACTGAAGACTCTTCATCTCTGTGCTCTTCAGTATATGATTTCTCTAGCCTCTGTCACTTTGATCTCTGATTGCATCCGTGCTGCTACTAATTCTATCTCCCAGCATTGCATCCGCACTGCACCTCCCAACTGACCTCCCTGTTGGGCTAGAAACACCCTCTGATGTTGAAGCTCTACCTGCTACTGACAAGTGCTCCCTCTCTGACATCTACGCTACTGCAACATCTCCATGCATCTAGCACCATTGCACACCTCTCTGTGCCACCTAGCACTGTGCAAAACACTTGTGCCTCTCGCATTGCTGCAGCCTGCAAGCTATGCGCTGTCCTGGGATTCCCTGCACTGTCACTCTCTCTGCCGCTCCATCCGCATCTGTCTCTACCCAATCAATCAGTTCCTGCTACTACACATCTGGGGCTCCCATAGCAAGGTCTCATCCAAGAGGTTGGGTACCTCAAGGATCCTGCCCCTCCTCCTTGGGATCCACATCACCCCACCTCCTACCTGGATGTATGGCTGCATGCGATCCCTCAGCCCACCTGGCTCAAAGTTTCCCCCTACTGGAGGTCTCTAGATGAGTATATGTCTCTACTCGATCTCCTCTCAGCTTGCCTTGTTGTGGCTCCTCCACAACCTCCTGAAGCTGCTGCACCAATCGTGGCTCCTCCACAATCGTCTGAGACTTCTTCTGGCTCTGCATGTTGAGAGGTAACATACGCTCCCTCTCAACCACCAAGTCTCCATCAATTGCCTCGCTGCTCAAGGCTTTGCATGCATCTTGAACCTCATGAGCATACAGGTTCTTGACCCATGAACCCTCCTCATGACAACGAAAGCATCTCACCTTCAACTTGTCAACCTTCTTCCCATCATTGGAAGAACTGGATTCGGAAAGAGAAACCTTACCCTTCCCCTTCTTTGCCTTACTCGCTAAGGCACAGTTCTCCTCATCCTGCATGGATGAAGAACTGTCTCTGGTGCTCCATCTAATATCCTCCTACACAAGATCCAACCAAAGTCTCTCCCATCCTGGCAATTTCTCCCTTCCATTCACCGAGTCCTGGTAGCTATGCCAACTCTTAGGAAGGTCAAGGAGTGCTAGACTCACCATCCTCATCCGACGGTCACACCCACACTTCCCAGCTCATCCCGGCATTGGGTGAACTTCATGAGATACTGGGGCATACTATCACCATTCTCGCACTTAATGTTTCTGAGTTTTATCTCTTGCTTTGGAATTAAATTCGAATTCCACCAGCTCAAAAACTCAACCACTTCCGATCTATAATTCATGAGAACAAAGTATTTCTTGTACAAAGATCGACTGTATGGGCATTCACCGGATATCTCACCTTCCAAAAGAAGGATGAATCTAGAGGCTACCTGGCCCGATTACAGACTTTGCCTGAAGAAATAAAATGTAAACACTTTCTGAATAATAGATCCGATGATCAATCCTCGCTTGATATCCTGTAAAAATCTCTTCTACAAATCAAGCAGCTCGGATACCATGTAGAAATTTTGAATAATTTAACACATATTCACAGAGATTATCCTGATCATACAATTATAAGTGGAACGTGTATAATACATAATCTCCTCTACGTTGATCATCAATTTATAGAAGCAGAAACATTCACAGGCACACATAGAAGCATCAATCAAACTCATTAACACAGTATGTATCTCGGGGAAAGCATCTCGCTAAAAACCCCACACTATCGGTATATTATATTGATTGAATCATGTAACATTACAAAGTACAATGCTTATCACAAGCAATCCAGTACCAGCTCCACTTGTTACACACAATACAACTCAGATCTGATCTCCAAATCTCTTCCACTGCTTGCCTGCCTCTCCAGCTCAATACCTGCTCAAGAACTGATGAGAATGGCTTACCAAACTCGTATTTGACCTGCAAATAATCACTCACACTCTGTTGGACATGAGCACAGGCTACAATTCTTGATATTGGCCAATTCATTGGCATACTCAATCCCTCTGATTGTGCAAATCATCATGCACAGCTATAGTCACAACTGATAGCAATTTGATCCTCTAACACCTGTCCCTGCTGAACTGAACATGAACTGACATGCAACTGAGTTAACTGATGTATTTTGTAGTTGCATTATGAGTTAATAACTTGTGAACTAATTAATAACTAATTCACCCAACTCATCTCTAGTCTATTGATCAGTTAGACTAAATACAACTAATTTAACAAGGCTAAACTGAACACAACTCCATCAACTGCACCTCCAGTCCACTAAACTCAACTCACTTGAGTTCTAACTGAAGTCCTGCATGCAAATATTAGTCATCCCATAGGTAACCACGTATTTCCCTCTGGGATCTGCATGTACCACATCTGTAGCTCATCCTGAAGTGCTCCAAGAGAATAAGATCAAGTTTATAGTCCAAATATTATTATGAGACAATAATATTTGACTTTTCTATTTTTGACAGCCAGTCTAAAAATAGACTTTGATCACTCACACTGTGATCACTCACACTGTGGTCACCCACACTATGATCACTCATACTGTGATCACCCACACTGTGATCATCCACACTGTGATCACTCATACTGTGGTCACCCACACTGTGATCATCCACACTGTGGTCAAAAATAGAACTTGCGCCATAATTTTCCTGCGGGCCCACTTAGTGAAGGCGACTCTTTTCACTAAGCTCCGTCATCTTGTTGCATTCTCAACAAGAATTTCTTGTTGCACACTTTTCAACAAACTTCACATGATCTCCTAGCTCCCAATCCTCCATTTTTATGTACAATATCCAGGCCAACAAATTGCCCTCAAACAGCACATTCTCCTGTAGAAAAGGTGTGGAGACCATGAACTTTGCTAAATCCGAGTCTTTAGGAACTTTAGCCATGGATTTTCTTGGCGATATATATGGCAGTAGTCGAGTTATCATCTCAGCCTCCTCTGCATCAATCCCCTCAAAACCCCTAGTTATTTCTTCCTCATCTATGTCTAGGGGCTTCGTCGGTTGCTTGGATCTATCCTTCTTTCCCTTCTGTCAGACCTCCTTCGGATTTTACACAGCGATTTTCATACTAACACTTGCTAGGGCTTCTTCTACTTCTTGTATGATGTCGCAGAAGAAAATGGTTTAGGTCTTGGTGACCTAGGCGCTATAGTAGGCAAACTGGTAGGTACAGGTTGGGTTGGCTCAGACGCAGGGTGGGTTGGAGTCATTCTCTCGAAGAATCTTTCATGCTGTCAATTAGCTAAATTCACAAATCTTCACTGTGAAATATTCTCTTTAAGTATTTCCCACTCTTCTTTAGACATATGGAAATTCTTGTTGAAAAAGCTAAAGTGCAAGAGCTCAAGGAAAATTATTAGGAAGCATAGTGTTCGAATGTGGAGCGGGATGTTGTATTTATAGCTCAATTTAAATTAAAATCCATCTGTTCCCTCCAAATCCCTGTCATTAATGCATTTTTGGCGACATATTTCCAAATATTTGTGTCTTAAATGCTCCCTCCCCTCCCCCGCTCCTTTTAGCGGAAAAATCGCCATCCAATTAGCTACAGTGCTTCCAATGATCACTTTTTGGCTAGGCTACGCAGGACCCACCAGGATAGCATAGCTCCTTCATCACAACTCTCCTTTGCGCCTTCCCTCGATTCATCGCATAGCCAATCCACTTCGCCAATCTATCCTGCTGGCAGTGTATTTTATAGTCTTGTACTCTCTTGCAACTGCCTTTAGTACTAAGACTATCACGCATCCATATAGTCATGGCATAGGGGCAAGATGACCCTTATACAACTTTAACTAACTCATATTGACCTTTCTTGGAAACAACTCCCCATTCAGCTTCATGAGCTGAACTACACCTACATCTATAATCTCCTTAACAATATATGGCCCCAACCAATGCATTTGGAACTTTCCCGGAAACTTCATGAACTTACTGTCATACAGCAATACCAAATCTCCATTCTTAAAGGTGCTTTGTATAATATGGCAATCATGCCATGCCTTTTCGCGATCCTTCTGCACCTGCTGATGAAAAACTTCCAAGAAGCAATCTTCCTCCAACTCAACTAGCCATGTGAGGCATTCTTCCATGGTATCTTGGTCAGTCATGTTTGCAACTGTAGTAATCTGCAAACTTGGCACGATGTACTCCATCAGCATTACATCTTCTTATCCATAAACCAGTCTGAACAACGTTTATCCAGTCAACTTTTTATAGGTAGTTCTATACACCCATAGAACAACTAGTATGCACACATCCCAATAATTCTACTTCACATTGCAAATATTCGTTAAGGCTTCCATTGTGTCATTTGCTTGAGGATGATACGATGTACTTTTCTAGTGATACATCTGGAATTGTTCGAGCAAGACAACGATTGTTTTGTTCAAGAAGTGTGAACCCCTATCACTCATCAAGATTTTAGGCGACCAAACTGAGACAAAATATATTCAAAAATAAACTTTACAGTTGTAGCCGTGCTACAATCCTTCACAGGTTGTGCCTCAGCCCACCTGGTCAAATATTCAGTTGTTGTAATGATGTATCTAGCTCTTGTCTTCTTTCTGAGTGGTTGAGTTGGTCCCACAAAGTCTATTTCCACTTATCAAATGCCTGTAACGACACTTGTGGGTTCAGAGGCAATTCATCTCTACATGACGGCCTCCCCGTTCTCTTATAGACATCGCATGCCTTGCAATAAGCCTTGGAATCCTTATGCATAGTTAGCCACCATAGTCCTTCTCGTAGGATCTTCTGTGCAATTTCTCTCCTTACAGACTGTCCTCCTGCAACTCCTCCATGCGCTTCAACGAGGATACTTTAGCGTTCATACTCCGGGACATACCTACACAATATTTCATCGGATCCCATTTTATAAAGTGTTTAGCAATAACAGAGAAATATGCAGCCCTGACCACTAATTCCTTCTTTTACTATGTTGTGTACCCTTCTGGAGCGGTACCCATGGACAAGAACTGGATTATGTCTGCAAAATGTTCATCCGTGACACGTATAGCAAAGAGTTGTGCATCAGGCAATCCTTCCTCCAAATTTCTAGATTCGTCACTATTCTCAATCCGCAAGAGGTGATTTGGTCCATCATTCAATCATCCTGGCCTCACAATTACTTCAAAGTCACATTCTTGAAAGAGAAGCAACCATCTACAAATCCCCCCCCTCCAACATAGGCTTTTTGACCATGTACTTCAAAGTAGAATAGTCAGTGTACATTTTGAAGGGCGCATCCAAAAATTAGTACCTGAACTTCTGGAGTGCATACACCATTGCCAATCCTTCACACTTTATGGTTGAATAATTCTTTTCTGCCTTCGATAACTTCCTACTTGCAAATGCTATCGGATGGTCGATATCACCTTCACCTGGTTGGGTTAGCACAACTCCTAGTGCTATGCAAGATGAATCTACATGTACGTGGAACTCCTTCTTCCAGTCGGGGAACACTAGAATAGGTGCAGTGACCATTTTTTCCTTCAATACATCCAAACTCTTTTGGCAATCATCGTCCTAACAAAACATCGCATCCTTTTTCAACAATTTTTCCATGGGCGCAGTGATCTGCGCATATGCTTTGATAAAATTCCTATAATATCCTATATGGCCCAAAATTGCACGCAATTGTTTGACATTCTTTGGAGGATCCAAATTGATAATTACTACAATTTTGGCAGGGTCTACCATCAACCCCTGCTTGCAAACAACATGACCCAAAAGTATCCCATACAGTACGTAGAATATGCATTTATTCAAGTTAAGGGATATCTGATACTTGCGACAAGTATCCAACATGCGGCGAAGATTGGAAACATGTCTATTTACTAACCCAAACATTGTTCAATCATCAAAGTAAGCCTCCAAAAACTTATGAGTAAATTTGAAATTTGTGACTACCACCCTAGAGAAGATTGCAGGGGCATTCTTAAGTCTGAAAGGCATAATTGTACACTGAAACAACCACATTTTGTAGTGAAGGTGGTCTTACTTTGATCTTCTAGCATGATCTTGATCTGATGATACCTTGAGAACCCATCAGTAAATGAATAGGCTTCTTGACCTCCCACATTCTCTAATACTTCATCTATGAATGGTGTAGGAAAGGGATCATGGACACAAGCATCATTCAGCTTCCTTAAGTTTACACATATCCAAATTTCACTCTTCGTCTTCTTTTCCTAAACCACCATAGGACTAACCCAGTTTGGTTCCTCGATAGGTTCAATAATCCTAGTTGTAAGCATCTTATCCATTTCTTCGTGAACCTTTTCCTTATACTTAGGATTCAACTGGTATGGGCGCTGCTTCATTGGCTTCGCATCTGGCTTCAGATTGATATTCATGACACCCAGATCACCTATTATCACTTTCAAATCAAATAACTTGGTGGGAAACAAGTCCTGATACTCCCGTAATAACTCCGCAACTTTGTCCACTGTGTCCTCATCACAATAGTCACCTATGTTTTTGAACTTTGGCTACGCTTCTGACCCAATATTCACATGCTTAGTCTTCAAGGGCTTTGAGATATCAGGGACTTCCGCCTTAGGTCCAGCAACTTTGTGGTGTCCTTCTGACTCAGGAATATTGATTTTCCTAGGATCTTCTCCACCTTCCTCAGTGGTCACATTGTAGCATTCGAGCGCATGGCACGGCTACGTAATCTAGTGTGGTTGTACCCATGCAATAGGTTCTTCAAGCATTCTGAATATTGCAGCCTTGATCTCCTGTAACGCTTCATTGATAAACTCAAATCCATCTTCAAAGCTGAAATTTAATAGAAAAATTTCCTTCAGAACATGCCATTCTATGTTTCCATGTCGCAGCTATGTTTCTAGATACCAATTCATCAGAATTGTATCCATTCTGGTTGTGGTTCTTCTCCCCATGCTTTCATCCATCGATCCAGATGCTCGCGTAGATCATCCTTTCCTATATATTTCTTCGTAATGCGGGTATTGGCATACCCAAACCGCAGCTTCATCATTCGTCGATATTCCTTCCAATATGCAAAGTTGTTCTTATGTGTACCCCACCATCTAGCAGGCATAGCCCACAACACGATTTCTAGTGCTTGGAACCGATGTTCCTCCAGTACATCCCTTTCAAATTTATCCAGAAATAAATTGACATCTTCTAAACCATCATAATATGGTAAGTTGCGTACCTCAATGGATATACATCAGAGTGACTTAGTAAGTCTGTTTCATTGCAGCGATGATACCTCATGCAATCGGTTTTGCCAGTGCTCAAGCTCCTCATCTGAATCTGAGTTGTAGGAATTTTCATTCTCCCAAGTAATTCTCCCATCCACCGTAGGGTTGATCCAATCCTCATCTCATGCAGTTAGCTTATATATTTTTTCAATATCATATTCCTCATAATAAATGCAGACTTATTCAGTATATCTTGCACCCTCAGTCGGATCCAATGGAACAATAACCCTAATTTATTTCTTTTCAAATGTCATACTACACTTCTTAAGGTTGATGATTGTGTTCATACAAATGCCTAATAAATTCCAAGCAGCATTGGGTATGGGTTACTGTCATCCACTATTTCAATTACTTCAAAATTGGATATGGTGTGCGCCCCTTCAATATCCACAGTCACTCCATGTAGGTGCCCATAGGAATAATATTTTGTTGATTCGCCATTCTTAGCTAGATTGGGGACCACTATAGTGTTGGGCTTCCCATTCTTCCCCAAGTTTTCTTCGGCAACACATTTGTATCAGACCCAAAATCAAGGATTACCTAGGTCTCCGATCTGGGTTGTCAATCTCATTTCGCGACCAATCCTTTTCTTACCTTTGTCCATCTTCTGCATCGCGTGCTATTCCTGTAGTGGCTTATCCTTGACAGTGAAGTTATCTATCAACTCTTGTAGTCCCTCTGCCTCTTTTTGGTCCCTCAAGAGCTTCATGCAGTTCTGCAAGAAATATGCCAACATTGATGGATTTGTTTCTTGCGTAGTACTGACTCCTTAAGGCTTCTCCGTGCATGCACTTTGAGCTCTTGATGTAGAAGCTCCTACATCTGCGAAGCTCCTCTTTGCCTCCATAAACGTTTCCTTTACTTTATTCACATTGAATCCAGCCTCCTTGTCAGTAGCCTTATGAACCCATACATTTTCCTCTGGTTGTTTCCCTTTATCCTCCCTAAGCTATAGCACTCTGCGTAACAATATTAACACTGGGTCCATCTTCGCGTGCCTCTGACCTCATCATTTGGATGTTCTAAGTAGGTTGCTGAGGTTGGGTCTTATTTTCTTGCATCTTCAAAATGAGCACAAGACAATCTTCTATGACATGATCAAACTGTCAACAATATTAACAAGAAGCGTGCATTTGATTTTGACAATTACATGCAAAGTGACATGGTTCTCTATAATTGTAACAAATGATCTGGCCTCATCCTCTTACCCGTCCTTGGAATCCTCCACATGCTACAGTTGCACCTTGATTCTGAGGACATGCCTCCATCTGTACTCTATAGGTTTTTGTTTTTTCCATCGTCAATTCATAACTTCGGCAATTGCGCTCGTCATACCCCACAGACTTACATAAATTACAGAACAGTTCTTGGGGAGTCTACACAAACTTCTGCAACAAATTACAATTTTCCATTGAATGTTTTCCTGTAATCTGACAAATAGCACACCAAGGTACCACACACGTACTCGTCCCAACAGTATTTTCTAGTTTCAAGGGGACAGGACCTCCCCCAACAAGATAATTATGATACACCGGGCAATGATCCTTGTCATGACCATGGCCTTTACATTTCAAACACCATACTTCCACGTGGACCTCATTCTGAACTTATTTTCCCTTCTTGAGGCTCTACAACTCCATATGCAGGCTAGCCAAATGTGACTAAATCTTTTGCACCCCCATATTCATATCTTGAATAGGTGAGGCTTCCAATTTGCAATATCCAATGCCTCAGCCTGCATTCGATTCTTCTGCTACGATAATGGAAATCTCAAATGGGGTAATAGCGAAGAAATATATAATCCTTGTGTTGGTCATCCATGATCTACATATTAGCCTATTGCAGCAAACATTTCAACCTCTGATCGAAATACCATGCAGACTCATTTACCTTTTGTTGGATCTCTTTAACTTCTGTTACTGACTGGGCTTGCGACTTAGGCTTCTTGAATTTATTATTCATTGCATTTTTCGTATCTTTCATCCTTGTAGTTGGATGAGTCGAAGAATACTTAATATACTAGCTTAGCACTCTACCTTGTAGTGTTGTGACCAATTGTGCTTTCTTCAAGTCATCATTCATAATCTGATGTGACTTCCACACAGCATTTGCTACAAACCAAAATTGTTATGGATCCTTTGTCCCCAGACCCTTGAATATGGGCATCTTCATAGCCTTCGCCATATTGAATAGCGGGGTTGGAGGTGGAGGCAGAGGTGTAGGTGTAGGTGTGTGAGGCGGAGGTGATGGTGGAGGTGGATTGGATGAATGTGGTATTCCCACGATACCCTGATTTACCATCTGTGGTGTACCTTGAGGCATTTTTAGAATACTACTTTCCTCGTCACTATCAGAGGCTCCCAATAGAGGACTATACTCAACACCTGAATCTACAGACGCTAGAGAAACCACAGATGATGTTAATGGTTCTCAAGGTACTTGTTGGGACAAGGTCCATTGGGGTTAAATTTTGTAAAAGTTTTGTTAATATTGTAAATCCTCCGCATTTTGAGGAGCGGAGTGCACAGGTCGATAGGAGTAAAAGAGGCTTTAGGAAGGTCAAATCCCCTTAGTTTGTTAATTTTCAAGTTGTTTTGTGACCCGCCCATGGTTCGTAGACCATGGTAATGTAATGAAGTATCATATAAAAAGGAGCCATAGAAGGGTCATAGGAAGATAGAGAAGGGAATAGATATGCAAGTTTTGGGTCTATTTTGTCTATTATGTACTTGGGTGAAGGGGAAGGCTCCTGCAACTGTGTGCCGAAGACCTTGGTAAGTCTGCAGCTAAGTGCGCAAAACCCTGCAGTTGTGAGTGTAGGGTTGGAAGAGTCTATAATCGGAGTTATAAGCATAGTAAAGGTTGTTTTGAATAGTTATTTGCATATATGTGTATTATTATCTCTCTCTGAAATTATTGTATGTTTTGATCTATTACTACAATTTATCATGAAAAATACTTAATATTTGCGTGAAAGAAATACATCTGTTTATTTACATGATGATATTAATGTTTAGCGCAATTGGCGAGGGGTTAAGATCTACTAACTATTAGTTGCTGTAATTTTCAGGTTTTAAGGGTTACGGTTCGCGAAGGTCGGATAAATCCCTAAGTGTAATAGAAACACATCACGTAATTCATTGGATGCAGAAACCTGGTTCTATCATCCCCCAATACTGCCTCGGGTGAGACTACAACTTGCACTACACAGGTTGTTTCTGAAAGGATCGGTAGTGTAGGGTTTTGTTGGTTAGCGCAGCTAACTCTGAGCCTAAGTCCGAGCCCCCTTAAGCCAAAAAATGGTTCTGTTTCCGAGACCGAGATCTATCTGAGGAATGTGTGATATGGCATAAGTGGATCCAACTAAGAAGTAGATTGAAAAGTGGATAGATCGGAAGTTGCACAAGTTTGAAGCCGAGGAAAACAGGAACCTGTGCCTGTTGAAAGAAGAGTGGTTGAATAGATACATGTATACAGAAGAACACAAAAATTTATTCTACTCTTTTCCGTGTGAGTTATACAAATGGTTGCCTAAATTGGCAGACATTCAAGGTACTTGGAAGTTGGATAACCCTATTGTGTGGACTCCAAAGTTAGTGAGGCACCTGGAAGGTTCAAAAAACAACATCATGAGGGTTGTCAATTATTGGATCAGTAGTATCTTGGGTGGATTTATTACTGAATTGGAAATTGACACATCTGTCAATTATAGTGAAGCTGAACGCCAGTTTTTCAAAGGACAAAGAGGTAAGTATCTAAACTCCTTGAAAACTTGGATTAAAATTCTATTGTGTGAGAAACAGGTTATTCCATTAAATTTATGTTTAGACGAGACTTGACAGAACTATGCGAAGTGGGAAACCATTCAGAAGAGATCTAGATTAAGGTGTTGAGTACAGTCCTTTGTTGGGAGCGCCTGATAGCGATGAAGAAAGTAATATTCTAAAGATGCATCAAGGTGCACCGTAGACGGTAAATCAGGGTAATGCGGGAATACCACATCCATCCACTCCACCTCTTCCTTCACCTCCACCTCACACACCTATGCATACACCTCCACCTCCACCCCCACCTCCACTATTCAGTATGGAAAATTCTATGAAGATGCATATATTCAAGGGTTTGGGGACAGAAGACCCTGAACAATTCCGGTTTGTGGCAGATGTTGTGTGGAAGTTATAACAGATAATGGATGATGACATGAAGAAAGCGCAGCTAGTCATAGTATTGCAAGATAGGGCACGGAGCTGGTATATCAAGTATAGTACGACTCATCCAGTTGCGATGTTGAAAGATACAAAAGATGTGTTGAATAATGAATTCAATAAGCCTAAGTCTTAAGCTCAGTTTGTAAGTGAGGTTAAAGAAATTAAGTATAAGGTAAATGAATCTGCATGGGATTTTGATCAAAGGTTGAAATCTCTGCTACAACAGGCTAATCTGTTGATCTCAGATGAGCAGCATAAGGATAGGTATATTGCTTCATTGTTACCTCATTTGAGATTAGCATTGTCACAGCAGAAAATTGGAACACAGGTTCAAGCAATGGAGATTTCTATGAAGTTGGAGGCCTCGCCTATTCAGGATATGAATCTGGGAGTGCAACAGATTTAGTCACAGATGGCTAGCCTGCAAATGGATTTATAGTGTCTCAAAAAGGGAAAACAAGTCTAGAATGAGACCTGCACGAAAGTATGGTGTTTAAAGTGCAAAGGCCATGGTCACGACAAGGATCGTTGCCTGATGTATTAGAACTATCTAATTGGGGGAGGTAATGTCCCCCTGAAACCAAAAAATACCGTTGGGATGAGCACCAGTTTAGTACCATGGTGCGCTATCTGCCAAGTCACAGGCAAACATATGACAAACAATTTTCATTTGTTACAGAAGTTTGTACAAACTCCCCAACAACTGTTCTTCAATTTATGTAAGTTTGTACATCATGATGAGCGCAATTGCCAAAGTTATGAATTAATGATGGACAGAACCCCAACTTATAGAGTACATACAAAGGCACGTCCTCAACAGGATCAACGCACAACTACAGCGCATGGAGGGTTCCAGAGACGAGGAAGAGGATGAGGGGGGGAGCTGGAAGAGGTCGTGGACAAATCATTTCTTACAATTATGGGGAACCAGGTAACTTTGCGTGAGATTGTCAAAACCCGACACACCCCTCTTGTCAATATTGTCAACAGTTTTATCATGTTATAGAAGATTGTCCCGTGCTCAGAGATGCAAGAAAATAAGACCCAGACCGAGCAGCCTACTCAGAACATTCAGATGATCAGATCAGAACCACGCAAAGATGGACCCAATGTTAATATCATTACGCGAAGTAGTATAGCTACCGGGGAGGATAAATGGAAACAACTAGAAGAAACTATATGAGTGTGCAAGGTTGCTGACAAGGATGTTGGGTTTGATTTGAATAAGGAAAAGGAAACTTTTATGGAGGTGAAAAAGAGCTTTGCAGATTCAGGAGCTTCCACATCAAAAATTCAGGGTGCACGAACAAAGAAGCCTGAAGAAGTCAGTACTGTGCAGGAAGCAGATCCTTCATTGTTAACATATTTCTTACAGACCTGCATGAAGCTCCTAAGGGACCAAAAGGAAGTAGAAGGACTGCAAGAGTTGATAGACAACTGCACTAGCAAGGGTAAGCCACTTCCTTAACAACGCACAGTGCAAAAAGTGGACAAGGGTAAGAAAAGGATTGGTCAAGAGATGAGATTGACTGTAGAAATTGGGGAATTTGAAATGGACTAGGTGATCCTTGATTTGGGATCTGATGCAAATTTTTTTCCTAAACAAACCTTGGAACGAATGGGAAATTTGGCAGTGGTCCTCGATTCAAATGCAAATGGTGAATCAGAAAAATATTATTACTATGGGGTGCCTACACGGAATAACTATGGATATTGAAGGGGCGCACCATAGCTAATTTTGAAGTAATCGAAATAGTGGATGACAGTAATCTTTACCTGTAACTGCTTGGAATTGATTGGGAATTTGATATGAATGTGTTCATCAACCTAAAGAAGCGTAGCATGACATTTGAGAAGAACGAACTGAGGGTTATTGTTCCATTGGATCTGACCAAGGGTGCATGATATATTGAACCAGTCCAAGATTATTAAGAGGAAGGTGATATTGATCATATCTATAATATTACTGCACAATAAGGATTAGATCAACCCTATGGTGGATGGGTGAATTACTTGGGAGAAGGAAATATCCTGGAACTCAGACTCTGATGAGGAGCTCGAGCATTGGCAGAACAAATTGCATGAGTTATCAACGTTGTGATACAAAAGGCTTACTAAGTCACTCCAATGTATATCTACTGAGGTACGCAACTTACCGTATTATGATGGCTTAGAAGATGTAAATTTATTTGTAGATAAATTTGAAAGGGATGCACCAGAGTAACATCAATTCTAGGCACTAGACATCGCGCTGAGAGTTACACCTACCAGATGGTGGGGTACACATAAGAACTGTTCTTCAGACTGGAAGGAGTACCAAAGGATGATGAAGTTGCAATTTGGATATGCCAATACCCACGTTCTGGAGAAATATACAGGAAAGGATGATCTGTGTGAACATCTGGCTCGGTGGACGAAAGCATGGGGAGAGGAACCACAGCTGAAATGGGTTCACATATTCTACCACACTTTGGATACTATTCCGATGAACGGGTATCTAGAAACAGAGCTGCGACACGGAACCGTAGAGTGGGACATTCTGAAGGAAGTTGTCTGTTAACGTTCATTTTTTAGGATGGATTCGAGTGTATTGATGAAGCGTTACAGGAGATCAAGGCTAGAATATTCAGACTTCCTACAGAACCTATCGCATCGGTACAACCAGACTGGAGTACGCAGTTGCACCATGCACTAGAATGTTACAATGTTTTCGCAAAAGAAAGTGAGGAAGATACCAGAAATATCAGTATCCCTGAGTTAAAAGGATAGCGCGAAGTCGTGGGCCCTAAGGAATAAGTTCCTGACATCTCAAAACCATTGAAAATTAAGCAAGTGGACATTGGGTTGGAAACACAGCCGAATTTCGCAAATATAGGTGATTAGTGGGATGAGGACACAGTTGACAAAGTCGCGGAGTTATTGCAGGAGTATCAGGAATTGTTTCCCCCAAAGTTCTCTCATATAAAGGGGATAGTAGGTGATCTGGGTGTCATGAAGATCAATCTGAATCCAAATGTGAAGCCAGTGAAGCATCTCCCATATCGGTTCCATCCTAAGTACAATGAAAATGTGCGCGAAGAATTGGATAAGATGTTTGCAGTAGGGATTATTGATCCCGTAGAAGAATCAGACTGGGTTAGTCCTATGGTGGTTCAAGAAAAGAAGACAAATGGCCAAATAAAAATCTATGTAGATATAAAAAAATTGAATGATGCCTATGTACATGATCCTTTCCCTATGTCGTTCACAGATGAAGTCTTGGAGAACATTCGAGGCCAAGAAACCTACTTGTTTACAAATGGGTTCTCAGGGTATCACCAGATCAAGATCACGCTAGAATATCGAAGTAAGACTACCTTCCCCATAGTTAGGAGTTATTTTTAGTATAAATTTATGCCCTTTGGACTTAAGAATTCCCCTACGATCTTTTCTAGGGTGGTAGTCATATATTTTAAAGAATTTATTCATAAGTTTTTGGAGGTTTACTTTGCTAAATCGATGGTGTTTGGGTTAGTGAAAAAACATGTTGCTAGTCCTTGCCTAATGTTGGATACTTGTTGAAAGTATCAGATATCCCTTAATCTGAAGAAGTGCATCTTTTGTGTACCATAAGGGATACTCTTGGGCCACGTTGTTTGTAAGCAGGGGTTGATGGTGGACCCTGCCAAAATTGCAATGATTATCAATTTTGAGCCTCTGAGAAATGTCAAACAATTGCACGCAACGCTAGGCCATACAAGATAAAATAGGAAGTTCATCAAATCAAATGCACAAATCATTGCACCCATGGAAAAACTATTGAAGAAGGATGCGACATTTTGTTGGGATGATGACTATAAAAAAAGCTTGGATGTGTTGAATGAAAAAATGGTTACAACGCCTATTCTAGTGTTCCCCGATTGGAAGAAGGAATTCCACGTACATGCAGATGCATCTTGCATATCATTAGGAGTTGTGTTAACCCAACTAGAAGCAGGTGATATTGACCATCTGATTGCATTTGCAAGCAGGAAGTTGTCTAAGGAAGAGAATAATTATTCAACCACGGAGCACGAATGATTGGCAATGGTATATGCACTTCATAATTTCAAACATTATCTGTTGGATGTGCACCTCAAAATGTACATAGACCATTTCACTTTGAAGTACCTGGTCAACAAGCCTATGTTGGGCCGAGGGGGGGGAATTTATAGATTGTTGCTATTTTTTAGGAATACGACTTTGAAGTAATTGTGAAGCAAAGGCGATTAAATGCTGGACCGGATCACCTCTCGCGGATTGAGAATGACGACGAGCCTACAAGTCAAGATGAAGGATTTGTTGATGCGCATATCTTTGTTGTGCGAATCATAGATGAAAATTTTGTAGACATAATCCAATTTCTATCCACAGGTACAACTCTTGAAGGGCATACGACATAGTAAAAGAAATAATTGGTGGTCAAGGCTGCAAATTTTTCTGTCATTGCAAGGCACTTATATAAAAAGGGCTCAGATGAAGTTTTACGTAGGTATGTCCCAAATTATGAATGAAAAAGTATCCTCACTGAAGCACATGGAGGATTTATTGGAGGACATTATGTGGGACGAGCAACTACATAGAAGATCCTACGAGGGGGGCTATGGGGACGAGTTGTGCATAAGGATTCCAGGGAATATTATCGGGCAAGCGATGTCTGTCAAAGAACGGGGAGGCTATCACAAAGGGATGAATTGCCTCTGGACCTACAAGTGTCATTACAGGAATTTGATAAGTGGGCAATATACTTTGTGGTACTGATTCAGCTACTATGAAAGAAGAAATGATTGAGATACATCATCACAACTACAAAGTACTTGACCAGGTGGGTTGAGGCGTAGCCCGTAAGTGATTGCAGCATGGCTACAGTTGTGAAGTTCATATTTAAATACATTTTGTCTCGGTTTGACTGCCCTAATATTTTGATGAGCGATAGGGGTTCACACTTCTTGAACGAAACAATTGTTGCTTTGCTTGAAGAATTCCAGACTTATCATCAAAAAAGCACACCATATCATCCTCAAGCAAATGGAAAAATGGAAGCCTTTAATAAAATCCTGGAGAATTCTTTGAAGAAGATTTGTAATGTGAATAGGAATGATTGGGGTGTGCATATACGAGTTGTTCTATGGGCGTATAGAACTACCTTTAAGAAGTTGATTGGACAGACATCGTTCATACTAGTTTATGGACAAGAGGCAGTGATGCCAATGGAGTACATTGTGCCTAGTTTGTGGATTGATGCAGTCACAGAGATGGTAGATCAAGATACCATGGAAGAACACCTCATGTAAATAGTTGAGTTGGAAGAAGATCGCTTCTTGGTTGGTTTTCATCAGCAGGTGCAAAAGGCTCGCGAAAAGGCATGGCATGATCGCCACATTAAGCAGCGCACCTTTAAAAGTGGAGATTTAGTATTTTTATATGATATTAAGTTCACAAAGTTTCCAGGCAAGTTCCAAATACATTGGATGGGGCCATACATCGTCAAAGACATTATGGATAGAGGTGCACTTTAGCTCACAAAGTTGAACGAGGAACTGTTTCTAAGAAAAGTCAATGGGAACTAGTTAAAGTTGTATAGGGGCGATCCCACCCATACGCAATGACTATATGAATGCAGGACAATCTTAGTACTCCAGGTAGTTGCAAGGAAGTGCGGGACTATAAACTACGCTACCAAGAGGATAATTTGGTGAAGTGAATGGGTTGCATGACGAATAGAGGAAAGGAACATAAGGAACAAATGGTGGGTCCTGTACAGCTTGGCCAAAAATTAACCATTGGAAGCATTGTAGATGATTGGATGGTTATTTTTCCGTTAAAGGGAGGGGGCGCATTTAAGGACCATATCTTTTGAAATCTTCTGCCAAAATCACATTAATGACGAAGATCTGGAGGGAACATATGGATTTGAATTCAAAATGGGCTATAAATACATCATCCTACTCCACGTTCAAACACTTTTCTTCCAAATAAATTTCCTTGAGCTTTTGCGCTTTACTATGCACCATGACACTTGTTGCATGTCTGGAAGGGATTGGAAGGAGACTCAAGATAAGTCTTCACAACAAAGACTTGGGTGGGAGGCAAATTTAACTGAGTGGTAGAAGAAAATATTCTGGGAGAGAATGACTGCAACGCAACCCGTGCCTACCACAGTGCTTAGGTCATCGAGGCCTAAATCCACTGCCTCTATGGGAAGAGGGAAGAAGCAAAAGAAGCCCCAGCAATCGCAAGTGCGGAAATCGCCATGCAAGAATATAACAAAGGTTAGAAAAAAGGGTCGGATGGATAGGAGCAAGCAGACAGAACCCTTGGACTTAGATGAGGAGGAGTTAACTATGGGGTTTGAAAATATTGATGCTGACGAAGCAGTCCCAATTACTCAGCTACCACCTTATATACCCCCTAGGAAACCAATAGCCAAAGTGACTAAGGACCCAAATTCAGCGAAGTTCCACGTCTCTACACCATTGCTGCAAAGTTCCATGTCTCTACACCATTGTTGTCGACGGAGCTACCTTTTGAGGGAAATTTGTTGCCCTAAATACCAGTTTTGAAGATGGAGGACTGGGACCTGGGTAATCACATGAAGTTCCCACAGTTGGAACTGAACAAATACTTGAAGAAAGTATATTATGAGGAGTCAGAATTTACACAACTTGAGCCAATGAAGTGGGTGGCCAGAAATGAGCGTGCAGGGTTGCTCAACATGTTGTGGGTGCCACATTTTAGCCTAGCACCATTAATATTGTCTGTTTGCGTCAATTATTGATGTTGGTTCATGATGGGTGCATTTGGTTGGCAGTGCCCATTCCAATTACCGATATGTTGATCCACCGAATAACCTTGTTGTTGTATTAGGGCATGAACTTTGCAAATGCTTTTGTAGGGAAATCACAGGAGAAGACGTTGGCAGACCAGATGAAGAGTGACTTCGGGTTGGTGAAGAATTCATGCGGCTATGCAATTAGCTCCATATCATATGGCACTTTGTAGTTTATTGCACAAATATTGGCGGGGAAGATAGTGAGGAAGTGTCATGTTGATGAAGTGTCGACACCAGTAGTATTTTTGGTTGCGCAGTGTAGCAAAGGAGTGCAATATAATTGAGCCAAGTATCTCTATGATCAGTTCTTCGAATATTGTTATGAAGCCCAAGACAATGGAAAGGCATTCAACTATGTGTGGCTACTTTTGTTGATCACGCTAGTGGCATGGAGGACGTCTGACGAGAGCGATTTCCCGCAACATGATCCAGACTTATGCGAGGCTGTGAAGTTCGCCTTGCTATGGGCGATGAAGGATCTTGTACGTGTCATGGAGACAAAGATATTCTGGGTTCTGTTCGAGTCAGAGTTGCAGATGGTGATTAACCAACGGTCACATTTATCACCAAGTTTACACACGCAATATGCTAACATTGCATACTTCAACGCAAATTTTCATAATCTGTCTATCTGAGCAAAGAAGGATGTCATGGGAATATGGCATCAGTTTCCATACTTGGTCGCAGAATATGATATTATGGGGGTCATCAGTAAATGGCCAAGCGAATGGCTCACCCCATATGACGCAAGCACAGGAACCAGTAAGGTTACCGAAGGTGAAATAGAGAAAACCACAACTATGAAAGCAGTAGCGAAAGACAAGAAGAAAGATGCACAAAAGGCTTTTGCAAAAGAAAAGGTCACGCAGAAAGAAGCGGTCATGCAGGAGAAAGAAGCCTCTATAAAGGAGAAAGAAGTGCCAAAATAAAAGGTCTTTGTAAAAGAGACAGAAGTGCCAAAGAAGAAAATTGACACCATGTCACAGGCCACTATTAACCTTAATGAATATTAAACAGAGTGCACCAATGTAGAAGTAGAGATAGAAGGTGAAGAGGAAGGGGGAGTAGACTTGGAGTCCCCCTTCATACTCAAGAGAAGGAAAAAGTGTAGTTCCACAGGACCTCGCAAGAAGTAGAAGTTCGACAAGTCTACGAGCGCAACACCAATGGTCCTCATGGAGGGGCCCTGGATGAGATCAGCAATGTGGTCCGCAACACCACGGAAACTATTTGGGGACACATCAAGGACCAGTACCATCAGGAATTGGATAAGGTAAAGTAGGGCCTGAGGGAATTACAGGTCCAGATAGCGGTAATCCAAGGAAGACTAAAGAAAGCGAGTGTTATAGCCTGAACAATAGAGATCACCACAGATATCCACGCAATACAGTTACCAAAGGGATTCTTGCACGTTGAGACTTCAGAGGACAGGGCGCACCTATTGCATCTGAAGAATTTGAGCCTTAACCTTGCGATACTCCCCATTCAGACATTCCATGAGTTGCAATAAGGAGTATCATATGAGCTCAGAGTCCTGGAGCAATGAGCATTACTAGTTATATGTGAAGTCAAAACAAAAAACCAGCAAATGTTTGAGGAAACGGCACACGAGATAAAATAACAAGAAGAGGTTGTTGCACATAGCTAGCAGCTGGAAACAGCGATAGCACCAGCCTGCAGTGAGCTTCCCGAGCTCCAAATTCTAGCAGAAGCGGTATCCGCAGAGAAATCCAAAATTTCGCTGCTATGGTGAAGGAGTTAAAGGAGGAAATTAGAAAGGCCCGCTTTGAGTTGCAGTTGCAGATATCCGAGCTTCAACTAAAGTGCAGCCAACCACTCCTCCGAAAGTTAGAGAGAAATGTGAGGCTACTATTAAAGCAGATATGAATACTCTGGAAGATGCAATCAAGGATTACAGCCAATTGTTTGAGAAAACAATGGAAATGTGGACCTCGTTGCAGGAGGATCCACACTTGTAGAAAATTGAAGCATACATCGGAGAAAAACAAGTGCAGTTTGATGAGATCAAGGAAAAAGCATGGACCTTAGCACCAGTTCAAAGGTTCACCAAACTACAGGAGGGAAGTTCATCTAGACCTAGATTGATGAGTTTCGTCGGAAGGCCTCCATCATATCCTCCAGGAATCAGCCCTAGGCCGATGAGGCAAGCCATCTCTCACAAACATTTCAAATCAAGTTGAAGGCTATGTAGTAGAAACAGAGAACCATGGGCCTTACAGTCGAAGGTCCAACCATAAAGAAACTGGTTAAGGAATTTCATCAAACTGTTGCGCAGGGAACAACAGATCTTCAAGCATTGAAGACAGAGTTTAGGGGTCTACAAGAAAATATCGAGGCAACACCAACAGAGTGACTTGGGACGAGTCACAACTTTGTGTTGGAGGCCTGTTGGGACAGGGTCCCCTAGGGTTAAATTTTGTAAAAATTTTGTTAATATTGTAAAGTCTCCTCATTTTGAGGAGAAGAGCATGCAGGTTGATAGGAGTCAAAGGGGCTTTAGGAAGGTCAAATCCCCGTAATTTGTTAAGATTCAAGTTGTTTTGTGACCCACCCATGGTTGATGGACCATGGTATTGTAATGAAGTATCATATAAAAATGAGTCATAGAAGGGTCATAGGAAGATAACGAAGGGCATAGATAGGAATTTTTTGGGCATTTTGGGTCCAAGCCCCCTTAAGCCAACAATCTGTATGGTGTGAATAAATGAGCTGATGTTGAACACCACAAAAAATCTTTCGGTCGGAGGATAAATATGTAAACATGTCGTGGAGAGAAAGGAAACTTGTCATTGATGTATGCAACCACTAAGGTACAGAAGGATTGTTTCTATGTCAACTTCCTAGATAATGGTATTATGTCGACAGGAAGCGACCCATCACAGGAGGGCCTTGATGTATCCCCCATCAACGACATGAAATGAGTATGATAATTTGAGATAGAATGATCAAAATGATGCTGATAGAATGATCAAAATGATGCTGATAGATTCAGAAAAGACATACATGGAATGAAGGCTTAAGAGTATTGTAGCAGATATTGACTGAATGACTTCTCTTGAACATTGTGGCAACACTAGATGGAGTTGACAGCACTGACCCAAAACCGAAAATGGAGGCTTTGAAATGGTATGATAAACTAAAATACAAGCATATTTCCCAACCCCACAACCATGGAGATGAGGTGGAAGAGTGTCATTTTCAAGAGCGACTCACTGCCATTAACAAATGGATTACCATGTTTTCCCAATTTCCCAAACCATACTGGTCAGTACCTCTTTATTTTTTAACAAGCTTGAGGAGGATAACATATGCTTGATTTGTAAGTTCATCCTTGGGATGAATATTTAATGAACCCAGAGAAAGAGTGGTTTGGTCCCATCATGAGCGGCGAGTCGGTCGTTGTTTCATGTTTTAACGAGTCCAATGAAGGTATAACTTGGCATCTTTTTCTTGTTTAGGGAGTTTAAAAAAGAGGTGAAAAAGAAAATTCTAGATGTTCATTTTCGTAAATAGTCCTTTAGGTTTGAAAAGTCAGAAAATAATACCCAAGAGAACCTCTTAGCCATGTTCAACTAAGGTATTCGTTTTTCGTAGTTAGTCTATCCCTGTCTGGAAAAGGGTTAAACTTATACTGAGTAGACATCTTTTCATTTACTTTAACAAGTTCAAAAAGACAAGTGCTCGATAATATTTTCATATTTTGGGAGTCTAAAAAGAGCTAAAAGAGAACTCCAGGGGGTTCCTTTTTTGTAAGTTTATGGAGCCCGAAAAAGTGATAAAAGTGTGCTCCTTGGTCAAAATAATATGTTCAAAACATGACAAAATCCATCAAACAGTTGTCGACCTACTCAAAACATCACAAAAAGGATTAAAAATACTTGTTTCATGGTAAAAATGGGTTGTAACTAGGTCAAAACATTAAATGCGAATAAAATAATGGAAGAAAAAACCATAAATATCCAAAATGACTATTCATATTTACCATTTCACAATTACTTTCAACAGTGAGACTTATAAGTAGTTTTTTCCCTCAATCTTCTGCAATTAATTGTGCTTGTTGAGCTAATTTATTAACACAAATTAACACAAGTATTCATTATCAATCCAAGTTTGTAAAACTTGGAGGCAAGTCCACAGTGTCTGGATATTAAGTTAAGCCAAGCTTAGAAGATAATTTTTGAAGAACTAAAGAAGTACATATTACAAATATAAGCCTATATTAACAATTTCTAACTCACTTTTGCAATGTATGAAATATGAAGTGGCTCTTAACTTAAGAGATCCATTTGTGTCGATCTCTCTCAATTATCACTGAATGAATAGAAATAAAAAATCATGAATTAACAATAGCTTAAGATGCATAAATGAAGGAGACTCTTAACTTAAGAGATATTTTGGCATTTTTCATCACAATTCATTCATCATTATGTTATCGTTGGAAAATTGAAAGTACATAAAAAAACTTCTTGCATGTAACAAAGAAGAATTCTAGTTTTGATCTATCAATTCAATAGAAGGAGAATTCAACTTGAACACTTTGTTGTTCCTTCTTACTAAAATGATAAACAAACTAAGATTCAATAATATAAATCATCACACATCAATTCATAAGCAATTTGAAACAAAGCAAGTAAACATATTCTAAAATAACTAGTTCATGAAAATTAAGCTAATCTAACAATGAAGTGTACTTAGCTTGGAGTGGGGGCCCTCCACCCTTGCCTTGCACACTTGAGGTTGCTATCAAATGTTGAAACTTTAGTCACTAATCCACATCAATGAATAGAAAAATGAAAGTAGAACAGGTTCTTCAAATTAATCTCCAAAATCCAAATGTCTCAGCATAAAGTTATACAAAAATTACATATCATAAGCCTTCAAAGTCTTGGCTTAAATAGAATTTTATGAAACAAACTGATCTAAAGTATCTCTAACAATTATATCTATTCATATCCATCTATATAATTCAAATCCATCCAATCTATCACTAGAAATATGGACAATCCCATGAAATCATAAAATTGCCCTATTTCCTAGGGATTTTCTAGGTGACTAGTCATGTTTGACCAACCTTGACCGGGCCTAATAAAGCTTGTTTTGACCGAACCAAGTGGAATTTAGTTCAGTCCTAGTTCCCAAGCTTTCCATTCATGCATCTAGCTCGAACCCAAATGTCCTACAAATATGTCATCCACATAGTTATTACGGGAATTTCTGATTCTGTCCAAAATTGCACTTGAAACTCAGTTTTCATAAAAACTTCTAGAAATTGCAAAATTAAAATTAAATACCTGAATATGCATAAAATACATCAAAATGAGATGGATGTGATGGAAAGTGGATGGAAAATATAAGAATTAAGTAAGTTTCCTTAAGAAAAAATAGACCAAAACTGAGGGCCAACATCTCCCCCTTGCTGATCTTCAAGCATGTCCTCATGCTTGCTGCTTTCTTTTGGATCTTCTTACCCTTGTTGTGCATGCTGTTCCGGACCCTGATGCCTCTTGTTGTGCTGCCTCTAACAAATATTCCATCCCTGTGTCATGTTCTTCTCTATACAAAGTAGCCTTAACCTTCTGTTTTTCATACTTGATTTTCCACATGTTCTTTTCCTTAAGCCACTTGAATGCCTGCTTGCAAATTAGATCATTCTTCCTCTTTAATTTTCCTATTTCTTCAGTTAATTTTTCATTTTCCTTAACCAAATTTGCATTATTCTTCTTATTTGTCTTGTTTTCATTTTTCAAGTGCTTTTCCAGAATCTTATTTATTTCTATTTGATATGTTAATTCTCTAATTTTGCTCAAGTGTAATTCCCTTTCAAGTTCCTGTGTGTTTTTCACAAATGATGTTGCTGCCACATCATCAAAATATGAATCTTTCTCTAGAGCTTCTTTCTCAATAATATCCTCTGCCTGTTTCTCTGTTGAACATGTTTCCACAATTTTCACTTCCTGGTCCCTGCTACTTGTTTCAATTGGGCTCTTCTTCCTAAACCTCCTAGGAATGGACATGATGGATGTTTCCTTTTCAATCATGACTGTGTTGGTTTGCTTCTTAGATCTGGTTCTGGGATAAAATGGTGAACTCACAATGCCCCTGGTTTCCTGCTCTACTTTGTTTTGTTCCTCAATGACCTGCTCCTCATACTGGTTTTGGTTCAAAAACTCTCTCCAAATCATCCCCTGAGTTTTTACTTGATATTCTACCAAAATTTTTATCAACCCCTGATGATAAAATTGTGCTTCTTTTGGTTTGTTTTCATTTTTTACTGCTTCTACCATCTTAATGAGACTTCGAAAGAAGAAATATGATAAGCATATCTTGACCTCCCCTTTGATGTGTTGAAGGAATCTAATATTATACAAATGTGCCACACTGTATCCCCTATCACAAGTGAAAAAAATTTGGATAATCAAGACTAGTTCTCCCCATGGCTCATTGAACCACTCCCTGGGTATACCTTTAGCTTTGTTAAAGGTTCCCTTTATATTTTTCTCTAGGAAGAAAGTCCATGCTTTCTCCTTGAAGTGTAGACCTTTGTGGTAATTTTCTCCTATCATTAGAAGGTCTAATGCTTGGGAAATATATTCCTGAGTAACCGGAATGGTTAGGTTTCCTACTCTTGTTTGCTCATGAGTATAATTATTCACAAATTCCCTTGTTATACCCTCACTGTGGCCATTAAATCTTTGTAGGAATCCTATGAGCCCTACCTGATACAATTTTTCTACTGTTTCCTTCCTCCAGTTCTCTATTTGAAATTTTGGCTCTATCCTTGTAGTCATATTTTCTGTGAACCAGTGAATATATCCTTCTACTGTCATTAACTTCATTTTTTAATAATGACAAATAACAAACATTTATGCATAAAAATCCTTTCTGGTTCAGTTTATAGGAGGCTTACCTTTCCCTTGATGAACAGTCAACTAGTCTATTTTAATCCCTGTCTCTCTCTCTGCAGCAATACTGTCCCTGTTTGTCAACACTCTGCTTTGTTCATGCAAACCAAATATCCATATTTATACACACCTTTGTAATAAATAAATTGAACTCTGTTTTGGAAAAGAAATATAAATAAAAGAAAACAAAATCATATCATAATTTATCCCTTCGATTTTTGTTTTTCTTAACATATTTTTATGACATCAAACCAGAGTCTCTTCTTCATTTACTGATTGTTGAATTGAGCCCACTGTGTGTACATTTTTACTTCACTGTTTATACAATCAACATACAACCAATATACAATACTTCACCAATATACAACCAATATACAACACTTGACTGCTTAATAACCAATATACAACACTTCACTGTTGATAATCAACGAATTCGTTTCACACATTCAACTATAAACCCTATACTATGTTTTTGTTGATCAATTCCTTTATGAAATCAAACTGAAACACGTTCTTATGTCACACTGTCTGATCATAAAAACACATGTTTATGTAATTGAAAACACAGGTGTAGTTTTAAGCTCAGTGAACTATGCATTTTTCAGAAACTACACTCAAACTTCTTGTTTCATTATTCAACATGCAATCAAACTTCAATAAGACACTCTGTTTCAGAATTTCGTGGAAAATCTGATCTGTCAGCCAAGATTTGTTTTGATTTTTTTTCTATCCTACGTTAACAAATCATATGTTAACCTGAAGCTATGTCACAGTTCATTACTTGTGCAATCAAGCCCACTGTCTGTGCATTTAAACTCACTGTGTAAACACTTTGTTTTATTAACAAACTCGGTCCTATGTTTCATATCATTTCCCACTATTAAATACCCTTATTTGTTAACTGGTGGCACAAATAGATTTTAAATAAATGATAGACAGTCCATATCTCAACGAAAAATCCCGATATTTCCTCTAAAATCTCCATCACATTAAATGGAAATGAATCAGATTTTGCACTTACCTTTGCTCTTCATGAGATTTTCACTAACTGACTCCACCTCCTCCATCAGTCTTCTCAGCTTATCCTTCTTATTTCTCCAGTTTCTCAACACTATATCTCTTTCTCCCTTTCCTCGGTTTGTTTTCTTTGTCAAACTGTTTTTTTCCTCACTCAATTGTATGCCAATGGCTTACAACATCCACCATCCTCTCTGAGCCTCAACGGCTATGATGGAAAAGAAAATTCACAGTTTTGAGGTCTGTGGCTTCAAAAATGGCGGAGCTCTTCACTGTTAACACACAGGGCTTGTCTCTGTTATTTAAAATGAATTTGACCGTTTTGCTGTTTGGTATACCATCCTCTGACCGGAATGTCGTGTACAAATTTCATTGCATAATGCCCTCATGGCCGTCCCTTTGACCAGAATGCCATGCACATACCATCAAACTATATTGCATGCCTAAATCGAAATTATTTCGATAGGAATGGAACCGCTTGCAATTATTTGTATGGTTCATCATTTCGCATTTGCATTCATTTTTTATTATGATTATAGCTTAGGTTCACTTATTATATCTCCATCTATTTACCTTAGCTTATGTTTGATTCATTTGTAGCCGTCCTCCAATCCATTCGTGGTCGTCCTCCTGCATACCAACTCACCATGCCATGACTTAACCTTTGACTGTCATATGTATTGCTTTGTTGCCACGTCGATTGCATGAATTATTATCCTATCTTCCACCTTCGCCTGATATTCATTCATCATTTTTTCGTTGGGTTTTCATTGTATTACCATCGGGCTTTGCTATGATGACCTTACACCATTGTATTATATTACATTTTCCATGATAACCTTACACCATCGTATTACCACATTGCCAATAGTATTACTTTTTATGCGCTATGATAAGTTTAATACATAAATCATTTCGATTTTGTATGTTTTGCAATATATCTCATAATGCACATATCCCTTATGTTTTGCAATGTATCTCTTTAATTTTAAAATGACCATTTAGGTCATGTTTAAAATTATTTCCCATAATACTAATGTTTTATTTGTTTGTGCATGTTTCAACTTATTGCATCCCATTCGATCCCTTTTGCTTTGAGAAAAAATACTTAGGGTTATGGAATGAATATGGAATTTAGAAATTAAATATAGGACGTACATAAGATTAGGTATAGGATAAATGTAGAATGTAAATGTAGGATGTACATAGGATAATGGGTATAAAATAATGGGTATGTAATGAATATGCATTTAGGTACTAACTTAATTTTAACAAGCTCTAAAAATTTCTAAAAAAAAATCGAATTTGTAAGAGAAAAATTTTGTACTCACAATACTTGTACTTCCTTGACAATATTGGATGATGTCTTCTACTCCTTGACAATATTGGATGATGTCTTCTGATCAAATGTCTTAGATAGATTGAAACATAGAATTTATTTCTGCCTTCTGTTCTAGCATTCTTCATTGATTCTGGTTCTTTGATTGCCGATGTCGTTTAGGTCCCTCTGCAATTGATTCATAATAACTCAGGTCCCAATTGTCATGTACATTTTTATGCAATATATACATGTTTTTGCTAACATTTCAGGTCCCTTTGCAATTGATTTCAAAAATATTTCAGGTCCCAACTACCAACAATACAAGTTTCGTCGTCAATTCAGCTGCACAACTAAGTTTCTTTTTGCGACCTTCCCCCTTGCTGATGGGAAGACTTGTCCTCAAGTCATTTTTCTTTGGAGGTTTTTCTGCAAAACAAAGTTGTTGTAAGAGTAGAACAAGAAGTTGTGAATTCATACAATCCAAAACGAGTTGGTTTTCCTCTATGAATTCTTGTTTGCTTGGTGCCAGTTGCCTAGTTTTCACTAGCAAATTTTTTTATTTTTATTTTATTATTATTATTATTATTATTATTATTTTCTTCTGGAGTACTAGAAGGTACATGGCTATGTTGTTCCATTACTTCCAGATCTGTCTCTTGTATCAGTTGTTTCATAAATTCTTCTTTGTTGATAGGCTTATTGTAAACTTTAAGCCTATGTCCATTTACCAAAAATGATGTAGATTCTTGATCAATTGTTTTGATTTGAACAGCTCCATTGTCAAAGATTTCCTCTATCTCATATGGCCCTAACCAATGTGTTGTGAACTTGGCCTTGAAATCTTTGAATTTGGAGTCAAACAGTGATGTCCAGTCTCCTTTGTTGAATATTTTGTTCTTGATTAATCTGTCGTGCTATTTCATTCTTTGTTGTTGCACCAATGTTGTGTGTTCTATTGCCTGTTGTCGATGTTCATCCAGTTGGTTTAATTCCATTATCCGCTGCTACTGTGCTTCAGACAGTTCTAGTCCTAGTTCTGCTGCCAACTTAAATGTGTGTATCTGAAATTCTATGGGCAGTAAGACTTATTTTCCATACACTAACTGGTATGGACTAAACCCAGGTGTGTTTTTCCATGTTATTCTATATGCCCATAGTGAATATATTACTTTTCTAACCAGTACTTCCTATTCAGCTGTATTGTTTTGTCATTATGTTTTCTAGGACTTTATTTGTTGCTTCCACTTGTCTGTTTGCCTGAGAATGATACAGTGTTGATTTCCGGTGCTTTATCTTATATTTTTCTGTAAGATCCCGAACAAGTTTTGAAGTAAATTGTGCTCCCTGATCAGTTACAATCTATCTAGGCACGCCAAATCTCACAAATATTTCCTCAAAGAGGAAGGTGACCATTGTGTTTTTTGTTGCCTTTGTGACTGCTTTTTCTTCCACCCATTTAGTTACATAATTTGTACATACTAAGATGTACTTCTTTCCATTTGATGGTGGATTTATTGGTTCCACAAAATCTAGAGCCCATTGCTCGAATGGTTCTATGAGAACTTGTGGTTTAAGTGGCATCTCATCTGATACTATTGGTCTCCCTATTCTTTGGCAATTGTCACATCTCTTGACATAAGCCTTGGAATCTTTGAAGATTGATGGCCAGTAATAGCCCAATTGCAGCACCTTATAGGTTTTTCACTTGTTTGCAAAATGACCACCTCACGGTTCATCATGACATGCTTTCAAGATTTATAATATTTCATCTTCTCTCACACATTTTCTTATTATTAAATCATAACTAGTATAAAATAGATCACCATTTACCCAAATATATCTAGATCTTTCTCTAATGATCTTTCATTTTTATTTCTTTGTAAACTGAGTTGGAAATTTTCCAGAGGATATATAGTTTTCTATGTCTGCAAACCATGGTGTTTTTACTGTTATTGCAAACAAATGTTCATCTGCAAAGTTATCTGCAACAGGATTTGGATCATTGGGTGTATGTAATCTTGAAAGAAAATCGGCCACTTGATTGTCTTTCCCTAGTCGATCTTGAATTGTAATGTTAAATTCTTGCATTAACAGTAACCATCTTGTTATTCTTCCATTTGTGATTGATTTTTTCATTAAGTATTTGATTTTTGAATGGTATGTATGAATGAATACTTGGTATCCTGTTATGTAATGCCTGAATTTGTTCACTGCATGTACTATAGCTAACATTTCATTTTCTATGACTGTGTAGTTCAATTCTGAAGGTGTTAAGATTTTGCTTATGAAGTATATAGCATGATTGAACAGGTTTTCCTTATGTCCAAGTGATGCACCTATAGAAGTATCATATGCATCAGTTGAGATATGAAATGGCAAAGACCAATTTGGTCTTCGAAGAATGGGTGCAAGTGATAATTTTTCCTTCAATATCTAAAATGCATTTTGACAATGATTTGTCCACTGGAATTCAACATCCTTTGCTAGTAACTTGAATAGAGGTTGTGTTATTTTGCTAAAGTTTTCTATAAATCATCTATAGTAGCCTGCATAACCCAAGAAACTCCTTACCTCCTTTTGAGTTGTAGGTGGCATTAAATTCACAATGACTTGTATTTTAGCTGGATCCACCTTAATTCCTGATGAGGAAATATGGTGTCCCAAAACTATCCCTTCGGTTAACATCATGTAGCATTTTTCATTACTCAGGGACAAATTTGTTTCTATGCATCGTTTTAAAACTTTCTCAAGATTTTTTAAGAAATCATCATATGTGTTTCCATATACCGTGAAATCATCCATATAGACCTCTACACATTCATGGATTAGATCAGCAAATATTGCAAGCACTGCCCTTTGGAAAGTTGTAGGTGCATTACATAGTCCAAATGAAAAAACATTATATGCATAGGTTCCCCATGGGCAAGTAAATTTTGTTTTATCCTGGTTTTCTGTTGTTATTCTAATCTGATTATACCAACTAAACCCATCTAGGAAAGAGAAATTTTTCTTCCCAGCTAATGAGTCTAGAACCTGGTCAATGAATGGTAGCGGAAAATGATCTTTTAATGTTGCTTTGTTCAATTCCCGGTAATCCACACATATTCTCCACTTCCCATTTTTCTTTGGTACAATTACCAATGGAGAAACCCACTAACTATCTAAAATAGGATAGATGAACCCAACTTTAAGTAGTTTTTGCAGTTCTTCCTTCACTATTTCTTTCATCATGGGATTCATTCATCTTTGTGGTTGTCTTACTAGTTTAATCTGTTCATCCGTATAGATGTGGTGAATGCATGTGTTGGGATGAATTCCTTGCATATCTGTATAATCCCAGGCAAAAGCTTTTGAATATTTTTGTAATAATGCTATTACCTCTTGTTCTTGTGACGATTACAAATGGTTACCAATGTTCAAATGTTTTCCGGGATATATCTCAATTGTTTTTGTTGTTGAATTGGTAATTGTGTTTACAGGAAAAAATATTGTAAAGGATTCTTGCAAGGATTGGATTGTACAAGTTTCCTAAAAACACTGATTCAAAATATTACTTGAAGCTTCATATTGAATCTCTCTAAGCTGCTCTGAAATATTTGGTTCTGAGATGAAAATATCCATTAAATCTTCATTCTCTTATTCTTCTCTAAGATCAAAGACTTGATTGATACTTAGAACTGGTTTGGTTTGTTGTTATTCTTGTTCTTGTTCTTCAAGCATTGATTCTAAAGAAGATGATTATGCAGGAGAATAAAGTGTAATGTGTCTCCTCTCGTCTCCATGTGCAATAATCATACTTACAGATCTGCATCCTATAAAGGCATCAGCAGTGGCTAACCATGGTCTGCCTAAGATTAGAGGATGTCCTCCCAAATTTGTTTTTGGCTGCAAGATGAGTAAGTCAACAAGATACTCCCATGAATCCAAAGAGACTATAATATCTTCTCGTATTCCTTCTGGTGCAACTTTAGATCTATCTGCTAACTCTAGGATTGTAGAAGTAGATCTAATGTTGTTTAAATGCATATACTTCATTGTCTCCATAGTCATTACATTTATAACAGCTCCCAAATCCATCAATGTGTTTAGAATTGAGAAATTATTTATTGAAATAGTAACCATAGGGATACCATGATCAATATATTTTTCTACTGCTGCTTTTGTAGACATGAGGCTTGCTAATTTTCCAATGACTTGGATTGTAGTAGGATCCTTCTTCTTTTACCAATTTTCTTGATGCATAATTCCTTTATTGTTATAGCATATATTGATATTTATTTGATTGCGTTCAGTAAGGGAATTTTTACATAAGCATTTTTCAATTCATCCAAAATGCCAAATTTTGGAAGGTTCATTTCAATATTCTACTCTACTAACCTCTCTAGATAGGGTGGTGTTTGAGTTATAATAGTTTTTCCTTTCTGAATTTGTTTTTCTGAATGTGATGTTTCAGGTTGTTCTCCTTGCTCATTTGGTTCTTCTATGATTAGAGGAGAATCCTTTTTAAGCACCTTTCCAGACCTTAAATGGACATCATTTATGGGAAGAATAGAATATGTTGGAAAATATGATGCTTCTTCAACATTATATGCAGGTTTATCCATTTTATTGCTTGGATTTGCCACTGATTGGGCTAGTAATTGAGTTCGTCTGGGCTGATTTGAAGGTAGTTGAAACTGTCGTGGTTGTGTTAGTAGTGGTGGAGAATTCTGTTGTGGAAATGGCATGGATAATGGATATGCATAATTTTGTTGCGGAAATGGCATGGATTGTGGATATTATTGGTATGGAAATGGTTGTTGATATTGTTGCTGGTATTGTTGTTGGTATTGTTGAGGTGGATGATTTCCATAACCATATCCTCTCCAACCTTGTGCAGGTTGGTTTTGATATTGTTGTGGAGGCCAAGCTTGCCATGGCATTGGAGTATTCCAAGAATTTTGAGGTGGATACTGATAGTTTTGTTGAGGGAATTGTTGTAGATTTTGTTGAGGAATCCTTGGTTGCCAAGGTCTTCTCAGTGCCACATAATAGAAACCTTCTGTTCCTTGCACTTCTTCCATTGGATTCATTTTCACTTCCTTCAACCTTAGACAATTTTCTGTTGAATGATTTTCTGTACAAAGACCACACACTTGAACACTATCCAACTGACATTCTCTTAATGCATGTTTCTTTCTACATTTGGTATAAAAGATTGCTAAAATTTGCTCTTGTTCTTCTTTATTTTTGTTTGCTTTTAGAACATCTCATTGTGTCCCTAATGTACTTAGGAGATTATTTTTGAAATTTTCTAGCAAGCTTCCTATCTCTGCTCTTGTTACTCCTCCTGTTGTTGATTTTGTTGCTTTTGAACTAACATCTCTCCTTCCTGTTTTTGATCTTCCTCTAGAATATTTTTGACATAATTCTGCAATTTTGTTAAATGGAAAGTTTGAAATATCACCCTTGCCCATTACATTCAGAATGTCAAGGTATTCATCTCTTATACCTTTGAGAAAGATTGTTCGAATGGTGTCTTGGTTTAGAGAGTGTTGTTTAGATTTTTGTAGATTATATGCAAATCTTTCTAAGTATTCTTCTAGACTCTTGTCTTCTTGTTGTGTCATTCTGAAAACATCCTCTTTCGAGTCCCTAGGCCTAAAATAGGCTTGATATTTTTTTAGGAAACAATGGTTTAATTTCATCCCAAGAAGCTATTGTTTGCTCTCCTAAACCCATGAACCATTTTAAGGCTGTTGCTTTCAATGTAGTAGGAAAGAGACGAAGTTTGTGTATGTCATCAGTGTATCCATAAGTTCTACACAAGATATCAAATTCAAACATAAAGGAATCAAGATCTTCCGTTGACATTCCATAAAAATTTGGCAATACAGAAGGTGGAATATTTTTCATTTTTACATCTTCTCCTAATACTGCACTTGTATCCAATATTGGAAAGCCAAAAGTAGTTTCCTGATCACCACCATCTTCTTGTCTTTTCCTATCCTCTTCTCCTTTCCTATCATTTTCTCATTTTGCCTCTTCCTCTCTGTGTCTTCTCCACTCTCTTTTTTGTCTTTCATATTCAAGTCTTTGTTCAGGAGTAAGAATAACAGATCCATGTCCCTCTTCTGCCATAGCTTCAATTGTCTCAATGTCAACTTGAGGCTCAAGTTGTTCAAAAATGGGTTGATCTATGGATTCAAAAATGGACTGCTTTTCTTTAACAATTTCTTTTTGTTTTCCTGAAGTAGGTGTTGTTGTTGAAGTTTGTTTTCTTTTCACCTCCCAGGCTAACAAAGTTTTCCTTTCAATTAAAGTTAATCTTTGTCTTGTTCTTTGTTTTTCTTCCAATTCCTCAATTGTTGGTTTACCAGCAACTGGTGTTGTTAGCTTTGATGGTCCTACTTCTATTGATGGGGGGTTTTGTTTAATAAATATACCTTGAGGATCTCTATTTCTAGGCATAAAGAAACATAACCAAAAGAAATATATCTTAACTATTTTTTTATTTTTGCTTTATCAAATTTTTAGTATTTTTTTTATCTTTCTATTTGACTATGCTAATAATTGCCTCCCCGGCAACAGCGCCAAAATGTTGAGCTAATTTATTAACACAAATTAACACAAGTATTCATTATCGATCCAAGTTTTTAAAACTTAGAGGCAAGTCCACAGTGTATGGATATCAGGTATAGCCAAGCTTAGAAGATAAATTTTGAAGAACTAAAGAAGTAAATATTACAAATATAAGCCTATATTAACAATTTCTAACTCACTTTTGCAATGTATGTGTTAGTGCCTAAATCTACCTCAGGCTGAGAAAAGTAGGATCCAGAGTAACATCAAACCAAGCTTAACCTGGTAGCTAGCCCTACTAGGTCGGGAGAGGGCTCTCTCCTGTCAATCTAAGCAAAAATGATCAATGAGGCTTGATATGACTTGAATGAAGACTGATTTTAGGCTAGGTATTTGTACGAAAGGGCTTGATTGAATTTGATGATGTTTTGTTGGCTCTAATGAAAAGGCAGATTTTGAGTGCAGGGAATGAAGCTCAATCTTACAGAGATCTCAATGGGGCAAGGTAGGAAATTGATTTTGGCACTTAAAATCGAATGAGATGGAGGGATTAGACAGGTGAGGAGTTGAAGAGGGCAAGAGGAGCCATGGATCCTCTCCAAACAGCTGAAAACATCAAGAAACTAAAGCAAACCTCAAGTAGAGCACTGCAATTTCAATGGATTCTACTTTCACTCTTATTTGATTTAGTTAGGAAGAAACAATATAGATAATGTCATACATAACACATAAGTAAATTCACAATTACAAAGAAAAGCATTGTACCAAAACAAAATGCTACAAGGATTCCAAAGAGTGCTGCAAACCCTAGTCTCAATTCCTTAGCCAAAATGTTGATATGGGTGTACAATGAAGCTCCTTGCTTTCTCAAGAGTCCAACCATGCTAATGACTAAAAAACCACATAATATATACAAACCATAGCTCATCCTAGCCTCTAGGGGTCGAGCTCACATGTTTAGGAGCTGTTCCAACTAATTCTAAATTGAGAACTAGAAATTAGGCAGTGGAACAGCATGCCTCTAGAAACAAGGGAACTGATTCATTCAGTTTCAAACAACTTTTTAATAGATGAATCTACCTCCATAAGTGAAAATTTGACATATTTACATCATGATCCATCAATTTACATTAAATTACATCACAAATTTGACATTAAGAAGGTGAAAAAGTCAAACTGGCAAAAGCTAGGAGAAAACAGAGTATACTTGGTCAAACTGGCAAAATTTTCCCTATGCGTCGCGCCTGATTTCTCTATGCGTAGCACCTGTTTGGAGCCACTTTTGAAGGCCTTCCTGGTATCCAAATACACTCCAAGTGTGCTTTTTGGAAATTTCTATCTGTCTATTTTCCAACCCAAGTAGAATTTTTCAATTTGGCCTCCATTTGCCCCTCCAAAATTCAGTTCTCCCAACATTGCTTCCTGTGTGTCAAAATAGGGGCAGTAAGGTCATTTTTTGAGTGTTTTTGACCTTTTTGAGGGCTCAAAACCTGTCCAAATTTCTTGGCCATTGGTAAGCAAGCATATTTTTCCATGCCAAATCCAAAAATACTAAGTTTTTGTCATTTGGAGGCTCCCATAAAAAGCGAGCGCCAGGTGGCGCGACGCATAGAGCAGAAATTCCTATTTTTTGAGCAAAAAATTCCAAAAATGCAAAAGGTGCCCCAAATTTTTTGGAATTTGGGCTGAGTCTTCTCCATCAAGCATTGTGTTGGGCTAAGGAAGCCTCAGCCAATATCTGAAGTCTATCATACTCCTTTCGCCTCTTTGATGCCCTCTTCAGCTTTGCCTTTAAGCTCATGATTCTCACCTTGCAGACTTTGTTTCTCGCCATGTAATGATAAGCCATATACCTCAACAATGTCTTCTCCCTGTTGGCCTTCTCTAGCATCCTTTCCCAAGTGTAAGTTTGTTCTCTCAAGCCAATATTCCCAGTCATGTTCAATCTCTTGCTTATACCCATGATCACTGTGTCTTTCCATTGTTTTCCTTTGGTTTTGAAAAATGTGGTTGTATATGGATGGTTTTTTGGATAACAGTGTGAAAATATGGTGGAAGAATGAAATGGGTAGAGTGTATGGAATAGAGTGTAAAAATGTATGTGTGAATAGAGTTTAGGGATGGGAGTAAGAGTTTTAGGGATGTGAGTAGGGTTTAGGGATATGGATAGGGTTTGGGGAGTGTATCGTTTGGGAAATTATATGTGGAGAATGGGATTAAGGGGAATTTGTATGAGGGGAGTGGGATTAAGGGGATAGGGTATACAACCATTAGTGCAATGAAGAAAATTAGGGTTTCACCCTAGAAGCTAGGGTTTAGGATAATGGGAATTGGGGATAGGGGTGAATGAATTTAGGGATATGGGGGATAGTGAAATGGGTTAACAAAACTAGAAAAGGAGTTAGGGAATAAAAGGTGAGGGAGTGATGGCAACAAAAACAAATTTACAAACCCTAAGCAATCATGCTTTGAACAAAAATTGCAAGGAGGTAGGGTTTTGAAATTTTTGACTAAATCATCATAAACATCTTAAGACACACTTTCATTGGAATTTGGAGAGTCTTTGACTTACTTTGTACCGGAGGAAACCAAGAAAATTGAGAATATGGATGAATTTGTGGTCAAAATGGCTTGCAACCCAATGCGCTGCGCCCCAAACCCAATGGTAGTGCTTTTTGCAGGAGACTTTTGGAGGCCTTCCCGGTGTCCAAATTGGGCATGGGATAGCTCGTTGGAAATCTTATTGAGTCTAATTTCCAACCCAACTAGAAATTTTCAATTTGGAGTTAATTTTCCCTGTCAAAAATCAAATCTCCCAATACTTGTCAAAATGTGCCAAATGAGGCTGCCTCAAGGCAGAGCACTGTTGCAGTCAACCTTTGAAGGTCTTCCTCAACTCCAAATTGAGCTCATGATAGCTCATTGGAAATATCTTTATGTCTAGTTATCATTTGACTCATCAAGAAAGTCATTTGGCCAACCAAGCTAGTCGAAATATTGATTTTCCCAAGGTCACTTCAGAGGTGCATCAATTCTCCTGAGGCAATTGTATTTTTGACATTTCTGTAAAACCATGACACCTGTACAAAAATTGGATGAGGTTTTTATTCCTTGGCCTATTTTGGAAAAACAAATTTCTCATTTTTCCCAAATTCATATTTTCTTGCTCAGAAAGATCATTGAAGTAAAACCTATCCCAATGTGTGGAACAGGGGATTTGTCGAAATGAAGCGAAATGAAGGGGATAAGGGGCTTATAAATTGTTGAGAAAATTTTGGGAAGTAGGGAGGGATGCTAGGAAGCAGGGGAAAGTGGAATTTCAAAGATTGAGTGAGGGGAAGGGGTCCAAAAGGGCAAAACACAGGTCTAGCCTAGAAAATTGCCATGTTGTAGCAAGAAACTAGGGTTTGTGCAAAAATGAAGAATTTGAGGGATATCAGTGATGTGAAGTGTTTAATAAGGTACATTAAGGATATGGGAAGGTGTATGAATATCAGGATACAAGTTTTGCTAATGATTTGACCATCCAAGAGAAATTACCTTCAAACCCTAGGAGAGGGAAATGAACCTTACCTAGGCGCAACTGAAGCATGAACAAGGTATAAAATGACCCATTGGAACCTGACATGATGATGACAACTCTCTGAATGATGGTACACTCAGCTGAATGGTGACATGGACCAACATTTGGACAACTTTGACAGGAGTAAAAGCAAACCCTAGACCTAACACCTAGTGACCAAATTTTAATTGAAGACTCACTGAAATGAAAAAATTTGACCTTGACACCTTAAAATCACTTTGTAGGAGCATGTTTGATCACTGGAGGAAGGCTGCAAATACTGACACTAACAATATGAAAGATGAAGTGGCTCTTAACTTAAGAGATCCATTTGTGTTCTTCTCTCTCAATTCTCACTTAATGAATAGAAATCAGAAATCATGAATTAACAATAGCTTAAGATGCATAAATAAACAATGAAGGAGACTCTTAACATAAGAGATATTTGGGAATTTTCATCACAATTCATTCATCATTATGCTATCATTGGAAAATTGAAAGTACATAAAAAAACTGCTTGCATGTAACAAAGAAGAATTCTAGTTTTGATCTATCAATTCAATAGAAGGAGAATTCAACTTGAACACTTTGTTGTCCCTTCTTACTAAAATGATAAAAAAACTAAGATTCAATAATATAAATCATCACACATCAATTCATAAGCAAATCTGAAACAAAGCAAGTAAACATATTCTAAAGTAACCAGTTCATCAAAATTAAGCTAATCTAACAATGAAGTGTACTTAACTTGGAGTGGGGGCCCTCCACCCTTGCCTTCCACACTTGAGGTTGCTATCAAATGCTGAAACTTCAGTCACTCATCTACATCAATGAACAGCAAAATGAAAGTAAAACAGGTTCTTCAAATTAATCTCCAAAATCCAAATGTCTCAGCGTAAAGTTATACAAAAATTACATATCATAAGCCTTCAAAGTCTTGGCTTAAATAGAAGTTTATGAAACAAACTGATCTAAAGTCTCTCCAAAAATCATATCTATTCATATCCATCTATCTAAGTCGAATCCATCCAATCTATCACTAGAAATATGGACAACCCCATGAAATCATAAAACTGCCCTATTTCCTAGGGATTTTCTAGGTGACTAGTCATGTTTGACCAACCTTGATCGGGCCTAATAAATCTTGTTTTGACCGAACCAAGTAGAGTTAGTTTAGTCGTAGTTCCCAAGATTTCCATTCATGCATCCAGCGTGAGCCCAAGTTTCCTACAAATATGTCATCCACATAGCTATTATCGGAATTTCTGATTCTATCCAATATTGCACTTGAAACTCAATTTTCATAAAAACTTTTAAAAATTGCAAAATTAATATTAAATACTTGAATATCCATAAAATAAATCAAAATGAGATGGATGTGATGGAAAATGGATAGAAAATATAAGGATTAAGTAAGTTTCCTTAAGCAAAAATAGACCAAAACTGAGGGCCAACAGTGCTCAATCTAATGGATCGTTTCAAGTGTTGTCACTTCCAAGTAGGAGCTAAGACCTTTCTCTTTCAATTCATGGTCCCATTTTATGATTTCATGCAAGTTTAGGGAATATTTTAGGGCCCTAGGGTTCAGAAAACTCGTCATAGGACCAACACAAGACCAGAAAATAAAAAACAACATAGCACCAAAGTGAGGGTACATTGCAGGGATGGGTGAAACGCACTATATCTCCTCTTGGGGGTGCGTTGGGCACAAATCCAAAACTTTTTTTCCATTTCCCTTCAAAAATTTTGAGTTTTGTTACATGTAAATGATCCTAATGAATCTCCTTTTGATGTTTCAGGTCTTCATTAGCATAAAATGGCTTTTATATGGAGAGAAAGAGAACATGAAGAATATGATTTAAATGTAGCTAATGATCCTGCTACCATGAAGACACTAAGAGACTGTGGATTGTTGAAATTCTTCTAGCTTCCTAATATTAGGCAACAGATGGAAGTACTAGAATATTTTGTTCATGCATGGTCTATGAAAGCACATGCATTCAGATTTGGGGAACACCTTCTCGATATTATAGTAGAGGACATATATTTTTTGACTGGTTTATCGAGGAAGAAATGGATGTTCGAGCACTTGGAACATGCCCGTAGAATTAATTTATCCCCCATCTCTCTCCTAGGTGGGAAAAGGGGTGGAGAAACGGTGAAAGATTATATTACTACTTATTACAAACCTCGATCCAAGCCAACTAGAGATGGAAAGATCAACATAAAATATGTAACCCGTTTTATTTTAAGAATGATCTTGTTCATCATTACCAAATTGGTGGGTAGCTCAACACTTCATGTAGCTTGAAAATCATACATACAGTACGGTGTGGAGTGTTTGGAGCCAACAGTCTTCAACTAGAGTGATGGAGTATTGGTCAATATGAAATAACAATTGTCTAAAGCAAGAGAGGGAAAGTTGAAAAACTTTGGATACAATTCCATCTTGACCTCTTTTTCCCTAAAATGGATTCCATTACTACAGCCTCAACAAATTACACTTGATCCCATTGATATGAGGGTACCACAGATGAGGAGGTGGATAGATCACATGTCCTGATATGTAGGTCCGTTGACGATCAGTTTCTCGCAAGCCTTCTTTGGATGGCTGCGCAGACATCTCATTATGGTCAACGATTATCCATACACACGGATGGATTTCCACGATGATCCTAAGCTCGTGCTTCCTAAGGGTGAGCGATGGGATGTTATAGGTAATATATTGTAACACCCTCCTCCTGGATCTACCCAAGTAACCGATCAACCGGGGTAAATATGTGACGAGAGGCTACTATGATTAGATTCAACCTCCTATGTGACCTTAAGGAATGGAATCGACAGAAACATAACATACAAACCTTCCACATCAGTTACATGACTATTAGGAACCATCCCAAGCACTCAGGTAGCTAGCCCCTAGGTCCCACTGAACATTTTAACCACTTGACCTCTAGACTTTCTCATGTTATAGGCCCTCCAACGTCCAGGAGGCTCTGGACGCTCTCATGACAAGGCATGCTAGCATCCAGGGACTATTCTTCTCAATGTTGTGCCACCATCCTCTGGATTTGAGCCACTTTTCAGGCCTAGAGCCCAGGTCACTGCCCAAAATTGAATGACACCTTCAAAAGAGTAAGATAACAAGGAAAAAATGATGCAAAAGTAAATACTTGAACAAGCCCTTAACCAGACCCTGACTAGCCATGACAGGAATTTCATCAAACACATCACAAATATGTAATCTACACGTGTAAACAATAGATTTAAGCATAGGGATATCATACTTATCTTAGAATTGCTAAGAACCATTGTTCCCTCATATCATTTGTTTCATTATCATCTATTAGGCCATAGATACATTGTTCATTCATGTACGAGTAAAAACATGATGAGATCCATACATATCCACTATCATAAAACACATACATAACAAGCATGATATAACTAGAAATACCAATGAAATCACAACCATATGATCCACATATAAACCAGTATAATACTCATATAAATATAAGAAGAATAACCTCATATCGATGATACAAAATCCAAACCTGATATGGGACTACCATGTTCCACCAGACCATAGAATGGATGAGCCAAATCTTTCTTCAACCATTCACCCCCATGCCATATTCCAAGCATGAATGTGAGACTCAAACCAAAAGAACCAACCAGGGAATCTCAAGGCTAAACCACCTCACCCTCATCAATATAAACCAGGCTTTACCATAATCCATCTTGGATCACTAAGCCAACACAATAAACATGTAATAACAAGCTTTACCATGATCTCCACAAGATTACTAGGCCAAACAAGCATGGATGCCACCAGATTTATCCACCTACACAATGAGGAATTTTCCTATCTCCTAGTCTCTCAAGCTTTGTCGCAATCCACACCAGATCACTAGTCCCTAAACCAAGACCCACTCTCCAGGATTTACCGCATATCCCAACCCGAGATTACTAGGCCCAACGAAGAGAAATACACCTCTTGGCTTTACCATATATCCTACCATTCACTGGCAAGGATTCATAGGCCCACCGAGGCAACACAAAATCTAGCTTTACCGCAATAGACAATCCGGTTTAGGGGTTACCAGGCCATGTGTTCTATCATTCGAAGATCCACCTCACTCGACTTTGAATCCATGTGGTAATCCAGCTCAACCAAAACATGAGAACCCCATCACACCATGGCTATCCAGAAATGGAAAGACTAGGTTGAAAACATTGTCACACTTGGAAAAACCCATGCCATAATCTGAAAGAACCACATGCAATACCATGTATGACAAATCTAGCAAGGAAAATACACATGCAAATCGATACTTGCAAAGAAAATTGTTGTAGCTACTAGATCCTACTCTTCCTTTATTGCTCCTTCCTTCCTCTTGCCTTCTTTTCCTTTATTGATCCCATGCCAAACCTGAGAAAATTCTTGCCAACTGATCCTTAGAATCTTTTTTATTAATGAGGCCTCTATTTTCTTAATTTTCTTCCTCACATACAACCTATGACCTTTCGCCTTCCTTTTCTCGTAATTTCCATTATTTTCATAAATAAAATGTCAATAAATGTCATTTTTCCTTTCCATTGCCTTTGCCAATTTACTTTAGCCATAATAAACCTAAATGAAAACCCACTAGGATGTTTTTCCCACCATTTAGCTTGGAATACATGTCCCATCAACTGTGATCTTATATATTTTTACATGGATATTTAACCAGGGTTGTTACAGAACCCTCCCCTTTGGGGGAACATCATCCTCGGTGTTCAATGACACAAACAACAAGCAATACTACTGAAAACAAAACATATTTCCCATGGGGTGTTCAATGACACAAACAACCAGCAAGACTACTAAAAACAAAACATACTGCCCATGGAGCTTTATAACATAGCTCATTGCAGTATTTATATTGACCATCTGCTAAAACATGGCAAACACATTGTTTAATGGATCTTTATAACACATCTCATTATGGTATTTATAATAATAACCCTATATACACACATACATATTTGCTTCAACCATCAAATAACCATATGAGCTTTATAAATCCAGCTCGATACAATATTTACAATAATACACACATATGCACATTTTCTCAACCAGCAAATAAAAGGATACAATGCCTGCATCCACAACAAGGGATTCCATAGGCTCACACCTCCACCCTTAAAGTAATACTAGGATTCACCTCCTTCACAGGAATTCTAGAATCCACTGCCACAGTCAAACTACATCCAATGTCCAGCACTATAATCCTGCCCCACTAGTCCTCTCAAAGAACAGTTACCGGCTCATTGTTCCAGGGCACACTCCCAATGTGCATTTGATTCGATTTTGAAATGCTAATGACCAAAACAAATATATCCATGGACTTCCCTTCTCTACTACACAGTCCCTCCGGAAATCTGGTCACCCCTTTCATGTAGTCACTCACCTTCCAAGTTCCTCGGCATCCCCTATCCCGGGCAATCCATCCCTTGGCAAGGATTCCTCGCATCAAAAATTCAACCAACCAAGGCATATACCTGCCTCAAACCATCATGTCGGTCATAAAATTCTCATGGCAATCAATGGACGCTATTGGGTACCAGTGTCACACAGTGGCCCTGCTCCTAAAGTGATTTTCCAGCATACTGTTGCATGTTCCAATTCCTTTTTCCGTTGTTGCTAATTCTTGCAATCAGTTTCAACCACCCAACTAGGCATTTTCATGTTTCTTGTACCAAGCACATAACTTCTATTATATTTAAAATGAATTGAAATAAATTCACATCATACCTCATTGGTAGCTCGTTAATAAGGTACACTTGCAATCATGTTTAATCCCTGTCACAACAAGTCAAACTAGCATCTTTGACCGAATCATCATGTATAAAAATATCACATCAGGTTAGCTCAAAACACAACCATCATAGATCAAAATCATAAATCACATGTAATTAGCATAGACCAGAATCATAAATCACATGCATAATAAACATGAAATAAAATACTGATACTTATCCTTTAATCAATCCTTAGCTTCTACCTTTGTCCTTATTATGTACGCGCACCGGATTGGTCTCCACACCTGACAAACACCCAGTGCCTTCTCCTCAACCACGTACACATACACATCATGTGCACCACACATATACAACCGCACATGACATACAACACCATGCAATACAACCATCTACACCTGACACACAACACATACACCTACACCTAGTGTACAACACAACATAATACATGCACCTACACCCAGTGTACACCACCACAGAATACATACACCCACACCTGACGTACAACACAATACATACATCTATACTCGATGTACAGCCCCACACAATACATATACGTACACAGAGTACAACCTAATGAATACACATGTCATGATACCATGACTACACAATGCACATACATAGTACCGCATGCCTACAACACAGCATGTATGACATGCACAAAATGCCACATGTACGCCAGTACTGTATGTACAACATGTACACAATACCACATGTACAACATGTACACGACACCAGACGTATAAAAAACCACATGCACAACATGTACATGACACCACATGTACATAGCACCATATGCACAACATGTACACAACACCATATGTACAACATGTACATAACACCACATGCACACAACACCACATGTACAATTATGCGCACAACACCATATGTACATAGTACCAAATGTACAACAAGCACACAACACCATATGTACATAGCACTACATATACAACATGGACATAGCACCCTATGTACACAACATGGCATCTCCAACATGCGCACAACACCATATGAACACAATGTCGCATATCTATCATGCACACAGTACAATATGTACACATCACCACATATCCAACATGTACATAGCACCATTTATACCCAGCACTACATATGCAATATTCACACAACATTATCTATACCACTCTATACATAACATTGCATAAAAAACATATACACGCACTAAATATACACAACATCACATGCGCACAACATCACATATGCAACATGTACAATATATACAAAAGATGCACAACAGTATTACCACACATCCAAACCACATTGTCTCTAGCAAGCAACCTTGCTTCCAGTGTCTTATCCATGCTTTCCCCAACATGTCATATACCACACTGCTTCTATTTTGCTTATGTATCCCTCAGTCTAGCATGTCCATAATGTAGACATAATATAATCACATAATATCAACTCATAACCACATGATACTAGCCTCATAGATTTGTCAGGCATACTTCTCCCAATTGATTCTTCATAAGACCAAGAACCTCTTCATGTCATTCACCTACATAACCAATCATTCTTCCACAAGAATGATCCCTAACGACCTTGTCAGATAGTGACATAGATACATGGATACATACATATATATACATAAACAATAGCATAAAAAAATCATGATCTTGTCATACAAAGATATGCATACATACACATACATACATAAAAACATCAACATAAAATAGTAATGATCTAGTCAGCCAACGACATACATACATACATATGTACATATAAACATTAGCATAAAATAATCAAGATCCATGATGACCCTGTTAGACATTACATACATGCATACATACATGTATACACATATCGACATCAGCATAATCATGATCACAACGTAATTACTGGATATCATAAGGTCAAGGTTAAGAGAACTCCCTTTATGTGTGCAACACATGCGCAAAATCGAGAACAACGGTTCACAACATAGGCAAAGCATCTGATGCCTCGAGTCCATTTAATTACCTTTCCTGATTATTATTTTTATGACTCTCCTGCCATCGTCCATTTACACCAATGGACCCAACTAATCCAACTCGTTACCATACTCTTGCCTTCAACTACCCTTATACATGCACCAGCTTCATCTAAGTCTTACATTATCTATTGGATTTCATTAAGCTCTCCTCGAGCTCCATTAACTTTCCTCCTTCCCCAACCAATTCTGAAGACTCTCAAAAAAATAAAGGCAAGACTAAGAAGCAAACAAGAAGAAAACCATGGAAGACGAACAACAATACGACACCACAAACAAAGTGGCATGTCCATGCACAAGATGCAAATGAAACCACAATCAAGCATAATAAATCACTAAAAGATCAAAAGCATAAAATGGACAACGGACACCACGACTCAATCCTCATGGTTCCCATGGAAATCTTAACCTGAGTCTTCTTCAATAGTTCATGGCAACCTTTATTTCCATTCAATCCCATGTATCATACTGCCATAAACACATAATTGTCAATGCATAAATAAACATAACAATACACCAATTACCTTATCTTGTTATGCCAAGCATGTAGGGGTCTTCATTTTGAGTTTTTGCGGAAAGAGGAGCCAAGGACAGGTGGTTGGGATGACCGTTGGGGTTGTGGAGCTGATAGCTGGGGGGGGGACAAGAACCAGAAGTGAACTGAAAGTTGTGGGAAGGTGGTGAAGAAGAGCAAGAGAAGTCGAGCAAGGGGAGATCAAAGGCAGCCAAGGATAAAGTCAGTCGAGTGGAAGATAAACAGAACTAGAAGTATTAGCGCGGGGTAGAAGATAAAAAGCATAGCGGAGGACAAGATATGGTTGGTTGTTTATCATTTGAGTAAGCCATAGATCGGTGGAGCCTTCCTGAGTTGCGAAAAGGAATGAATCGTTCTTTGCCCTGTCTATGTATGTTCCTGTGGGTTATCTTCCTTATGTTCTTGATGATCAGGCTTCGAGCCTCTTGTAATTCCTTATGTATTTCCTTATGATAATATTAATGAAAGAGACAGTTTGCATCAGCAATGTGTTATTGAGTTATGTGTTTATTCTTTAAAAAAATTAATGTATGTCTATAGGATGTATGGTTTCCTAAGAGGATATGAGTATAATAGTACGATTGGATTAATGTGGATGATTGATTGTTATCAGTCAATATTGTCTACTTGTTGCAATTCCCCTGGTGCCTCATTCTACCCCATCTAACTTCAGTCATGGCACGCCTTGGGTGAGACTCCTTACTCTCTCTGGGTAAGGTGAAAATTATGGTGTTTCTCTAGACTACAGTGGAGCCTTGTTGGCCCCTTGTTCCTAAACCTAGGTTCTCTACCCTGTTGTCATTTTCGGGCCAAAAAAGTGTGTTTCCTTGTAGTTGAACATATATGTGCCATGCTTCAAGGGACTCCAATTCCCATGATAGATCTAGCTATAACTAGACACCAACTGTTATACATGTCAAATACATGTCCATGAATATAGCACATATCCATATAATTTCATATGAAATCAAGGTTAAGAAGACTTCCAGTATGCAAAGCACTCATTCGTTTACAATTAGGGTTTCCAAACATAGCCAAAGGAAGTCTTGCCCAATTCCTTTCTTTTACCTTTTTACCTTGTTGCAATTGAGGCTTATTATGTATTGTCCCATCACCCAACTGTTAGTTATATAAACACATCAATTGTTACCTTTTCATGCTAATACCAAGCATGTTTCTTGCAATTGTTTACACATGTCAACCATATGCTCCAAATATCAAGACAATCTTATTTATCAATTTTAAATCAACCTTTACCAAGACTAAAAATCATGTCGTAATCCATAGTCAACTTATAGTCATTAGACATAATGCTACAACTGTTACCTATTACACTCAAGTACATATTAGCTATCTCAAGGCATATGTATTAGTACAATCATCTTAAAACAAGATCATTGGAACACATACTCATATTATGCAATTCATCAAACATTCAACCAACTTGCAAACATACCATGTTAAATAAATCAACTAGACGACATAATAGACACCAAACACTCAAACACCAAATAGACATCATAATCAAATAGTCAAGCACAAAGTAGACGACATAAGAAAGTTCATACCTTAATGTATCTCAGGGGAGGCGATCTTGTCTACACAATCAATCTAGATTAGCATGATATAACTTCACAACATATCAACTCAACCACAAATAAGGTCATGATATCCATAATAATTACTAGCTAACATGTCCACATCGTAGTCTCATAAATATTTATCATTCATACATAATAATCACATTTTCACAGTCAGTCTAGATTAGTATGACATAATATCACAACATATTAACTCATACCTGAATTTCATAACCCTAACCATTTGCATAGACCAATCCAACTTAGTATGATACATATAACATCAAGATCTTAATGTAATAACCCTAATCATCAAGTTACTAGCATATAACAACAACAAGTTATATATCATGCTCATCAACAACATATAACCTAATCATCAAGCTAACTATCATATAACAACAAAAAGTTAACCTATAACATACTCATCAACAACATATAACATAATCATCAAGTCTTCTAACATAAAATAAAAACAACAATTCATACAACCACAGGTTACTATCATTCATGACTATCTGACACGTGCATATGACTACACTAACAAACTAGCATCTATCATGTATGTAACCATAACATCAATAGAATGAAAGGCAAACAAAAAACCGTAATGCCTATAACAATCCTTAACCTACATAGCTAGATTCCCAACATACAAACCTTTATGATGATATTCTCTTACCCCTTAGTCCATTGTTGCAACTTCACTTGAATGATCTGCGTCTCTTGCTCTATCTCATCCAACACATTAGCATCATAACATACCAATATCATTGTGATGACCTAATTTCATACAATGACCTTATGCACAACAACCTTCATCATGAAAATGCATGCATAACAGGTTATAGACACTAACATGCACAACAAATGCATATACAACCGACATGCATTCATGACTAACACATCCCAACAAAAACATCATCAACTTCCACATGGCGACTCAACAACAACAATGACCACCACCATGCATGCATAACAAGAACACGGACTACAACCATAAGGAAAATATATGAAACTAATATGATTACATTACCAACACACCGCCTATCCAATCCCAGGGGTGAACCATGCTCTGATACCACTCTATGGTATTATATATGACCCAAAGAGAGCGCAACCTCGCTATGATACCACTCTGTAACCCCCTCGTCCCACATCTACCCAAGTAACCGAAAAACCAGGGTAAATATGTGAAGAGAGGCTAGTATGATTAGATTCAACATCCTATGTGACGTTAAGGAAGTGGAATCGATGGAAAAACAACAGACAAACCTTCCACATCAGCTACAGGACTATTAGGAACCATCCCAACCACTAAGGTAGCTAGTCCCTGGGTCCCACTGAAGTTTTTAACCACTTGAACTCTAGACACTCTCATGCTATAGGCCTACCAGTGTCCAGGAGGCTTTGGACACTCTCATGACAAGGCATGCTAGCATCCAGGGACTATTTTTCTCAGTGTTGTGCCAGCGTCCCTAGGATTTGAGCCACTTTTTCAGGCCCAGAGCCCAGGTCACTGCCCAAAATTGAATGACACCTTCATAACAGTAAGATAACAGGGAAACAATGATGAAAAAGTAAGTGCTTGAACAACCCCTTAACCAGACCCCGACTATCCATGACAGGCATTTCATCAAACATATCACAAATATGTAATCTACAAGTGTAAAAAACATATTTAAGCATAGGGATCTCATACTTATCTGAGAATCACTAAGAACCATTGTACCCTAATATCACTTGTTGCATTATCATCTATTATGCCATAGATACATTGTTCATTCATACATAAGCAAAAACATGATGAGATCCATACATAGCCACTGTCATAAAAAACATACATAACCAGCATGATAGAAACAGAAATACCAATCAAATCACACCCATATGATCCACATATAAACCAATATAATACTCATATAAATACAAGGATAATAACCTCATATTGATGCAAAATCCGAACCCGGGATGGGACTACCACGTTCCACCCGACAATAGAATGGTTGAGCCAAATCTCTCTTCAGTCATTCACCCTTGTTCCATATTCCAATCATGAATGTGGGACTCAAACCAGAAGAACCAACAAGGGCATCCCAAGGCTAAACCACGTCACCCTCATCAATATAAACTAGGTTTTACCATAATCCATCCTGGATCACTAATACAAGACGATAAACATGTAATAACATGATTACCATGATCTCCACCAGATCACTAGGCCAAATAAGCATGGATGCCATCATATTTCTCCACCTACACCCGAGTAATTTTCTTGTCTCCTAGTCTCTCAGTATTTACCACAATCCACAACAAATCATTAGGCCCTAAACCGAGACCCACTTGCTAGGATTTACCAATATCCCAACCCAGAATTACTAGGCCCAATGGAGAGGGATCCACCTCTTGGCTTTACCATATATCCTTCCATTCACCAACAAGGATTTCTAGGCCTACTGAGGCAACAAAAAATCTGGCTTTACCACAATCCATAGTTTGGTTTAAGGGTTACTAGTCCATGTGTTCTATCATTCAGAGATCCACCTCACTCAACTTCGAATCCATCCGAAAATCCATCTCAACCAAAACATGAGAACCCCATCACACCATGGCTATCCAGAAATGGCAAGCCTAGGCTAAAAACACTGCCACACTTGGAAAATCCCATGCCATAACAGCAAAGAACCACATGCAATACCATGCATGCCAAATATAGCAAGTATAATACACATGCAAATCGATACCTTCAAAGAACACTATTGTAGTTGCTTGATCATGCTCTTCCTTGATTTCTCCTTCCTTCCTTTTGCCTTCTTTGCCTTTCCTGATCCCATGCCAAACCTAAGCAAAAGCTTGCCAATTGATCCTCATAAGCCTTTTTATCAACAAGGCATCTATTTTATTCATTTTCCATTATTTTCCTCCTAAAATGCAACCTTTCGCCTTCCTTTTCTCGTAATTTCCATTATTTTCATAAATAAAATGCCAATAAATGTCATTTTGCCTTTCCAAAGCCTTTTCCATTGCCTTTGTCAATTTACTTTAGCCATAATAAACTGAGATGAACACCCACTAGGATGTTTTGCCCACCATTCAGCTTGGAATACATGTCCCATCAACCCTGGTCTTATATATTTGTACATGGATTTTTAACTAGGGTTGTTACAGATATTTTGACCATTTGAATTTTTGAAAGTTTTTCAATTGTTTGTGTTTTTTTATTTTTCTGAGACTTAAACTATTGATTTTTTCATGCAAATATTGGGCCTGTTCGACAAATAGGTACTACATATCTCCATCATACAGGAGAACAACCATAAGCAGTAGTAGAACCAACACAGGTTGTTGCAATATGACAGGATGAACTACGGGATCTAAATATAGCCAAGATCCTAACAGAGGTGGAGAACCACATGGATGGGTTGACGCACGGGATATATGAGACCGCAATCAACCATAATCCGATGTGACTTCAGCTACACACTATCGAAGTGCCTAGCCATATTGGTCGACTACTGCGCAAGATAGCTCATGCAGTGGCTTGTTATCATGAGAACTTTGATTAGTCTACTTAGATATTTGCATGTAGTTTTTTTATATGGGTTGTTTGGTCATATGTGTCTTGGGCACAAATTTTGTAAAACTAAACTTCATATATATATATATATATATATATATATATATATACATATTCAGTGTTTCCAGGTTCATATTGTGCTTTCAATGATGTGATGTGTATTAAAATTTATTTACATTTGTTGCAAATGTCTATCTAAAACATGATTAGCAAGTGCATCTATCAATGTGTTTAGATTTCTAGAAATGTGTTCATATTGTATGAAATAAAAATGTCTTTCTAGAAGGCGAACCCTTAAAAACATACACAATATGGTAGGACTTCTAACCAAATAAACATTAGCAAGTTGTAGTACCATGAGCTGTGAGTCAAGTCTGATGACTAAACGGTGGATACCATGTGAAATAGCATCAGACAGTAGCTTGACCACTGCACTATACTCAACGATGTTGTTGGTAGAGCAACCAATACAAATCCCTTGTAGACTCACTAACTCACCATTTGGAGCAAAGATAGCCCATGTTGTGGAGGATAGGTTCTAAGTACTACGACTAGCACCATCAACATAACCAAAATATGGTTCAAGGGATGCCAACATCTGCAAACCAAACGTAAAAGGAATCAACAGAAACCTTAGGAAACTCTAAAGAGACACACCGCAAACACACTCAACACACCTATAGACAGTATGTACACAGTGTTACTACACATGAGATCAAGCATAGTATTTCTTTAGGTACAACCCATTCCTAGGCTGTGCTAGTGGAATTCCATCAAAATTGACTAACTCATAGGCCCCTTTTGCAAGGACATGCTTGACAATATATGGACTTGACCACATAGGTTGGAACTTTCCTGATCCTAACTTATTATATTCTTGGTCATATAAAAGAACAAGGTATCCTTTTGAGAAGACATGAGGCTTGACACTTTTGTCGAAGTGTTCCTTGATACCTATTTTATGAGCTTTCTTAGCAATATAGAAGCATCACGTCATGTCTCATCCAATCGAGTCAAATGTAAAAGACGTTTTTCTTCTACAAAAGTGGCAAGAAGAAGTTCAATAGTTATTTTTAGTGACATAATATCACATTTGATTGGAAGGATTGGTTCCAAACCATAAACCAACTGAAAGGGTGTAATTCTGGTAGCAGTCCTCATTGAGGTTCGGTATGCCCACAAGGTAGCATAAAGGAGAAAATTCCAGTCTGATTTATGGACCCCTACCATACGTTGAAGCATAGTTTTGAGAACTTTATTGATAGCCTCAACCTATCCATTAGCTTGAGGATAGTAAGGAGTGGAACTTTCATGGGAAATTCCTAGCTTAGTAGTTAGTTTGGCCATCATATGATTCCATAAATGATTTCCATGATTGATAACTATGGCTTGTGAAACACCAAACCATGCGATAAACTGATTGAAAAATAAATATGTAGTCGTTTCGTCATTGTTGTTAAACTTATACACATTACCTCGGTCCATTTAATAAAATAATCTACTGCAATAATGATATAACCATGCCCCCCAACTGAGTGAGGGTTACATGTCATGAAGTCGATACCCCATTTCGCAAAAGTTTTGACGGCGATAATGGGATGCAATGGAGTAGGCAGAGCATGGGTCTTACGATCATAAATTTGGCATGCATGACACTTTTGCATAACGAGAATACAGACTCTAAAAATGGTAGGCCAAAAGTAAGAAACACATAAGGTATTTTGTGTGGTAGCATAACCAAATAAATGACCGCCACATGCCCCCGAGTGTCATTCATTAATGACTTTCTCGACCTCCTCATGCGTGAGGAACCTTCTTAAAGCCACATGCCCCCGAGTGTCATTCATTAATGACTTTCTCGACCTCCTCATGCGTGAGGAACCTTCTTAAAATTGTATCAATACCACATTGATAAAGAGTGTCGCCAATGATGATGTAATTCTTGGCTTGGTATCAAATACGTCGTTGCTCATAGCAAGAGGTATCAAACCAGAAAGTCTAGGACTGGAGATAAATCAAAATGTGTCCATACCATGGGTCAGATGAAGAAATCAGAAGCAACAACTCGTCGGGTATAAAATCCTTAGATGTTGATTCAGAATCAGGGGAAGGAAGGTCGCACATAAGCTCAATAAAAACCAAGGATTTCTTTGACTTGGGTTTGATGAATTCCAGGTCAAACTCTTGCAGGATAATGATCCATTAATAGTATTTCCCCCCTAGCAATTGACGTGATAAAATGTAAGTCATAAGGTTGCAATATGAAACAACTGTAGTATTCTGGAGCAAGATGTAATGGTAGAACCTTTGGACAGCTTGAACGGCTGCCAAAGCCAAATTTTCTATGTGGGTATACCTAATCTCAGTATCATTGATATTCTGACTTAGATAATATATGGGGTGTTATGTCCCTACATCATTTCTTGGACCAATATCATTGCTATAGTAGAAATGACAAGAGCAAGATACGAGAAATAGTCGGGCTGGTAATCCGGGGGATATAAGAGAGATGCCCGAACCAATACATCTTTCAGGAATCAGATGATTTCTGAGCTGTATTATCCCAATGGAAGGGAGCCCCTTTCTTAAGCAGGCGAGCAAATCCTTTGGTCAATTTTTAGTGTAATTTGGGACAAACCGTCACAGGAAGTTAGCTTTCCCTTGAAGTCGTTGAAGTTGAACAAGCAAAGAAGGTGTTGAAAAGTCAATGATTGCTTTCACTTTCAGAGGATCGATACGAATTCCATGTTTTAAAATAATAAAACCAAGAAGTCAACTAGAACTAACAAACAACACACATCTGTGTGGATTTAGTCAAATATTATAGTGTCTACACCATAAGAAATGGCCTTAAGATGTATTGGGTGATCAGCCCGATACTTAGAATGAGCAGGGAGATCATCCAAATAAGGCTTCATGATGTGTTTAATATCATGAAAAGCATAACCCATTGCTCGTTGAAACATGGCCCCAACATTCTTCAGATCAAATGGGAGTTTCTGGTAGGAAAATGTACCCCAGGGAAAAAAATTGCAGTCTCAGGTTGATCCAGTGGGAGAATGTTGATTTGATTATATCAAGAGAAACCATCCTTAAACAAATAGATTTCACAACTGGTGCAGTCATCAACAATATGGTCGATGAATGGGGTCGGGTAATTGTCCTTTGAACAAGCACGATTCACATCTCGATAATCGACGCATACACGGATTATCCCATGTTTCTTCATGACAGGAACAATATTTGACACCCAATCGATGAGAGGAATTGGGTAGATGAAACCAGTACAAAAGAGTTTTTCAACTTCACTCTTTATCATGGCATCCTTCTTTGGATACAAGGGACGGAGGTTCTGTCAGAATGGTTTAGTATTAGGATACATTTTAATCTCATGCACTACTATATTTGGCTCGATACCTAGCATTTCCTCATAGGTCCAGGAAAAGACACCACAAAACTCATGAACTAGGGGTTTATAGGTCTCAATCTCGGATGGAGAGCAAGACACACCAATGTGTAGATTTTTGACAATACCCGTTTTAACAAAGAGATCAAGAGGTATCATCTCTTCGATATTTGAGAGATTCTTCTTAGAATCGAGTTCATGGATAGAAACAGAACTTGTTAAATACTTGACAACATTGGGTAGATATGCATCACTGAGATTATCCTCAATGGAATCTTGTAAGGAGGAATGATGGTGATGATCATCTCACGGTGCATCTTCTAGCATCATGATCTCCATGATGCTCTCATTGGTAGAGAATACACAAGAAAATGGATCAGAAGAAGTGCCATAATCCAATGATTAACAACCCAATTGATCGAAGAGAAGGTATGAGCTGCACAAGCCAAATAGATAGCTTCGTAATCAAGCTCAATGGGGTTAAGTAGCATTCAGTCACCAAAACTATGGATGCTATTTTCATCTGGTAAAATCCATGAATCGGTCTGGATTGTAGAATATGATATCATATTAATATAAGCAACCGAAGATGAGCTGTCAGGAATAGGAGGAGGAGGAAGTGAAAAGTTTCCCATGAGTGAGGAATCCTTCAACAATCCAACCCCAACATGCTGGTAAGAATGTGTATTTTCCCCTACAAGCGGGACACTTCCAGTGACATGAGAATCTGAGGCAAAAAAGGTGAGTTGGTCAATGGCCACAATCCTCCCCTTATGAGGAAAGGAGATCACACGGAAATAAGTCAAATCGACTACGGCCATGGCATAAATCCATGTGCAGCCCAATAGAAGATTATAATCAAGAGGTCTGTCAATAAATTCCACTTATATGGATACATTTTTGTCTCCTAATTCTACTTGTAAGGAATTCAGAATACCACAAGGCTTAAATGTTCTCCCATCAAAAGCTTTCAATCTGATAGGTGATTAAATCAGTTAAGGCAAACCAATCGCTTTCCAGAAAGACATAGACATGATGCAAATCGAGGCTCCCTCGTCCACAATAGAATGATGAATGTTCTTACCATGGAAAGAGACATGAATGATAAAGGCCAAATGAGCTAGAAGGCGAGGGGTTTAATTTTCATGACTGAAAAAAAAAAAAAAAAAAAAAAAAAAAAAAAAAAAAAAAAAAAACTATTTTGGAATCTGAATAATCCACACATTCGATAGCTGAAAGAAAAGCCTTTTCTTAGGTAGGGAAGTTTTGCAACACCTCGAGGGTTGATATAGTTGATGGAGACTGAGCTAAGTCCTCAACTACGTTATAATTTTTAGCAGCCATGACACAAGGGTTGAAATAAGACTTATGAATAACGCATTTCAAAGGTTTAATAGTCAATTTCGTAGGAATCGTGGGTGGAGTAAGATCGGATGGAGGTGATGCCGAACTAGAAGGTTGATAATTAGCTTGACCATTCAGAGGATTCCCATTACCATAGTCCTTGTTTCGAGTAGCCTCCATATAATCATATTTATGCTTTGTGGAGGAAAGCATTAAAATTGTGTTAGAGGAATATGGGTCCTAAGCAACCATATGGGTCTCATGATTGGGAAATGGGCTGGTCAACACAGAGGGAGAAGTGGAATATTTCAGAAACTGATTCACTTTCGCGCAGTGAGGACAGTCACAAGAAATGTTCTCCTCGTTGCAAATCAAAAATGGGTTGTGAGCCTTTCATTTCTCATTAGAGGATTGATTTGTTTGTTTATCCTGCAGTGAAGAATATTACTTCTTTTTAACTTTTCCTTTCTTCTTGCTTCTTGGTTGATATTGAGATTTTCCTTTATCAAATGAAATGACATTTATCTCGGAAGAAGAAGCCACACAAGGATTAGATGAAGATTTTTGGGCATAAGCAGTGACATAAGCACTAGATAGTTTTCTCATTGTCTGGAAATTAGCAGAACGAATGATGCCATCAACTGCATGATATTCTTTACTCGGAGTGGGAGGAACAATGTTCAAAGGTCTCGAAGCATCTAATATCTTTTCATAGAGCGTGCCAGATTGGGTATAGATGAGATCCAAATACTAAGCATGAGCAATTACTTGCTCTTCAGTCATGACTCCACCTTTGGCTACATCCTCTATGATAGATGGCAACAAGGATTTAATGAACCATTCCGCTAACAATTGATCTAGAACATAGGTCTTAACCAACCAGCGATGACACTGCCACTCATGAATGTGATCTGAAATGTGAGTGGCTTTAGTTTGTTTAAATTTGGTCAGAATTTTTGTTCCAGTTTCATACCGGATCATTAACTGGAAATGCATAAGGAAGGTGGTAGCCAAAGAACCGAAATTATGAAATGAAGCTCTAGGTAACTCAATGTACCATTTAGTTGTGATACATGTAAGAGTACGTTGGAAAATATGTAATCATATGGAATCATCATTAAGGGAGTTTGAAGAACACCATAGATAATACATTATGACATCGATTGGTGGGTCTTCTCTAGGATTCCCACTGAAATTTGGGATATCGGAAGGCAATTTGGTGGGAATTATTGGCCACCAAGGTGAATGAGCGATGGGATCGTTGGTAAGCCTAGTAAAATTTGGCAATTCAAGAGTTTCCACAAAAGGTAACGGCTAGTCAAAATCTGGTGGAGGATAGCCTGTATAAGAAGGAATATCCTAAGAAATAAGTACTTGCATTCATGGATAAGGAGGGTTTTGATAAAGAGGAACCTAGGCACTAGAATAATGAGGATTCTGGTAACTAGCATATGCATAATTTTGCTGACCAGCTCCAGGATAACCGTGCAAAGGCTGGAATGGTTGGGTTTGGATATGTTGGCCTTGAAAAGGCACTTGAGGAACACCCTGATAAGGTCTATATTGTTTCCCTGCGGGATTTTGAATCATCCCAACATAAGGTGGGTTTTATTGGGGTTGTGCCATACTATACACATTGTGTCCTATTAGAATTTGAGTACCTTTCCCAAGCAGTTGATATTGTAAGGTATCTTGAAAAGGCTGGGTAAGTGGAACCTGAGGGGTACCAGATACTGACAGAATATGTTGAGATGCAAAAATAGCCTGTAAAGGTTGACTTACATGTATTTTAAGTTGTTTAGGTACAGATAGATGGATAGGAATTTGAGATGAAGATGACACAGTTTGAGGATTCAACAATTTGTCCCAAAATGAACCGGGTTGGACGAGAAAAGTAGGTTTCCAAAAAAGGGAAGCCATCCCAAGATAAGGAGGATTAAAATAAGGTTGATTACCAATTTGAGGTATACCAACAATAGGTTTCCCCCCTGCCATAGGAGCAGGGGATGATGGAGGAAACTATAATCCAGATGGGGGGCACCCAACATAAGGATAATTAAGATGTTGAAGATAACCTTTCCCACTAACATAATTCCCAACATGTTGTTCAATTATAGGTGTAAATGGAGGAGAAGGAGAAAGATGAGTGGTGTTCATAAGAGAAGTACCATATGGAATTGCCAAAATGGATGACGTGGGGGAGGTCCAAGGACCAGAAGTTGCACTAGAGAAGGTACGAGATAAAGGTTGATAACCAAGTGGGATGGAATGGCCACCATACAGATGTGCCTCTGGTGATGTTACAAACATAGATGAGGAAGCAACATTTGATGTCTTAACCATAGTGGTGAACATGGGTTGGGAGGTCAAATCAGATCCAGTCATGGTTAACAATCCCAATGAAGATTGTTGCGAGAAATCCACGGCTGAGTCCAAAGAATTAGGTAAAGGAGTTTGTGATGGAGTCTGAAGCGGAGCAAGAGGACCAGTCTGATAAAAATGGAGTCCACTCCAATGAACATGAGTACAGGTATGAGTATCCTCTTGTGGGATCTCTTCAATACTCACAAGTCTGTATGGAAGAGGTTCACCGTCGGGTCCAAGATATATGGTGGAAGGTTCTGTCTGAGATAAAGGAAGAGAAGGGGAAGGACCTAAAGTAACAGGTGAAGATGGTTGAGGTTCCTCAAGTTCAAAAACCTCAGGAAGTAAATTATCTGACTCAGGAAATTTAAATTCAATAACCTCAAGGAATAAGGTTTTAGGGGCTTCTATTTCTATTGTGTCAGATTCACCAGCAAGAATAGAGGTAATCTTGGGCTCAATACTCAAATGGAAAGATGATTTTGGTTGATTAGATTCAGGAGGAGGACAAAAGTAGTTCTTGAATCTCCCGATTTAGTATTTTACATCTTGTGTGGTTATATCTTCCGGATCCATCGCATTTTTTGTTGTTTTATGCATCGACGTTTCGAACCATCCTTTGTGGTTCATCATCGGGATTTAGATTTGTATCATCAAATCCATTATTTTGCATCTTCTTATGCTTCTGACAATGGCCAGGAGTAGCCTCTAGTGGAAGAGGAGGCTTATTTTTCATTCTACGTGAACGATGGAACGGGGGATTTTGTTCTTCCATGTTGGATAATAAATTTTAGAAATTAACACAAAAATAAATAAAAAAGAGGGTAATCTATGCATAAAGGATTACCAAGAAATCATGAACCACAATATACACCTTCGCAAACCAAGGACTTAATGTATGTGCAAGCAATCTCCCTGAATGTCGTGTTCAGTGTATCACGGTACACAAGACGACTGACTCAATTACTTATGGCGAGGATAACAAACTATAGAGGACTTCCAAAATATACTCAACGGTATGCGGAAGTGTAGTCTGTAGTAGTGTTGTCTAATGCATAACTTTTCGATGAGAGTGTTCCCATATACTTTACGTGCATGGAGTGCCATCCAATATACCCAAAGGTACATGGAGAACAATCATATACACTCACATACGTGGAACATGATTTCACTCCTAGGATACAACGCTAAAAAACAGCGACAACTCCTATGTTTAACAATGTTGGAACACGTCTCTAGCCTAGACCTATAAATGTGTGTGTTAATGTTACGAATTCTCCTTAGGTTGATTCAATCAAGTTTATTGTTTATCTTCAACTAAGATTCATTTTTGGGGCTCACCGCGAATGTCACATGAATATCCTAAAATTCAAACTACCATGAGGAAATGAAATATTTCTCATTCAATGAAAATATATCTAAGGAAGGGAAGATACAAAGAGTATGTTGGAAACAATGTGCAAAATGAAATTCCCTTTTCAATGCAACTGTTCCAATTTCGATGCACATACAAAACCCTAAATTCCAATTCAAATATTTTTATTTTCAAGTCACTTAATTTTTGAAAATCAAGAAAAATAAGATGAAAATTCTAATCACTTATTAAACAAGTTTTTCATAATGATGGTTAGAACATCAATTCATCTAAGCACTCAATGATCAAACAAAATCAGTTTGCAAACAACCTAATGATAAGAGCAAAGGAAAATATTTAAACAAATCCTTACCAAAGGTACTAAAACAAAACCAAACCAAATGGAGGCTTCAAAGGGACCACAAGACGCTCGAAGACTCAAGGAAGAGCATCTAGAACAAGGTTGATCAGAGAGAAAATAAACGGAAAAAAAAAAACTTGTGCATGAACAGGAGCCAATGCAGGTGCAAAGGAGGCACTAGTGTTATGCAATGTAGGCACAGAGAAGGCTCAGCTAGGGTGCAATGCTCTATAAGAAGACCATAGGGTGCGTTGGTCTAGGGATGAAAAGTTTCGACACACTAATTGCAATTGAGACTCAATGAAAGGTATTCCTAGGTTTGTTCTTGACTGAATAAGACTGTAAAGGTTCGGAGAAGATGTAAGACAAACATAGTCAAAAAAGAAACCACCAAGGAAATACACCGCTCCCTAGTATGGTCGCTAATTTGTTATGCAAAATCTATGACTATGGACAGAAGTATCTTCCCTAGGCTTGGTGGACTTACCTGGAACAACAAAAAGACAAAGAGACTAATGTTTTCCTTAAGTAAATAGATAACATGATGAAGCCTACCTAGAATTTGTTGTATGCTTCGCTCCTTCATTGGCTTGAATGCTCCAATACTAGCTCTGATCACTATTATTAGAACCTACATAGTCAGATAACACAAGCTAACGATCCACAGAATCTATGTAGCATCATCTAATCACTTTATTCAATAGATCAACATGGTATTGAAATATATGAAACCATAACATCATATAAAGGAAAACACATAACTCTTTTCATTAATAGAAATGCAGTGAGTTGCAACCAAAAATGGGTGTTGATCTTGTAAAAGAGCCCCTCCAAGTTCACCCTAATGCATGGAAAGTTATCTCTCACATCAATAGCATAAGGGTAGAATCACTCTCCAAAACCCAACCCATTGCCTATGGATGGTGGTAAATATATAGATGAAGGAGATAGTTCATGAATTCTTATCCTTTTCCAATCTAGTCTTGAGATCCACTCTTAATGGGAGGATGAGCTCAAGGGATAACGGATGAAAAATCCAAGGTAGGATATGATAGGATTCGAGACTTTTATCTTAGGTGAATGGTTACAACATATCCTAGAAGCTTCTAGAAGAATAGGCTTCGGGATTCTCTCTATTTTTCCTAAATTTGTAGAATCAACACACCCCCAATACTGAGCAACCTGTTGGTGATCAGCGTAGGTGCAAAGTAGGGAAACCTAGTAGACAACGTTGTCAAGTAAGAGACCAAGGAGCGTTGGTCCTTAAAATGACTGAAACAAGGTGCTTTTAGGAAGAATCTTGGGGATTAGACTAAGTCATGCTTAGGGCTTTGTGCAAGAATGATGAAAATAAGGTCAAAAGATGTTGATTGATCCAGTTGAAGGACTATTGACCAAATGTGACAAAATGGCCTATAACACTCCTCTTTTTGATATTCATTTTCAAAATTCAATGGATAATGCATGTTCTAATTGCAGCTAGTATTCATAGGTAAACTTTGTAGGCAGAATCCCATTTGAAAGTATGAATAGAACTTGTGTCTGGAAGACATGGGAGCCTTAAAGTTGGCATATTAAATAAATATATTTGGAATATTACTAAGCTCTTTTAGATGTATATGTTTAAGAGGCCTCTAGTTGCATGGATGTACCACAACAAGTGCCATGTATATGCAATTTGTCTTGTCTCATTGGATTGAATATTTCTTAGTGAAGAGTTATTTGCTTCATTCCCAGTTTGGGTAGAGTCCGCTAATCTACCAGTGAATTATTTTAAAAAAAAATGAGAGGCTTGTATAGCTTATTGTGAGGTCAAGGAGACATTTCATCATAGACCCAATAAGCCAATTTGCTAAAGTAGTTAGTTCCCCCAAGGGATATCACTTGGAAAGCTCATTAAAATGAAAAGTAAATGTGAATACATGACCTCGCATTCAAATCATCAGTTGCTTACCTGTGGCTACAGGCTAAGGAGGGGACACAACTCACCTAGAGGTTATAGTAGTGGTGATCAGAGTCAACCTCATGTCATGTGAGTATGAGTCCATTGATATCCAAGTTGAGGATATAATCCTCCACAAACCTATGAAGTATATTAATCATCCAAACACCTGTTTATGTTGCCAAAGCCACAACTGTTGCATCAATGTCTGCCCGTTGTAGAAAAAAATCCTCCCAGTAATTCAAAACCCCGAGATGATTGGATTTTCATTAAAATGAAAGGTTCAAACATTTGTAAGAAATTTCAACATCAAGTCATGTCTCAAACTATCATATCCACCTACGGTACTATAATCCTCTCACGTGTAGCCCGAATGGCACATAAGGGGAAATCTCTAGTCCTTAGAGATTTCAATATTTCGGCAATGAAAACATGCAAACCAAGTTGCCACCACCTCTGTTGCACCTGCCTACAAAGTCTTCTATGCAATAAGACATAGTGCCTTTGCAAAAACCAAGGGAGATGAGTGATTTTTTGAACAAGCCTGATGTAATGGATGTAACAAATGGGTGAGGTTATATTTGGTATCTCCCTTGCATCCCCAAAAGGAAGGACTTCTCATGTAATGCGTGGGATATTCTAAACCTACGTACAAAGGTCACTTTAAAACCCTTGTGTTAGACAATTAATGAGTTGAAGACAACTTGTTTGCATGAAGTAAAATTTCTTGATTTTTTTCTTAAGGCAATACTTTAATTCATCAATATCTAGAATTTATTTTTCTTGGGACCTTGCTATTATTTCCAACAATATGGCAGAAGCCTATGCCATATGGAAAGGACTTAAAGTAGGTAAGGGAATGGGTATGCAATATTTTATGTAATAGGAGATTCCAAAAATATTATCAGTCATATGGTACATAAATCAGAGCCATGTGATCATCCTTTAAGGTTCATTCTCGATAGGAGCAAATGAGAAGCAATTTCCTTTATCTCTGTATCCTTCTATCATGCGTTGTGTGAGGTCAACACTTAGGCAAATCAATGGGCCAATTATGGAGTGATGCTAAAAGTTGGGGATTTAATGGCTATTGGAACATTAGAACAACAATCCATGACTTAAATCCCATCAAGTTAATGCCACATTGCATGGCATTAAATCGTTAGATGGAAAATCTCGTGGTACACATTCACTGTCACATGGTGCACCAACCATTATTCATCACCCATACAATTTGTAACATGAAGAGATGGGAGCTAATTTGCTACATGCTCCAATCTTTAATTTTACATGGTTATCTTTCATTGGCATTTGTTTTTTAGGTTCATTGTAGGATAATGGTTTCTACCTGTATCTAGTTCTTTTGGGTGTTCCTCAACTTTGTTTTTAGTGACTGGGCATTTGTTTTTATGTTTCAAACTCTGTTAGGAGCAAGAGAGTTGACGGGGTAACTTACCCCCTTGAGAAATTCTAGCACACACAGTCTCTGGCCACTCCTTGGTCAGTTTAGTAAGGGAAGTTCAAAACAATATTTGGCTTGAGGTCACTCAGTCACAAAGGTATTTTTGTTGGGGGGCGTTACAGGATGGTTTGGTCAATGGAGGTATTGGACAGTCTTTTTCTACTGATGATTTTGGTTCAATTGGGAACCAAATGGATTCTTGGGAGCTCCAATAGATTTGTGGATCTCTTCAAATCTATGGAGAAAGTGTGGATTCTAATTTATCTTCTATTTTAAACCTGTCTTCTAAATTACATGAATTGGAACAACAAATTTCAACACAGATGGTTGATATAATGGGTTCTCTGATGGATTTAATGAAGCAAATAGCAATGGTTGAAGTAGAATCTAGTCTCCTTCATAGTTTGGCTTTAAATTTGCTGAAAAGGGACCAATCTACAACATCAACATAGAGAATGGTAATGTGCTCCTCAAGAGGTCAAATGAAGGGCGAAGAAATGAAGAATCAATTTGAATTTTGACAACAAGATGGCAACAAATGAGCAGGAAATTGAACCTACAAGAACATGCTCGGAGGATGCTTCTAGCGTTAGCACTCTATTAATTTTAATGTACTTTGAATTATAACGAGTTTTGAGTATCTCCTACAATGTATACAACACTAAGGAAATCTGGGCTATTTTGTTTAGAAACCAAGCTATTTTGTATTGTTGACTTGCAATAGGTCTGGTTAAAAATTGTAATGCAATCAAGCTTGAAACTATATGAACACTATAGGGATGTAACACTAGATGAATTTTTGTTGTAGCCTTATATAATATAAATTTCTTAGTTATGGTTATAATTCATTAAAAGAAACCACAAAAGACAAAAAACAAAAAACAAAAACAAAAAAAACCCTTGGGGTTTATATTTCTTACAATTCTATGCATGAGGAAGAAAAGGGTATCATAGCAATGTTGTTTTCACTCAGGGGCCACGTTTGTTGCCTAAGCTACAAAGTAGAGCATTGCACTGATGTAGAGACCAGTTTGGTTGTTGCTAAAGTTAGATGGCTACACCCTAATATTTTCTAATATTTGTGCTTTGAATTATGCAATGGAGAGAGAAATAGTTTGAAGTTGAATAATTGATGAAATGTTGGAGGAAAATTTACTGATGTGCAAAGCCTCTAAGATGGTTAAGTGTCGTGAAGATGAGTGCCTTCTTTCTCATCAATGGGGCCCAAGGGAGCAAAAGGCTTGATACTTACAGTTTAGTTTAGGACTTTACAACCCCAATGTATATCAAAAGAACAACGTTTCTGATAATTGGATTACACGATCTAAATTTAGAAAAGGGAGGGTCAAAGCCTTGAAGGAACTTGATAAAGCCATGTTCTCAAACCAGAATGTGTTCACCTTCAATTGTTAGGACTCAAAGCTCAAATCAACTTTTGCAACTAAAATGCATATGGAATAGAGGTTATGTAATATTTGAGTGTAGCTTCTCTCATTATGTGTGTCGTCAATTTCCAACATATTTTGTACATAATATCAATTGTATTTCTATTGTAAATCAGTTAAACTTCTAGACACCCATTGAATGAAATGTATCCATTTTACAAAATACCTCTGGTGCCATATATCCAAGTGTGCATGTCTTACTGGTCATGTCCTTTGGATTCTATTCCTCCACACGAGCTACACCAAAATCAACTATTTTGATGGTTCAACATTTATCTAACAAATATTTTATATTTTCATGTCCTTGTGTTCCATCTTATTTGGATGAAGATATCTCAATATGTAAGGTTCAACAACATAAACGATATAATAGTTAATAAAGGAAAACATCATGCAATTTCCAAACGAACTTTGTGAATACAATCTAAGTAAGACTACTATCGCTCTTTATGCATCCATAATAAGCTAAATTAGAATGTGCATATAGTAAGGTAACCTCTAAAAAATATTTATCCTTATTTTGAGGTTAAGAAAATAAAAATCACCCCGTTGAAATATCCAAAGATAGCTTAATATCAACTTTAAAGGCCAATTTAGTTCGTTTGTTCTTGACGAGAAAGTTTTGGAGTGTTCCCCCAGCAAGATACTCTACCACAACACAGCGAGTCCTTGACAACACCTGAATATGGTTACCATTGAGATAATTTTGTGTAGGTATTCTATGTTCTAAAGTTCCATTGAAGCTCCATTTAACTGCAATGCCAAATCATATTAATATAAATGTAGGCAAGCATCGTATGATATTTATGAAGTGTAAGCACGATATAAATTCATAAACTTCTCATTTTAAAAACCCAATAAAATAAGTCAATGTCAGTACTACAATTTTTCATCTTAAACATGTTAGTGCCAAAATGAATGTAAGGAATATGTAAAACCTTCCTCCCACATCTACCCAAGTAACTGACCAAACGGGGTAAACATGTGATGAAGAGTTACTACAATATGGTTCAACTCCCTATATATTAATTAAGGAAATGGAACCAACAGAACATGGACAACCTGACCTTCTACACTTGTAACAGAACCCTCAAGAGCCATCCAACCCATCCAAGTGACCATCCCCTAAGACAAAATGACATTTTTATGCATTAAAGCCTCAGTTTCTCCCTTGAAATGGGCATGCATGTGACTAGGACCCTCCAATCGCTCCCACGGAAAGGAATGCGTGCAACCGGGGGCTTTTCCATGTAGTTATATGCCAACGAATCTGGATTTTGTGTCACTTTGCCAGGTCCATGACTCAAGCCACTGCCCAGGACTCCATGAAACTTCTAGAAATGAAAAGTAACATCAAAACAATGATACAAATGCAAATACTTGAACAAGGACTTGACTGGACCCTACTATCCATGACAAGAATTTTGTAAAACATGTCGCAAATATGCATTCTATAGGTTTAAACAACATATCTGAGCATAGGGGTCTCAAACTTATCTGACAATCACTAAGAAGCATTGATGCCTCATCACAATAATTATGTTACCATCTAGTAATCCATATATTCATTGTACATTCAATGATTAACCAAAACATGATGAGAGCCATACATTTTCGTTGTCATAAAACTCATTCATAACTAGTATATAACCAACAGAAATATTAAGGAAATAACAACCATATAAGCCACATATAAACAAGTATATTTACCCATAAAATACCAGGGAGAAAGAGAGCTCTTATTTATGATTGCATAAGACGGCCAAGCATGGAACTTCCACGAACCACCTGAACATAGACTAGGATGTGTTATTGCCTGGATTGACCTCAGGCTGAAGGGAGGCAATTCTAGGGTAACCACAAACCACACTTAACCTAGTAGCTAGCCCTACTAGGTTGGGAGAGGGCTCTCTCCTTATGGATCTTAATCAAGATGACTGGATCAGGAACAATATTTTATGCTAGGTATAGTAGCTCAAGGGTTTTGATTGAATTTGTTGGTGTTTTTTCTAGATCAGGAGGAGCTGGGAAATTTGGGTCTGGGAAACTAAATCAAAATTGCAGGGGATTTTATGGGGCAAGGTAGGTATGATCTTCAACACCTTAAAGCTTGATGGGGTGAAAGTCTATACTGGTGAGGAGCTAATAAGGGCATGATTAGGTCATGAATCCTTCCTAAATAGTAGAAAAAACATGAAATACTCGTGTTTTCCCAAGGCAGAGCATTAAACCTAATGTATTCCACCTATCTGACTTGAAAACAACCAATTAGAAGCAATTATATGAAATAGGCATACATAAATAACATGAGAAAATAATAACAGAAGAAGAAACACATGCTAAAGACCATACCATAGGGATCCCATAAAAATAGTTGCAACTTTATTAGTTTCCTGCCAAAACTGCTACAAAGTGATATGTGTTCAGTACATGAGCATCCAGCTGAATCCAACCTCACCAAATGACCAAGAAAACACATAATATAGACATCTAAACTACTCATCCTGACCTTCAGGGGTCGAATCCATGAGAAGAGGGGTTGTTTCAACCATTTCCCAACAAAGAAATGGAAAATAGGCAGTCAAACAACTTGCCTCTAAAAGAGGGGAAACTAATTCATTTGCCTCAAAACCACTGCTAACTAATGAATCTCCCTCTAACACTATTTTACCATCACATTTACATGCCATGTCGTCAATAACATTAGCTAAATCATCAATGAGGAGAGAGAAATCAATTCATAGTCAAAACAGGTGAATTTTGGCTTCCTGAGCAAAATGGCCCTAACTGTAGCACCACTAATCCTAAGCGCAGTGCCAATTTATACCTAATTTTGGAGGCCTTCCCCTTAGCCACATTAAGCTCATGATAGCTCATTAGAAAGGTCTTCAAGTCTAGTTTCTGAAACACCTTGAATTTTTGAATTTGGAGCTCATTTTCCCCCTCAAAAGTGGAATCTCCCAAGGCTTCTTCTATGTGTCCAAAAAGAGGCAGAAAGGTCATTTTTGGGGAGTTTTTGGACCTTTTGGTGGACAATTTCTGCTCCAAAAAATCTGAAAATTGCTAGGGTGCATGTCCTTGATGCCCTGAATCCAAAAATGCAAACCATTTGTCCATTGGGTGCCCCTAGAAAAAGCGCTCTTCTGGGCAGATTTTCTGTGTTTTGAATTTCCAAAATTTCAAAATGACAAAATTTCTTAAAAAGCTGCCAAAATTTGGCATGAGACACCACCATCAACTGCTTTTATAGGATAGGGAGGCTTAAGTCAACATCTTTAATCTATCTTGCTCCTTTTTTCCTTCCAAATCTCTCCTTAGCCTAGCCCTTAACTTTCTAATCCTCATGTTACAAATTTTGTTAGGAACCATGTAATGGTATGCCATGTGTCTGGGCATTTTCTTATCCCTGTTGACCTTGCCAATGAGCCTTTCAAGATATAGGTTGACTCTTTCAAGCCAAGTTTCCCTATCTTGTTCGATTTCTTGCTCGATAGGAGTCAAAGGGACAAGAGCCTCTTTATCACTTTGCCTCTTTGTCTTCAGTAGCTCAAGTTCCACGAGGACCTGTTTATGACTTATTTGTTTGCTTTCTCTCTCCAGGTAAGTGATGACAAACTTAGCTTTCTCTAAGTTGTCCATAAAAGCTTGTATTTGGGCTTCTTTCTCCTGAATAATGACATCTTTGACAGTTTCCCTCTCTTGTGATTTTGCATCCCTTATGAGGCTTTCTTTGTTACCTTCTCCTTTCCATTGAACTGTCACTTGTTGTCTCCTCATCATAGTCAGAATCACCTCTATCCATGATTTAATCAACACTCTTAGTTTGCATAGTTTTGACAATGTAAATGGGACAATGTAATGGGGATGAGTGGTATGTTCTAGGGTTTGTAGGGATGAGTAAATTTTATATGGTTATAAGCAAAGCATAAGCTATGAGAGTGAGGGGAGGATTTCGGGGAATGAGATGTAGATGAAGGTGAAGGGAATAATGGGTAAAGAGTTTGAGTTATCATGCTAGGCAATGGAATAAACAAACTGATTAGGGTTTATAGAGGAAAATTAGGGTTTAATACTAGGAGTGGAGGAGAGGCCCAAAATATCAAACATGTAAGCCAAACATTGAGTGAAGAGAGGGAAATTACTTGTAAAAGGTGAAATTGGAGGCAATTTGGAGTGATTTTGAGGCTCCCTGCCCTACGCACAGCGCTAGGCTCTAAGCGCAGCACCCTTCTCCCTAAGCGCGACGCCTTTTTGAAGACCACTTTTGGAGGCCTTCCCGGTGCCTAAATTGAACATGGGATAGCTCATTGGAAATATTGTCAAGTCTACGTTCTAGAACATCTTTAATGTTTCAATTTGGAGTTCATTTGCCCTGTCAAAAGTCCAATCTCCCAAGACTGGTCAAAATGTGCAGAATGAGGCTGCCAAAATGTAGAGTGCTATTTCAGTCAATGTTTGGAGGTCTTCCTGAACTCCAAATTGAGCTCATGATAGCTCATTGAAAATCTCTTTGTGTCTAGTTATCATTTGACTCATCAAGCAAGTCATTTGGTCAACCTGGCTAGGAGAAATATTGATTTTCCCAAGGTCACTCCAAAAGTGCATTAACTCTCTTGTAGCAACTATATTTTTAACATTTATCTAAAACCATGACACCTGTGTACAAACTGAAGGAGGTTTTTATTCTTGGGTTTATGATGGAAAAAAACTCTCTCATTTTTGTCAAATTCATCTTTTCTTGCTCAGATACATAGTTTGAAGAAAAATCGTCCCTTATGTGTGCTGAATGGCTTGTTCCTTGGAATGATTTCTTGACAAATGATGGAGACCTGATCTTTGATGATATGAAATGGCCTAATACCTTTGAATATCTCTAATGCCTCCTATGCTCAGATATATCTGCTCCCATAGCCAACCATAGCTCAGTGGGAGAGGAATTTAGGGTTTTAGTGATTGTTTCTCTTTTGCTTTTGCAGGTGAATTGGTGCTCATGATGACTTGATTTTTGCAGTGGCAGGTGCTTGGAAACATCACAAGATTGTTAGGAGCATATGGGAACCAATATTACATATGAAAAGATAAAATTACATCATAAATGAAGATAAAAACAAAATACTCTGTTTTCACCTCAAAACAAGTTTTGAGGTGAGAACTACATTAGGCTTTCAAAATGATAAATTATGGCTTTACCAATCATTATTGGCCTCCTCATGTCCTTGCTGATCATTATTGGCACATAATCATCAAATTTTGACCATGGTGGGACCCTAAAACCTAATGAGACCAAACCCTAAGATTTAGAAATGAACTGCAGAGTAAATATGAACCATGACTGAACTATATGGAAGAGGATCAGCAAGTACAGATCATGAGGGAAAAACTGAAGTGATTACCACCATCAGTGGATCCATGACCTAATGGAATGCAAACTCATTAGTATGGGACTCCTAACATGAAAATGCAAAAGAGCAGATTTTGATCACTGATGGCAGTGTGAAAATGCTGACACTAACATTGGCTCCAATGGGGATGGTAGCTCCTTGGAGGTGCCAAGAACACCGTAGACCTAGTAGCCTTATCCATTGGGCATGGAGTAAAAAACTCAAACTGAAATGCATGACTGTAAACTGACAACTTGACGACACAGACTGACTTTTACTCAACTAAAAACTAACTCGATACTAAAACACAACTGACAAACTGGAAAAGATTCTCAAAATGGAGCTTATTCAATAGAACCTACCTTAACTGTTCCATTCATCACCTTGTTATCACTCAAGGAAAAATTTTTAAAAATTCTGAACATCAATTTTTTTGGTTTGGTGTTAGTTCCTTTGCAGGTTCCTGCGGATGAAAATCATGTTTTTCTTCTTTATCAGGATTAGGCTTTTAGGCTTATCTTTCTCAAGATATGGACAAAATTGATATTGCTGGGTCAAATGGCACTCCTTACATATGACAGCTGACAAATAAAGTTCGAGCAGGTCAAAGCAGATGGGTTTTCTTGCTTACGTGGATCATGGGTGCTTCGCCAAATTCTGTTTCATGAAGCTTTTGACAGCACTTTGTGTGCCATATGTCTTTGCCCATGATTATAATGCAAATTGAATAACAGCAGTTATCCTGACAACACATAGCATGAATGAAGCATAGGCCCTTTGTACATGCATTGGAATTATGGTTGGGGGGCGGCTCTGTTGTCTTGGAAGTCCTCAACATTTGAAAATACGCTTTGGCAATTCTTGCTTGTACAATCCTTGTTCCAGGAATCACAGCTGGCATTGGGCTTTGAGCAAAGGCAACAGCAAAACATGCCTTACACATCTTGGTCATCATCATCTGGTTTAGATACTAGATAGAAAACAGAAATAGTTGCCTCATGTGGTGATTTTCAAAGATGTGATGAGCATGAACGTTTTGAGAAATGTTCCGGCAGTTCAGATTTAGTCTCGGCATATGACAAGCTCCAGAGGCTTGGAAGAACAGTGTATCCTTGTTCCTCTGAGGCCTCATTTGGGTCTCAGAAGGATGGCGCAATTCCTACAAAGGATACTGTCTGTTCAGGTTACCTTGATCTAAACACTCCAGACGAATCTTTGTTTGGCGCCAATTCAGGTTACCTTGATCTAAACACTCCAAACGAATCTTTGTTTGGCACTAATATTTCAAATGATCTTCATGACCAAATGTCAATGTCAGAGAGCAAAGTTGTTGCTGCAGAGACAAGGAGGCAAATGATAGAGCTCGAAAGAGACAAATTTCCTCAGTTAAGGTGGACTGTATTAGTTTGATGTTTTCTTCTATAAACGTTGTAACCGTGATGGTTACATGCTCTAGCTATTGGCTTAGAGAATGAGGATTGTCATATAATTTCTGGTGCTGACGTAAATGCCACGGTTCCAGAAAATGCCACGGGAGGGACTTTAGTAAACTTAAAAGAAAAGCTGGTCTTTAGTGACATTGACAAACTTTCAATATCAAATGTCCAGAGTGGTTCTCAAAGGTTTTGGGCTCATCTATTAATGGCGTATGTATTTTCAGCATGGACATGTTTTGTGTTTTACACAACAGAAATTGACATTTTGGTTACGAAGATAGCAGAAGAACGAGAACGGGTACTGAAAGATCCTGAGGCTATCACTGCCAAATTAGCATGGTTATCCCGTGAAGAAACAGAGTTTGAGCTCAAGTTATGCCAACCTGGTGAAGCTTCTTGTGTGGCGCATATAAGAGACAGGGTGAATGCTGATGAATCAAGTTCGAATGTTTCCTATGAAGCTCCAGAAATGTTTCAAACATGCCACTTGGAAAATATAGTGAAATCACTTGCACCAGATCGTCGTGTCTTTGGTCCTCGTGATGAAATACTTGATGAAAATGTCCATTTAAGCCAAGACCAACTTCTACACAGGTTTCTTCGCTTTCATGACAATCAGCAAATAGCAGCTCAGGAACAAGAATCAACCAGTAATCCTGAATGGATACAAGGAGAGCATTTTGTGCATCAAGCCCTACAAAATTTCAGGTTGTCATATGCATTAACAAACATAATTCCAGTGAAACGGGAAACTTTCTTTGTAGGTCAGAAGATAGAATAATCCTCTTTGATCTGCAACAGAGGATTGTACTTGGAGACCTCCATACTCCATTTGTGAAATACATTGTCTGGTCAAATGATATGGAAAATGTAGCCTTGCTGAGCAAACATGCTATCATCATTGCAAGCAAGAAACTCGTACACAGGTGCACTCTACATGAGACTATTCGTGTTAAGAGTGGTGCTTGGGATGAAAATGGTGTTTTTATTTATACAACCTTGAATCACATTAAGTATTGCCTTCCGAATGGAGATAGTGGCATCATTAGAACACTTGATGTTCCTGTTTATATAACCAAGGTATCAGGGAATTCTGTCAGTTGCCTGGATCGGGATGGAAAGAACCGTGTCATACAGATTGATGCCACTGAATATGTATTCAAGCTGGCACTAATAAAAAAGAAGTATGACCATGTTATGAGCATGATCAGGAACTCTCAACTTTGTGGACAAGCAATGATTGCTTACCTACAGCAGAAGGGATTCCCGGAAGTGGCTCTTCACTTTGTCAAAGATGAGAAGACACGTTTCAACTTAGCAGTGGAGAGTGGAAATATTGAAATTGTTGTTGCTTCTGCAAAGGAGATAGATGATAAGGATCACTGGTATAGACTTGGAATTGAGGCCCTTCGGCAAGGGAATGATGGCATTGTTGAATATGCTTACCAGAGAACAAAGAATTTTGAAAGACTTTCATTTTTGTATCTTATTACAGGCAATATGGATAAGTTGTATGATTGTTTTCAAGTTAGAAAGAGAAAGACCTGCCTTTGTTGTTTATGAGGGTAACCTATACTACATCAAAGATCGTTTTCTGCGGGCTTATGAATTTGCAACTCAAAAAGACACTCAACTTATACCAATAAGAAGGCCTGGATCCACGGGAATGAATCAAGGACCAAGATCATTGTCTTACAGTCCCTAGGAGAATGTTGTTGATCCGGATTTAAACAGGAACGCAATAGATTACAGAGATAACCATAAATACAGATATGCGATAACCATAAATACAGAGATGCAGCGGAAATAATACTTCATTTCATTAATGGAAAATACCGAAATATGCTTACAACCATAATTGGAAATAAACCAGCTAGGGCGATGGTAGCTTATCTCTGAGAAGAGATGTGCGGCTACATGCCTCTGAACTGTTCCGAACTGTATTACAATGAGGCTCGAAGGCCTATTTATTGTTGAGAAACAATGGAAAACCCTTCACATACCGAAACCTAACCCTAGAAGATGAAACACCAAATTGTGGGCCCCGTTTGGGTAAATTGGTACATCAATTTCCCGGGGTCGTAACTTTGGCATACGATCTTCGTTTGACGCGTACGATAGCTCGTTAGAAAGATCTATCCGAGTACTACCACTTTGGGAGGTAACATAGGGCTCGGTCGTCCCAGAATTCCAAAAAAACGTCGTTTAGGGCCTCAAAACGGCTCCGGAAGTTCAGGACCCGAAAAACTGCTAAAAATAGTAAACTGTGCTACAATTAAGGAAACTGAAAAGACTGAAAGAGACAGTTGTGGGGGTCCAAATGGGTTGGTGGGTGGCCACCAACATCCACCTGGATCAGTTGTCCTGGTATGTTCAGATGTTGATGGTGGATCATATGAACTTTATCTTGTTCCAAAGGATAGTGTTGGCAGAAGTGATACAACACAGGAAGCAAAGAGAGGACTTGGAGGATCCGCTGTTTTTGTTGCTCGCAATCGATTTGCAGTCCTTGACAAGATTCATAACCAAGTGATGATAAAAAATCTCAGAAATGAGGTGACTAAGAAGTATAGTCTTCCAGCAACTGTAGATGCAATCTTTTATGCAGGTGAAAAACTTGTCAAGCAGTGCGAGGATCAACAAGTCTATTTATGCAAAGTTTAAAGTAGATGAGCCAAAACCATGTCAAGAGCTTGCAGAACTTTGAAGTGGAATATATGGCCCCCATGGTATGGACGTAGCAAATATGCATGTTTTCGTGGGAGAAACTGGTGATACAGATTATGAAGAAATGCTAGCCGTGCCAAATGGTTTTTCCCAAATGAGAGAGAGCCTTTTTTATTACAGAAGTAAACTTCGAAGGCAAAGGGTAAGTCCAGATTGGGGAAATGCAATTCCGCGCCCAAAGCAAAGACTTCAAGAAAGCAGTCAAACCATGTTCAAAGGTGTTAGAGTTTGAATCACAAATTATGAAAAGACAAATGGCAGATTTGCAGATGCAGCTAAGCCAGCAGGAAAGTCTTCCTTAAGGAAATCATACAACAATTTTGAATAGCTTCAAGACAGTTGAAACGGATATGTCAAGATAAATGAGGCTCAAGACAGTCAGACTTTGATGTTAAACTGCTGGTAAAGAAGCATAATGCACAACAGTTTCGTGGCGCGCTACGAAACTGCTGAAGCTGCATAATTAACGTTCAGTCAACCAAATTTTGAAGGACTTTTCAATCAGCATTAAAAGTTTTTGGCAGCACACAGGTACATGGGAAAGGCTTACAGCACATCATGGACGTGGCAATCTGTTCTATTTGGGTAATCAAAGATAAAAGGCATGCTTCTTTGGATTCGAACATTTTGAGGCAAATCGAGGACCGACAAACAGGGGCAGTTTCCTATGTTTCAGGACATTGGAAAACATGTGATATTGAAGAGCAACATGAAGCATTAAAGATCCATCACAGCCACCGCCAGAAGGGAACCAGATGTCAGAGAACGAAAATGATTGTAGACCAAGGATATTATGGAATTAGAGTCCTATTTGATTTAGAAGTCTAGAAGATCTAGTAGAATTAGAATCTTAATTGTTTTAGGATTCCAGAGCTGTCAATTAGTAGTCAGTTGTAATTATTAGTTAGTTAAAGTGTTAGTAGGTGTCATCATAGGCAGAATTGGAGTTCCCCTCACGCTGGAGGAGGAACATCAGTTAGGTGGAAGAGCTATATATATAGCTGAAACAGCAATGTAAGGGGGGTTGGAAAACTTTATGACAGAGCATTGTATTTGGCTTATGTGAAGAGACAGTTTCAGTAATATAATTTGGCTTTACTTCTCAGGATTCATGAAGTATTTCTATGTTCAGAATGTGTGATCTTATCCTTTCCTTAATGTTTTTTACAGTTGTATAGATGTATAATCACTCAGAATTCACTGATTGTGCTCTGATTTCCTGTATGCATTTATAAACTGTGGTTCCCTATGAGTTATGTTCTGAATATTCAAATGCTGAATGCCCTGACTTCTATGTAAAGTCAAGATCATTGTTTATTGAGGTGTTGTTGACTCCATAGGCCCAATGGAAACTTGTTTAATGTTTTTCCAGCATCCATATTTGTCACATTTATTTCACAAAGAGTTAGCCATCTTATCTTAATCAAAATCATTAACTCATCTAGAGAGAGCCCTCTCAGGTTGAGGAGGCTAAGCCTCAGCCCAAAGTAGGTTTGAAATAGTTACTTGAAGTCTTCCTAGTCTACAGCCTTCTAGGGCCTGATTTTGAGATAACACACCTAATCAAGTGAAATGAAACAACCAATGCAACCAAGTAAGTATTCTGGCTACTATTTGAATTCTCCGCAAGCGCTTGCTTATGAACAACAAGAGAGAACTACTAAAAGACAACTCCCATGAAAACTTGTTAACAAATCCAGATTTTCCCAAATTGAATAATATGGAATCGCTATCTGATTCCAAAAACACTGCATAAAGATCTTGAAATTCATGTGCACTGGGACTTAGCTCATCCAATGGATTACTTTGCTTCTCCTCATACCATGAATGTAAACTTTCGTCTGAGCTTTGTGACGAGACTCCTGCTGAAAATGACAAAGAAACCGGCTGCTAGATCTAGTTTGTATCAATACTTGTTTTAAGCTCATAGTTACCTAATGGAGAAGGACTTTGACTGCAGACATCATCTAACATATCAGCTATTGGATCGTGAAAAACTTGAAAAGACTGTTGCAACCCATTTTCTATTGGTTCCAATGAGATTGCATGATTTTGTACAGGTTGCTCATTTGAAGATATACTATGCAAAATTCCCTCCAAAAACTAAAATGATTCAAAATAATGGTATGGAATCATCTTGCATCATTTGATCATATGTTCCAGCTTCCAAGTATTCATATGCAACTTGACAATCGATGGCATTCGGGGGCTGCAAATCTAGATATGAGAAGTCTTGAACAAGGATTTCATTGCCCTCAAGATGGTCCAAATCAAAACTTGTCGACAATTGATTTTTGATTGCATGAAAGTTGTCTCTGATGAACTGAAACGAAGAAAAACAAAAAGGCAAATATCCTTCACTTACTTCAGCATTTGCTACACTTTCCTCCTCACTTCCATAGTTGATATGTAATGGTTGATCACAGTATTCTAGCTGCTGAAAGTGTACTTCCTCCTTCCACAAACCAGCTGCTGATTTGTCTGCAAGATTAGCTTCTGTTTGGAGAACATAATCATCATCATACTTATCAAACTTAGTGAAATCATCAGTATAAAAGACATCATCAGATCTATGACAACTGGGATAAGAAAGAAAAAAAATTGGATCAGCCACTTGTTCTTCTTCAATCAACGAGCCATGGTCTTGAACGTCATACTTTTTCCTTGTGGTGATTTTTTTCATCATCTCTTCCACTGCACTTACCAAAATGTCGAGCTTTACCTCTAAAGATTTCAATTCCTCTAGATCTATGCTCTTCATTTCTTCTTCCTTCAACTTTGCCCTTCTAATCAACAAATTAGCCTCTACATCTACTGCATTGTTTTGCATCTCTTCAAGTGTTGCAAGGTTCCTTTCTCTTAGCTGAAACTCCATTTCCGGATCAAAGGGATCTGGGTAGTGAAAGAGAGTGGATCCAGGAGGAGGCCTTATATTAGCAGGCATTGAACAATAAACTTGGTTAAATCTAGCAGAAAATTGTTGTATTGTCTCCCCTGGCTGTCTTTTCAGAAGGTTATACTCTTCTAGAATCAAGAAATGGTTTTGTTTGACCACCCCCTTGGCGAGGAAAACTTTGACGAACTTCTAGAAATCTGAGATTCTCGCATCAGACAGGGTTTTGAACCAACTCTTGACTTTGCCTTGCAAAGAAAGAGCAAAAAGCCTAATACTGACATCCTCTTCATCAACTTCAAAAAGGTCAAGGAAAGACTCAAAATTTAGTACATGTCTCTCAGCAAGGATGTTGTCACAGTCACCATCAAATCTTGGTAGATATAGGTAATGATTTTTAGGGAAAGCATAGGATATAGGAGGTAAAATCAGAGGCTTGTATCTATCTGGAATTTTACAAGGTATAGGAATATGTACAAAAGGTGTAGAATTATACTTGATCTCTTGAAGCTCATCAGTTTGAAGACGGTCATCATAAGATTCGGAAGAAGGGTATTGATCAAGATCAAAGGCATGCAAATATTTTACATTCACATTCTTCAAAGGGAAAGAATCAAATGCAGGTCTAGGATCTTTTCTCAAATACAGTATACTTTGTAAAGCCTTCTTGACACTCGGGAAAAGAGAAGAAATAATTTATAACAAAGAACATAATGTCTTGGATTAAATTCCAACTTGAATACCTGATATTTCCATATTTTCCTTTCATGTTTTTGCTGGTTAGGTTCATCCTCCAGTGGAGTCCTTGGATCTGATCTCGAAACTGACTTAGAGGCGCTAGGTGAACGATTTCAGCCTTCTGGTGTCTAATCATTGTCCACCATCAACAATCAAATCTAAACTTGATACATTTTGCTGAGGAACATAAAACTACATTCTCCAGTATGGTCGCCACTATGTTATCGCCTAAATTGACCTTAGGTTGAAGGGAGGCAATTCTAGGGTAACCACAAACCACGCTTAACCTAGTAGCTAGCCCTACTAGGTTGGGAGAGGGCTCTCTCCTTATGGATCTCAGTCAAGATGACTGGATCAGGAACAAGATTTTATGCTAGGTATAGTAGCTCAAGGGTTTTGATTGAATTTGTTGGTGTTTTTTTTCCAAATCAGGAGGAGCTGGGCAATTTGAGTCTGGGAAACTAAGTCAAAACAGTAGGGGATTCTATGGGGCAAGGTAGGTATGATCTTCAACACATTAAAGCTTGATGGGTGAAAGGCTAGACTGGTGAGGAGCTAAGAAGGGCATGAGCAGGTCATGAATCCTTCCTAAATAGTAGAAAAAGCATGAAATACTGGAGTTTTCCCAAGGCAGAGCATTAAACCTAATGTATTCCACATATCTGACTTGAAAACAACCAATCAGAAGCAATTATATGAAAGAGGCATACATAAATAACATTAGAAAATCATAATAGAAGAAGAAACACATGCTAAAGGCCATACCACAGGGATCCCATAAAAATAGCTGCAACTTTATTAGTTTCCTACCAAAACTGTTACAAAGCGATATGTGTTTAGTACATGAGCATCCAGATGAATCCAACCTCACCAAATCACCAAGAAAACACATAATATAGACATCTAAACTATCATCCTGACCTTCAGGGGTTGAATCCATGAGAAGAGGGGTTGTTTCAACCATTTCCAAACAAAGAACTAGAAAATAGGCAGTGAAACAACTTGCCTCTAAAAGAGGGGAAACTGATTCATTTACCTCAAAACCGCCTATAACTAATGAATCTACCCTCTAACACTATTTTACCATTACATTTATATGCCATGTCATCAATTACATCAATGAAATCATCAATGAGGAGAGAGAAATCAAATTCATAGTCAAAACAGGCGAATTTTGGCTTCCTGAGCAAAATGGCCCTAAGCGCAGCGCCACTGGTCCTAAGCACAACACTGCTTTGCACCTGCTTTTTGAGGCCTTCCCCTTAGCCAAATTGAGCCCATGATAGCTCATTGGGAAGATCCTCAAGTCTAGTTTCTAGAACACCTAGAATTTTTGAATTTGGAGATCATTTTCCCCCTAAAAACTGGAATCTCCCAAGGCTGCTTCTGTGTGTCCAAAAAGAAGCAGAAAGGTCATTTTTGGACCTTTTGGCGGACCAGTTCTGCTCCAAAAAATCTGAAAATTGCTAGGGTGCATGTCCTTGATGCCCTGAATCCAAAAATGCAAGCCATTTGTCCATTGGGTTCCCCTAGAAAAAGGGTGCTTCTGGGCAGATTTTCTGTGTTTTGAATTTCCAAAATTTCAAAATGACAAAATTTCTTCAAAAGCTGCCAAAATTTTGCATGAGACACCACCATCAACTACTTTGATAGGCTAGGGAGGCTTCATTAAACATCTTTATTCTATCTTGCTCCTTTTTGCCTTTCAAAGCTCTCCTTATCCTAGCCTTTAACTTTCTAATCCTCATGTTACAAATTTTGTTACGAGCCATGTAATGGTATGCCATGTGTCTGAGCATTTTCTTATCCCTGTTAGCCTTGCCAATGATCCTTTCAAGATGTAGGTTGACTCTTTCAAGCCAAGTTTCCCTATCTTGTTCGATTTCTTTCTCGATAGGAGTCAAATTGACATAAGCCTCTTTGTCACTTTACCTCTTTGTCTTCAGTGGCTCAAGTTCCATGAGGACCTGCTTATGACTTAGTTGTTTGTTTTCTTGCTCCAGGTAAGTGATGACAAACTTTTATCTCTCTAAGTCGTCCATCAAAGCTTATATTTGGGCTTCTTTCTCCTGAATAATGACATCTTTGACAGTTTCCCTCTCTTGTGATTTTGCCTCCCTTATGAGGCTTTCTTTGTTGCCTTCTCCTTTTCGCTGAACTATCACTTGCTATATCCTCATCATAGTCAGAATCACCTCTATCCATGATTTAATCAACACTCTTAGTTTGCACAATTTTGACAATGTAATGGGGATGAGTGGTATGTTCTAGAGTTTGTAGGGATCAGTGAATTTTATATGGTTATGGGAAAACCATAAGCTATGAGAGTGAGGGGAGGATCTTGGGAATGAGATTTAGATGAAGGTGAAGGGAATAATGGGTAAAGAGTTTGAGTTATCATGCTAGGCAATGGAACAGACAAAATGATTAGGGTTTATAGAGGAAAATTAGGGTTTAATACTAGAAGTGGAGGAGAGGCCCAAAATATAAAAAATGCAAGCCAAAATTTGAGTGGAGAGAGGGAACTTACTTGTAAAAGGTGAAATTGGAGCCAATTTGGTAAGAATTTGCTATTTGGAGTGATTTTGAGGCTCCCTGCCCTACGCGCGACACTAGGCTCTAAGCACAGCTCCTTTTTGTAGACCACTTTTGGAGGCCTTCTCAGTGCCCAAATTGAGTGTAGGATAGCTTGTTGGAGATCTTGTCGAGTCTACTTTCCGGATCATCTTGAAGTTTTCAATTTGGAGTTCATTTTCCCTGTCAAAAGTACAATCTCCCAAGACTAGTCAAAATATGCAGAATGAGGCTGCCAAAATGCAAAGTGCTATTTCTGTCAATGTTTGGAGGTCTTCCTGAACTCCAAATTGAGATCATGATAGCTCATTGAAAATCTCTTTGTGTCTAGTTATCATTTGACTCATAAAGCAAGTCATTTGGTCAACCCGGCTAGGAGAAATCTTGATTTTCCCAAGGTCACTCCAGAAGTGCATTAACTCTCTTGTAGCAACTGTATTTTTAACATTTATCTAAAACCATGACACGTATGTACAAACTGAAGGAGGTTTTTCTTCCTGGGTCTATGATGAACAACAACCTCTCTCATTTTTGTCAAATTCATCTTTTCTTGCTCAGATACATAGTTTGAAGAAAAACAGTCCCTTATGTGTGGTGAATGGCTTGTTCCTTGGAATTATTTCTTGACAAATGATGGAGATATGATGTTTGATGATATGAAATGGCCTAATACCTTCGAATATCTCTCATGCCTCCTCTGCTCAGATATCTCTGCTCCCATAGCCAACCCTAGCTCAGTGGGAGAGGAATTTAGGGTTTTAGTGCTTGTTTCTCTTTTGCTTTTGCAGGTGAATTGGTGCTCATGATGACTTGATTTTTGCAGTGGTAGGTGCTTGGCAACATCACAAGATGCTTAGGAGCAGCTGGGAACCAATATTACATATGAAAAGATAAAATTACATCATAAATGAAGATAAAAACAAAATACTCTGTTTTCACCTCAAAACAAGTTTTGAGGTGAGAACTACATTAGGCTTTCAAAATGATAAATTATGGCTTTACCAATCATTATTGGCCTCCTCATGTCCTTGCTGATCATTATTGGCACATAATCATCAAATTTTGATCATGGTGGGACCCTAAAACCTAATGAGACCAAACCCTAAGATTTAGAAATGCACTGCAGAGTAAATATGAACCATGACTAAACTATATGGAAGAGGATCAGCAAGTACAGATCATGAGAAAAAAACTGAAGTGATTACCACCATCAGTGGATCCATGACCTAATGGAATGCAAACTCATCAGTATGGGACTCCTAACATGAAAATGCAAAAGAGCAGATTTTGATCACTGATGGTAGTGTGAAAATGCTGACACTGACAGGATGAACGAAATCTTTCTTTTAGCTAGTCACCCCCATGCCATATTCTAAGCATGAATGTGGGATCTCAAAAATCAAATCAATCAAAACCATTCAGGGCTTCCAGGGGTCAAACCACTTCAAATCTCAACCAGTGATTCCACCTCATAGTAGGAAATCACTAACCATCATCAGATTCATATCTACTCAAGATGTCCAGGGCTCTAGAGCATTTGTTCCAACCAACGCTTCCAGGACTAGTAATTCAACCCACAGCTGACGCCAGGATTCCAGAGCATTTGTCCAATCAAGATTTCTAGGAATAGTGATTCAACCCACCAAGGGCTTCCAGATTGTTTTTCCAACCAAGGCTTCCAGATTGTTTGTCCAACCAAGGCTTCCAGCACTAGTAACTCAACCCAAGCTATTACAAGGCTTCCAGAGTGTTTCTCCAACCAAGGCTTCTAGGAACTAATAACTCAACCCACAACCAAAGACATAATAAAACCAACCAAAAAACAAAATTAAAGCCCACAACACCATGGCTATCCAAGAAATGGAATTGCTAGGCATAACCACTGTTAATCTAGGCAATCCTCCATGCCAATGACAAATTATCACCAAATAACCACATGCATATACCATGCATGCCAAAACTAGTAAGGAAATCATACATGCAACTTGGTACTTGCAAGAAAAATCCATCGTAGCTACTGATCCCGATGTCCTCTTAGACTTTCCTAATTTTCCTTTTCCTTCTTACTCTAAATCCCAAGTATGTCACGCTCCTCCAAGAATTCTCAAGAAAACTCTAAGTGTCCAAGAGTATGAGAGAGAGAGAGAGAGAGAAAATGAGAGCTCCTGAACTGATAAAAAGCCATGAACTGATCCTCAGAAGCCTTTTTATTAATAAGGCCTCTATTTTATTCAATTTTCCATTATTTTCCTTCATTTTCCTCACATGCAACCTGTGATCTTTCACCTTCCTTTTCTCCTAATTTCCATTATTTTCATAAAAAAATGCCAATAAATGCCATTTTTCCTTTCCAAAGCCTTAGCCATTTCCTTTGCCAATTTCCATAGCCATTAATTAATAACAAGTGATCCCCATCACTATGTTTCTGCCCAACGTTCAGCTTGGAATGTGTTTCCCATGAGCAAGGTCTTATTTTACCTTTTTTTTACATGGAATTTTTTACCAGGGTTGTTACAAAACCCTCTCCATTGGGGGAACACCATACTCGGTGTTCAATGACACCTACAACCAACAAGACTGCTGAAAGAAAAATGTACTTGCCATGGAGCTTTATAACTTAGCTTGTTGCAGTATTTACAATGATCAAATTGTTGAGAAGAAAAACAATATGACAACATAACAACATGATAATCGTAATGACATGACACCCATACTTCTTATTGGAGCTTTATAACACATATTATGGTGATATTTACATCATATACATATGTACATACACATACCAAAAACATATACCAAACATTCGCTCAACCAAAAAATAGAGAAGGATACATAGCCCACATCTCATCTTCCATCTCTCATGTAGCTTCAACAGGCCCAAAGCGCTTCCACTACTTTTTAACCTGCTCGATTGCTCAATTCTAGAGCATGAGCATATTTCTTTGAAATATACACTGAGTATTCAACTGGAATTCTCCTTCTGGCTCCACCTACAATACATACCATCCAATTATATGATCAACATCTTTAACATATTTCTTAAGCAATGACACATGGAAAACATCATGGACTTTCACTATTGGAGGCAATACAAGTTGATAGGCTATTGGTCCAATCCTTTCAAGGATCCTAAAGGGTCCACAAAACCGAGGTGCAACTTGGCACACGATCCAATCCTCAAGGAGATCTTATTGGGCTTGAAGCACAAGTACACTTGTTCCCCAACTTGAAACTCCTTAAACAACCTATTCTAATCTGTATAAATCTTCTGTCTATCTTGTGTTGTCTTTAGATTCTTCTTGATTGCTTGCATTTCATGTTCCATTTTTTCCAACATATCTGGTCCTATCAATACCATGTTAACTAGATCACTCCAACTAATAGGATTATTACAACTCCAACCATAGAGTGTTTCGAATGGACTCATCCTTAAAGACTCCTTATACCCATTGTTGTAAGTGAACTCAATGAGTGGAAGGTACTCTTACCACTTTCATTGTTGATGCATCACATACATCCTCAACATATCCTCCAATATCCTGTTGACCCTCTCTTTCTATCCATCTATTTGTGGATGATAAGTTGTGCTAAAGACCAACCTTGTACCCAAACCTACAAATAACTCTTTCCAGAACATAGAAGTGAACTTGGCATCGTTTTCTGATATGATCTTATTTGGTACACCATGAAACCTCACTATATCTCTGATGAATATCTGTGCTACGTAATTATATGAATAAGTAGACTTTACAACTCCAACTAATAGGATTATTACAACTCCAACCATAGAGTGCCTCGAATGGACTCATCCTTAAAGACTCCTTATACCCATTGTTGTAAGCGAACTCAACCAGTGGAAGGTACTCTTCCCACTTTCATTGTTGATGCATCACATACATCCTCAACATATCCTCCAATATCATGTTGACCCTCTCTCTCTCTATCCATCTATATGTGGATGATAAGTTGTGCTAAAGGCCAACCCTGTACCCAAACCTACAAATAACTCTTTCCAGAACCTAGAAGTGAACCTGTCATCCTTGTCTGATATGATATTCTTTGGTACACCATGAAACATCACTATATCTATGATGAATCCCTATGCTACATCATTATATGAATAAGTAGACTTTACTGGAATGAAGTGCACTACCTTTTTCAACTTGTCAACCACAACCATAATTGAGTCATGTTGTCTAGATGTCCTCGGAAAACCCGTGATGAAGTCCATGGAAATGTCCTCCCATTTCCACTCTAGAATCGAGATCGGCTGTAGTAACCCACCTGGATGCTTACACTCTGCCTTTACCTATTGAAAATATAAGCATATAGCCACAAACTCTGGCACCTCTTTCTTAAAGTTCGACCAATAGTATAACTTCTTCATCGTTGTCAATGTCTTTTGATATCCTGGGTGACCTGAATACGGTTTTGCATGAAACTCTCTCAAGATAAGCTTCTTGAGCTTGTTGTCATCTAGCACATATATCTTGTCCCTAAATTTGACCAAGGCATTTGTTGTGAGACAGTAGTCCACATTCTATGCAATTATATTTGTACCTGTACCCTATTGTAACCTATGCCTGAGCTCCATGTTCCTGTTATCCTGCTGAATTCCTTGTAAGATCCAAGCCTGTAAATATGTCCCATAAGAACTCATGTTTGATGTGTGGTTTACATGTATCCTCCTGCTAAGAGAATATTCAACCCTATTCTCTTTACCTTTAATGTACCTGATCTCAAAGTCGAACTCATTGATCGTGTCCAACCATCTAGCTTTCCTGGCATTCAAATTCAGTTGGTCAAATAGATACCTTTATCCACTATGATCGCTCATCAATACAAATCCCCTGCCAAGAAGATAGTGCCTCCACATATTCAATGCATGGATGATCGCTACCAACTTAAGATCATGTGTCGGATAGTTATGTTCATGCTCACTCAGTTTCCATTATTCATAGCATACTACATGTCCTTCTTGGATAAGAAATCCACCAAGTCCTCTCTTGCAAGCATTTGTGCATACCACAAAATCTTTCTGGATTTGCAATATTTAGCACTGGAGCATTTGTCAACAACTTCTTTAACTGCTCAAAACTAGCTGCACATTCCTCTATCCATTCAAATTTCTTACCTTGCCTCTATGATGACGTGATAGAATATGCAATGCGAGAGAAGTTCCTAATGAACCTCTTATAGTAGCCTGTTAACCCCATAAATGATCTTACCTCATCCACATTCCTAGGATTTTCCCATTCCATGATAACCCTTCTCTTCTCTGGATCTATTGCTATGCCTTCCTTGGAAACAACATGTCCCAAGTAATGTACCTCTGTCTAAAAGAAATTGCATTTGCTAAGCTTAGCATACAATTGATGCTCTCTTAGAAATCTCAACACTATTGCTAAATGTTAGGCATTTTCTTCCTCATTTTTAGAATATACCAGTATATCATCAATGAATACAATAACAAACTTGTCCAGATAAGGACGAAACACACTATTCATCAAGCACATAAAAGTAGCTAGAGCACTAGTCAAACCAAACAATCTCATAATGTTTTTACCTGGTCCGGAAAGTTGTCTTATGAATGTCTTCTTCTTTAATGTGTACCTGAATATATCCTGATATTAGATCAATCTTTGAGAACATTGTTGTCCCTTCAACTAATTGAAAAACTCATCAATCCTTGGCAATGAATACGTGTTCTTAATGATCACCTTGTTCAACTACCTGTAATCAATGCACAACCTGAGAGTACCATCCTTCTTCTTCACAAACAATACGAGTGCGCCCCATGGTGATACATTTTTCCTAATGTATCCCTTCTCAAACATTTCCTTCAACTACAACTTCAACTCTACCAACTCTGTAGTTCTAATCATGTATGGTTCTTTTGATGTTGGTGCTACCCCTGGTACCAACTCAATAGAAAAATTCACTTCTCTATGAGGCAGAAAATTTAAAATCTCTACGAGAAGTACATCTTGAAACTGTTGTAAAACTGGATACCTACTCAAAACATTCACATCCTCAACTTCCTTACCTTTGTCACTGGAAATATGCACTACAAATAACACACAACCTTTTATGTGACTACGCTTCGCTTGCATAGCTATAACCATTCTAATTGATGTTGCCTTCTTCTACCCTACAAGACTCTTTATTCTCCATTGTCATCCAAGCGCTCAATAGCTTGTTCATAACAATACACCTTGGTTCTATGGAGATACAACTAGTCCATACCCAAAAGCATGTTATATGAACCCAAAGGTAATACGTTCAAATGTGTTGATGTAGACATACCATTCAACCCAAATGCACAAGCTCTTACCCAATGATGAAATCGCTTCTTGGTACCGTTAGCCAACTGCACTAAACAAGATTCTACATGCACTTCTTTATTCAAACCACACTTATCCAGTAGGCCAGGATTAACATAACTATAATTAGATCTAGGGACAATCAAAATAGAAATAACTTGATCACAAATCTTATGATCCATCTCAATAATAGAACCTTGGTGATCTATCTACCTGTTATCCAACTCTGCATAGATCCGAGGAACACTTTGTCCAACATCCCCCACTGTCTGTGCTTTTTGAGCACTATAGATCTACAATCTACCACCCTGATGATGTGGACAATCTCTCATGTGATGATCTTTTCCACGAGTCCAACATTGTATAGGTTTCCAGCTTGCATCTTTTTTCTTCTCCTCAAACTGAAATCCCTACCCTTTTCCAGATGCATTGAAATTCTTGTGTGGTTTTGCATTCTCTTTCATACTCGTGTCTTGAGGCCTTGATCGCTTCTTATCCCATTTCCCTTTATTCCTTGCATTACCTTTCCAATCTCGTTTAGTCTCATATATGCACTCTGATTGCTCATACCAATACTTTAGCTTCCAGACGGCCTCCTCTAATGATCTAGGCTCATCAAACTCAATCTTGTCTTTGAATGTTATCGACAAACCACTAATGAATCTATGAATATTGGCTTTCTCCTCCTTGAGGTAAGGCACATATCTCAACAAATACAAAAATCTGTTAGTGTGCTCCTCATCGGTCATAGAGCCCATATTTAGCTCATAAAACTATTTTTCCCTGTCGTCATAGTACCTCTACGATAGAAACGTATTCTTGAATAGTCTCTCGAATTCACTCCAAGTAAACTCCTCCTCATAAATATCTCCGACTTTCTTTACATCTTCCCACCAGATATTTTATTTATCTTTAAGATTGAATGTAGTTATTTTGGCCTTCATGTTCTCTGAATAATCGTGTAACTTGAAGAACTTATCCATTCCAAGCAACCATGCTTCTGCATCCTGTGTTTTCTTCATTTCCCCATCGAATGTAGGTGGCTTTTCTTTCTTGAACTCATCCGACAAATATCCCCTATCACTCCTCTTGTAAGGATGATAACAATGATGACCATGATACCTGTCAAAACCAGAACTAGAATAGTACCTGTGTCCATCACCTGTCCTATCCAAAGTATCCAAGAACCTGCCATCCCTGATTGTGTAATCTCTATCTAACCCGTACCCACCAGGAGACCTACTACCATATGCCCCATTAGTTCTGTCCTCCTCTCTCTTTTTGATCCAAAGTGATCATTATCTCTGCAGTTCTGACAAACTCTGAAGGATTACTACATTAACCTCTGCTTGTTTCTTGTGCCTGCATGATTCTATCATTATCTGTTTTACAACTTCTTATTTTTGCCTTCAAACTTCTCAAATTGTCTGCTAAGTCAAAAGAATCCCCAACACCACATTGCTCATCTGATCCATAGGGAGAGTCTCGGTAATTGTAGTCTACCATCTTGTTAGCCATCTTTGTTGTTTTCTTTCTACAATGTATACCATGACAGCTAAACCAAAATATAAATAAACCAACGTACCTCAATTTAGTTCAGGGAAGGATATGTTATCTACAAGACCAACCATATTAGATCAATATATATATATAAACATAATCATATCAAAATTTATTCATCATTTCAATCATTATCCGGCCATCAATGCATGACCATACCAACAACATGCTATGACCTCATGCATGACAACTACAACCACATCAATGTATGCATAATGATATATAAGCACTGACATGCATAACCAATGCATAACCGACATATACTCATGACGACCGCATACAACAACAACACCATCAACTTCCACATGGTGACATCATTACAACCATGACCAACACCATGCATATGCAACAAGCACATAGACCATAAGCATAAGGAACACATATATGAAACCAACATGAATGCATGACCAACACACCGCCCATCCAGTCCAAGGGGTGAATCATGCTCTAATACTACTCTATAACACCCTCCTCCCACATATACCCAAGTAACTGCGCAACCGGGGTAAACATGTGACAAATAGTTACTATGATATGTTTCAACTCCCTATGTATCCGTTAAGGAAGTGGAAGCGACGAAATACATTCAACCTAACCTTCTACACCTGCAACAGAACCCCCAAGAGCCATCCAACCCATCCAAGCGACCAAACCCTGAGACAAGCTGACATTTTGCTGCATTAAAGCCTCAATCACTCCCTTGACATGGGCATGCATGGGACTGGAACCCTCCAGTCTCTTCCACAGTGAGTCATGCGTGTGACTGTGGACATTTCCAAGTAGTTTTGTGGCGATGACTCCGGATTCTATGCCACTTTTCTATGGCCAAGACTCAAGCCACTACCCAAAACTCCATGAAAATTCCAAAAATGAAAAGTAACATCAAAACAATGATACAAATGAAAATACTTGAACAAGGACTTGACTGGACCCCTGCAAGCTATGATAGGAATTTTGTCAAAACATGTCATAAATATGCTTTCCACATGTTTAAACAATAGATATGAGCATAGCGGTCTCACACTTATCTGAGAATCACTAAGAAGCAATGATGCCTCATCACAATAACTGTGTTACCATCTATTAAGCCATATATTCATTGTACATTCATTGATTAACCAAAACATGATGAGAGGCATACATTTTCGTTGCCATAAAACTCATTCATAACCAACATATATCCAATAGAAATATCAAGGAAATAACAGTCATATAAGCCACATATAAACAAGTATATGTACCCATAAAATACCAAGGAGAAAGAGAGCTCTTATTGATGATTGTGTAAGTTGACCAGGTATGGGACTTCCATGAACCACCCGACCATAGACTAGGATGAACCAAATGTTTTGTTCAAACAGTCACCCTCATGTCATATTTCAAGCATGAATGTGGGATCTCAAAAAAAAATCAAACAAAACCATTCAAGGCTTCTATAGGCTAAACCACCTGAACCCTCAACCAATGATTCCACCTCACCATCGGAAGTCAATAACTAGCACTAGATTCATCTCTACCCATGTTGTCCATGGCTCTAGAGAATTTGTTCCAATCATGGCTTCTAGGACTAGTAACTCAACCCATAGCTACAGTCAGGATCCCAGAGTGTTTGTCCAACCAAGGTTTCCAGGACTAGTAATTCAACCCACCAAGGGCTTCCAAAGCATTTTTCCAACCAAGGCTTCTAGGACTAGTAACTCAATCCAATTTGTTACAGGGCTTCTAGAGCGTTTTTCCAACCAAGGCTTTCAAGAACTAATAACTCAACCCACAACCAAAGGCACAAGAAAACCAACCAAAAAACAAAATTAAAACCAACAACACCATGGTTATCCAGGAAATGGAAAGGCTAGGAAAAACCATTGTTGATCTAGGCAATGCTCCATGGCAAAGACAAATCATCACCAAATAACCACATACATATATCATGCATGCCAAAACTACCAAGGAAATCATACATGCAACTCGGTACCTACAAGCAAAATACATTGTAGCTATTGATCTCAATGTCCTCTTATTGAGATTGCAACAAGATGATGGAGCTTAGTGAAAAGAGTCGCCTTCACTAAGTGGGCCCGCAGGCAAATTATGGCGCAAGTTCTATTTTTTATCACAGTGTGGATGATCACAGTGTGGGTGACCACTGTGTGAGTGATCACAATGTGGGTGACCAAAGTGTGGGTGACCACAGTGTGGGTGATCAAAGTCTATTTTTAGACTGGCTGTCAAAAATAGAAAAGTCAAATATTATTGTCTCATAATAATATTTGGACTATAAACTTGATCTTATTCTCTTGGAGCACTTCAGTTTGAGCTACAGATGTGGCCCATGCAGCTGTCAGAAGGAAGTACGCTTTTCTTATGAGTCAGTTGAGTTGTTGCATGCATGACTTCAGTTAGAACTCAATCAGTTGAGTTTGGTGGATTTGATTGTGGAGTTGATGGAGTTGTGTTCAATTTGACTTGGTTAAACTAGTTGTAGTTAGTCTAACTACAAATAGACTAATTATGAGTTGTTAAACTAATTATTAACTCATAATACAACTATAGAATACATCAGTTAACTCAGTTGCATGTCAGTGCATGTTCAGTTCAGCAGGGACAGGTGTTAGAGAATCAGATTGCTATCAGTTGTGACTATAGTTGTGCATCAGATCTTGCACAATCAAGGGATTGAGTATGCCAATGAGTTTGCTCATGTATTTTCCCAGTTTGTAGCTCCTGCTCACATCTTACACATTGTGAGTGATTCTTTGGAGGTGAAATACGAGTTTGGTAGACCATTCTCATTCATTCTTGAGCAGGTATTGAGCAGTGGAGGCAGGCAAGCAGTGGAATAGATTTGGAGATCAGATCTTAGCTGTATTGTGTGTAACAGGTGGAGCTGGTACTGGATTTCTTGTGATAAGCATTGTACTTTGTAATGTTACATGGTCTCAATCATTAATATACAGATAGTGTGGGATTTTTAGCGAGATGCTTTCCCCGGGTTACATACTGTGTTAATGTGTGAATGCTCTTGATGTTTTATTGTTATTGATGCTGCTATATTGATGATCAACGTAGAGGAGCTTATGTATTGTGTATGTATTCCACAATAGTACATGATCAGGATAATCTCTGTTGAATATGTGTTAAATTATTCAAAGTTTCTACATGGTATCAGAGCGAGCTAGATAATTGTAGAAAAAATTTCTACATGGTATCAGAGTTGCTTGATTTGTAGAAGAGATTTTTACAGGATATCAAGCGAGGATTGATCATCAGATCTATTATTCAGGAAGTGTTTACATTCTATTTCTTCAGGCAGAGTCTGTAATCGGGCCAGGTAGCCTCTAGATTCATCCTTCCTTTGGAAGGTGAGATATCCGGTGAATGCCCATACAGTCGATCTCTGTATGAGAAATATTGTGTTCTCACGAATTCTAGATTGGAAGCAGTTGAGTTGGTTGCTGGTGGAATTCGATTTTGCAGCAGTATTGTTGAAATGTCTTTCAACAGATTTCGAATGTTATTCCAAAGCAAGAGCAACCTGGCGCTCAAATATAAACTCAGAAACAATAAGGATGAGAATGGATCTTCATCAAAGGTATCTGATGAAGAGAATTGTGCTTTGGCTGCCAAAGCAAAGAAAGGGAAGAGCAAGAAAGCTTCTCAGTATGGTGCGAAAGGCAAGAAGAGGATATGTCCAAGGTGAAGTGTTTTCACTGTCACCAGCACGGACACTATGCCACTAATTGTCCGCAGAAGAAGAAGAACAAGCAGGCTGCTGGATCTTCAGCAGGAGAGGCTCTAGCCTCACAGTTTGAGCTTGATTTTTCATTGATCGCATGCTTGGTTTCAAGTGTGATGGGATCAGTGTGGTTCTTGGACAGTGGTGCGTCTTTTCACATGACGAGAGATAGAGATTTGTTCTCTGATCTGGAGGACAAAGATCTTGGAGTGCACATCGAGATGGGCGATGATGGTAGATACAGTGTGACCAGTATCGGTACCATTTCCTTTGAGAGGGAGTCTAGTAAACCCTTCGTATTGAAGGAAGTCATGCATGTTCCAAGATTGACGAAGAATCTCATCTCAGTGGCGATGTTAGAAGACAAGGGGTATGATGTTGTTTTCAGCGAGGGAAAGGCTTTCCTGCGCAACAAGACAACTGGTGAGACCCGGAAGATAGGGGTTCGAGTGAGGAACCTTTATCAGTTGCATGTAGATGGATGCGCAACAATGGCGGGCAAGGCAGAAGGATTGGTGAGTCGGGATGATGGCGAGTTGTGGCACAGGAGATTGGGTCACCTTCATGGAGCCTTGAAGATACTGCAGCAGATCACTACAGGGCTTCCTAAAGGCACACTTGCGCAGCCAGATCAGTACAAGGGGTGTACTTTGGGGAAGTTTGTGAAAGCCACCTTTCACGAGAAGGATAGTCGCGCCACAACGATCCTTGAGAGAATTCACACAGACATGTGTGGACCTTTCTCAGTTGCTTCGACAGCAAAACACAGGTATTATGTGATTTTTGTTGATGATTTCTCTCGTAAGTGCTGGATCTTCTTCATGCAGAAGAAGAGCGAGACATATTCAAAGTTCTGTGAATTCAAAGCACTGGTCGAGAAGGAGTCGGGGAAGAAGGTAAAGGCTCTTAGGAGCGATAATGGTGGTGAATACATCTCGGACGAGTTCAAGGATTTCTGCAAGGCAGAAGGGATTCGTAGAGAGCTCATAGCTCCCCATAACCCACAGCAGCACGGGGTAGCTGAGCGGAAGAACAGAACGATTGTGGGTGTTGCACGGGCAATGTTGCATGATCAGGGCCTACCCCTTCACTTGTGGGTGGAAGCATGCAATACAACAGTTTATGTGTAGAACCGTTGTCCTCATAGGATACTTGGCATGAGTACACCTGAGGAGACTTATTCTGGTAAGAAGCCTGATATTTCTTATTTGAGTATTTTTTGTGCTAACATTTACATGCATGTGACGAAGGATGCCAGGAAGAAGTTGGAGCCGACCGCAGAGGTTGGGATATTTGTGGGGTACACTGATACGCCCCACAACTATCGTGTGTATTTTCCAGACAGTGGTAAAACTGTTGTGCGACGGGATATAAAATTTCAGGAGGAGAAAGCCATGAAGTGTTCGCTTGAGAGGGAACTACACTTGCATGCAGATGAGGAGCTATTAGTTCCTAAGGATGAGCTTCAGGATGTGGATCAACCACAGGACGAGGTTCATGGAGTGGAAGAGACCACTCATGCAGCGCCAACCATCAGAGGGCGAAAGTGCTTGACAGAAGCTGAGCGACTGGCTCAAGATGCAGAGAAAGTTGTAGGACCACCTACAGCCCAACGCAGGCAGAGACAGTCACCTGATTGGTACACTGGATACATGGCTCTGATGAGCAAGTGTGTTGTGACTGAGCCATCCTCTTTCGAAGAAGCTGTGGAGGATCCCGCATGGGTAGACGCCATGGTGGAAGAGTATGATTCTATTGTCAGAAACAGTGCATGGGAGATTGTTCCTAGACTGGAAGGGAAATCAGTGGTGGGTTCGAGATGGATCTACAAGGTCAAGCAGGCAGCTGACGGGAGTGTGGAGAAGTACAAGGCAAGATTTGTTGCCCGAGGCTTTTCACAGATAGAGGGGATCGATTATGAGGAGACCTTTGCACCTGTCGCAAGGTATTCTTCCATACGGACGATTCTTGCTCTCTCAACGCAGATGGGATGGCACATTCATCAGATGGATGTGAAGACTGCATTCCTCAATGGAGTCATTGAGGAGGACGTGTACATTGAGCAGCCCGAAGGCTTTGAGGTCTTCAGCAGCGAGTCGCATGTGTGCAGGCTCAAGAGAGCACTGTATGGGTTGAAGCAAGCACCACGTGCTTGGTACACACAGATAGACAACTATTTCACAGGACTTGGATTCTCCAAGGGCGAGGAAGATCCTAACCTATACCAGATTATGGTGGAGGGTAAGTTGCTTATCATTGTACTGTATGTTGATGATTTGATTCTAACGGGTGATGAGCTGTTGATACTGTCATGCAAGAAGGATCTTGCTACAGAGTTTGAGATGAAGGACTTGGGCCTCCTTCACTATTTCCTAGGATTGGAAATATGGCAGCGCAGTGGTGGACTGTTTGTTTCTCAGGGCAAGTATGCTCGGGAGATACTGGAGAAGTTCAACATGCATGGCTGCAAGCCTATTGATACTCATCTTCCTGGAGGTTGGAGGAAGGAGGATGCCACTTCGGGAGAAGAAGTGGATGCCACTGTTTATCGACAGTTGGTGGGGTTGCTGATGTATTTGGTCAATACACGACCTGATATATGCTATGCAGTTAACCAGCTTTCACAAGCTATGGTTAAGCCTACCAAGCTCTTCTGGAAGGCGAGCAAGCATGTATTGCGCTACTTGAGAGGCACATCGGGATATGGTTTGTGGTACAGAATGGAGGATGAGGTGAAGCTATGTGGCTTCACGGATGCAGATTGGGCAGGGAACCCAATGGACAGAAAGAGCACATCAAGAGGGGTCTTCCGTATTGGATCGACAACAGTTTCTTGGTACAGCAGGAAGCAGAGATCCGTGGCACTCAGTTCAGCGGAGGCCGAGTATATGGCAGCAAGTTTGGCTACATGCGAGGCTATATGGATGAGGAAGATCTTGGTTGGTTTGTTCGGTTCTCATTTGGATCCTACTGTGATTTACTGTGATAACCAGAGTTGCATTAAACTCTTGGCTAATCCTGTATTTCATGATAGATCTAAGAATATTGACATCAGGTACCATCATATCAGAGATTGTGTGCAGCGGAGGATCATGTTGCTTTCATACATTCCAACGGAGAATCAGGATGCTGATATTTTGACGAAGGCTCTCACCAGGAGCAAATTCGAGTACCACCGAGGCAGGATAGGGGTTGCTGATAATCCATATCTTGTTGAGAGGGAGTGTTGAGATTGCAACAAGATGATGGAGCTTAGTGAAAAGATTCGCCTTCACTAAGTGGGCCCACAGGCAAATTATGGCGCAAGTTCTATTTTTGATCACAGTGTGGATGATCACAGTGTGGGTGACCACATTGTGAGTGATCACAATGTGAGTGATCACAATGTGGGTGACCAAAGTGTGGGTGACCACAGTGTGGGTGATAAAAGTCTATTTTTAGACTGGCTGTCAAAAATAGAAAAGTCAAATATTATTGTCTCATAATAATATTTGGACTATAAACTTGATCTTATTCTCTTGGAGCACTTCAGTTTGAGCTACAGATGTGGCCCATGCAGCTGTCAGAAGGAAGTACGATTTTCTTATGAGTCAGTTGAGTTGTTGCATGCATGACTTCAGTTAGAACTCAATCAGTTGAGTTTGGTGGAGTTGATTGTGGAGTTGATGGAGTTGTGTTCAGTTTGACTTAGTTAAAATAGTTGTAGTTAGTCTAACTACAAATAGACTAATGATGAGTTGTTAAAATAATTATTAACTCATAATACAACTACAGAATACATCAGTTAACTCAGTTGCATGTCAGTGCATGTTCAGTTCAACAGGGACAAGTGTTAGAGAATCAGATTGCTATCAGTTGTGACTATAGTTGTGCATCAGATCTTGCACAATCAAGGGATTGAGTATGCCAATGAGTTTTCTCATGTATTTGCCCAGTTTGTAGCTTCTTCTCACGTATTACACATTGTGAGTGATTCTTTGGAGGTGAAATACGAGTTTGGTAGACCATTCTCATTCATTCTTGAGCAGGTATTGAGCAGTGGAGGCAGGCAAGCAGTGGAATAGATTTGGAGATCAGATCTTAGCTGTATTGTGTGTAACAGGTGGAGCTGGTACTAGATTGCTTGTGATAAGCATTGTACTTTGTAATTTTACATGGTCTCAATCATTAATATACAGATAGTGTGGGGTTTTTAGCGAGATGCTTTCCCCGGGTTACATACTGTGTTAATGTGTGAATGCTCTTGATGTTTTATTGTTATTGATGCTGCTATATTGATGATCAACGTAGAGGAGCTTATATATTGTGTATGTATTCCACAATAGTACATGATCAGGATAATCTCTGTTGAATATGTGTTAAATTATTCAAAATTTCTACACCTCTTGCACTTTCATGCTTTTCCTTTGCCTTCTTGCTCCAAACCCCAAGTATGCAACACTCCTCCAAGAGTGCTCCAAGAAAAATCTAAGTGTCCAAGTGTATGAGAGAGAGAGAAAATGAGAGTTCCAACATTGAACTAATCAAAAGCCATGAACTAATCCTCATAAGCCTTTTTATTAATGAGGCCTCTATTTTCTTCACTTTTCCATTATTTTCCTTCATTTTCCTCCTCACATGCAACCTATGACCTTTCACCTTCCTTTTCTCCTAATTTCCATTATTTTCATAAATAAATGCCAATTTTCCTTTCCAAATTCTTAGCCATTGCCTTTGCCAATTTCCATAGCCATTAATTAATAACAAGTGATCCCCATCACTATCTTTCTACCCAACATTCAACTTGGAACATGTGTCCCATGACCAAGGTCTTATTTTACCTTTATTAATTTTTTTACGTGGATTTTTTTACCAGGGATGTTATAGAATATGCATTCACAAGTTTCTTTGAGGTTTCTAGTGAGAAGTGATTTTTTTGATCAACAAGGAAAACAATGAATATGAACCAATGTGGCCCAAACAAATATAAACTTTGTAACATTCTGATGGTCAAGCTTGTGCCAGACAACTACTTCTTGTTGAAATGATCAAACCCTTATTTGGGAAATTTCATTATGTTTTGGTGCCTTCTTCTCCCCAATCCAACAATGTCACTATAGATAATAGAATGAAAATGAGTTCAAAGAAAACACCCACAATGCAAAGAAAACGAAAAATCATAGAGAGATAAGTCAAAAAAAGGGGAGCCACTGTGAAAGGGTAATGCCATCACTATTTCAAAGGAAAATAAAAGCATCATTATAATCAACAATATAAAGTAATGCCAATGGGACCTTGCTTCACTAGTGAGGTCAATGGAGTCTGAAGCTATTGACTAAATTCCATGCTCATTGTGATTTGTGCCACTCGAATGACATGTTTCAAATGAGGATAAGGCATTGCATAAATTTCAGTTGATTTTGGTGGAATAAATACCCCTCCAAATCTGGTGTCCAAGCCAAAGAAAATCAATGTCATGTAGTGCAATCCCTAATATTAGGATGTGTTTAAACTTCCTAGATGAAACTTACAAAAATAATATTGTATGAAGCATGACTCTAAAGCTTCTCACTTGTCATAAGGTATCCAATGGAAGTCTCATTATAACTAAAAATGGAAGCTAAAAATAAAAATCTATGGACAAGAGAAGAACTTGAAACCAACATAGTGGTAGACATCATATATGAATATAGAGAATTCCTTTAATAATTGCATGGCTTACTCTCAAAAAGTGACATCACTTTTTTGTGACAACTCAGGTATAAAATATATGAAACTTTGTCATGTATGTAGTGTTGGCATAAAATGGTTTGAGATGTGCTCTTTAATCATGAACGATATACATCATGCAATGTGCATACATGCCAAAAAACTATAATCGTTCAGTCATGTTTCACTTTCCATAGATAGGCATTCTTAGATGACATGCAAACAATCAAAATGTTAGGTCTAGATGTATGCTCAATGAAGACTCGCTTAAATTGGTGCTTCTTCAAGGAGTGAGGGAAGAGTATATGGACACCTTGAATCTTTTAGCTCATGGAGATATATCTCAATGTTCATATGAGGATATAAAAAAGTCTTCAAAAATTACTCTAGATATTCCAACAAAAGGGAAAAAAATGTAAATATCCCTCCTTCTCAACAAGTTCAACTTGCCACACCACCTATTTCCATATTCATGTTGGGGAATATGTTGGAGGATATGAAGATTGAAATTTTGCATTCTCTTACAATGCAAATGGATGAGATGCAGTTGAAGATGAAAAAAGATGAAATAGAAGGATTTGACCATTTTTTGTCCTAGATGTAGAAAGAAACATGATAGGAATAAATACCCTTTGGATACCATTGGTATTTGTGGGATATGTTTTGATCAACATGTTACAGATAAATGCTCATTTATACCTCCCCTAAAGGTAGTATTGACAGGTGAAGGCCCAAAAGAACCCATGGAACTTTTGTTCTTTATGAATCAGAGAAGAACAAGACCCTCTATGCCTTTCCAACAGTCTTACAACCATCCATGTGATGGTCCTTATCGTAATCAATATAAACATCTAAAATGCATCTCAGTTCAACAAGCCCCACTACGAAATGAACTCTCTCTCTAGAGGAAAAACCTTCAAATGTAGTCATGACACGGTACTTCTTTTCAGTTCCACCCAGTTGCTCAGTCATCCGCTAGCAAGATGGAGACCCCAACAACAACTACAAAATCAAGGTCTCATTCCTCCACCTATAATTCCATCTATTTTCATGACTCCTGAAAATGATAGCGAACAACAATCACCAAGAGATCCACAAATACAAACCCAACCTGCATATAATCCAAAAAACAGGTAGGCCTAACCTATCTACAACACCGATTTTCTGAAGTAATCATAAATTTGGTCGAAATCAATGATGTCCACCTCAAGTTAGGGAAAACAAATTAGAATCATCCACCTCCTATCATTATTGAACAAGATGAAAGTTTTGAACCCCAAGGGACAACCAAAGATCAAGAGGAGGAAGAAAATGTAGAAGAACAACATGTAACAAGGATTTCATCTCCTATCAAGCTACAACCACTCTATTGGACAAACTTACAAATATTTATGTAAAGATCACCCTTATTTAGACCATCAAATAAATACCCATTTACGACAAGTTAATCAAGGATTCCTGCATGAAAGGGATAGGCAGAAAGGAAATAAATCCTCCTGCCATTCATGTATGAGCAACTTTCTGATATCATGCTCAGGAAGGCTGCAATATTCAGGAAGGACATGCAACAACACAAATCAGAACTCGATGAATAACTAAAACCAATTACTGTTGTAACACGACCATATTGGTACCCTTGTCTAAAATTTAACCCACCATCTATAACAAATATATAAACGAACCAGAATGAAAAAATGACACCATGTGCACTCATGCAATAAAATTAATACTCTGTGAACCCTTAACTATGGGAAGACCAACACACATGCACTATACAAAACCAAATCCTGTGGTAGACTAAAAATCAAATCCGAAGGTTCCATAAACGCATATAATGGTAGCAAAAACACTCAAAAATTTAACAAATCCCATCCTTTGCAGATATGGTTTGATGTTTTTATTCTAGTCATTTTTCTTTGTGTCAATCTGTTTAAAGAATTGTAGTATCGAACAAGTTTGAGATCAAGACATTGCAATGAGCAAAAAGAAGTGAAGCAAAACCTCAAGTAAATTACCTTGTATCTTAGATACAGTGTTCCACAAAACAATCCTAAAAGCCCTATTATGTGATGTTAAGAAAACCAAACTGAGTTAATTCCTGCAAATATTACTCAGCTAAACCAAAGAATACTTGTGAATATTTTCCCAGAAAGATCCTGCTAATGTGTATGAAATTGAGCCTAATTTTCCACGATTATGTTGTCATCGGATTGCAAAACCCTTGGATGGAGCTTGAAACCACGTGGCAAGTAGAAGGCGCGGTAAAATTGATTTGCCAGTAATGAAAATAAACAATGTAAAGAGTATGGTCATATACTATACATGGCGCCAATAGTATGTAGTGAATGACTTGTCACCATTCAAGTCGGTTCCCTTGTGCATCTGTGAATATGTTCCTAGCCAAAACCCGCTAATGTGTATGAAATATGGCTTGATTTTCCACGCTAAAGTTGTCATTGGACTGCAAAACTCTTGGATGGATCTTCAAACCATGTGGCAAGAAAAAGGCGACTATGTTGTAATTGGACCGCAAAACCCTTGGATGGAACTTGAAACCATGTGGCAAGAAGAAGGCACCGTAAAATGGATTTTCCAGTAATGAAAATGAACAATGTAATGAGTATGGTCATATAACATAAATGGCGACAATAATATGTAGTGAACAACTTGTGCCATTCAAGTTGGTGTCCCTTTTGCAATGTATTATATTGGGGTCTTTGTGGTTCATTAGAAGTATTTTGTTATAGTGTATTGCTGGTATAAATATTATAGTTTTTATTTATTTACATTTTTGTTAATTTTAAAGTTGAATCATTATGTAAAATGTTTTCTTCCCTTTCATAAATAAAGAGATTTCATATGCTAATTTGATGTTTGGTTTAAATATGATTTTAAAATTAAATTATGATAATAATAATAATTATTAAATGTATTAGTGTTTTTATGATTTATAGTTTGGGTGGTTAGGTAGATTGTTTGTTCTTCTTTTTACAAGATTTCAATTCCTACATGAGACATATTGGCTTATTGTAATAAGGCTAGAAGATAGGCACCTCGTAGGATAGAGATCCACTTGTGTGTGCCTCAAGATATCTCAATGCTTGATAAATCACAAGTTATTGTTATATCTAGCTTGTTAGTTATTAGATATATTCTTGGGTTATAATGGTTGTCACTAGGTTTGGTCGGAGGTCTAACCTAAATCCCTAATCACTTGTAAGTTTAGATTATTGAAGTGGCAAAATTAAATGACTAACATAAATGACTGATTCATATTATTGTAGTACTTGTTAAGTAGTCGCATAGACTAAATTAGTTATTCGTAGTAGTCATTTTTAGTTGTATTAGTTATTTGCTAGTCGTATATTTTAACTTAGGACTAAATTAGTCGTTTATGTTAGTAATTTTTAGTTAGGGCACCTAAGATTGTTCAATATTAGTATTATTTCACTTGGAAACGCTGTTGTGGCTAACTTTTTTAGTCACCTAGTCACTAATTTCATTATTTTCTACTAGTGACTGAAGGACTTGGCTCTGCAAAAATTCCAACATATAGTGCTCAAATTAGAAATTTGATACTTCCATTAAGTTCAGAACCCTCAAAAACCCCTGTTTAGGTTCTTCTTGAGCTCCAAAAGACTGAAAAACCACCAAGTTATGCCTCCTGAAAGTTTTCTCTACTAATTGTCCTACAAAATGGCAAAACTGGCTATCTTGGCAACAAATTTTTCCCTTTTGAAAAACTGTTAGGCAACATTTTCGATAGAGATTGGCGCTGATTCCACCACAAACGGTGCAAATTTTCGCCTCTTTTAAACATGCCAATAACCCTTAAGCACCAAATGTTCGACCCCCAATGGCGGTCCTATGGGCACATATGATCAAGGGCTGGGCCATGCACCCACCCCTCCGGCCTTAGCACCCTCTGCTTTGGGTGTTGGTTGTGTGTGTGTCATATGGCCCGAGGCTAGGTCTTCACGCTCAACCCTCTATGGTGTTAGTCGATGGTTATAGTGATGTCAGTAGAACCGAGGGTCGGGGCCAACTCCCCACCCCCTCCACCATTTTTTGTGGTCATGTTGACTGTCATGTGATCAGGGGTTGGGGCCACGTGCCCCACCCCTCCGTCCAATCCATCGGTGTTTATGACATTAATTATAATTAACCACCCATATCGTCAAGAATTAACTAAATGCAATAATGGTAATACATGTGGTTTATTGCATTGAAGTCGTGGGGTTGAACCCTATCAGGTCGGTTGGATAGCCCTTAAACTTTTACACGGTTCCTGAGGTCCACTTGGTTCCCTCTCATTGGGCCATGTGGTGTGTTCTCATTGGACACCACAAAACAAACAACCAATAAAATCTCAACACCTCAACCTAGACGATGCTGCCACTTGGCATCATGAGATTGATCCACCGTCATCCATAATGCTCGATCAGCATGTTGATGTCAGCATGACATCACTATACGGTCTCCCCAGTCAGCAGCCCAGTCAACCCTACAAGTGGACTTTTTAGCTATTGGGCAAAAACTTTAGAACATCATAACTTACTCATACAATGTCGAATTGAGCCGATTCAACCGTAGCTAGAATTAAGACGACGAGTACTACGATTTAGCGCTGGTTTTGGGAGATTCTAAGAACTTTGATTTTTGAGCATATTTTTTTTATCTCCAGATCTTAAATCTCACTCATAATCATTTCTACAACAAGACAAAGAAAATAAAAGGGGTCTTCTCACATAACGTGGCATCAGGTCAACCAGGTAAAACAACCACATGTGCAACCCTAAACTAGCCACGAACCTATACAAACAACAATGCCCATTGAGCAACACACATATGCATGCGTAGGTGAATAATAGTTGGGGGATTCCAGTGCCCACACACCGGGACTGAATATGAATTCACAGGGCAATGAAGTCACGACGGAAAACTAGCTCATCGAAACCCTAGATGCGACGTTAAAGGCGTTATTTAATGCTCTCACCAAACAAGACATGTGGAAAAAAGAGTTGTACAGGTGTCATACGGGAGACAAGGATGAAGACACGTCATTTTCCATCGTGGTAGGAAGGGTGCACAATAATTGGCATCCCTCCCCTAAGGGCAGTTGCTTCAACCGACTTGCCAACCAAAGCAGACCACCCCATCAAGGTGGCATCAATAGCTAGATCTCTCGGAAAAGGTTCCTTCAATCGAGGCCTCATCCATTCTGGTAAATAACTATTTCACTTAGATCTTGAAATATCGTCATGCAAGTCGTTTTTTACTTTTATTTCAGTGGAATATATATTGTTATATTTATTTATGTTCCATAGGGTTTTTCGCTGTAAAATTAGAAACATTAAATGACAAGGATTTTTCCTTAAGAGAGGGCCCATGGTTTTGGGGCAATGTAGTTCTATTTATGACCCCATGGTTCCTAGGTTTCAATACCAATACAATGGTGGTTTTAAAAATGCCAGTGTGGGTCAGATTGCATAATATTCCTCAAGATTTTTAGCATCATAAAGTATTAGAAGGAATTGAAAATACTCTGTGGAAATACATAAAGGAAAATACACAGAAATTTGAAGAAACAATCTTTACTTTTGCTAGAATTTGTGTGGAGTTGGACATTAACAAAGGTTTACCTAATTGTATTCATCTGATACATAAAATTCAACATTGAACGCAATGTTTAGATTTTGAAAATACAACATTTAGTTGATGTATCTATCTACAAACAAGACAAACATGACACTTACAAAATATGTTCCCTTAAGGAAAGAAACACCCAAGAAGGAAAAAGAAACAAGCCAAAAAGCTCAAGGGATGGTAGTTTCCAGAGCAACACAATGAAGATGAAATGGGTAATCCCATTAATGTAGTAAATTAGAATCCACAAGAAATATTAGCAGACAGAGGAGGTAAACAAGAAATAATATTGGTACCAATCCTGAAAGATCCTGAAGTAACAAGAACTCCAGTCTGGACATTGCAAAAGGAGAGGATTCCCACTGAAAAGGAGATGGGAGATGTGAGGTTTCAAACGATCCAATGTATCTGAGAGCTCATGAAAGCATAAGAGAATCAATTAACAATTGTAACTGCCACTCCAAATCAAGGAGGCGGGTTGAAAGTTTTCACTTAGTTCCAATTTGTATTTTTATCATTTTTTGTTTTTTGATAGTTGTCTTTATGGGCACCTCAAATTGTATTTTTTATCGTTTTTTTTAGTTGTCTTTTTGGCAGGAGTTATTGACTCGTGCTCTATCTGCAAAAAGGTAATTTTGTTTTTAAAATTCCCATTTTTTCCGAGGAATAATAATAATAATAATAACAAAGATGACAATGCGAATTATATATATATATATATATATATATATATATAAAATGGATAAAAATACAATTATTATATTTTTGTATAATTTTTTAAAGTAGTAATTAAATTATGAAATAAAATAAATTTATATTTTATATTAAAGATAATACCAACCTAGGTCTATCTTAACTCGATCTAAGAAGAGTTGAGAGGGATAAAATCTCTTTTCACTCTAAAAGAGGTTTGCATATCAGGAGATTTAATCCCCCTCAATGCTTGGTAGATAAAGAGTTAATATGGATCTAGGCAGATTTAATTTCCCCCTTTAAATATGGTATATTCCACATGAATACTATGGCTCAATACCAAGTGTTCTCAATACGAAGGGTCAATACCGTAGTCCATTTGTATTATTATTATTATTATTATTTTTATAGAATTATTTTTATTTCCTTATTTTTTATTTTGACCAAGCTAAAATGTTTTCATTGCATTACATTAATCATTTAATTTAATTTAGTTTTCATTTTTATCTAATTTGACTTAGTCAAAATGTTAAACATTACATTACAACATATTCCTCCTTTAAATAGGCTATATTCCACATGAAGACCATGGCTCAATACCATGGGTTTTCAATACCAAGGGTCAATATCATAGTCCATTTGTATTATTATTATTATTTTCTTTTCTTTATTTTATTTTATTTTGACCAAGCTAAAATGTTATCATTTCATTACATTAATCTTTTAATTTTGACTTAGTCAAAATATTAAACATTATATTACAACATCCCTACCATACTAGCTAGAGAGGCTCAATAAATATTAAATGACATTATGATGTAATCTCACCTCTTGGTATTTGAGAGAAAATATTTTATAAATATCCAATAAAATATTTAATTTTCAAAGCTTTATAGGACTACATCTTCATCATGTCCAATATATCACCTCTACTTCTTCATCGTATCCAATATATCACCTGAATAGAACAAAGAATTAAACCAGTGATTTCACATCAAAAAGTGTCTTAACAAAACACCCCACACTATTTATTCAAAACCCCATAAACTACCATATTATAAATTTTATATAAACCATAAAAATTAAAATTCAAACCCCTAAAAAAAAGCGCTATAACTTAAAACATAACATCATTATAAATATATTTATTTACATTTCTAATTTACTTTAGATTATTCTTTTCACTTTTATGTATATAAGTGAAGTAGTGTCCACTCATGTTATTTCAAATTTAGTGAATAATTTACTTATAAAAAGTGAATACATCAAAATTATTGTATGTGCATATGAAATTTTGTTTGGTATAATTCATTCTATACTATGTGAGTCATAAAGTTTTATTGTCTAATTTGTGCACCTTTTTTTTCCACTTTTTATTTCCAGACTTTAACAAATTAGACAATAATTCAGATACATGGGTGTTGTTCAAAAAAATAACGCTGTTTGTTTGGTATAATTCACTCTATAATATGTGAGTCTGCATAAAGTTTTATTATTATAGTTTTATTCTTGCACATTTTTTTCCCGGACTTTGATTAACAAATTAGACAATAATTCAGATACATGGGTGTTGTTAAAAAAAACCAATGAGATTTCTATTTTCTTTGGTGGAGAACCAGAAGAAAAACTTTTTAAAAAATAATGTGTGAGATTTTTTTAATAAGAATTTGTAAGTTCTTTTATAATTTAATTAGTGGATTCAAGGAAATGGTCAAACATCAATCTAGCACACGAGTATATTTATAATATCTCTAAAGCATTACAGCTAGTTTTCTGAATTTGAATTTAAATAGGAAACATAACAACCACTCCAACCCTAATTATATATATATATATTAATTTCTTTAATTATAAAATATTAATTTAATTTATAATTTAATATAAATAATTATAATTTGATAGCAATAATTATTACCTCCTTATCTTTTTATGCAATTTTTTATTTAACCCTTTTTTTTAAATAAAAAAAAAATAACAACCTTTTATTAAACATTTTAACTTTTATCGAATAAATATATTTTCTCGTTGGCACTGACAAAATTATATTCTAAAGGAGTTGTCTATAATGCGACTTTTTGAGATTCCGGTGACGGAATAAGAAATTGAGATGAAATCATGATTTGTTGCAGTTAAAATGGTTTTTTAACTGCATATTCGGATTCAGCACCCTGAAAAACCCCTGGGACGCTTTCATTGTGCAGAAACTAGTTATCAAACTTGGATTTCAATAAATTACTGCCGGATTTTCACCGGAAAAAATCGCCGGAAAAGCTTTCAAAAAGTCGCGTTAAAGACTACGGCTATTCTAAATGTATTGGGCCTCCCAAAAAAGCCAACATTATTTTAAAGAACCACGATGACACTCGATGAGTGATTAAAAAACTGATGCCGGTGGAGTAACTGCATTATATATTAAATATATATATATATATATATATATATGTTTCACGGTAGTATTGTAAATTAAAAATATGTATGTTTCAACGGTAGTACTGTAAATGTTAAAATGTATATCTTAATGGTGATTATTAATATATATTAATAAAATTAATATTAAAAATATTAATATTTAGAATGCATTGTATAACGATAATATATGTTATATTAAAGTTATTATAAAAATATTAATTTTGTTTTAAATAATTATATTATATAAATAGATAAAATATATTTTATAATATAAAGATTAAATAACATATTATTATTTATTTGATCTTATCATTTTGTATTTTTTATGGAATATTTTGCGATAAATATTGTTTTATTTTAAATTATGATGAATTGATAATGAATCTTTTTGTAAGGTTGTGAAATGAAATATTTAATTTTTAACCATGGTAATAAAATATGTTTTTGGGTCGTGAAATAAAATATTTAATTTTTAACTATAATTGTAATAATTTATTTTATTATTTTATTTTTATTTTGTTTTTTTGGTTTTGATCTTACTTGTTAGAGATATTAATAAATATGTTTAGTCTAAGTGTTTTAATAAATTGAATCAGTTGAAATGTGGAAATCATTGTCCCTTTATAATTTAATATTGATTGGTTTTGATCTTAGATGTATTTATTTATTTATTTATTAATAGATAAAAGAATTCTTTATTAAAAACAAATAGATTTTTCTTACAAAATATGATTGTTTCTTTATTATTAGTGCAACTATATAAATTAAATAGTTGATGAACATCAATAAGCATAAATCCACGATAGACATCAAAATACTTACCTCATGATACATCTCATATTACCAAGATTAGAAAAACATAAAAATTAACTAAATTATAACTTTATTTTAAATAACAATAATTATTTTATTTTAAACATAAGGACTATGTTTATATTATAAAGGTTGGTTTTCATGGCTAGAACCATTGACATGCTTCGGGTACTTATGTTGTTTCAACATTCTAATACAACCACAACAAAATTTTCTTGCCTCTATGGGCTTTTTGTGCTACAATTTTGCATTGAAACCTCGCATAGATTTTACTAAATTGACCCAAAGAAAGTTCAAATTTACAATACATATATCATATTAACTAGGGTGCCCCAGAAGGGCCAACTTCAGACATGTTCCTTGCTTCTACCTGCTTGCCATGAGATTGTCTTTCACCGTGCGATGCTCCATCGATGCTAGCCTTCTGCGGGTCCATTGCTGAATTGAAGAAGCCCAACAAATCATCATCCTCAGCGTTCCTGACGACTTCACATGACTGAGTTTTCAACAAAAGTATCTCTACCTCTAGATGGACGAGCTTTCTTTCCACTCGAGCCTGTAACCATTCGAATTTATGGTCCATGAGCTTGAACCTCTCATCCCATTCCCGCTCCATGAACTACAACCTTTTGACAATGAGTTCATACATTCCCATCAATATTTTGAACAACCTCTCCACTAGTTTACTCTATCGAGCTAATTCCCCTTATGTATCTTGGCTCTCTAGGGAAGCCATAGCCCCTAACCAATTACTAAACAAGCAAACTAAGCATAGAGAGTGAGAAGGAGATGGAGTAAATGCCCATAAATCCTACCAATTTAACATTGCAAGCATCTCCATCTATGACAAACCTCGAGAAAAAACATTAATTCTAACCTCAAACAAAATCTCTAATCATCCTCCACCGCCACACAAAATATATTCATGTAGAGGGATTGCTCCAGAGCATTAATATTCATGGCTTCCAGGGAATTCAGACGGATCCTTAACATGAGGCGAACATTTAGGTTCAAATTAAAACATAACCTCCCTTTTGACCATTTGTACCAACTGTTATCTCCTCCATGCAAGGGATGTAACATGGAGAGTTTCCTCCATCCATGCGGAAGGCCTTTCGAGAATAGAATGTCAGGGAAGTGGAATTCCACATGGCCTCCTTCATTTATTTCCTTTGTTCCTCTTATAAGGAGCTTCAATCGATGCAACCACTCAAGTTTTTTCATTAAATTCATTTAACGATCATGTGATTGGAGCCATAGTCCTTACTCCATCTTGAAATTCAATAATTCCTTGCTCAAGCTGTGAGCCTAGCTTAGCAAACTTGTTTGCCTCATCACTTAAAGTTCTAAGAATGTGTTGGAGGGAAATTTCTTCAAATTTTGAACATTGAAAGGATATCTTGAGGGCAATTAGGGAGAGATTAGAGTTGCTACTTGATATTGCATATCAGTTTAATAACGACCATAAAGTCTCCTAGAACTTTTATTTTCTTTATCTCTTTGCTTATGGTGATGTCCAATCCTATCTAAAGTGCTCAAAATTCAACTTGTTTGTCTGTTGTTGTTCCTAGGCTCCATACAAAGCTATAAACCATTTATTCTTTGGGGCTATATATTACCCCTCCCACTTCGAGCACCCCTTTAAATAATAATAACTATTAAAAATATAAGTAGAATTAATACATGAGTCAAATATATATACATTTTAAAACACATGTAACAATATTCTTAACCATGAATATTTATTCCCACTTTATCATAAAGATTCTTAACTTGTAAATAGACTTTGTTACAATACCATATGCTCAAAAAAAGTATCACACAATTCTTATATATTCTTATCTTTTTAGATATAACAACTTTGTTAACTAACTAGTTATATAAATTATTTTAGGTTATGATTAATTTTGAGATATATTTATAAGTGGTTAAAAAGGGCCCATTTACTTTTAAGAATTCAACTACCTTAATTAATTAATTAATTATTATTTTTTTAAATATTGGTTATTCCCCTTATTCTGTCAAATCTAGTCGTTGTTAATATACCCGTTACCTTACCTGGTCATAGCCGTTGGGGTTTCTATTATATCTATTTAACATGGTAAGCCCGATCCGCTCATTCAACTTGTCCTGACGATGAACCACACTTGTTGGTTGGAAACGCGTCAACAAATGAAATATTTTGTGATTTACGCCCAAAAATCTCTCTTAAACCTAATATGAATCACAAAAGCCTCAATTCAACAAAAAAAATAAAATATAATTACATTTAAGATAAATATTAATTTTATATAGCCATGTTATATCTTAAATATTATTAAAAATATTTTACAAAATTAAATTTCTCTCATCCATTTATTAATTGTTAGATAATTAAATTAAAATTTTAAAAACCTTGCTCTAAATTAATCACATCTATCAACATAATAATAATATCAATCAATTAATATTATAACTTAAATCACATATACTAATAAATTATTATAAACAATATTTATTTGTATTCATAATTAATTTTATAATGATGATGATGATTAACCTCAATGAAACATAAGATTTATGGGACTTTAAGGAAGAAAGAGGTTAATTGAGATTCTTTAATATTTTATTTTTATGATTGAAAAAAAAGAAGAGAAAAAAGCATTTCTAAATCATTATAATTGTGCTCACTAAACCAATTTAAAAAATAGGTAATAAGATAATATTTTAGAAAAACATGAGATTTTTCTGATCTTAAAAAAAGAAAAAGTTAATTGAGATTTTTTAATATTTTATTTTTATGATTGAAAAAAAGAAAAAAAATGATTATAATTTTGCTCACTAAACAAATTAAAAAAATCAATAATATGATAATATTTTAGAAATAATAATCGATAATATAAATTATTTTCTAAATCAATAATATGATAATATTTTAGAAATAATAATCGATAATATAAATTATTTGAGAAAATATTTATTTGTATTGATAATTAATTTTATAATATTTTTAAAAAATAAATACCTTTATAATAATATGTAAATCTCTACTTAATTTAATATACAATTTATTTACCTAAAATTAATATATGAGTACAAATCTATTATATATAATATTTTTTAACAAAACTGATGACGACGACGACGACTATAAACTTACATCAAAACCAACTTCAAATTTACATTTAGTGTAGGATAAAGTTTCATTATTAAAATTTTACCCACCGTCAAAGTTTCAAACTGAGATTTGCACCTTTTTTCACACTGTAATTAACAAATTACCCACTGAATTTTGCAACTTTTTTTCACGGTAACTAATAAATTATGCAGCTAAATCAATGGTAGACAGTAGACTCGAACCTCATATGCATATAAAGTTCAAAGTGATCGTAGCACTTCCTAAATTTTCGTTTTAATTTGTGTATGCCATCCTACTAGTTGGAGCAGAAAGAGGCCAAGGCTAACGAAGAGTCAGCCAATGGCGGGCCGCATAATTTTACCCCGTGCAAACATCTACAGAGTTTGCAACATCGCCACAACAGCAACATTCCTCAGGAGGCGCCTCAGTGTAAGTGCAGTTGCTTCAAACGACACGCCAACCAAAGCAGAGCACCCCATCAAGGTGGCAGCAATAGCTGGATCTCTCAGAAAAGGCTCCTTCAATCGAGGCCTCATCCGTTCTGGTAAATAATTATTTCGCTCAGATCCTGAAATATCGTCATGCAAGCAGTTTTTGACTGCTAGTGATGCGGAATTGTTGTGTTTTGCAGCCATTGAGATTGCCAGGGAATCGATACCATACGTGGAGATCAGTCCAGTGGAGATTGGGGACCTTCCATTTGTAAATACTGATCTTGAAGTAGACAATAGGTTTCCTGAAGCAGTGGAAGAGTTCAGAGCTAAGATCCTGCAGGCTGACAGCATACTCTTTGCCTCACCTGAGTATAATTACTCTGTAACTGGTAAAGTTCAAAACTTCAATCCCAACCTATTCAGAAAATCTTCTGTAACAATCCATATGTTTGAAAAATCATGTAGTGCATTCAAGCACTTGGGTACTCGTCAAACGTAAATTGTAAATCACATGAGACAACACACAGAGAACAGAGTATTCTCCACAATGATGATCTTCTCAGCGCTGTCAATTTTTCTTTTCATTAACCAGAAAATTGACAGTAAAGTCTCACATACAACATTCATAAATATTATTTATATATTTACTAGCCTAGATATATTTTAACCTCAGATCTATCAAGTCTATCAAGTGTTTATAACGATCAAATCTCTTGAAGTACAATATTTTTGAAGAATGCGAAAATTAAATTTGTAAAATGGTTTCTCCCGGGGCTTGCTAAGAAAAGCACACATGATGTCAGCATTACACTCATTCACTGGTGACAATCTCCTCCATTCTGAGCTGTAGAATGTGTCTCTTGGCGCAAGTCAGTTACAGAACTGTTCTTGGACTCCCAGTGGCCAACGGAATTTACCCTCCAACCCCCTGAAGTTAAAGATCTTTTGCATTCCACACTTGCCTGTACTCTGGCAACCACTAATTTCAGCAACTGCATCCTCCAAGTACTTGCATTGACATCTGCAAGCACACCAACACTTGTGCAGTTGCAAGCTTGACCTTTGCAGATCAACTGCAATTGCAGGCCTCTGCAGCACCCACAAAGTCAAATCTGCACCATCCACAAATCTTCTGCTTCTGTTATCTGCAAAGCTTCACTTTGCAGAACCTGTTATCTGCTAAGCTCCAGTTTGCAGAACCCACAAATACCCATGGAAGATCTGCAAACTTCTTTGTGATACCTACAACTTTACCTTGGAAAGCTTGCAAGACTTGCAATTGCAGAATCCACAAACTTCTCTTGTGGAATTCCAAACTCCTGCAAACTTCTGCAAGAAACATTTTAAATATTTAGACTGCATTATTTACAAAACGCTATAGAAATTTTCTACTCAAATTTTATGTGTACTTTTATAACATAACCCATAGAATCGAAGCTTGGCTAACATTTCCCGTGCAACCTGTAAGCGACTTGGACAAATACCTAGCATTTAAGCGTTTCGAATGCCACCAGACAGGCTACTGGTGAAGCATTGAATAATTGATTTACCACAGACTACAACAAAAATAGAAGCAGACAAGGACTGGAATTTCTAAAAGAAGAAGATGAAAACTTAAAAGGGTCAGCATATGTATTTGCTTTCTTAAATGTTTGTAGAAAACTTATGTCATTATTTAACAAACATTTTGCCTGAACGATTGATAATGTGCCTGTACAACTATCAAGTCTTAGTTATTAACAAGAGGAGTTTTCCAGACTGGGCCTTTTCATATTAGTATGGATGGCAAGTGACTCATTTTAATCTATAGGAAGCTGCATCTGGGATGTTAATGTGAGGCTCAACATATTCTATACTCTACATTTACACAGAATTTTGGTGAGCATGGTTTATATTTGACATTACAGCTTAATGAATTTGGTGAAACTCATGGACAAGTGATGCCTTTCAGAAATATTTTAACATTTTGTCTAGAATTAGCCAGCTACAATAGACTTCCCTTGTAGCTTTTTCAGCAAGGAAGATTCGTGTCCTAACTTACTCCAAATTACTTGCAGTTACCTATTTTGGTTTGTTGAACTTGACTTGAGAATGGAGTGCATCCAGTGGTGTATTGCTTTATATGTTTACATAATTTAGTCATTGTTGAGACTCCCAAGGTGAAAGAAGGGAATTAAATGGAACCAAAACAAACCCAAATTCTGCAGTAACTCAGTCACAAGTGCAATATAGAGAGATAACCCCAGAGCACTAGAGAGAGATATATATGCCCAAATACAATTGTGCTACACAAGAAATCCACTAAGTACACACAAGAGAAAGAAATATCAAGCACAAGAGAATGCCAAAGATGTAGGTTCCCTTAAGCATAAAGTACTTTATAATAGAGATTAAGAAGATCTCAAGATGAGATGATTCAAATGGAGCTTGAGTTTTGTATTTATACACAACTCAAGTGGGTGTCCCTTCAATAGAGGTTATGGGCCCACAAAACAAAGGCACACACCCCAAGAGGGTTATTGAGCCTATATATCAAATTTGACTAGGTTGGCCTTTACCATACCCCGTGATACAATAAAAGAATAAAGAATATGGGCTTTGCCATAATTACTTGGACATAATGATACATATGAATGGTTGATGGCCACATGTATAGATTACAGCAATAATTCTAACAACTCGTTTTGGCTAGATAAGGGGCCATGCAGAGAAGTCATTGCTATACAAAATTACAACATTTACTTCCCCTCCTAATCCTAATCAGAGAGCTAGCTCACCCCCCCAAACTCCACATCACTCCTCCATAAATTTGTCAAGATCATTAATGATTGACATTGAGCTCCAAAATGATTTGGGTCGGATATGTTGTAGTTTTGAAGGAACATCAAACTACTGAGTAATGGTTGGTGGTGGAGAAGATTCCTCTTGATAGTGCTCGAATGGGACAGCAAGAAACTCATCTGCATCAAATTCTTTCTGAAAATAGGCAGCAATTTGAGTAAGAAGAGCTTGGGTTGGAGGAAATTCCTCTAAAAGCATGTGGATGGACAAGCAAGAAACTTTGTTGCATTAACAAAAACAGAAATAGTTGACTTAGGTATAGACCTTGAATTGTCCGAAGGAAGAGTAATTTGTACAGGAAAATCATACAAGGTGTTTCCATCATCCCTAGATAATGGAGTCTAAATGTCAAGAGCATTTGTGACGTGAATATTGGATGAGCTATTATGAGCATCTTCATTTGCAACATGAATATTGGATAAGCCATTGACACGAGTATCCTAAAAAAGTGAAGAGACATATCCAATAGGAAGACTGGATGAGTTATGTCCACATTAGTCATAAGAGTTTACCCAAGTATTATAGGAGTTCTTGAGAGGGTACTTGTAAAAGTAGAGGGAGGACCAACATCAAATTGTGAAGAAGGGTCCATGCACGATATGGGGAAATGGGTATGTGTTTATGATGTCTCTACATAGGCCTTGTGTCTAGGCATGCAAAAGATACCTTAATAATTACTTATTTCAACATTTTTTTTAAAGTTCAAACTTAGGAATAGCATGATAATTAATTTTATTAGTTATTATTGGCTTTGTAACACATATTTCTAAAGTTTAAAACTTTGGAAATTAATATTTCTTTTTGGACCAGATCAAAAGAAAGTGAGAAGATCAAATTTTGGCTTTTGATCTTTTCTTTGAAGATCTAAAGGAGCAAACAGGGTTATGAGAGAAATTATAAATTGCTGGAATGAGTGGGTGAAGGACATGATTTGGAGATCACATCGAGTGAGAGAGAAGTGGGCCGATTTGGGTGGGAAGAAGGAAGGTTGAGCAGCTGAGGAGAAGGGACTGAATTTGCTGAGAGAGAGGGGCCATGTTCAGTGTCAGTTTCCCTTAAAACCCAACAACTGATTTTTAATTTTCTAAATGTGCAACCATAAATATAAATAATTGTTGTTTTGGAAACTTAAATTATAAATACACTAAGTTTTCTAATGTAGCATGTACAACAGAAATTAAATAGAACTGAACACAAGAACACGAGACACAAAATATACCAAGGAAACCCCAACTCTGGGGAAAACCTACAAACTATGTGTGTGTTTTCTATTATCTCAACCAAAAGGTATCTTCAAAATTTTTTACAACAAGGGAACACTTCCCTTTCACAATAGAAAACCATTTATCTGCTCCCCAAGGAAAATCGAACACCCTCCTGTGCACTCGCTCTGTAATATGGCTGCATAATATGACCTTCTTGCTCCTTTTACGTGTTGTACAAATGCGCAACTCGGCCTCTCCGCGCCCTTGTGCGAATAGTATGGCCGTGCTGAAGCTAACTAAGTTAGGGCTATTTGACCTTCTCTCTCACTCCTTCTAGATTCCTGAATCTGTGTTGTCTGTTGAAACCCTATTCTTTTTTTGATGAGATATCACACACTCTTGCGCCAAATCTATCTGGACACTTTTGCACCCTATTCTCTCTTATAATTCGACCTGGGCCCCACGGTCACTCTCAATGGCTAAGATTAAAACTTGATGAAGGGCTGAGATGAAATCATAAGTTGACTTTAGAAATTTTTAATTTTCCTAAGTCCAACTTTAGGAAATAGTTAAATAAATTGATAATTTTTCTATGTGGCTGCCTTGCGGGTCCTTATGATAGCCTTGGCACTTAGGCAAGTAGAAGCCTTCCTTCTCTACTCTAATCAACACTTCCTCTTAGAAAGGAAGGTGTTTTGCACTACACCCAACTTGTCTCTGAGGTAAAAAAAAATTCCCTGTGGCAAGGCCTTGGTTAGAATGTCTGTTGTTTGCTCCTCTGTCGATATGTACTAGAGTCTAACTGTACCTCTTTGAACAATGTCTCGATGTGCTTTGAGCGATTGTGAAACACTAGATTTTTAGAGAGTTTGATGCAACTCTGTTTGTCACAGTGGATCATGGTGGGCTCTAGCTCCTATCTAAATAAGCCCACGAGCAGCTTCCTCAACCTTCGCATGTTGCCAAACTGGAAGCCATGTACTCAACCTCTGCTAAGTTCAATGCAACTAATCTTTGCTTCTGACTGAACCAAGAAACAATTGTTGATCCAACACTGAATGTGCAGCTCGATGTGCTCTTCCTGTCTGTGGAGCTTCTTGCCCAATTTGCATCAGTGAGCCCTCAAGCCTTACCCCATCAACTTATCTATACCACAATCCATACTCTACCATCCCCCTGAGATACCTCAATACATGCTTGGAAACAACCCAATGCAACCTGGTAGGGTCAACCATGAACTGGCTCAAAGAGTTATCCGCAAAACATATGTCTGGTCGTATGTTCACCAAATACATTAGTGACCCAATCAACTGTCGATAAAGTGAGGGGTTACTTGCTCTGATTTGGATGTGTCCACCTTCCTCCAGTTTTTTACTAGAGGCGTTGTCATGGGTTTGCAATCCTGCATGTGGAATCTCCTCAGAATATTTAGGGTGTTCTTTCCTTTCCCTAAGAAGATCTCCCCATCTCCTTGCCAAACCTCCAACCCAAGAAAATAGTGCATCAACTTTATATCCTTCATCTCAAACTTGCTTGGAAGATCTCTCTTGCACTCCTGGATCAACTTATCTGCGTCTTTCAAAATGAGATCGCCCACATATAACACCAGAATGAGCGACTCACCTCCAACAAAAATGTAGTAGAGGTTGGGGTTTGCTACACTCTTAGTGAAGCCCAATCTTTGAAGGTAGCCGTCAATATGAGCATACCATGCCCATGGAGCCTGTTTGAGCTCATGCAAGGATCTTTTGAGTTTGCATACGTGAGTCTCTCTGCTGCATGGCTCAAACGCCTCCGGTTGCTCAATAAAATTATCCTCCTCAACAACCCCATTGAGGAATGATGTTTTAAAGTCCATTTAGTGGATCTTCCACCTCATCTGAGCTGCAATGGATATAATGGTCCTGACAGACAAATATTTGGCCACCCGGGCAAATGTCTCGCCATATTCAATGTCCTCTACCTGCAAGAACCCCTTGGCTACAAAACTTGCCTTATATTTCTCGATGCTCCCATTAGCCCCATTCTTGATCTTGTAGACCTAGCGAGAGCCCACTATAGATTTTCCCTTTGGCCTCAACACTACCTCCCAAACATCATTCTTCATGATGGAGGCATACTCCTCCACTATTGCATCTCAAGACACCTGCTGAGTGGCTGCCTCATGGTAGCTGGACGGCTCAGAATCCAACAACTTTGTCATAAGTGCCATATACCCTGTGTACCTTTGTGGTTGTATGCTTTGTCGAACCGATGTGCTTGGAGCACCAACTCGCTCCTACGCCTCTTGGATAAGTTTCTCTGCCCATCTCGCTCTCCTTCTCCCTGCGCCAGGATTCATGGCTTGAGTGGGCTCCACTCTCTCCTCTAACTATGTGTCCCCCTCATCCTCATGGTGCTTGGCTTGCCCATCAATATGTACAACTATAGTATGAGGTGTTGGCGAGCCTCCTACTTGGGAACTTTCTACTCCTCCTCCTGTACTGTATCCTGCTCCCACTCAGGTCTTCCTCGAAGCCCTTTCTTCCTCAAACTTCACATCTTTCTTGATGATTGTCTTCCTTGGTGCTGGTACATATACCCTGTACGCCTTGGATGTCTCGTTGTAGCCCACGAAGATGCCCTTCTTGGTTGTGGGCTCCAACTTCCATCCTTTCTCTGCTGATACATGATAGTACACCAGGTTGCCAAATATCCAAAAATGTGACATCTGATTTCTTTCCTATAAAGACCTCCTCTAGTGTAACCTTCCCCAACACTTTGTGTGAGCTTCGTTTCTACAAGAAAACTGTTGTATTGGATGCCTCAACCCAAAGAAACTTGGGCAACCCCTGGTCATGCAACATGGCTTTGGCTGCTCCAACTATGGCCCTGTTCTTGTGCTTTTCCACCCCGTTTTGCTGAGGGTTATATGGTGTGGTCAGCTTCCTCCTGATGCCTTCCTTGGCACAAAATTCCTTGAAGGCATTTTAGGTGTACTCCCTATCGTTATCTGACCCCAATGCCTTGATTTTCTTGCCAGATGGGTTTTCAACCAAGGCCTTAAAATCTTGAAACTTTGAGAAAACTTCGTCCTTCCTTCTTCATGAAGAATATCCAGGTCTTTCTCGAGTGATCATCTATGAAGATGACATAATACTTGTACCCCAAGAGGAATACTAAAGAGAAGGGACCACAAACATTTGAATGAACAAGGTCCAAGTTGTCCTTGGCCCTATTATCTCTGCTAGTAAAAGTGGTTTTGGCATACTTGCTAAGTGTGCAGTCCTTGCACACCTCATGCAGGTCCACGTTGCACCATGACCACGGTTAATTGGATGCAGTAGCGGGGAGCGACATTTTCAAAAGATCCCGGTTTGGGAGCGAATAGAGAGCGAATTTTTATATAATATATATTTTTATATATTTTGATGCATATATGTCAACAAAAGCATGCAAAATGATGAATTAGATAAAAACATAAAAACATGGATAACACCATATAACATCAATAATCTAGAAGTTATAATCTTCATCAACCACGTCCACAAGTTACAAGTTCTCATTTATATAGCATGTGAGGGTGCACATAACTAAAATAGCATCAAGTGTAATCCATCTCTGAAGTGAAAATGCATCAACAAATAGACTCTAGATGGCCTCTAGCATTGAAAAAAATCATGCTACAACAAATAGCTACATATCTTCAAAATCATTGCCTATCTTGGGATCTTGGTCATTAATATCACCCTCTAAGCAATTAACATAAGATAGAAAAAATGTAGCATTCCAAGTCAAGATTTTGTTTGAATGATGGGTAGATTTTTAGTAGGGTCATGATAGAGGAGTTTGACAACCAATGTCACTAACATGAAGGGACATAGAGGGATTGGTGCTCTTGATTAAATACGAGTCCCATACCCTAGTACATGACAAAATCCAAGGGAAACATTGCAATCCCCCAATCTTGAAATCCTGAAAAACTGATAAGTATGTTGGGTTTTGAGTGAAATCTAAAATTTTTGGGTTTTGAGTGAAATCTAAGATTCTACTTTCTCCATATGAAATCCAATCAGGTTGGAACCACTCTCAAACATCTTGAGTCGTTTCATGGTAATGTTAAAAATTCTAAGTAAAAGGATGGAAATGAAAGATAAAGGATAATGTCACTTGTACTTCAAGAATTTAACATTGCCATGAATTCCATATCAATACTAGGGCTATAAACTTGAATATTAAGCTGCCCTACTAAAAAAATCTTGTTTCTTTGAAAAATATTTGTGTTTGGAACATCTTTGTGACAAAAATTTTGTTAAAAAAAACCAGGGAGCGATTCTTTTTTTGCGGGAGCGCGACGAGAGCGAATTTTGGGTCGCTCCCGATTTTCTCCCGCTCGGAGCGCACTCCGGGAGAAATTCGAGGGGGGGGGGGGAGAGTCGCTCCCCCGCAACCCTGACTATGGCAACCCTTTCACTATCTCCTTGAGAATTTTCAGTGCACCATGGTTCAAATGCCCCTTGTGCCTATGCCATAACTCCCCAAGTTCCTTGCCTAAGTTACTACTCCCTCTGCTGGTCAATGCTACAGGTGTCTCAAATTGCAATATGTACAAGTTCATATGCTTACAGTTTGACACCAATATGCTTAGCCACCTTGGAGTCTGATCGTTTTATAAACATCCTAAGTTGTTTGAAGGTCACCTCGTACTCCTTATCCTCTAATGTTGAAACTGAAGTGAGGTTCTTCTTGAGCTCTGGAACGTAAAGGGCATCTCTGAGAAATACAGGGTTTCCTAACACCCTCTCAAATTTGAATGTACCAATGCCATCGGCTTAGTACTTCCCGTATCTCCCATCTCAATATGGAATTGAATGTCCTTCTTTGTCATTGTGTTGAAGTAGTTCTTGTTCCCTGTCATGTGACAGGACACACCGCTATCTACATAGCATAAACTGGTAGCCATTGAGCTTTCCATGCAAGCAATAAGTGACAACTCATTCTTAAAATGATAGGATAACTCATCTATCTTTGCATAGGCTACTACTTGGTCATTCTTGGACCCTTTTTTCTTGTTAGGGAACTTAGTAGCATAGTGCGGAAACTGGTGGTACGAAAAACACTTGAACTTGCTGAGATTTTTCTTCTTCTTTTCACCCTTGGAGCTTGGCTAACCACCACCACTATTCTTCTTGCCCTTTTGATCTGCCTCCTTTGCTGGCTAGGGAAAAATTCTCTTCATCTTTAGTCTTCGTGCGAGACGCTAACTAAGCATGTTTGTGAAGTTCTTCTTGGACACAGTCACCCCATAGTCGCTCCCCCGTATCGAAGCTTCTCCTTGGCACATATTCCATCTGTAAAGGATTCCCACGCCTTGGTGAAACCCATCAAGGCAAAACTCACCAGGTCTCTATCTAGAATTGTCTCACCCAGACCAACCAACTCGTCCCTAACTTGGGTAAACTTGGTGAGATAAGACACCACAGAATCTGACTTGGTCATTCTGATGGTCCTCAGTTTATCCTTCAACACTAACTTTTTGGCCTCGCTTGAACCCTGATAGAGGCCAATAATGGTTGTCCACATAGCTTTGGCTGACTTCTTCCCAATCAAGTGAGGGATGATGTGGTATTTGACTCCTTCCAAGATGATTCTCCTCACCTTGGCATCTCTTATGCTATGTTGAGTTAACTACTGAGGGTCATTGGGGACGGATGGGACATTATCCACAAACTCCCACACCCCTTGTTCCTCCAGGACTATGCCAACCTTCTCACGCCATGAGTAGAAGTTGGACACATCATCCAACCTATCCTCAAATCTGAGACCTTGATATGCCATACTGCCAATTTGCATTGCCCAGAAACCCTAGCAAGCAAGTCAAACTGGTGAACTTGCTCCCTCTAAATTGCAGAACCTGATCTTGAAGATAAAAAGTACTTGGTATTCAATTAGAGGCTATGCTCTTATCGTATGAGTTTCCCTTAAAACCCAACAAATGATTTGTAATTTTCTAAGTGTTCAACCAAAAATATAAAAAGCTGCTATTCTAGAAACTTAAATTACAAGTACACTGAGTTTTCTAACATAACATGCACAACGGAAATTAAATAGAACTAAAGACAAGAACACATGAGACACATGAAACACAAGATATACTCAGGAAACCCCAACTCTAGGGAAAACCTACAAACTGTGTGTGTGTTTTCTATTATCTTAGTAAAAGGTTATCTTCAAAAAATTTTATAGCAAGGGAACACTTCCCTTTCACAAGAAAACACCACTAATCAACTCCCCAAGAAAAATCAAACACCCTCCCGGACACTCCCTCCGTTGTAAGGTTGTGCAGTACGACCTTCCTACGCCTTGTACATGTTGTACGGACACTCAACTTGGCCTCTCTATGCCCCCGTCCGCAAAGTATGGCCGCTCTCAAGTTGGCTGAGATAGGGTTATTCGACTTTCTCTCTCTCACTCTTTCTAAATTGTTGAATCACTGCTGAAACTCTAATCTTCTTTTGTTGAGATAACACACACTCTTGTGCCAAACCGATCTAGATACTTCTTGCCCTATTCCCTCTTATAATTCGACCTGGGCCCGACCATCACTCTCAATGGTTGAGATTAAAACTTGATGAAGGGATGAGATTAAATCATAAGTTGACTTTAGGAATTTTTAATTTTCCTAAGTCCAACTTTAGGAAATAGTTAAATAAATTAATAATTCTGCTAAGTGATTGTCTTGTGGATCCCTCTACTAGCCTTGGCACTTAGGCAAGTAGAACCCTTCTTTCTCTACTCCAATCAACATTCAGGCCATCATTTGCTGAAGAGAGGGTTCGTGCCCAAGATGAGTTCTCATAAGAGAGAGGTTGAGTCTTTAGGGTCGATTTCTCTGTTGGAGGAGAGGTCGTGTCTTGTGCCAAGTTTGCTAAAGAGAAAGGGTTCGTATGTTGTAAAGGGAGAGGCCATTTGCTGGTCTGTACTATGCAGAGGAGAGGGTTGTTTTCTAGGACTATTCTTGGTTGTAAATTATTTGGAACTGGTGTTGTAATATTTTCCCAATTTATCTCTGAAGCCTAATAAAATCTTTCTTTGCTAGTTTTTCCTAAGCAATGTAAAACTTTATGTGCTTGGATTTCTTGTTTCTACTGTGCATAATTTGTTAGGAACTTCACTGTGTTAATTGTGCATAGATTTCAGATCTAATTTTTCTTGGGTTTTCAAAAAAAAAAAGTTTTTGGGTATAAAAAATTACTTGCACATTACTTGTTTGGTTGCACTTATAGAAACTAACATGGGGTATTAGAGTCAAGCCTCTAAAATAAATTCAAGTAGTCAAAGTGCACAGGCAGGCTGTGACTGGGCTTCCTAATTTCACTACAAATCAACATGACATGTGCAAGGGGTGTGCCATGGGAAAGTACACTAAGATTGTGTTTCCCAACAGTGATAGTGGGTCCAAGGGGATCTTGGACTTGATCCATTCAGATGTATGTGAGCCCACGTCAGTTGTGTCTATTAGAGTGTTCAACTCAATGTTGCGAAAATCGTTATCGGGATTAATTCGGCGAGGGGAAAAAATCAGAAAAATCGGGAAAAAATCGGTAAAAATCGGTAAAAATCGGGAAAAAATCGTAAAATACAAAAATCTTCATTTTTTTTCAAATTTCTTAATATCTAAAGCATCTACAACATAAAATAAATACATTGACACATAAATATGATAAAAGAACTAATATATAAGATGTGTAATATCATTTCTAGTGCTACATCACACATAATAGTGAATCATGTCCTAAATAGTAAGTCCTGACTCCTGAGTCCCAACTCAGCCTCAAAATATCAACAAAAAATATAATAATGTATTTCATATCATGAGTCATAATGTCATATACAATGAAATGAATCAAATAACTAATACTACTGATTTCCTCTGCCCCTCTTGCGAGAAAATGTAATAGCTTTCCCTTTCCCTCTAGATGTAGATGCCGGTGGAGTAGGTAGTGGATTCTGCTGTGCTCTAGAAGCTGAAGAACTAGGAGCTACAGGAGGTAGACCACATCCTCTACTAGTGGCAGGAGTAGCCCGGGTAGGTGGTGTCACCTCCTCCTCCTGTTGCTCCTCCTCCTCCTCCTCCTCCTCCTCCTCCTCCCCCTCTACGCCTTCCACTACCTCCTGCTCTAACCAATCATTAGCAGACTCCATGAGAGGCCTCTCGACCTCAACCCTCTATCCAGCAGTGGTGTCAATCCCATCCAATGAGATGGCCTCCATATCAGTTATCCTCTCAAGTTGCCTCACCCACAATCGAAGATTGTAGTAGACGTAGACCATGTCATTAAGTCACTGGGACTCCAACCTGTACAAAGATCATAAAATAATAATTATAAAAAAAATATTGTTTAATGAATTCAAAAAATTAATTGGAAATTTGCAATATTTTAAGTTTTAAGTTTAACCTGTTGCGTTTCTTGTTGTGTATTTTTTCAAATACACTCCAGTTGCGCTCGCATCCTGAGGAGCTACATGTTTGGATGAGGATTCAAATGGCAAGCTTTTGCAGATGGGGTACCATGGCACCATAGATTTTCCACCATGCATCCACAACAAAATTACAAATAAAATTTTAAATAAACATAAGAAAAAAATGAAATTTGAAAGTTGAAGCAAAGTATGAAGTTATGAACTTGAAGAGACAATGAAATTTGAAACAAACTAAAAAATACCTGGCATTTTAGTCGTCCTATCAGTCACAGCTATATCAAAGCCAAATGTGCCACCTGCCATCTTATATGTCTCCATTTCTTTGGAGATTTCTTCACATTCTATTGGAGATCGCACCATCCTCTGAACACAGATTAAGAATCCATCCATGATCTCAGCATCAAATACGAACCCACATGGATAAGAAAATGCAGGGTTCAGGTAGATCCATGCAGCATGAATGGGACGATGGAGTGTGTTGTTCCATCGTTCATCAATCACTTCCCATAGGAGGAGTTGTTTCTGAAACCCCTCATCTCCCTTATCATCATAGTAGGCCCGAATGGATTCTTTGGCCCTATCCATGGCCTCATACAAATAGTCCATTACGGGTTTCTCACCATCAACTAATCGAAGAACCTTTACCAAGGGTTCAGTAACGGTGAACACCTCCTACACTCCCGCCCAGAAGTCTTCCTGGTATGAAACTAATCTGCATATGGCCTCTCCCTTTGGTTTGCAGCTCATTGTCAAAGCACGCCACTCTTCTGAATTTAAGAGGGATTGAAGAGATATAAAACTGGTGGCAAACCGTGTAATGGTGGGGCGCACCAACTCCTTGTTGTTGGTGAATTTTCTCAACAAGCTAAGCACAGATATATGATTATAAATAAATTTTGTAATGTTTTTTTATGAGTCAACAATATCTTTGACAAAGGAAATTTTTCATATGTCCTCCAACATCAAATCAATACAATGTGCAGCACAAGGTGTCCAAAATAAAGTAGGATGCCTCTCCATAAGCATCCTGTTAGCAGTAACATAATTTGCAGTTTTGTTCGTTATGACTTGGACAACATGTTCTGCACCCACCTCCAAAATAAACACATCCAGCAAATCACATAAAGTTTTTGAATCTTTGATATGTGAAGATGCATCAATAGATTTCATAAACATTGTCCCCTTGGGACAACTAACCAAGAAGTTTATAAGAGTTCTCCCCTTTTGGTTGATCCAACCATCTGACATCACAGTGCATCTTGTTTGTGCCCATGATGCCCTAAACTCCTCCAATATTTTGGTGCAGTCAACCTTTTCATTTTGAAGAATCCGGCCTCTAAAGTCATCATAAGAAGGGATTTTGTACCGTGGGCCAACAGTTGCAATAGCGTCAACAACAGGCTGGAAAAATGGATTATTCCTTGCAACGCTGAAAGGAATATCACTCCAAAGGAGAAATTTTCCCAACAACTTGTCAGCTTGTTCTTTCTCAGTTTTTTTTAAGCATTGAAGTGATAGATGGTTGTAAACCAGGTGTGGTTCTAGGAGAAAAAAATGATGGGGCAACTACCGGGTTGGTTGTAGATATTGACGCTGAAGTAGAACCAGTGCCACTTCCATGTTTGCCTGAGCCTAACACCCTCCTTGCTAGTTGCTTCTTCATTTCTGCTTTGGCCTCTCTCTCATGCTCTAATTCTTCCAATGATCTCATGGCTCTTCGGATAATTTTTGCATTTGTATTTGTGCAAGGCCCTACATCAAATCTAGGGATTTGTGAAAGGTGATACTTCAATCTATAAACCCCCCTGACATATGATGCCCACACAGCTTGCAAGTCAAGTTTATTCTATCAAACCCTCCATCAGGTTCACCAAATTTCCACAGAGGGTCCAATTTCCTTGATATGTTTGTAACTTAGTTGAACTCTTGAGTTTTAATGTAAGATGAAGTTTGAACTTTGAAGTTGAACTTATGGCACAATAAGAATTGCAAGTTACAAAAATAAAAAAAAAAATTACATACATGACACAACACATTGAATTTTTGACAATTTAACAAACAAAAAAACCTCAACTCAATCCAAAATGAACTATCTCCACTCTATGCAACAAAAATGAAAAAACATGCTATCAAATCCACTCAAAAATCTTTGATAAACAATGAGTTATAGAAACCCAAGAAAAAACAAGAAAAAACCAAAACAAAATGGCCAAATTTGGTGCCCATATCTGGAAACCACGGTTTGCCAGAGAAATTTGATCCAAAGACGAAGTTCTCTTGCCTTCCAGGGTTCCTCTCCTCCTCAGCTCTCAATCCACCAGGGTTTTTCTCCACCTCAGTGCCCAATCCACCAGGGTTTTTCTCCTCCTCATCTCCCAATCCATGTCGTTGCCGCTGTCTGTTCAAAATGAAAAAAAAAAAAAATTCATTTTTTGCCTTATAAAACCCACTGTTCGCCACCCCCGCGATTATTTCAGATTGAATCACATCATAATAATCGCGATAATTTGAAGTTATCGCGATTATTTCGTGTTTTTTTGCGAAAAAAATTAACGTATTAATCGGGCGATAATATCGCCATTTTCAAAAAATCGCGATTTTCGATATTATCGCGATTATATCATGATTTTCGCAACACTGGTTCAACTACTACATGATCTTCATAGATGACCATTCTAGGAAAACATGGATCTATTTTATGAAGACCAAGGACTCAGTCTTTAGTGAATTCCAAGAGTTTAAAGATCTTGTGGAGAACTAGACGGGGAGAAAGATCAAGGTGCTTAGATTTGAAAATGGAGGCGAGAGTAGCTCGAATGTCTTTAAGGAATTTTGTGCAGATTCTTGAATTAAGAGGGAGTTGATAGTTCCATATAATCCACAACAGAATGGAGTATCAAAGAGGAAGAACAAAGCCATTGTTGGAGCAACGAAAACAATTTTGCATGATCAGGATCTGCCTATGTTCTTATGGGAAGAAGTGTGTAACACAGTAGTTTATTTGCAAAACAGGAGTCCACACAAGGTGTTGGGGAGGATGACCCTTGAAGAGGCATTCACGGGGAAGAAACTAGAGGTTGGGCATCTTCACATTTTTGGGTGCTTGGTTTATTTCCATGTTCCATTAGAGAAGAGGATAAAGCTTGAGCCTACTGCAAAGAGGGGTATCTACGTTGGATATAGTGAGACCTCAATGGTTTACAGAGCCTACATTCTTGCACTCAAGAAGATAGTGGTGTGGAGGGATGTGAAATTTGAGGAGGACAGGGCTTTCAGAAAGTCTTGTGGCTCAATGCCAATTGTAGTAGAGGTTCAGGAGCAGGAAGCACCAAAGGAAGAAGGGAGACAACCATTACGGATTGCAAGACACCATGAGGAGAAGTAGGATGCTCCATTTACCCAAGTTGACACTTCCAGGAAGAAGAGGCCGAAAGCAGAGTGTAACTTAAGGGAAGCTTAGTAGTAGGTGGATGCTCTTAGGACTTTAGTCAAGGAGAGCAGACCACCACAAAGATTTTCTAGTTACATGGCTCTTATGAGCGAGTTGATTTAGGCCAAGCCTTCTAGTTTTCAGGAGGCATTTGAGCAACAAAGCAGCAACTGTGGAGGGATGCCATGGTGGAAGAGTACTCTTCCATCATGAAGAACGATGTATGGGAGGTTATGCCATAACTTGAATTGAAATTAGTGGTGGGATCTAGGTGGATCTAGAAGATCAGACACACTGTTGATTGGTGTTGTTGAGAAGTTCAAAGCTTGGTTCATGGCTAAGGGTTTCTCTCAAAGAGAGGGAGTTGGCTATGATGAGACATTTGCCGTCGTAGCCAAGTATTCCTCTGTCAAGGTTGTGATTTCCATTGTTGCAGATATGGGTTGGAAGATCCTTCAGATGGATGTCAAGACTACATTTCTTAATGGTGTGATTGAGGAGGAGGTCTATATAGAGAAAATGGAGGGATTTGATGTGCATGGGAGGGATTCTCATGTATGTTGATTGAAGAAAGCATTGTATGGACTCAAGCAAGTACCACATGCATGGTATTTCAGGACAAACAACTATCTGCTGGGGATGAGCTTCACTAAGAACAATGTTGAGTCAAACTTGTATTACATATTGGTCAAGGGAGAGCGACTAATTCTTGTGTTATATGTAGATGACTTATTTCTTATAGGTTCATAGAAGTTCATTATAGATTGCAAGAGGGATCGGATATGTGGTTGATGCACTACGTTTTGGGGCTAGAGGTGTGGTAGAGAGATGGGTTGATCTTCCTAAGTGGAAGTATGTTGTGGAGATCCTGAAGCGATTCGAGATGCAGGACTGCAAGCCTATTGCTATGCCAATGCTGACCAATTGGAAGAAAAGTGATGCTTCCAAGTCAGAGGCAGTGGACCCCACTTTATACAGGTATCTAAGTGGCTCTCTTATGTATTTGGTCAACACCGGACCGAATATATGTTCTTATGTCAATACTGTGAAATTTCTATGAACTTAAACAACTGGAAATTTATCTCCTAACTTATGCAGTTTATTTGTATTCTGTAAATTAATTTAAGGCAAATATTGATAAACTCACATTTCAATTATTCACAAAATTAAATACCTTGCGGAAAATAAAATACTGGAACTAAGAAATAATGCACACACACAATAATTTTGACACCATTGTTTTTGGACAATCCTCCCTGGAAAAACCCTAAAGGGAAAGCCATTGCAGTAGATGAGAGTTTTATTATTATCTTAAGCAAATATAGAGAATTAAAACTAGTTGTCGTAGAATGGGAAACCTCCAGAAAATACTAATCTCCACTATCAAAATACTTTGGAGACTCACTGTCTCCCTTTGCAACTCAATCTGGCCTCTCCTAACCAACTCAAACTCCTTTGGCTATTCACACTACCTGGCTGGAATGCACACGTCTAGCTCTAGAATAATTCACATAGCCTTTGGAAAGCCTTCCTTGCAAGTCGTTCTGCCTCTTGTAGCTACCAAACCCACTTGCTCTACCTTCGATAAATAGTTTCAACAACTAGCAACTGAAACGTGGTCTCTCATGCAACTCACACTGGATTAAATGGCTATCTCGCGCTACTAAATCGGCCTCCTTCTCTACAGACTGAATCGATCTCCTTCCGGCCTCTGGAAACTGGAAACATTGTGGAAATTTTCTCTGGAAAATTTCCTCCCATATCTCTGGTGAAATCCCATTGCTTGGTGTCTTCTTAGCTTCAACTATGCCCTTACTGAATCACTGCAACTGGCTAAGTCGAACTGCTTGAACTCTCAACTGTGTCTTCTCCAAACCCTTCGACCTACTCATATAATCTCTTGTTGGACTCTCAACAACCACTATCACAACTCAACCGATGGCTAAGATCATCTTGACTCCATCAAATTACTTTTCTAGAAGTCTCTAGTGCAAAATCGACCTCCCTCAATTAATATGATTTAATTAACTAGTTTTCTTGAGTTAGACTTAGGAAATATTTAGTTATTGGTCAATTAATCTAATTGAGGTGTTTTTAAGTTGAAACTCGCAAAATATTTTCTAGGTTTTGGAGATCTTGTGTTCCTTAGCCTCTTAGACACCATAGAGACTAGAACACCTCTCCGTTGCTACCCCAAAAACTAACACTCCCTCTTAGTGAGGAAGGTGTTTTCCACTACTCCCATCTTCTCCATGAATAATACAAACTTGGCCATTTCCAAGGCCTTTGTGAGTATATCAACAACCTGTTGATCTGTGGGAACATGTTGTAGCCGAACTGATCCATGCTACTGATGTCTGACATCTTTGATACAATTGGTTTCCATAAATTAGGCCTCTCATAAATTGGTTGCCATTATCAATTCGACCTCCCTCTGAGACCCTAAAGCGACCTCTGTAACTGCATTATGATAATCTCCAGCTAACTCGCACTGCTAGGAAAATAACTCAGCCTCCACTGGAAATGGAACCATCAAACTGGGAACCGCTTCTCCTCTGCAAACAATTTTGACTAGTAACGCACCTCATTGCCCTAACAACTCCCACTGCCTCAGTCAATTCGCACTACTGGAGAGACTGCATCCTCCATCTACAAATAGATATCCCTCTTTCACTGAGAAACTGAAAATCTCAGCGAAGAAAATACTCCAGCAATCACTATCCACCATGCTATCTCTGCTCTCCTCTGATTCACCTCCTACATGTTGTAGCTGAACCAAACTATGCTTCCACTGCACTACTCAAATCTGACACTACTGATGCCCTGGTGCTGGAGACTCTTTGGTTGGAATTGCACCTTGTTCTCTGCAACTGGCCAATTCGCACTGCCTCCCTCTTGTCTCCGCATTGTTTCTATCACTGCAACCTGTGTCAATCTCACTGCTACTATGTGTTGATTTGGAGTAGCATCGAATGTGCACTAGCCACGAAAATTGGTGGAAAGGTTGGGGCACATGAGATTTCCAATACCTATAAAGGGTTTGGGCAGATTCTAAACAGTTCAGGAGATATTAAAATAATTAATATTTTTAATGGAGTCCCTAAGTCTAAACTTAGGGAAAATAAAGTATTAATGTGTATTAATATGAAACTATGTTAGAATGGTCCAAAAGACATGGATCAAGCCAGATCTAATCTTAGCCATTGATTAGGGACTTAATCTCGGCCGTTGATATATCAACAAGAAAAGTATAAGAGGAGGCTTGAGGGTCACTTGGAGAGCACACCAGTGTGATCAGTCATTCTATTCTCTAGAGCAGGGTTTGCTAAGAGAGATAGAATTAGTGATTGGGAGTTGCAGCTGAGGGGCATTGAGTATAGAGAGACATAGAGGCAGAGATAGTGTCGGAAGAGCAGCAAGTAGCCAGAGAGAGTGACGTAGTAGCTTCCAGGGCTCACGCAGGGCCACGCATAGGCGGTCAGGAGCTGCGCAGAGCCTGAGAGAGGCCAACGTTGTTGACGCAGAGGGCCAAAAGGCTGACGCAGGGCCTCCTAAGGTTGACGCAAACCCATTCAGGGTGACGCAAGGCCAATGCTGGGCAGAGAGGGGCTGACGCAGTCCAGAAAGGGCAGACGCTAGGGTTTCTGGGGCAGATTGGCACTGAGGAGCTGCCGGAAGGATTATTCGGGGTTTCAGCCAGGAGATTTGTCAGAAACTGAGAGGTATTACTGCCAAGGAAATTCTCTGTTGGGTAGGCCAGTTTCGGCACCCAGATTGTACTCTGATATTTCTTAATAAGAAAACCCTTAGATAGTTGCACTGGTTTTCCCACATTGGGTTTTTCCGGGGACATTGGTCCAAAAATAATGGTGTCATATGGTGTTATTGTTTCTGTTTCTTTTATTTGTTGATCTGTAATATGTTGAGCATGCGCTAGTGTTTATTTTCGGTATTTACATTGTAAATAACTTAAGTAACATAACAAGTAGGTAGGAATAAATCAGATAAAGTGCATGGAGGGTTTCTAAAAGTAGACTTAGAAACTTCAACATGGTATCAGAGCGTGATTGCAGATTACGGGAGGACTAAGGACATAGCCGAGCAGAGCAATAGCAGTAGAAAATAGTTGTCTTGAGGTGACAAAAGTTGTTTCTAGTAGAGCAACAACAAGGGAAGGATGATGCAGTGCCTGCATCATCAAGGGTGAGCCAAGAAGAGGCAGCGCAGATGCTAAGGAAGGCAAAGAGAGCCTCACGCAGAGCCACGCAGAATCTGGGAGGGCTGATGCAGTTGGATGAGGAGGCCGGGTTGCTGGTGTTGGGATTGCGCAGAGCCTAGGAGCTCTCATCTTCAGGTTGCTGGGGTTTAGAAGGTTGCGGGAATATTGTAGAGTGGAGCTGGTGAGGTACTGTAGTCAGAACAGTAACTGACAGAGCAAGGCCAAGAGGAGGGAGTTTCTACTGATGGTTTCTAGCCGAGGAACTCGGATCAGTGGTGCGGTTGCACAAGACGATCAGAGTAGGGGTCATCTCGACAGCAACAGAAGGATTTCCAGAAGGGAAATTGGGACTTAGAGGGAGTCCATAAGAGAACTTCCAGACGGGAAGTAGAGACTTGGAGGAGTCGAACAGAGAACTTCCAGGAGGGAAGTAGAAGCGCATCATGGCACTACACGGAAGTAAGAGACCAAGATAGACTGGACGGAGCGTCGAACTTCGCAGTCTGGAAGGCCAAAATTTTATCCGTACTTGACAGAAATCGTGTCAAGAACTTCTCCTTGAAGGTTATAGCTATCCCAGTCGACCCCAATGATAATGACAAGTACAAGGAGGCAATGGCGAGGGCCAAGAGCATCATCCTTGACGGGGTCAAGGACCATGTAGTACCACATGTTGCCGAGAAGGAAACGACATATGAGATGTGGGAGGCCCTCAAGTAATTGTACCAGCATACTTCTATGCAGACAAGAATGTTACTAGAGAATCAGTTGAGGTCGTATCAGATGAAGAAGGGAGAACCAATCGACACCTTGCTTGGAGGATTGAACGACATCTGAGATCAGTTGACTACTATTGAAGCCACGCCGGATCAGGAGTTGATAGTGAGGACGGCCCTAAATGCAGTCTTAGAAGACTGGGAGGTATTTGTCCAGAGTATACTGGGCAGAGGGACACTTCCACCTTGGGATGAGATGTGGACGGCTCTTTGCCAGGAAGAGATTAGACGGCAGTTGAAGACGGGTAGCAGCAGCAAGGGGATCAAAGTCAAGCAGGAGGAGGAAGATGTTGCCCTAGCATCTGAGGGAAAGCAGGAAAAGAGGAAGAAGAAGGATCTCTCCACGATCAAGTGCTTCCATTATGGGGAGTTGGGTCATTATGCGACACAGTTTCCGAGGAAGAAGAGTAACGGAGAGTCTTCCAAGATTAAGGCAGCGTCAGCACGAGCAGAAAAGGAAGTTTTGACAGACGATGACTGTGCCATGAGTGCACACACACCACTTGAGTGGAAGTGGGGAGACATCAAGCTGTAGTCAAGCGGACTATAGGTGATGAGGGGTAGGATCCTTGAGGTACTCAGCCTCTTGGATTAGACCTTGCTACGGGAGCCCCGAAGAGGAGTAGCAGGACTGGCTGAGTTGGGTAGAGATGGATGCGGATGGAACGACAGAGAGAGCTACAGTGCAGGAGTCCCGAGACAACACGAGGCTAGCAGGCTACAGCAGTGCAAGAGGCACAGGAGTGTTGCACCAGTGCAGGATGACACATAGAGGTGTGCAACAGTGCAAGATGTAGGGAGTTGTTGCAATAGCGCAAAGGTCAGAGAGGGAGCACTTGTTAGCGGTAGAGGGAGCTTCAGCATCAGGAGGGTCTCTAGCCCAACAGAGAAGTCAGTTGGGAGATCAGTTAGTTACTTCTCAGTAACTAAGTTGCAGTGCAGCAGTAGGCAGCACGATGCAACATGATGAGAGGAGGTGTAGTGCGGATGCAGTGCTGGGACTCTGGGAGAAAGGACCAGCAGCAGCATAGATGCAGAGGGAGCTGTCGTACGGATCCAGTAGTGGCAGTGGCAGAACCATGGGCAGCAGTACAGGATACAACAGTGCAGAGGATGGTGGGCAGCAGGCCTAGGATGGGAGTTGTTGCAACAGCGCAAAGGTCAGAGAGGGAGCACTTGTTAGTGGCAGAGGGAGCTTCAGCATCAGGAGGGTCTCTAGCCCAACAGAGAAGTCAGTTGGGAGATCAGTTAGTTACTTCTCAATAACTGAGTTGCAGTGCAGCAGTAGACAGCACGATGCAACATGATGAGAGGAGGTGTAGTGCGGATGCAGTGCTGGGACTCTGGGAGAAAGGACCAGCAACAACATAGATGCAGAGGGAGCTGTCGTACGGATCCAGCAGTGGCAATGGCAGAACCATGGGCAGCAGTACAGGATACAACAGTGCAGAGGATGGTGGGCAGCAGGCCTAGCATCAGCACAGGGACCGATGCCAGATGATCAAAGTAATACTCAGTGAGGAGCATTGCTAGAGCACAGTCCTCGCTAAGAGGGAGTGTTGATTTGGGGTAGCATCGGATGTGCTCTAGCCACGAAAATTGGTGGAGAGGTTGGGGTACATGAGATCTCCAATACCCAGAAAGGGTTTGGGCCTAAGTCACATGACACAAGGACACGAGACACGGAGGACACGTAAATATGAGTATTCAATACGAAACGCAGGGACCTAGAAACAGGACACAGGGGACACGTTTTATATATATTTAATATATATATATATATATATATATACCGAAATATAGTTTTTCTATGGTGATATTTGTTAGGATACCTCTACCCTCACACAAACGAATGATGGATCTGCTGCTCCAGGGGCAGAATTGTGCATACAAAATTGAGCAAAACAACTCAAATTGCCCCAGAGATGAAGTTGTTGATGTCAAACATGCAGATGAGGGCATTTAAGAAGTGAAACAACAGCTCCCTATCCTTGCTAAAAATTGCCTACAAGGAGCAGTCAATATTTTGAGAGACCATTTGGAAACCCTTGGTGATGAAAGCACATAACTTTATAGGTGATTTCATGAAACAGGGTCAAAGTTAGAAGCTCTGAAAGTTGTTCCTTTTTCAGTGCCAAACCCTTGGCAGAAAGGAGAAAGTCATCAGAACTTTCAATTGCAGTAAGTGTCAATTTGTCTTGTTAAAAGAAGATGTCTAGCACACAAATTCTTAGCTTTAGATTTTCATTGGGAGGGGAAATCAATTGAATGCAAGATATCTTTATTTTTAAATAAAAGGCTTGATTGGGAAAAAATGTTGAAAAGGAGCATGAAAATATTCAAGTAAGTCTATTAAAAACCCTTGGTAATATTTTTGAATGTATGTGATAGATTATGTATTACATACAATGTAGAAGATGAATATGCTAAGGAAATAGAGACATGATTGACTCTAGATGAAGTTTCTGAAGAATAGACATCTTCCAGCTATGTAAAATTAGCTACTTGAGCTTCTCTTTATGGTACCCCCCATATGATGAACCTGATGAATCTCCATGTGAACGGTATTTACAAGAGGCAAAGAAGATCTCCCAAAATCTCTTCAATGAACTTGTTCCCCATTATGGTGGGCATAAAGGATTTAAACAAAGCAAAGAAGATATCCAAACGATGAACCTGTTCCTCTTTATAATGATCCTCCTAGTAAGAATCATGTACCGGTTGAAGGGGACCAGAAATTATTGAGGAATGTCATAAGCAAGTGGAAAAAGAGCTTTCTTCATGAATCTTCTCAATCGGACATGTGTTTTCCTGCCCTACAACCATCCTTTTATATCCTATTTAGATGGCATACCCAATTAGCAATAAGGAAGTGCAGGTTGATAACAATGTAGAAATTAATGAAGGAGTAGGTCAGTTTAATGACAAATTTTAAATCCTGTGTTTTCTGGTCATGATAAATGCAGTTAGTTCTTCTATATAATAGTTTTGTATTAGAAAACCCAATCACGGGCAATATAGAAAAAACAGTAAATGCATACACATTGACAAACATAATAAAAACATCCTTAACCTACAGAATGGATCAAACAAGGGGATATTTACGGCACATGGACATGGCTGCAAAGTTGGTAGAGTCAATAAGTTATAAGTTGACTGACATCCAACTAGCGGTACTAAAGTTATGATCTTCATAAACAATAACTTCATACCCTATCGGAAAGCATGTGACTGTCTTTGAACTGAGACCATTCTTCAACTTATCTTTTCTGTGTGGCAGGATGTCCAAATTCTTACTTTCCAATAGAGTGAAATGCCAGAAATCTCTTCATGATAATGAAAAAAATTATAACTTACAAACGGTAAACAGAAACCCAATCTGGCATCAATCATATATAAATTATATAATGATTAATCAAATAATTTACAAAATGGTAAACGTGAAGTTTGAACACGAGTTTAGGGGTTTACAAGTTTACAGGCCGGTTTTCTTGAATGCTGAAGCGAAAGCCTGAACGCTGCACAACACAATCGGCATGGGCACCACACTTTGCTCCAAACTCAGTTCAAACAATAGCTCGCTACTCCACACGACAGCTCCACACGACATCACACAATGAAAAGAACCGGGAAAAATCCATTGTGTGGGCAGCTAGGCTTTAAACTACACTTTTCAGTGGGGTACGTATTCAATCGGACAAAAAACGTTAGGGCAACGTTTTCGATCAACGGAATACGCGTTTTCCAGATGCAGGACACAACGAAAACTGGCAAATACGTTTTACATTTTACAGGACACGATGAAAAACGTTTTCGACACGTTTTAGGGCCGTTTTCATGTCTGGCACATAAAATATGGGACACGGGACCTTGGAGGACGTGTCCTGTGAATTAGGTTTGGGCAGATTCTAAACAGTTCAGGAGATATTAAAATAATTAATATTTTTAATGGAGTCCCTAAGTCTAAACTTAGGGAAAATAAAATATTAATGTGTATTAATATGAAACTGTGTTAGAATGGTCCAAAAGACATGGATCAAGCCAGATCTAATCTTAGCCGTTGATTAGGGACTTAATCTCGGCCGTTGATATGTCAACAAGAAAAGTATAAGAGGAGGCTTAAGGGTCACTTGGAGAGCACACCAGAGTGATCAGTCATTCTATTCTCTAGAGTGGGGTTTGCTAAGAGAGATAGAATTAGTGATCGGGAGTTGCAGCTGAGGGGCATTGAGTACAGAGAGACAGAGAGGCAGAGATAGTGCCGGAAGAGCAACAAGTAGCCAGAGAGAGTGACGCAGTAGCCGCCAGGGCTCACACAGGGCCACGCAGAGGCAGCCGGGAGCTGCGCAGAGCCTCAAAGAGGCCAGTGTTGCTGACGCAGAGGGCCAAAAGGTTGACGCAAGGTCTCCTAAGGCTGACACAGACCCATTCAGGGTGACCTAGGACCAACACTGGGCAGAGAGGGGTTGACGCAATCCAGAAAGGGCATACGCTGGGGTTTCTGGGGCAGATTGGTGCTGAGGAGCTGCCGGAAGGATTATCCGGGGTTTCAGCTAGGAGATTTGTCAGAAACTGAGAGGTATTACTACTAAGGAAATTCTCTGTTGGGTAGGCCAGTTTCGGCACCCAGATTTTACTCTGATATTGCTTAATAAGAAAACCCTCAGATAGCTGCATCGGTTTTCCCACAATGGGTTTTTCCGGGGACATTGGTCCAAAAATAATGGTGTCATATGGTGTGATTGTTTATGTTTCCTTTAGTTGTTGATCTGTAATATGTTGAGCATGCACTAACGTTTATTTTCGATATTTATATCATAAATAACTTGTTAAGTAACATAACAAGTAGGTAGCTATAAATCAGATAAAGTGCATGGAGGGTTTCTAACTAAGTAGACTTAGAAACTTCAACACTATGATACTTGGGCTCCTATAGAAAATGTGATGGTCCACCTGAGGAATCACCTACACAACAACTAGCTCTTATTTACTAATCAAGCCCTCCTCGGCTATGATCTAGATCTCCTTGTTGCTCCTTCCTTGGACCCGCCCAATCTAGAATACTGGAGTGTCATACTCCTCCTCTTGAGTCTAGTGCTACTACAAGTGTGAATTCATCTTCCAATCTGGAAGACAAATCCTCGATCTCTGCTAAAGCAACTGTCTGCTTCCTTTTGTTGTTCTTCTTTTTAGGACATTGGCTGACGTATTGATCAAGTTCACCACAGCTAAAACACTTGACCTTCGACACGTCCTTTTCTCCTTTAGAGTCTTGTCCCTGGTTAGGACCCTTCTTCACTTATCCTTTCCCTGCAAGAGCGACATTCTCTTGCTCCTACTTCGACTTCGCTGCCTTACCACTGCTGCTGGTAGTGCCTTCGACTAAGCTGAGCCTTAACTCCTCTTGATTGAAGTCAGTCCATAGGCATTCCCATCCTAGAAGTGTATCTCACCCAGAAATTACCTCGATGGATGTATGCCATTCCTTGGTAAACCCGTTGAGTGCTATACACACTAGCTCATCATCTGCTAGTTTCTCTCTTACTGCTAAAAAGTTCGTCTCTGGCAGACTAAATTGTGGTGAGATAGGTAGTCACATCTTCGCCCTTGTTCATCTTGAGGGTCCTCAGCTTCTCTTTGAGGATCATATTTCGGTTCTCTGACAGATCTTGGTATAGCTTGACGATCTCATCCCACATCTCCTTCGTTGTTCCCTTTTCTGTGATATGGGGAACGATGTGATCCTTGACTCCATCAAGAATCATCCTCTTAGCCTTGGCGTTGTCGTTCCTGTATTCATGAAACTGGATGGGATCTGATGGCACAACAATGACTGTTGTAGCAAACTCCTCTCGACTGTGTTCGTCCAATAGAAACAACATCTTGGCCTTCCACATACCAAAGTTGGAGGCTCCCTTGAACCTGTCCTCATCTCTTAATCCTGCTGTGGCCATCTCTGGAAAATCTGTGAACTCAAATACACTGGAGAAAATAAATAAACTGGGTAAAAACCCTCGTGTGCTTTCTCTTCCAGGACTTGCGCTAATTTTATCCTCCAAAACCCTTTTGCTACAAAACCTTTGCGCTAGATCTGCTTTGTGAAGTTAGATCTGCCTCCAGAAATCCTTTCTGGCAACCTCACCGCCTATTGTTGTTCACTGAGACAATTCACAGTTCCTCTGGATCACTTCCATGGACTGGAAATCGAACTGCTACCTCTGAAACATGCATTGCCTGGCTAGCCTGCGCAGATCTACTCTTCAGTACACTGATCTCCCTCTGATTTGCGCCAACTTCACTCTAGAGATGCTCTGATTTGATATGCTTTGATACCATGTGAAATTTCCATGAATTGCAGCAACTTGAAATTTATCTCCTAACTTATGTAGTTTATTTGTCTTTTGTAATTAATTTAATACAAATATCAATAAACTCACACTGCAATTCTTCACAAAATTAAATATGTTATGGAAAATAAAATATCGGAACTAAGAAATAATATGCACACACACAATAATTTTGACACCGTTATTTTTGGACAATAATCTCGGGAAAAACCCTGAAGGGAAAACCAGTGCAATAGATGAGGGTTTTATTATTATCTTCGACAAATATAGAGAATTACAACTGGTTGCCATAGAGTGGAAAACCTCCGACAAATATTGATCTCCACTATCAAAATACTCTGGAGACTCACTATCTCCCTCTACAACTCGCTCTGACCTCTCCTAACAAACTCACACTCATTGAAAATGCAACAAGAAAATCCTAATTTAATTTTGCCTTTGATTAAATTAGGAGAAATTCGAATTTCAATTTTGGTAGAATACTTGGAGGTAGTTAACTGAGGTGACATAGCTCTTGTCACTCAGTTAACTCAGTTAATTCGAGTTGGAGACACTTGAGTTCAGTTCTACATGATTGATTGCTAATTTGTAGCAATCTATTTCAGTTAATTTGAGTTATTGTCAGTGTAACTAGTTCTCACTGTTAGTAGAACTAGTGGAGGTTCAATCAAGGGTGTGTAACTTTTTTCACACTAAGTGATCATCTAGTTAACTGATCAATCAACCTAAATTAACTCATGCATGCAGAGAATTCGAGTTACCCAGTTGAGATTGGAGTTCAAGGGTAGTGTACTATCAGTTGTAGAATTTTCCAAGTTGTACAGGTGGTGCATGCAGTCAAAGAAGGGCCTAAAGGAATTGCACAATTCTCAATGAGTAATTTCCCTAATTAATAGGGGGCTAATTCCTCATCAAACAGCGCAAGGAAATAGGATCTTGGCAGGCTGAGAAATTGGCTAAGTATTGGCTTGAGTCAGTCTGTGAGGTAGTGAGATAGATTATACTAGTGTAGGGGTTGCTCAGGCTTGAGCAAGCATTGTATTTCTTCTCTATTCTTTGATTAATGCAATACAAATAGTAAGGGGTTTTGAGTAGTTGCTTTCCCCTAGATAAATCTTTGTGTATGTGTGTTGAATCTTGATGCATGTTAATGATTTGTGTTCTCGATCGTGATTTTCTTTCTGCAGATGAGTAGAGTAGCTTCAAGTCTTATGATCTAGTAAATTTCATGAGCAATTTTGAATCTACACATTAAATTTCTACATGGTATTAGAGCAGGAATCACAGTAGAGAAGAGAATTCGAAGTTGTCTTTGCAGGTGGATCGAATTTGCAAGATCAATTCTTCAGAGCTAGCAGGATGGCTTTCTATGGACTGAGACTCGAGTATGCCCTTGAGGGTAGCTTGAATTATGTTGCTTGGAAGGATAGGATGGAGGCAGTGTTGGAAGATAATGGGCTGAAGGAATTCATAGATAATGATATCCCGAAGCCTCCAACATTTGATGCTCAAGATCTAGCAGAATGGAAGAAGTGTGTAGCAAAGGTGAGGAGGATCATATTGGAGGGAGTTCGAGACCATATTGTCTCGAATCTCCATGGGAAAGAGACTCCATATTGACAGATTCGTTCCAAAACAATAGTGACCACAGGAAGCTGGCACTGAAGGACAAGCTTCAGAATATCAAGATGCAAAAGGGCGACACAATACCACAGTACCTGAGCAGGTTCACACACCGTCGTGATGAACTTGGTCAAGTTGGTGTTACTATAGCAGAGGATGATCTAGTAAGCCTAACACTTCTAGGACTTCCCGTAGTTGGTGTTCTCGTGACATCCCGTTTGAGTAGCTTCACCCACTTTTTCAAGAGATGACATCCCAGTTGGAGCCAAATATTACCCACCATTTTGTGGGTGATATCCCTAGGAGAAAATTCTCCAAGATAGTCCTTAGCCAACAGTCTGTTGCAGCCACCAACTAGCTCGTTGTGCTATTTCTTTGCCACCTAAGCTAGCCATGTGGTCCCTCACCAATGTGTCATGATCGTATGTTTGAAGGTGGGCCTCCCAAACCTTGAGTATTGTAGTTTGCTTATCATGGACACTTCTAGGCATGGATTAATGGGGGGATTCTGCGGAAAGAGTGGATTAGGTCTGTGCTTCTGTCCCCTATACTGCTTTTGGATGTTACCCTTGGATCTTAGTCCCGTGGGATCTCCTTTACTGACCTTTGGATTTTAGGGTGGTACTACGCGGGAAACCTCAATTTTGGTTGCGTGGTCTCGCTCTCTCATCCACATACATTACTCCCTTTTCATTCATCACAACCCCATTCGTCATTTCTCCCACCTGGGTCCACATCCCTCCACTGGGTCCACATAGGGTGAGCCTCCCCTTCCCCTTGCCCACACCTTGGGTCGGGCCTGAAACGATGCCCCAGAGGTTGATGCAGCTGAAAAGAAAAGTAAAAGCATAATTGGCCACATTCAATAAGAAAATGTACCACAAAATGCAAAAGATGGTCAAGACAAACACATTTAGCACGTGGGCAAAATCCAATGCATGAGCTCTACCCCATCCCCATGGCCATCACCCTGGTTCCTATAGGCCCTAGATGAGCCTCTTTTATCATTCAGAAACCTATGATGGTCCCAACCCTTGGTGGGCAATGAACCACCCTGCCTTAAAAGGGGTATCCACTGCTATACCTTACACATCATGCTCTTATCCTTTGAGCCCCGATTAGTTAATTAAAGAAAAATCATAAAAGGAAAAAGGCATAAAAAGAAGGGTGGAAAAATCAAGGTCGGGGCACCTCATGCACCACGATTGCTCCCTCTTATACATTATATACCCAATTGTGGGCTTCCCTTTACTAGCTACCCTTGTATCCCGACATGTGGCCCAAGATTACCCCTTTCATTCCTTATTCCATTCATCTCTTTATCACATGCCACCACCATTTGAAGGATGTAAGGTGGACATACTATCCCATCTAAAGGTATAAACCACGTAATAGGGTACTTGGTTAACCTCCTTTGGAGCTTGGAGAAATTAGTACATGCCAAAGGCCACTATGGAAGAGTGTGCCATTATGAAGTGCCCACCTGTTGTCCATGGTTTGTAAGCTCTTTAACTCGATTTCCTTAAATGACTTGTTGTACTGGAAGGCTAGGGGATGCATTGGATCTTGTGCACGATTGCAGATGGTCTCCATTATGGGTTTGGTCTCCCTATACGAGGTCCTAACCCTTCAGAGGGATACTTTGACACATGTAGGGTGTGTGTAGAGAGACATGGGACTCCACAACAGTAGAAAACACTCCATGGATCCCTAGAGATTTTCAGAGATTGCTCAAGATTTACCTATTGGACAAGGAAAATGCACCTGGTTCACCATGCCCAATCAGCCCCACAGTTGTACCATGCACTTGGCAGATGATCCAGGACTTGTATGTTGATGTGGCATCACTTACACCATCATTTGAGCCCTTACATATGGTTTACATGCATCTTCAATCTGCTTGGATACCCATGAGATTACTTGTGTGCCCCCACATCCATTGGGAGCACCACAAGTTTATTATTTGGAGAACAAGGAGCCAACCCCTTGTCCACTACTTTTGGGAGTCCTATTCATCATTATGGCACTTATGGACTTCACGAGGCTTCTTAGAAGGCCCAACAACATGTATTATTGATCATTCGACCTCTTAAGAGGCTTGTTCTTTTGTTTATGAGCTAGTTTGGTGGGTTTGTCACCAAAAGTTAGTTATTTTGCACATTATTTTATTTTAGGGGCTAATGTAGGCCTAATTAGCTAAATCGAACCCATTAGAGGTGTATAAATAGAAGTGATGAGGATTCATTTTAACATCATCATTGGATTGAACTTATATCTCTCTTGACAATTTCACTATCCTTCTTGGAGGACGAATTTTGGAGCATGGAATGAATTTTGATGTTTGAATTATTTTCTCTTGTCTTGGAGCTTCTTGATTGGGAAATTCTTGATGGTTGGATATACGCTTAATACAAGTAAGTACAATTTAATGCTATTTTCTTTTCTATTCTTGTCACATACAATGTTGCTAGGGATTTTGCTATACGAGGGCTAATTTACTGCATCCATTTATGCGAAGTTGTGGAAATTTGGTTTCTAGATAGTGATGCTTCATGTATGGGCCATGTATTATGAGCGAATGTTCCTAGAGATGCTTCTTCATTGAAATTCATCTTGATAAGTCATCAATCTTGCAAAACGAAGTATAAAGTTCTTGAAGCTGCTTTTGTTGCTGCCCTAATGTTATGCGAAGTTGTCTTTGAGGCCTCCTTGACATAGAAAATTCAATGTCCATAGTCATAATTACTCTTGACTCCAAATCTCCCCAAAGGATTAGGCATTGGTCCACCATAAGATGATCACCTTAAACCTATTTTCCTTCTCCCCTCCCCTCTTTTCTAGGTCTAGTCCTCTAGGTCACCGAGGGCATCAATTATCTCACAATCTAGCCATCCAAATACTTCGATTTTTGGTCCACAACTGCGTTGGTGTGTCCTCAAGAAGCCTTCCCATTTTCATAAGACTTCGATGGTGGGACCTTGAGATATCGCAAGCCCTAGCTTGAAGACCATTTCTTGCCCTTGGTTTCCCTTAGGCTAGAAACTTCACTGGGATCCTTGCATTGAAATTCATTCATTGATCCCTTTCCCTTCCCTAATTAGGTCAAGCATATCATTGGTTGCTAAATCTTATCCCCTTGACCTAACCTCGGGTCCACTTGGTCCCGTGTGGTCCCATGCACTATCAAGGTTAATTCTTCAAAGATCACTTGGAACCCAAGTTTCCACAAGATCTCTAGGGCTTAGGGATCTCCTTTATAAGACACATACTCAAAACCTAAATCTTGAAATTGTCCCCAAGCCCTTCCTTGAGAGCATTCCATCTTGTCTTCCAAGACAAGCAAGCCACATATTTCAGCCTCTCTTGTGAATAGGCTTCCAGGATCACTCCTCGCCGTATCATTGGTCCATCCATTTCATGATCCTTATCATAACAGGTCTCCTCCCATCGATGAAAGTTTGTAAAGAGTAGGGAGCCTTAGCCGAGGTGATAGTGGGCTATCACTCCATTGTTTCCCTTAGCCTAGTAGTAGCCCTTCAAGGATCCCCTTTTAGGACCCCTGCTAGTTTGAGTGGTAACAGACTCTTCAAGGTGGACATTGTTGAAAAGTGTAACTAGGTTTGGTCTTCATAATGACATGTGTAATTGTGATTTTATGTAATTGATGTAAAGAAGAAAAATAAAATTATTATTGTAATGCTTGTCTGTGTTGAGAATTCAATAGGGCAATGACTGTATTAATTCTCTTTAACTTGATAACTGTTTGTGTTACCTTTTTCTTCTTAGCTTTGATCCTTATTATTATAATGTGAAATACATCAAATAGCTACCAAAAACAATAAGAACAGTGACACAGTATATAGGCTACAAGCTAGGGCCAAAACCCCTCCTCTTGAGGGGAAAACCCTTAAATCTCTTCTCTTCTTATAGATCCTTCAATTGACGAATACCATGACCTAGTGACTTAGACAAATACCCTCCAAGATCAAGATCAACTCAACCTCCTACTGCAAGAATTTCGACCTCCTACTGTAGATCCGAAATTCTATCTCTCGGCAACTGCTACTGCTCCTTTGATCTTCTTCGTATGGCCTCTTCCTCCCTTCACTTGCCTTTCCTTGGGACTTAGGGCTAGAGATATACCCTAAGTGACCTTCGCTTGACTTCTTTCTTCTCCTTCTTCCAAGATCGAACCAGAGATGACCCTTGCACAAAAAAAATCCTAGCTTTGAATTGCACGTGAGAGAGAAAGCTAGCCCAAACACTTCGACTTCGTCCTTCTTCTTGTCCTCTTCTTCGTATAGAATGAGATTTGAGTAAGTGATGACAATGGAGGATGAGTTCCTCTCTATATATAGGCCTCTTCAAGGGTAGACGTGGCTCTTCATGTAGGCCGACTTGACAGCTTCTAGGCCGACTTGATATTGGAGGGCATTTTGACACTCTAAAGACAAAAATATTTTTTTCTTTACAAGATACAATGTGCCCATTGGGTCTTTAATATATGAAAATGACTCTTAGGCCTAAGACAAACCCTAGAATCATTCAATGGGTGCTTGACCTATAAAATAAAAGAACTTGAACATGATACCCATACTCCAATAATAATAATAATTTCTTTTCATTTTATACATTTCATACTTTATGAAGACCGAACCTAGTTACACATTTTTCAACACTTCCTCTTAAATAGGGAGGTATTCATAAGTGGTACATGGTCATTCTCAATCTGAAGAGATCTCATAAAAAGAGTCGGATTGGTAACCCATCTGTCTAGCATCATATTTGACCAACATTGTCACATAGCAAGGCCTTGACTAACAGCTCTATCCACAAGATTGGAGCACAATGCTAGTGAGATCAATGATTTATAGACACCATAATCATTGTCTCTCAAGGTACATACTCCACCTCGGTGTTCACGAGGTATGACCTTCTTTGGATTATTCTTTATCTTGGATAGCTAGTTCTCAAAGAATATCGATCCATGACTACCCTTATCTTGAATGCTCGACCACATTCTTGAAGAGTTTTGAATGCCAGATGGTTACCAATTCCTCTATTCTTTCTTCCCAAGTGAAGACAAGAATGTAGTGCATATCTCTCCCTCTCAATTGGGGAGGATACATCAACCAAACCAAGCTTGTCTCTCAAGTACACAAGCTTCTTGTTCGGAAGTGACTTTGTCAATATGTCAGCTATTTGCTCATCAGTGAAGATATATTGTAGCTACAGCACACCATTTTTTACTAGCTCTCGAATATAGTGATACTTGTTGTTTATATGCTTTGTCTTTCCATGAAACACTAGATCTTTAGACAAACGTATACAACTAGTGTTATCACAATGTATCACTGTAGTGTTCGTCGGTCCTTCAAACAGGTCAGATAGCAGCTTCCTCAACCATACTGCTTCTTTGCTTACTTCACAGGCTACAACATATTCAACCTCAACACTACTCAAAGCAATTGTCTTGCTTTCTGCTCATCCATGAGACCATGGAGGATCCCAAATTGAAACATCCTCATGTAGTGCTTATTCTATCTTGCTCACTGCCTCCCTACTCAGAATCTGTATATCCAATCAGTTGGACATCATTCCTTCTCTCATACTTTAGACAATAATGGATGGTTCCTCATAGATATCTCAGAATATGTTTTGTTGCTACCCAATGATCATGCTTCAGTTCCACTTGGAATTGACTAAGAACATTTACTGCAAAGCATATGTTTGGTCGAGTATTCACCAAGTACATCAATGAGCCAATAAGTTGCCTATACTTGGAAGGATCCACAGGGCTTGATTCAGAACTCCTTAGTCTTTTTAAGTTTGTGATCATCGGAGTGGTCATAGGTTTGCAATCCATCATGTCAAACCTCTTCAACATCTTGATCACGTACTTTCCTTGACCCAAATAAACTTCATCAGGTCCTTGCCAGACTTCTAGTCCCAAATAGTAATGCATCAGCCCAAGATCCTTCATGTCAAATTCTGCTGCTAGTTGCTTCTTGCATTCTTCAATTCGACCTTCTACACTTGTTAAGAGAAGATCATCTACATACAGAAGAATGATTACAGGTTCTCCATCTACAACCTTAATATATAGGTTCAAATCAGCAAAACTTTTTGTGAAGCCTATTCTTTGCAGGTATGCATCCATTTTAGCATACCATGCCCTTGGTGCTTGCTTGAGGCCATACAATGCTTTCTTCAATTTGCAAACATATGCCTTCCTATCTTTAACTTCGAATCCCAAGGGTTGCGCTATATAGACTTCTTCATCTATTGTACCATTCAGAAATGAAGCCTTGACATCCATTTGGTGGATGTTCCATCCTATCGATGCTGCCAGAGAGACTAATGATCGAATCGTTGTATATCTTGCCGTTGGAGAAAATGTTTCTTCATAGCCAATGCCTTCAAGTTGAGAGAAGCCCCTAGCCACAAATCTTGCTTTATACTTATCTATACTTCCATCTGCTGCATGTTTGATCTTATAGATCCACTTGGAAGTAACCACAGATTTGTCTTCGGGCCTAGGTACGATCTCCTAGACTCCATTCTTCATTATATATTGATACTCTTCATTCATGGCATCTTTCCATTCCTGATTATTTACAGCCTCTTCAAAAGTGGATGGTTCTGCTTCTATTAGTTTTGTCATGTATGCAGCATACCCAAAATATCTCTTGGGTTTCTTGCTTTCTCTAAATGATCCTTTCACTGCCTCATGACCTTCTGCATCAAGTAGAGTAGATTTCAACCAATTAGGTCTTTTTCTTGTTTCAGGGATGACCACAGGTTGAATAGGCTCACTAGGACCTTCTTCTTCATGGTGTGATTCTTCTTCCCCCTTGTCAACTTCTTCCTCAAATATCGGAAGTTCTTCATCATCAGAGTCTATGGAAAGTTCGATTTCTAGAATGCTATGCTTTCATCAAATATGACATCATGACTGACTTCTATGTGATGTCCATCTTTCATGTAGATCCTATAAGCTTTCGATGAGTTGTTGTACCCAACAAATGTTCCCTTCATGCCTGAAGGATCCAGCTTCTTTCTTTTGTCCTTTGGTATATGGACATATACAGGTCACCTAAAGATCTGGAGATGATCTATAAATGGCTTCTTTCCATTGAACACTTCTTCCGGAGTTTTGTTGTCTACAGATGTGTGGGGATTTTGATTCTGAATGTATACAATTGTCTTCGTGCCTTCTCCCCATAGAAACTTAGGTAGATCTTGATCGTGTAACATTGCTTTTACACTTTCTTCAATGGATCTATTTTTTCATTCTGCAACTCCATTTTTCTCAGGATTATATGGGACTATGAACTCCCTCTTACTCCCAGATTCCTTACAGAATGCTATAATCTCTTTGGATGTATATTCTCCTCCATTATCTGATCTTAGTATCTTGATTCTTCTTTCTGTAAGGTTCTCTACTTTAGCTTTGAATTCTTGAAATTTGGTAAATACTTCATCCTTGGTTTTCATTAAATAAACCCAGGTTTTTCTTGAATGATCATCTATAAATGTGACATAATATAGATGACCTCCAAGTGATTTAGGAGTCATTGGGCCACATACATCGGAGTGAATGAGATCCAATATTTCTTTTGATCGTGAAGCCCTGCTTCCAATGGTCTCTTGGTATTCTTATCCAATGCACATCCTTTACATTTCCTTCAGATTAGGAATTTTATCTACTATGGAACCCAGTGTTGGAAGGATTTTGAAATGTAGATGACGAAATCTTCTATGCCAGAGTTGCATGGACTAATTTCAATGTGAACTAGGGCTTGGGCCACATGAGATATCAGTCTGTAGAGTCTTCCTTCTCGAATGCCACTGACTTTAGCTTGATCTATACTCGAGTATTTACTCCATACAACAACCTTTCCATCAATGAAGGCTACTTTATTACCCTTATCTTCTAAACTTGAAATGGAAAGTAAGTTCTTGTGCAAATGTGGAACAAATAGAATGTTGTTGAGGTGAATGTTGCTTCCATCTTCAAGCTTTATAGAGATTGATCCAATACCTTTGATGGGATAGCTCTTGTTATCTCCAAGTTCCACTGAATAAGTGGATTTTCTTTTTGATAAGGTCTTCAATCGTTTAGAATGGCCAGTCATGTGCCTTGATGCACCACTATCAATTACCCAAATGTCTTCATCTTGGAATGTGCCAGAGAGAGCTGAGAAGAGACATGCATCCTTTTCCTTGATTGATACCTTCTTTGAAGAAAATAAGAGACTACATGCCTTCTTGATACCTTCCTTAAGATGGCTTGCTATCTTGGAATACTTCTTGATGAACTTCTTCATTGTAGAGGAGATCTTCGTGATGCCCTTTGCCAACCTTAGCTCTGATCCCATGTTGAGAATTCAATAGGGCAATGAATGTGTTAATTCTCTTTAACTTGATAACTGTTTGTGTTACCTTTTTCTTCTTAGCTTTGATCCTTATTATTATAATGTGAAATACATCAAACAACTACCAAAAACAATAAGAACAGTGACACAGTGTATAGGCTATAAGCCAGGGCCAAAACCCCTCCTCTTGAGGGGAAAACCCTTAAATCTCTTCTCTTATTATAGATCCTTCAATTGACGAATACCATGACCTAGTGACTCAGACAAATACCCTCCAAGATCAATTCGACCTCTTACTCCAAGAACATTGACCTCCTACTGCAGATCTGAAATTCTGCCTCCTGGCAACTGCTGTAACTGCTGCTGCTCGTTCTATCTTCTTCGTATGGCCTCTTCTTCCCTCCGATTTCATTTCCTTGGGACTTAGGGCTGGAGATATACCCTAAGTGACTTTCTCTTGACTTCTTTCTTCTCCTTCTTCCAAGATCGAACCAGAGATGACCCTTGTGCAAAGAAAACCTAGCTTCAACTTGCACGTGAGAGAGAAGGCTAGCCCAAACACTTCGACTTTGACTTTGTCCTTCTTGTTGACTTCTTATTGTCCTATTCTTCATATATAATGAGAGTTGAGTCAGAGATGACAATGGAGGATGAGTTCCTCTCTATATATAGGCCTCTTCAAGGATAGACGTGGCTCTTCATGTAGGCCGACTTGATATTGGATGGCATTTTGACACTTTAAAGACAAAAATAAGTTTTTCTTTACAAGATACAATGTGCCCATGGGGTCTTCAATATATGACAATGAATCTTAGACCCTCTCTATATATAGGCCTCTTCAAGGATAGATGTGGCTCTTCATGTAGGCCAACTTGATCTTGGATGGCATTTTGACATTTTATAGACAAAAATAAGTTTTTCTTTACAAGATACAATGTGCCCATGGGGTCTTCAATATATGACAATGAATCTTAGACCTAGGACAAACCCTAGAAGCACTTAATGGGTGCTTGACCTATAAAATAAAAGAACTTGAACATAAAACCCATGCTCCAATAATAATAGTAATTTCTTTTAATTTTATACAATTCATATTTTATGAAGACTAAACCTAGTTACACATTTTTCAACAGTCTCATGGGTTTCATGAGCAAGAAATTTTATTTTTAGTAATGGCACCCGTTGTGAGCCCTTAGGATTGGTCATAAAGTCAAATTGAGTCAATGTCATGCATGAAGAACCCTTCTTGGGCATGTAACATATTTGTATAAGTCATTAAAAGAGTCAAAAGACCCTCCAAGGCAAGCACAAGCATCTCCTAGCAAGTCGGCCTTAAATAAAGTGATGAAACCTCTCCAAAAGACACGTCGGCCTAGCTGATTGTCAAGTCAGCTTATTATCATGGGCAACCATTCTAAATAGGTAGCTCGGCTTTCATTTCAGAGATAGAATTTCGGTGAAGGGAAAGTCTGCAGTAGGAAGTGCGAGAATCATCCAGTAAAGAGCCTCATAGCCAGCGAGAAGGAGGAAGGAAGAGCGAAGGTGTTACATGTTTGTTTTAGGGTTGTTCTTTTGTCACACGTGCGAAGAAGAAAGGAATCATTTGCTGCAGGAAGGGCCGAGAAGATTACAATCATCTAAGGTAATCAGATTGGGAGAAGGACAAGTCAAAGGGAAGCCGAATTGTCAAAGAAGTCTCTTTCTAGAGCGAAGATAATCAAGGGTCGAAGTTGGTCATCCTCACGTGCTAAGGGTTTTCTGAACTAGGGCCGAAAGTTGCAGGTTTGTTCTAGGAACCGAAAGGTAGCCAAGAAGGAGGTAACAAGAAGTTTGACTAACGTTGACTCAAGGAAGAAGAGGAAGCTTTGTGTCTTGGTCTTGGAGTGGCAAATAGGTAAAGGGTTGTGGTCTTGGTATTCGTCAATTGACGTCTATATAAGAAGAAGAATTTGTTCAGGTTTTCCTCTCAAGTGGGAGAGGTTTTGGCCGTGGCTGATAGCCTGTATTTTGTGTATCTTGTCTCTTTATGGTTTATGCATTGGTAGCTCTTTGATGAAGAATAACACTGTAATAACATAAGTAAAAGAAGATCCTAATCTAAGAAGAAAAAGCATTCACAAGCAGTTATCTATAGAGGAGAAATCACTTAATCTCGATGCCTTAGATTTCTCAACATGGTATCAAAGCTAAGGTGACTAAGTCAAGGAAGGGCATCTTATCAAGGGATACTCAAGGATCAAATCTCGAGGAAGGCATCAAAGCAAAGATCATCTTGAAGTCAAGATCTACAAAGGAAGCATCATAACCCTAGATCAAAGAAGAAATCTACACCAAAAGAAGTCTTGGGATCATCATCAAGAAAAGAAGGCCAAGACCCTACATCTACTCAAGTTGAAGAGATCTACAAATCAAGGTAAGCTTGAAGTTTATTCATCCAAGAGAAGCACTTCAAGATCAAGATTATATCATCATCTTGAAGAAAGTAAAAATCCTAGATCAATCAAAGAAGCATTCCTCGGATCCACTCTCAATCATTTTGAAATTGAAGTATCTTGAAGACTACTTATACAAAGGAAGCTAGATCAAAGTATGTTATCATCAAGGTTCTAAGGCGATCTCTCTCTCGTTGAAGCAAGACCCCTACCATTAAATAAATCATCAAGAAGTCATTATTGATCTTCATCAACAAAGACTCAACCATCAAAGGATCCAAAGGGATCTCCCTCCATTAGAGGAATTTTGAGGTCTAAAATGGGTCTCCTAAGAAAAACGTACAACCAAAATAAACTTTATCAGAACCAATAGAATTCAAGATGATGATGTCAACCATGGGGGATAATTCACCATTCTTGGAGTAAAAAAGTAAAAAGATTAAAAAATAATAAAATAATAAAACTACTTTTTCAACTCATATTTTCAACTTATCTCCCTAATTTTTTACTCAAATTTCAAGCGGGAGTACTTGTTGGATGCAAAATTTGATTCCTCATCCAAAGAGTACCCATGTTGCATACTTTCGATGGACCCTGCTACACGAAAAATGAGAAACACATGAAAAACGTGATGTTTCTCATTTTTCGTGTAGCAGGGTCCATCGAAAGTATGCAACATGGGTATCTTTGGATGAGGAATCAAATTGTGCATCCAACGAGTATTCCCGCTTGAAATTTGAGTAAACCCATAAGGAGATCAGTAGAAAATACGAGCTGAAAAAATAGTTTTTTCTTTTTTCCCTCCAAAATTTGATGATGTAATCTAATATTATTTTATTATTTCCACTATTATTTTATAATTTCCTTAGGAGGTCCATTTTAGACCTCAAAATTCCCCTAATGTCTGTGGGATCAAGGATCATTATTGAAGAAAACTATCTTCATCAAGGAGAAGTTGTCTATTCTCTATATCATCATCAACATCAAGGAAACAACAAGGAGAAGGAGCATCCTATCAAATAAGTATATTTATGTCCACATCTAAATTTGTTAAAATGTCTTTTTTTTCAAGGAAAGCAACACATTGGTTGGGGCTTCAAACTATCTTGCATGGAAGAAAATGACAGATCTGAGTCTCATTGAAAATGACGTTATGGAACATGTCAAAGGATCTATCACTAAATCAGGAAAAGAAGATGCTCAAGCTCTTGCAAAGTATATGAAAGGGGGAGTCAGGGCTCAAAGGATTCTCATAGAATCCATCAAAGATCCCCTCATCCCATATGTATCAAAACTCGAAAAATTCAAAAGCGATCCATGACAAATTGGTAGAGTTTTATTCCGTAAGCATTGCTGGAGAAGTCATCTCGTTAAGACAAGAACTATACAAGCTAAAGATGTCAAGGGAAGATGGAATAGCCTCATACTTTACGAGGATATCTGAAATTAGGGATCAACTTCAAGATCTGGGTGAAGTCACGTCTGATAGAAAAATGACTACATTTGTACTAAATGCACTACCAGAGGAGTGGAGTAACTTTACTTCAAGTATTTATGGGAAGAAAGAAGCTACTCCATTCTAGGATCTATGGTCACTGTGAAAGATTGAAGAATCTAGACTAAAGGCCAAATCTGATGTGGGAGCAGGTGAGCAAAATCAAGCTTATGCTACAATGACAAGAAGAAAGGGAAAATTTGGAAAGTCTGGTTCTCGAAAAAAAAGGGGACATGGCTAAGATTCAATGCTATGGGTGTCAAGAATATGGGCACTACAAAAGAGATTGTTCTAAGATCAAGAAGGACAATAACAAAAGAGGAAGAGAAGAAGCCCATATCATCGAAGAAGTGGAGGAAGCTGAAAAGAAGAAGTCCAAGAAAGAGGAAGAGATCTCTACTATGATTGAGATAGTCTTCCTCACCTAAGTTCTTTTCATAGTTCCTAAGTCTTCTGTTGTAAGATATGGCTATCATTATTCACTAAGAAAAAAAATGAGATGCATCATGGCATCATAAAAGCATTGAAAACAAGAGCACGTGACATCAACATAGAAAAACATGAAAGATGGTCGAAACATGGCAATCAACTATGGAAGGATATAGCTCTTGGAAACCTCATTTGTATCATAGGTGGCACTTATGGAAAAGAAAGAAAAAGGTCATCTAGTACAAGGCTCATCATACATTTGTCAAAAAGAAAACATCTACTGAATGGGGATACTCTAGATCCTCAAGATCCTCTGATGGAATCTTCATCGAAAGGTTCATTGATCAAGAGGGGAAGCAAGTGTTTCATCAAAGATGTTAAGTTATGGTATGTTCTATGCTTATAACAGTTTACTTCTTTTTCTTATTATATTCCACCGATTAGCAATCACATGTACATAAAGTAAAGTGCAGATAGAACATTAAACGATCGACAGAAAACAAGCCAAGACAAGAGACACAAGATGTGGCGGCTAGCCAGGGACAAACCCCACAATGTGTGGGGAAACCCTTTGATCAAATCTTCTTTTATCTTCAATAATTTAGCAGAGAGAAATAGTACAATAAATCTGATTCATATCAGCAGTAGCAAACCTTAGATCAGTAGCATCAGCATTAGCGGCTTCATTATCCAACTAGGGCAGACCATATCTCACAAACCGACAGTCGGATTGACTTCATTCCACCACCAAAAGTTTCGGCTTCCAGAGGAGGTTCAGATGAACCTACAGCACAGTTCAGATGAGGAGATCTTCTAGGCCACGCAAGTCAATCTTTGCTTCTGCAGTTGCAACTTCAGTTTCAGCAGTTTCCGGCTTCAAACTAGGGCAGTCGATATCTTGCAAACTGTTCATCAGATTGACTTCATTCCACCACCAAAAGTTGCGGCTTTCAAAGGAGGTTCAGATGAACCTACAACGCAGTTCCAAAGAGGAGATCTTCTAGACCACGCAAGTCAATCTTTACTTCTGCAGTTGCAGCTTCAAATTCAACAGCTTCCGGCTTCACATGTGTGAGAGAGAGACCCATTTCAGCGCAGTAGAGAAGAGACTCATATCTGCGCAGTAGAGAGAGAGAGATGTGATGAGATGAGTGAGTCTAAATGAGGAAAAGTCCTCTTATATTTATACACAACGTTGGTGGGTGAATAGATGCAACTGTTGGGCTTCTAAGCCTACATGAGTTGTAGGTCGGCTTGATAATAATTCCATAATCAAAATAAATTCATATCTCCATGAATACTTATCGGAATTGGATGATCTTTATATCAATCCTACACCTCTCGACGAGAGGAATCTAATAAAAATATTAGTAGCCATGAATAAGATGACCCACATGAAGTTTTGCCTTGGTTGACAATTTTAACACTCCCTCTCAACCATGGAGAACTTCATCTGCAATCTGTCTATCGGTCGTTACTATTCATCCATCAAATGCACTGCCTTGTACAGCCTGACCCTTGCCCTGCTCTGCTCTATTTTGCCTGTTCTGCTTCGTCTTGTTCTGCCCTGCACTGATCTGTACTGTTTTGTTCTGTTTTGCTCTGTTCTTGCATTGTTTTGTTGTACTCTGCTTTTGTCCGAATTATGAAGAAGAAGAAATGATCGAGGATGTATCATACTGACTCAAAGTCAGTCTCAGAGTATGTACCACTGGTCCCAGACCAGTCTCAACCAACCCAAAGTCAGCGTCATAGTGAGTACAACTCCTAATGGTCCCAGACCAATATCATCCTCCATTGACTCAAAGTCAGTCTCAGAGTATGTACCACTGATCCCAGACCAGTTTCAACCGACCCGAAGTCAGCGTCATAGTATGGTACAACTCCTACCACTGGTCCCAGACCAGTATCATTGATCCTAGATCAATGGAGGTCATCCTAGCGTAGGGAGTATGGTAGTTACAACGATGCGTCCATCGGTACTACTATGGTCCCTAACTTCATTTCCCTGCTCATTGATCAGATGAGAGGTACTTCCCATGAGTCCCAGACTGCATGGGTAGGATGCCTCGACAGGAGAACTAATCAATCCTGTCCTCACAGGAGAACACATCAATCCTGCTACAATTGCCATGGAGAACACATCAATCCAGGCCTCACAGGAGAACACATCAATCCTGCTACAATTGCCATGGAGAACACATCAATCCAGGCTGCCATGGAGAACACATCAATCCAGGCCTCACAGGAGAACACATCAATCCTGCTACAATGTCGCCACGGGTTGTACATGTATACCACCAAGGGATAGTGAATAATCCTGTGATCATATGCTGCTCCAAGAAGCACCTTGCACCCCCCTGGAGCTCTCAGAGCTCAATGCATCATACATGACCCTCATTGGAGGGTCTTTGAACAACTCCAAGTTGATCACGGAAAGTCAGAAATTTTACTTTCCCAAGGGGTTTTGTCAGAATGTCGGCGAACTGTTCATCTGTACCGATATGATGGAGCCTTATAGCTCCCCGTTGCACCATATCTCGAATATAATGGTATCTGATATCAATATGCTTGGAGCGATCATGGAATACGGGATTCTCTGACAAACGAATCCCACTTTGGTTGTCACAAAGGATCACAGTGGTATCCAATGTGAATCCAAACAACTCACTGAAGAGCTTTCGCAACCAAACTGCCTCACAAGAAGCCATGCTAGCAGCAATATACTCTGCTTCGGCGGTGCTCAAAGCCACCGACTTTTGTTTCCTGCTCATCCAGGATATCGAAGCAGATCCCAAGGAGAAACAACACCCGGAAGTGCTCTTACGGTCGTCCACATTGCCTGCCCAGTCAGCATCTGTGTATCCAAATAGTCTCACATCTCCGGCAATGTATCTTAACCCATAAGTGATAGTGCCACGAAGATATCTCAGCAGATTCTTGGCACCAATCCAGTGTATGTGGTGGGGTTCAACCATATGCTGGCTCAACGTGTTGACTGCAAAGCATATATCTGGACGGGAGTTCACTAAGAACATTAATGCTCCGACGAGTTGCCGATAGTCGGTAGCATTTCGTAAAACAGGTCCAGCAGCGCTACCGCTTAACTTCTTGAAGTCAAGCTCCATCGGAGTAGTTACAGGCTTGCAGTCCACCATTCCGAATCTTTCCAATATCTTCACCACATATTTTCGTTGAGATAGGAAAATTTCTCCTGGCTTTTGCCACACTTCAAGTCCTAGGAAGTAGTGCATCAGTCCTAGGTCTTTCATTTCAAATTCAGAGGCCAGCTCCCTCTTACATTTGTGAATGAGAGGGTCTGCACCTGTTAGAAAGAGGTCATCCACATACAACACTAGTATGAGGGGCTTGTCATCTTCAACCTTAAAGTAAAGGTTAGGATTGGCTTCACTCCTAGTGAATCCCAGCTTCATCAAGTAGCTATTGATCCTCTCATACCATGCTCGGGGTGCTTGCTTCAGCCCATAGAGAGCTTTCTTCAACCTGCATACATGAGATTTTCGATCATAAATCTCAAATCCTTCGAGTTGCTCCACGTAGACCTCTTCTTTGATCGAGCCATGCAAGAACGCAGTCTTGACATCCATCTGATGTAGGTTCCATCCTTGTGAAGCGGCAAGGGCTATGATCGAGCGGATGGTCGTATATCTGGCAACAGGTGCAAATATCTCATCATAGTCTATACCTTCCTTTTGGGAGAAACCTCGAGCAACAAAACGAGCCTTATACTTTTCTGTGCTTCCATCTGCTGCATGCTTTATCTTGTAAAGCCATTTGGAAGTAACAACAGTCTTGTCCTGGGGTCTGGGAAGTACTTCCCAAACATCATTCTTTATGATAGACTCATATTCTTCGGTCATAGCATCCTTCCATACTTGATGCTTGACGGCATCTGAGAATGACGAAGGCTCATTTTGTATGATCGTGCTCATGATGGTCAGGTATCCTTGATACCTATTAGGTTTCTTACTTTCACGAAAGGTTCCTCGGGGTGCAGCATGTCCTTCAGCATCATCAAGTAACCCCTTAAGCCATGAAGGCCTCTTCCTAGAAGAGGAAGGCTCATATGGAGGAGGATCAATCGGATCCATGGGTTCTTCTACATCAGGCATTGATTCATCATCCTTTTCTTTCGGTTCCCTGGTGTCGGCTTCTTGAGAGCTCCTCAAAGTCGGAAGATTGATCACCTTGCTGAGAGCCATATCTTCGTCAAAGGTGATATCATGACTAATTACGACCTCCCTTTGACCGGCTACATAGATTCTATAGCCTTTAGTATTTTCACCATAGCCCACGAAAATTCCCTTCTTTCCAGATGCTCCCAATTTATTTCTTTTCTCTTTCGGCACATGAAAGTATACAGGGCTTCCAAAAATTTTAAAATGAGAAACATCAGGTTTCTTACGGGTGAATTTTTCTTCAGGAGTCTTGGAACCCAATGCTTGATGAGGGCATCGATTTTGTACATATACGACAGTGTTTGCAGCTTCAGCCCATAGAAACTTAGGAAGACTTTGATCATGTAGCATGGCTCGGACAGCTTCCATAATTGTGCGGTTCTTCCTTTTTGCCACACCATTTTGTTCAGGAGTATATGGTGTAGTAGTCTCCCTATTGATGCCAGCCTCTTTACAAAAATCATGGAACTCATTAGATTCATATTCAGTCCCATTGTCAGTTCTTAAGATCTTGATCTTCTTTTCGGTTTGATTCTCGATTAGGGCTTTGAAGTGTCGGAACCAAGGGAACACTTCATCCTTCTTTTTCAAGAAGTATATCCAGGTCTTTCGAGAATGGTCATCTGTAAAAAGTGGGATAATATGAGTATCCTCCCAAGGAGTTCACGGGCATCATACCTGATATGTCTGAGTGAACTAGTTGTAATATATCGGAGGTCTTGCTTTGACTTGAAGGGAATGGTCCCCTTTTGAGCTTTCCTTCAGCACATCCCGGACATACACCTTCTTTCTCTACTTGGAATTCAGGCATCCCTGTTACCATCTGTCTTACATCGGGTAGAGCTTTGTAATGAAGGTGGGCAAACCTCCGATGCCAAAGTTCGGACTGAAGCGTTGTGTCACAAGACATGACACCTAGCAGACTTCCACCGAAAAGAATCAACTCGAAACCCAAGAGTGAAATCATCTTTAACATTATTTTTCCATATGCGTACCTTACCATTGCTGAAGGTTACCTTATAGCCTTTGTCTTCCATTGCCGAGATGGATACCAGGTTCTTTTTGAGATCAGGTACATATAATACATCTTGTAAGTGAATCGTATTACCTTGATTCAGTTTAAGAGAAACATTGCCTACACCTTTCACTGGGTATTTCATGTCATCTCCAAGGACAATTTCCAGGTTAGTTTCTTTCTCTACCAGATTATAGAGTACTTATTTGTAACCAGTGAAGTGTCTTGAGGCACCACTATCAATGAGCCAAATTCCCATTGAGTCCGAAGGAGTGAAGGTAGATAGAGCAGCTGGTAGATAATATTCAGCCTGCTTATCGTCAACAGTGTTAGATTCATACCTGGAATTTCTAGCCTTCTTGAATGGTTTCCCTCTTCCTTGATTTCCTGCATTCCTTTTTCCTTTGTTGTTGAATTTTCCATTCCTTCGATTACCATGAGAGGGATTTTGATCATCGTCACGGTGAGAGTCCTTTCTATCAGGGCATTCCCTTGCATAGTGACCTGCTTTATTGCAAATGAAACATCGTCCTTTTCTTCCACCCTTAAATCCAGCCTTTCTTTTCGATTTAGACCCAGAATTATTTCTTTTCTTAGCATGAGAAGAAAAAGCAGCAGGAGGACCTTTAGGCAAGGGCATTTCCTGCTCTTCTACCCTTGTTTGTTCTTGAATGCATCTAGCCATTAATTCCTCGAAACTAGGAATTACATTATTGTTCAGAAGAGTAGTCCTGAACACATACCATTCAGATGGTAATCCTCCGAGAGTTGTGAGTGCCATTTCTCTGTCAGTAATGGTTTCCCCAATAGATAGGAGATCGTTCTTGATCTCGGTGATTCTTAAGAAGTATGCTTGCATACTTTCATCTTTACCCTTCTTGATTTCCCTCAACTTATTTCTAAGAAACAAAACTTGATTTGCATCATTAACTTTAAATAAACTCACCAGTCTGTCGTAGATTTCCTTGGAGGTGTCTAGATCAGAGATGTAGGCCACCAAGCGCTTGTCGATAGAGTCCTGGATGATCTTCTTTGTTTTGACTTCTCCATTTTTCCATTTGTTCCAGGCAGCAGCAGATGCATTTGATGAAGGCTCAACAATATTGCCTCTTACATGGTCCAGCACTCCTTGATCTTCAAGGGTTAGATCGATAGACATCTTCCATCCGTGATAGTCAGCTTTCTCACGGAGCTTGTCTTCGGCAGGAAAGAGTGTTGAGGACCCCATAGTTCTTTTAGGATAGCCTTGCCAATCTTCTCTTCAATGATTGCTCTTGCTCTTGCTCGGGCTTTGTCTTCACCTCAGCTCTGATACCATGTTAAGTTATGGTATGTTCTATGCTTATAACAGTTTATTTCTTTTTCTTATTATATTCCACCGATTAGCAATCACATGTACATAAAATAAAGTGCAGATAGAACATTAAACGATCGACAGAAAACAAGCCAAGACAAGAGACACAAGATGTGGCGGCTAGGCAGGGACAAACCCCACAATGTGTGGGGAAACCCTTTGATCAAATCTTCTTTTATCTTCAATAATTCAGCAGAGAGAAATATTACAATAAATCTGATTCATATCAGCAGTAGCAAACCCTAGATCAGTAGCATCAGCATTAGCGGCTTCATTATCAAACTAGGGCAGACCATATCTCACAAACCGACAGTCGGATTGACTTCATTCCACCACCAAAAGTTTCGGCTTTCAGAGGAGGTTCAAATGAACCTACGGCGCAATTTAGATGAGGAGATCTTCTAGGCCACGCAAGTCAATCTTTGCTTCTGCAGTTGCAGCTTCAGTTTCAGCAGTTTCCGGCTTCAAACTAGGGCAGTCGATATCTTGCAAACCGTTCGTCGGATTGACTTCATTCCACCACCAAAAGTTGCGGCTTTCAAAGGAGGTTCAGATGAACCTACAGCGCAGTTCCAAAGAGGAGATCTTCTAGACCACGCAAGTCAATCTTTACTTCTGCAGTTGCAGCTTCAAATTCAACAGCTTTCGGCTTCACATGTGTGAGAGAGAGAGACCCATTTCAGCGCAGTAGAGAAGAGACTCATATCTGCGCAGTAGAGAGAGAGAGATGTGATGAGATGAGTGAGTCTAAATGAGGAAAAGTCCTCTTATATTTATACACAACGTTGGTGGGTGAATAGATGCGACTGTTGGGCTTTTGAGCCTACATGAGTTGTAGGTCGGCTTGATAATAATTCCATAATCAAAATAAATTCATATTTCCATGAATACTTATCGGAATTGGATGATCTTTATATCAATCCTACACCTCTCGACGAGAGGAATCTAATAAAAATATTATTAGCCATGAATAAGATGACCTACATGAAGTTTTGCCCTGGTTGACAATTTTAACAAAAGAAATCCAACTTGTGGAATTCATGACAAAGAAATAAAGCAGATCAAGGGATTGAAGTTCTTTCAATCAAGGAAACTGCTTAAGAAACTCTGGATGACATAAAAGAAAATGAGGTCTGTATGCTTACATTCAATATTGTAAAGTCATGTCATGTGGTTGCATGTAACATGGATCAATGCTCTATCTTGAGTGCAGGATCAAAAGAAAAAGGATCTCCTCTTCTGAAAGGATGCAAGAATGCATGGCTCACACATTCACTAAATAAAAACAACATAATATGTCCTCATATGCAATATGAGGTGGTTGACAACAATTGAAGGAATTCTAATCGGAAATTCCTGGGAATGACATGTGTGAAGAAAGGAAGGAAGAGATCGTGAGATATGCAACCATGGAAAAGGAAATAAACATCTGAGAAACCAAGAGATCTGACTAGGATATCTCCAAGAAAGATATGTAGACTTTGATGAAGTCTGAAAAAGAAAGAGACCCTTGACAATATATATCTTTCGGAGATGTGTCGATATGTACGCTGGATGTTGATGCAAACTAGAAGATGTCATGATAAAAGACCATCACAAAGGTAATCTTGATTTAACATTCATTCATTTATTTTTGAATGATATCTGGATGGGATTTTGTAGGGATGCCAAGGGAAGATCTATGGATATATTCCACCCATGATGTCCATGTAGTAGGATGAAAGATCCTTAAGGAAACATGACATGAAGAAGGTAGTGTGGCATGAAGGAAGGCCAATTAAGAACTGATGGATCACCTTCCGATGAAAGAAATGGTGACATGATTGACTCATGGATGAAAGTGATGGATGGTATGTGCCTTATGAAGAAGTCCCAAACATGAAGACTCCTAAATGACGAAAAGAAGTTCATGACATTGTGAGGAGGAGCTCTTCAAGCAGCTGGTTCTCCCATTATCTCCACTTGAGGAGCTACTGTAGCTCCCTAATGAAGAGGGAGCCTGGAAACAAGTTCTTACTTGGTAGAAACTTGGAAGCAAAATTCCTAAGCCAAGAGGGAGCTTACGTACATTCCTTCCGTAGGAATGAGTACATTCCTTTATTGGAATAAGTATGTCCTCCCTAATTAAGAGGGAGAGATAGACACATCATTCTTGTCTTCACTTGGGAAGACAAGATGGAGGGCATCTGATGCTCTTTGAGGATGAGTTAGGGTATCCAAGATAAGAGTAGTCGTAGAGGACCAATATTCTTTGAGGATTGGGAATCCAAGATAAGAATAGTCTTGGTGGAACACACCCTAAGAACCTGGGTGGGGTATGTTCTGAGAGAGACAATGATGAGGGTGTCTATACATCATTGGTCTCGCCAACATTGAGCTAAGATCTTGTGGAGATATAGAGCTGTTAGTCAAGGCCTTGCTATGTGATAATGCTGGTTGATATGATGCTATACAGATGGGTTACCAATCCGACTCTTCTTATGAGAATTCTTCAGATTGAGAATGACCAAGTACCATTATGAATACCTCCCTAGTTAAGAGGGAGTGTTGAAAAGTGTAACTAGGTTCGGTCTTCATAATGACATGTGTAATTGTGATTTTATGTAATTGATGTAAAGAAGAAAAATAAAATTATTATTGTAATGCTTGTCTCATGGGTTTCATAAGCAAGGAATTTTATTTTTAGTGATGGCTCCCATTGTGAGCCCTTGAGATTAGTCATAAAGTCAAATTGAGTCAATGTCATGTATGAAGGACCCTTCTTGGGAATGTTACATATTTGTATAAGTCGTTAAAAGAGTCAAAAGACCCTCTAAGACAAGCACAAGCATCTCCTAGCAAGTCGACCTTAAATAATACGTTGGCCTACCTCACTGTCAAGTCGGCTTATTATCATGGGCAACCACTATAAATACGCAGCTCAGCTTCATTTCAGAGACAGAATTTTGGTGAAGAGGAAGTCTGCAGTAGGAAGTGCGAGAATCATCCAGAAAAGAGCTTCATAGCTAGCGAGGAGGAAGGAAGAGCAAAGGTGTTTTAGGTCTGTTTTAGGGCTGTTCTTTTGTCACACACGTGAAGAACAAAGGAATCATTTGCTGCAGGAAGGGCCGAGAAGATTACAGTCATCTAAGGTAATCGGATTGGGAGAAGGACAATTCAAAGGGAAGCCGAATTGTCAAAGAAGAAGTCTGTCTAGAGCAAAGATAATGAAGGTTCGAAGTTGGTCATCCTCATGTGCTAAGGGTTTTCTGAACTATGGCTGAAAGTTGCAGGTCTGTTCTAGGAGCCGAAAGGTAGCCAAGGAGGAGGTAACAAGAAGTTTGACTAACGTTGACTCAAGGAAGAAGAGGAAGCTTTGTGTCATGGTCTTGGAGTGGCAAATAGGTCAAGGGTCATGGTCTTGGTATTCGTCAATTGAGGTCTCTATAAGAAGAAGAATTTGGTCGGGTTTTCCTCTCTAGTGGGAGAGGTTTTGGCCCTGGCTAATAGCCTATATTTTTTGTCTCTTATCTCTTTATGGTTTATGCATTGGTCGCTGTTTGATGAAGAATAACACTATATTAACATAAGTAAAAGAAGATCCTAATGTAAGAAGAAAAAATATTCACAAGCAGTTACCTATAGAAGAGAAATCACTCAATCTCGATGCCCTAGATTTCTCAACAGACGTGGCTCCTCAAAATAGGTCGACTTCCCAGCTGTCAGGCCGACATGGACTTGAAGGGTATTTTGACACTTTTAATGACAAAAATAATTTTCTTTACAAGTTACAATGTCCCCAATGGGGTCTTCAACTTATGACAATGACTCTTTTGACTTCTTGACCTAGGACAAACCCTAGAAGCACTCAATGGGTGCTTGACCTATTAAATAAAAGACCTTGAGCATGAAGTCCATGCACCAAAAATAATAATAATAATTTTCTTTCATTTTACAATATACAAGAATCAAAAGTACATTTCATATTTATGAAGACCAAACCTAGTTACACATTTTTCAACAGTAAAAACAAAGAAGAGGCATTCACGTATTAAGCTCTTCAGGAGGAGTACAAGGAACAAAGGAAAATCAACCTACAGGATCAATTGACCAATGAGTGCTGGAATATATAGGGGCACAACCTTCTCCATTGACCACAAAATGAATTTCCAATATTCAGCTAGCATAATCTTTTCTTATTCTCTCTTTCTTTCTTCTATTCTCTTCTACTATACTTCTTTAAATTTTGTAGTTCTCCAAGTCTCCCCGGAATATACAGGGGCACAACTTTCTCCATTGACCACAATATGACTTTCCAACATTCAACTAGCATAATCTTTTCTTATTCTCTCTTTCTTTCTTCTATTCTCTTCTACTATGCTTCTTTAAATTTTGTAGTTCTCCAAGTCTCCCCCTTCTTTGGGACAAATAAGGCCTTGAGGCTGGGGGATATGTTGGAGGGGCTAGTCGACTCAGTCGAGTGGACATATGAAAGGATGTATTGTAAGTTAGTCGAATCCTTATTTGAATCGACTGACAAAGTCAGACATGTCAAGTTGGTTGAGACAGTTAAACTATTGTGACTATCTACTCATGAATATAAATATGAATGTACTTGACTCTATGTACTAATTGGTTGTTGACGATATATTAATACAAGTGTGCATTTGCTGACTCTCTACTACTTTTGTGTCTCTTTTCTCTTCCATGTAATCAATATAACTCTTTAAGCTTACCCGATGTTCCATCCTACTAGTGGGCAATGCATACTTTCCGTTAGACTACAACACCAAGTATGCAGTGGAGGGAAATGGTAGCATTGAGTTTTAGATGGGCATAGGAGGTATCATGGAGGTGAATGAAATGTTGTTTGTAACATGTTTGGAGAAGAATATCCTATCAGTTTCTGACATGAAAGATAAAGGACTAGAGGTCAGCTTCATGGGAGGTGAAGTGGTTGTTGGGCCGAAAGGAGCTGATCCAGCAAGAGGAGAATAATTGGGAGAAGGGAGAAGAATCTCTATCTATTGAGACGATAGCCGATGAAGGCTCTCGTACATGAGGGTGACGACCAATGTGAGATTTCGCATAGGAGGATGGGACACCTAGACTACATGGTTCTTCCTCTGTTATGAAGAATGGTTACAGGTTTTCTGGAGATCAAGGTGGAGCAAGAGGGAGTGTGCAAGGGGTGTGCACTTGGAAAGCATGCCAAGGCAATGTTTCCTCACAACAAGACCAAGTCCAAGGGTGTATTGGACTTGGTACATTCAGGCATTTGTGGTCCTATGTCAGTGGAATCAATCACAGGGTCATTGTACTTTGTGACATTCATAAATGATTTTTCTAGGAAGACTTGGATCTATTTCTTGAAGACTAAGGGTGAGGTCTTCAGTTGGTTTCATGAGTTGAAAGCTCTTGTGGAGAACCAGACCGAGAAGAAGATTAAGGTACTAAGATTGGATAATGGGGGCGAATGAGTTCCAAGATTTTTGCAAGGAAGTAGGGATCAAGAAGGAGCTCATAGTACCTTACAACCCTTAGCAGAATGTGGTTGCCGAGAGGAAAAACATGACCATAATGGAGGCAACAAAGGCAAGGATTTATGATCGGGAATTTTGCCTATGTTTTTGTGGGCGGAGGCCTACAATAAAGTTGTGTATCTATAGAGTAGGATTCCTCACAGAGTGTTGGAGGATATGGAGTGAAGCCAGAGGTAAGTCCTTTGCATATCTTTGGTAGTCCAGTTTATGTTCATACTCCTATGAAGAAAAGGACTAAGTTGGAGCCCTTGTCAGAAAGGGGCATTGTGTGGGTTACAATGAGGTCTCAAAGGCATACTGAGCCTACATTCTAGGACAAAGGAAAATTATCATCAGTCGGGATTTCAAATTTAACGAGGGTAGGAAATTTAGGAGGTCCAATGAGAGAGAGCCAACGATGGTAGAGGATTAGGAGCAAGAGGCTCCTAAGGTTGAGCATGGACCAACAACACCAACAACAGGGACACAACTTGTAGATCTAGAGCAAGAGTGAGATGTTCCTTTGAGCTCTACCAAGAGGAGGCTGAGATGGGTCGGGCAGACCTTGAAGGATATTGAGGATCATGTGGAGGATCCTAGTAGCACATTCAGGTAGAGCAAACAACCAGTGAGATTTTCTAGTTACATGGCCTTGATGAGAAACATCAACGATTTCGAGCCTTCTACTTTTGAGGAGGCTGCAGATGTGTAGGTTTGGAGGGATGACATGGTGGAGTATAACTTTGTCATGAAGAATGAGGTGTGGTACTTAGTGTTGAGGCCAGAGGGAAAATCAATGGTCACTTCTTGATGGATCTACAAGATCAATCATGCAGTTGATGGCAGTGTCGAGAAGTACAAAGTGAGGTTTGTGGCGAGAAGGTTCTCCTAGTAGGAGGGATTGGACTACAAGGAGACATTTGCACATGTCGCCAAATATGCACCCATTAGAGTAATCATATCCATTGCTTCAGAGATGTGGTGGAGGATACATTAGATGGATGTGATGATTGTCTTCCTCAATGGGTTGATTAAAGAGGAGGTGTATATTGAGCAACCTCAGGGATTTGAGGTGCACGGGAGAGATTCTCATATATGCAGGTTGAAGAAAGTTCTTTATGGGATGAAGCAAGCTCCACATGCATGGTATGCTAGGTTCGATGGATATCTTCTTGGTTTGGGCTTCACCAAGAGTGAGGCTAACTCTAACTTGTACTATGGACTTGTTGAAGTTGAGCCACTCATCTTGGTCCTTTATGTTAACGATCTTTTCTTGATGGGATCAGAGAAGCTCATAGGGATGTGCATGAAGGACCTTTCTTCGGAGTTCGAGATGAAGGACATCAGCTTGATGCACTAACTTTTGGGATTAGAGGTGTGGTAGCATCCAGGAGAGAATTTTCTTGGGTAGGGAAAGTATGCAGTTGTTATCTTGAGGAGATTCAGGATGGAGGATTGTAGGCCTATGTCTACATCGATGATCACTAACTTGAAGAAGATGAGTGCTTCTAAGGGTGAGTTGGTGGATCCCACATTGTATAGGCAACTGATAGATTCCTTGATGTATCTGGTCAACACTAGGAAGGATATTTGTTTTTCTATGAACACACTCAACCAGTTCATGGTGGAGCTATGACAAGTTCATTGGGTGGCAGTGAAACATGTGTTGAGGCACCTGTGAGGTGCAATGGACTTTGGGCTTAGATATGTTGGAGTTGGTGGGGTAGACTCGAGTAGATTTGCAAGGGTACATAGATTCTAACTGGGTAGGGAGTTCTATGGACAGAAAATCCACATATGGATGTTGTTTCAGCTTGGGATCAACCATGATCTCGTGGTACAATAGGAATCAGTGGCACTTAGTTCATTAGAGGCGAAGTACATGGCAGTAAGTATGGCATGTTGTGAGGTAGTATGGCCTCGCAAGATACTTGCAGGATTATTTGGTTTGGAGATGGGGCCAATAGTGATTCACTGTGACAATCAAAGTTGCATTAAGCTCTCTAAGAATCTTGTGTTTCACGATCGGTCCAAGCATATTAAGATCATATATCACTTCATCAGAGACAAAGTCCAAAGAGGTGTTGTGAGATTGCAGTACATTTCCATAAGGAATTAGGTGGTAGATATTCTCACTAAGCCTCTAGTGAAAGGGAATTTTGTGAAGTATAGAGACAAGCTGGGGGTAGTGCAGAATCCCTTCCTTGCTAGGAGTGAGCGTTGAAGATTGTGGTAGCTTTGGTCCAGGTCTTTTATGTAGGCTTGGTGTCTTAACATGTAGAAGATGATTTATTGTTTCTTTAGGTGCTTGCTTGGTGGAGTACGTGATTGATGTCTTTTTTCCTAAGTCTAACTTAGGAAAAGTACAATAATTAAAGTCAATTAATTATTGTGGTCTTTTAAGTCAATTTCTAAGGATAAATAATGAAATTATTTAAGTGACATAGAAATGATCTCAACCATTGATCTCCTAGAGCTTCTACAAGGGATATTAGGGTTAGGGATTAGGGCTTGATGAAGATTATAAAACAAGCCTAAGGGAGAGGTGAAGACAAACAAGGAGAGAGTGATTTTTCTCTAGAGCAAGAGGCTCAAATAGATTGTAGTGTAGAGGAGGAAGAGTGCAGGTTAATTCAAGAGTTTTTCAAGGAGGCCAAATTGTTGGAGATTGCAGGGCTAAATTGCTAAAGTGAGGAGGTTAATTTGTTGGACAGGCCAATTTGCCAAGTCCAAATTTCTTGAGGCGCAGAGGTTGTTCGAGGGGAAGACACAGTGGTGAGTTGCTGGTGAGAGGTGGGCCAAAATTCTCCAGGCTGAATTTCTTCAGAGGCTAGAAAATTTCTAGCGGGTTGAAACTCCTAGGGCTGAATTCATCTAGTGGGGCCAAGTTACAGGTTCCAATCAATGCATATTTCCTTGTAATTTCTCTATGGGTTGAAACCCTGATTTTCTTTAAGTTAATTAATGAAGGAGAATTTTTATGGGTGTTTATCTGTTGCATTGTTTGATTAATCTCTCTTTGATTTTATTTCTGCTACATATAAATTTTTGGATGTTAAAATACTAGTGATATTATTTTTCAACAATTCATAATTTATTTGGTTAATAAAATAAATTCTTGGAAATAATAATTATTGCGAGAATAAATTTGGGTTGGTATTAGGAGATTTAACAATGAGTAACACCCATTGCAATTGGATGACTTTATGTCTAGCAATAGCTTCAATAGCCTATGTATGGGATTAATCCCTGGATGAAGTTGTCTCTTATATCCTGGAATGTCACAAGGATGACTATCCCTAGTATGAAGTTGTATGTTTGAGATATGCTGCAAAAAATCAAGCTTTGTGTGGTTTCCTTTAATAGGTTAAGCCTACAAGTTTTGAGTTGTAGTGCCAGATGAGTTTCTATTGGATGAGCCTCTATTAGACTTTGAAGCACTCTCAAGGGAGTAGTGGGGTTGTTTTAGCTCTTTCTTATTTCTTCCGGAACTTTGTAATTAGGCATAGTTTTGACCCATTGCACATATGCATGTCGGTTACAATTTTGATACAAGATAGGTTAGTGGGTTACAATTTTGAAGGACACAAATCATTATGGTTTGAGATATGTGGGAGATGGTGAGTAGGTGCTACATGGTTTTGTTGAGTTTGAGTGGGTAGAGGATGCTAGTGCTAGTAAGAACATTCGAGGTTTTGTTTCAACTTGGGGTCAGGTTTCCTTACTAGTTAAGTAGGAAGCATGCAGTGGTGGCACTTAGTTCAATAGAGGCAGTGTTAAGTTATGGTATGTTCTATGCTTATAACAGTTTACTTCTTTTTCTTATTATATTCCACAGATTAGCAATCACATGTACATAAAGTAAAGTGCAGATAGAACATTAAACGATCGACAAAAAACAAGCCAAGACAAGAGACACAAGATGTGGCAGCTAGCCAGGGACAAACTCCACAATGTGTGGGGAAACCCTTTGATCAAATTTTTTTTTATTTTCAATAATTCAGCAGAGAAAAATAGTACAATAAATTTGATTCATATCAGCAGTAGCAAACCCTAGATCAGCAGCATCAGCATTAGCGGCTTCATCATCAAACTAGGGCAGACGATATCTCACAAACCGATCGTCGGATCGCCTTGATTCCACCACCAAAAGTTGTGGCTTCCAGAGGAGGTTCAAATGAACCTACAGCGCAGTTCAGATGAGGAGATCTTCTAGTCCACGCAGGTCAATCTTTACTTCTACAGTTGCAGTTTCAGTTTCGGTAGTTTCCGGCTTCAAACTAGGGCAGTCGATATCTTGCAAACCATCGTCGGATTGACTTCATTCCACCACCAAAAGTTGCGGCTTTCAGAGGAGATCCAGATGGACCTACAGCGCAGTTCTAAGGAGGAGATCTGATGGTCAATGCTGGTCAAACTTTGGATCTGCAGTTGCAGCTTCAGGTTCAACAACTTCCGGCTTCACATGTATGAGAGAGAGACCCTTTTCTGCGCAGTAGAGAAGAGACTCATTTCTGCGCAGGAGAGAGAGAGAGAGATGTGATGAGATAAGTGAGTCCAAATGAGGAAAAGTCCTCTTATGTTTATACACAACGTTGGTGTTTGAATAGATGCGACTGTTGGGCTTCTGAGCCTACATGAGTTGTAGGTCGGCTTGATAATAATTCCATAATAAGAATAAATTCATATCTCCATGAATACTTATCGGAATCGGATGATCTTTATATCAGTCTTACACCTCTCGACGAGAGGAATCTAATAAAAATATTATCAGCCATGAATAAGATGACCCACATGAAGTTTTTCCCTAGTTGCCAATTTTAACACTCCCTCTCAACTAGGGAGAACTTCATCTGTAATTTGTTTATCGGTCGTTACTATTCATCCATCAAATGCACTGCCTTGTACACCCTGTCCCTTGCCCTGCTCTGCTCTATTCTACCTGTTCTGCTTTGTCTTGTTCTGCCCTGTACTGATCTGTATTGTTTTTCTCTGTTCTGCTCTGCTCTTGCATTGTTCTGTTCTGCTCTGCTTTTGTCCGAATTATGAAGAAGAAGAAATGATTGAGGATGTATCATACTGACTCAAAGTCAGTCTCAGAGTATGTACCACTGGTCCCAGACCAATCTCAACCAACTCGAAGTCAGCGTCATAGTGAGTACAACTCCACTAGTCCCAGACCAGTATCATCCTCCATTGACTCAGAGTCAGTCTCAGAGTGCGTAACATTGGTCCTAGACCAGTCTCAACCGACCCGAAGTCAGCTTAATAGTAAGTACCACTCCTACCACTGGTCCCAGACCAGTATCACAGTCTCAGAGAGTGTACCACTGGTCCTAGACCAGTCTCAACTGACCCGAAGTCAGCATCATAGTATGTACGACTCTCACTAGTCCCAGACGAGCACTACACTGACACGAAGTCAGTATCAGAGTATGTACCACTGATCCCAGACCAGTCTTTATAGACCCGAAGTCAGTGTCATAGTATGGTACAACTCCTACCATTGGTCCCAGACCAGTATCATTGATCCCAGATCAATGGATGTCATCCTAGCGTAGGGAGTACGGTAGATACAACGATGCGTCCATCGGTACTACTATGGTCCCTAACTTCATTTCCTTGCTCATTGATCAGATGAGAGGTACTTCCCATGAGTCCCACACTGCATGGGTAGGATGCCTCGATAGGAGAACTAATCAATCCCGTCCTCACAGGAGAATACATCAATCCTGCTACAATCGCCATGGAGAACACATCAATCTAGGCCGCCATGGAGAACACATCAATCCAGGCCTCACAGGAGAACACATCAATCCTGCTACAATCGCCATGGAGAACACATCAATCCAGGCCTCACAGGAGAACACATCAATCCTACTACAATGTCGCCACGGGGTGTACATGTATACCACCAGGGGATAGTGAATCATCCTGTGGTCATATGCTGCTCCAAGAAGCACCCTGCACCCCCCTGGAGCTCCCAGAGCTCAATGCATCATACATGACCCTCATCGGAGGGTCTTTGAACAACTCCAAGTTGTTCTTGAAAAGTCAGAAATTTTACTTTCCCAAGGGGTTTTGTCAGAATGTCGGCGACCTGTTCATCTGTACCGATATGTTGGAGCCTTATAGCTCCCCGCTGCACCATATCTCGAATATAGTGGTATCTAATATCGATATGCTTGGAGTGATCATGAAATACGAGATTCTCTGACAAATGAATCCCACTCTGGTTGTCACAAAGGATCACGGTGGTATCCAATGTAAATCCAAACAACTCACTGAAGAGCTTTCGCAACCAAACTGCCTCACAGGAAGCCATGCTGGCAGCAATATACTCTGCTTCGGTGGTGCTCAAGGCCACCGACTTCTGCTTCCTGCTCATCCAGGATATCGAAGCAGATCCCAAGGAGAAACAACACCCGGAAGTGCTCTTACAGTCCTCCACATTGCCTGCCCATTCAACATCTGTGTATCCAATTAGTCTCACATCTCCGACAGTGTATCTTAACCCATAAGTGATATTGCCACGAAGATATCTCAGCAGATTCTTGGCACCAATCCAATGTATGTGGTGGGGTTCAACCATATGTTGACTCAACGTGTTGACTGTGAAGCATATATCTAGATGGGAGTTCACTAAGAACATTAATGCTCCGACGAGTTTTTGATACTCGGTAGCATTTCGTAAAATAGGTCCTGTTAGCTCTGCTACAAATTTAATCAGTGGAGGGTCAAAGCAGGTTTGGCAGTGCTGGTTGTGCTTTCAAAAGGTTCGCAGCAGTGGATTTCTCCTTCACCTTCGTTCTCCTTATTTTTCCTCATTACCCCTTAATCTCTGTTTTCTTCTTAAACCTTGTGTAAACCCATATTTACTTAAACCCCACTTACATTCTTTAACTCCCCATTCCTCCGTTTTCTGATAAAATTTCTCTATAAACCCTTTTTTTTTCCCAGCTCCCGGGCTTTTTTATTTAAAACCTCCAAAAACCCGATAACCTGTTAAAATCCCCACATAAACCTTTTTCACCGCTTTTGGGTGCTTTTTGTTTATAATTTTATTAAAACCCACATGAACCTTTTATTCGTTTATTCTCGGCACTAACGTTTTAATACATTTTAGCCACGCCCATACAAAGAAATTTAATATTGGCGGGCCCTCACCTGTCACATCCCCCCCCCGTTAACCCTTGACCTTTTTCCGCCGTCTGATTGCGCCCGCCATATAATCCAACGCCATATGCTTCTCCCGCTGCTGAAACTTGCGCGTCCATTAGGCAGCGGGGAAGGCGGTTTCCCGCTGGACCTATCTGCCACGCGACGCAGTATAGTTGGATCGCGCCTCCGTGTACGTAGTTTGCCCAAAGCCAATAAGCGGTGCCGGGAAATCGCCCGCCCGCGAAACCGCTCATCCTATACGTCCTCCCCGCGCGTTAACTACCCTGCATCTTCCGCCCCGATCACCTTCCGATTATCCCCGCCATATGATCCATTGGCCCTTGTTAACCCCGATCGTCCATCTCCCGATAGACTCCATAAACTAATCTAGGCCGTCTGTTTATGTAATTCGACGGTCTATAATTGCTCCGCCCGCCCACGATTTCTCCCGATAGCCTTCACAATCCATCTCCACCGTTGATTTAGCTGATCCAACGACTGCTAACGCCTCTGTGTCGTCCATCGCCTCCCGCCTGTTCTCAGTGCAATTTTCGTGTTTGTGGTTGTCCTGTGCGCCTGAAGGACGAAGACGATGATCTACCCGCTCTTTGCACAGTTAAGGCTTCAACAACTGCAATTAAAGACAGCACGGCAAAGGACAAACAGGACAACCTCGAGCAGTGAAGAGCATTTATCAGGCATGGAATTTAATCCATAATTCATTCCAACTGCCAGAGAAGGACATCAGACTATCTAAAAAGGTCGATTTTGTCCATTAAAATTAGCAGTGTGTAGCAGAGACCATATCTAATTGTAAATGCGGTTGGTGGTCAGTTATGACCCCTCCACGCATAGGTTAGCAGAGCAATTTTGTAACCAATCTCTATATATATCCAGAGACTGAATGTAATGAGGTTGATGAGTGTTATTGTGTTGTAAGGTTCAACTTCTTGAGATTGTAACTGCTGTGATACCTGCAGCGTCTGGTCTTCATTTTCAGCTAATGCAAGCTTCTTTTGTCGTTAATTGCTCACTCTCCACTTCTTCTTCTTGTTCCAGGCTGTGCCTGTTTTGCATTTATTCATGTGCTGTTAATGTTTAGCATTAGAGGGGCTGTCATCCCACCTCTGTGTTAGGATTTAGCATGTATCATTGAATTTATTTGTAGGTTTATGTTATTTTAATGCCAGAGAGCTGTCATCCTATCTGTCTATTAGAAAACAAATTTACAGACCTTTTAACTGGTTGCAGCCGGCCATCACAGAGTTTTGTGCATCTGCTGGTGTGGTCAGTCTTCTCCATCATCACATTTTCTTTAAAACTGTGAGTAATTGGTGGTTAAAAGCCTTGTAGTCTGGGGGTGTTCACCCATGTCTGGGGTCAAGCACAGTAGAAGTGGTTATCTGGCTTGAATATGCAACATTTCTTTCATTCATCCACCATTTATCCAACATTTTGTTGAGTTTGTAATGTTCCCGAGCATCTCTGATATACAACCTAGGAGAGTTTCTTGGGGTGATAACATTAATTGGCGCCGTTGCTGGGGAGAGGAGAATTGAAGCTCAGCTTCCCTGGGAGAACGACACAGCTTCAAGCTTTGATGATAGACAAGGTTTGAACACAGTTTCTAGTTGTAATCATCTATCTAGCGACTCCATTAGAGGAAGACCATCATTTGGTGACTCCACATCGAAGTTCTGGCTCAGTTTGTGAGACATACTCGAAGAAATCCTTAGAAATCATCAGCTGAACCAGTGCCTGACCTTGAGAGGACTGTTAACTCGAAGAAAGCATCACAGAAAGGGGCCTCAGGATCAGGTAAGCCTAAGAAATCTCATGCACCTCTAAAAGATAAAGTTGTAGCGGAAGATTTATAGTTTGAAGATTTAGAAATCAGCACTGTTAATAAAGAAATTCCTTCAGAGATTAATCAGCCCCTTGTGCAGTTAGTTCCCCTTTGAATCTCAGTCCAAAGAAAGCTTCCATTTCAGTCCAAAACATCCCTTTATCTCTGCCATCCATCACATTACTCCCTACCATTCAAGCTGCTAGTATTCTTCCAAAGATTCCAATCATGGCAGGACAACAAGCACCTACGAGGATAGAAAGAATTGTAGCTGCCAGATATGGACCCTTAGTCTTGCCTACCCCTTTGAATGCCATGCCTGCAGGAGATTATCAAGAATTCATGCCAAAGTTTACTGGTGCAGAAGGAGTATTAGCTGAAGAGCACCTCGAATCTTTTTATAGCTATGCTGATAACCTGGATATCAATGAAGAGGATGTCTGGATGAGGGTTTTTGTTCAAAGCCTAGATGGGGAAGCTAGAAAATGGTTTAGAGATTTACCCCCTAGGTCTATTGCAGGCATTGAGGCCCTAGATGATGTGTTTTTAAAGCACTGGGGGATCAATAAAGATCTGCTTTTTTATCATTCGGAATTTGGGAACTTGCAGAGAGAAGATGGTGAGTTGCTGTCTGATTTCAATATCAGATTCAATCATATGTACAGCAGAATGCTAGCTGAAGTAAGACCTACCCCTGCTTCTGCTATGCTCACTTATGCTAATGCTTTCGATTCTCAATTCTGCCTGCTGTTAAGAGAAAGAAGATGTACTTCTTTGGCTGATATGCAAACTGCAGCCTTTGAAGTAGAAGCAAACATTATTGCTGCAGAAAGACTCGAAGGTGATGCTGAAAGGAGAAGACAGGGAGGTGAATCCTCATCATCCTCAGAGCTTGAAATTGATGAATTAGCTAGGATGATTGAATTCTTGGCCTTTGAAGTTTCCAAACTAAAAGCTGAGCAGTATTCTGAGGAGGCAGTAGCTCATTGTTCCATTTCTTTTTCAACTTCAAATTCATATAGAGGAGCAAATGAGCATGCGCAGATTTTGCAGAGAAATAAAGTTACAAATGAAGATGAAAGGGCGAGGACCCTTTTTCAGAATATAGTCATGGAAGAGGAGCAGCCTGAAGGAAGGGAGGAGGTCTGTGGTTTGGAAGATAAGGGCAATGCCCCCTTCTTAACCAGAGCTGCATATGAAGAAGCATTATTAAGAGGCACTGCTGGTCAGTTTGTTGTAGCTGTAGAACAACAAGCTTTTCAGCAGCAGCAATCAGAAGCTGGTCCCTTCATCCTCCAAGAACCTATGCTCAAAGCCAGCTCATCTTCACATGGCTATGCAGATTTGCAAATTAGCCAGCCTGCTTTTGTCCCCAGTCCAGTGATCGAAAAGGGAGAAGAAAACTCTACATCATCTTTTGCTCCTCTGTCTGCTCAAATAACAATCCCTCACAGTTGCCCCTTGAACACTGAGGCAGAACAAAATTCAATGCTTAAGGCTGAAGTTGATCATCTCAGTCTTGATATTCTGAAACCTGCTCAGATTGGCCCCACACAGATTAAAAGGGCAGCTTATCAAATGACAGAGGAAGAGGATGTACAGTTTTGGGACTCCTCCTTGGATGAGGATTGTTCACAGAAAAATTCAGGAGCAGATAAGGTCTCTGTGTCCCTTGCACAAGAACACAATGGTGCATCTTTCATATTAGTTGTGCAGACTACAAAAGACACAGACAAGTACACAACAGTCATGATTATTCAATAGGTGTACAAAGGCTCCCATGAAGAACATCCAAGGAGGAAAATACACAGAAGGGAAATGAAATTTGATCCATATCTGCCTGTCAAGCTCAAATGTCCTAAACTGTTTGAGGTGGAGGATCAAATAAATCCTATCTTGCTGATATATGATGAACCGGATGACAGGCAACAATTTTGGTGGCTTGGCAAATGGGCAATTTTTGAAGTTTTAAGTTTTTCAGGCTTTAATGATTGTAAGCAGTTTCTTTTTCAGGTTTTTGAGTAGACCTAGTTTGACTCCATGCCCAATGGATACTAGGCAAATGTTTTTAAAGCTGAGTTTTGTATGAAGGCATTGATCTGCAGGTTCTTGAGACCTCACAGGGAGGATCTCATCCCCAGAAGGAGCTAGTGTTAGCTCTGCTACAAATTTAATCAGTGGAGGGTCAAAGCAGGTTTGGCAGTGCTGGTTGTGCTTTCAAAAGGTTCGCAGCGGTGGATTTCTCCTTCACCTTCGTTCTCCTTATTTTCTCTCGTTACCCCTTAATCTTTGTTTTCTTCTTAAACCTTGTGTAAACCCATATTTACTTAAACCCCGCTTACATTCTTTAACTCCCCATTCCTCTGTTTTTTGCTAAAATTTCTCTATAAACCCTTTTTTTTCCCAGCTCCCGGGCTTTTTTATTTAAAACCTTTAAAAACCCGAGAACCTGTTAAAATCCCCGCATAAACCTTTTTCACCGCTTTCGGGTGCTTTTTGTTTATAATTTTATTAAAACCCACATGAACCTTTTATTCGTTTATTCTCGGCACTAACGTTTTAATACATTTTAGCCGCGCCCATACAAAGAAATTTAATATTGGCGGGCCCTCACCTGTCACATCCCCCCGTTAACCCTTGACCTTTTTCCGCCGTCCAATTGCGCCCGCCATATAATCCAACACCATACGCTTCTCCTGCCGCTGAAACTTGCGTGTCCATTAGGCAGCGGGGAAGGCAGTTTCCCGCCGGACCTATCTACCACGCGACGCAGTATAGTTGGATCGCGCCTCCGTGTATGTAAACCGCTCAACGCTAATAAGCGGTGCGAGGAAACCACCCACCCGCGAAAACGCTCATCCTGTACGTCCTCCCCGCGCGTTAACTACCCCGCATCTTCCGCCCCGATCACCGTCCGATTATCCCTACCATATGATCCATCGGCCCTCGTTAACCCCGATCGTCCATCTCCCGATAGACTCCATAAACTAATCTAGGTCGTCCGTTTATGTGATCTGACGGTATATAATTGCTCCGCCCGCCCGCGATTTCTCTTCATAGCCTTCATAATCCATCTCCACCGTTGATTTAGCTGATCCAACGGCTGCTAACGCCTCTGTGTCTTCCATCGCCTCCCGCCTATTCTCAGTGCAATTTTCGTGTTTGTGGCTGTCCCATGCGCCCGAAGGACGAAGACGATGATCTACCTCCTCTCTGCACAGTTAAGGCTTCAACAACTGCAATTAAAGACAGCACGGCAAAGGACAAACAGGACGACCTCGAGCAGTGAAGAGCATTTATCAGGCATGGAATTTAATCCATAATTCACTCCAGCTGCCAGAGAAGGACATCAGACTATCTAAAAAGGTTGATTTTGTCCATTAAAATTAGCAGTGTGCAGCAGAGACCATATCTAATTGTAAATGCGGTTGGTGGTCAGTTATGACCCCTCCACGCATAGGTTAACAGAGCAATTTTGTAACCAATCTCTATATATATCCAGAGACTGAATGTAATGAGGTTGATGAGTGTTATTGTGCAGTAAGGTTCAACTTCTGGAGATTGTAACTGTTGTGATACCTGTAGCGTTTGGTCTTCATTTTCAGCTAATGCAAGCTTCTTTTGTTGTTAATTGCTCACTGTCCACTTCTTCTTCTTGTTCCAGGCTGTGCCTGTTTTGCATTTATTCATGTGTTGTTAATGTTTAGCATTAGAGGGGCTGTCATCCCACCTCTGTGTTAGGATTTAGCATGTATCATTGAATTTGTTTGCAGGTTTCTGTTATTTTAATGCCAGAGAGCTGTCATCCTGTCTGTGTATTAGAAAACAGATTTACAGACCTTTTAACTGGTTGCAGCCGGCCATCACAGGGTCCTGTGCATCTGCTGGTGTGGTCAGTCTTCTCCATCATCACATTTTCTTTAAAACTATGAGTAATTGGTGGTTAAAAGCCTTGTAGTCTGGGGGTGTTCACCCATGTCTGGGGTCAAGCACAGTAGAAGTGGTTATCTGGCTTGAATATGCAGCATTTCTTTCATTCATCCACCATTTATCCAACATTTTGTTGAGTTTGTAATGTTCCCGAGCATCTCTAATATACAACCTAGGAGAGTTTCTTGGGGTGATAACAGGTCCAGCAGCACTACCGCTTAACTTCTTGAAGTCAAGCTCCATCGGGGTAGTTACAGGCTTGCAGTCCACCATACCAAATCTTTCTAGTATCTTCACCACATATTTTCCTTGAGATAGGAAAGTTTCTCCTGGCTTCTGCCACACTTCAAGTCCTATGAAATAGTGCATCAGTCCTAGGTCCTTCATTTCAAATTCAGAAGCCAACTCCCTCTTACATTTGAGAATGAGAGGGTCTGCACCTGTTAGAAAGAGGTCATCCACATACAACACTAGTATGAGAGGTTTATCATCTTCAACCTTAAAGTAAAGGTTAGGATCGGCTTCACTCCTAGTGAATCCCAACTTCATCAAGTAGCTGTCGATCCTCTCATACCATGCTCGGGGTGCTTGCTTCAGCCCATAGAGAGCCTTCTTCAACCTGCATACATGAGATTTCCGATCATAAATTTCAAATCCTTCGGGTTGCTCCACGTAGACCTCTTCTTTGATCGAGCCGTGCAAGAACGTAGTCTTGACATCCATCTGATGTAGGTTTGTTAAAATTGGCAACCAGGGCAAAAATTCATGCGGGTCATCTTATTCATGGCTAATAATATTTTTATTAGATTCCTCTCGTCGAGAGGTGTAGGATTGATATAAATATCATCCGATTCCGATAAGTATTCATGGAGATATGAATTTATTTTGATTATGGAATTTTTAGCAAGCCGACCTACAACTCATGTAGGCTCAGAAGCCCAACAGTCGCATCTATTCACCCACCAACGTTGTGTATAAATATAAGAGGACTTTTCCTCATTTAGACTCACTCATCTCATCACATCTCTCTCTCTCTACTGCGCAAATATGAGTCTCTTCTCTACTGCGCTGAAATGGGTCTCTCTCTCTCACACATGTGAAACCGGAAGCTATTGAATTTGAAGCTGCAACTGTAGAAGTAAAGATTGACTTGCGTGGCCTAGAAGATCTCCTCTTTGGAACTGCGTTGTAGGTTCATCTGAACCTCCTCTGAAAGCCGCAACTTTTGGTGGTGGAATGAAGTCAATCCGACGAACGGTTTGCAAGATATCGACTGCCCTAGTTTGAAGCCGGAAACTGCGGAAACTGAAGCTGCAACTGCAGAAGCAAAGATTGACTTGTGTGGCCTAGAAGATCTCCTCATCTGAACTGCGCTGTAGGTTCATCTGAACCTCCTTTGGAAGCCGAAACTTTTGGTGGTGGAATGAAGTCAATCCGACTGTCGGTTTGTGAGATATGGTCTGCCCTAGTTTGATAATGAAGCTGCTAATGTTGATGCTATTGATCTAGGGTTTGCTACTGCTGATATGAATCAGATTTATTGTACTATTTCTCTCTGCTGAATTATTGAAGATAAAAGAAGATTTGATCAAAGGGTTTCCCCACACATTGTGGGGTTTGTCCCTGGCTAGCCGCCACATCTTGTGTCTCTTCTCTTGGCTTGTTTTCTGTCGATCGTTTAATGTTCTATCTGCACTTTACTTTATGTACATGTGATTGCTAATCGGTGGAATATAATAAGAAAAAGAAGTAAACTGTTATAAGCATAGAACATACCATATCTTAACATGGTATCAGAGCTGAGGTGAAGACAAAGCCCAAGCAAGAGCAAGAGCAATCATCGAAGAGAATATTGGCAAGGCTATCTTAAAAGAACTATGGGGTCCTCAACACTTTTTCCTGTTGAAGACAAGCTCCGTGAGAAAGCTGACTATCACGGATGGAAGATGTCTATCGATCTAACCCTTGAGAATCAAGGAGTGTTGGATCATGTGAGAGGAAATATTGTTGAGCCTCCATCAAATGCATCCGCTGCTGCCTGGAACAAATGAAAAAATGGAGAAGTCAAAACAATAGAAGATCATCCGGGACTCTATCGACAAGCACTTGGTGGCCTACATCTATGAACTGGACACCTCCAAGGAAATCTACGATAGACTGGTGAGTTTATTTAAAGTTAATGATGCAAATCAAGTTTTGTTTCTTAGAAATAAGCTGAGGGAAATCAAGAAGGGTAAAGATGAAAGTATGCAAGCATACTTCTTAAGAATCACCGAGATCAAGAACGATCTCCTATCTATTGGGGAAACTATTACTGACAGAGAAATGGCACTCACAACTCTTGAAGGATTACCATCTGAATGGTATGTGTTCAGGACTACTCTTCTGAACTATAATGTAATTCCTGGTTTCGAGGAATTAATGGCTAGATGCATTCAAGAAGAAACAAGGGAAGAAGTGCAAGAAATGCCCATGCCTAAAGGTCCTCCTGCTGTTTTTTCTTCTCATGCAAAGAAAAGAAATAATTTCGGGACTAAATCAAAAGGAAAGGCTGGACCTAAGGCTAGAAGAAAATGACGATGTTACATTTGCGATAAAGCAAGTCACTATGTATGAGATCATGAACATCATGATGAATGAGATCATGGACATAAAGGGTACATGAGATCATGGACATATAGGATAGCATGATGATGATGCACACTAGTTTGAGCAGCATTATGATGGATAAAATCATGGACATGGGCAGCATGATGATAATCATGATTAGAGAAGCATGGTACAGTATGCAGTGGTGCAACTCGAAATCCCTCTGATGGCAATCAAAGGAATGACAAATTCAACAACAAAGGTAAGAGGAGAGCTGGGAATCAAGGAAGAGGACAAGCAATTCAAGAAGGCTAGAAATTCTAGGATGTATTAAATGCACCTGACCTCAAAAGGAACCTAGTGTCCATCTTGGCAATGGAAGACAGAGGCTACAAGGTAACCTTCAGCAATGGCAAGGTATGTATATGGAAAAATAATGTTACAGATGCCTTTACTCTTGGGTTTAGTGTTGATTCATTATATCAGGTCGATGGAAGTCCGCTAGGTGTCATGTCTTGTGACACAACTCTTTAGTCCGAACTTTGGCATCGGAGGTTTGCCCACCTTCATTACAAAGCTCTACCCGATGTAAGACAGATGGTAACAGGGATGCCCGAATTCCAAGTAGAGAAAGAAGGTGTATGTCCGGGATGTGCCAAAGGAAAGCTCAAAAGGGGACCATTCCCCTCAAGCCAAAGCAAGACCTCCGATATATTACAATTGGTTTACTCAGGCATACCTGAGGTTGGCATTAAGAGGGAGACTACTACACCATATACTCCTGAACAAAATGGTGTGGCAGAAAGGAAGAACCGCACAATTATGGACGCTGTCCGGGCCATGCTACATGATCAAAGTCTTCCTAAGTTTATATGGGCTGAAGCTGCAAACACTGCCGTATATGTACAAAATCGATGCCCTCATCAAGCATTGGGTTCCAAGACTCCTGAAGAAAAATTCACTGGTAAGAAACCTGATGTTTCTCATTTTAAAATTTTTGGAATCCCTGTATACTTTCATGTGCCGAAAGAGAAAAGAAATAAATTGGGAGCATCTGGAAAGAAGGGAATTTTCGTGGACTATGGTGAAAATACTAAAGGCTATAGAATCTATGTAGCCGGTCAAAGGGAAGTCATAATTAGTCATGATGTCACCTTTGACGAAGATATGGCTCTCAGCAAGGTGATCAATCTGCTGACTTTGAGTAGCTCTCAAGAAGCCGACACCAGGGAACCGAAAGAAAAGGATGATGAATCAATGCTTGATGTAGAAGAACCCATGGATCCGATTGATCCTCATCCACATGAGCCTTCCTCTTCTAGGAAGAGGCCTTCATGGCTTAGGGGGATACTTGATGATGCTGAAGGACATGCTGCACCCTGAGGAACCTTCCATCAAAGTAAGAAACTTAACAGGTATCAGGGATACCTGACCATCATGAGCACGATCATACAAAATGAGCCTTCGTCATTCTCAGATGCCGTCAAGCATCAAGTATGGAAGGATGCTATGACCGAAGAATATAAGTCTATCATAAAGAATGATGTTTGGGAAGTAGTTCCCAGACCCCAGGACAAGACTGTTGTTACTTCCAAATGGCTTTACAAGATAAAGCATGCAGCAGATGGAAGCACGGAAAAGTATAAGGCTCGTTTTGAAGGTATAGACTATGATGAGATATTTGCACCTGTTGCCAGATATACGACCATCCGCTCGATCATAGCCCTTGCCGCTTCACAAGGATGGAACCTACATCAGATGGATGTCAAGACTGCGTTCTTGCATGGCTCGATCAAAGAAGAGGTCTACGTGGAGCAACCCGAAGGATTTGAGATTTATGATCGAAAATCTCATGTATGCAGGTTGAAGAAAGCTCTCTATGGGCTGAAGCAAGCACCCCGAGCATGGTATGAGAGGATCGATAGCTACTTGATGAAGCTGGGATTCACTAGGAGTGAAGCCGATCCTAACCTTTACTTTAAGGTTGAAGATGACAAGCCTCTCATACTGGTGTTGTATGTGGATGACCTCTTTCTAACAGGTGCAGACTCTCTCATTCACAAATGTAAGAGGGAGCTGGCCTCTGAATTTGAAATGAAAGACCTAGGACTGATGCACTACTTCCTAGGACTCGAAGTATGGCAGAAGCCAAGGGAAATTTTCCTATCTCAAGGGAAATATGTGGTAAAGATATTGGAAAGATTTGGTATGATGGACTACAAGCCTGTGACTACCTCGAGGATCTTAACTTTTAGAAGTTATATGGTAGTGATGTCGGACCAGATTTGGGAAATGCCTCTGAGTTTCATAAACTCATTCGCATTGATGTTCTTGGTGAACCTCCGTCCGAACATATTTTTTGCAGTTAGCATTGTGAGCTCATATTTGGCTGAGCCTCACTGGATTGATGCCAGGAATCTTCTGAGATGTCTTCAGGACACAATCTCTCATGGATTAAGATACACTGCCGGAGATGTGAGACTATTTGGATATTCTGATGTTGATTGGGCAGGCAGTGTGGTGGACTGTAAGAGCACTTCCGTGTGTTGTTTCACCTTGGGATCTACTTCGATATCCTGGATGAGCAGGAAGCAGAAGTCGGTGGCTTTGAGCACCGCCGAAGCAGGATATATTGTTGCTAGCATAACCTCGTGTGAGGTAGTTTGGTTGCGAAAGCTCTTCAGTGAGCTGTTTGGATTTACATTGGATACCACTGTGATTCTCTATAACAACCAGAGGTGGGATTCGATTATTGAGGAATCCCGTATTCGTCGATTGCTCCAGGAGATAGACATCATCTTGGATATGGTAAGTTGATGAGCAAAGAGGCTCCATCACATTAAGATGCTGTACAGGTTGATACACCTTGTCAAAGCCCCGAGGAAAGATCTAATCTGTGATTTTCCCAAACGACTTGGAGTCGGTAAGAAACCCTTGTACAAGGGTCCTGCATGTTGCATACATTGAGCTCTGGGAGCTCTGAGGGCTTGCGGTTATTACTGGAGCAACATACGACCACAGGGTGACTCACCCTACCCTGGTGGTGCACACTGGAACAAGATGATTCGCTCTCTTGTGGGACAAGATGATTCGCTCTCTTGTGGAACAAGATGATTCGCTCTCCTGTGTAGCAGGATGATTAGTTCTCCTGTGAGGCCTGGATTGATGTGTTCTCCATGGCGATTGTAGCAGGATTGATGTGTTCTCCTGTGAGGCCTGGATGATGTGTTCTCCATGGCGGCCTGGATTGATGTGTTCTCCATGGCAATTGTAGCAAGATTGATGTGTTCTCCTGTGAGGCCTGGATTGATGTGTTCTCCATGGCAATTGTAGCAGGATTGATGTGTTCTCCTGTGAGGACAGGATTGATTAGTTCTCCTGTCGAGGCATCCTACCCATGCAGTCTGGGACTCATGGGAAGTACCTCTCATCTGATCAATGAGCAGGGAAATGAAGTTAGGGACCATAGTAGTACCGATGGACGCATCGTTGTAACTACCGTACTCCCTACGCTAGGATGACCTCCAATGATCTGGGATCAATGATACTGGTCTGGGACCAGTGGTAGGAGTTGTACCATACTATGACGCTGACTTCGGGTCGGCTGAGATTGGTCTGGGATCAGTGGTACATACTCTGAGACTGACTTTGAGTCAGTGGAGGATGATATTGGTCTGGGACCATTGGAGTTGTACTCACTATGACGCTGACTTTGGGTTGGTTGAGACTGGTCTGGGACCAGTGGTACATACTCTGAGACTGACTTTGAGTCAGTATGATACATCCTCGATCATTTCTTCTTCTTCATAATTCGGACAAAAGCAGAGTAGAACAGAACAATGCAAGAGCAGAGCAGAACAGAACAAAACAGTACAGATCAGTGCAGGGCAGAACAAGACAAAGCAGAACAGGCAAAATAGAGCAAAGCAGGGCAAGGGTCAGGCTGTACAAGGCAGTGCATTTGATGGATGAATAGTAACGACCGATAGACAGATTGCAGATGAAGTTCTCCATGGTTGAGAGGGAGTGTTAAAATTGGAAACCAGGGCAAAACTTCATGTGGGTCATCTTATTCATGGCTAATAATATTTTTATTAGATTCCTCTCGTCGAGAGGTGTAGGATTGATACAAATATCATCCGATTCCGATAAGTATTCATGGAGATATGAATTTATTTTGATTATGGAATTATTAATTTATTATCAAGCCGACCTACAACTCATGTAGGCTCAGAAGCCCAACAGTCGCATCTATTCACCCACCAACGTTGTGTATAAATATAAGAGGAATTTTCCTCATTTAGACTCACTCATCTCATCACATATCTCTCTCTCTACTGTGCAGATATGAGTCTCTTCTCTACTGCGCTGAAATGGGTCTTTCTCTCTCACACATGTGAAACCGGAAGCTGTTGAATTTGAAGTTGCAACTGCAGAAGTAAAGATTGACTTGCGTGGCCTAGAAGATCTCCTCTTTGGAACTGCGCTGTAGGTTCATCTGAACCTCCTCTGAAAGCCGCAACTTTTGGTGGTGGAATGAAGTCAATCCGACGAACGGTTTGCAAGATATCGACTGCCCTAGTTTGAAGCCGGAAACTGCTGAAACTGAAGCTGCAACTGTAGAAGCAAAGATTGACTTGCGTGGCCTAGAAGATCTCCTCATCTAAACTGTGTTGTAGGTTCATCTGAACCTCCTTTGGAAGCCGAAACTTTTGGTGGTGGAATGAAGTCAATCCGACTGTTGGTTTGTGAGATATGGTCTGCCCTAGTTTGATAATGAAGCCGCTAATGTTGATGCTACTGATCTAGGGTTTGCTACTGCTGATATGAATCAGATTTATTGTACTATTTCTCTTTGCTGAATTATTCAAGATAAAAGAAGATTTGATCAAAGGGTTTCCCCACACATTGTGGGGTTTGTCCCTGGCTAGCCGCCACATCTTGTGTCTCTTGTTTTGGCTTGTTTGCTGTCGATCGTTTAATGTTCTATCAGCACTTTACTTTATGTACATGTGATTGCTAATCGGCGGAATATAATAAGAAAAAGAAGTAAACTGTTATAAGCATAGAACATACCATATCTTAACAAGGTTCCATCCTTGTGAAGCGGCAAGGGCTATGACCGAGCAGATGGTCGTATATCTGGCAACAGGTGCAAATATTTCATCATAGTCTATACCTTCCTTCTGGGAGAAACCACAAGCAACAAAACGAGCCTTATACTTTTCCGTACTTCCATCTGCTGCATGCTTTATCTTGTAAAGCCATTTGGAAGTGACAACTGTCTTGTCCTGGGGTCTGGGAACTACTTCCCAGACATCATTCTTCATGATAGACTCATATTCTTCGGTCATAGCATCTTTCCATACTTGATGCTTGAAGGCCTCTTCCTAGAAGAGGAAGGTTCATGTGGAGGAGGATCAATTGGATCCATGGGTTCTTCTACATCAAGCATTGATTCATCATCCTTTTTTTCAGTTCCCTGGTGTCGGCTTCTTGAGAGCTCCTCAGAGTCAGAAGATTATTCACCTCGCTGAGAGCCATATCTTCGTCAAAGGTGACATCATGACTAATTACGACTTCCCTTTGACCGGCTACATAGATTCTATAGCCTTTAGTATTTTCACCATAGCCGACGAAAATTCCCTTCTTTCCAGATGCATCCAATTTATTTCTTTTCTCTTTCGGCACATGAAAATATACAGGGCTTCCAAAAATTCTAAAATGAGAAACATCAGGTTTCTTACCGGTGAACTTTTCTTCAGGAGTCTTGGAACCCAATGCTTGATGAGGGCATCGATTTTGTACATATACGGCAGTGTTTGCAGCTTCAGCCCATAGGAACTTCGAAAGTCTTTGATGTTAAGTTATGGTATGTTCTATGCTTATAACAGTTTACTTCGATTAACAATCACATGTACATAAAGTAAACTGCAGATAGAACATTAAACGATCGACAGAAAACAAGCCAAGACAAGAGACACAAGATGTGGCGGCCAGCCAGGGACAAACCCCACAATGTGTGGGGAAACCCTTTGATCAAATCTTCTTTTATCTTCAATAATTCAGCAGAGATAAATAGTACAATAAATCTAATTCATATCAGCAGTAGCAAACCCTAGATCAGTAGCATCAACATTAGCGGCTTCATTATCAAACTAGGGCAGACCATATCTCACAAACCGACAGCCGGATTGACTTTATTCCACCACCAAAAGTTTTGGCTTCCAGAGGAGGTTCAGATGAACCTACAGCGCAGTTCAGATGAGGAGATCTTCTAGGCCACGCAAGTCAATCTTTGCTTCTGCAGTTGCAGCTTCAGTTTCAACAGTTTCCGGCTTCAAACTAGGGCAGTTGATATCTTGCAAACCATTCGTCGGATTGACTTCATTCCACCACCAAAAGTTGCGGCTTTCAGAGGAGGTTCAGATGAACCTACAGCGCAGTTCCAAAGAGGAGATCTTCTAGGCCACGCAAGTCAATCTTTACTTCTGCAGTTTCAGCTTCAAATTCAACAGCTTCCGGCTTCACATGTGTGTGAGAGAGAGACCCATTTCAGTGCAGTAGAGAAGAGACTCATATCTGCGCAGTAGAGAGAGAGAGATGAGATGAGATGAGTCTAAATGAGGAAAATTCCTCTTATATTTATACACAACTTTGGTGGGTGAATAGATGCGACTGTTGGGCTTCTGAGCCTACATGAGTTGTAGGTCGGCTTGATAATAATTCCATAATCAAAATAAATTCATATCTCCATGAATACTTATCGGAATTGGATGATCTTTATATTAATCCTACACCTCTCGATGAGAGGAATCTAATAAAAATATTATTAGCCATGAATAAGATGACCCACATGAAGTTTTGCCCTGGTTGCCAATTTTAACACTCCCTCTCAACCATGGAGAACTTCATCTGCAATCTGTCTATCAGTCATTACTATTCATCCATCAAATGCACTGCCCTGTACAGCCTGACCCTTGCCCTGCTCTGCTCTATTCTGCCTATTCTGTTTTGTCCTGCACTGATCTGTACTATTTTGTTCTGTTCTGCTCTGTTCTTGCATTGCTCTGTTCTACTCTGCTTTTGTCCGAATTATGAAGAAGAAGAAATTATCGAGGATGTATCATACTGACTCAAAGTCAGTCTCAGAGTATGTACCACTGGTCCTAGACCAGTCTCAACCAACCCAAAGTCAGTGTCATAGTGAGTACAACTCCAATGGTCCCAGACCAATATCATCCTCCACTGACTCAAAGTCAGTCTCAGAGTATGTACCACTGATCCCAGACCAGTCTCAACCGACCCAAAGTCAGCGTCATAGTATGGTACAACTCCTACCACTGGTCCCAGACCAGTATCATTGATCCCAGATCAATGGAGGTCATCCTAGCGTAGGGAGTACGGTAGTTACAACGATGCGTCCATCGGTACTACTATGGTCCCTAACTTCATTTCCCTGCTCATTGATCAGATGAGAGGTACTTCCCATGAGTCCCAGACTGCATGGGTAGATGCCTGGACAGGAGAACTAATCAATCCTGTCCTCACAGGAGAACACATCAATCCTGCTACAATTGCCATGGAGAACACATCAATCCAGGCCTCACAGGAGAACACATCAATCTTGCTACAATTGCCATGGAGAACACATCAATCCAGGCCTCACAGGAGAACACATCAATCCTGCTACAATCGTCGTGGAGAACACATCAATCTAGGCTGCCATGGAGAACACATCAATCCAGGCCTCACAGGAGAACTAATCATCCTGCTACACAGGAGAGCGAATCATCCTGTTCCACAAGAGAGCGAATCATCTTTTCCACAAGAGAGCGAATCATCTTGTTCTAGTGTGCACCACCAAGGGAGGGTGAGTCACCCTGTGGTCATATGTTGCTCCAGTAGGAACCGCAAGCCCTCAGAGCTCCCAGAGCTCAATGTATGCAACATGCAGGACCCTTGTACAAGGATTTTTTGCCGACTCCAAGTCGTTTGGGAAAATCACAGATCAGATCTTTCCTCGGGGCTTTGACAAGGTGTATCAACCTGTACATCATCTTAATGTGATGGAGCTTCCTTGCTCATCGACTTGCCATATCCCAGATGATGTCTATCTATTGGAGCAATTGACGAATACGGGATTCCTCAATAATCGAATCCCACCTCTCGTTGTTACAGAGAATCACAGTGGTATCCAATGTAAATCCAAACAGCTCACTGAAGAGCTTTCGCAACCAGACTGCCTCACACGAGGTTATGCTAGCAACAATATATCCTGCTTCGGCGGTGCTCAAAGCCACTGACTTCTGCTTCCTGCTCATCCAGGATATCGAAGCAGATCCCAAGGTGAAACAGTACCCGGAAGTGCTCTTACGGTCCACCACACTGCCTGCCCAATCAACATCAGTATATCCAAGTAGTCTCACATCTCCGGCAGTGTATCTTAATCCATGAGAGATTGTGTCCTGAAGACATCTCAGAAGATTCCTGGCATCAATCCAGTGAGGCTCAACCAAATATGAGCTCACAATGCTAACTGCAAAAAATATGTTCGGACGGAGGTTCACCAAGAACATCAATGCGAATGAGTTTTTGAAACTCAGAGGCATTTCCCAAGTCTGGTCCGACATCACTACCATATAACTTCTAAAAGTTAAGATCCTCGAGGTAGTCACAGGCTTGCAGTCCATCATACCGAATCTCCAAAATATTTACCACATATTTTCCTTGAGATAGGAAAATATCCCTTGGCTTCTGCCACACTTCAAGTCCTTGGTCCTTCATTTCAAGTTCAGAGGCCATCTCCCTCTTACATTTGTGAATGAGAGGGTTTGCACCTGTTAGAACGAGGTCATCCACATACAACACGAGTATGAGAGGCTTGTCATCTTCAACCTTAAAGTAAAGGTTAGGATCAACTTCACTCCTAGTGAATCCCAGCTTCATCAAGTAGCTATCGATCCTCTCATACCATGCTCGGGGTGCTTGCTTCAGCCCATAGAGAGCCTTCTTCAACCTGCATACATGAGATTTTCAATCATAAATCTCAAATCCTTCAGGTTGCTCCACATAGTCCTCTTCTTTGATAGAACCATGCAAGAACGCGGTCTTAACATCCATCTGATGTAGGTTCCATTCTTATGAAGCCACAAGGGCTATGATCAAGCGGATGGTCGTATATCTAGCAACAGGTGCAAATATCATAGTCTATACCTCCCTTTTGGGATAAACCACGAGCAACAAAATGAACCTTATACTTTTCCGTGCTTCCATCTGCTGCATGCTTTATCTTGTAAAGCCATTTAGAAGTAACAACAGTCTTGTCCTGGGGTCTGGGAACTACTTCCCAAACATCATTCTTTATGATAGACTCATATTCTTCGGTCATAGCATCCTTCCATACTTGATGCTTGACGGCATCTGAGAATGACGAAGGCTCATTTTGTATGATCGTGCTCATGATGGTCAGGTATCCTTCATACCTATTAGGTTTCTTACTTTCATGAAAGGTTCCTCGGGGTGCAGCATGTCCTTCAGCATCATCAAGTAACCCCTTAAGCCATGAAGGCCTCTTCCTAGAAGAGGAAGGCTCATATGGAGGAGGATCAATCGGATCCATGGGTTCTTCTACATCAGGCATTGATTCATCATCCTTTTCTTTCGGTTCCCTGGTGTCGGCTTCTTGAGAGCTCCTCAAAGTCGGAAGATTGATCACCTTGCTGAGAGCCATATCTTCGTCAAAGGTGACATCATGACTAATTATGACTTCCCTTTGACCGGCTACATAGATTCTATAGCCTTTAGTATTTTCACCATAGCCCACGAAAATTCCCTTCTTTCCAGATGCTCCCAATATATTTCTTTTCTCTTTCGGCACATGAAAGTATACAGGGCTTCCAAAAAATTTTAAAGTGAGAAACATCAGGTTTCTTACCGGTGAATTTTTTTTCAGGAGTCTTGGAACCCAATGCTTGATGAGGGCATCGATTTTGTACATATACGGCAGTGTTTGGAGCTTCAACCCATAGAAACTTAGGAAGACTTTGATCATATAGCATGGCCCGGACAGCTTCCATAATTGTGCGGTTCTTCCTTTCTGCCACACCATTTTGTTCAGGAGTATATGGTGTAGTAGTCTCCCTCTTGATGCCAACGTCTTTACAAAAATCATGGAACTCATTAGATTCATATTCAGTCCCATTGTCAGTTCTTAAGATCTTGATCTTCTTTTCGGTTTGATTCTCGATTAGGGCTTTGAAGTGTCAGAACCAAAGGAACACTTCATCCTTCTTTTTCAAGAAGTATATCCAGGTCTTTCGAGAATGGTCATCTGTAAAAGTGAGATAATATGAGTATCCTCCCAAGGAGTTCACAGGCATCATACCTGATAAGTCTGAGTGAACTAGTTGTAATATATCGGAGGTCTTGCTTTGACTTGAAGGGAATGGTCCCCTTTTGAGCTTTCCTTCGGCACATCACGGACATACACCTTCTTTCTCTACTTGGAATTCAGGCATCCCTGTTACCATCTGTCTTACATCGGGTAGAGCTTTGTAATGAAGGTGGGCAAACCTCCGATGCCAAAGTTCGGACTGAAGCGTTGTGTCACAAGACATGACACCTAGCGGACTTCCACCGACTTGATATAAAGAATCAACTCGAAACCCAAGAGTGAAAGCATCTTTAACATTATTTTTCCATATGCGTACCTTACCATCACTGAAGGTTACCTTATAGCCTTTGTCTTCCATTGCCGAGATGGATACCAGGTTCTTTTTGAGATCAGGTACATATAATACATCTTGTAAGTGAATCGTATTACCTTGATTCAGTTTAAGAGAAACATTACCTACACCTTTCACTGGGTATTTCATGTCATCTCCTCCATATGAGCCTTCCTAGATCAGTAGCATCAGCATTAGCGGCTTCATTATCAAACTAGGGCAGACCATATCTCACAAACCGACAGTCGGATTGACTTCATTCCACCACCAAAAGTTTCGGCTTCCAGAGGAGGTTCAGATGAACCTACAGCGCAGTTCAGATGAGGAGATCTTCTAGGCCACGCAAGTCAATCTTTGCTTCTGCAGTTGCAGCTTCAGTTTCAACAGTTTCCGGCTTCAAACTAGGGCAGTCGATATCTTGCAAACCGTTCGTCGGATTGACTTCATTCCACCACCAAAAGTTGCGGATTTCAGAGGAGGTTCAGATGAACCGACAGCGCAGTTCCAAAGAGGAGATCTTCTAGGCCACGCAAGTCAATCTTTACTTCTGCAGTTTCAGCTTCAAATTCAACAGCTTCCGGCTTCACATGTGTGAGAGAGAGAGACCCATTTCAGCGTAGTAGAGAAGAGACTCATATCTGCGCAGTAGAGAGAGAGAGATGAGATGAGATGAGTCTAAATGAGGAAAAGTCCTCTTATATTTATACACAACTTTGGTGGGTGAATAGATGCCACTGTTGGGCTTCTGAGCGTACATGAGTTGTAGGTCGGCTTGATAATAATTCCATAATCAAAATAAATTCATATCTCCATGAATACTTATCGGAATTGGATGATATTTATATCAATCCTACACCTCTCGACGAGAGGAATCTAATAAAAATATTATTAGCCATGAATAAGATGACCCACATGAAGTTTTGCCCTGGTTGCCAATTTTAACAATCATGTAGCATGGCCCGTACAACTTCCATAATTGTGCGGTTCTTCCTTTTTGCCACACCATTCTGTTCAGGAGTATATGGTGTAGTAGTCTCCCTCTTGATGCCAGCCTCTTTACAAAAATCATGGAACTCATTAGATTCATATTCAGTCCCATTATCAGTTCTTAAGATCTTGATCTTCTTTTTGGTTTGATTCTCGATTAGGGCTTTGAAGTGTCGAAACCAAGAGAACACTTCATCCTTCTTTTTCAATAAGTATATCTAGGTCTTTCGAGAATAGTCAACAGTAAAAGTGAGATAATATGAATATCCTCCCAAGGAGTTCACAGGCATCATACCAGATATGTCTGAGTGAACTAGTTGTAATATATCGGAGGTCTTGCTTTGAATTGAAGGGAATGGTCCCCTTTTGAGCATTCCTTCAGCACATCCCGGACATACACCTTCTTTCTCTACTTGGAATTCAAGCATCCCTGTTACCATCTGTCTTACATCGGGTAGAGCTTTGTAATGAAGGTGGGCAAACCTCCGATGCCAAAGTTCGGACTGAAGAGTTGTGTCACAAGACATGACACCTAGCGGACTTCCACTGACTTGATATAAAGAATCAACTCGAAACCCAAAAGTGAAAGCATATTTAACATTATTTTTCCCTAGACATACCTTGCCATCGCTGAAGGTTACCTTGTAGCCTTTGTCTTCCATTGTCGAGATGGATACTAGGTTCTTTTTGAGATCAGGTTCATATAATACATCTTGTAAGTGAATCGTATTACCTTGATTCAATTTGAGAGAAACGTTGCCTACACCTTTCTCGAGGTATTTCATGTCATCTCCAAGGACAATTTCTAGGTTAGTTTCTTTCTCTACCAGATTATGGAGTACTTCTTTGTAACCAGTGAAGTGTCTTGAGGCACCACTATCAATGAGCCAAATTCCCATTGAGTCCGAAGGAGCGGAGGTAGATAGAGCAGCTGGTAGATAATATTCAGCCTGCTTATTGTCAACAGTGTTAGATTCATACCTGGAATTTCTAGCCTTCTTGAATGGTTGCCCTCTTCCTTGATTTCCAACATTCCTTTTACCTTTGCTGTTGAATTTTCCATTCCTTCGATTACCATGAGAGGGATTTTGATCATTGTCATGGTGAGAGTCCTTTCTATCAGGGCATTCCCTTGCATAGTGACCTGCTTTATTGCAAATGAAACATTGTCATTTTCTTCCACCCTTAGATCCAGCCTTTCTTTTCGATTTAAACCCAGAATTATTTATTTTCTTAGCATGAGTAGAAAAAACAGCAGGAGGACCTTTAGGCATGGAATTTCTTGCACTTATACCCTTGTTTCTTCTTGAATGCATCTAGCCATTAATTCCTTGAAACAAGGAATTACATTATTGTTCAGAAGAGTAGTCCTAAACACATACCATTCGGATGGTAATCCTCCAAGAGTTGTGAGTGCCATTTCTCTGTCAGTAATAGTCTCCCCAATAGATAGGAGATCGTTCTTGATCTCGGTGATTCTTAAGAAGTATGCTTGCATACTCTCATCTTTACCCTTCTTGATTTCCCTCAGCGTATTTCTAAGAAACAAAACTTGATTTGCATCATTAACTTTAAATAAACTCACCAGTCTATCGTAGATTTCCTTGGAGGTGTCTAGATCAGAGATGTAGGCCACCAAGCGCTTGTCGATAGAGTCCCGGATGATCTTCTTTGCTTTAATTTCTCCGTTCTTCCATTTGTTCCTGGCAGCAGGAGGTGCATTTGATGGAGGCTCAACAATATTGCCTCTCACATGATCCAACACCCCTTGATCCTCAAGGGTTAGATCGATAGACATCTTCCATCCGTGATAGTCAGCTTTTTCACGGAGCTTTTCTTCGATAGGAAAGAGTGTTGAAGACCCCATCGTTCTTTTAGGATAGCTTTTCTAATCTTCTCTTCGTGATTGCTCTTGCTTTTGCTTGGGCTTTTTCTTCACCTCAGCTCTGATACCATGTTAAGTTATGGTATGTTCTATGCTTATAATAGTTTACTTCTTTTTCTTATTATATTCCGTAGATTAGCAATCACATGTACATAAAGTAAAGTGTAGATAGAACATTAAACGATCGACAAAAAACAAGCCAAGACAAGAGACATAAGATGTGGCGGCTAGCTAGGGACAAACCCCACAATGTGTGGGAAAACCCTTTGATCAAATCTTCTTTTATCTTCAATAATTCAGCAGAGAGAAATAGTACAATAAATCTGATTCATATAAGGAGTAGCAAACCCTAGATCAGCAACATCAGCATTAGCGGCTTCATCATCAAACTAGGGCAGACGATATCTCACAAACCGATTGTCAGATCGACTTGATTCCACCACCAAAAGTTGCGGCTTCTAGGGGAGGTTCAGATGAACCTACAACACAGTTCAAATGAGGAGATCTTCTAGTCCACGCAGGTCAATCTTTACTTCTGCAATTGTAGCTTCAGTTTTGGCAGTTTCCGGCTTCAAACTAGGGCAGCCGATATCTTGCAAACTGTCTGTCGAATTGACTTCATTCCACCACCAAAAGTTGTAGCTTTCAGAGGAGATCCAGATAGACCTACAACGCAGTTCTAAGGAGGAGATTTGATGGTCAACGCTGGTCAAACTTTGGATCTGCAGTTGCAACTTCAAGTTCAATAGCTTCTGGCTTCACATGTGTGAGAGAGAGACCCTTTTCTGCGCAGTAGAGAAGAGACTCATTTTTGTGCAGTAGAGAGAGATGTGATGAGATGAATGAGTCCAAATGAGGAAAAGTCCTCTTATGTTTATACACAACATTGGTGTTTGAATAGATGCGACTGTTGGGCTTCTAAGCCTACATGAGTTGTAGGTCGGCTTGATAATAATTCCATAATCAAAATAAATTCATATCTCCATGAATACTTATCGGAATCGGATGATCTTTATATCAATCCTACACCTCTCGACGAGAGGAATCTAATAAAAATATTATCAGCCATGAATAAGATGACCCACATGAAGTTTTGCCCTAGTTTCCAATTTTAACAGGCAGATTAGATGTTAGTGAGCTCTACTAGTTGTAAGGCCATCTAGCTTTGGAAATAGAACGATTAGATGTTAGAGCCCACAATGGTTTACTATGAAAACCACAGTTGCATTAGGCTCTCTAAGAATCCAATATTTCACAATCACTCTAAGCACATTGATATCCAATACCATTTCCTCAAAGATAGAGTTCATAAGGGATTAATAGTTTAAGTATTAGGGGTTTACGCAGTGCATTATATTAGATATCGTTTTTTTTTTTTTTTTGGGATTCAACTGCGTTAAGTAAGTCATTAACGTATGACCATTTCCATGAGAGGTAGTCGTAACTGACTAATTTCTCATGATTTTTGAATTGTTCACTTAGCACTCATTGCATCGGGTGATGCTCACAGGGGTGAAGAAGTGGGATTGAAACTAGTGAAATGAATCACATAGCGTCAATCGTCACTTCCGGGGCTTGCACCCGGTAACCAGGAATTCCCGGGAGGTCACCCATCCCAGATCTCCTCTGGCTCAAGCGCGCTTAACTGTGGAGTTTTCCCCACAATCAAGCCCACTTAGCTTGCTACCCCATTTGCAGGTTGCAGGTGTTTTGGAAATGCCCTTGGCAAAGGGGAAGTTCGAGACATTGAGGGAGAGATTGTAATATTCCCAATTTTATGAGTGCAAAAATTGCTAAGGGGTTTTGCCCAATTTCTATTAGGAAAGTGCGACAAAATAATATTTTATTGGAGAATGGTGGCAAATATTATTTTATTAGAGAATGATGGAAAAATAGTATTTTATTGGAGAATGGCAGCAAAATAATATTTTATTGGAGAATGGTGGCAAAACATTATTTTATTGGCAAAGGGAGGCAAATGATTATTTTATTAAATGGCAGCAAGAGTCACTAAGTGGTCTAGAACGATGGAGAGAAAATATAAAAGGAGGAGAGACTCATTTGTTGGGCATTCTGTTCCTATCTATCTCATTGACATTGAAAAGAAACTCAAGTGAGTTTCAAGTGAAACTCTAAGCCGGTTTCGGTGGACTTCGAGTGCCACCCTAGTTAGCTTATGGGGAAGATCACTTCAGGTCTTCCATTTGTGTTTAGTGCAGGAACAATTGTTGAAAAGGGGCTGAATTTATCAGCCATTATAGGGGCTGAGTTCATTCTTCCAAGATGGTTGAAATCTTCATCTACATAATTTTCCAGTGAGGAGATCGAATTCCATTGTTGGGTGATCGAGATTGTCATTAAGGAAGGCCGAGTTCTTTTACCATTTCTCCAAGGACGTGTCAATCATTTTCAGAGTTTTCCAGTACCAAGAAGGAGTCAATTTCCGCCATCAAGGAGGGTTGTGTCATTTTAAAAGGGAGGGTGTGTTATATATATTTAATTCCAGCATTTAGAGGCCAAGCAGTTTGTGTATTGAAGACATTAATTTCAGAGGGTTTTAGGGCTGTCTGAATCTCTTCTTTCTCAACTAAGAAAGCCCAACTAGTATTCATCTACAGGCAGATCTAGATCTGAAACTTATCCTTTGGGTCGAGCTCATTTCTGTCATAGTCTAGGCAAAGCATAAACAAGAGGAAGTGTTGTAGCAGCCTAACACCAGAGAAGGCCGAATTGTTTACTGTCATAGTCCTATAGCAGCTTGTTAATTTAATTACTCTAGGAGGCCGAATTGTGTTAATTTTTCATAGGGCTACATTGTTCTTTGCTTTGATAATTTCATTTCTTCATTAATACATTAAGTTCACCCCATATCATCATTACATTATTCAGATCTACACCATTATTCATCAGCATATGCAATTATATAGAAAGAACAACATCATCATCATCAATGCAGCGGAACATAAAGGAACAATAGAAGAAAAACATGCACACATAGAGACACCAGGATTGGTCCGAGACTAGGGCAAAACCCACTATGGGGAAAACCCTTGCAAATCTTCTTCTTCTTAGATCGTCATCAAATGATTCAACAAAAGAGAGTATAATAATCCATAACTTTATCTATGCAACAAAACAACTATGATATCCATGAAACAAATCTAATCATGCTTATAATCAAAACCCTCATTTTGATGGTTGTAATGTGCTGTCACTGATTGTAGTCAACTGCTGGACACTGCTGAACATTGTTGTCACTGAGCGGAATCTTCAGAATACTGAAATCTCATCTTTGAGTCCCGGACGTAGGGAGGAGCAGCTGTGTGAGCGTCTATAGCAGTCATGGACGCTCTCTGCAGAACTGGAAGACTGCGTCCGAACAGATTTGGATGCTCCCAGGTGAACAGGATGAGGGCGTCTAGGGTCAAACATACCCAGATATGCCTTAAACCTTGGATGCTCTCATAAGGCTTCTGTGCAAGCATTTATGGCAGCCTGGACGCTCCTAGGACCATATTGTGCATGCGTCCGAGGACCAAACTGAGCAGCAGAAACCCTAGCCTCCTGGACGCTCCCATAAACACTGTGTGCCAACATCTAGGGATTTCTGGACGCTGTCTTGACCACTATGTGCAACGTCCAGGGACTAAAATTCCCAGTTCTGTGCCAGCATCCAGGAATCAGAAAAGCCTAGATCAGTGCAAGCTTCACCTTGAGATTTCAAACCCTTGAGAGAACTTTCCTCCGACAGAGCTTTGCGAACCAAGACAATAAGAGGAGAAGATGACTTGATCAATGTGTCCAAATGAGCTTGAGGTCTCTTCTATTTATAAGCTTTCATGAGGGTCCACTTGGGGTTGAGGCTAACCTGTCCAATTTAACATGTGCTTAGGGTCGACCTAACCCAATATACATGAGTGAATAAATAAATTCAAAAATCAAATTTCACTTGTCCAAATAAGGTGATCTTTAGGTCGATTTTGGTCCTTTCAAAAAGAGGAATCTAATGCAATCATCATCTCGGTCATCTGAGTTGTCCAAGGTGGAATTTGACCGCAGTTGCAAAAAATTAACACTCCCTCTCAACTAGGGAGAATTCCACCTGCCAATATCTGTCCATCGATCAATATGCCATTCTTGTGTCTTCAAGTGTCATCACGTATCATTCCTGATCATCTCTGTCATGTAGTCATCATGCCATGACCACCTCAAGTATCTCATCATCACAAATCATCAATGTACATCTCGATTTATCCCTTTCTTATTCTTGCTTATCTCTTGATTGTTCCTGCTCGTATGTTGAACATTCTCGAATCTAAAAGAAGAAGAATTTGTTACTAGAGGGGAGCTTAAGATACCACCCTCTATCCATCAGGCTGCTACTTGGAATCTTTGCCAACGGGCTACTACTCAGAATATCATCATCAATCATCATCGGAGAGCATATCATCAAGGAGCACATCTCAACCTGGAACCACATCGGGGAACACATCTCGACCCAAAATCTCATGGGGGAGCTATACATCTACAACCCATATTGAGCAATAAGATATCCAAGCACAAAGGGGAGCACATCTCGACCCTAGGATCTCATCAGGGAGCTTAATCTCAACCTGGAATCGCATAGGGTTATCTCAACCCATCCTATTGCATACTGATCTTCCCATCGATGACCTTGAATAGTCATGTGGTAGAACAGCAACATCATAATCGACATGGGTTGTACACTCTCAACTCGTTGGCCAAACAAGGAGCGGTATTCTCGACAAGACCAACTTGTGGGTATGATGCCAACTGGGGTATACTCTGCAAAGACCAAACAGGGGAGCAACATTCTCCGACCCTATGAAGATAGGGGAGCAACATCTTCAACCCTATGGGTAACAGATAGGGGTAATACCCTATTGTCCAGAGTTCCCTCAACCCCAAGAGCCCTTCTACCTCAATTCCTCACCCTGGGAGCTCAGACAGGGAGGAAGATTTGGCTCAGTGTCCTCAATCAGCGTTGCTCTCATCATACTCAAATCTGGTATCATCTTGTCTCAATAGCAGCTATTTCCTGTTCATACAGGACATCAAATCAAATATCATGTCAGAACATAAATAATCATATAAATCACAAAAGGATACCATAATCATCCTCCCTCTCAAGGAGGTGCCAACCACAAGCCTGAGCTTGTTTTGAACAGTTGCACTGTCTCAATATATGAGAGTATCTTGGTCCCAACTATAAATATGGGATTTTCTGCCAATCAGATCTCACTCTATGTCATCACAATGTATCCATGTCATATCCAGATCATGCTCAGACAACTCTCTAAGGAGCTTCTTCATCCTGCCTCACAGCTAGCCATGCTAGCAACATTGTACTCATCCTCAATCGTACTATGGACCTCTCATCCAAGATATCATGGCATATCTCATACTAAAGCAACATCCAAATGTGCTCCACAATCTATATCAACAAGTATACATCCATGCAGTCACATATCATAGGAGAAATATCTCAGCCTCAAAAATAGAATATCTCATGCAAATATTTCAAAGGATGCTTGGTGGTAACTCTATGTGAATGAAGCGTCTCTCTCATGAATTTATTCAGGTTCTATGCACATCATATATATACAGATGGATGTTCAAAACGAAACATCAAATGCTTCAATCAACAGTCAGATGCCATGTCAAGTTCAACAACATCTTTGAACTTCAAATCGGAGTATCCAAGGATTTGCATTTTCATTACTCAAAAACATTTTCAATAGCTTTGCAATATAGAATTTCTTTTCCAAATTCCAGAAATTGATTCATCATGCCATGATACATCATTTCGAGCTTCAGAAGCTATCTCCCTCTGATTTAGATCATCAGAGGCTCATCACCTGTCAAGGGTAGACCATCAGGATATAAAACCAAACCATAATCAAAATCAAATCCATATCTTGGAACTCATCATCCTGACTTCATCATATAACTGTCAAATATAGGCATATCTGGATCGGGGAGCTTGCTTTATGCAATGCTCTAATAAGCGTAATGCCTTTCTAAGCCAAAATTACATAAATCAATGTTGTACTTGTTACCACTCAAACCAGTAGTGGACTGATCCAGGGGGCTCCAAACACCCAGGAGTCCAAGAGGGCTAAAAAATGGTCAAAATTCAAAGTGGTCCAATTGTGACAAACTCAGCATCAAATCGAATTGCTCGTTGCCTTGATTCCAATGGTACGAACGACACTCGATTCCAAGCTCATATGGAGGAGATAGGGCTAGTCAAAGTTCGGGGTTGACTTGGCCAAGTGGCAGGGTTAATGGACCTACAAATTGCACCGACAGCAGTCACCGGAATCCAGCCACCGGAATGGGCAAAATTGTTGCCTCTTTAAAATACCCAATGACCCTTATTTTAGTTAAAATAAAAAAAGACCACATGTTTATTAAAAAACAAAAATAATTAAATTTATGGGGTGGCAGGCCACCAACCCCACCACCCCCCAACAGCCATATGATATATATATACATTGATGGGGCCAGTGAGGATTGAACCCGCCTAGCCCATGTGGGTCGGCCCCCAATGGGCGACCCCGCAAAACGTGCAAACAACACCACCGTAACGGTGGAACATTCAGATGGAGCAACCGTTACGTAAAACGCGCCAACGAATTGCCACTTTAAAAAAAATGCGCCATCATTTAAGTTTGGAAGGGGCGAGTTTTGAACCCGACCCGCCCCCATGTCATCCGCTGGGAGTTACCAATGACCCACGGGGGCCACACCTTGTTTACTCTATCACCCAGCGGGTATAAAAACACTACTTTCAGCGCAGTGAGAAAGGCACCTACGCCGAAGTCGAGTAATATTATTATTTTATTGCAGGGGCAGAACCCGGACGACGGAACCTTGAGCCAGGAGCGGAACCATGATTTGCAGGCCAGAGGCAAAACCATGATGGCACGCATTCTGAGACAAAGAATCTTTTGCAGAGAATATTCCTTGATGCCTGAAAATTCCATGGTAAATTTCCATTTTGTCAAAATGATATGAATTTTACAGTGATTTTAACCGGAATTTCACAAAGAATGCGATGGTGAAATCAGAATCACCATCTGAGTAGCAGATCTGTAGATTCCCAGCAGAGCATAATCTTTGAAGAATCTTGAGGGAATCTTTGAGATTCCTTGGACATTGAAATTTGTCAGAGTAAGAATGCAACCAACTTTATACTCAAAAGTCTCAGAATCTCGCAAGGATCATGATGTCGCGATCAAATTTGTGATCTGAGTTGTGGATCTCCAGTCAGCCCAAAGAACGGAATCTTTGGAAAATCGCAGGGAATCTAAAAGATTCCTACAAGCCTAGATTTTGACGGTGTCAGAATTTGACAAATGGATAGTCGATTTTACACTTCTCGACGACAAAAATTTAGTGGTGCAGTCAGTTTTTGCAGCCGAGCCTTCCATTTTTCGGCCAACTTCAGAGGTGAAGGTACATGAATCAGTGATGTCATGTTTTCCTTCATAATTGTTGAGATGATGTATTATGTTTTGAGATCCCTGTTTGATGTTATGTTGTGGGATTGATTTTGCCACATTATGTGAGATGTATTTAGCTTGTCATGCTATGTATTGTTGTGGAGATCCCTATGTAACTATGTTGAAGGGATGTTCATTGCCACATTGTGTGAGATCATTTTAGTTTGTCATGCTGAGAGGAAGCCTTCTTGAGTGAGAATTCCTGTAAGCGGAACGTCTCATGGAGAGACAAGTCACTCTTGTTTGAGGGCATATGACCTTGCTATGACAAAGTGTTGTCCATGTACATCATCATCATTTCCAGCATTATATGAAGCGACCTCCACCATCTTGACACCGGGCCCGGAGATGTAACCCACACTAGGTGAACTCCGTTATCAAATTTTTCGTGTTCTTGATTTGCTGATCTTGTCATGTTTCCTCTTGTTTAAGCATGCACATGTGGTTCTTTATGCTTTTGTATATGCAATTCTAACAACATCACAGAAGTAAACGATCTTGGATGATTCCGGTAGCTGAAGGAACCCGGATCAGGGACCTAAAGGGGTTTCCTAAGAGGGAAACTATTAGGTTAAGGGCAACTGTGGAGGCTTAGCTCACTGTCACCACAGCTAAGTCTCCCTACTCTTTACGGACTTTCACCGATGAGAGGAGTCCCAATAGTGTAGGGAGTCACTTGTAAAGTATATGTCAATGGATAGGTGAGAAGTGACCCTGAAAACCCTTTCCCAAGGATGGAGTGAAGAATGGAGCTTGCTTGCTCTTTAAGCAAGGTACTTGGTCCACCAGGGAAAGGGTTGAGGATTGGAGGGTTGAGGGAGAAAGGATAGACTTATGAACAAGTTTCTCAATCCCTATAATCCTTGGGAAAATTGGATTCCCAAATGGTCCTTGAAAAATAGTCTTTATTGCGAAGTGGGACCACAGGGGGCCAAGTGGACCCAGCCCAGGTTCGAGGATGGAATGTAGCAACCAATGATGTTCCTTTCCTAGACAAGGTGAGGGGAAAAGACCAAACAAGAATACTTTCTTCAAAAGGTTGAATTGATCCTATTGAGGTCTAGTCTTGGAGATGCCTAGGCACAATTTGATCCTAGAGCTAGGGCTTGAGATTCCCAAAGATTCCACCATTAGAATTCCCTCAAATTTGGAGGAGAGGGAGGGGACCCACCAGCGCAATAGCCTCTAAGAGATCGAATTTTTTCCTTGGGTCAATTCCCGAGAAATTGATGCCCTAGGTGGCATAATGGGGCTAGACTTGGGGAAAAAGGGGAAAATGGTTAAAAGAGGGTTGAAATGATTGCCCTTTTTGAGGGATCAGTGCCTAGTTCACTTGGGGATATGGAGTCAAGGACAATGATGAGTAAGAACTTGGTTTCTTGATCAAGGGGGCTTGGAAGTCAACTTCGTCCAATGTTGATAGAAAGAAAAGAAAAGTGAACTTCAAGCATTTATACGTCAAAGCAAATGATGCAAGCTTCTCGAGATAAATATATCTCTAGGACATTTCATTCATATAACATTGGCCCATACATTAAATTAGCTAAAACATGCTCAATTCCACATTTTGATAATGCAACAACTAGCTAATTTTAGCAGTTTGTAGCAACAAGAATAATAGCATCAAAATTTACTTACAACGTTATAGAGTGTATACAACCAGCATTTTGTTTTCTCAATAAAGCTCCAAGACGAGAAATAGCCCAAATCCATACATCAAAATTCATCCATCTCCAAAAATATCCACCAAGGAAAAAGTGCGAAAATCTCTATGATTAGAGAGATCCCAAGTCAAGTGATGATACAAATGAATGTATCTAACATCAATATATAGCCTCCTAAGGAATTCGAATTAGCCTATGGGCTTACATTAGCCGCTAATGATAAAATAATGTGCAAATAAAACCCCTATTGGTGACAAGCCCACCAAACTAGCTCACAAGTGTAAAAATAAGCCTCACAAGGGGCCAAATAATAATATGTACATGTTGTAGGGCCCTCCAAAGGCATAATAATATCCAGAAGTGCCATATTGAGGAATAAATTCCTCGGAATATGATGGACAATGGGTGGCCCCTTGTTCTCCAAGTAGTAGACCTGTGGTGCTCCCAGTGGGTCTGAGGGCACATAAATGACCCCATGGGTCTCCATATGAATCGGAGATGCCTATAGATCCTCTGCAAGGTCCAAATAGTGGAATGAATGCTTCATGACATCGTACAAGTCCTAGTACACTTGTCAAGAGTGTGGGGCTCCTGTGGGGGCCTGTTGGGCATAATGTACCAAGCATATCACCATCACCCAAAAGTGGATCGCTAGTAGTTTCTAAGCATCCATGAAGATCCGTGGAGTGTTGCCTGCTGCTGTGGAGGCCCATGGCTCTCTATGCACACCCTACATGTGCCAATTTAGACCTATGGTGGTTAGGATCCCATATAAGGAGACCAAACCCAAAAGGAAGCCACCTGCAATCCTGCATAGGATCCAATGCGTCCCCTAGGCTTCTAATACAACTAGTCATTAAAATAACCGGGTAAAAGAGCTTACAAATCATGGATAATAAAGTGGGTACTTCATAATTGCATGCCCTTCCGTAGTGGGCTTTGGCATGTACTAGCGTGTCCAAGCTCCAAAGGGGATTAGCCAAGTACCTTATTAGGTGGTTTTAGCCCTTAAAGGGGATAGTATGTCCAAGGTACATCCCTCTAATGGGGGTGGCAAGTGACAAATAAGTGGAATGGAATAGGGAATGAGAGGGGCAATCCTGGGCCACAGTGGGGCATAGGGCTAGCTATATAAGGGGAAGCCCGCACCTAGGTATGTAATGTGTAGGAGGGAGAAATCGTGGTACATGAGGTACCCCGACCTTGATTTTTCCACCCTTCTTTATATGCCTTTTGCCTTTTATGAATTTCTTCCATTAACTACTCGGGGTTCAAAGGACAAGAGCAAGATATGTAAGATATAACAATGATTACCCCCTTTTAGGTAGAGCAGTTCATCGGGGTTCCTGAATGATAAAGGAGGTTCATCTATGGCCTATGGAACCGGGGTGATGGCCATGGATTGGGGTAGAGATCATGCATTGGATTTTTCCCACGTGCTGTTTATTTTGCCTTGACCATCTTTTGCATATTGTGGTACAATTTCCTGTTAAGTGTGGCCAATTATGCTTTTCACCTTTTCTTTTAACTGCTTCAACCTTCGGGGCATCATTCTAGGCCTGACTCGAGGTAGGGGCAAGGGGATAGGGAGGCTAGCTCTATGTGGACCCAGGTGGGAGAAAAGATGAATGGGGGTATAGTGAGTGGAAAGGGAGTAATATGTGCGGGTAAAGGAGCGGGACCATGCACCCAAAGTCGGGGTTTCCCAAGTAGTACCACCCTAGAACCAAATGGTCAATAAAGGAGATCCCACGAGACTAAGATCCAAGGGTAACAACCAAAAGAGATCAAGGGGACAAGAGCACAAACTAAGCCCACTCTTTCCGCCAAATACCCCCATCAATCCATACCCAGAAGTATCCATGATAAGTAAACCTAATACTCAATTACCAAATGACAAGACATACCTTTAGATTCGGGAGGCCCACCTTCAAACATACAATCAATATAGGTGGGTGAGGCGCAATGTATCACGAAGCGGGGACTTTTTTGGAAGCAGGGACGAGGAAGCATCATTTCCCAAAAATCTAGGAAGCGAAGCGTCTCAGAAGTGTCTACTATATATATAATTTTTTAAATATTTTTTATCATTTATATTAAAAAAAACATCCAAAATACCAAATTAGTTGTAGAAGACATGAAAACATGCATATTTTTACAGAAATCAAGATAGATATGGCATCCATTGTACATCAATGATCAATTATTCCAACATCAACCATCTAGATACATCAACCATCTAGGATCTAGATTCCTCTTCTCTTGTCTAGCCTTTGTCTCTACTTCGATTCTCTAGGGACATTAGTCAACATTGCCCAATTTTGATCAAAAGGCCTAATCCAAGCCTTATATTATGGTAGTGAAAGCTTAACACGCTTGATCAATGCTTTTGACTCAAGTGAAGGGTACATTTTTGCTAACTCCATGGCAAAGAAGTTCAACAATCAACAACACCAACACTGGGGTATATATAGGGCTCAGTGCTCTTGATTAAATGCCACTCACATGCCCTCATACATGATATAATCCAATGAAACGCCACAATCCCATTGACCCTGAATTTTGTTAAGTCCACTGAATTTTGAATGGGATACAAAATTCTATTTTTTCCATATGAAGTCTGATGAGGTTGGAACCACTCTCAAACATCCTGAGTCATTTCATGGTATTGTTAAAAATTTAAGTAAAATGATGAAAATGAAAGATAAAGGAGAATGTCACTTTTACTTTAAGAATTTAACATTACCATTAGGGAGCATCTACAAAGCATCTAGGGAGCATCAAGGGGCACTTTGGGAGTGTTCAGAAAACGTAGTTCCTCACATAACAGTTTGAATTTTCGAAAAATAAAAAAAAACCCGTGGAACCGTGTGAACCGCCCACCTTCTTTCGAATCTGCTCGTGATTCGCGGCAGATACACGCCCGAACCTCGATGGATCCGTAGGCGATCCTTTCTGAATCCACGGATCGGGCAACTGGAATCGTGGATTGGGGCCCCGCGGATCCGATTTTTGGATTTGCAGTTCCAGCGAAGGATTGGTGGTGGATCCGTACGGGACACAGTTCTACCTCTTGATCCTTGGGGGGATGGTTCTTGCAACTATGGGTAAGGGACCACATGGCTGGCTCAGGTGGCAGAGAAATGACACAACGAGCTAGTGGAAGGCATCAAAGGTCTGTTCGCTGCCAGTTGAGGCTAACCATGGAGAAAAATTTCTCCTGGGGATGTCACCCACAAAGTGGTGGGTAACAGTACCATCACATCAACAGAGTCAGCTTATCAAAGTTTAGAAGTCAGATCACAACCATTATCAAAGTCATCAACATCACAATATCAATTCTTTCAACCAGGAGACAGGTGGAGCTCATATCAAATCTTGACTTCATTTATTATCATGCCAACAAGTTGTAATCAGTCATGCAATATCAAATCAAACTTCATCAGGTCATTCTCATAAGTCATTTTTGTTGCTAGGTGCAAATGTATACACCAAGGATGAGTCATGCAGGTTTCAATTTCATGCTAAATCACAACTATCAGTACCTCAACCATTGTGCTAAGAACAAGGAGGCCAATACAAAACCATTTTTCCGAATACCCACATAAGTCATTATGCCCACATAACATAGACATTAGGGCAAATCAACAATCGTCAAATCAGATCATTAGACATCAGGTCAAGTCCAAATTTGCTATCGTAGAGAGATCTATAATCAAAGCATATCTCAATCATCAATTCAAAGTTATTGTACAAAACACTATTCATCTATATCAATCAGCCAAATCATGCCAAACTCTTGTAGCACAAACATAGTGACATATCTATATGTATGTCCCAGTCACCTGCAAACACAAGTTCAATCTGCATGTTCATGTTATGGCAAACATTCAAGATTTTCCTGCTTCCAGATCTTGTTATCTGCAACACATTTGTGGAACTGACATCTTCCAGGTGACCATCTGATTTCATGCACAATACTTCATTTTTATGTGATCAACAATTTAACCCAACAACTTTAGAAATCAGATTACAGTGGCAGAATATGTCAGGGACATCTTGATTCAAAGTTCAAACAACTTCAGAAAGCTTCAGATGATGGTCAACTGTAGTCAAACCCCTGGACGCTCCCTTCAGGTTAGCATGGGAGTGTCTTTAGCTGCCTGGACGCTACCTGGGCCTTAGCATGCATATGTCCAGGGACGAGTTTTCCCAGTTTTATGCTTGCGTCCATAGCAGAAACCCTAATTTGAGAAGAGATTCTCCCTCTTACTGGGAATCTATGTGATCAACTTATCTCTACTAGAGTCAAGCAACAACAGATTTTCTAGATCATAAACATATATATGTCATGGATATCAACATCATGACATCAATCTTTCATCAAAGGTTAGACTCAAAGCAACAGATAGATGCAACATCATATCTCAGAGATTATGAACACAATAACACTTTCTATCAAGTCATTTCATCAAATTAGGACATTCAGTTTAACCGTATGTCATCAAGACATGACCGTAGGTAGTAAGAGATCTAGAATATCAATCTCATAGCTATAGCTCTAACATCAAGGCTACCATGCTTATCATGATCAATGAGATCAAGTTAGGTCATTCAATAAAGCTTTACCAAAACAACAAGAGTGTCAATCTCTCTTTCCATATGCTTTCATCATGCTTATCAAAAGCATTATCAACAAACTCATGTATAGGAGTCAATGATCTATCCTTCTATATGAAATCCATCATGACAAGTATCGAGAGTATCATTTACTAAAGTCAAGATGCTAGCCTTCTTTATAGGATCAAGATGCCAAATGAATGGATGTTAGTCAATCATCAAGTGTATCAATGTATCAAGAAGATCAAAATGTTCAACACTAGATGCATCATTTTATCTTAGGAAACATAGATCCAAGTCGCTTTCATATGCATGTATGAGCCATCAAAGAAAGAGACATTCTCATCATACCTTAGGGCTTACCTAGCCATCAATGTTATTGCTGAAATACAACATACCATGCATACCTTGGTATTCAAATACCCGTGCACCTTTTCATTAGACATAGGCCGCGTGTAGCATTTTGACATCTTTTCATATAGTGCCTCTTTACCCTTTCCAACTCTAGCCATCCTTCCTGCATCTCAAATGATCCTCAAGAGGGATCCACTTATCACATCTCATCAAGGAGGTTAGAAACATCCATATACTCAAATACATATGCAGGAAGTATAAGTAATAAACATAATCATCAGATCCATAGGTCTAAACAAAAGTAAGAGGCATCATAAGTTAAGAAATACTTATCTTCAATGAGAGGTGATCCTCTCCCTCTTGAACCAATCTTCAAGAGCCATTAATGTCCATGGTTCATATACCAATGTTGCCTTCAATTATCCAACTAGGTTTGCTAGGGATTATCCCATCTAGGGCTTCATCGAATCTTTGTCAAGTGCTTGAGCATCTTCACATTAATCAGCTAGGTTCCATATCTCATATTGTTTCCATAAACCAGGGTTTTCTCTCCAACCCTAACCTCATAGAATCCATCAAACCTAATAATCAAGTTTCCTAGGGTTTTCTTCAAACCCTAGAATTCTTTTAGGTTTCCACCATCCACTTCTTGCTTCCATCAAAGGTGTCATCATTGGGGTGATCTCCATGACTTTTCTTTAGCCCAACTCTGATACCATGTTAATTTTTCATAGGGCTACATTGTTCTTTGCTTTGATAATTGCATTCTTCATTAATACATTAAGTTCACTCCATATCACCATTACATTATTCAGATCTACACCATTATCCATCAACATATGCAATTATATAGAAATAACAACAACATCATCCTCAATGCAGCAAAACATAAAGGAACAATAGAAGAAAATCATGCACACATAGAGACATTGGGATTGGTTCGAGGACAAAACCCATTATGGGGAAAACCCTTGCAAATCTTCTTCTTCTTAGATCTTCATCAAATGATTCAACAAAAGAGAGTACAATGATCCATAACTTTATCTATGCAACAAAATAACTATGATATCCATGAAACAGATCTAATCATGCTTATAATCAAAACCCTCATTTTGATGGTTGTAATGTGTTGTCACTGACTGTAGTCAACTGTTGGATACTGTTGAACACTGTTATCACTGAGCGGAATCTTCGAAATACTGAAATCTCATCTTTGAGTCCCGGACGCAGGGAGGAGGAGCTGTATGAGCATCTATAGCAATCCTGGACGCTCTCTGCAGAACTGGAAGACTGCGTCCGGAACAAATCTAGATGCTCCTAGGTGAACTAGATGAGGGCGTTTGGGGTCAAACATACCCATATTTGCCTCAAACCCTGGATGCTCTCATAAGGCTTATATGTGAGCATCTATGGCAGCCCAGAGGCTCTTAGGACCACACTGTGCATGCGTTCGAACTCCGGGGACCAAATTGAGCAGTGGAAACCCTAGCCTCCTGGATGCTCCCATAAACACTCTGTGCCATCGTCTAGGGCTCTCTGGACGCTGCCTTGACCACTATTTGCCAGCATCCAAGGACTAAAATGCCCATTTCTGTGCCAACACCTAGGAATCAGAAAACCCTAGATCAGTGCGAGCTTCACCCCTGAGATTTCAGACACTTGCGCGAAATTTCCTCCGACAGACTGTGCGAACCAAGACAAGAAGAGAAGAGAAGATGGCTTGATCAATGTGTCCGAATGAGCTTGAGGTCTCTTCTTTTTATAGGCTTTCATGAGGGTCCACTTGGGGTTGAGGCCGACCTGTCCAATTTAACATGTGCTTAGGGCCAACCTAACCCAATATACATGAGTGAATAAATAAATTCAAAAATCAACTTTCGCTTGTCCAAATAAAGTGATCTTTATGTCAATTTTGGTCCTCTCGAAAAGAGGAATCTAATGCAATCATCATCTCGGTCATATGTGCTGTCCAAGGTGGAATTTGACTGCAGTTGCAAAAAATTAACAAATTGAAATAAACAGTGGTTTTTATCTCTGCATAAAAGTCAGATCTAATTGCTGGTGTAGTGGCATATTTGTTGGAGCTGTGGCTGACTAGAAGGGCAAACGTTGAGAGTTATTTTATGACTGATTTCCTGAACTTTGAAGTCTACTTCCCCTCATTTGTGGATGATTGACACCATCCAATGGACTGATATTTAGAGGATATACTGCTGAAGTGTAAACACAGGTTCTTCTTGTATATTCAGTTTGTATTCTCTGTTATCTAGTTAAAATATATGACTGTGTCCCTACAATGTTGGCTGTTGCAAGTTTATATTAATGTGTTGTTTGTTTCTGAATATATTATATATCTCATGCTGCTGATTTAAAGGGATGTTATCCTTTTTTATTGCTCTGTGTATCACTGCTTGTAATATAAAACAAAAGAAAACTATTAAAGTGAACCTACAGCCAAGTGCTCACCAACTGTTTGACAAAACCCCTCACTGAAAAACTCAACATAACTCAGAAATTTAGCAGAAAAATTTGAGGTACTTCCAGGGAGATATATTACAGAGACTTGGCTGGATGTAGAACACTTTCCGCACAAAGAGGGAGTGTTAGAGTTTTACTTGGTTACTTGGTCAATATTCTCCTACAGTTGGGTGAACCAGCAGTTTGTAACAAATCTGTATAGTACCTAGTAGATTCAGTTTGCCTTGGGATTTGTGTGCTGCTGTGACAGGTTTAAAGTGCACTGGTTTAACCTCTAGGAGATGCTGCTAATTTATAGATTGTGATAGAGGCACATGCATGCATCATTGTTAGGAGTTATCTTAAGTTTTATTTCTGCTTTTGCATGCATTTTCTACTGTTAGATGATGGCACATATCCCTAGGCTAGTAGGGTGCACTGCATGTGGATGTCACAAATCCCAAGAAGGCAGATGCATGAATGCATGCTACAGTCATCTCCAGTCAGGACGCACTCTTCTTAGTACATCTATCCATGCAGGAGGGCACACAACTCAAGGTGATTAGAGTTAGATTTTGACCCTGTTGGATGATGTACTTCTTTGCTCCAGTCCAGATACATTATAACTCTAGGTCTTCCTATCATATGAAAGAAACTTACGGCACATCAAGGGGTTTATTAGCGAGTTAGAGATTTGAGCTGTCTGCATTGTTAGTTTATTCTTCTATTAAGTAGTTGTTTTGAGAGTTATATCTGTGTATTTGTTGTTTGTATTTTCAGGGAGATGTGTATGTAGATTAGAGTATTCAGACTTTATTGTTTTGATTGAAGTTCACTTTTTTGGTACCTAGAGTCTAGGCTGTAAATTCTGAGTGCAGACTATGGTTACCATGATCTGAGATTTTTAAAATAGATGCAAACTTGAGAATATTCCAACAAGCTCTTATATGTCAACAATCATTTTTTTACCGAAGGGGCTGTGCTCCTGTATTCTCAAGTTTCTGAGCATACTCTCTTCCATGTACTATTTGAACATTCTTTACCCTGATTTGAGCTATCTTACTACAGTGGCATATCCTATGTTGGCATTGTGCTCCACATTAATACTCCCTTGGAGATTATAAGAGTGCCATCCCGGGCTGGTTTCAAGCTTACACACTTGGCTGTTAGTTATTGGGATACAGTTACATTTGAAGATTTTGGCAATTTTCTATGAAAGATATTTCAAGTTTAAAAGATATGTTTTGGAAATGTCATTTATTTGGTCCAGAGCATATCATGTACCTTAAAAAATTTCAGGTAACAATTAGAAGTTGCATCTTTCTTGCGCACATTATTGGCCAGTGATAATTCTGTTCTTTCCTCTCCGGCTTCTTCCCTTATCCATCATGTTTCTCCTCCCTAAGTTTCCTTTGCATATAATTAATTGGGCAAGTTTCTTAGGTGATTTCTATATGCTGAAAGTTGCCTGGGAAGCTCTTCCTAGTCATTTTGGTCCAAAATTCCCACTAACTGGCTCTAATTTCTCTTTCTGAAGATTGATTGGGTGTCTCTTGGGCAGCTTTTATGGTCATTTTGGTCTAAAATTTCCACTGGATAGCCCTCATTTGTCATTCTGAAATTGATTGGGTATCCCTTGCAAGTCTCTTTGGCCTGCAATATCGGTTTGGTGGCACTTGTAGGGATTTTCCTCTAAAATTTCCACTGGATAGGCTCATTTGTCTTTCTGATGATTGATTGGGTATCCCTTGCAAGTCTCTTTGGTCTGCAAATATCGGTTTGGTGGCCTTTGTAGGCATTTTCTTCTACAATCTGTGGCAGTTGTTACATCCATTGATCCTCTAGATTTTATCCATTTTCCCCTTGAAAATATATTTCAGAGTTCATTATTACATATGAAGAGTTATGTACCATAGGCCATGGGCCACTTTTGAATACAAACTGGCCCATGAATGGTGGCTCTGTACACATGCCTCGAGGGGCTTTGAACCTTCGTTTGTGGTTTGACATGCTGCTGACCTCACCATTTAATCACGCCCCATTGGCAGAATTTGTCCGTTTAATGAAACAGTATTGTGGCTTTAACATTTTCTGTATGTTTTTTCATTGTGCTCTGTTGGTCCAACATATGGTGGATAAAATTTCAGCTTCTCTCTGAGATGATTCCCCTTTTTGAATGCTTTAGTGTTTATTTAAGAAGTAATGGAAGATGCTTCTTGATACTTTGACTACTTAGTATGCACCACCTATCAAGAGGTGGGGCATTGTCACAGTTATGGTGCGTGACTTCCTGGCTCTTTTTAATGACTACCAATATATACTGTGTTATGTGTTATTAATGCGCCGGGCAGTATAGGCCACCCATTGGATTTAGTGTTATGTGTTATTAATGCGCCGGGCAGTATATGCCACCCATTGGATTTAAGCGAGTACATTATTCAAAGGGTGGCATATACTTAATGGACCTATGGCACCGTATATATTGGTTACCCTTTTAATGGCTGCGTCGACTTCCTCTTGATCAATGTCTCTTTTGCAGTGGCGTACCAATCCACAATGGGAAAACATGTCATGGGGAGAGTTGAAGCTTGGTGGGGGCAATAACTGGTGGCCCTCTTGATCAGTGTCTCCTTTGCAGTGGCCTACCAATCCACAATGGGAAAACATGTCATGGGGAGAGTTGAAGCTTGGTGGGGGCAATAACTGATCAATGTCTCTTTTTAAATACATAATTCAATGGGTAGCATATACTGGCCACGTTAATGGATCTATGGCACAGTATACATTGGTTGCCTTTTTTAATGGCTGCATCGACTTCCTCATTCTCAATGTCTCCTTTGCAGTGGCGTACCAATCGACAATGGGAAAACGTGTCATGCGGGAGAGTTGAAGCTTGGTGGGGCCAAAAACAATAGGCTGCTTTCATAGAACCGTCAAGCCCTTTTAACAACCTATGTTTATTTAGGATTTTTCTCGTTTAAAGATTGTAAATTTGAATGAAAATTTTGTGATCGACAAGATCCTCTCTATTTTATTTTTCTTTTAGGATAATGGATCTAAAAAGTTGATGTAAAGCAAGAGATTTTATGTATACGAATTTGAAAATATAAGTTTCTAAGTAAACTTCAATGATACTTTTCTTTAGTGTATGGATGTGCACTTGAATTGTTGGAAATTAATTATCTATACATGGCTTGTACTATTCTTTTAATTTGAACATTTTTTTCAGTCCTTATATTGCTCCATGATGACAGGTATTTTAAAGAATGCGATTGACTGGGCATCTAGACATCCCAATGTGTGGGCAGACAAGCCTGCAGCTATAATGAGTGCCGGGGGAGGCTTTGGTGGGGGGCGATCTCAATATCATTTGAGGCAAATTGGAGTTTTCCTTGATTTGCATTTTATCAACAAACCTGAGCTTTATATAAATGCTTTTCAAGTTCCTCCAAAGTTTGACGGTGAAGGTAATCTCATAGATGATGAAATGAGGGAGAGGATAAACGGTCTACTCTTGTCTCTACATGCATTTACTGTTAGACTTCAAAATAGAAAAGTTTTAGGTTGATTTTTAACATGGACAGTTATCCCACCATGAGAATTTGACAGACTGTAAAGGTGATAAAGCATTTGATTAGATATTCCTAAAATCTTGTTGTACTCGGTGATATGTGTTTGAATCAAAGCATTTTTAATAATAATTAAAGTCGTCGAGCCAAAATTTTGGACGGACTACTTTTCTATAACGTCTGTACAGAAATGTGAAAAAGGAGATATAGTTGGCACTTGTATTTATATAGAATCTTGAATGTCCACACAGAAACACACAATCACAAGTATTAGGTACTTTTGCAAATCATTGACATGTTATTCCACTTAGTATATATAAATAATTAGGTTGTTTTTGGATCATTGGATTGATCTTATGGGCCTAGAATGATTAGGCCAAGCTCATATGATGTGGGTCCATAGGGATCATGGTATATATGGGCCCATTATTTTGATAAGTGTGATTGGGCTGGCAAAGGGACACACGTATATAGAGAGCGCACTTAATATAAATTAAATTAATATTTTGTAAGGGTTTATTGTTTGTTTATTTTGAAGTAATTTTATTTTCTGTTTTGCATCATGCATAAGCATTTGGGATGGGGAGTTCTCGATGGGTAGTAAATCAAATTAATGTTTTGTATCAGTTTACTGTTTGTGTATTTTGAAGAATTTTTAAGTTCTGTTTTATGTCATGCATATGTATTTCGAATGGGGAGTTTTTGATAGGTGGTTATTGATATGTCTTTATTGTATTAGTTTTTAGAATGGGGATGATGGAGATAGGAAGAGTGTTTCAAACAATTAGAGCAGTTATTTAATTATTTTTAGGAATGACAAGTTGGAGATGGAAATAACTAGTGTATGTGTGTGTGAGTGTAGCGAGCAAGAAGAGAGAGATTACCAAAAATATTAATGATTAAATATAACTAGTGTACTAATGTATATTCCATTGGTGTTGAGAATTATAGTTTGGACAAGAACTTCCATACATGTTCATATTTTTGAAAAGTATTATTTTTGGAAAAATAATTTGATTTTGTAATTCACTCTAGTAAAAGTAGTTGAAAGCCTTATATTAAGTAGTTGAACTATGATATATCTTAAAAATGATTCTTCACTAAAAGTATAGACACAACAAGGTAGAGGTTTTTAACACACCCCTGAGCAATTGAGTGGCTAAGAGAGAGAGAGAGAGAGAGAGTAGCTAGGAAAGAGGCATTCCTACGTAGCACATAGTTCGAGGCAATAATCCATACAGTGATACATAATCTATACAACATCATCATATAGAATTTGTACAATCCATATCGCAATGCCATAACAAAGAATTGTTGTGGCTTGTAGCAAAAGTTTGTAAAAGCTCAAATTCAAGGTGTTTTGCCCATGCAATGCCATATTTTGGGTAGCATATTGTAATATTACTTTTGGAATATTTAGCTAAAACTGAACAATTCGTCCCAAAATATACACCATAATAAATTTGCGCAACACAAATAAAATTGCAGGGGTAAACGAAACTAGAAACGCTGCAACTTAGAATAAACATGAGACATAAGCAACAAACTCAACTTTATTTTAGTAATTGGAATAAGGTTTTACATGTTAATACAAATTGGAAAATAGCTAAGACATAATAAATGCAACCTCCAAAATATCTGTTGTAATGTTTGATCCTGGCCTCCCAAATCTAAACTAGAAATAACACCCAAATTAGAGATTTAGATGAACCCCACTCCAATTCATAGTTCTACACACATCTGATGATAATGACACTCCGTGAGATTTATCATTGAAACCTCCTCAATAGTGGGTTGGGTTTCATCCAACTCACACATGGAAACCCAAGGGTTTTTGCCTTGGGGCTCTTTGATCATGAAACCAAGTTATAAAAACTCTCCAAAACAAAATACTACCAAACCAAGATATCCAAAATGATTTGCTTTCCCTCCTTTTAAAGACTTGATGGATAGCTCTCCTACCTTCTATAAGCACTTTTATTTTATTATTTTATTTCCCTTCTAGAGGTTTCTTCTTTTTACTTTACTTAAGTGACTCTTTTTAGTTTATTTTATTTAAGGCACATTTTTAATACTAGAATAAGGTAAATTTTCCTCTATGATTTCTTCATCCATTGAAAGTCACTTTTCATCATCCCATGTTGTAGATCTTTTGATTCAGGTTCCAACGAGCTATTACATTAAGTTGTTTATGCAAATAATCCACTCCAAACAACACCTTTAGTGTTTTTAATTAATATATGTTGATAATAACCTCGTTTTACGATAATCTTTGGAATGCATCAGAACCAAGAATGAACTGTGCAGAGCTAACCCTGATAATGGAATACAACAAGTGAACCCCATCAGACCTCATAAAACTCCTCAAAAGTCCTTCGGGCCCACCAATGGTATAACCTTGCTCCTGTGACTTGGTTGTCACAAACCTTGGAAATCCATCCTAACCGCATCATAAGGGAAACTGAAAATGGGGACATTACAAATCCTTCTGCCCCAAGATTGGTTTTCTTCAAGCAATCCACATATGTCAACTATAAAGGTGTTTGCACACCAACACCCAGATCCCATATGTACCATTGTACCACATCATGTCTACGTGTCATCCATCTTGAGTGGCTCCCTCGATACTTGGATCCCAAATAAACCATTGACTCATTTTGTCACCAATTAATCCACCTAGATCCCATTGCCAACTTGAACATCTTATATCCCTCATGTCTAATGGTTCCTTCTATGTTGTGCCCCTGACTAAGAAGATCCTCCCAAGAATAACCCTATCAATAGAATACCAACTCATAATCTCTCACCAATCCATCCTGTGGGAAGGATCGAATGCATGAATATATGCACATCAAACAAGTTTAGTATGTTGATGTTGCTCCATGTTCAAGTCATGTTGCTTCACCTGGTCAACTAGCAAAATCCATCTAGAAAACTCTGCGCCTCTCCAATGTATAAAGGTGGGTTGATAGTGCTGCAAGCCCTATCTATGTACTCCTAAAGAGGGTTGTTTTGTATCTCCATAATATGATCCCCTAACTACCTAGCTAGGGATGCTAATTGTTCCCCAAGGTTTGATAGCTTGGCCTTTGACTTGGCACACGCAACTCCAAGCTCCTCCAGTTAATTGATCTCCTACAAGATGGTGCCTTGAGGTGTTTGGGTCTTCTTCCTCATTGCCACAATATCTGTCCTAATATGCTCAATCTTCTCCTGATGGCTAACATCTAGAAGCCATGTAGTCCTACTAAATTCCTTTGCATCTCTTCACACCTCATCAATGACTAACCCCAAAGTTGGATGCACAACTCCCTTGACCACTGCTCCAACTTGATCCCTCAATGAGCTCTCCAAAGATGATTCATCATGCATGTTATGTGTGTCATACTCTTCTTTTTGCTCATGCTTCCCTAAGTGCTCTCCATGTTGGATCATCATTAGTGGCTCATCCCTCAAGTCTACTTGAGTGTCCTCTCCTTAGCATTCTTCACACATGGGAAAAAATTGTTGCTCACCATCTTCAGTCATCAAACATGGATGCATAGATGGACTGTTGTCATCATCTCCACACAATTTCTTCTACCCTCTAAGGGTGTCTTCATGAAAATCCATGGGCTCAACTATAGTAGAAGATCCCATCTCATTCTCATCAGCATGATCAGAAAGAATATTCTCATGCTCTATTCATGTCATCTCTACCATGTTACCCAAGCATGAGTGATTAGGCTCCCAAGGTCCCCTGCAACTGAAGCATAGATTTTTCCTTAGTTCATTATCGTTGCTTGTTTGAACCCTTAGACTACTCAAGTGATCAGATGAATAAATTTTCTCCTTCATCTTTATTACTTCTTCCTTGGTCAATTGCCTTTTGAACAATGTAATGTTTTGCTCAACCAACCTTTCAACTAGTTCATAAGTATTAGGTGAGACAACCTATCCTTCCTCTAAATGACCAATAATCTGGATTAGTGTCTTGAAATGACATCACGGGTACCCATAACTCCAGCCATGATCTCTAAAATATTGAGCCTCTTCCCAAAGGTAGGACCCACATTGTCATGCAACCCCTAAAAACTTTCTTATATCAGTTGTAAAACTTCCCTCATAATGTCATAATTGTAAGGATTTATAAGTGAAGTTATCCTTATAATCTCACTAAGACAAGAGGAAACTATAAGTATCACTGCTTCACAAGGGTGTTCTAAGAACTTGTGGTGCATCAAGGCAAATATTGTTGGGTTTAGGGCCCAATTTAGACTACTCCAGTCTGATTGATCCACCTCGAAAATACGTGAATCCAACTTCTCCAAATTAAGAAGAGCTTTCATTGTCACCTTCATGATCTTGAAACCTAACCCAAGTGCAAAGAGAAAATTTCCTATCTCCCATTCTTTCTGCAAATCCCTTGGTTGCTTCATTTGTAAAATATAATGGACTCCTCTTGAGAAGGCTCTGTTGTTCTGCCCCTTTCTCTGGTCTACATAAGTATTGGAGTTCAAATAACCAACTAATGCATTTTTGCACTAATTCCACCATCTCTCTATGTTATTTCATGGTATTTCTAAGGTCTTCTAGAGTCTTTTCAATATCCATCCTTCCTGTTATTTCTGCAAATTCTTCTCATGTCCAACAAACACGTTAGTTGATAGCAACCTCACTCATTAGCAACAACAATACAAGCTATCTTCTAAGGTATATAAAGCAATACATAGCGAACACTCTTACTCAACAACACCATTAACACTACTCTACTCACCACATCCTAGCAGCAATGACCATCACCCATACTGACCATGCACACCACTATCAACATCATGATAACTGTCAAACAATAACAACTCAACACTCAATGACAACATACACATAACTCTGACTGACCAACTCTCTCATCTCTCCCACCATACACTAGACAACCTAGTAATGTTACCCTTTGCTCAACACTCAGCAACATACATGTACCATACTAACACCACCAATAACATTACAACCAAAAATAAATGGAAATATATATATGGAAAGATACATGGCAATATATATGACAATCTCTCACAAACTTTGTCTCAACCTCAAGCAGTACATATATTTTATTATGTCACTTAGTCATATGGCACTGTAAAACCCTCACAACAATGCCTTTGTATACTGCTACAATGATGTTATGAAACCAACTCAGAAAAAGATAGAAAAGATAGATCAACGCCTTAGAAATAAGCCTCTTCGAGGGGGCAACCTCCTTTACATTACACAAATGAACAATTCTTAGATGCTTCAAATGAAAAAACCTTTGTTCTATATATAGGAGTCTAAGGGATCACAATATAACCAAAGCCGACCTAACAATAATAATATAAATGCACAAAAATAACAATAGTGAGACTCTATGGGGCACAATAATAACAATATGGGGACAATAGGGGCACAACAATATCAATAAGGGATACAACAACAATAGTAATGGGGGAAGCACTAGTATTATAGGGACCTAACATGCCCCTCTCCTTCAAAAAAGTGTTGTCCTCAACGCTTGAGTAGTTCTGGATGCTTATGTATAAAATTCTCATCCTCCCATGTGGAATCTTCAACAGGTAAGTTCTTCCACTTGATGAGATACTCTGAAATTGATCGATTTCGTAGCTGTCGAGTTCTTGTTTCTTTCATTGCTTCAGGTTCCAATATGATTTTTCCTTCCTCATCAAGTTCTGGCAATATTGTTTGAACTGGAAGCTTGTCACCTATAACCTTCTTTAAGCATGAAACATGGAAAACTGAGTGCACTCGGGAAGCTGCAGGAAGCTCCAATTTGTATGCCATAGTGCCTATCTTTTGCAACACTTTGTACGGACCATAATACTTTGGTGATAATTTATTATCCTTCTTAGCTTGCTTGAGGGACATTTGTTTATATGGTTGTAGCCGTAGGAATACCCAATCACCTACATCAAAACTTCTTTCGCTACGGTGTTGATCTGCCTGCTATTTCATTCTATTTTGCGCCAAGATGAGGTTATCCTTTAAGAGTTGGAGAACTTGTTGTTGATGGTCGATGTGATCTTCCATTGCTTGAACCTTAGAATTTTCTCTTAAATATGATGTGATGGATGGTGGATGATATCCATAAAGTGCCATAAATGGGGTCATTTTTGTTGTAGTATGGAAGGGAGTGTTATACCACCATTCAGCCAGAGGCAACATTTGACCCATTGTGTCTGTTTATTAGATACAAAGCAACGAAGATATCCTTCCAAACATTTGTTTACTATCTCAGTTTACCCATCAGATTGGGGATGATAAGATGAGATATGAGCTAATTGAGTACAAGAAAATAATTGTCCAAAAATTTCCAGTGAAAATGGAATCTCTGTCGCTTACAATAATCTTTGGGTTTCCATGTAGCTTTTGAATTGTTTCCATAAATAAAGTAGAAATTGTACTCGCTTTAAATGGATGAGATAATGCACAAAACTGTGCATACTTGGTAAGTCTGTCAACTACCCCCATGATAACACTCTTTCCTTCAGACTTGGGTAAACCTGTGATAAAATCCATTGAAACCTCCTCCCAACGTTGGCTTGGAATGGATAAAGGTTGTTATAGTCCTGGGGTCTTAATTGTTTCAACTTTATTTTGTTGGCAAACCAAACATTCTGCCACAAACTTTTGAATATCCGATTTAAGGCCATCCCAAAAAAAAATCCTTCTTAACCTTGTGGTAGGTTTTTAGAAATCATGAGTGCCCTCTTAAGGGAGAGGCGTGCAATTCCCTAAGAATCTTTTGTTTGAGTTGGGAATTCTTACATAGGTATAACCGATCCTTGTACCATAATGAATCATTTTTCTAGCTAAATGTATTAGATGTACTGGGATCTTGTTGTATCTTTTGAATGAGTGCCCACACTTCCTCGTCATTCTTCCATTCATCCCTTGCTTCGTTTATTCAATCTGGTTGGATAATAGAAATGGCGCAAAGAAATGCTTCCACATTCTCATCCTTTCTTGAGAGTGCATCTGCCACAACATTTTGCTTCCCTTTTTTGTAGATGATTTCAAAGTCATAACCCAACATCTTTGTGACCCATTTTTGCTGCTTTTCTAAAGATGATCTTTGTCCTAAAAAGTATTTAAGACTATCATGATCTGTTTTTACCTTGAAGTGTCTTCCCATTAGGTAGGGTCGCCAGTTCTTAAGTGCATGTAATATTGCCAACATTTCCTTCTCATAAATAGCTTTGTGTAAATACTTTCCTTTGATTGGATGACTTTCGAAAGAAATGGGTCTTTCTTCTTGCATTAAAACAACACCAATTCCATTTCCTGAGGCATCACATTCCACAATAAAGGTTTTTGTGAAGTCCGGTGTAGCTAAGACTGGTGCTTGGCACATTGCCCAGTGTAGCTAAGACTGGTGCTTGGCACATTGCCTCTTTAAGATGTTCAAAGGCATTTGTTGCTTTTGGAGTCCATGAAATGCATCTTTCTTCAATAATGTTGTTGTTGAAATATTGCAACAAGAATATTCCAATTTAATTTGTCTTTGAATTAAATTGGGAATTAAAATCGAATTTAGTCTTAACCGCTACTTGAAAATAATTAATTCATTCATTTTGAATTAATTAGTTGGAGAAATTCAAGTTAGAAGTCTTTCTGAAGTCATGCAAGAGTTATCCCTTAAATTAAGAAGATAAGATTGAGTTATATTTGAGTTTTAATTAGTTAACTTAGTTTACTGAGTTAAGTCTAGTTAAATTAGTTCCAAACTATTTGAGGAACTAATGGTGAGTTAATAGTCAGTGGATGCATGTATGCACTCAACTAATGCTACTCCAGTTAACTAAAGATTCCCTCAACAGAAACTCATGCATGTCTACTTTGAGAAAGACCTAGTTGAGATTAAAGTGAAGGACAATGTACTATCATTTGCATGTGTTTTCTTATAAAGAAAACTCGTGCATGTAGTCAAGGCATCATTCCTTGAGGATTGCGTAGTTCTGACAGTGTGTGAGAGTGTGTTACACTTGGTAACAGGAGAATCATCCCAAAGGAACAGCGCAAGGAAATAGGAGCTTGGAGGGCAGAGAGGAAGGCTGGAGAGAAGCCAAGGTTGCATGTGAACATCTGTGAGGATTGTACTGAGATCTGGCTAGCTGTGAGAGCTAAGGCTTTGTATAATTCCTATGTATTTCCACCTTGTATGATAATACAGATAGTGGGGTTTTTAGCTAAGGCTTTCCCTAAAGTATTTTCATGTGTATTGTGCAATTGATTCTTCTTCTTCTAGTTATATTGTTTAGCTTGATCTTTAAGCTTCCGCAAAATTGATAGTAGAAGTAGGTTATAGTATTCTGCTTTGATTTATATTGCATTATCGGGTTAACCTATCATCAGATATTCTACATGGTATTAGAGCAAGATTTGTAGAAATTTTCTACACTGTATCAGAGCTGTGAACAATATACTGATAAGAGAATTCGAAGTTTGAAGTTCTGGGTTGCAGGTGCAAATCGAATTCATATCATACTTCAAGGTTGGCCAATGGCGTTCTATGGCTTGAGACTCGAGTATGCCTTGGAAGGTAGCTCGAATTACATAGCATGGAAAGATAGAATGAAGGTTGTATTAGAAGACAATAGCTTGAAGGAATTCATTGATCAAGAAATCCCAAAGCCAGCTTCAACTAATGCACAACAGTTGACTGAGTGGAAGAAGTGTGTGGCGAAGGTGAGACGGATCATCCTTGAGGGAGTTCGAGACCATATCGTCTCGAGTCTCCATGGGAAGGATACTCCATTTTCAATGTGGAAGACATTGAAGGACCTCTACTAGAACAATAGCGACCAGAGGAAATTGGCGCTCAAGGATAAGCTTCGAAGAATCAAGATGGAAAAGGGCGATACTATTTCCACATATCTGAAAAAGCTCACCACTTGTAGAGATGAGCTTAGCAATGTGGGAATAACTACTGCCGATGATGATATGGTGAGCTTCACTCTCCTTGGCCTTCCAAAGAGTTGGAATAGCTACCAGCACTCTGTGAATGGAAGGGAGAAACTGCTGGATTGGGAATGACTGTGGTTGGATCTTATGCAGGAGGAGATCAGGAGGAGCACACGAGATGGTTCTTCATTCAAGGATGATGATGCATAAAATATGGCCTTAGCAAGTAAGGCAAGGAAATTGAAGGGGAATGCTTCCCATTTCAAATCAAATTCTTCTCATGGAGGGAAGAAAGGTGACATGTCTAAAGTGAGATGCTTTACTTGTCACGAGATAGGACGTCATGCGACTAATTTCCCATCGAAGAAGTCCAAGAAGGGATCCTTGGAAGGATTGGAAGGTGAGGCATTAGCCTCTTAGTTAGAAATGGACTTCACCCTCATCGCATGCATGGTGTCATTGATGATGGGTTGTGTCTGGTATGTTGATAGTGGAGGCTCATTCCACATGACCGGTGATAAAAATTTATTCAGTGCCTTGGAGGAGAAAGACCTCAAGATGCGCATAGAGATGGGTGACGATGGAAGGTATAGTGTTTCAGGAGTGGGCACGGTTGCTTTTCAGAGGGAGCATGGAGCTCCTCTCACCTTGACAGATGTGATGCATGTTCCTGGACTGAAGAAGAACTTGGTATCGGTCGGGATGTTGGAGGACAAAGGCTATGATGTTGTCTTCAGTAAAGGAAAGGCTTTCCTAAGACACATAGCCACGGGTCAGACCAAGACGATAGGGATTCGGGTGAAGAATATCTATAAACTAGAGGTAGATGTGTTAAGTTATGGTATGTTCTATGCTTATGACAATTTGCTTCTTTTTCTTATTATATTCCATAGATTAACAATCACATATACACAAAGTAAAGTGTAGATAGAACATTAAACGATCGACAGAAAACAAGCCAAGACAAGAGACATAAGATGTGGCGGCTAGCCAGGGACAAACCCCACAATGTGTGGGGAAACCCTTTGATCAAATCTTCTTTTATCTTCAATAATTCAGCAGAGAGAAATAGTACAATAAATATGATTTATATTAGCAGTAGCAAACCCTAGATCAACAGCATCAGCATTAACAGCTTCATCATCAAAACTAGGGTAGTCGATATCTCACAAACCGACCGTCGGATTGGCTTGATTCCACCACCAAAAGTTGCAGCCTTCAGAGGAGGTTCAAATGAACCTACAACGCAGTTCAGATGAGGAGATCTTCTGGTCCACGTAGGTCAAACTTCACTTCTGCAGTTGCAGCTTCAGTTTCACCAGCTTCCTCCAAACTAGGGCAGCCGATATCTCGCAAACCGTCCGTCGAATCGACTTGATTCCACCACCAAAAGTTGCAGCCTTTAGAGGAGGTTCAGATGAACCTACAACGTAGTTTAGATGAGGAGATCTTCTAGTTCACGTAGGTCAAACCTCACTTCTGCAGTTGCAGCTTCAGTTTCAGCAGCTTCCTCCAAACTAGGGTAGTCGATATCTCGCAAACTGTCTGTCGGATCGACTTGATTCCACCACCAAAAGTTGCAGCCTTCAAAGGAGGTTCAGATGAACCTACAATGCAGATCAAAAGAGGAGGTTTGATGGTCCACCCTGGTCAAATTTTGGATCTGTAGTTGCAGCTTCAGTTTTAGCAGCTTCCGGCTTCACATGTGTGAGAGAGAGACCCTTTTCTGCGCAGTAGAGAAGAGACTCTTTCCTGTGCAGTAGAGAGAGAGAGAGATGTGATGAGATGAGTGAGTGCAAGGAAAAGTCCTCCTGTATTTATACACAATGGTTGATGTTTGAATAGATGCGACTGTTGGGCTTCTGAGCCTACATGAGTTGTAGGTCGGCTTGATAATAATTCCATAATCAAAATAAATTCATATCTCCATGAATACTTATCGGAATAGGATGATATTTAGATCAATCCTACACCTCTCGACGAGAGGAATCTAATGAACATATTATAAGCCATGAATAAGATGACCCACATGAAGTTTGGCCCTAGTTGCCAATTTTAACACTCCATCTCAACTAGGGAGAACTTCATCTACAATCTGTCTGTCGGTTGCTACTATTCATCCATCAAATGCACTGCCCTGTACAGCCTAAACCTTGTCGTGCTCTGCCCTGTACTGCCTGTTTTGCTTTGTCTTGTTCTGCCCTATACTAATCTGTACGGCTCTGCTCTGTTATGCTCTACTCTGCTTTGTTCTATTCTGCTCTGCTTTTGTTTAAATTATGAAGAAGAAGAAATGATCAAGGATGTATCATACTGACTCAAAGTCAGTCTCAGAGTATGTACCACTGGTCCCAGACCAGTCTCAACTAACCTGAAGTCAACGTCATAGTGAGTACAACTCCTACCACTGGTCCTAGACCAGTAACATCCTCCACTGACTCAAAGTCAGTCTCAGAGTGCGTACCACTCCTACCACTGGTCCCAGATCAATGGAGGTCATCGGTACTACTATGGTCCCTAACTTCATTTCCCTGCTCATTGATCAGATGAGAGGTACTTCCCATGAGTCCCAGACTGCATGGGTAGGATACCTCGATAGGAGAACTAATCAATCCTGTCCTCACAGTAGAACACATCAATCCTGCTACAATCGCCATGGAGAACACATCAATCCAGGCTTCACAGGAGAACACATCAATCCTGCTACAATCGCCATGGAGAACACATCAATCCAGGCCTCACAGGAGAACACATCAATCCTGCTACAATCGCCATGGAGAACACATCAATCCAGGCCTCACAAGAGAACACATAAATCTTGCTACAATCGCCATGGAGAACACATCAATCCAGGCCTCACAGGAGAACTAATCATCCTGCTACACAGGAGAGCGAATCATCTTGTTCCACAAGAGAGCGAATCATCTTATCCCACAAGAGAGCGAATCATCTTGTTCCGGTGCACACCACCAGGGGAGGGTGAGTCACCCTGTGGTTGTATGTTGCTTCAGTAAGAACCGCAAGCCCTCAGAGTTCCCAGAGCTCAATGTATGCAACATGCAGGACCATTTTACAAGGGTTTCATGACGACTCGAAGTCGTTTGGGAAAATCACAAATTAGATCTTTCCTCGGGGCTTTGACAAGGTGTATCGACCTGTACATCATCTTAATGCGATGGAGCCTCCTTGCTCATTGACTTACCATATCTCAGATGATGTCTATCTGTTGGAGCAATTGACGAATACGTGATTCCTCAATAATCGAATCCCACCTCTAGTTGTTACAGAGAATCACAGTGGTATGTGTTCAAACAGCTCAATGAAGAGCTTCCTCAACCAGGTAGCTTCATATGAGATCATACATGTAGATATGCATCTGGTCTCGGCGGTGCATATGGAAACTGACTTCTGCTTCCTTCTCATCCATTATATCGAAGCGGAATCCAAAGAGAAACAACACTAAAAGTGCTCCAGTGATCCTCCACACTACCTGCCTAATCAACATTCGAATAATCATGCAGTTTCATATTTCCGGCAGTGTATCTCAATCCATGAGATATTGTGTCCTGAAGACATCTCAGAAGATTCTTGACACCAATCTAGTGAGGCTCAACCAAATATGAGTTCACAATGCTAACTACAAAACATATGTTCGGACGAAGGTTCACCAAGAACATCAACACGAATGAGTTTTTGAAACTTAGAGGCATTTCCCAAATCTGGTCCGTCATCACTACCATATAACTTCTGAAAATTAAGATCCTCGAGGTAGTCACAGGCTTACAGTCCATTGTACCAAATCTTTTCAGAATCTTCACCACATATTTTCCTTGAGATAGGAAAATTTCCCTTGGCTTCTGCAACACTTCAAGTCCTTGGTTCTTCATTTCAAATTCAAAAGCCAACTCCCTCTTACATTTGTGAATGAGAGGGTATGCACCTGTTAGGAAGAGGTCATCCACATACAACACCAGTATGAGAGGCTTGTCATCTTCAACCTTAAGGTAAAGATTAGGATCGGCTTCACTCCTAGTGAATCCCAGCTTCATCAAGTAGCTATCTATCCTCTCATACCATGCTCGGGGTGGTTGCTTCAGCCCATAGAGAGCCTTCTTCAGCCTACATACATGAGATTTTCAATCATAAATCTCAAATCCTTTGGGTTGCTCCACATAGACCTCTTCTTTGATCGAACCGTGCAAGAATACGGTCTTGACATCCATCTGATGTAGGTTCCATCCTTGTGAAGCCACAAGGGCTACGATCAAGCAGATGGTCATATATGTCATATATCTGGAAACAGGTGCAAATATCACATCATAGTCTATACCTTCCTTCTAGGAGAAACCACGAGCAACAAAACAAGCCTTATACTATTTCGTACTTCCATCTGCTGTAGCTTTATCTTGTAAAGCCATTTTGAAGTAATAACTGTTTTGTCCTGGGGTCTGGGAACTACTTCCCAGATGTCATTCTCCATAATAGACTCATATTCTTTGGTCATAGCATCCTTCCATACTTGATGCTTGACGGCATCTGAGAATGATGAAGGCTCATTTTGTATGATCGTGCTCATGATGGTTAGGTATCCCTGATACTTATTAGGTTTCTTACTTTCACGGAAGGTTCCTCAGGGTGCAACATGTCCTTCAGCATCATCAAGTATCCCCCTAAGCCATGAAGGCCTCTTCCTAGAAGAGGAAGGCTCAGGTGGATAAATAGGATCCATGGGTTCCTCCACATCAGGCATTGTTACATCATCTACCCATAGAGACAGCTTCCACAATCGTATGGTTCTTCCTTTCCGCCACACCATTCTGCTCAGGAGTATGTGGTGTAGTAGTCTCCCTCTTAATGCCAGCCTCAGATATGCCTGAGTGAACCAACTGTAATATATCGGAGGTCTTTCTTTGGCTTGAGGGGAATGGTCCCCTTTTGAGCTTTCCTTCAGCACATCCTGGACATACACCTTCTTTCTCTACTCGGAATTCGGGCATCCCTGTTACCATTTGTCTTACATCGGGTAGAGCTTTATAATGAAGGTGGGCAAACCTCTGATGCCAAAGTTCGGACTGAAGAGTTGTGTCATAAGACATGACACCTAGTGGATTTCCATCAACCTGATATAATGAATCAACATGAAACCCAAGAGTAAAGGCATCTTTAACATTATTTTTCCATATACGTACCTTACCATCGCTGAAGGTTACCTTGTAGCCTTTGTCTTCCATTGCCGAGATGGACACCAGGTTTTTTTTGAGGTTAGGTGCATTTAATACATCCTTCTTGAATGGTTGTCCTCTTCCTTGATTCCCAGCTCTCCTCTTACCTTGGCTATTGAATTTATCATTCCTTTGATTGCCATCAGAGGGATTTTGATCATCGTCCCGGTGTGAGTCCTTTCTATTAGGGCACTCCCTTGCATTGTGAACTGCTTTATCGCAGATGTAACATCATCCTTTTCTTCCACCCTTAGGTCCAACCTTTCCTTTTGATTTATTCCCGGAATCATTTCTTTTCTTAGCATGAGAAGAAAAGGCAGCAGGAGGACCTTTAGGCATGGGCATTTCTTGGTCTTCTATCCTTGTTTCTTCTTGAATGCATCTAGCCATTAATTCCTCGAAACCAAGAATTATATTATTGTTCATAAGAGTTGTCCTGAACATGTACCATTCGGATGGTAATCCTCCAAGAGTCGTGAGTGCCATTTCTCTGTCAGTAATAGTCTCCCCAATAGATAGGAGATCGTTCTTGATCTCGGTGATTCTTAAGAAGTATGCTTGCATACTCTCATCTTTACCCTTCTTGATTTCCCTTAGTTTATTTCTAAGAAACAAAACTTGATTTGCATCATTAACTTTAAATATACTCACCAATCTATCGTATATTTCCTTGGAGGTGTCTAGTTCAGAGATGTAGGCCACCAAGTGCTTGTCGATAGAGTCCCGGATGATCTTCTTTGTTTTGACTTCTCCGTTTTTCCATTTGTTCTAGGCAGCAGCGGATGCATTTGATGGAGGCTCAACAATATTGCCTCTTACATGGTCCAACACTCCTTGATATTCTAGGGTTAGATTGATAGACATCTTCCATCCGTGATAGTCATCTTTCTCACAGAGCTAGTCTTTGGCAGGAAAGAGTGTTGAGGACCCCATAGTTCTTTTAGGATAGCCTTGCCAATCTTCTCTTCGGTGATTGCTCTTGCTCTTGCTTGGGCTTTGTCTTCACCTCAGCTCTGATACCATGTTAAGTTATGGTATGTTCTATGCTTATGACAGTTTACTTCTTTTTCTTATTATATTCCACATATTAGCAATCACATATACACAAAGTAAAGTGCAAATAGAACATTAAACGATCAACAGAAAACAAGCCAAGACAAGAGACACAAGATGTGGTGGCTAGCCAGGGACAAACCCCACAATGTGTGGGGAAACCATTTGATCAAATCTTATTTTACCTTCAATAATTCAGTAGAGAGAAATAGTACAATAAATCTAATTTATATCAGCAGTAGCAAACCCTAGATCAATAGCATTAGCATTAGCGGCTTCATCATCAAAACTAGGGCAGTCGATATCTCACAAACCGACCGTCGGATCGGCTTGATTCCACCACCAAAAGTTGTAGCCTTCAGAGGAGGTTCAGATGAACCTATAGTGTATTTCAGATGAGGAGATCTTCTGGTCCACGCAGGTCAAACTTCACTTTTGCAGTTGCAGCTTCAGTTTCAGCGGCTTCCTCCAAACTAGGGCAGTCAAAATCTCGCAAACCGTCCGTCGGATCGACTTGATTCCACCACCAAAAGTTGCAGCCTTTAGAGGAGGTTCAGATGAACCTACAGTGCAGTTCATATGAGGAGATCTTTTGGTCCACGTAGGTCAAACTTCACTTTTGCAGTTGCAACTTTAGTTTCCGCAGCTTCCTCCAAACTAGGGCAGTCGATATCTCGCAAACCATCCGCCGAATCAACTTGATTCCACCACCAAAAGTTTCAGGCTTCAAAGGAGGTTCAGATGAACCTACAGTGCATATCAGAAGAGGAGGTTTGATGGTCGACGCTGGTCAAAGTTTGGATCTGCAGTTGCAGCTTCTGGCTTCACATGTGTGAGAGAGAGACCCTTTTCTGCGCAGTAGAGAAGAGACTCTTTTCTGTGCAGTAGAGAGAGAGAGATGTGATGAGATGAGTGAGTGTAAATGAGGAAAAGTCCTCCTGTATTTATACACAATGGTTGATGTTTGAATAGATGTGACTGTTGGGCTTCTGAGCCTACATGAGTTGTAGGTCGGCTTGATAATAATTCCATAATCAAAATAAATTCATATCTCCATGTATACTTATCGGAATTGGATGATCTTTAGATCAATCCTACACCTCTTGACGAGAGGAATCTAATGAACATATTATCAGCCATGAATAAGATGACCCACATGAAGTTTGGCCCTAGTTGCCAATTTTAACAAGATGATTGTGTAGCATTGAGTACGAAAGCAAAATTGGTGCAAAGCCAAGACATTGGTGAGTTGTGGCACAGGAGGTTGGGCCATTTGCATCATGGGGCTTTGAAGATAATGCAGTAGATATCTACAGGACTTCCCAAAGGTAAACTTAAGCAAGTTGACACATGCAAAGGTTGTACCTTGGGAAAGTACACCAAGTATTCCTTCCATGATCGAGAGAGTTGAGCAGAGGCTATCTTAGAGCAAGTTCATACTGATGTGTGTGGACCATTCTCGACGGCATCCACAACGAAGAAAAGGTATGATGTGATTTTCACTGATGACTATTCTCGTAAATGCTGGATTTATTTCATGTAGAAGAAGGACCAAACTTTCACAAAGTTTTGTGAGTTCAAAGCTTTGGTCGAGAAAGAGTCAGGGAAGAAGATCAAGGCCTTGAGAAGCGACAACGGTGGAGAATATGTCTCTCAAGAGTTTAAGGAATTTTGTGCAGTGGAAGGAATTAAACGAGAGTTGACGACACCTCATAACCCACAACAGAATGGGGTGGTCGAGAGAAAGAACAAAACTATTGTAGGGGTAACATGGGCAATGCTACATGACCAAGGCCTACCACTTCACTTGTGGGCTGAGGCATCCAACACAATGGTCTATTTGCAGAATAGAAACCCCCATCGCATACTTGGGATGAAGACACCAGAGGAAGCTTTCTTTGGTAACAAACTAGATGTGGGTCAATTCAGGATCTTTGGCTCATCGGCATATTGCCATGTGACAAAGGATGCACGGAAGAAGCTTGAGCCGACAACAGAGTTAGGGATATTTGTGGGGTACACTGATACACCTCACAACTATCAGGTGTACTTTCCTACCAGTCGGAGGACAGTGGTTCGCAGAGATCTCAAGTTTGATGAGCAGAAGGCCATGAGAGTTTCCCTTGAGAGGGAGCTCCAACTACAGGCTGTGGAGGAACTGTTCGTTCCTAAGGAGGAGGAGCTTCAAACTGATGCGGAGCAGCCACATGTAGAGGTTCCAGGAGTGGAGACATCCACTCAAGCAGAGTTTTCTAGAGATGGACGAAAGCGCACAATAGAAGCTGATAGATTGTTGGAGGATGCGAGAGAGAATGTGGGAGCACCATCCTCCACCATCTTCTCAGCGCAGATAGAGGAGGTCACCTGAGAGGTACACTGGATACATGGCCCTTGCTGGGGAATGTGTTGAAACCGAGCCATCTTCCTTTGAGGAAGCAGTGCAGCAGCCGATTTGGGTTGATGCTATGGTGGAGAAGTATGACTCCATAGTTCGTAACAGTGTTTGGGACATGGTTTCGACACCGGAGAACAAGTCAGTTGTGAGTTCCTACTGGATTTACAAGGTAAAGCAAGATGCTGATGATGGGAGGATCATGTTGCTACAATATATTTCGACAGAGGCGCAAGACGCTAACATTTTGACAAAGACATTGTCAAAGTGTAAATTTGAGTTCCATAGAGACAGGATCGGGGTGGCAGATAATCCCTTTCTTGTTGAGAGGGAGTGTTGAAATATGGCAACAAGAATATTCCGATTTAATTTTTTCTTGAATTAAATTGGGAGTTAAAATCGAATTTAGTCTTAACAGCTACTTGGAAATAATTAATTAATTCATTTTGAATTAATTAGTTGGAGAAATTCAAGTTAGAAGTCTTTTTGAAGTCATGCAAGAGGTATCCCTTAAATTAAGGAGATAAGATTGAGTTATATTTGAGTTGTAATTAGTTAACTCAGTTTACTGAGTTAAGTCCAGTTAAATTAGTTCCAAAATGTTTGAGGAACTAATGGGGAGTTAACAGTAAGTTGATGCATGCATGCACTCAACCAGTGCTACTCTAGTTAACTGATGATTCCCTCATCAAAAACTCATGCATGTCTATTCTGAGAAAGACCCAGTTGAGATTAAAGTCAAGGACAGTGTACTATCAGTTGCATGTGTTTTCTTATAAAGAAAACTCATGCATGCAGTCAAGGCATCATTCCTTGAGGATTGCGCAGTTCTGATAGTGTGTGAGAGTGTGTTACACATGATAATAGGAGAATCATCCCATAGGAACAACGCAAGGAAATAGGAGCTTGGAGGGCAGAGAGGAAGGCTGGCGAGAAGCCAATATTTCCTGTGAGCATCTGTGAGGATTGTAATGAGAGCTGGCTAGCTGTGAGAGCTAAGACTTTGTATAATTCCTATGTATTTCCACCTTGTATGATAATATAGATAGTGGGGTTTTTAGCTGAGGCTGTTAGGTCCCTATAATATTAGTGATTCCCTAATTACTATTGTCATTGTATCTGTTAGAGCCTAGATTTGCCTCAGGTTGAAAAGGCAAGGTTCTAAGTCCACATCAAACCATGCTCAGCCTCATAGCTAGCCCTACGAGGACAGGAGAGGGCTCTCTTCGGGTCAATCTCAGCGAAAGATAATCGATGGGGCTTAAGATGATTGATTTAACAACTGATCTTAAGCTAGGTATGAAGTACAAGGGTTTGATTTGAGTTTTTCGGGGTTTTGTGCTGGAAACAGGGAAAGGCAACTTGGGCTCGGGGATGAGGCACAGTTTCTGCAGAGTTCTGATTGGGGCAAGGAAGGCAATTGTTTTGATGCTTTAAAGTGAGTGAATGGATAGATAAGACTGGTAAGGAGCTAAGGAGAGCAAGAGAGTCTCAAGAATTCTCCTTAAACAGATGAAAACATGGAAATTTAAACAAATTCAAAGGCAGAGCATAACAATTAATGGATTCTACATTAATCACTCATTTGTTCAAATTTAGAAGAAGAGACAGGAAAATGATACACATAACACTAATTAACTTACAATTACTTAGAGAAGAACACCATCAAAACATAAAGCCACATGGATCCCAAACAGTGCTGCAAAACCTTGGTCTTTCCTTAGCCAAAAATGTAGAGATAGAATGTACAATGATATGCCAAAGCAATCCCTAGTGTCCAACCCTGAAAATGACTTAGGAATTACATGATATAGACTAGCCCAACCCATTCCCTTGCCTCTAGGGGTCGAGCTCATCATTCTAGGAGCTTTTTCAACCAATTCTAAACAAAGCACTAAAATCTAGGCAATCAAAACAACTTGCCTCTATAAGGTAGGAAACTGATTCATTCATTAAATTTTCACTTTTTAATGAATGAATCTTCTAGAACAAGTAAATAAGTGCCAAAATTACATCATGTTTATCCAATTACATCAAGATAGATAAAAAATTACATCAAAAAGCAAAACTAGTCAAACTGGCCGAATTTTTGAGCTGGAAGGTGAAAAATTGAGCAAAAATCCTCTATGCGCCGCGCCAAATCCTCTATGCGTCGCGACAGTTTGAGGCTAAGTTTGAGGCACTTCCTGAAGTCCAAATTGAGCCCAATATAGCTCATTGAAAAGCCCTGCCTGTCTACTTTCCAACCCCAGTGGAATTTTTCAATTTGAATGTCATTTGCCCCTCCAAAACTGCAATCTCCCAGGACTGCTTCCTGTGTGTCAAAATAGGGGCAGAGAGGTCATTTTCTGAGTGTTTTTGACCTCTTGGGGACTCAAAACTTGCCCAAATTTCTTGGCCATGCACCAGTGGTCATGATTTTTTATGCCAAATCCAATGATGTAAACTTTTTTCAATTTGGAGCTCCCTAGCAAAAGCGTGCGCCACGTGGCGCGGCGCATAGGGAGAAAAACTTTGTTTTTTAGTGCAAAATTTGTCAAAATGCCAAAAATGCCCCAAATTTCTTGAAATTTGGGCTGGAGCTTCTTCATTAAGTGTCATGCTGGGCTAGAGAGGCTTCGGCCAATATCTGAAGACGATCAAGCTCCCTTTGCCTCTTTTTCTTCCTTATTGCCTTCTTTAATTTTGCCTTTAAATTCCTTATTCGTGCCTTGCAAACCATATTCCGCGCCCTATAGTGAAAATCCATGTGTCTCAGCAATGCCTTGTCTCTATCGGCCTTATCCAATAGTCTCTCCAAGTGGATGTTGACTCTCTCGAGCCAAGACTCTCGATCAACGTTGATTTCTTGCTCAAGCGAAGTGAACTCCACCCTCCTTCTTTGGGCAGCTTGGCAGTTTTTCTTTATGTTTTTGCCACCTCTATGAGGCCTCCTGGGTGCATGTACTTCTGTTGGCGAATCACTGTGGGTCTCCTCCTCATGATCATATGACGGATCAAATGCCATCTCTACTAGTGGATGAAATGTCTTGGAGCTGCCTTGAACTGTCTTGATGCAAAATAGGTGATTTTATGGTGTGCCTTGACCTTTGCCACCAAGGGGAACAGTGATAGGTGGGACTGTGGAGGGAGAGGGTAAGAGGGGTTTTAGGAATGTTGCTGACTGGAATTTGGGGAATAGAAGGGTTTTAGGGATAGTTTTTAGATTTTGGGATAACAATTAGGATTTAGGAACATGTAGCTAGGGTTTGGGATAATGAGAATTAGGGATATAGGGTTAATGAGAATTAGGGATATGGGTTTATGAAATTGGAAAATAAATCAGGGAGGGAGTGATGAAGTGGACTTGACAACAAAAGCTCAAACTGCAAACCCTAAGCAATTGTTTTTGAGGAAAAATTGCAAAGAGGTAGGGTTTGAAATTTTTTTCACTAAAACACCATAAACACCAAGGTAACTCATTCATTGGTCATGGGAAAAATGTTAACTTATTTGAACACAAGAATATTGAGCAAATTTTTCAATTTGGGAGAGTTTTTTGAGTGAATTTCAGGCTTTTTAACCCAATGCGCCGCGCCTTCCCTATGCATAGCACTTTTTCCAAGAGACTTTTGGAGGCCTTCCCGATGTCAAAATTGGGTGCAGGATAGCTTGTTGGAAATATACTTGAGTCTACTTTCCAACCCAACTAGAATTTTTCAATTTGGAGTTCATTTTCCTTATCAAAAATCAAATCTCCCAAGATTGGTCAAAATGTGCCAAATGAGGCTGCCTAAAAGCAGAGTGTTGTTGTAGTCAACTTGTGAATGCCTTCCTCAACTCCAAATTGAGCTCATGATAGCTCATTGGAAATATCTTTGTGTCTAGTTATCAATTGACTCATAAAGCAAGTCATTTGACCAACCAAGCTAGGAGAAAACTTGATTTTCCCAAGGTCACTTCATAGGTGCATCAATTCTCCCAAGGCAACTGCATTTTTGACATTTCTCTAAAACCATGATACCTGTGTAAAAAGTGAAGGACATTTTTTTCCTTGGCTTTTTGTGGACAAAAACCTCTCTCAGTTTTCCAAAATTCATCTTTTCCTGCTCAGAAACATCATTTGAGTAAAACCTACCCCGATGTGTGGAATAAGGGATTTGTCGAAATGAAGCGAAATGAAGGGGATAAGGGGCTTCTAAATTCTTGAGAAAATTTTGGGAAGTAGGGAGGGATGTTAGGAAGTAGGGGAAAGTGGAATCTCAGAAATTGAGTGAGGGGAAGGGATCCAAAAGGGAAAAACACAGGCCTAGCCTAGAAAATAGGGTTTGTAGCAAGAAACTAGGGTTTGTGCGAAAATGAGGAATTTGGGGGATCTCAGTGATGGGAAGTGTTTAATAAGGTACACTAAGGATAGGGGAAGGTGTATGAACATCCGAATACAATTTTTGCTAATGATTTGACCATCCAAGAGAAATTTCCTTCAAAACCCTAGGAGAGGGAAATGAACCTTGCCTAGGCGCAACTGAAGCATGAACAAGGTGTAAAATGACCCAGTGGAACTTGACATGATGATGAAAATCCTCTGAATGATGGCACACTCATCTGAATGGTGACATGGACCGACATTTGGACAACTTTGGAAGGAGTAAAAGCAAACCCTAGACCTAATGCCTAGTGACCAAATTTTGCTTGAAGACTCATTGAAATGACAAAATTTGACCTTAACACCTTAAAATCACTTTGTAAGAGCATGTTTGATCACTAGAGGAAGGCTGGAAAGACTGACACTAACAGTATCCCTTATTATTATTGTTGTTCCCCTATTGTCCCCATATTGTTATTATTGTGCCCCATAGAATCCCTCTATTGTTATTTTTGTGCCTTTATATTATCATTGTTATGTCAGCTTGGTTATATTGTGACCCCTTAGACTCCTATACATAGAAAGGAGGTTTTGTCATTTGAATCGTCCAAGAATTTTTCATTTGTGTAATGTAAAGGAGGTTTCCTCCTCGAAGAGGCTTATTTATAAGGCGTTGATCTATCTTTTCTGTCTTTTTGTGAGCTGGTTTTCATAACATTTGGTATCAGAGCTTTGGGTTCTAGGGTTTCGCTGCGCCAAAAAGGTCATTGTGGAATTTTAGCTATAACGTTTTTTTTGTGATGTTTCAGAAGCTACAAAAAAACCCATTTGAGCCGAAATCATTTTGAACTTCGGGTCCGAATTTCAGAGCTTGTCTCGCTATATTTGCGGAGATATGATCTAAGGAAGTTAGGGTTTTTGTAGACTCCTGAATTACATTCCAAACAGGTGACTTGGGGAAAATCCCCATAAATTTTGTTTTGACCATCAGATTGAAATTGCATGAGAATTTTCAGAAAGAGGACGGCCTGTAGTTTTCTGTGTATCAGTTTTAGGTAATAAGGTTGAAACAGTGACACGTGGCACGTCATACAAGTTCTCTCTACTGAACTAGTCTATAATCAGGTCACTGTGGGAGATTTGGCATAACTCTTCCTTGGAGAATCCAATCTTGATCAGACTTGCGGGGTTAGAAAGAGGAATCAAAGGGCTACCGCAGGACGAGATTTTAGATATTTGAGATCTGTAGTTATAGAGATACAACAGATTCAATATCGAGCTCTTACAAAGTGAAAAAAAAGGTGTGTATTTTTTTTAATTTTGCATAAGATTGGTTTGAAAAATTAGTTTGAAGGAATTCAAAGGGAATAGTGAAGAATTATTAGCATTAATTAATGCCCGAAGAAAGAAAATGGAAACACCTAGTAAGCGACCTGAAAGATTTAGCATGACTCATGAAGAAGAGGAAGAAATGCAACGTGATACATCAAAATTACAAGACCAAGTACAACAAATTTCACTCTCACTAAAGGTAAATGAAGCCAAGATGAATGGCGTGGAAGCTAATATGAATGGCTTGCAAGTTAAGATGAATGATGTCGAAGCTAATATGGATGGCATCGAAGCTAAGATGAATGGCATGGATGCTAAGATGAATGGCATGGATGCTAAGATGGACGCTAAGATGAATGGCATGGACGATAAGATGGAAGAATTGAAGATAAATTTGAATAAGTTGCTACAAGAAATGGCCACTAATGGTGAAAGGGTAGTAAAGGAAACTCATGATGAGAACAAAAGAAATGTTAATCATGATTTCATAGACTCTAATGTTGGATTGAAGACCCACCATGTTCCAAAAATCGATATGAGGAAGTTTGATGGCAAGGATCCCGGAACATGGATACTATAGATGGAGCAATTTTTTGATCTCCATAATGTGCAAAACACACAAAAGGTACGTATTGCAACTTTATATTTGGAACCAAATCAGTTTGTATGGTATCGATGGCTTTGCTCTCATAAACAAATTGTCACTTGGGCAATTTTTACAGAAAAAATGATAGCACATTATGAGGATACAAAAAGCAACACCTCTTTTAGCCAATTGATAAATCTCAAACAAAAGGGTTCAATGATGGAGCACATTGAGGACTTCCAAAATTTGAACATAACGGTAAAAGATATTCTAGAGGAGCATAGGATTGATGTGTTCATAGGGACTTTAAAGGATAATATCTAACATGAGGTTCGCCTTTGGGAACCTGATTCATTGAAGAAGGCATTTAGGTTAGTAAGAAAAATGGAAAGCAAAATTATGGCAACCAGGAATCCTACCACTCACAACTATAAAGATGGAAGTTTTGTGGCCCCTAGCCTTCCACAACCTACAAGGTTTACACCACAACAATTGGAAGAAAAAAGAGCCGAAGGGTTTTGTTACAGTTGTGATAGCAAATACAATAAAGGTCATAAGTGTGTTGAGAAGAAATTATTCTACATAGATTGTGAAGAGGAGGAAGAAAAGGAACAAGAAATGTCAAAAGAAGAGGATATAGTCCAGGAGCAAACCCTAGATAAAGAAGAAATGAATCCGACCATATCTTGTAATGCATTGGCTGGAATTACCACTCCTCAAACTATCAAGATAGAAGGACATATCAAGAAGAAAAAGGTAATAGTGTTGATTGATTTGGGAAGTACCCATAATTTTATTCATTGTAAGATAGCAAAGGAATTGAATTGCTTCCTATATCCAGCACCAGAGTGTCAAGTGATGGTTTCAAGTGGAGAAACCATAAATTTCTCTGGAAAGAGCCATAATATCAAGCTATCCATGGGAGACTATGTATTGAATAGCCCAATGCTTTCCATTCCAATGGGTGGCACTGATATTGTACTAGGAGTTTAATGGCTACAACCCTTGGGTACAATAGCTTTTAATTTTCAAGAACTTTTCATGAAATTTTCTGCGGAAGGAAAGGAAGTTGAATTAAGGGGTATTACAGGGAAATAAGGAAAGATAATCAGCTCTAAAGCTTCTAAAGAAGGAACAATGAGGTGTAATTGCACAATTATGTTCTCTAGAGGTTCCCACATCGAAATCATCTATTTCTCTAGAGCTCCAAAAAGTCTTGGAAAACCATTCCAATGTATTTGAGACTCCCAAAGGTCTCCCACCTATTCGTGATCATGATCATGCTATTCATTTGATTCTAGGAAGTGTTCCTCCAAACATCAAGCCGTATAGATATCCCTATGCCCAAAAGAGTGAAATTGAATGTATGGTTGCAGAAATGCTAGAGGCTGGTATAATTCAACCTAGTCAAAGTTCTTTCTCTACTCCAATAGTATTGGTGCACAAAAAGGATGGATCATGGCGCATGTGTCTGGATTATAGCGAGCTCAACAAGCTCACTATTAAAGATAAATTTCCCATTCCTGTCATTGATGAATTATTGGATGAATTGCATGGATCAATTTACTTCACCAAGTTGGATCTTCGTTCAGGATATCATCAAATCAGAATGAAGACTGAAGACATTCTGAAAACAGCATTTAGAAATCATGAGGGTCATTATGAATTTTTGGTCATGCCTTTTGGCCTTACCATTGCACCTTATACATTTCAAGGTTTGATGAATTCCATTTTCAAACCCTTCCTTAGAAAATTTGTGTTAGTATTTTTTTGATGATATACTAATCTACAACAAGTCTTGGAAGGATCATGTTGAACATGTTGGCAGGGTGCTCAAACTATTGGAGGAAAAACAATTATATGCAAAAAGCTCCAAATGTTTCTTTGGAGTACAAGAGGTGGAATATCTGGGTCATATTGTATCTCATGAAGGTGTTAAGGTAGACCCTATCAAAATTAAAGCCATTATGGAATGGAAAGTCCCCACATCCATAAAACATCTGCAAGGATTCCTCGGGTTGACAGGGTATTATCACAAGTTTGTTAAGAATTATGGGAGAATAGCAACACCTCTAACAACATTATTGAAGAAAGATGCATTTTCATGGACTCTCGAAGCAACAAAGGCCTTTGAACATCTTAAAGAGGCAATGTTCCAAGCACCAGTCTTAGCTACATTGGACTTCACAAAAACCTTTATTGTGGAATGTGATGCTTCAAGAAATGGAATTGGCGTTGTTTTAATGCAAGATGAAAGACCCATTTCTTTCGAAAGTCGTCCAATCAAGGGAAAGTATTTACACAGATATTTATGAGAAGGAAATGTTGGCAATACTACTTGCACTTAAGAAATGGCGACCCTACCTAATGGGAAGACACTTCAAGGTAAAAACGGATCATGATAGTCTTAAATACTTTTTAGAACAAAGATTATCCTCTGAAGAGCAACAAAAATGGGTCACAAAGATGTTGGGTTATGACTTTGAAATAATCTACGAAAAAGGGAAGCAAAATGTTGTGGCAGATGCACTCTCAAGAAAGGATGAGGATGTGGAAGCATTGTTGTGTGCCATTTCTATATTGGATAAACAAAGCAAGGGAGGAATGGAAGAATGACGAAGAAGTGTGGGCACTCATTCGAAAGTTACAACAAGATTCCAGTACATCTGATACATTTAGCTGGAAAAATGATTCATTATGGTACAAATATCGCTTATACCTATGTAAGAATTCCCAACTCAAGCAAAAGATTCTTATGGAATTGCACACTTCTCCCTTAGGAGGGCACTCAAGATTTTTAAAAACTTACCACACGGTTAAGAAGGAATTTTTTTGGGATGGCCTTAAATCGGATATTCAAAAGTTTGTGGCGAAATGTTTGGTTTGCCAACAAAATAAAGTTGAAACAATTAAGACCCCAGGTCTATTACAACCTTTATCCATTCCAAGCCAACGTTGGGAGGAGGTTTCAATGGATTTTATCACAGGTTTACCCAAGTCCGAAGGAAAGGGTGTCATCATGGTGGTAGTTGAAAAACTTACCAAGTATGCACACTTTTGTGCATTATCACATACATTTAAAGCCAATACAATTTCTACTGTATTTATGGAAACAATTCAAAAGCTACATGGAAACCCAAAGATTATTGTAAGCAACATAGATCCGATTTTCACTAGAAATTTTTGGACAGAATTATTTTCTTGTCTCGGTACTCAGTTAGCTCATAGCTCATCTTACCATCCTCAATCTGATGGGAAAACTAAGATAGTAAACAAATGTTTGGAAGGATATCTTCGTTTCTTTGTATCTAATAAACAGACACAATGGGTTAAATGGTTGCCTCTGGCTGAATGGTGGTATAACACTTCCTTCCATACTGCAGCAAAAATGACCCCATTTATGGCACTTTATGGATATCATCCACCATCCATCACATCATATTTAAGAGAAAATTTTAAGGTTCAAGCAGTGGAACATCACATCGAGCATCAACAACAAGTTCTCCAACTCTTAAAGGATAACCTCACGTTGGCGTAGAATAGAATGAAACAATAGGCAGATCAAAATCGCAGCGAAAAATGTTTTGATGTAGGTGACTGGGTATTCCTATGGCTACAACCATATAAACAAATGTCCCTTAAGAAAGCTAAGAAGGATAATAAATTATCACCAAAGTATTATGGTCCGTACAAGGTGTTGCAAAAGATTGGTACTATGGCATACAAATTGGAGCTTCTTGCAGCTTCTCGAGTGCACCCAATTTTCCATGTTTCATGTTTAAATAAGGTTATAGGTGACAAACTCCCAGTTCAAACAATATTTCTAGAACTTGACGAGGAAGGAAAAATTATATTGGAACCAGAAGCAGTCACAGAAACAAGAATTCGACAGCTAAGAAATCGATCAATTTCAGAATATCTCATCAAGTGGAATAACTTATCCGCTGAAGATTCCACATGGGAGGATGAGAATTTTATACAAAAGCATCTAGAACTACTCAAGTGTTGAGGACAACACTTTTTTGAAGGAGAGGGGCATGTTAGGTCCCTATAATATTAGTGATTCCCCTATTACTATTGTTGTTGTATCCCTTATTATTATTGTTGTGCCCCTATTGTCCCCATATTTTTATTATTGTGCCCCATAAAATCCCTCTATTATTATTTTTGTGCCTTTATATTATTATTGTTAGGTCAGCTTGGTTATATTGTGACCCCTTATACTCCTATACATAGAAAGGAGGTTTTGTCATTTGAATCATCTAATAATTTTTCATTTGTGTAATGTAAAGGAATTTGACCCCTCGAAGAGGCTTATTTCTAAGGCGTTGATCTATCTTTTCTATCTTTTTGTGAGCTGGTTTCATATCAGAGGCTTCCCCAAAGTATTTTCATGTGTACTGTGCAATTGATTATTCTTCTTTTGGTTATATTGTTCAGCTCGATTTTTTAAGCTTTCGCAAAATTGATAGTAGAAGTAGGTTATAGTATTCTGCTTTGATTTATATTACATTATCGGGTTAACCTACCATCAGATATTCTACAGTTGTTAGAGGTGCTGCTATTCTCCCATAATTCTTAACAAACTTGTGATAATACCTTGTCAACCCGAGAAATCCTCGTAGATGCTTTATGGAGGTGGGGATTTTCTGTTCCTTAATGGTTTTAATTTTGCTAGGGTGTACCTTAACACCTTCATGAGATACAATATGACCCATATATTCCACCTCTTGTACTCCAAAGAAACATTTGGAGATTTTTGCATATAATTGTTTCTCCTCCAATAGTTTGAGCACCATGTCAACATGTTGGACATGATCCTTCCAAGACTTGCTGTAGATTAGTATATCATCAAAAAATACTAACACAAATTTTCTAAGGAAGGGTTTGAAAATGGAATTCATCAAATGTTGAAATGTAGAAGGTGCATTAGTAAGGCCAAAAGGCATGACCAAAAATTCATAATGACACTCATGAGTTCTAAATGTTGTTTTTGGAATGTCTTTAGTGTTCATTCTGATTTGATGATATCTTAAACAAAGATCCAACTTGGTGAAGTAAATTGATCCATGCAATTCATCCATTAATTCATCAATGACAAGTATGGGAAATTTATCTTTAATAGTGAGCTTGTTGAGCTCCCTATAATCTGGACACATGCACCATGATCCATCCTTCTTGTGAATCAATTGTTTGGTCAACTTAGAGTGTCCTAAATTGCTATATTAATTGTCAATCTGGGAGTCGTAAACTGTTGAAGTGTGGCGCACTATATGTGCAAGATAACCTATTTCTTACTTTTTGTCCTTTTTGATTTTTTTTATTTTGTTTTGGGGGTTTTTATCTTCGTTTATCTCCTAATGTGAAATGGAAATTCTATCCCTGAGTTTTAAGATTACTCTAAAAGACAAGTATGGATATAAATTTTCAAGGCAATTATGTCCTTTATAATGATTTCCAAAACTTCAAACTTTAGAAGGTCTGATGAAATTAATTCCTAAAAGAAAATGAAAATGTGCCACTATTCTAATTAAACAAACAGTGAACTACTGATCATGAAACCATTATCCCCGATGCTGTCTAAATACAAAAGAAATGAATTAAGCTACTGCACTCAAAGAAATCCAAAAATTGCAAGTAAAGTAAAACTAAAATCAAATTACATCAATTCATAGTCTGACCCCTCGCCAGTTAGTCCAGCTATGGCTTTCGGAGGTAATCATCAACAACTTGAGCAATCTGATATCTAATTGCAGAAAAGTAAAACTAAAATCAAATCACATCAATTCATAGTCTGACCCCTCGCCAGTTAGTCCAGCTATGGCTTTCGGAGGTAATCATCAACAACTTGAGCAATCTGATATCTAATTGCAGAAAAATAAAACTAAAATCAAATTACACACTCATACTTCAATCCCTCCCCAGTAGTCCAACTATGGCTTTCGGAGGTAACTGACAATGATATGATCAATTTAATATCTAAGCTAACTAATAAAGCAAGGAAACAAAACTGAAATCAACAAAGCAGAACTGGAATTAGGAAAAGCAAAGACAACAGAGAATTAATCCCATGTCATTAGTCATTGTGAAAATTATATGCAAATGCTCGGGCTGCCTATTGTAATCTAGAACATACACACTGATCAGCGTTAACAGCAATGTACAAAGCATGTAAAATTATGAACAAGAATGAAACGTTAGTACCATAGTAAATGAAATATACATAAGTGAATAACTATGGCATAATAAACATAAAGAAACACAACATGAAACTGTACAACAATAAGAAACAAAACCTCGGCGTGTGTAGGGGCCCTCTGCACAACCTCGGGAAACAGCTATCAATCAAGAATTACGCTCACGCAACCATGTAGAAACAGAGTCTTCTCATATATTTCAGAACGCAGTCACAACAATGAAACTAATGTCACGGCACAGTGGGTTTTTTATCAGCAAAATTATATTCAAAAGACTAACTACTATGCGTATAGAAACACATTATTTATAACAAAAGATTACATAACTGTTTTCCTGTAAACTACGTTGACAGAGGACACGTAAACGACAGCGTCCATGGATTTAGCATCATGCTGCCGATATTATGCAATCTATTGAAAAGGGCTTGTTGGATTCACGTCGTGGGTAGCCTACAGGTGTCAGCGTGCCTCCAGAGATCTAGAAATGGCCACAAAAATCTTTCACGTGCTTGGAAACGGAGTCCTGTCGTCATAGGACTCTTCTGTTTGACCACCGCTTGGCCACCATTGACCACGGCTTCCTCTGATGAATTCGACTGAGCCAATAGGACTCGGTCCATGTCCAAGTCATTTCCAACTTGCCCATGTGGCTCGCTTTTACTGGTGATACCTGCAATGTAGACTTTAACAAAAACAACTGCGGAAAGTTGAAGCAGCTGTGAAAAGTGACAGGATTTCGCAGCTCAATGAGCAAAAATCTAGTTCAAACAACAGACACAAAACATAGTTAAAAAACCACTTTAAGTGTTATTTTATGATTAATATGCAATGATGTTGATAGCTTAGGAGATCCAGATGAATGGAAAGAGTCTAGGAAAGTGTATAGGAAAGATGCAAGTTCAGGGCTCAACACCAATACTACTGGAGCAAAGAAAGAACTTTGACTAGGTTGAACTATACCAGCCTCTATCATTTCTGCAACCATACTTTAAATTTCTCTCTTTTGGACATAGGGATATTTGTAAGGCCTGATGTTTGGAGGAAAACTTCCTGGAATCAAATTAATAGCATGATCATGATCACGAATAGGTGGGAGGCCTTTAGGTGTCTCAAATACCTTGGAATGATTGTCCAAGACTTTTTGGAGATCTAGAGAAATGGATGATTTTGATGTGGGAACATAATTGTGTAATTATGCCTCGTTGTTCTTTCTTTAGAAGCTTTGTCATTCCGTTAGAGCTGATTATCTTTCCTAGTTTCCTTGTGATACCCCTTAATTCAACTTTCTTTCCTTCTGAAGAGAATTTTATGAAAAGTTCTTTAAAATTAAAAGCTATTGTACCCAAGGATTGTAGCCATTGGACTCGTAGTACAACATCAACAGCACCCATTTGAATGGAAAGCATTGGGCTATTCAATACATATTCTCCCATGGATAGCTTGATATTATGGCACTTTCCTAAGCAATTTATGGTTCCTCCAGTTGCAACCATCACTTGACACTCTGGTGCTGGATATAGGAAGCAATTCAATTCCTTGGCTATCTTACAATGAATAAAATTATGGGTACTTCCCAAATCAATCAACACTATTATCTTTTTCTTCTTGATATGCCCTTCTATCTTGATAATTTGAGGAGTGGTAATTCCAGCCAATGCATTACAAGATATGGTTGGATTCGTTTCTTATTTTTCTAGGGTTTGTTCCTGCTGTATATCTTCTTCTTTTGACGTTTCTTGTTCATTTTCTTCCTCCTCTTCACAATCTATGTAAAATAATTTCTTCTCGGCACACTTATGACCTTTAGTGTATTTGCTATCACAACTGTAACAAAGCCCCTTTGCTCTTTTTTCTTCCAATTGTTTTGGTGTCAACCTTGTAGGTTGTGGATGGCTAGGGGTAGCAACACTTCCATTTTTATGATTGAGTGGTAGGCTTCCTTGTTGCCATAATTTTGCTTTCCATTTTTCTTGCCAACCTTAATGCCTTCTCCAATGAATCTGGTTCCCAAAGGCGAAACTCATGTTGGATGTTATCTTTTAAAGTCCCTATGAACACATCAATCCTATGCTCCTTTGGAATATCTTTTACCCTTATATTCAATTTTTGGAAGTCCTCAATGTGCTCCATCATTGAACCCTTTTGTTTGAGATTTATCAATTGGCTAAAAAAAATGTTGCTTTTTGTATCCTCATAATGTGCTATCATTTCATCTGTAAAAATAGCCCAAGTGACAATTTTTTTACGAGAGCAAAGCCATCGATACCATACAAACTGATTTGGCTCCAAATATAAAGTTTCAATGCGTACCTTTTGTGTGTTTGCACATTATGGAGATCGAAAAATTGCTCCATCTGTAGTATCCATGTTCCAAGACCCTTGCCATCAAACTTCCTCATATCGATCTTTGGAACATGGTGGTTCTTCGATCCAATGTTAGAGTCTAGGAAATCATGATTAACATTTATTTTGTTCTCATCATGAGTTTCCTTTACTACCCTTTCGCCATTAGTAAGCATTTCTTGTAGAATCTTTGTCAAATTTGTCTTCAAATCTTCCATGCCTTTCTTTAAATCATCCATCTTAGTTTCCACGCTATCCATCTTAGCTTCCACGTCATTCATCTCAGCTTCTACGCCTTTCTTTAAACCATCCATCTTAGCTTCCACGCCATAGATATTAGCTTCTACATCTTTCTTTAAACCATCCATCTTAGCTTCTATTACTTTTTGTGTGAGTGAAATTTGTTGCACTTGGTCTCGTAATTTTGATATATCATGTTGCATTTCTTCCTCTTCTTCATGAGCCATGCTAGATATTTCAGGTTGCTTACTAGGTGTTTCCATTTTGTTTTTTCGGGGCATCAATTACGATAATAATGCTTCACTATGCCGTTTGAATTCCTTGAAACTATTTTTTCAAACCAAGCTTATGCAAAAATTAAAAAAAAACTACACACCTTTTTTCACTTTGTAGGAGCTCGATATTGAATCTGATATATCTTGTAATTTTGGATCTCCAAGGTCTAAAATTTCTTCCTGCGGTAACCCTCTGAGTTATCTTTCTAACCCCGCAAGTTCGATTAAGATTGGATTCTCCAATGAAGAGTTATTCCAAATCTCCCACGATGACCTGAGTATAGACTGGTTCAGTAGAGCGAACTTGTACGACGTGCCGCAAGTCACTGTTTCAACCTTAGATTCTGAAAATGATACCTAAAAAACTACAACCTGACCTCTTTCTGTAACTTCTTACTTAACTTTCGCTCTGAGCATCAGATTGAATTTTATGACGATTTTCCCAAGGTCACCTGTTTGGAATGTAATTCAGGGGTCTGCAAAAACCCTAACTTCCTTAGGTTATATCTTAGAAAATATAGCGAGGCAAGATCGAAAATTCAGGCCCGAGGTTCAGACCGATTCCGTCTCAAATGGGTTTTTTTTAGCTTCTAAAACTTTGTAGCAAAAATGTTATAGCGAAAATTCCACGATGACCTGTTTGGAGTAGCGAAACCCTAGAATCCAAAGCTCTGATACCATTTGTTATGAAACCAACTCACAAAAAGATAGAAAAGATAGATCAACGCTTTAGAAATAAGCCTTTTCTAGGGGTCAACCTCCTTTACATTACACAAATGAACAATTCTTAGATGCTTCAAATGAAAAAACCTCATTTCTATATATAGGAGTCTAAGGGGTCACAATATAACCAAAGCCGACCTAACAATAATAATATAAAGGCACAAAAATAACAATAGTGAGACTCTATGGGGCACAATAATAACAATATGGGGACAATAGGGGCACAAAAATAACAATAAGGGATACAATGACAATAGTAATGGGGGAATCACTAGTATATAGGGACCTAACAAATGAATACATAACAATTACAAGGATCAATATATCAATCCATTGTTGTAACTCTATGATAGTTTTCTTTTGGCATCATGCGCACAACTACAGGGAAGCTTCGAGCATACAACGTACTAGTAACTATGACACAAAAAATAGTCTTCTATGGAACCAGTAATATGGAACCTCTACTACAACAAATACGGCTTGGGAAATGTAAATGAATAGAGCCTCTAAAAACAGCCAACTTGGCCTCGTACCTATAGAAAATATTGGTCAATAGCTTGTTTTTACACCAAAAACTTGGCCCATTCAAATACATTTGATCCCTAAATTAGTGATGCCTTCCTCAATAGGTCTCAACTTGCCAGAAAAGGTACCTCAACCTCAACAATTTATTCAATGTCCATTAGGAATGCTACAACACCATTCAGTCTCACTGAAAAACAATAGATCCATCCACAAGAATAGTTCGACACTCCTTGAATAATGTGATCATTGCAGGTGATAAATTCCATCCTCAAGGGTCAATTTGGCAAGTAAACTCGATTTCTTGGTGAACAACAGACTCAACCTCAAAAGCCCGAAGAGTTAGCTCAATTGGTCAAATCAAGTGCCTCGCCAATGGGAGGTCACAGGGTCGAATCCCGAAAGCTCTTGGGGTTAGGTCAGTAAATAGGCCGAGGGGTGTTGATGCCCTTCGGGTGGCGTCCACTCAGTGTTTAAAACCCTGGACGTAGCGGCTACCCACTGACCCGGGTATCCGTGAACCAGTAAGTGAAAAAAAAAAAACAGACTCAACCTCAATAAATTAATTTATTTTGGTCCTTTAAGGGAATTATGACAATACAATTTGGCCTTCAAGAGCAATAGATTCAACCACCTTTTGGGCCTAATAATATGGCTTCTTCAGAAAATGTAAATCAACCCTCCTCTTGGAATGACAAATCAGTCTCCTTCAATTCGACCTCTTTTGACAATGTACTCACAGCTTCGCAAACTGAGATAATTCGACCCCTTTATAAAGTTTTCAATGCCTCATCAACAATGTGGCCTAAGTAATTCAATATCAAAACAAAGACTTGGCTTTAGCAAACTGATTTGGTCCTCCAACAATGATCTCAGGATTCCACCACCAATTTTGGCATAAGAAGGAATTTATACGCTCAACCTTAACAATGATACAATTTGATTTAGGAGTTCTTGGTCTCCTTTGGGGAAGAAATTCGATCTCCTTCTAGATTGATTAATTCACCCTCCTGAATTCAATAGTCTCGACCTCTTCTGGGACTGGTAATTAACTAAGGAACTCAGCCTGGGAATAAATCCCTCTTTCAATAATGAATTTAGTCTCTAGGGGAAGTGATCTCAGACCTCTTCTACAAATGAAATCGACCTTCAATTGATGTGAACAATTCATCCTCCCTTTAACTAATTGATCCTTATAATTTTATTCTGCTTGAGATGATAACTTGATTTCCCTCAACGATTGAATCAAGCTCCAATATCTTAGTGAAATGTGACCCCTTTAATCTGGTGTCCCTTTCAAAATAACTCAACCTCTTATAGAAATTTTCTAAGAGTATCTCGACCTCCTGAACAATGGACAACTCCGCCTCTCTGATATGAAAATTCGACCTCTCCATGAACGGGTAATTAGTGTGAAAATTTCCTTGAAATGTAGCAACTAGAAATTATTCTTCTAACTGGGTAATTATTAAGAAGTTTTTTTGCAGCGTCAAACAACAAATAATTCACATAGCAATTTCCTCACCATAAAAAAAATACTAAGGAAGCAAAAATAGTAAATGAGAAAATAATGCACACACACAATAAAAATTTGACACCATTATTTTTGGACAATTGTCCCCGAAAAAATCCAACTTGGGAAAATTGGTGCAACAGATGATGGTTTTTTATGTGCAACGATGAATAATCGAAGTACAATTTGGACGCCCAAAACTGGAAATCTTCTACAAGATAATCTGTCCACAAAATTAGTGAGACAAATTTTGTCTCACTGGACACTGATCTAGCTCCACCACTAGCACAAACAGACCACATGAACTACCCCTGTGTTAGCCTTTGCGTTGCCTCTGCATAGGCAAAACTCGCACTGCTTGGAAGCTACTCTAATCAAGACATCCAACTCAAGTCTACCCCTGAGAATGACTCGCTAGCCCTTCCAAAATTTCTCCCAAACTCCAGCAACTAAATTGACCCTCACTCCAACTGAATCAAACTCCTCTGAATCTGCCTGCGTATTCCCTGCATAATGTCATTGAGGAAAACTCGTCCCTCCTGTAATTGACTCTCTAGAACTGGAATCTCCTCCAGAATCACTATCCCTGCTCCCTCTATCTCTGTGTCTGCTTTGGTTTGAACTCTTCTTCCCTGCTCAATTGTTGTTGTTGGATAGCTTGATTTCTCCCAAGGAACTTGACCTCAAGTATGTTCCTCCTCAACCCCATCAAACTCCTCTTATAAGTTCTCATTGGCTCACCAATGACCATGATTAAATCCTCATCAATGAATACGACCATCTTTGATTCGATCCATATGAGTTTCTAGAGAAATCTCACCTTTCTCAATTAGTTCTTATTAATTAATCACTCTTCCTAAGTTAGACTTAGGAAATATTTAATTATTAATTAATTAACTTAATTGAACCATCTCTAGGTGTTTTCTCAAGAAACTTTTTTTGGGCTTTGGATTTCTAGTGTTTCTTAGCCTCTCCGACCAAAGTAAAAACTAGAACACCTTTATGATGCTACAAAACTAACACTTCCTATTAGCAAGGAAGGTGTTCTACCATACTCTCTACCTTATAACATCTCTTTCCATACACGTTGATGTCTGACAACTGTGAAAACCTACCGTTGTCCACCAAGCTACAATGCAACTTTGATTCATCTACTACTTTGTAGTTGAACCATACTGCATCTGAGGTGCTACTAACACTGCATTGTACAGCCTATATTGTTGCCAACTCTACATTGCGTTGCCACTGATCTCATGTTTTTGTTGTTGCTGCAACTACTATAATTGAGAACTAAAAACTCTGAACCAACCTAGTCTTATGAACTGCAACTGTCTCCTGAGAATCTAACTGTTACTAGTTTCTGCACTGTCCACAAAGTCTGTATGCACTGCAGCTACATTGTGCCCCTCAACATGTGACTGCAACTAGTACTACAATTGTCTCTTAAGGACTTACTGTGCCATCTGACATCGATCCACCTATTAATAAATATTGTGGGCCCTTGTAGAAAAGGTAATGATCCATGAAGAAACATCTAACTGATGCTTTCCTCCTTAGATCATGCCCAAAGTTTTTCAACTCTGGTGACTAAAGTTCAATGTCACCCCACTTCTCTCTTGGAGCTATAGTTGCATACAATGTAAATTCATCCTCCAACCTAGAAGAAAAATTGTTGATCTCTTCTGAAGCTGCTTCCTGCTCCTACTTCTCCTTCTTGTCCTTATTTCTCTGAAGACACTAGGTACTGTAGTGACCAATCTCACCACACCTGAAGCACTTGATCTTCGACAACTCTTTCTTCTTTGTTTCTCCTCCTGTGAGACTTGTCCCTAATTGGGACCTTTCTTTTCCTTTCCCTTCGATGCAAGGGCTACATTCTCCTCCTCCTTCACACTCTTTGGTCCTCTAGTGATGTTTCCACCGAGACTACTCTTGACTAGAGCAAGTCTCATGTCTTTCTGTGTGAAATTTGCCCAAAATTGATCCCAACCTGGTAGTTGATCTTGTCTAGTGATACCTTGGACAAAAGTAGTTGATTCCCTGGTGAAACTGTTGATAGTTACACACATCAGCTCAATGTCTTGAGGAGTCTCTCCAACTGTGGAAAGCTCATTCTTGACATGTTGAATCTTGGTGAGGTAAGGAGTAACTCCTCCCTTCTGCATCCTATTGGTTCTCAGATTCTTCTTCAAGAACATATTTTGATTCTTGGAAGGATTCTGGTAGAGTGATGTGATAACATCCCACATTTATTTTGCCATATTCTTGGCCACTATGTGTGAGACTACACGATCTCAAACTCCATCGAGGATCAACTACTTCACCTTGGCCATCTCCTTATTCTAGTTCGCTAGCTGATATGGATTTGTAGGTATGGTGATAGATCTCTTTGCATTTATCTTCAGACCAAACTCATCTAGTAGGAAAGACATTATTGCTTTCCAGATTCGATAGTTGGATGCACCATCTAGCTTGTCATGATCTTGAAGTCCTGTTGAGGCCATTTTCTGCAAAACTCACAACTATGAAATAAATAGGAATTTCCTCCTTCCTACTCGGCTGCCTACTCTGCTACTTGCACTCCCTTTTGAAATGTGCAGTTCTGCTCCGTTGTTTCCTTCTACAACTGGAAAATTCAGATTTCCTCCAATAAGATTGGATATGGATGTTAAGAAATCTAGGGTATGAATAGTTAAATGATTTATCTGCTTGATAATTTCTTGTGATATACTTTTACTTCTTAGCTTATAGTCTTTTTTTTCATTATGTTATTATTATGTTCTCTTCGTCAAGACAATTACCAATATGAAAAATAAACGACAGTAGACACAGTATGTAGGTTTGTCAGCCAGGGCCAAAACCTCTCACCTCTTGAGAGGAAAACCCAATCAAAATTCTTCTTCTAGATCTTTAATTGATGAGTACCAAGACCATGAAAAATACCCTTGATTCTAGTATTCTCCCAAGAACCTTGTCACTAACCTTGATGCTCTGTCTCTTCTCTTCCTCGACTTTCTTCTTGATCTCAAACTTCTATCCTTGACTACTTCTAGAGAAACTCGGTCTCTATCCTTCACACTGCTTCTTCTCAGCTTCCCCTAGAGAATATCAGTCTCTAGTCTCTAGCTTGGTCGCCCAGAACAAGTAGCCTAGAAGAACCCTTCCTTCTCTCTCTCTGGAAGAAACTTATCCTTCGCTGGACGTAGAAGAAAACTCTCCTTTGCTGACCCAGAAGAGACTCTCCTTCGCTGACCAAAAATAAACTCTCCTTCTTTATGCCCAAAAGAATCCTTCGTTTGTTATCCCTTCTTCGCACTTCTGTGTGGAGCCTCTTCTTCGCACTTTTACTTGACCTATTCTTCATACTTCTTCTTGAACGAATGTTTGTCGAGTTGGTTGCCTCTAAGTGAGGCCGAGTGTGGCTATATATACACCTCAACACATGTCCTTTAGGCCGAAATGATCACTAGTGGTTCGGTTGACTTCTTCTAGCAAGTTCTTCCATCGTTGTAGGCCAACTTGAAGAGGATAAGTGACAAGGTCTTGGAGGATACTTTACATAAACAATTTTTACCTTTTACAAAGTGTAACATGACTTCATTACATGAAAATGACTCTATCATTTTATGACTAGATGACAAATAATTACTAAAGACTCTCAATGGGAGTCTTGACTTAAAGAAAAAATCTTTTTCTCATGAAACCCATGAAGCAAGTCAATACAATTTTTTTTTTCTTTACATCTCTTTACATAAAATCATAATTACATTTAATTATGAAGACCGAACCTAGTTACACTTTTCAACACTCCCTCTTAACTAGGGAGGTATTCATAATGGTACTTGGTCATTCTTAATCTGAAGAATTTCTCATAAGAAAAATTTCGGATTGGTAACTCATTTGTATAGCATCATATCAACCAGCGTTGTTACATAGCAAGGCCTTGACTAACAAATCCATCTCTCCACAAGATTTGAGCTCAATGCTGGTGAGACCAATGATTTATAGACACTATCGTCATTATCTCTCTCGGAACATCCCCTACCTGGGTACTCAAGGTGTCTTCCATGAGCACTATTCTTATCTTGGACTCCCCAACCCTCAAAGAATATCGGTCCTCCATGACCGCTCTTCTATTGGATGCCCTATCTCATCCTCAAAGAGTATCAGATGCCAAATAATTACCCAATCCTCCATTCTGTCTTCCCATGTGAAGATCAAAATGATGTGTCTATCTCTCCCTCTCAGATAGGGAGGACATATTCCAATAAAGGAATGTACTCATTCCTACAAAAGGAATTTACTGAAGCTCCCTCTTGGCTTAGGAATTTTCAAGTTTCTTCCAAGTACGAAACTTCTTTTCAAGCTCCCTCATAACTAGTGATCCAGATTTAAACAGGAACACAACAAATTACAAAGATAACCATAAACACAAAGATGCATCAGAAATAATACTTCATTTCATTAATGTAAAATACTGAAATATGCTTACAAACAAAATTGGAAATAAACTTGCTAGGGCGATGGTAGCTTATCTCTGAGAAGAGATGTGGCGGATACATGCCTCTGAACTGTGTTACAATGAGACTCAAAGGCCTATTTGTTATTGAGAAATAATGAAAAACCCTTAACATCCCAAAACCTAACCCTAGAAGATGAAAGGCCAAATTGTGGGCCCCATTTGGGTAAGTTGGTACATCAATTTCCCGGGGTCGTAACTTTGGCATACGATCTCTGTTTGACGCGTACAGTATCTCGTTAGAAAGATCTGTCTGAGCACTACAACTTTGGGAAGAGAAACATCGGTCCATGGACCGATGGACCGATGTTGCTCCCAAATTTCCCAAAAAACGTCGTTTAGGGCCTCAAAACGGCCTCAGAAGTTCAGGACCCGAAAAACTGCGAAAAATAGTAAACAATCTACAATTTAGGAAACTGAAAAACTGAAAGAGATAGTTGTGTGGGTCCAAATGGGATAGGTGGGTGGCCACCAACATCCACCTGGATCATTCCTCCCCCCTTAGGAAGCAATGGTCCTTATTGTGTTGAGTTCCTCCATCTGCTGAACTTGATCCCTGGTGAGTTGTTCTACAATCTTGAATGTGTCTAGTAATGGTGGGAGGCATGGTCGAGGGCCGTACACATTGAACACTTGGTGCAAGTGAAGGAATGGAGGAATGTTGTACTCCAAAGCATTATTTCCCACAGCCTTAGTAATGGTGTAAGGACCATGTCAGCGTGGTCGGAGCTTCTGATGGGCTCTTGTAAGGCGTTCTTTCTGCAGATGCAACCAGACTTTGTTTCCCACCTAAAGCTTGTGTGGTACCCCTATGGGTGAGGAGAAGTTGTTCCTGTGTTCTGTCATGACCATATCCCTCTGTTGTTGCTACTGCGTTGAGGAACCCTTCGCGGGGGTCATGGATGTGGTGACGATCTTCCCCTTACTTCGAGAGCAAACCAGACAGATGAATTTCCTAGTCTGGGAGATGAGCTTGCTGCCTTTCTTAGCAGTGATCAAAGAGGTGGCGGTAGGTGGGACTACCTCCGATATCTTGTATAATGAATCACCCAAAGAAATAATGATAACGAAAGGCCTTGACTCATACACAGCATGTCGCCTCCACAAGTATGGTTTGCCTAATAGTACATCACAAACATCTAGAGGTGTAACATCACACAATACCTCGTCTGTGAAGGGCTTGATGCTGTAGGGAAGGCGACACTGCTAGCAAACTTTGAGATCTCGTCCTTCATGAAGCCACTCGATACTGTATGGCTGCGGGTGTGGTGTAGTTGGTAAGCCCAACCGCTTCACGAACTCTGCTGAAATGAGCTTCTTTTGGCTGCCACTGTCAACAATGAATTGTAGCGGCAAACCCTTCACCCACATCTGTGAGTGGAAAAGACATTCCCCCTCCTCTAGATCTTCGGGCTCATTTTTCTGGATCTTGGCGGTGGCAACAGTGGCGCTAGGATCCGCATCAATGATCTGCTTCCCTTTGCCATTCCCCTTATCAGGTTCTGGCTCAGGGTCGGAACATACATCTGATTGGAATCCTTCAACTCGGCCACCAGAGACTACTTGGTCCGACACTCACTTGTGTTATGAGTGGGACTCTTGTGGAACTCACACCACTTTCATGTTTCCTTCTTCATCTTCGTGGTGTTGTTCTTTTCTTGCGGCTTCAACCGGTTCTCTTAGGTCACCCTGCCTTGGCTTTGTCCTTTGGTCTTCAGATTTGCAGATCCAAAGTCTCGCTTCTTTTGTTTGAACTTTTGCTCGATTTTGACAGCGTATCGATACGCCGTGCCGAGCGAGGAGATGTTCAGGAACCCCATATCTTCCTGGATGTATTTGTGTAGGCAACCGCGATATTTGAGTACCAGATGCAGCTCAGAATCTTTGATACCAAATTGTGTGCGAAGGGTATGAGAAATGTTTGTGAACTCTAGCACATCTTGGTCTCGTCCCTGCCGTAGCGTAGTCCACTTGATGTATTTGTCTTCGTAGCTTTTGCCAGGGTAATACTGCTCCTTAATGGAATCCTGGAATGAATCCCAAGTGGGTGCGGCTAAAAATAGTGAGCCTGTTCTTCCATCCTTTTGCTCACAGTAGGTTTCCCACCAATCCTTGACGTGGGGGGCTACTTTGAGAAGAGTGAAAACAATCTTTTCCCGACTCGAAAATTCATGAACAGAAAAATACCCATCTAGCAGATTTAACCATTTATCTACAGCATCTGCGTCTATTTGACCCTCGAAGATGGGGATTTCAAAATTAACTTGTACCTTAAACGATGTGGCGTTTCCAGAGTAGTTGTTGGAAGCCAATGCATTGCCTCTGGGTAGCCGCTGAAAGATCTGCACAGAGCTATCCATCATTGCGCTCCTTTGCCACTCGAGGGCTTCTTCGAGCAAGATTTTGATAGGATCTCCTGCCCCCTCGTATTTCTTTTCATCCGCCATGGGAGGCCATCAGGTTTTGCGAGGCTGGTCTTGCAAAGGTTCGACCAGTTCAAGCCCTAACTCCTTATATCCCGACCTCGTTGGGGACATGCAAAGAAAAACAGAGAAAAAGGACACCGCTCTGATACCACTTTTTCGGATTTAAACAGGAACACAAAAAATTACAGAGATAACCATAAACATAGAGATGTATCGGAAATAATACTTCATTTCATTAATGTAAAATACTGAAATATGCTTATAAACAGAATTGGAAATAAACCGGCTAGGGCGATGGTAGCTTATCTCTGAGAAGAGATGTGGTGGCTACATGCCTCTGAACTATGTTACAATGAGACTCGAAGGCCTATTTATTGTTGAGAAACAATGAAAAACCCTTAACATCCCAAAACCTAACCCTAGAAGATGAAACGCCAAATTGTGGGCCCCATTTGGGTAAATTGGTACATCAATTTCCCAGGGTCGTAACTTTGGCATACGATCTCCATTTGACGTGTACAATAGCTCGTTAGAAATATGTGTCCGAGCACTACAACTTTGGGAAGAGCAACATGGGTCCACCCAGATTTCCCGAAAAACGTCGTTTAGGGCCTCAAAACGGCTCTGGAAGTTCAAGACCCGAAAAAATGCTAAAAATAGTAAACTGTGCTACAATTTAGGAAACTGAAAAAACTGAAAGAGATAGTTGTGGGGGTCCAAATGGGATAGGTGGGTGGCCACCAACATCCACTTGGATCAACTAGGGACCTACAACAACTCCTCATGTGGAGATCATGTAACAACCAGTTGCTTGAAGAGCTCCTTCCTTTGATGTCATGAATTTATTCTTCATTGTGGAGTCTTAATCTTTTGGGAATTTTTCATAGGGCACAAACCATCCATCACGTCCTGCATACATGTTGACACATCTCCCAAATATATCCATTTTCAAGGGTCTCCATCTTTTTCAGACTCTCATCAGAGTCTTCATATATTTCTGGGAGATATTCTAGTCAACTCTTCTTGATCTCAGATGTTGAATGCCTTCTACCTTTGTTGCATATTTTACGATCTCTTCCTTTCTTTTCACACACTTCATTCCCAGGAACTTGCAATCAGAGTTTCTTAATTGTAGTCATCTTCCTCATGATTCATATGAGAACATATTATGTTGATTTCATCTAGCGTGACTTATGCTTTTCTGCAATCATTCAGAGGAGGAGATCCCCTTTTTCTTTGATTATGTTTCCCAAGATGGAACTAGTGATCCATATTATCTGCAACCATATGACATGACTTTTATAATAATCTATGTAGGCATACATACCTCATATTTCCTTTGGGTCATTTAGATTTCCTATAGAAGCTTCCTTTGAACAAACGAGTTTTATCCTACTTCACTGATATGCCATCATACCATCATCCCTTGAATCCTTTGAGTTGGAATTCCTTATGAAACACTTGCTTTCTTTATATATCGGCGAATCGTTTGATAAGGATTCCATTGGAGTGTTAGGTAAACTTGACTCAGGATAGAGTCAAAGTTGACCAGGTTAAACAGTGATGGTTTTGGGGCACATGGTATTGTTCACCCATAGTATTCTGCCCGTGGTATTATATGTAATGGAGCCTATAAAAGGCTGGGAATACTTCATTGTAATGCAAGACCTGGAGGTGAGCGGTGAAGGCTCACTTGGTCGGATTGGCCAGGGTTTTGGCCAATGCTAATGAGATCTTATTAGGTTGGGTTTTTCCCCGGATTTTGGGTTTTCCCGGATAAACATTTGTGTTTATGTGTTTATGGTTGTTGCTGGTTATTTTTATATTTATTCCTCTCAGTAATTATTTGGGTGTGGAGCCTAATTATCTTCTGTATTCAAAGGTATCGCCACATTTTACCCCAATTTTGAAATGGGGCGGCAACGCCCCACGTAAAATATTCGCTACAAGGAGGGGGGGTCCAGGGGGGGTGGCTGTGACCTTTGGGGAGCCCCCCCCCTGGCGGGGTGTTTCGGGGGAAGCACCCCCGAAGCTAAAAACAAATGTAAAATTGCCTTGTAAAAGTATAGTAATTTCTAGTCAATCTGGGCCGTTCATTAGGCGGATGATCTAACGGTAGAACTTATGTTTAGTTTAGGGTTTTTTGCCCTAGAAGGAAACCCCTCTCTTTGTATGAGGGTATTGTATTGAGTCTGTGTAATATATGTGTATTCTTCGAGCAAGAAGCAGAGTGGTGAGACTGTGAGAGAAAACAGAGGATATTACAGCGGATCTGCTGTAGGTTGTGTCTCTTCATTTTGTTAGATAATAGAAAGGAAGGACTGGTTGTTCGGGGTGGACGTAGCCCAAACTGGGTGAACCATGTATATCTATGTATCTCTTGTTTTATGCATTTTCTGTGTTTATATTTCTGCAATATTTTATGTGTTCCATTGCTCCGTAATATATAATTTTCTAACAACTGGTATCAGAGCCGAAGGTCTATTTGGCTGATAAACTCGCAGGAAAGAAGGGTTCCTCGTTCGAGTGGGAGCAATGGCGGAAGATGGTAAGTTTAGGGTCGAGAAATTTAACGGCCAAAACTTCTCGCTGTGGAAAATGTAGATGGAAGATTATCTGTATCAGAAATATCTGTACCTACCATTGGGCGGAAAAGCAAAGATGTCGATGGGAATGACAGATGAAGAATGGAACCTTCTCGATAGAAAGGCAGTCAGAACAATACGGTTGTGCCTCGCAGCATCGGTCACCTTCAACATTTTGAAGGAAATAATGACAGAGGGTTTGATTAAGGCGTTGAAGAAACTATATGAAAAACCCTCGGCCTCAAACATGGTATTTCTTATGAAACGATTATTTAATATGAAGATGTCGGAAGGTGGATCTGTTGCAGACCATTTAAATGATTTTAATACTGTTACAAGCCAGTTATGTTATGTAGGGGTAAACTTTGATGATGAAGTTAGAGCTCTGTTATTCTTGTGCTCATTACCAGAAAGATGGAATGGTTTAGTAATGGCCATTAGTGATCAGGTGCTCATGTCCTAAGTGTCGTAAAATGCTCAAAAATGAAAGTGCTCAGAACTGGTTCAAAATTGAACGACTGGAAAGTGCTCGTCCTCCTGATTCTGGCGCCGTGAATGGTTCGAAAAACGGTCGCCGTATGAGAACGTTATGCCAAAAACAAAATCGCCCAATAACCCTTAATTTTTGAATTTAAAAAAAAAAAAAAAAAAAAAAGAATATTCCACAGAATATTCCTTGGAATATTCCTTTTTGGACAGCCAATCATAGGTTGCCACGTGGCAGGCCCAGAGGCTTCCACGTGGCCCGAGGTGACGTCACCAAGATATGTGCGCATGCATTAAAATTTTGGCAACGAAGTGGTTTGAACCCGCGACCTCTCGTGGAGAAATGCAACGCCTTACCAACGCGCCACAAAGGTTGCATTTGAAATGTATGCAGAATGTCATGAACAAATATTTTGAACTTCCGTTTGGGCGAGAAATGTAGGGGGCCAGCCCCTAAGCGCCAGCCCCCCATACCATGTGACCAAAGCCAAAAAACCTCGGGCCAATCCCCTAACCGTCGGCACGGAATCCGATACAAACCTCCAGCCACTTATCCTAGTCACATGCGCGCTGAATGCGGAGTTAACTGATAGTCCAGTTGGCGGAAATTTTGGTGGAGCATGAAATTTGGGCGGACCCGCCATATTTGGCGGGCCTAACTTGCCCCAACTAAAGTTATCTGGAGTTTTTGTAGAGGCAGCTGGCAGTTGGGAGTAAATGGCCATAACTTTGGCTAGGAAAGGCAGTTTTGGACGAATTTTTTTATTTATTTTGGGTATCTTCGACCTTCTGAAGCCATTGGAATAGGTCTTACAGCCATCTGAGGTCATTTGCAGAGGTTTTGGAGCCATGGAAGTTCTAGGAGCCACGAGGGCCCAGTATTGGGAGAACTGTATAGGGTTGCAGGTACTCATTCGAGGTGAACCAGTAGTCAATCCTGAAGGATTCAAGTGTTCTAAATACGTTTTTATAGCCTATTCCACCTATATAGACTTTTATTCAGCTGTATATTCATTTTGAGCTTTTAATTAAAACGAGGATAGGCCCATTTGGGAGCCTTGGACCCAGCAGACGTAGCCCAGGAGGGGTGAACTGCTTCATCAACTTATTTTGCATCTGTGGTTGATTTATTTTGCAGAACAAATTTGTTTTAGTGTGTTAAAAAGTAAAAGGAAATAAATTTGCTATACTTAAATGGGTCATGAACAGCTAAAAATTTCATTTGTTTCTTTTCTGCAAGACATGGACATCCTTTAAACATGTATATTACTGAATTGAATACCTTGCAAACCATTTACAAGTAGTTTCAAATTCAGATCAAGTTGGTATCAGAGCTATGTTGTTGTTTCTTTGTATCAAAAACAGTAAAATAAACTATAGACAGAGCCTGAAACGAGCCAGGAAGCCTCGAAATGCTCTTGTTATACAATTGCAAAGTAGATAAATGCTCTTTCAGTCAATCTCTGGTGTAGTTGTCTTTTGATTGTTTTTGTGCAAAGATATTCTAACTGTCTTGCAAGTATTGGTGCTTACCAGGTTGAAACTTAAAAGAGGGGAAGGACAGTTGACTAGAGAACGAGAGAATCCTCAGTCAAGGAAGGCCAGAGAGCCATCACCTCCACCTTCAATTTCACCCTCAATAGTCTCAGCAGAAGCTTCAAGAATGTCTGAACATGAAGGAGAAATTCCTGCAGACATGGATCCAAAAGAAGAAGAAAGAGTCTTCAGAAAGGCTTTCTTGGACCTCACTGAAATGGTGAGGATATTGTACCAAGAAAGAAATGAGAAATTGGCTGGATAAGGGTCCAAACATCCACATGAAGGAGAGGGCTCTTCAGGAGGTAAGAAGGATGATGATCATTCCAAGAAAGGACATGGAGGTAATGGTGATCCACCACCCCCATCGTCACCTTCTTCCTCTTCATCCTCGTCTTCTTCTTCTGTGCATAAGCATAGATCCTCTGGAAAAAGTCCTTTTTTGAAGCTTGATGTAAAATTCGAATTACCTATGTTTAATGGTGAAGTGAATGCAGAAAAGCTTGACAACTGGATTAGGCAGTTGGAAGTTTACTTGAGGATCCAGAATATGCATGATGATGCCACCAAGATTCAGTTGGCTTCTTTGAGAATGGATGGAGCAGCATTGGTCTGGTGGGAGGCCAAGACTAAAGAGGAGATCAAGAAATTTGGTAAGGTTACCTTAACATGGCCTGAATTTCTGTTAGCCATTAAAAAACAGTTTTATCCTCTTGCTCACATGCAGAAAGCCATTATGAACTGGCAAAATTTCAGACAACTTAAGGGTCAGAGTGTCCAAGACTACACCCAAGAATTCAGGAGAAGAGCTCTCTTGTTAGGGGTAGATTTATAGACCCAGGAAACCTTGCTGAAATACATTGGTGGCTTGCATAGCTACCTTAGACACACCATCTTGATGTTTAACCCTACTAGCCTGGATGAGGTTTGTGTCCAAGCTACCCATTTAGAGGCAAGGGGAAAAAACACATTTGAAGAGGGTAGAAACAAGCCCCCCCAAGGGGAAAAACAAAGAAAAAACCTCCAAGGGAAAGGGCAAAAAGAATGCATCTGTCAAATAGGAGAGTGAGAAAGTGATCTGTAAACACTGTTTTAAACCAGGTCATGAGGAGAAAAACTGTTGGAAATTACATCCTGAAAAAAGACCTCAATTTAACAAATCCAAAGGGAAACAGAAAACTGCTGCTACTACATCTACACCACAGGATTTAGGGGATGATTCAGGTGATGAAACCAAAATTGCAGCCATGGGTTTGAAAAACTTGAAGGGAAAAGAAATTGAAACTCAAGCCAGCACTAGTACCTCAAACTGCCATGTACAAGCTCCTAATGAGGAAGAAAGAATTGAACTGTTTCATGTGAGGGTGATTTCAAAACATACTAAAATTGACACACTTTTTGATAGTGGGTCACAAGCAAACCTTATATCAGAGGACTTGGTCAAGCAGCTTAAACTTGAGACTGTTCCACATCCGAAGCCATATCCACTTGGATGGATTTGCAAGGATGCAAATTTACAAGTTTCAAGAAAGTGCACCTTGCGCTTTGCAATTACTGCACATTTTATTGACACGGTTGAACTTGATGTGGTACCTTTTGATATAGCAGGAATTGTTTTGGGAAGTCCTTACTTGTTTGACAGGAAAGCTATCTTTCATCGCCATGAAAACAAATATCATCTTTTCAAAGATGGCAAGGAGTTCATTGTTAGAGCTCATCGCAAGAAGACAAATATAGCGATGGTGAATGCCGGACAGGTAAAAAGGCTGGTCAATTCAAGTAAGAATTTTGTTCTTCTTATTATTAAGCCCAAGGTTGATGTGAATCATGAGTCATTTGACAATTGTGATCCAAAACTTAAATCAGATCTGTATGATGTAGTTGATGCATATCATGAGATGTTTCAGGAGCCAACAGGTTTGCCTCCTAAGAGGGAGATTCAGCATGAAATCCATTTGCATCCAGATTGTCCTCTTCCAAACATAGGCATGTACCGCATGTCTATTATGGAGAATGCTGAAATAAAGAAGCAAATCAAGGACTTGTTGGACAAGGGTTTCATAAGGCCAAGTACTTCGCCATGTGGGTCACCGATTGTATTGATTCCAAAGAAAGATGGCACTTGGCGTATGTGTGTTCATTTCAGGGCCTTGAACAAGATAACAGTAAAGAATCATTACCCACTCCCAACGATAGATGATTTGCTAGACCAGCTGAAAGATGCTCGATATTTCACTAAGTTAGACTTGCGCAGTGGATATCATCAAGTAAGAATTGAAGAAAGTGACATTTGGAAGACAACCTTTAAAACCAAACAAGGACTCTTTGAGTGGCTTGTGATGCCGTTTGGTTTGTGCAATGCACCTGCAACTTTCATGCGGGTAATGGATGATGTCTTGCGTCCTTTTCTTGATGATTTCGTTATTGTCTACTTAGATGACATCTTAATTTTCAGCAAGTCTAGAGAAGATCATGTCATGCATGTTAGGAAAGTACTTGATGTTTTGAAGAAGAATCAGTTATTTCTTAAAATGTCAAAGTGTGAATTTGGAAAGACTTCTTTGGTTTATTTGGGACACATAGTAGGAGGAGGTGATTTGAGAATAGATCCTGCTAAAATAGAGGCTATTGTGAATTGGCCTACTCCCAAATCCATAACAGAGGTAAGAAGTTTTTTGGGTGCAGCTCAATATTGGAGGAAGTTCATCTCTAACTTCTCTTCTATAGCAGCTCCTATGCATGCAGTGACAAGTGTGAAGCATGCTTTCCAATGGGGAGGCAAGCAACAAAAAGTTTTCGAATCTTTGAAAGAGAAGATTAGTTCAGCTCCGGTCCTTGCATTACCGAATTTGAGACAGCCATTTGAGATACAAACCGATGCTAGTGATTATGCCATGGGTGCAGTTCTTCTACAGCATGGTAAGCCTATTGCTTTTCATTCTGAAACTTTTAATGGTGTTGTTGTAAATTATCCTACATATGATAAGGAGTTGTATGCATTGGTACAAAGCATCAAAAAGTGGAAACACTATTTGATGGGCAAAGAAACTGTTATACATACCGACCATCAGCCCTTACAGTACTTGCAGTCACAAAGCAAGTTACAACAGTCACGACACTTCAGATGGATGGGCTTCTTGCAACAGTTCCATTTGGTAATAAGGTACAAGAAAGGTACTTTGAATAAAGTTGCTGATATGCTTTCAAGGCCTATTATTGGTGCTGTTACTTTACTTAAGAATGATTCCATTGTACATGATAGTTACATAGAACAATATGCATCTGATGATGACTTTAAAGATGTGTATGCTAACTTGAGTAAAGAGAATCATGTACAGGAAAATGACTATCACATGCATAACAATTTGTTGTTTCATTTGGGCAAGTTGTGTATACCACAGGGGGAGAGAATAAATGTCATAAGAGAAGCTCATTCTTCTCTTATTGCTGGCCATTTTGGTGTAAGCAAAATAGTTGCACATCTACAGAGGTATTGCTATTGGCCTCGCATGGTAGATTTTGTTTCAAGGTTCATAAGAGGTTGTTGATTATGTGCTACAAGCAAGCCTAGTAATAGGAAGCTTGGCTTGTATACTCCTTTGCCAGTACCTTCTAGACCATGGGAGAGCATCTCTATGGATTTTGTAGGAGGTTTTCCAAAATCTAGAAAGCAGCATGATTATTTATATGTAGTAGTTGATCGTTTCAGCAAAATGCTTATACTTATGCCTTGTAAGAAAACTATAACTGCTAAACAAACTGTTGAATTATTTTTTCATCATGTATGGATTCACTTTGGTTTGCCTACTTCCATTATTAGTGACAGGGATTCCATATTTGTGGGGAATTTTTGGTCCAACCTATGGGAGATGATGGACACAAAGTTGAAGAAAAGAACTGCTTTCCATCCGCAAACAGATGGACAAACAGAAGTTGTGAACAGAACCATTGTGCACCTCTTGAGAGGATATTGCAACAAGCATCCCAAGCTTTGGGATGAACATTTGCACTACATACAACATGCTTACAACCGTGCCAAGCATTGTTCCACAAACACCTCACCGTCTGAAGCTTGTTTTGGTTACTTGCCAAAATCACCTCTTGATTTCATTCTTGAGAAAGATGTCGCCATTGAGGGACATAGTGATATTGACAAAGCTCATTCATTCATTGAAAGAATTCAGCAAATACATCAACAAATTCAAGAACAGCTTGAGAAGAGTCAAGGCAAGTACAAGGAAAGACACGACAAGCATAGAGTCGATCACAAGTTTCAAGAAGGGGATGAGGTATGGCTGTACATTAGTAAGGAAAGGATGCAAGGAGAAGGTAAAAAGCTGAAGCCTATTCGTTATGGTCCATTCAAAATCCTCAAGAAGGTTGGAAATAATGCTTTTCAATTAGATTTGCCTTCCTACATGCAAATGTATTCTGCTGTTAATGTGGAGAACTTACGTTTGTATGAACCTCCTTTGATCGCTGATCATGAAAGTGCTATTCAGCTGCCATCTATAGAAGATTTCTCGTCAGAATTCTCAGATGAGCTGAAAGAAGATACAATCCTTGACAGAAGGACACGCACTTCAAGGAGGGGTAATGTAGATTATGTTCGGGTTGGTTTCAAAGGTAGCAAACCAAACAAGGCAAAGTGGATGGAGGTGGACAGAGTGAGGGAGCTATACCCTCACCTCTTTAACAGGTAGTTGAAGGCTTTTGGGGTCCAAAAGCTTCCCAATGGGGAGGCGTGATTAGGTGCTCATGTCCTAAGTGTCGTAAAATGCTCAAAATGAAAGTGCTCAGAACTAGTTAAAAATTAAACGGTTGGAAAGTGCTCGTCCCCCTGATTCCGGCGCCATGAACGGTTTGAAAAACGGTCGCCGTATGAGAAAGTTATGCCAAAAACAAAATTGCCCAATAACCGTTAATTTTTGAATTTTTCAAAAAAAAATTAAAAAAAAGAATATTCCGCAGAATATTCCTTTTTGGACAACCAATCACAGGTTGCCACGTGGCAGGCCCGGAGGCTGCCACGTGGCCCGAGGTGATGTCAACAAGATATGTGTGCATGCATTAAAATTTTGGCAACGAAGTGGTTTGAACCCGCAACCTCTCGTGGAGAAATGCAACGCCCTACCAATGTGCCACAAAGGTTGCATTTGAAATGTATGCGGAATGTCATGAACAAATAGTTTGAACTTCCGTTTGGGCGGGAAATGAAGGGGGCCAGCCCCTAAGCGCCAGCCCCCCATACCACGTGACCAAAGCCAAAAAACCTCGGGCCAATCCCCTAACCGCCGGCACGGAATCCGATACAAACCTCCAGCCACTTATCCCAGTCACATGCGCGCTGAATGCGGAGTTAACTGACAGTCCAGTTGGTGGAAATTTTGGCGGAGCGCCAAATTTGGGCGGACCCGCCATATTTGGCGGGCCTAACTGGCCCCAACTAAAGTTATCTGGAGTTTTTGTAGGGGTAGCTGGCAGTTGGGAGTAAGTGGCCATAACTTTGGCTAGGAAAGACGGTTTTGGACGAATTTATTTATTTATTTTGGGTATCTTCGACCTTCTGAAGCCATTGGCATAGGCCTTATAGCCATCTGAGGTCATTTGCAGAGGTTTTGGAGCCGTGGAAGTTCTAGGAGCCACCAGGGCCCAGTATTGTACAGTTTCAGGTACTCATTGGAGGTGAACCAGTAGTCAATCCTGAAGGATTCAAGTGTTCTGAATCCATTTTTACAGTCTATTCCACCTATAGAGACTTTTATTCAGTTGTATATTCATTTTGAGCATTTAATTAAAACGAGGACATGCCCATTTGGGAACCTTGGACCCAGCAGACGTAGCCCAAGAGGGGTGAACTGCTTCATCAACTTCTTTTGCATCTGTGGTTGATTTATTTTGCAGAACAAATTCGTTTTAGTGTGTTAAACAGTAAAAGGAAATAAATCTTCTATACTTAAATGGGTCATGAACAGCTAAAAATTTCATTTGTTTCTTTTCTGCAAGACATGGACATCCTTTAAACATGTATATTACTGAATTGAATACCTTGAAAACCATTTACAAGTAGTTTCAAATTCAGATCAATTAGTAACTATGTTTCTGGATCTAGTACTTTAAAGTTTGATGATGTTGTCGGTGCTATTCTTAGCGAGGAAATGCAACGGAAAAGCTCCGGTGAGACATCGAGTAATGCTTTGAGTGCAGAGTCTAGGGGAAGAAAAATGGAAAGAGGAAAGAGCTCAGGATATCGCAGTAAATCAAGGAAAGATAGATCCAAGTCTAGAACGGGGATAGTGTGCTGGAAATGCGGAAAGAAAGGACACCTAAAGAAAGACTGTAGATCTCGAAAGGGAAAAGAAGGAGATGCACAACAAGAAAACAATCATGAAGAAAATGTGACAGGTGAGGTGTTACAAGATGCTTTGATTCTTTCTTTCGAAAATATTACTAATTCCTGGGTGGTAGATTCAGGGCCTCATTCCATGCCACACTTGATAAGAAATACTTTCATGACTATGTTCAAGGAGATTTTGGACAAGTTCGTTTGGGTGATGATAAACCCTGTAAAATTGTTGGAATGGGTAAGGTTCTTGTAAAACAGCAGAATGGAAACCAATGGCTACTAAAGGAGGTAAGGCATGTTCTAGATCTAAAGAAAAATATGATTTCAACAGGGTAGTTAGGCGGTGAAGGTTGTGTGACAACTTTCACAAATAAAGCTTGGAAGGTTACCAAAGGAGCCCTAGTAATAGAAAAAGGCGAAAAGGTTGGTACATTGTATTTATGCAATGATATTTCTAACTCTGTTAATGCTTTAACTTCCAAAGGAGTAGATGCAACATTATGGCATCATAGGCTCGGACACATGAGTGAAAAGGGGATGAAGATTCTTCACTCAAGGAATTTTTTGCCGGGTTTGAAGAATGTTGATTTGGACTTATGTGAGAATTGCATTTATGGAAAACAGAAGAAAGTCAGATTTCTTAGAGTTGGGAAAGAAAAGAAGAGCGAAAAATTAGAGCTTGTGCATACAGATGTATGGGGACCTGCTCAAGTATCATCTCTCGGTGGCTCTCGTTATTATGTTACTTTTATTGATGATGCAACTAGAAAAAGTTGGATTTATTGTATTAAGAATAAATCTGATGTATTTGATACTTTTAAGAAATGGAAAGCTTTGGTTGAGATTGAGATAGGAAAGAAATTAAAGTGTCTCAGATCAGAGAATGGAGGTGAATATTGCAGCAAGGAGTTTGATAGGTACTGTTCAGAGCATGGAATTCACAGAGAGAAGACAGTTCCAAGAACACCACAAGAAAATGGTGTGTCAGAAAGGATGAACAGAACAATCATGGAGCGTGCAAGGTGCATGAGATTGCATGCATGATTGCCTTTACAATTTTGGGCAGATGCTATAGATGCTACTGCTAATCTAATAAGCAGAGGGCCTTCAAGTTCCTTGGATGGTGGTGTTCCAAGGGAAGCATGGACAGGTAAAAAGGTAAACTACTCCTTTTTAAAGCCTTTTGGTTGTGAGGCCTTTGTCCATATTGATAAAGAAAATAGAACAAAGCTTGAGGCAAAGTCAAAGAAATGTACCTTTATTGGATATGGTGTTAATGATTTTGGTTATCGCTTATATGATTACGAAAATCACAAAATCATTAGGAGCAGAGATGTAATATTCAATGAAAAGGTCTTATATAAGAATCGGTTGCAGGAAAAGAAACAGGAAAAAGAAAACAAGGAATACGCAGTTCTTGATGAAATCACTGAAAAAGTAAAGGTGCCTAAAAATAATAATAATCAACAAAAACAACCACCACAATAGCAACAGGCACCCCAAACACCTGAAAGTGGTGTTAGAAGATCTACCAGGATAAGTAGACCCCCTGAATGATACTTTCCTTCATTATATTATTTATTGTTGATTGATTCTGGTGAACCTGAATGTTATGAAGAAGCAATAGAGGTTGAAAGTAGGAAGAAGTGGGAGGTAGCCATGGAAGAAGAGATGGACTCCTTAATGCATAATCAGACTTGGGACTTAGTCAGGTTGCCTACAGGAAAAACTACATTGAAGAATAAATGGGTTTACAGGCTGAAGGAAGAAGATGGAGGAAAACAGAGGTACAAAGCTAGACTTGTGGTGAAGGGGTTTGCACAAAATAAAGGTATTGATTTTGATGAAATATTTTCTTCTGTTGTTAAAATGACTTCAATCAGAACTATTTTAAGTCTAGTAGTAGTTGAAGATTTGCATCTTGAGCAGTTAGATGTAAAGACAACCTTTCTCCATGGGGATTTGGAGGAAGAGATATATATGTAGCAGCCACAAGGATATGAAGTGAAAGGGAAGGAGAAACTAGTGTGCAGGTTGAAGAAGAGCTTGTATGGCTTAAAACAGGCTCGAAGGCAGTGGTATCTAAAATTTGACAAGTTTATGTCTGAACAAGGTTATACTAGATGTCGCTCGTGTTTATCTAAAAAAGCAAAATGATGGTAGCTATATTATATTGTTATTGTATGTAGATGACATGCTTGTTGCAGGGTCTAACATGCAGGAAATAAATGTGCTCAAAAGAAAATTGTCAAATTCATTTGCAATGAAGGATTTGGGAGCTGCAAAGCAAATACTTGGTATGAGAATAACTAGAGATAGGAAAAATCGTAAACTAACATTATCTCAAAATGAGTACATACAAAAGGTGTTGAAAAGATTTAATATGCACAATGCAAAACCAGTTAGTACACCTTTTGCTAGTCATTTCAAACTTAGTAAGGAAATGTGCCCAAAGCAGGTACATGAACAATCCAGGAAAGGAACATTGGATGGCAGTGAAATGGATTCTCATATATTTGAAAGGTACCACAAATCAAGCATTATGCTTTGGTGGTTCAAACATTTCTCTACAGGGATATGTTGATGCAGATATGGCAGGTGACAGAGATAACAGGAGGAGCACTACAGGATATGTATTTACTGTTGGTGGAACAACTTTCAGTTGGGTTTCAAAAATCCAGAGTGTTGTTGCACTTTCAACAATAGAAACAGAGTATGTTGCTGCTATGGAGGCTAGTAAAGAAATGATTTGGTTACAAAGGTTTATGGGTGAATTGGGTAAGGAGCATGATATGGGCACGTTATACAGTGATAGCCAAAGTTCCATTCATCTTACAAAGAACTCAGCATTTCATTCCAAGACTAAACACATACAGCTCAAGTACCATTTCATACGATCAGTGTTGGAAGATGGACAGTTGAAGCTGGAAAAGATACACACTAGCCAGAATCTTGTAGATATGCTAACAAAAGTTGTAACCAGGGAGAAATTGAGAATATGCTCAGTTTCAAATGGTCTTCAAGGATGACGATGAAGATGAGAAACAACCATGTCCAAAGAGGAGTCATTGTCCAGCAAATGAAAAAGTGGTGGAGTTGATATAATCAGTCTCCAAGTGGGATATTGTTGGGTGTGGAGCCTGATTATCTTCTGTATTCAAAGGTATCGCCACATTGGACCCCAGCTGTAAAATATTCGCTGTAGGGGGGGGTCCAAGGGGAGCGGCTACGACCTTTGGGGAGCCCCCCCCCCTGGCGGCGGGTTTCGAGGGCAGCGCCCCCGAAGCTAAAAACAGATGTAAAATTGCCTTGTAAAAGTATAGTAATTTCTAGTCAATCTAGGCCGTTCATTAGGCGGACGATCTGACGGTAGAACTTATGTTTAGTTTAGGGTTTTTTGCCCTAGAAGGAAACCCCTCTCTTTGTATGAGGGTATTGTATTGAGTTTGTGTAATATATGTGTATTCTCCGAGCGAGAAGCAGAGTGGTGAGACTGTGAGAGAAAACAGAGGATATTACAGCGGATCTGCTATAGGTTGTGTCTCTTCATTTTGCTAGATAATAGAAAGGAAGGACTGGCTGTTTAGGGTGGACGTAGCCCAAATTGGGTGAACCACGTATATCTGTGTCTCTCTTGTTTTATGCGTTTTCTGTGTTTATAATTCTGCAATATTTTATGTGTTCCATTGCTCCGTAATATATAATTTTCTAACACGGAGAAACCTGAGGATCTTTCATATCCTCACCTAGCATATGTTTCCTTATTGACTATTGTATGATGATCCTAGTCGATGATGACCTCTACTTCTTTCTATAAGTATTATTTGAGATTTTAATGACGTTTCCAAGAGCTCTTATTCTTTAGAATTTATTCCAGACATTCTTTTTTCTTCCCGTGTCAAGAGATATTCCTTCCAATGCTTCTATCACGATGCTATTTTCTAATCTGATGCATCCTATCTTATTTACACTGATTCCTATTTATAAATTACAAGTGGAAAGTACCTTCTAGTGAAGAAAATCATCTCAGTCATAGTAGAGATCTTTTACTTCTTCCTTCTTAAGCTTCTTTTTCTCAGGTTCTTTCACTTCCTCAATAATATGGGCTTCTTCCCTATCTCTCTTTTCCTTCTTATGTTTAGGACAATCTCTTCTATAGTTCCCAAGTTCCTGGCATCCATAACATCTTACCTTAGCCATGTTCTTCCTTTTATTTTGAGGACCAAACTTTCCAAATTTCCCTTTTCTTTTTGTCACTAATTGATCCCTTTTATCTGATCTTTTGTCACTTTCTTTCTTCAACCTGTCTCATTTTTCCTTGCATAGAGACCATAATTTGATGAATGGGATAGATTCCTATTCTTTAGTAGATATGAGGTTACCTTGTTCATCAGTCAATGCATTTAGAATAACGAAGATCATTTCTTTATCAGATACCATCTCTCCTAGATCTCGTAATTGACCTTTTATTTGAGATGCTTTTGAAAGGCATGAAGATATCCCTTCATCTTTTGACACCTTCAATTTATATAGATTAGATCTAAGTGATATGGTATTTTCTCTCATGCTTTCAGAGAAAAATTTCTACCAGCTCATCATATATCTCTTTAGATGTCTCTAGCTCGATTACATAGAAATGAGAGGATTTTTAATAGATTCCTTAAGAATATTTGAGCCTTTAGATCCATTTCCATGTATTCAGATAATGTTGGTTCCTCAAATGGCTTGGAGACCTTTCCACAGACATGATCAATGACTTCATTTACTCCGAGGACTATGTCTATCCTTATTTTCCATACAAGGAAGTTTGATATCCCAACCAACTTATGGTTCTCCTTGAAACATGAAGTCATTTTTACTAAATTAGTTTAGAAGAAAAATGTACTTACTTGTGAAGATAGAATCTTCAACTTGATAATTGATGAACTTGTTGCTTCAGATGATCCTTTTGATAAGGTTCTTACTTCGACGAGGGAAGATTGCCTTCTTTAGCATGATCTTCTTCCAATTGAGATCCTTGCTTCAATAAAGAGAAGATTGCTTTTTGATCTAACCTTCCTTAGTTTTGAAGAGCTTCAACTCCTTTCATGATGTATTTCTTCAATCTAGGGTTTTGGTATGATGAATATCTTGCTTGGTGTTCTTTGAATTGCTTTGATCTTTCTTTGTATGTCTACTTTCTTGAATGCCCCTTCTCAACTTCAACACCTTAGCTCTGATACCATGTCAAGAAATGTAGGGTATGAATAGTTAAAATATTTCTCTGCTTGATAATTTCTTGTGATATACTTTTACTTCTTAGCTTATAGTATTTTCTTCATTATGTTATTATTGTGTTCTTTTCATCAAGACAATTACGAATATGCACAATAAAAGACAAGTGACACAGTATGTAGGCTTGTCAGCCAGGGCCAAAACCTCTCACCTCTTGAGAGGAAAACTCGATCAAAATTATTCTTCTAGATCTTTAATTGATGAGTACCAAGACAATGACAAAGACCCTTGACTATAGTTCTCCCAAGAAACTTGTGACTAACCTTTATGCTCTGCCTCTTCCCTTCCTCGACTTTCTTCTTGATCTCGAACTGTTATCCTTGACTACCTCTAGAGAAACTTGGTCTCTAACCTTCACACTGCTTCTTTTCAGCTTCCCCTAGAGAATCTCAGTCTCTAGTCTCTAGCTTGGTCACCCGTAACAAGTACCCTAGAAGAACCCTTCCTTCGCTATCTCTATAAGAAACTTCTCCTTCGCTGACCCCTAAAGAAAACTCTCCTTCACTAACCCAGAAGAATCTCTCCTTCGCTAACCCAAAAGAAACTCTCATTCGCTGACCTAGAAGAAACTATCCTTCATTATCCCTAGAAGAATCCTCCCTTTGTTATCCCTTCTTCACACTTCTTCTTGGCGCCTCTTCTTTGCACTTTTACTTGACCTCTTCTTCGTACTTTTTCTTGACCGAATGCTTGTCGGGTTTCTTGCCTTTAAGTGAGGCCGAGTGTGGCTATATATACACCTCAACACATGTCCTTTAGGCCGACATGATCACTATTGGTTAGGTTGACTTCTTCAGCAAGTTCTTCCATCGTTGTAGGTCCACTTGAAGAGGATAAGTGACAAGGTCTTGGAGGATACTTTACATAGACAATTTTGACCTTTTACAAAGTGTAACATTACTTCATTACATGACAATGACTCTATCATTTAATGACTAGATGAAAAATAATTCATAAAGACTCTTAATGGGAGTCTTGACTTAAATAAAAAATCTCTTGCTCTTGTAACCCATGAAGCAAGTCAATACAATAATTTTATTTTTCTTCTTTACATCTCATTAAATCAAAATTACATGTAATTATGAAGACCGAACCTAGTTACACTTTTCAACATTAGAAACCATTTGGGAAATTCCAACTGTGTATGTTATTTCTCTTCCTCTTGACATTGATCTACTACTGCAATACTGTTGCAAATCAATTGCACCTAAATATGATCTGCGAATTCATTGACATGCTCACCTAAACTACTTCCCGACTTCATCACTGCTTGCTAGAACTGCTACTGGGCTATGTGAATTTTTCCTGCCTCCTGCACTGGAAAATCGAACTCTCTACCCAACAGTTCGAACTACCTAGTTGGCTTCTGCGCAGACCCATAATCTATGTTGCATAACTCCCTTTTAACCAATACAAATTTCCTCTTTGCTTCCGATCTCTTGATTTGTTCAAAATTGATCGATACCATATGAAAATTTCCTTGAAATGCAACAATTGGAAATTATTCTTCTAACTAGTTAATTATTAAGTAGCTTATTTGCTACGGAAAACAATGAATAATTCACACTTCAAATTATTCACCATAAAAAAATATTGTGGAAGAAAAAATAGGAACTAAGAAAATAATGCACACACAATAAAAATTTGACACCGTTATTTTTGGAAAATTGTCCCCAAAAAAACCCAACTTCGGAAAATCGATGCAACAGATGAGGGTTTTGTCATTATGCAATAGTGAATAATATGAGTACAATATTGATGCCCAAAAATGGCAATCCTCCACAAGATAATCTGACCACAAAATTAGTGAGACAAATTTTGTCTCACTAGACATTGATCCAGCTCCACAACTAGCACAAACAGTGCACACGAACTGCCCCTGCACCAACATCTGCATTTCCTTTTCTCAGGCTAAACTCACACTCCTTGGAAGTTACTCTTATCAAGACGTCCAACCCAACTCAGCCCTTAAGAATGACTCGTTATCGCTTTCGGAATTTCTCCCGACCTCCAGCAACTGAATTGACCCTCACTCCAGCTAAATTGAACTCCTCCTCTGAAGCTGCTTGCACAATCCCTATGTAGCCTCAATGAGGAAAACTCAACCCTCTTGTAATTGAATCTCTGGAACAGGAATCTCCTTCCAGAATCATTGTCCCTACTCCCTCTCTATCTCTACATCCCCTCTAGCTCAAACTCTTCTTCCCTGCTCAGCTGCTGCTGCTAGATAGATCGATTTCTGCCAAGGAACTCAACCTCAAGTATGTTCCTCCTCAACCCCATCGAACTCCTCTTATAATCTCTCATTGGCTCACCAAAAAACATGATTAAATCCTCATAAATGGTTAATATCATCTATAAGTCAATCCATGTGAGTTTCTAGAGAAATCTCATCTTTCTAAATTAATTTATGCTAATTAATCACTTTTCCTAAGTTAGACATAGGAAACATTTAAATATTGATTAACTAACTTAATGATCCATCTCTAGGTATTTTCTCTTGAAACTTTTTCAGTGTTTTGGAGTTCTAGATTTTCTTAGCCTCTCTAGCGAAAGTCGAGATTAGAACATTTGTCTAATCCTACAAAACTAAAAATTACCTTTCTTGAACAATGTATTTGGCCTCCTTAGTGAGCTAATTTTATCTTCAACAATTATGAAATGTGATATCATACTTAGCAAAACAAGGGATTGAATTCCATTATTGTGTTCTCTGGAATCGAAACTTGCACTATATGAATTTGAGTCTTCTGGATGTGGTAACTCTTCTCCAACAAATAAGATGAAACTCGACCTCTAATTTGATGAATGTGACCCTCATAAACCCTCAAAGATTTTGTCTTTGTGACTGTCTCATCTCTACATCAAACAATAAAACCATAGTTACACAAGTATCACTCCCATCCATTGGAGAGAACATACCCCACACTTCCACTGTCCTAGGAACTTGGGAGCTGGAACGAAATACTACAAAATATTTGGGAGTGTTACAGGCCATTTTGTCACATTTAACCAAATGACCTTGAACCCAGATCAATCGTCATTTTTTCACACATTGTAATCATCGCCTACAAAGGCCAAAGCATCCCCTTTCCAAAAGTTCCAAGAATTATGCATTATATTGGCTAAAAACCCTAATTTAGTTCATCATTGCACTTCCTAGTTCAAACAATGAGATGATGTAGTTTGCATAAAAGGAAAAGTGTTGGCCAGCGTAGGTTGCTTTCATTGAAAGTGCAATGACCCTTGAAACAAGGAAATAATTAAATATAATTTCGAAGCTTCTGCTTCTAGAGGCTTCTATCATGGAAGTTTCCATTTTCTGTTAAATATGTCCTCAAATTCTTACAAATGAGGTATTATCAGTTATCCCATGGAGCTTATCCTCTTCTAAAGTGGATCTTACCCTAGTTTAATGGATCTACAACCTCCTCATTTCTCCTATAAATGCATTACCTGGTATTGGGATTGGGTTGGATTTTGGAGACTCTTAGTTACACCCTCATGTTGCTCATTTAGTTCTAGAGGTCCATAATCCATCCATATTCTTGAGGTATGATTGAAGGCTTGCTATTGTGACAAAGGACAAGGTAGTTGGGAGAGATCTACGAGGTCAAGGCATACACGAGTTGTAATCTTCTCCTACTTTTATTAATACAAAGATTCTTTGTTTTCCTATGCATTATGTCTCATTTATGCATGTGTAGAATAAAGAATCCTTGGCTTCTTGTTTACAGTTATTTTTATATGTTATTTGCATGTTTTGGTTCTCTCGCTTGTTTTGGATGATTTGCGGGTTCCAATTTTAGCATTTGGAGTTGGAGCTAAAGCTTACAAGCAAGGAGAAGAAGGGAGATTGCTTTGGTTCCCAAGTAAGTCTTTCTTGCATATTTCAATCTTCTCTAAGGAAAGGATAGCAATTTTGCTTGGTTGTTTCTAGATCATGCCACTAGGTTTAGGGAGATTGCGTGTGTCCACAGAAGGAATTCATCCATAAAAAAAATTGGTGACTCCGATGGGGAAACATATGTTCTTTAGTGGTTTCCTTTGCCTATCCTTTTAAGACCTCTAAAATCAACTCTATTTGTCTTGTTCAGACTGTTACTGGACTTAGGAAATCTTGATTTCTAGCTTGGTTAGGGTTTGATTTTTGTTTTTTCAGCAAAATTAGCCCCATCACATGTTTTATTTTGAGATAGTGAGATTCATTTCAGTTTCCATGCGTAGTAAGTGAAATGCATCACAATTTTCATGTGTATTAAGTGTGATGATTGGATTCATTGCAATTTTTTGTGTATTAAGTGTGATGCATTGTAGTTTTCCTGTGTATTAAGTGAAATGCATCTCTCTGGTGTAGTTATGCCACCTGTGATGATTCCTATAACTTGGAAATTTTGAATTTCCTTATGTTTGCTTTGATTTATTTTTTGTTTGCAGTGATTTTTTAGTCTCTGGTCTGTCCAAGATCTCTGTAAATCCAACAACCTGTGTGTAATTGAGTGTGCTTACCTTTTGATAATTATTTTCTTCTTTTTGCTTCTTCTTGTCAGTTAGGGTTTTTTAATCGTTTGGCTTGGTTATTGATTTGTTAAAGGAACTTGCATAGTTTAGCTTCAATCTGTTTGCATTCTCCCTGCTTCAATAATCTTGTCATAATTTCATTTTTCTTTGTTTTGAAAATTGGAAAAAGAAAAGTTTCATTTCTTTATCCATTAGGTCTTTGAATTGGAATAGTGAATTTTGATATCTTGTTTGGAAGTTCTTGTTTTCTGCATCATTGATTGAAACTCCTTCCCTTATTTAGTTATATCTTCATTCAATGAAAAGAGTTATTTCTCATGCTAGTTGCAGTTTAGGAGTTCAAGTGAATTCGTTTTGATTCTTGAAACCAAAACCTTAAGATAGATCAACATTAAAATTTATCAATTAAGCAAAGAAGCATTTGAAACATTAAAGATATATTTAGTGGTCTAGGCTAGAATACACGCGTTTCGACGTCTCTAAATGTATGAACTGTCATTACTTGTCAAAATTACATCCCGGGGATGGTTGGTTTTCCACGTACATCTGAGTATATTAGAAACTTCTTCCACGTACCTTTTGGTATATAGGACGACAATGCTCCACATACAATGAGTATATCAGAACTCCCCCATCCTATGTTTACGCATTAAACAATACTACTATGGACTACACTTCCACGTACCTTCGAGTATATTTTGGAAGTCCCCATTAGGTTGCAAAACTACCATCGGTAACCGATTCGGTCACCTTATTAACTATTATACACCAAACACAACATTCAAGGAGATTTCCTGGACATACTTAACCATATATTGTAGTTCACAGTGGCTTGGTAATTCTTTTATGCCTAGTTACCTCCTTTTTTTATTTGTGATTTTACTTTTCAAAATAAATTAATTAACTCACTTTTTACTCATTAGTAAACCTTGGGTTAAGTTTGATGGCAATAATTCCAGAGTTTATCAGTCAAGGAAACCCAATGGATGGAAATCCTGGTCGTTTTCCCTCTTTTGGAAATATTGGTACTCCTTATATGGCTACATTGTCCCTTTCTGTATTTATCATAGGCTTGCCGATATGGTTGTTCTCAGCCTCCTTGGTTCTGAATGTCCAAATTGTTCCACAACCAATTCCTCTACCTGAACAACACCAACCTCAAGTTGATTCTCCTGTTGACCCTTTTCCTTCTTCTCTCAATGTTTCTTCCTCCCTTTCTTCTTCCTTGCTTGGTGAAAGTATTGATGCTAGTAACCAAGAAGCTAAGAAGGATAAGAAAATTATGAAGACAAAGAAGGAAAATAAGCGAGGGGAAAACCAAACAACGGATCCTACAAATGCAACTAATGTTGAGAAACCTTCCAATAATCCCTGTAAGGTTAAATTCCCTTAATTGATTTGTAAGGGTGATCACCTTCTTAGAGATTGCTCTGGTATTCCCAAAGTATTAGAAGTGTGGTATATAGGCTCACATTATCCCTTGTCGTCAGCCTCAGGAGATCATGATGGTGACAAAACATCAACTAGTGATAATAAGGTTCTCAGAAAGAAGGGTAAAGTTAAGTTTCCTTGTAGGTTATGTAGACGAAATCATCCAATTCACCTTTGTCCTTATATGGATGAAGCATCCAAGGTGTTTGAAAGCCTTACCTACTCCTCAACAACAATTTCCAACTGGATACCAAGGTTTTCCCCTAATCCTCCATTAGTTGATGAAGTGATTGACTTGATTATAGTCAATCCCACTCTCTCTGAAAGTGAATCCCATGAGTTTGTTTCCAACCAATCATTGGTTGAGAAATTTGTTGACTCGATTCCAACTTCAATTGATCTCATTATCCCCTTAGAGAGTGAGGTTCATACTGCTCAGGTTCTTCTTGTTTCTTCATATGGTACCAAACAAGGGGGCATATATATCGTTCTCATGAAACCACCTCCAAGTAATGAGATATTTTTCTTTGATTGGAATCAATTGAGAAAACCCTATCTCCCTTCTTACATGCCTTTCCAAGTCATGGTCAACTCTTGTGATAAGGTCATATTTCGCACTCTTATTGATGAGGGTGCTTTTGTTAGCATTCTATCTATGACTGATTGGCAAGCTTTGGGTTCCCCTGAACTTGTGTATGTTTCAACAAAAGAACCAATCAACCTTTAGGGATCCTTCCTCAACTTCCTATTGCCTTTGAAGGAAAAATTGTATGTATTGAAATTATGGTAGTTCTATTCCCCTTGAATTTCAATTTACTCCTTGGGTGAGACTATGTTTATGCTATGAATGTTGTCTTGTCCACACTCTTTTGAGTGATTTGTTTCTCGCATAATGGAAAAATTGTGACTCTTAATAAACTTTCATTCCGATTTGGATGCCAATCATCCAACTTCCATAAATGTTCCAAATATGCAAGTGGTATCTCCCCCACCATAGGCAAATTATGTGGTAAGATTTCCCATGCCCGCACCTACCAATGAATACGAGCCTTTCTCTTTTTATCAACTTCTTTTGAGTTGGATCCAGTAGGTGATATGGTGAATCATTTATTGGGGATGTTGGAACCCGATCTTTCCATTGGATCCTTTGATATGTATCCCTTCTATAGCATTGTTCTCCCATCTGATGAGAACCTCTTGGAAGTGATGGCCTCTTGTGGGCCATGATCAAGGTAACCCTGAGCATAGTTCCTACTCTTGTGTCAAGATAAAAAAAAATGAAACAAGGTTCCATGAGCATAGTTAATTTCCTGTCTCAAGTTCATTAAAAATTGAAATAGGTTACCACGAGCATAATTTCTTCTTTGTTTCAAGCTCTCATAAACATGAAACAACCCTATGAACATAGTTATTTTTTGTGTCACCTTCATTTCATCCTATCACATGATCCTCTTCCTTCATTCCCAGTGAACATATTTCTCTTAGTAACCAACAATCTATAGGTCCATGAGAAGAGTTGGTGAACAAAATGAAGTTGGGGGAGGGGGGGCATGCCTCTACCATTATGTTGGGGGCAATGTATTTATCTCAAGCATATTTTTTCTTTGTTTCAAACTTGCGTAAAAATAAAACCACACTTTCAAGCATAGTTTTTCCTTTATTTCAAGCTTCTATAAAAATGAAACCACTCTCAAGCAAATTTTTTCCTTTGTTTCAAGCTTGTATAAAAATGAAACCTAATCTCTTGATTTTCATTTTTTATCAACTTATTTCTACAAGATGAGCCTTTGTTTTCGCACTCCATCGTCACCATCTACTTGGACGATTATTCACTCTCACTTGGTGTTTTTACCCTTTCCTAAGGAACCGATGAGATGAGTGGTCTTGTTAGCCCACCTCTTAACCTCTATATATTTTGAGCAGTTCCATCATGACTGGAACCAATTGCTACCCTTTATACCTCTCATTCCTCTAGGAGGGGTCGTCTTTAAGCTCTTTTTAGACTCCCAAAATATGAAAATATTTTCTAGCACTTGCCTCTTTCAAACTCGTTAAAGTAAATGAAAGGACATTTGCCCAGTATAAGTTTAACCCTTTTCCAGACTGGATAGAATATTTACGAAAAAGGATTAAATTTAGTCAATCATGGTTAAAAGGTTCTCCTGGGTAATTTTTCATGCCTTTTCAGCCCCAAGAGGATAAAATTACGGAAAGGGACCTCTAGGAGTTTTCTTTTTCGCATCTTTTTCAAACTCTTTAAACATGAGAAAGAAGTTGAGTTATACCTTTGTTGGACTCGTAAAACCATAAAACAACGTAGGAATCATCAATCATGACGAGACTAAACCACTCCTTCTCAGGGTTCATTAAAAATACTCAGAAGGATTCATCCGAAGGATGAACTTATAGGCCAAGCATATGTTATCCTCCTAAATCTTGTTAAAAAATAAAGAGGTACTAGCCAAAAATGGTTGGGAAATTGGGGAAACAGAGCATAAAACCTATTTATGGGAGAAAATCACTCTTGAACATGACACTCTCTCACCTCCATGACTGTTTTGGGTTGGGTACTCTGCTTGCCTCTCTTTTGATCATACCTTAATGAAATCCTTCATGGTGGGTCTTTAAGTCAATGTTGGCAACTCCATAAAAGCGTCGCAGATATGTTCAAGAGATGTACACCCTTAGTTGACACCTGCTACGATACCTTTATCCTTTTTCATGTCTGTTGCCTCTAAACCAACTCTGTGTTATCATTTTGTCTCAGATTTTGATATATGTTTCGCGTCATTGAAGGGGGATACATTAAGGCCCTCTTACGATAGGTCACTTCTTGCCAACATCAACCCATTATCTAGGAAGTTGACCTAGAAACTCCCTTCAGTGTCTTGGAACTTGCATACCTCAATGGAAAATTTCCTTGCTTTCGACGACAAGTTTTCATTATTGGCCTTTGACTGGAAGATTTTGTGTGGTGTTCGACTTCAGCTCATATATTCACACCATATGGATTGTATTGTAGTACCTTAAGGGAAATTATCATTATTGGTGGTTCCTCTCATATCTATTAATGACTTTCATTATTGGCCAGTAATAAGATGGTGTCTACCATATTCGACTCCAACAAATCTATTCACATGGTTAGACTCGTACTATCGAGTGACGAGGTAGAAGACCCCAGATCTAGTTCCATCCATCCAGGTTACGATTTCAAAATTCATATAAGATTACAATGTATGATGGCTATGGTAATAAAAAAAGTTATCCAAGCATGGGTTCACAATCCATCATTAATGGACATGAAAATCAGTTTGATCATTGTACATGAAAAATAGCTTATATGCTGAGTATGGGTATGCTTACCTCAACAATGATATCATAATAATGTATTTTAAGAAACAATTGATGATATAACCAATCTATTCTTGACCTGAACTTTTCACATGGTAAAGCACTTCAGTCCTCAGCCACTACTTTCGACTTTGTACTTTAGGGGGCAACTTGTTATAGGTCATTTTGTCACATTCAACCAATTGAACTTGAACCCAGATCAATCATCACCCATTCACACTTTGTAACCATCCCCTACAAAGGCAAAAGCATCCCCTTTCCAAAAGTTCCAAGAATTCTTCATTATATTGGCTAAAAACCCTAATGTAAGTCCTCATTGCACTTTCCTAGTTCAGACAGTGTGATGACGCAGGTTGCATCAAAGGGAAAATTGTTGGTCAGCACAAGTTGCTTTCACTGTAAGTGTGATGACCCTTGAAACAAGGAAAAAATAAAATATAATTTCGAAGCTTTCACTTCTAGAGGCTTCTATCATGGAATTTTCCATTCTCTATTAAATATGTCCTAGAACTCCTACAAATGAGGTTTTATCACTTATCCCATGGATTTTATCCTCTTCTACAGTGGATCTTACCCTAATTTAATAGATCTACAACCTCCTCATTTCTCCTATAAATACATTACCTGCTATTGGGACTAGGTTTGATTTTGGAGACTCTTAGTTATGCCCTCATGTTGCTGATTTAAGTCCAGAGGCCCATAATCCATCCATATGTTTGAGGTATGATCGAAGGATTGTTATTGTGACAAAGAAATGACAACATAACTAGGATGTATCTACAAGGTCAAGGCCTACAAAGGTTGTAATCTTCTCCTACTTTTATTAATACAAAAATTCTTTGTTTTCCTATGCATTATGTCTCATTTATGCATGTGTAGAACAAAGAATCCTTGGCTTCTTGTTTAAAGTTGTTTGTATATTCTATTTGTATGTTTTGGTTCTCTTGCTTCTTGTTTTGTATGTTTGATGATTTACAATCAGGGAGAATAAGAGAGCTTGCATTGGTTCCTAAGTCTTTCTTCCATATTTCAAACTTATCTAAGGAAAGCATAGCAATTTTGTATTGGTTGTTTCTAGATTAGGCCACTAGTTCTAGGGAGATTTCTTCTGTCCGCAGAAGGAATTCACCCATAAAACAGAGAGCTTGAACAGGTATTTTAGAGCTTTTCGGGAGCCTCATTGCAGCAAATTTTGACGTTTCAGGTATCTAGTTTGAGCAGTGAAGGTACCATTTATTTATTTGCTAAGTGATACATGCCAGGTCAGGAGGCTCGATTGCATGAGCACTATAAAGAAACAAAGACATGGATATGTAGCAAAGGTTTCAAAAAATATAGACAATTGTCAGTCATTCCTTGGCAGCTTCTGTTGCAAATCTTTAAGTTCAACAATTTCAGATAAGTCTTGTCCCTTGAAGCCTATCTTGAAGCTTTAATGATAAGATTCAATGAATTACAATGATGGTCAGAAAGAGAAAGAGCAAAATGTTGGTTAGTTTCATTTTATGAATTTCCAAACTTGAATGTCAAAGCTGAATATAATATAGCATTGCATGAAATCACATAATAATCGAGTAATAACAACCCTTTTTGCAGTTTGGGAGCTCCCTTGTTTCTTTGTTGGGAAGGAATTTGATTGGAAAATTGTTGATGGATTAATATTTTGATTTTTTTGGTAATGTTTTAAAGTTAAAACTTTTACATATTTCTTTGCAAGATGGAATCTGCAGGATGGAATTTGATTGGCAAGTTTTGAATGTGTTTCAAAATTCCACATATTTCTTTGTAGGATGGAATTTGATGGGCAAGATGTCCATTACAGTGATGTAATTTATTTTCTTCATTGTCAACATTTTTGGTTAAAACAGTCTAAACAAACATTAAAATTGCAGAATTTGTTGAAAGTAGATAAGTATTAGACTTAAACTTCCTATCTTGAATTTGTTACATTCCACAACTATTAGGTTTAAAATTCTTATCTTATTTTGTTTGACATTGGTTGTTTTTTTCCCATAATTTTCACTATATTGTTTTTATATTTAACATTGGTTGCTTTTTTCTCTTAATTTTCATTAAGTGGTAAAGGTGTTTCATATGTTAATTGTTGAGTAAGTGGTAAGTGTGTTTTATATGTTAATTGTTTGTTTTAATTCGGTATGTACATTTAATCTTTACACTTCTTTTTTTTTAATAAATTTTTTTTACTATATATTAAATTTTAAAATATTATATTGTTAAAAGAAATAAATAATTTTATTTTTGTTTTTAATATATTATGTTATTGTCACTCCCAACTTGACATTTACTATAAATTTGGGCAAAGCTTCTTGCTGTGTCAGATATTTGTTCCTGGTACCTGAAGTACCCGCGTATCGGAAACTTGTGCAACATAGAATAAAACCTTTGCCAAAAAATGGACTTGCCCTTGAGAATAAGGACAATTTTTATTTCCCTTGAAATAGATTTGCAATAAAAACCCCAAGGCTGATAAGAAAACCACCACTATAATATTCTTTTCAAAATATTTAGCTAAATCTTCAACAATTAATCTAGAAAAATACACCATAATAATATTGTGCAGCACAAATAAAATTGCATGTGTAAACGATACTATAAAATTTGCAATTTTAAATAAACACGACACATAAGAAGCAAATACAACTTTATTTTATTAGCTCGATTAAGGTTTTACATGCCGATACAAACTAGAAATCGTTGAGACATAACAAATGCAGTCTCCAAAATATTTGTTACAATCCTGATCCTAGCCTCCCAAATCTACACTAGAAATAATGCCAAAATTGAAAAATTGGATAATCCCCACTCCCATTCACAAATATACTCTATATCTTCTCACATCTAATGATAATGGCACTATGTGAGATTTTTTACTGAAACCTCCTCAATAGTGGGTTGGGTTTTCATCCAACTCACACAAGGAAATTGTTGACAGTGTTGGACCTGACAACATTCAAGGGGTCTCCCCGATATGTGGTCCCAATTAAACCTCACATAGTTTGGGATAGGAGCTCCATTCATAATACGACCCAGTTACCATTTTCTTAAATATTTTCCTTGGCTCTAACTGATAGCAAGAGAGAGGAACATATATGTGTCTTCAAAAAATAATTGTGACTAGTGAGTGTTTGATTGTAGGTGTGTCAAGGTTCTATTGCAAAGGGAAAAATAAGTGAGCCTCTAAGAGGGGTAATAATACCACTCTTGTAGAAACACGCACAATGAGAGATATCCATCTAAAATCCAACGGAATAGTCCACAAAGATGGGACGGGCATTATAACCACTACAACGTATTCTCAATATGATAAGCACTAAAATAACTGAAATAATTCAACTACTTCAGTACAAGTGAAAACAAACATGAATCATGAACATTCACATAACAATCTTACAAAAATTCATAATCCATGCGTGAAGAACGTGTTGGCCATTAGGCTTCATATATTAAGTAAAGGTCCCAAGACACATGTATACATCGAACACCACTAACTCCAATAGTGGAACATTGGAGACACTACTTTCTTCCCAAAAGAACTAGCTTGCCTCTCTGATGCCTTGTGGGAGGAGCCAAGGTGAAAATTCCTTTTCTCATACAATGAGGGTGTATATATAACCAATGGGGTGATGCTACACCTCCCTTGTGACCCTTTGACTACACTCATGACTGTTTGACTTCCTATGACTTTTCAACTTTATATGACCCTTCATATTCTCTACATGTCCTTTGGACTTCCACTTTACAATACATTTTGAATGGGAATTTACATAATCCACAAAAGTTATGTGGAAAATGGTGACTCATGACATGACATTGATGACATGGACTGCATGATGACATGGAAATGTTAATTCATTCTTGTTGCTTATTGCTATGCGTCTTCTTGAGAATGCTCTTATGTCCACCTCCATATGGCTTAGAGATGAGGAGTCTTCAATGATATCAGATCTTGAGTAGTAGTCGCAAAATTTTGTCCCTTTATTTTCTTTTGATTGATCCTCTTTCATATTCAACTATAGAGGTGTCTTCTTGCATATTCCCCTTTTCCATCTCCTTCTTCATCATCCTATCATGGTATGATAAAGTACCTACATCTGCAATTCACTCATGACAAGACATAAGTCTGATAAACCCCTAGTCTAGCCAAATGCATGAAAATCCATTGATTGAGATGAAACTAGGTGGTAGGATGAGGGAAAGGCATACTAGTCGCACAATTGTGCAACTCAGACAATCAGGGGTTAGGCTTGAGCCTTAAGACTGCACAATGTGAAGTTCAGGATGGACTGAGCAAGAAGATTGTGCATTGGGGGGCTCAGGGAGCTAGGATGAGGGCTTGATCATTGGTTTTTCCCACTGTGCAGTTCTAGAAGGGAGAGGAGGCCAGATTTATTGTGAAGTTGCACAGTTCAAGGGCTCAGGGCTGAGGCTTGAGCCTTGTGATTGCACAAGGCGTAGTACTGACTAGGCAGGAGAGAGAAATTGCGCAATTTTTGGGGCTAGAGGCTGAGCTTGAGCACTGTGATTGTGTAGTGCACAGTCCTGGGAGGTAGGAATTGTGCATTACATAGTGCCAAGAGGCAAGGTTGCAGCTTGAGGGCTGAGACTATGCAATGCACAGTTCAGGAGGGTCAGATGAGTCTAAGTTGCTTGGTTGCAATTTTTTTTGAAATTGGTTAAGTGTGGGATCGATGAAGTTGATGTGAATAGTGATAAGACTTGACTGTGATCACACAATTAGAACACTTCACAACTCAACATAGATCATCCACAACACATGAACATAAAACTTCCCTCGGGGTGACAACTTTGCAACGACAAATGCGACACCAAAGATGCACTTTGTGACGGCCGTGATGACACTTGTGCGATAGTGCTTCAAACTTTTGAAATGAGTGCGATGAATGTTTACATAGAAAGAAAAACTCATTTACACAAAGATAACCCCTTGAAACCACCAAAACAAGCTTATATACACCATGCGACACTTGACATACAAAAAGACGATGCTTTGTTTTTCTTGCAGATGGGAGAAAAACACTTAGAGAAAACACATGCAATGAGTCTCATTGTTTGTGAAGACAGTATGAAAGATCAAGGTAGGCTCCGAAATTTGGGTGCAAGCCAAAATTTTGGAGGGTGTTGTGGCAATGACAAGACTAGGTGACACACTGGTAGAATTCCATCTTCTCTATCTTGGTTGACTCTTTTGTGCAGGGTCTTAGTTCTTCGGGGAGTATTGGTTCATCATGCAGATCACTTTTGGCTTACTGTCTTACTCCACGAATAAACATGGCCCCCTTTGTGCCATCTATGTTGAACACGAACATAAAATGAAATGTATCACAATTTTTCGAATCAAAAAGGGTAGTGTAGTTCGTGAGCTTTAGATTTTCAGAGTATAGTTTTTCATATTTGGTGTTGCTCCATTGCCAATATGCCTAGACATTACCCCGACGGAATCACTACAGGAACATAAACATTGATCTGCTGCCAGCGAGCCTGGACAGTACCCCGGCAAAGTTTCTTGCTTCACCTCTCTCCACATGAACCCTTTCTCTTCTTTCGCCTTATTTATATATTTATATAGGACTGTGCAAGGGCATTTATTCATTTTATGGGTGGAAGAGAGATCCTGACTTATTGAGAGCAAGAGAGGTTGTTCCTTCATAGAAGCATATATGGGCATCTTATTTAGGTTTGCTCATTTTGGTTTCTCCCCTTTTCCTCCTCTACTTGTTGGATCAGTGTGAGAACATCAAAACATAAGGAAATGAGTACAGGCATAAGGCTTCCAGAATAGACACAGGTATCATGGTTCGACATAAAACTATCCTTACGAATGGATCATATTTTTCGTCAGAACATCATCGACCAAATATGTAACCAATAAAAAGAAGGAGGACTGAAGGTTAGCCAAATGTTGTAGTGTCATAGGAATCTTTTCAACTCAGACACATATAAAGAAACCCAAAAACACGTTCACACGCGACGCTTATTTACAAGAATGAAGACAAGCACAAGAACAAACAAACAAGAAACAAAGCTATGTACATAGGGCGAGGCACAACCCCAGATCATCATTGAAAATATTGTTTTAAGTATTGGCCATTAATAGGAAGAGAGTCAATCTTCCTGTCTAGTGATTGAAGATGATATATGTGTTGGCCAACCTTTTTGTGGACAGTGAATGGTTCGATCCACAGGGATTGAAACTTAGTGTGTTTGCCTTTGTCCTTGTGGGCTTTGTCCCAATTTAAGACTAGCCCTCCCACACTAAATTCATTCTTCCCTGCAGACTTCTTGTCAAACCACCTCTTGATACGACTTTGGTGAAGAGAAAATTTTACTTTTGCTTTTTATTTTTCTTCCTACAACTTATGGAGAGTGTTTATCCTACTTTGAACCAATAAACACGACTTGCCCTGGAATTCTTGTGAAATTTGAAGGGTAGGCAAATAGATGTTCGAGGGTAGGATGGATTATTTTCCATACACCAAGAAGTAAGGAGATGTATTCAGAGAAGGGTTTAACATGACTCAGTCAACCCATAAGGTATTCACCAAAGTGGAGTGCTAGTTCCTGTGTTTAGAAAAAATGATCTTCTTGATAATGCGGATAAGGTTCTTATTAGTGGACTCAGCAAGACCATTTCTCTGTGGATAATAATTAGTTGAATGTTTCAATGCAATTCCATTTTTTGATGCAAAATCATAAAATCTTAACGATGAAAAGTACATTGCATTGTAAAAAACAAGTGATGTTGGAACACTGAACCTGGAAATGATATTTTGCTTAAGGAAATTGATGACTTCCTTATCATTCACCTGCTTGAGTGACATTTCTTTTGCCCACCACGTGAATTAGTCTGTGGCAATGAGAATGTAGTGGTGTTTCTTTGATGATTGCGGAAAAATATCACCAATAACAACTAGGCCCCATTGTTGAAATGGTTCTTCCACAATGATAGGCTGCAACAGGGCGACTAACTTCTTTCCCTGGTCAGTGCATTTCTGACACACCAAACACTTACGAGCATATGCGTGAGCATCTTTGAATAATGTGGGCCAATAAAAATCAGCACGCATAACCTTGTGCGTTTTTTTGTCACCCACAAAGTGTCCCCCAACTAGTCCATCGTGGAGATCACACAATACTTTATCTAAATCGTGCGCTTCTATGCATCTGAGCAATACATCATTATGGTGCTTTCTGAAAAGCAACACATCCAACAACTGGTAACATAATGTTTTTAATCTTACTACCCTCTTTTTCCATGTAGAGAAGTGAGAGGGAAAAGTGCCATGCTTAAGATACTGGCACACATCCACATACCAAGAGTTAGAAATAGAAGTGGGGGAGGCTCACTCAACATTATACATTTCAATTTCTTACTTCCAACGGAATGGATCATCTTCTTTTGCATCCACCGCTTCTACTACTAGCCGACATAGAACATGGCCCTTGATGGTGTGAAATGGTTTGAATTCTAAGTCATACTCTTGCAAACCAGTGATCCAGTTCGCTCTTCTCTCACCCAGCTCTTGTTGGACAAAAATTGATCAGACTATTGGGTGTGAAACAAAGATAATGCAATGATTCTTCAAGAGATAGGGTTGGAAGTGCTTTACCACCTTATAGACTGCATACACCTGTTTATCAATGGTGGGATAATTAAGCTCAATTCCTTGTAGGCTGACACTCATAAAAGATATTGGTTCATCATTATTCTGATCATCCTTCTGCCTAAGCACAGTGACAAGATAAGTATCATAAGTAAAGGTGTAGAGAAAAAAATATTTATTGAAATTTGGGTTGTACAAGGATGGTGCTTTTGCAATAGCTTGCTTGATACGGGAAAATGCATCCTTTTCTCTTTTTTCCCGCTTGTATATCACATCCTTCCTTACCATCTCCTGCACGGGTTTGACAATTTGAGCATAATCGGAGATGAACATGCAGAGAAAGTTGATTTTCCCAGGAAATCTTGCATAGTTTTTATTTTCACTGCAAAGGGAATCTGTGTAATATCTTTTGACCCTTTTTGGGTCTACCTTAATCCTACTTTTCATGATAATGTGGCTCAAGACATTACCCTGAGACACCGCAACAATACTCTTCTTGGGATTAAGCAATATCCCGTGCTTTCGACATCGCTTGAATATTTTCTTCAAGTAGCGTAGGTGGTCAGATCTCTTCTTTGAAAACATCATGACATCATTAAGATACACAACCACTCTCTGTCCGATCAGTCTGCGAAATTTAATTTCCATTGCATGTTGAAAATTCACACCAACATTCACTAGCTCAAAAGGCGTTCTTCTGAATGTGAACGTGCCCCACTCGTTCGAAAAGTAGTTTTTAGTCTATCATGCTTTGAGACTAGAACTTGGTTGTAGCCTGAGTAACCATCAAGTAAAGAGAACATATTTGACCTTGACACTGTCTGCAGTATCTATTCCATATACGTCACATGGTAGTTGTCTTTGTCCGAGGCGCGGTTGAGATTTCATAAATGAACACACAATATGATTTCCTCAGACTTCTTTCTTACCGGGACTAGATTAAATACCCAAGTTGAATGTTGCACCTTGTATATGATCCGAGCATCCGTCAAATTTCTCAACTATTTTTGAATCAAGGGCTCAAGCATTGGATGTACCTTCCACAACTCTTGCTGAAAAGGCTTTGCCCCTTCCTTGATTGGGGTGATCCATGTTGTTATCACCCAGTAATTTCCCAAGGTTAAGGAAAGAGATCACCGAGGTAACCACAAACCAACTTTTAGGCTTAGGCTCTAGCCAACCTAAGTCCAAAGAGGGCTCTCTCTATATGATTTAGCTTTGTTTGATGGGATATTAGGCTAGTTATGAAAGTTCAAGGGGGTTTTGATTTGTGTTGAAGATTGGGTGGTGGAATTCTTGGAGTAGATGGATAGAGCTAGGTCTTCAAGCCATTGGGATATGGAGTCAACAAATGGATAGCATAACTGGACCAGATCATTAAAGGGAATGTTCACAGGGCAGGCTAGCAAAGCAAAATGAAAATCTTTAGGCCTAATGGGTGAAATGATTCTAACCAAGGTGAAAGGGCACTTAAGAATCCTTGGACCAGAATCAGAATGAATAACAGAGGGTGATCATGAACAAAGGACAATTAAGAATCCTTTGCTATAGATCAGAGGAGAAACTATGGAAGCTAAGGAGGAGTTAAGAATTCCCTAGCTAAGATAGTTTAGGAGAAAATATTAAGAATGTAAAGCAGCCAAGATAGATTGCATTCAAGCAATTCCTGAAATATCATTCCTTGTTATACATTTAGATTTTATAAATTTACATAAAAGATTATGGAAAAAACATAAGGAAAAAAAACATTGAACATGGAAGGATACTTATCTGTATTTCACTTTACACAAGAATCCTGTAAAATATCTGATCTTTATTCCTTGATCCAACAGGCCAATCCAGTCATTGATACAATAGAAGTTTGATTTGAGAGAAAGAGTCTATAGAAATGTCTTGGAATCCACCCTAAAATACTTCAAATGAAGTATTTATACAAATTCTAAACTGAAATATCTTGAAAAATATCAAGATTGGTTTTACAAATATCTCAAATTGTTTTACATTAATAAAACTTAAATAAAGGACACTCAAAACTAATGAATCTATTTGGAACTATTTTTATGGATTGATGGTGACAAAGAAGAGAAATTCAAATTTGATAGCTACTCTTAATTGATGATGAGGCTTCCAAGTCACTAACTACCTCCTTCCTTTGTGCATTTTGCCCCGGAAATTCTACAAAATTAGGGTCTAGTGATACCTTTGTATATCTCAATCTGAGATAGATATGTAAAATGTGAAAGCCTTATTGTAGATAAGTATGTTATTGAGATAAACCTCCTTCATTTTCCCAAAATTCAGCTCCATCTGTTCACAATATTCTCTGCAACAAGATGTCAAAAACAGGCCTTTGCACAGTCCGAAAAATAGGCTCTGAAGAGATACATTTATCTCCCTTTTTCTAATACCTATGTAAAACATGAGATGGCTTTTGTATATTGGCCTTTTAGGAACACAAACCTCCTCCAGTTTCTCAAAATTCATCTTGGATTGGCCACAATAGTTTCTGCAAAATGATGACTTAAACAGGAAATTTCTGGAAAATGTATCATTTCTACTCTGTTTTTTCGTCTATCTTCACTTTGATTTTTCAATCTGATACACTTTTACTGATACTCTTTCATCTAATACACTTCGACCCTGATGTTTTGTTTTCAATTGTTTACTTGGCTGCTCTGTGTTTACTGTGCAGTAAATTTTTGCTGTAAATTTATCACAGTGAATCAGTCATTGTCTCCCACCATTCTGCATCAGGTAATTTTACATTCATCATTCTCCTGGAATTGGGAGAAATTGATTGTTACTGGTAGTTGATGGAGGTTTCGGAGGTTCATGCGGTTTTGGTAAGGACTATTGAATGAGATAGGTTGTCTGCAGCATCTGTGAAGCAACGGCGAAGGTCTGTGAGCAAATTAGCTGGTTGCAGGAGTCACAACGGCTTTTCAGAATTGTCAATGGTAATTGCGCGAAAAGAGTGAAAAGAGGGGTAAATGGGATTTTGTAGCGAAAATAGTTAGTTTTTTGCAGGTTCATTGATTGATGAACAGTGAAGGTTTTCGGTTGAAAGGGGGAAGTGGTTTTGGAGGTCCATCGCACCGCTTTTGTGGTGCGGGTGGTATTCAGGAGAGGTCACCTGATCCCATTCATTGTTTGACACATAGAATAAGGGGTCGAGAGGAAAACTATCTTATCGGGTGGGTAAAGGGTAGACATCGGGTCGGCCTAATATGGATGCGAGCCGTTGGATGAGGGGGAGGGAGATCGTATGGTGATCGGGAGGTGAAACTGTGTGGCGATTTATACAAAAAGTTTTCGGGGGGCCCATGGGTCTAATCACCAATGGTATGAGATTAACTTGGAGCTCAATTTCATCGGGGACGCTTTAATACGGGATTAAGGACTGAGGGCAGGATTCAATATATTTGTGGGATATGGGGTAGTAATATAGTTTATAAATAAACTAAGGGGTGGGGTTAATTTATATAAAGAAGTTAAATATATACAGGACAATGGGTTTTCCAGGAATTTATATATTTAATTAAAAATTTAATACGAGTTGAAATGAGCAGAAGGGGTATTGCACTTAGGTATATGAAATGTTGTGTGCTTTCCACATACTTAGTACTTAGGATAAATGTATTTGGTGGGTTTTGCGCATAAAACATGTTTATAAAGGGGTTTTCCTAGGCAAGAGAACTTAACCTTAGGAAAAGGGGTTTTGTGAGGGGGATGAATTATTTATAAGGGAATTTAACACCTTTCCTCCTTAAGTCATCAAGTCGAGGGTCCGGTCCCACCAGAAGTTAGAGAAATGCTCTGAGCCTCTTTGACTTAAAGAACTATAGGTATTAATATTTTTATTGTGAAAGGGAAGTTAGTGAGTGTCATAGGGGTTAAAATGAATGAGGGGATGTTAAATAAATCACATTGTGAACCATTGCCTTTGCTTTGTCCTCTACTTATGCATATTGGAAATATTCATTTAAAACAATGACATAAGTTCTTTTATGTAATCACGTGATATTTCTACAACCTTTATACTACTTACCCACTTACTCGTCCTACCATTTTTTCTTCACTTTATTAGGGTGCATTTAGGCTAGCAAACCCTTGTCAATATTTTTCTTTTCTTTACAAAGTAAACTATCTAATTCTAACCTTATATCATCCAAGGGCTCAGATTAAACTTATGAGTTCCTTTTATTTTCTCTACCTAACTATGATCTGCCAAGATTAAACTCTTTGGTCAGATTTTGTTCTCTAATCTAGAAACATAAAATTCAAAGCATGGTATAATCAAGATTAAACAATTTGATTACCATGTATTGTGGCATGAATAACAAGTTGCACACAATCGTTATTACACATAAAAGTAAATAGTAGTGGCATTTGGACTTACACACTTTCATGGTCTTTTTGTTATTGGGGTTCATATACTTTCATTTTTTTGACCTTCTGTTATTCTTTTTGTCCTTTGATTTATCTTTTAGGACATACCCTCTTTACATTTTTTATTTTTTTATAATATGGAAAACATTTGCAGAAAGCAAAGGTATGTACAATATTACAAGCTTAACCTTAGTCATTCAAAATTATGACTCCTATTGGTATAGGAACCTAACAGTGGCTCCACTTGGGGATGGCATTTCCTTGTGAAATGTCAAGAACATTGTCAACTAGTAGCCTGATCCATTGGGCCAATCCCACTCATGTATATGCTCTGTTGTATAATATTTGTGACTAAAACTTTTGAGTTGAAACTACACCCTTTTCTGCAAACTGAAATCTGATCTAACATAAACTTGCTACGGAAAACTGAATTTATTCAAACTGAAATCCTACCTACTTACTCTAATCAGCTTTTTGGCTGCTGGTTAGGTAAAATGAAACAACCAATGCAACCACTCAAGCATTATATATATTGATGGATTTTGTTGCTTGGTCTTGTTTGTGATTAAAACTGAGCTTTTAAAGCCAAATATAACCTTGTCAACCAAAGAGAAGATAAGGAAATACTTGCTTTCCTTTGTAGGCTCTAAAAAATGTACAAAAGGATCTTCCAAAATATACACACTATTTTTGAACTAATTTAAGCAACTGTTGATCTGTTGTGGATGGCCTCCAGGCCATGAAACTGAAATATCACTTTCACCTTTATCACCCTGCATATTTTCAAACAAGATTTGTGATGAGATTTCTTCTGATTGAAATGTTTGACTGATGAAACCTTTATCATCTTGATCCTGAATCTAATTGTTAGTTAATGAAGAAAAATTATGATTGCATTCACTATCCAACCCATCAATTATGAGATCATGAAAAACTTCAAAGGATTGTTGCAACTTATTACTCATAGGTTTGAATGGGACTTCACAAATTTCTACAAGCTGCTCATCCTTTTCTTTAGAGTTTTCATACCACATTTCCTTTAAAAATTGAAATGATTCAAAACATAGTGGTATAGAACTTTCTTGTATTATTTGATCAGGTGTTTCAATGGAATTTGACAACTGTAATTGTGAAACTGAAGGATCTTGATCAGGAATTTTATTGTCTTCTTTGTTGTTAATGTCAATACCTAAAGATTGCTGATTTTTTATTGCTTTAAAGTTTTCTCTGATGAACTGAAATGAAGAAAAACAAAGAGGCAAAGAAGCTTCACTTATTTCCAAATTTTCTGCACTTTCTTCCTCACTTTCATAGCTGATATGAATAAGATGATCACTATTTTCAAGCTAATGAAACTGAATTTCCTTATTCCCCAAACTAGTTTCTGATTGCTTTGTAAAGTTAGTTTGGATTTGAAGAACATAATTATCATCATATTAATCACATTTAGGCAAATCATTAAAATAAGTAATGTCATCAAACATATACATTAGATCAGCATATTGCTTCTCCACATATTGCTCTATAAATCTATCTTTTGATCTATGGTAGTTGGAATTAGTAGGAATTTTTTCATGGCTATCAACCTCTTCTTTTTGTGAAATAAATGTGTTATGGTGATTTTGAGCAAAAAAATTATCTTTCATGGTGATCTTTTGTATCCTTACCTCTATCTTTCTTACCAAAATGTTGTGTTTTACCTCTACAATGTTGTTTTCCTCTGCTTCTGCTTTCAAATTTTCTCTTCTAATTTGCATATTAACTTCTACATCTACTGCAATGTTCTGCATCTGTTCAAATGTTGAGGGGTTTCTTTCTCTTAGCTAAAATTCTAATTTTGGATTAAATGCTCTTGGGTAATGCAAAAGAGCTGAATCAGGAAGAGGTCTTATATTTGATCACATTGAATAATAGGCTTGATTAACCCTGTCTGAAAATTGTTGTATTGTTTCATCTGGTTGTCTTCGTAACTAATTATATTCTTCTATGATCACAAGAAGATTGACTTTGATTATCCATCAATGAAGGAAAATTTTGACAAACTATTGGAAAGTTGAGATGCTTGCAATAGGTAAATTCTTTAACCAACTCTTTACTCTACTTTGCAAAGAAATTGAAAAAGGCCTCATAATAACATCATCTTCATCAATTTCAAATAAGTCTAGATAATTCTCAAAACCTTGAATATGTTTTTGAGCAGTGATACCATTCTCTCCATCAAACCTAGGGAGATGCTTGTAAAGATTGTTAGGGAAAGCATGGAGTGTAGGAGGTAAAATGAGTGGTTTATATCTATCAGGAACTTTATGAGGTACTAGAATATGTACAGGGATTGTATGATTAGTCTTGATTATTTGATGCTCCTCAATTGGAAAATGATCTTCATAAGAGTTAGAAGAATGCTGCTCAAATGTGTAAGGAAACTTTATATATACAATTTTCAATGGGAAATAATAAAAAATTAATCTAAAATCTTATCTAAAAAACAATATCCATCGAAAAAATTTATTGATGAGAAAGAACATAATGTATTGGATAATAATCCAAGTTAAAAACCTGATCTTTTCATATTGTTCTTTCAGGTTCATTCCTCTTGTGGAGTCTTGATTGTGAAATTGATTTGGAGTCGCCAAGTGGATGATTTTAACCTTTGTGTGTCTAATCATTGTCCACCGTCATAGATCAAATCTGAACCTGTAAAAGATTTCTGAAGAAAATGTTAGTTCTCCCCAGTATGGTCGCCACTATGTTATCACCTAGTAATTTCCCAAGGTTAAAAAAAGAGATCATCGAGGTAACCACAAACCAAGTTTTAGGCTTAGGCTCTAGCCAACCTAAGTCCAGAGAGGGCTCTCTCTATATGATTTATCTTTGTTTGATGGGATATTAGGCTAGTTATGAAAGTTCAAGGGGGTTTTGATTTTTGTTGAAGATTGGGTGGTGGAATTCTTGGAGCAGATGGATAGAGCTAGGTATTCAAGCCATTGGGCTATGGAGTCAACAAATGGATAGCATAACTGGACCAGATCATTAAAAGGAATGTTCACAGGGTAGGCTAGCAAAGCAAAATGAAAATCTTTAGGCCTAATGGGTGAAGTGATTCTAACCAAGGTGAAAGGGCACTTAAAAATCCTTGGACCGGGATCAGAATGAAGAACATAGGGTGATCATGAACAAAGGGCAATTAAGAATCATTTGCTATAGATAAGAGGAGAAACTACGGAAGCTAAGGAGCAGTTAAGAATTCCCTAGATAAGATAGCTTAGGAGAAAATATTAAGAATGTAAAGCAATCAAGATAGTGCATTCAAGCAATTCCTGAAATATCATTCCTTGCTTTACATTTAGATTTTAGAAATTTACATAAAATATTATGGAAAAAACATAAGGAAAAACAACATTTAACATGGAAGAATACTTATTTGTATTTCGCTTTACACAAGAATCCTGTAAAATATCTAATCTTTATTCCTTGACCCAGCAAGACAATCCACTCATTGATGCAATAGAACTTTGATTTGAGAGAAAGATTCTATAGAAATGTCTTGGAATCCATCCTAAAATACTTCAAATGAAGAAGTATTTATACAAATTCTAAATTGAAATATCTTGAAAAAATATTAAGATTGGTTTTACAAATATCTCAAACCGTTTTACCTTAATAAAACTTAAATAAAAGACACTCAAAACTAATGAAAGTATTTGGAACTATTTTTATGGATTGATGGACCTGACAAAGAAGATAAATTCGAATTTGATAGCTACTCTCAATTGATGATGAGGCTTCCAAGTCACTAACTGCCTCCTTCCTTTGTGCATTTTGCCCCAGAAATTATCCAAAATTAGGGTCTAGTGATACCTTTGTATATCTCAATCCGAGATATATATGAAAAACATGAAAGCGGTTATTGTAGATAAGTATGTTATTGAGATAAACCTCCTTCAGTTTCCCAAAATTCAGCTCCAACTGTTCACAATATTCTTTGCAAAAAGATGTCAAAAACAGGCCTTTGCACAGTCCGAAAAATAGGCTCTGAAGAGATGCATTTATCTCCCTTTTTGTAATACTTGTGTAAAAAATGAGATAGATTTTTGTAGATTGGCCTTTTAGGAACACAAACCTCCTCCAGTTTATCAAAATGCATCTTGGATTGGCCACAATAGTTTCGGCAAAATGATGGCTTAAACAGGAAATTTCTGGAAAATGTACCATTTCTTCTCTGTTTTTCGTCTATCTTCACTTTGATTTTTCAATCTGATACACTTGATACTCTTTCATCTGATACACTTTAACCCTGATGTGTTGTTTTCACCTGTATACCTGGCTGCTCTATTTTTACTGCGCATTAACTTTTCGTTGTAAATTTATCACAGTAAATCAATCATTGTCTCCCACCATTCTGCATCAGGTAATTTTACATTCATCATTCTCCTAGAATTGGGCGAAATTGATTGTTACTGGTAATTGATGGAGGCTGCGGAGGTTCATGCAGTTCTGGTAAGGACTGATGAATGAACTGGGCTGTCTGCAGCGTCTGTGGAGCAATGGCGAAGGTCTGTGAGCGAATTAGCTGGTTGCAGGAGTCGCAACGGCTTTTCAGAATTGTCAATGGTAATTGCGCGAAAAGAGTGAAAAGAGTGGTAAATGGGCTTTTGTAGTGAAAACAACTAATTTTTGGCGGGTTCATTGACTGATGAATAGTGATGGTTTTCGGTTGAAAGGGGGAAGTGGTTTGGGAGGTCCATTGCACCGCTTTTGTGGTGCAGGTGGTATTCGGGAGGGGTTTCCCGATCCCATTCATTGTTTGACACGTAGCATCGGGGGCCGGGAGGAAAACCACCTTATCAGGTAGGTAAAGGGCGGACATCAGGTCAGCCCGATATGGATGCGAGTCGTTGGATGAGGGGGAGGGAGATCGTACGGTGATCAGGAGGTGAAACTGCGCGGCGATTTATACAAAAAGTTTTTGGGGGGCCCATGGGTCTAATCACCAAAAGTATGAAATTAACTTGGACCTCAATCTCATCGGGGACACTTTAATACGGGATCAAGGATTGAGGGTGGGATTCAATATATTTATGGGATATGGGGTAGTAATATAGTTTATAAATAAACTAAGGGGTGGGGTTAATTTATATAAAGAAGTTAAATATATACGGGACAATGGGTTTTCCGGGAATTTATACATTTAATTAAAAAGTTAATACGAGGTGAAATGAGCGGAAGGGGTATTGCACTTAGGTATATGAAATGTTGTGTGCTTTCCACATACTTAGTACTTAGGATAAATGTATTTGGTGGGTTTTGCACATAAAACATGTTTATAAAGGGGTTTTCCTAGGCAAGAGAACTTAACCTTAGGAAAAGGGGTTTTGTGAGGGGGATGAATGATTTATAAGGGAATTTAACACCTTTCCTCCTTAAGTCATCAAGCCAAGGGTCTAGTCCCACCAGAAGTCAGAGAAATGCTCTAAGCCTCTTTGACTTAAAGAACTATAGGTATTAATATTTTTATTGTGAAAGGGAAGTTAGTGAGTGTCATAGGGGTTAAAATGAATGAGGGGATGTTAAATAAATCACATTGTGAACCATTGCCTTTGCTTTGTCCTCTACTTATGCATATTGGAAAGATTCATTTAAAACAATGACATAAGTGCTTTTATGTAATCACATGATATTTCTGCAACCTTTCTACTACTTACCCACTTACTCATCCTACCATTTTTTCTTCACTTTATTAGGGTGCATTTAGGCTAGCAAACCCTTGTCAATCTTTTTCTTTTCTTTACAAAGTAAACTATCTATTTCTAACCTTATATCATCCAAGGGCTCGGATTAAACTTATGAGCTCCTTTTATTTACTCTACCTAACTATGATCTGCCAAGATTAAACTCTTTGGTTAGATTTTGTTCTCTAATCTAGAAACATAAAATTCAAAGCATGGTATAATAAAGATTAAACAATTTGATTACCATGGATTGTGTCATGAATAACAAGCAGCACACAATCATTATTATGCATAAAAGTAAATAGTAGTGGCATTTGGACTTGCACACTTTCATGTTCTTTTTGTTTTTGGGGTTCATATACTTTCATTTTTTTGACCTTCTCTTATTCTTTTTGTCCTTTGATTTGTCTTTTAGAACATACCCTCTTTACATTTTTTAATTTTTTATAGTATGGAAAACATTTGCAGAAAGCAAAGGTATGTACAATATTACAAGCTTAACCTTAGTCATTTAAAATTATGACTCCTATTGGTATAGGAACCTAACACACATGTACACATCTTAGTACTTCTTGAATAAGAGGATGAAGGCTTGCCACTCTTGTGGTGTACAACGCGTACCGAGATTGAAGAACTTCATATCTTTCTCTATTCCAAGATTTATATGTTCATGCGATAACGTTGAACTATGGGTTTTTGCATTAACTAGCCCTCTAAAGTGATTTTGCAAGTCATACAACTTTTATAATCATACCACATCTTTCGACATGGGGCTCTCTTTGTTTGCGTGAGTTGCATCTTGCAACGCTCTTTCGTACGCGTCTTCATCGATAACTGCATCTTTGAATACATCAACGTTCGCCATGAAGTGCAATATTTGTTGGTCATCATTAAAAACACGTAAATTAGTGATATTAATAGGGAAAAATGGTTTGTAAAGGATTTCAATGGAAAAATCGTCCCTAGGTAGTGATAACCTAGCAACAACATTTTCTAATGCTTTCGTAGCTGCATTACACGTTCTAGGAACATATATAATATTAAAAGCTTGGAATTAAGAACTTAAATGCCATACCTTTTGTTGATAACCTTTCAAATGAGGTGACACACAATGTATAGTATTGCATACATGTCGTACGACAATTTCAGAGTCACCTACTGCTTTGAGAACCCCAACATTGAAGTCGATGGCCTTTTGTAATCCCAAAATGAATGCTTCATATTCCGTCGTGTTATTCATGCACTCAAATTCCAAGCAACTTGCAATCAATTATTTTCTCTGTCGCAGGTCTACTAAAACACAACCAACTCCAGAGCCCTCCTATGTCTTTGAACCATCAAAATACAAAGTCCAAACATCATATGTATAATAACTATGCCCTACATTAGTAATATCACTACTACTACTATCTATTGTACAAATGTCATTTCCACCAATTGGACTAGGAAGGAGTTCCAACTATGTATCTGGTGGGACTAGTGAAGGCTAAGCAAGGTAGAACCTTGGTTTAGTCTCCAAGAAGAAATTACTAGAGATTAGATCTACGAAAGAAATTGGTTCATTTTTCCTCTCGAAGGGTGTGACATTATTCTTCATGTAAGGCTTTGAGTTCACCCAGATTTGGCTATTTCTATCCTTGTACGGAAGACATAAATGCGACTAGTCGTTAGAAAAATACCCCTATAATTTGTTGGACCAATCTCTACTCAACAATACACCGTATGCTTCCGGAATGTCTAAAATTACTATATTTATACACTAGTTAACTTGTTGATCGGATGATAGGAGGATAAGCACATTTCTGAGTTAATTAATAGCATGCACAAGAGTATTGTCTAGATGAATGATCTGTGCATATGTTTTGTCCCATTTTTCATTGATTTTCTTAGCTACAGATAGAGGCATTATGTTTACAAATGCACCAAAATCAACTAAGAAATTGTGTACATTGTAATTAAAAATTTCAAACGTTAACAAAAACGGAGGGCAGAGTGTGTTAGCTTCTAATGTTAATGAATTAAGTATTGATTCCAGGGGACCAAAAGACTTACCAGATCCCTTTTGCGAATAAGCATTGTTACATGATGTGGGCTATTCAAGATCGCGGACAAGCAGTTCTTGTTGGCTCACGATCCTTGTAAGCTCGAAGAGTGAAATGTTAGCATGAATTTTCTTCATGTATTTGACTATATTATAATCTAGCGCAGTGGGCATCGTCGAAGTATTTGGAGGAGTAACTTGATATGATACTTTCGGAGTGATTGCCTTGCTTTTTCCATTGGCATAAGTATTCTTCATTGTAGCAGTGTCTCCAGACTTACTCTGAGTGTTCTGTGTTGAGTTGACAGGCGGTGTGAGCCTCCTTAACGAATATTCTTTCAATTTTTGCCTTTTCAACTCTTTTTCAGAAAATGGACCTTGTCTTATCAATTTATATTCACCATTCTTCTTTTGAGTCAGGTCCTCACTCAGTGGCTGCTTTTTGGAAAAAAAAAAAAACAATCGTGTATACACAACTGAGTGTATTTATTGCATGCCTAACACTCACAAATTCTTTGGTTTTTGTAGTTTATTCCTTTTCTTCTACAGGCTGAGTCTTCTCATAAAAAATTATTATATCAATTAAATGCATAGTTATAGCATTCATGTTGTGATTCCATTGCGAGCATGTCTTTTCTGAGTGATATTCTTGATGAAATGAATAGTATTGATCTATGCCCATGCTCTCAACATTCAACATGACGTTCGAGATTTGTGCAGACTCGGCTGGCTGCTTTTTGCTACTGTCGGAGTTGGTAGCTGAGAAAGTTTAATTTAGGAAGGTTATTGCTTACAATGGTCTCACTTGACCTATGTTTTAACTCTGCCAACTCATTGGACAAGACTTGATGGTACGGGTCAAGCTCTCAAGAGCAGTAGCTTCTTTTTTTTTGGCCTTAGTTGAGGAGGTCTGAGACCTTTTTATCATGTCTTTGGAGTCCTTCAATGATTCATCGTCCATGATGACTCCAATTCCGTGCAAGTCCTTTTCAACTGTGATTTTTTCTTCATAATTTTCGGCAATAGTTGCTTTCGCAGTTCTCTTCACGAACTATGCGATGCTTGTCGATAAGGCATAAGTATAATAATCAATAGTGATGGAGTCATGAGGTTTCATATCTGTAGGAAATATGTTCAATATACGATTGAACCTATGATTAAAATATTTAACCTTTTCTTTCTGCTCCATCTTCAGATTGCCCAACTCTTTCAATAACATGGCAGGGGTTTTATCATCGGCAAACTTTTCAAGAAAAAACTTCTTAAAACCCTTCCAATTATGGATTGAGTTCATAGGGAGACTATGATACCATACAATTGCTCTGCCATCTAAGGTACAAGGGAAAATTATACATGCAACATCATCATAACATACCTCAAGCATTTGCAGATGCAGGTAGAAGTTGTCCAAGTGGTCCTCTGCCTTAACTAATTTTTCAGGGTCATACTTCATTAAAAACTTCTTCGGGTGCCTCAACATCTTGTGTAAAACACCCGAAATAGAAATTTGGCCTTGAGTCATCCAATCCAAATCTTGTTCCTCCATATCTTCGTCTCTATGCTCCTCCTCTTCGTTAGATTCTAATGAATCTTCCTCTTCTTCTATGGAATCTGATGGATATTCTTCCTCTTCTTCTTCACCACCTAACCCGTGGAAAGTATCGTCTAAGAGTACAACATTTTTTGTGTCACCTCCATTAAAAGGTGGCAGTTGCTATGGTTTCTTTGTGCTTTCTACAGTCTGTGCTAGCTATTCAAGGGTGGAAAGAACCATATCTTTGACTGTCGAAGCCACTATCACAGTAGGAGTGGTTTCATTCTTCTTTGGAAAATAAGGAAGATTGTGTATTCCAGGGATCAATCCAATAGCCTTTGAAAACTTACGGGTTATAGGCTAGAAGGCCTAGATGTGCTCATAATAGATTTCACAAGTTTTTTCAAGGCCAGGCTGAGTAGATCCGCCAACTTCAGGAATATGAGCATGGGAGGTGTTGGGAATATTGATGCCTTTTGACTGGAAGAAGTATGGTGAGGGTGGGTGAGGTTATCATCCATAAAAATATGGATTCCCTCCTTCTAGTGCAAGAAATATTGACAGTATTGGACCTGCCAACATTCAATGGGTCTCCCTGATATGTGGTCCCAATTAGGCCTCACACCATTTGGGATAGGAGCCCCATCTAGAATACAACTTAGTTATAGTTTTCTTAATTTTTTTCCTTGTCTCTAACTGTTAGCAAGAGAGAGGAATGCATGTGTGCCTTCGAAAAACAACTATGTGTGCCTAGTGAGTGTTCGATTATAGGTGTGTCAAGGTTCTTCTATTGTAGAGGGAAAAGGAAGTGAGCCTCTAAGAGAGGGGTAATAGTACCATTTTGGTAGAAACACACACAACAAGAGGTCTATGTCTAACATACAACAGAATAGTCCACAAAGATGTGACAAGCATTGCAACCACTACAACACATTCTCAATATGATAAGCACTAAAATAACTGAAATAGTTCAACTACTTTAGTACAGGTGAAAACAAACATGAATCATAAACATTCATAGAACAATCTTACAAACATTCATAATCCATGCATGAAGAACGTGTTGCCCATCAGGCTTCATATATTAAGTAAAAGTCCCAAGATACATGTATATAATGAACACGACTAGCTCCAATAGTGGAACGTTGGAGCCACTACTTGCTCCCCAAAAGAACTAGCTTGTCTTTACGATGCCTTGCAAGAGGAGCCAAGGTGAAAATTCCTTTACTCATATAATGAGGGTTTATATATAACTAATGGGGTGATGCTTCACCTCCCTTGTGACCCTTTGACTACCTTCATGACTGTTTGACTTCCTATGACTTTTCGACTTTATATGACACTTCATATTTTGTACGTCCTTTGGACTTTCACTTTACAATACATTTTGAATGGGAATTTACACAATCCACAAAAGTGACATGGCACATGGTGACTCATGACATGACATGACATGACATTGATGACAATGACTGCATGATGGCATGGAAATATCAAGTCATTCTTGTTACTTCTTGTTATGTGTCTTCTTGAGAATGCTCTTTTGTCCACCTCCATATGGATTAGAGATGATGAGTCTTCAGTGATATCAGATCTTGAGCAGCAGTCACAAAATGGTGTCCCTTTGCTTTCTTTTGATTGATATTCTTGCGTATTTCACTACAGAGGTGTCTTATTGAATGGTCCCCTTCTCAATATCCTTCTTCATCATCATGTCATGGTATGCTAGAGTACCTGCATCTGTAATTCACTCATGACAAGACGACATCAGTCCGATAAACCGCTAGTCTAACTTGGTGCATGAAAATCCTCTGACTGAGCCAGAACTGGGTGGTAGGTTGAGGGAGAGGCTAAATGACTGCGCAATTGCACAACTCAGGTAGTCAAGGGTCAATCTTGAGCCATAGACTGCACAATGCTCAATTCAGGTTAGACTGAGGAAGAAGATTGCGTAGTTGGGGAGATTAGGGATCCAGTATGAGGGCTTGAGCACTGATTTTTCACACTGCACAATTCCAGAAGGTAGAGGAGATTAGATGATTATGCAGTCGAGAAATTCAAGGGCTCGGGGATGAGGCTTAAGCCTTGTTATTGTGCAATGCACAATACTAACGGGGCAGGAGAGAGAAATTTCACAGTTTTTAGGGTCAGAGGTTGAGCTTGAGCACTATGATTATGCAATGCACAGTCCTAGGATAACTATGCATTGCAAAGTTCCAAGAGGTAGGGTTGCAACTTGAGGGCTAAGACTGCACAATTTGCAGTTAAGGAGTTCTGGATGAAGCTAAGTTGCTTGGTCAGAAGTTTTTCTGAATTTGGCTAAGTGTGGGATCGATGAAGTTGATGTGAATAGTGATAAGACTTGACTATGATAACACACATAGAAAAATTGAAGACACAATATAGATCATCCTAAACACATGAAAAACAAACTTCCCTCAGTGCAACAACTTTTCGACAATAAGTGTGACACCAAAGATGCACTTTGTGACAATCGTGACGACACTTGTGCGACAATGATTAAAGCTTTGGAAATGAGTGTAATGAATGTTTACATAGTAAGAACAACTCATTTACACAAGGATAACCCCTTGAAACCACTAAAAAAATATTATATACACCGTGCGACATGTGACATACAAAAATATGACACTTTGAGTTTCTTGCAAATGGGAGCAAAACATTTAGCGAACACACATGCAATGAGTCTCAATGTTTGTGACGACAGTATGCAAGATCAAAGTAGGGTCTGAAATTAAATTTCGGTGCAGGACCAAATTTTGGAGGGTTTTGTAGCAACGATAACAAAAAACCAAGGGTTTTTGTCTTGGGGCTCTCTCATCCTCAAAACCAAGTTCGAAAAACTCTCCAAAAGAAAATACTACCAATACAAGATATCCCAAATTCATTGCTTCCCCTCCTTTTAAAGACTTGATGGATATCTCTCTAACCTTCTAGAATTAATTTTCTTTTATTATTTTATTTCCCTTCTATAGGCTTCTCATTTTTACTTTATTTAAGTAACTCTTTTTAATATATTTTTTATTTAAGGCACCTTTTAATAGTAGAAAATGGTAAATTTTCCTCTATGATCTCTCCGGCCATTGAAAGTCACTTTTCATCATCCCATACTATATATATCTATATTCCAATTCCACCGAGCTATTACACTAAGTTGTTTCTCCAAATAATTTGCTCTAAATAACACCTTTAGAATTTTTAATTAAGATATGTCAATAATAACCCCATTTTACAGGAATATTTTAAATGCATCAGAACCAAGAATGAAATGTGCATATTTGAACCTGATGATGAAATACAGGTGACATCGGACCTCATAAAACTCCTCAAAGACTACCCAGGTCCACCGATGACATAATCTCGCTCCTATGATATGGTTGTCACAAACCCTAGAAATCCATCCTAACTGCATCACAAGGGAAACTAAAAATGGTGAAATTGCTCATGTGGAGGTTTCCTTGTATTTTTTTTTAATGAATGAAAATTTGATTTTAAGGAGTAATTATTTGTGTATGAGAAATTAATTTTATGCTTCCATTATTTAATTTTTAGTTTGAGTGATTGGTGTTATTGTTTGAAATTTAAGTTCAACATTAATCGAATTCAACAAACTAATTTTTTGATTGAGATCATAAGGATATAAGTCACGAAGGGATTAAAATTATTATATGGTATATATTTCCTCAAAATCCAATATGTCTTTTGAAGGAAAATCACAAGACAAGAACTAGACCAAGGGACAATAGTATGAGTTGTGACACACTGCCACCACAACCTCTACCTCCTGCTCTTTAGTAGAATTTCACCACAAGGGAGGTTTCCCTATTTCAGGTCACCTAAGGATTTATCTAGTTAAAATGGTAGAGGTGGCAATAGATACCTTAGAGGATTTATCTTCTTAGGATCTGTTGAAGGCTTGAAAAATCGGGACTCCAATTAAGGCAGGGATATTACGATTAATTCGTATTAAATGCCTTATCTTTCAAACAGTGATTCACCTGCGCTCAACCGCCAAAACATCCAAGGCACGCTTAAACAAATCATTCGGCTGATAAACGATATGATGGGCATTTAAAGGATTGGCAGGTTTTAACGGCCATTTAATGAAATAGTAAGCCTAAAAATCTTTTCACAGATTGTATCCACGGCCACTTTAAGTTAATCCTTCATCGTGCATTGATCAATATATCTTGTTCATATTTGGTTTGCGCTATCAATTCTCTGTATTACGTTCATTTTCACTCCTGTGCAGAACTCTTCCGAAGTAATAGATTCAAGCAGAATGGGGAAGAAGTCTAAGAAAACTGCAATCGCTTCCGCTTCGCCAGCCACAGGACAACTCATCGCTGATCCAGGAACTAAAAGAAAAGGATTGATATCTGATACTACATGTCTAGGACTCGGCAGAACTACTTGGCAAAGTACCTATAATTTGATTGAGGCCGAAGAACCAGAGGTGACAGCAGTACAAGCCACAATAGATACCAATCGAAAATCTGATGCTACTTTAAAGGACTTAGCCGACTCTTTCCTTCATCGGATAGCAGCTCGGGAACAAATTCTCCCATATACGGATGTAGTGAGGTGGGAAATTGAGGAAATCCCAATCACAGACAGAACCTTCTGCACCAGAGATGGGAGAATCTTCGGTTCATTTCAGTCTAATGATTTGAGGCAAATGTATCATTTGCCTGTGCCAGAGAAGAAGTACAACAAGGCATTTCTGGAGAAATTCCGAAATGAGAACGAAATTGAATCCAAACCCATTCGGGATTGGAGGCAAAATCTGGTAAAACACAAGCATGAATCTTCGGGTAAGTACTCTGTTGATTCTTTATGTTCTCCTTATTGTTATGCTGGGATAATGATGTGTAGATTGTGGGGGTTGCACGATTCCGCTAATTTCACTATAGAAATGGTTCCCTTGATGGAAGCAGCATGTAATAGTGAAATAATGGATTGGGAAACTATACTGTCAGATAAGCTAGCAACCGCAGTTCTTGATTTTAGAAGCAAAACCCGCGTCAATGAAAGGCTTATTCCCCCATTCTACTACAATGCTTATATACTAGACACCCTGTGTTTTAATTCTGTATTTCCCGTGCTCGGATGGAGGTGGACTTCACAAGACCCTATGCCCATTCACATATACCATCAGAAGTTGTGGAAAACTTACTACAAGCACCATTTATACCAAGTCTGCAATGGCTTTATGTTACCCATTCATTATTCTATTTTTGATAAACCTGCTCCTAAGATTTCCTACCAAGCAGGGATTGATTTGACATCAATAGGAAGATGGTTCGGAGAGGAAAAATTTACTTATATAAGAATTTTCGGCAGCCAAGCCAAACCTCATGTCCTTCCTTTGTACATACCTGATAAACTGCTGGCGAGGGAGATAGCCTATCAGATTATCTCCGAGGGAGTTACACAAACTCTAAAGAAAAATAAGAAGCAGGTCTGGCCCTCTTTTCCTCTGAGATGTGGTGTCTACACTTTGCATGATTTCAAACATGCAGAGAAAGAATCTGAAAAGATGAAGTCATTAACTCTAGCAACTCTCCCTAATAGGCGATTTGATCCAAACAAAGTCGCCTATAATGCACTTGAACAGGCCAAATTGACAAAGTTTGATCATAAAGAAGATAAGTTTGATGACCTGTTCTCCTCAGCCGAGTCAATGTCCCAAGTTAAATCGCTGGCCAGAATGGAATACAAAGATGACGGGTTAGTTGAATTCAACAGACTTAGAGAACAAAGGTTGCAAACTCTGCCTCTAGATCTGTTAGCAACAACCCCAACAACAGAATCAAGCGAGCCTGAACAACGACTTACTAAGGAACCTCCTGTTACATCAAAAGAATAGGAGGAAGTGCATATGAAAAGACAAGAGGAAACCCAGACGAAAGAGTAGGAACAAAGCAGCATAGAGGTGAATGTAGATACTCAAATTGACCCGAAATTGCTCCAGGAATGGCAGCAATTCGATTCAATTATCAGCAATCTTGAGTGTGTTATCACTCAGGTTGTCCTTAAGCTCCGGAAAAGGATACGGCCGAGGTAACCACAGACCAACTTTGGACTGCAGGTTCTAGCCAACCTGCAATCAGAGAGGGCTCTCTCTTTTATATTTAGCTTTGTTGAAAAGGATTTTAGGCTAGGTTTTGAGTTCAGAGGGTTTTTGTTTTGTTTTTGGTGGGAAAATTGATGTTTTCAGACAGAGAGGCAAGGCATAGTCTGGAAGTTTCAAACCATTGGGCGTGGAGTCGAGGAGGAGAACTGCTAGTGCATTTCTTCGGTCACAAGAGAGGGAAAATGGAGCAAGATAGTTGCGCATGAAACAATATTTCAGGTTTAAATGATGGAAAGAATGCTAAGTAATGAGAGGCAGTTAAGAATCTCTCAATCAGCTTAACAGATGGGGGTAACAGAGCTCTACCTAGGGGCAGTAAAGAATCCCTAGATAATTGGCAAGCACAGGTGAATCGGGGTAAATATGAGCCCGGGGGAATTCACATTCATAACCAATTCATTCAGACGAAAACATAAAGAAACAGCAGAAATTGAGCATAGAGTGTACTTAAACAAATTCTAAGCTATTCTTTCTTTCTGCTATTTAGATAGTGGTAAACAATAAACAGAGGTAATATGCACTTATTGCTTCAGACTGCAGCACAAGAATTCCATCTTCATATCTCCAAAAACATTCATTTACAACAGACAGTTCGCTCTCCAAGCTTTCAGCAATCTTTGATTATAGAAAAAACTCAGGTATACAATGCGAGTCTCTAGTGAAAATTCTCAATTTACCAACCCTTGTAACAATGCAGAGGGCGGTATATATAGGGAAAAATTCTCTACAACTGCTTTTATTACAACTTGACCTAAACAGGTCTGAAAGAAAGATGATTACTTGACCTAATCCTATCCAGAAATAAATGAAAAAAAATATCTCGGGCTGCCTTATCAAAACTGAGTAAATGATGTTGTCCTCGGTGGCTTGGTGCAGTGTTTTCTGCAATAAATGTGTATGGGTTTCTGCTTCTTTGCTGTCGGTCTGCATTTAAAGCTTTAACTGTGATTTGAGGGCAAGGATGGGCTTACGCCTCCTGACTTGAGTTTTCTGAGGGACTCATTAATGTACAGGTGCTTCGAGCCCCTAAAAAATCTTCGGCTGATACTCTTTGGCTGTTCTTCTTCCTCTGATACTCTTTGGCAATAAATCGGGATGGTGGTCTGACGTGCTGTGGGTCTAATCACATTTGATGGCTGCTCCTCGGCCTCTGTTTCCTTCAAAACTGTTTTCTGCCCCTTTCTGAGTGCTTCGCGAAGAAAAATGGTTCATTCGGCGCCTTTCGGGCTTGCTGAGGGCTGCCTGATGAAAAGATTCCCTAAAGATTCCCCATTTCGGCCTAAAAAATCCAGCGCTGATCAAAAACTGCCTCAGAAACTGATTCCGGGGCTCCGAAGTGCGATTTTCGCCCTTCGCGCCAAAAAGTGTCGATGACGTCAGCATGACGTCAGCGGATGGGACTTCGTACGGCGGGTGACATCAGTGATGACGTCAGCATGATGACGTGGTAGGACACGTGGCAGGTGACTCGGCAGTACAGTGGCAGGAGGCCACGCAGGCGGATGACGTGTCATGTTGACTGGGCAGGGAGGTGACGCAGGTGGGTGACGTCACAAGGGAAATGGCGGTAAGCGGTTTTGGGCGCACCGCCTTAGCGCCTGGGTGGTTTTGGAGGGAGGGGCTCCGCCACACCCGAGAGCTTGACGCGTGGTGGGAGTACGGCGGTAATACCGCCCATCTCCCGGACGCTAAGCTTTGGGCAGTTCGGGGATGGGAGGGCCCGTCAGCCGTAGATCTGCGGGGCGGACGATCCAACGGCTGGCGGCGATGGTGAGTCGGCGGGGGTATACAGGCAGGGAATATGCGCGGGATATTCCGAATTTAATAAAGCGCACAGGTGGGTTTAGAATTAGGGAAAGGCGGGGTTTGAACTTATATGGGCGAGTTAATGTATTTGCGCTTGGGACTTAGGGTAAGGGGTGAAACAGGGGTTTAAAATGAGCGCGATTAATATTTTATGTACAAACTTTGGGTTAGGGGTGGAATAGAGGGATTTTTGAAGGTTTTAGGGCTAGGGAAGAGGCTATTAGCATGACCAGGTGTCATCTAACTCCTATTATGACTCGGATGGGCTAAAAACAGCCCCAGGTGGACCATTTTTTCCCGGACTTATAAAAATATGGCTATTTTGCCAGGGAGGGGATATTTACATAGGGGAATTTTATATACAAAGTTTTAGTAGGGGAAGGGGGAAAACTGATAGGGAGTTATATACTAGAGTTAGTAGTTAATATGGAGATGATAAGCAGGCACCAAGGTCAGGGACCTTGGGCTAATTTTGGGGAAACGAATTTGAAAAGAAATAAAATCCTTGAGTGAAGCAGATCTTCACCAAGGCAATCTGATGCGGAGGATGATGGAACTAAGAGGAATCAAGCAGATCTTGACCTCTTTGGGGAAATTAGTAAGTGACTTAGGGAATTAGAAGAAGGGGGAGTTAGTGATGTCCACCTTTGAGCTCCTTTGAATGAAAACTGCCTGCACTGTGATCTGTAAAGATGAAGCACTTTGTAACACAAAATTGATCATAAGTCATCTTTCTGCAGCCTCTCAGCTACCTACCCGGCCTACTCACCTAACATTTTTTCTTCTTTTTGTTTTGGGTGCACTTAGACTTGCAGACCCAGATTTACAATTTTTCTTATGAATGATTCCTATCTAGCTCTACACTTATTTCTGCCAGGACCCAGATTAAATAGTTGGGTCCCTTTGATTCTCTACCTATCTACAAATCTGCCAAGATTAAACTGTTTGGTCAGATGCATTCTCTATATTCTAAAACAAAAAATTGAAACCTAGGGAGACCAAGATTAGACTGTTTGGACCTCCCTTAAATGAAAGCTCTTCAAAACTGGAACAACTCATCAAAATTGGAATCAGCAGTGGCATTTGGACTAGCACACTTCATGGCTTTCTTCTTTGGTCTCTTCTGGAAATATGGAACACTGCAGCTTGCAAATTATGACATATTTGGCATGTAAAAATGTCAATCATGAAAGATGAAACCCTGTTGCAACAGGAGGCTAACAGTGGCTCCACTTGGGGGCGGCTTTTCCTTGTGAAAAGCCAAGAACAGCAGGTCAGACTGCCTTGATCTTCTGTGGTTGCTGTAGACTGGAAACATTTGTTCTGGCTGCTAAAAATATAAACTTTGAACTATGAACAACCTCCTCCTCAACTGAATTAATGTGAACTGTACAACATCGCCTGCTTTCTTCTGCGTGCTTGATAATTATGCACAATGACTGCAAATAGTTCTTTTCTACCGTGAATTGCTTGTAATGTGACAATTTTCTTTTTGTTGTTTTGCTGAAATTGGTGCAAAGACAAAGTTTTCAGAACTGGGGCACTTGCATCAGCTACGTCTTCACAAAATTTACTTTGTTCTTTAAACAATCGACCTGCTTATACAAAAATAAAAACAGAGTGGTGATATACACAAATAAGACTGTACAAAGATATATACAAAACTGCATTGTGTCCCTTAAAAGGGATCATAGTAATGTTTCAGCATACGGCCATTGACAGGGCCTTCTTCAGCAGAACAATCCTCTACAGATCTGAGAAAATAAGTGTTATTTCCCTGAACAGCAGAAATAACCAATGGACCTCTCCATAGAAAATCAAACTTGGCATGTTTGCCCTTGTCTTCCCTTCTTGAGTCCCATCTTAGAACTTTGTCACCAACATTGAAATCCTCAGCCTTAGCTCTCTTATCAAACATCTTTTTGAGCTTTTCTTGCACAATTTGAGCTCTGTCATAAACTTGTTCTCTAGTTTGCTGCAGATGGATGGTCTGATTGATTCTTCTTTGGATGTAATTTGGTTCAGCCTGAATCTCTTGTAACAGTTTGATAGTAGGAATGCCCAGGGATGAAGGAAATCTAGCCTCCATGCCATATACTAGCTCATAAGGGCTCATCCCAATTGATCTTTTGCTTGACAGTCTGTCTGCCCATAGGGCATTTACCAGTTTTTTGTGCCAGTTCTTCTTGTTTTCTTCCAGCACTTTCTTTATGATGTTGATGAGGCTTTTGTTAGATGATTCAGCCAAGCCATTACCTTGAGGGTAATAGGCTGTGGAGTGGCCCAAGGTAATATGAAATCTATGGCAAAAATTGATCATCTTTTTGGACTTAAAGGCAGTGGCATTGTCAGTGATGATTTTCTCAGGGCAGCCAAATCTAGAAAGGATATTGCACTCAAGGAATTGGATAATGATGGTGTCATTGGCTTGTCTACAGGGAATGGCTTCAACCCACTTAGTGAAATAGTCGGTGGCTCTTAGGATCCATTTGTGTTGGCCTGAGGAAGAGGGATGGATTTCTCCAATGAAGTCAAGACCCCATTGTTGAAAAGGTTGTTCGGTTGAGATGGGTTTAAGGGGCAGGGGTAACAGCTTTCTCTTGCCCTCAAAAATTTGGCATTTGTGACATGACATGGCAAACTTCTTTACATCTGCAAAAAGAGAGGGCCAATAAAAACCAGCCCTTATAATTTTATCAGCAGTGGACTTCCAATATAGATGTCCTCCACAGTCACCTGCATGGAATTCTTTCATGACATTGTTAGTTTCATTCATGGTTAAACAATTAAGCAATATACCTTCATGATTTCTCCAAAATAATGCACCATCTATAAAACAAAACTTTAAAGCCTTCACTTTCAAAAATCTTTTCTTGGTTCTGGACAATCCTGGGGGAGCACACAGGTTTAACAATACAAAGCATATATCAGCGTACCATGGGGATTGTAAAAAGATTTCACTGATCTTTGGAGTCGCCAACTCCAGTTCATTGTCCAGCTGGTTAATCTCTAAGGCTTGAAAATTTGTTTCGGACATCAGTTTAGCTAAACCTTGTCCCTTTATCATCTTGGTTGGCTTTATTTCTATGTCATATTCAAGGATGTTTGCAATCCACTTGCCTCTTTTGCCTTCTAATCCCTCTTGGGTCAGTATGTCTTTTACAGCAGCGTGTGGGACATAAGCAATCACGTGTGAATATAAAATGTACACTCTGAAATCCTTGATGGCCTTAACAAGTGCGTAGGCCTGTTTTTCCATTATTGGGTATTTCAAAGGGGCGTCTCTTAAGGCTCTACTGAAAAAAGCGATTGGTTTTTCAGCTCCCTGTTCATCCTTTTGCAAAAGGACAGCGGCTATAGTATGATCAGATGCAAACGAAAATATGATAAAATCTTTGTCAAACTGTGGGCTAGTTAGGACAGGGGTTTGTGTTAAGGCTGATTTGATACTCTCAAATGCTTGCTTGGTTTCAAGAGACCATTTTCCCTTGGCATCCTTCTTTAACATGTTGCTTAACAATCTTATCAACTCAGCTAGATTTGGAATAAATCTTCTCAAGAAGTTGATTTTCCCAAGGAATGCTTGTAGCTCTTTAATGTTTCTTGGAAATGGGATTTGGAGGATGGCTTGTATTCTTTCGGGATCAATTATGATCCCCTCTTTTGATATGTTGTGGCCAAGTAATTTGCCTTCTTCAAGGCCAAACAGAGACTTCTTGGGGTTCAAGGAAATGCCATATTTCCTACATGTCATGAAAATTTGCCTGAGATGCTTGAGGTGTTCTTCATGAGATTTGGAAAATGGGGTTAAGTCATCAAGGTAGACAACTAGGAAATCGTGTATTTCTTTGACGAAAGCAATATCCATTGCACGTTGAAAGGTAGCACCAGCGTTTTTAAGATCGAATGGCATCTTTACATACTTAAATGTTCCCCAAGGTGTGGTAAAAGTTGTTTTGTCTTGGTCATCTGGGTGAACAAGTATTTGGTTGAAACCTAAAAAACCATCTAGCAAAGAGATTCTAGATGATCCCACTACTCTTTTCAAGATGTGGTCCATTTTAGGCAAAGGGTAATGGTCTTTTAGGGAGACTTGATTTAAATTTCTGAGATCTACACAAAGTCTGATTTCGCCTGTTTTTTTTCTCGTAGGAACAAGATTGGACACCCATTCAGAAAATATGATGGGTGTTATGATGCCTACTTCAAACATCCTCTTTACTTCCTTTTCAATCGGGGGAAGAAGCATAGGGTTAATTCTTCTAAGTTTCTGCTTGAAGGGTTTCTGGTTTGGTTTTAAAGGAATGGTGTGTTGGATCACAGAGGTGTCATAGGATTTCAGATCCTCATAGCTCCAAACAAATACATCTTGGAACTCTTTGAAAAAGTCAATGTACTTGGGCTTTTGATCAGGTGGTAAATTTTTGGACAGTTTGATCACTTTTGGCTTTTCTGCTGTCCCAATGTTGTGTTCCTCTATATCAGTGTTTATGGGCTGCAATTTTGGCTTTCTTGGCACGTCATTAGCATCAAACATGTCTTCTAATGGGGTTAGGCCAGCGGGCAGAAAGTTATCCTTTAAGTCAATGTTGTCTGCCTCTGTTTTGGCTATATCTTCCAAGTGTATTTGTTTCAGTTGTTCTATGTTTTCTTCGTCAAAAATAGTTGGTTTCAGGATTTGCTTGACTGTTGCAGCTATTACATCTTGCTCATTTTCAGTTGTTTGGTGTTCTGGATCTGTCATAGCATCCATGTCAATGTTAATATTCGAAAACTCATGCTCAAGGGTGAGGAAATTGTTAATCTGGGCATCGTTTTCGAATACTTGCCAGTCTCTAATGTTATTTGGGACTGCGGGCCTATGTTTTATTTCAGCTGTGAAGTGATGGTTTGGGTCAAAAGGAAGCTTGCACGTACTAGCAAAGGTGGCTAGGCTGTGTGCATGAATATTGTGATTTCTGGAAATCTTGTCCAGCTTGAATTCAGTGAATGTCTGGAGTATATTAGTAGCAGCGTTCCTATAGGCTCTCATTCTGTTGTCATTGGTTACAAAATTTCCTTTCATCTGTTGTATGATTAAATCAGAGTCTCCTAAAATAGACACTTTTGCAGCTCCTAGAGCTTTGAGGAGTTTAAGGCCTAGCAATAGAGCCTCATGTTCTGCCATGTTATTTGTGCATTTAAAATTCAGTCTGTAGGCATGACCCTCTGCATGGTTGTTATATGTGTTGTGAATCCATACACCTGCCCCTGCTCCTAACTTGTTAACAGAGCCATCAAATTCTAAATACCAAGTGATTTCTTGCTTATGGTCAGTATCAAGAGATTGAGCTGTTTTAGGATTGGGCAGATTTAAAATTTCTGTTTGGGAAAGTTCTTTTGGTATGCTGGTTGCATTAGCTGTTGTGATAGTTTCATCAGTGTGTGTAACTGATTCTTCGTTGATGTTTGCTTGTTGCTCTAGAGCAAAGGGCTCATTATCAATTGGAGAGTTTGTATCATCATTAAACAAAATAAAGGAATCCATATCAGAGTGGATTGAGTAAATGGGAAAATTTTCAGGCTTGCTCTCACTACTTACCACATATTTCATGAGCGTTTCTCTATACAGTCTCTTTGGTTGCCAAAGACTGAAATGGTGGCATAGGAAAGGTCTAATTGAAGGGATCCTTGGAGCTTTGCTCCCCATGATCTTGACAGGAGCATACCGTACTTTGGTGGAATGTCAGCAACCACTACATCCATGAGGATGGTCTTGTTGGGATATTGGACTAAGGAGACACACAAGTCTTTGACGAGGCCTAGACATTTCACTTGACTAGAGTCAAATGAGTATAAATCTTTGTAAGGTCTTGTAACATCAAGATTCAGTTTTTCCATAACCGCTCTGGGCATAAGATTGTGCGATGCCCTTGAGTCAAACATAGCGTTGTGCAAAACTTTGTCATGTATATGCAAACTGACATAAAAGGGTGGGACCGGTCCATGTGTTGATTTTCCATTAACTTCTGGGCCAAACAACATCTCTGAGGTGTCATCTAAAACATTTACATCATCCTTAACCTCTGGCATTTGAAGTGATCTTTGAATTTGTTGCCTATATACATCGTGTTTGGCAAGTTCTGAGAGGGGAATGGATATTTTTAACTTAGCTATTTCTGTCTCTAAATTAAATGGCTTTTCCATTGGAGTCTTGGTGTTGATAATGGCAGTTTTTTTTGTTTCATTTGAATTGTCTGCGTTTTGCTCTTGTTTATCAGCGTTATGGGAAGTTTTTGCTTGCGGTTTTTCAACTTCAGGAAAGTTTTTTGGAACGCTGTTTGAATTTTCTTTCGAGGAAGGAGGTGGGAAAGGCTGATTTTTGGAAGGCTATAGGTCTGTTATGTCTTCTACAGTCATTTGATGCGGGTTTGGAACAGGTATATCAGCTGGTTCTGTTATGACAGCCTTGCCTTTAGTCTTGTTGGGTTGTTTGCTTTCCTTTGTTTTCCTAGGTTCGGAAATGTCAATGGTCCTAGTTCTCAGCTTATATTGTTTGTGTACTTCATACACAGCGGTATCATAACCTTGTTTAAAATCAAAAGACTCGCTAGACCTAGTCTGAAACTGATTGTAATCGGGTTCATTTTGGTCTTCTTGGGACAAGACAGTTTGGTGCTCGCCCTTTAGATCCATTAAGTTCATGTGAGTGTCCTCTATGGGTTCACTAGAAGTAGATCCTTCAACATAATTATCTTGGAAAGGGGGTCTTATATCGTGGTCTTGGTTAGGGCTACCAGCATTTGTGTTCTACGTTTTCCTAAAATTTGGGTTCCTTATGGTATTAGACTGTTGTCCTTCCCATGAAGATTTTCTCTCAACATTTTCTACTCTTTCTCCCAGCCTTTGCAGGCCACTGATGATAGCATCAAGCTTTTGATCAAAAGCTGAGTGTTCTTCTTTAAAGGTGGTTCTTCTTTCCATTCTAGCTCTGTTTCTTTTGGCAATTAAATTGGCTTCTATGCTGACAGCAACATTTTGCATGTCCGCAAGGGTTTGAGGAGCTCTTTCTTTTAACTGGTATGCCATATCCGGGTCGAATCCATCGGGAAATTTGTACAAGGCAAGGTCAGGTGGAGGCCTTAAGTTCTGTGGTATTGCGTTATATACATTATTGAATCTTGCACAGTACTCCAAAACAGTCTCTTGAGGACCTCGTTTGATCGTATCATATTCAGCTAGTATGTGCAAGGGGTCTTTCTTTTTCTCCCATCTGTTGGTAAAGGATTGGTAAAGCTCATCTGGGGTGTTTATGGAATTTGCAGCAAGTGATCTGAACCAAGTTCTTACATCACCTGTTAAACTCTGAACAAAAATTCTCATTCTTACACTATCATCATCTATCTCGTAGTTTTCAAAATAGTCTTGCATCTTTTTGGTGTGCTGAAGGGCTGTGAGAGGACCGGTGCTGTCAAAATATGTGATTTTAGATTGGTACTCTTGAGGTAAAGCCTCAGCATTAGCAGGTAATTGCAGGGGTGCATATCTATTAGCCATATTGGCAAGTATAAGTGGAACAACGGGGATAAATGGGACAATTGGAGTAACGGGGATCACAGGAGTAACTGGAACACTGGAAACAACAGTAGTGTTAGTATGTACAGTGAATGAAGGTGTGGAAGGAGTACTACGAGATGTGGATGATGAACTAAGGGAAATAGGGGTTGAACGGAGAAAAACCTTGACAGGAGTCGGAATACAGCTAGGGTAAGCCGTTTCGGGGCTCAAATCAGCAAAATTTTCCTGTCTTTCTTGCTTCCTAAGGATTTTCGAGATTATGTTAGGGTTTTCAAAAACAGCTGGAGGGTTGGGATCTGGATTTGACCTTGTATATCGTGGATTTTTCTTGGGAGCCAGCTTCTGAATTGTTTTTTGGGTATTTTTCCTCGGAATGTTTTTGTAATCAACAAGGGACTAATTAAAATTTGGGACAGCTTATTTGTAACTTAAAACTAGCATGAAGATTGACTGAAGCGGCATTTATTTGCTCCTATTAATGCAAAGCAAAAAACAGTTTCAAAGGCTTCATGGCTGACATTCAGGCTTCATCTGTAGTTTTAAGAGATAAACAGCAATTGGAAAGTTTGGTTTATGGTCTCAGCAGAGCTTTCTTACCTTCTTCGTGAAACTATCTGAGGAAGTTCCCCAGTGGAGTCGCCATTATGTTATCACTCAGGTTGTCCTTAAGCTCCGGAAAAGGATACGGCCAAGGTAACCACAGACCAACTTTGGACTGTAGGTTCTAGCCAACCTGCAATCAGAGAGGGCTCTCTCTTTTATATTTAGCTTTGTTGAAAAGGATTTTAGGCTAGGTTTTGAGTTCAGAGGGTTTTTGTTTTGTTTTTGGTGGGAAAATTGATGTTTTCAGACAGAGAGGCAAGGCATAGTCTGGAAGTTTCAAACCATTGGGCGTGGAGTCGAGGAGGAGAACTGTTGGTGCATTTCTTCGGTCACAAGAGAGGGAAAATGGAGCAAGATAGCTGCGCATGAAACAATATTTCAGGTTTAAATGATGGAAAGAATGCTAAGTAATGAGAGGCAGTTAAGAATCTCTCAATTAGCTTAACAGATGGGGGTAACAGAGCTCTACCTAGGGGCAGTAAATAATCCCTAGATAATTGGCAAGCACAGGTGAATCGGGGTAAATATGAGCCCGGGGGAATTCACATTCATAACCAATTCATTCAAAGGAAAACATAAAGAAACAGCAGAAATTGAGCATAGAGTGTACTTAAACAAATTCTAAGCTATTCTTTCTTTCTGCTATTTAGATAGTGGTAAACAATAAACAGAGGTAAGATGCACTTATTGCTTCAGACTGCAGCACAAGAATTCCATCTTCATATCTCCAAAAACATTCATTTACAACAAACAGTTCGCTCTCCAAGCTTTCAGCAATCTTTGATTATAGAAAAAACTCAGGTATACAATGCGAGTCTCTAGTGAAAATTCTCAATTTACCAACCCTTGTAACAATGCAGAGGGCGATATATATAGGGAAAAGCTCTCTACAACTGCTTTTATTACAACTTGACCTAAACAGGTCTGAAAGAAAGATGATTACTTGACCTAATCCTATCCAGAAATAAATGCAAAAAAATATCTCGGGCTGCGCTCAGGGCTGCCTTATCAAAACTGAGTAAATGATGTTGTCCTCGGTGGCTTGGTGCAGTGTTTCTGCAATAAATGTGTATGGGTTTCTGCTTCTTTGCTGTCGGTCTGCATTTAAAGCTTTAACTGTGATTTGAGGGCAAGGATGGGCTTACGCCTCCTGACTTGAGTTTTCTGAGGGACTCATTAATGTACAGGTGCTTCGAGCCCCTAAAAAAACTTCGGCTAATACTCTTTGGCTGTTCTTCTTCCTCTGATACTCTTTGGCAATAAATCGGGATGGTGCTCTGACGTGCTGTGGGTCTAATCACATTTGATGGCCGCTCCTCGGCCTCTGTTTCCTTCAAAACTGTTTTCTGCTCCTTTCTAAGTGCTTCGCGAAGAAAAATGGTTCATTCGGCGCCTTTCGGGCTTGCTGAGGGCTGCCTGATGAAAAGATTCCCTAAAGATTCCCCATTTCGACCTAAACAATCCAACGATGAGCGCTAGGCGCAAATCGCTCATCAAAAACTGCCTCAGAAACTGATTCCAGGGCTCCGAAGTGCGATTTTCGCCCTTCGCGCCAAAAAGTGTTGATGACGTCAGCGGATGGGACTTCGTACGGTGGGTGACGTCGGTGATGACGTCAGCATGATGACGTGGCAGGACACGTGGCAGGTGACTCGGCGGTACAGTGGCAGGAGGCCACGCAGGTGGATGACGTGTCATGTTGACTGGGCAGGGAGGTGACGCAGGCGGGTGACGTCACAAGGGAAATGGCGGTAAGCGGTTTTGGGCGCACCGCCTTAGCGCCTGGGTGGTTTTGGAGGGAGGGGCTCCGCCACACCCGAGAGCTTGACGCGTGGCGGGAGTACGGCAGTAATACCGCCCATCTCCCGGATGCTAAGCTTCGGGCGGTTCGGGGATGGGAGGGCCCGTCAGCCGTAGATCTGCGGGGCGGACGATCCAACGGCTGGCGGCGATGGTGAGTCGGCGGGGGTATACGGGCAGGGAATATGCGCGGGATATTCCGAATTTAATAAAGCGCGCGGGTGGGTTTAGACTTAGGGAAAGGCAGGGTTTGAAGTTATATGGGCGGGTTAATGTATTTGCGCTCGGGACTTAGGGTAAGGGGTGAAACATGGGTTTAAAATGAGCGCGATTAATATTTTATGTACAAACTTTGGGTTAGGGGTGGAATAGAGGGATTTTTGAGGGTTTTAGGGCTAGGGAAGAGGCTGTTAGCATGACCAGGTGTCATCTAACTCCTGTTATGACTCGGATGGGCTAAAAACAGCCCCAGGTGGACCATTTTTTCCCGGACTTATAAAAATATGGCTATATTGCCAGGGAGGGGATATTTACATAGGGGAATTTTATATACAAAGTTTTAGTAGGGGAAGGGGGAAAACTGATAGGGAGTTATATACTAGAGTTAGTAGTTAATATGGAGATGATAAGCAGGCACTAAGGTCAGGGACCTTGGGCTAATTTTGGGGAAAAGAATTTGAAAAGAAATAAAATCCTTGAGTGAAGCAGATCTTCACCAAGGCAATCTGATGCAGAGGATGATGGAACTAAGAGGAATCAAGCAGATCTTGACCTCTTTGGGGAAATTAGTAAGTGCCTTAGGGAATTAGAAGAATGGGGAGTTAGTGATGTCCACCTTTGAGCTCCTTTGAATGAAAACTGCCTGCACTGTGATCTATAAAGATGAAGCACTTTGTAACACAGAATTGATCATAAGTCATCTTTCTGCAACCTCTCAGCTACCTACCCGGCCTACTCACCTAACATTTTTTCTTCTTTTTGTTTTGGGTGCACTTAGATTTGCAGACCCAGATTTACAATTTTTCTTATGAATGATTCCTATCTAGCTCTACACTTATTTCTGCCAGGGCCCAGATTAAACAGTTGGGTCCCTTTGATTCTCTACCTATCTACAAATCTGCCAAGATTAAACTGTTTGGTCAGATGCATTCTCTATATTCTAAAACAAGAAATTGAAACCTAGGGAGACCAAGATTAGACTGTTTGGACCTCCCTTAAATGAAAGCTCTTCAAAACTGGAACAACTCATCAAAATTGGAATCAGCAGTGGCATTTGGACTAGCACACTTCATGGCTTTCTTCTTTGGTCTCTTCTGGAAATATGGAACACTGCAGCTTGCAAAGTATGACATATTTGGCATGTAAAAATGTCAATCATGAAAGATGAAACCCTGTTGCAACAGGAGGCTAACAGAGTGCTCAAAGGACGCCGAAACGTCAAAAGTGGCAGACACACAGGAGACCACTTCAAAACAGGTTCCAAGTGGAACCAGCGGCCTACCCAGTTCGAAAGAAGTAGAGATAATCCCAAAGGATCCCTCCGATCAGATTGTTTTGCAAATAGAAGAAATTCCTCCCTTAGATGTCTTCTATAGCCCAAGACACAAAGCTGTGGTAAAACGACAGAGGAAGAGGAGAAGGACTGATCAACCTTCCCTATTCCCAGAACAAATAGTGACAGGCAATGTGGTTTGGAAGGAGGAATTTGACCCCTCTGATGACCTAACAAAACTATCACAATATGCTGGAGCCTATTCGGCAGCAACAATAGACAAGGAATTAGAGGTGAGTATTTTATTAAAAACAAAAGACCAGGAGATCTTTTCACTGCAAGCACAACTATCAGAGGCACAGTAGAAGGCGGAGCAGGCAGAACGGAAACTGGTAACACAACAACAAATAAATAATCAATTGACTAAACAATTGCAGGAAGAGAAACAGAGGATTGATTACAGCGCAGTTCAAAAGCAGAAAGAGCTGTTTGAGGCATTGGCACAACTAAAAGCAGCGAATGAACAAATGCTGAAGTCAAAAGATGAGCAGATTGCTCAACTATCAGCCCAGCTAGAGAAAACAAAGAATCTTCCACAGATAGCTGAATTCAAAGTAGAGGCATTACAGATAAACAAGGCATTGATAACACAGATAAAGCTTTTATGTCAACAAATCACCCAGGCGGAACCGTTATGCGATTTGACGACATCAATAAGTGAAAAATCGGAAAAAGCTAGAACAGACTTGGATTAAGCCGATGAAACATTAACTAATTTTCTTGAGTGGCAAGATACCGATCAGGGACATGCGGCTAATTTACCAAAGATTTTAGAATCACATAAGGACATATTATTTACAGAATGGAAGTCCCAGTTAATGAAAGCAGAGAGAGCAATTTCAAGATGCAAATCAACCACAAGTAATTTGGTTGAATTGGTTAATAATACTCTCTACTTGTCTAACATGATTTCTCAATGTACTCCAGGTAAATTGACAGCGGCTAAAACATTGGAGCAGTCATGTTATCCGGAACTAGAGAAAAATGGGAGATTAATAGCAGGAATTAACAGTTTGACATGGGACGCCTATTGGTTCTTCTTAGTCAAACCACACAGCCAGAGAGCCGCCCTCAAATGCCTTACAGATGCAATCGGGTATATCATTCCCGATATTCAGGATGCCACCTATGCCGCCCAACTCAATTCTCGCCTCAACAGACCGCTCGAAGTGGAGCCAATGCTTGCGATATGTCAGCTCAGGTTTAAAGGCAAACAGCCTAAATGATGATTCATGCCGCCGACTGCCAGATTGTTGTGAAGGAGATATTCAAGATCAATTGATACCAATTAAGTAGGATTTCAGTTTCATAGATAGTTAGCTTAATTAAGTATTTATAGACCCTTTCATTGTATTTGGAAAGGGTCGTAAGTTTTGTATATGACTTAAAACCTGAAGTTGCACTATTGTACTTCAGGTATATTCTTTTATAAAACTGGACCAATCATTCTGATTTTGACAAAGAAGCTTTTATGCGAATGTGCACTATTGTCTTTGTTTGAAAGTATTTCTGCGTTGGAAGAAGAATTTCAAATAGCGATTGATATTGGGAGTGATAAGCAACTCATATGGTACTATTATCTATGTCTGAATTCATTCTTTTTATATGAATTGTCATTTGATTGCTTTTGCTATTATCGGATATATGTATGTGTTTTAACAGCATTCTTTATTCCTTCCACTATTGGATGTTTACAGTATGCTTTTCTTTTGATCATATATGTATCGATGATATAAATGATAAGTGTAGCAATATTGTGTTAATCACTTTGTTTAACTATTTAAACAAAGTAATCCTTGAATGAATGAATTTCCATGTTTATTAGATAGAGTCATCTATATGCCTGTCAATAGACATAGATCATCAAGTGCTACATTTCAAAGTATAATAGTTCCCGGGATTAGTAGTAGTTCTTTTATTTTTGTTGATAGATTAAATTATTTGCCTATCGTTAGATTAGATAATCAATCATTCATCCACCCCTTTTATTCATTTCTGTGAAACTGGTCCCATTATCCCCAATCGGAGCCACCATTCCAAACGGAAAAGGAGCTGTATTAAGGTCCGGACTGGGTGGTTATCCCCCAATGTTGATACAACGATTTTCGGGGCATCAACATTTTTGGCGCTAGAAGGAGGGCCATCAACTGTGAATGGCAAGAAAACCCAAATCTACAGACCATTATAAGAGTAATTCTCCCTCTGCATCACCTCGTACTTCCCAATTGCATGCTGGTTCTCCAGTATCCAAACAAGAAGAAGAGGAATCAACCACCACTGCTCAAACCCACCATACTCCATAACAACTAAGTCTTGAATCTCTTGAAGTCCAGTCTCTTATCCACAAACTTCAGAGTTTCTCGATATCACCACAGAAATCTGAGGTATCTCAAAGCAGTGCGATTTCGCAGTTCAATTTACCTCACCCTCTCACCAGACTTCAGAGTGGAAATCTCGGTATTGAACCTACTGAGTTCCCTTTACCCAAAAGGAAAAAGGCGAAGAAAAACACTGAAGGATCTAACAGTGAAGAACTTTCATCCACATCCTCCATCTCACCTTCCCCAGTGCGAAGTCAACCATCCACTCCCTCATCACACATTGTTATTCATCAGGATTAGCAACTTCAACATCCCAACCTGCGCAATCCTTAATATCAACTCCTTCCCAGACTTCTGGAAGTTCAACAGTAATATCATCCACTACTGTGGTTACAATGGCAGATCCATGGACCAGGACTGGTGCAGTCAACATGCCTGCTCCATTGCATGCATTACCTGATGCACCTAAGAAATGGCTACCCAAGTTTAATCCAGATGATGGAACACAAGCTGAGGAGCATATTAATAACTTCATGTTGGCAGTTAATTTGAAGGGAGTAACGGAGCAAGATGTTGTCGTTAGGCTTTTTCCTTATACTTTGCAAGGATCAGCATGATCCTGGTATTTTTCCTTAACTTCTGGTTCCATTACCAGTTGGATGACTTGCCAAGAACAGTTTCTTACTAAGTATGGTGATGATAGGTCTTTGGCTACATTAATAAATGATCTCTCCAATCTTAGGATAGAGCATAGCGAACCAATTAAAGAATTTAATGCACGATTCAATAAACTCTTAAATAAAATCCCAACGGCCTCCAAACCAAGTGAGCAAATCCGAAGCGAGTGGTATATAACTGCCCTACCTGCCAATATAGCTATTTTTGTAGACAGAGCTGGAAAACCAACTTTAGCTGAAAACATGAAAGAAGCACTTGCTGTGGAAAAACGTATTAATGCTCTGGAAAAGAAATCTGCTCTTGAAGATAGAAAAACCAAAAAAGTTTCTTTTAAAGACGATTCAAAGAAGAAAACCCCTAAAGATCCATATGACATGGAGGGTCTACAAAAGGTCCTCAAGACCATGTCAAATGAAATGGTTGAAATCAAAAAACAAGTAGCTGAAACCTCAACCAAAAGACCCTTTAGGAATTACAAGAAAACTGAATCAAAACCACCGAATGTTATATCTAATGCAGATTCAGATCTTGAAGAAGGAGAAGAAGAAACAGCTTCACCAACTGATGAAGAAGAGGAAGTTGTTGAATGTCATGGAATGTGGGATTTTACATTGCCAAACTCCGATACAGAAAATGAAGAAGAAGCGTTTCCTGTCACTACCAGGAGTAAAGGTACCTCCGAACCTGTTTAGACAACTTCGAAGAAAAGAAGTGCAAGTGCCACAACAACAAAGGAAAAGGTACCCCCAAAGAAGCCACCTGTAACAGTTCCACAAAACCAACCTTCAACCTCAAATATCCCATCAACATCTAAGACACTGGTAGTGTCCGATTCAATGGATTACAATATTGTTTATGACATGAAAAGAACTAAGGCAAACATTACCATGTTTGAACTTAGTAAATTGAAACATCAGCAAAAATTGCTTCTCAAAGAATTAAATGTTGTTCCTACTTCACCCCTTCCCAGTGCTAAAGCTGCAAATGATGCAGGTCAACCACCTTCTGGTATGTTCGAAGCTACTGATGCAGTTCTGACAGGAGATAGATCAAATTCTCATACTCCACCTTTCCTTCTAACCTACGAGATCTACAATAGAAACCTGCACAACTGTTTGATTGACTCAGGGGCATCCTCTAATATAATGCCAGCTTCAGTTTGTTCCAAACTGAACATTGAACCCCAAAAGTCTGATATTCATATTGTGCAGCTGGACAGGACTAAAGTACAGGTTTTAGGGGAAATCAACTCGGTAACTATCAGGCTATCAGCTGATCCTAGAGTAGTTCAAAGAATTGATATCTTAATCGCTGATATACCTGAATTTTATGGTTTAATCTTGTGTAGGGATTGGTCTGAAAAACTCCATGGGTATATTTCTACCGATTGGTCCCATATGTGGCTTCCCTATAAGGGAAAGCCAAACCAAATAAAAATCGATCGGGAAAAACACATGACCCATACAGTTACAGAATTTGAGCAAGAAAACCAACCAATAGAATTTAATAACAACATTTTGGGGAATTATTCATCAGAGTCATTCTTTGGCAACTTCGCTGCCCAACCATCTCCTTTCTCAGTAAACAATTCTATATCTCAGATCGAAAATTATTCACAAACAGATAGGTCAAGATGTTTTAATGATACTGAGGAAACTGTAAATAAAATTGTTAATACTTCTTTATTTTGGTCATTATATTTCGATGGGTCCAAGTCTAGCGAGGGCTCAGGAGCAGGATGTATTTTGATTAGCCCACAGGGAGAAAAAACAATGCTGTCCTATAGACTAGAGTTTGAATGCACGAATAATATAGCTGAGTACGAAGCCTTAGTCCAAGGACTATATAAAGCGATTGGCCTTAAGGTCCAATATTTGAAAGTGTTTGGAGATTCTGAAATTATTATTAAACAGGTAAGGAATACAATTCATTGTCTTTCTAGCCATCTCAAACATTATCAGTCGCTGGTACAGGAACTCACCTCCCACTTTTCGGCATTCAATATTTCTTCCGTTCCCAGGTCTCAAAATTCAGCAGCCGACTTGCTAGCTAATGTTGCTTCCAAGCTCCTACCTTCCGAAGATTATAGCCCAGATAGATTTTCAGTAGAATTACTTTTTAGGCCATCGATTCCTGACAATGTCACTAATTGGAGAGTATTCAACCACGATGAAGACATTTTACAGTTTTTAACTTCCGAAAATTCCTATGATGATCAAATCATTGAGGAAAACGAGCATGACCTTAAAATGAGAGGTAAACACGAGGAAAATTCAATCCCAAAGCCTGTGGTGAAGCTTGAGGATCTTTATGATATTAAAGACAGGTTTAAACATGTGACCAATACAAAGCTCCAAAGTTCTACCTTAAGGATTGAATTGATAAACCTTGGCACTGAGCAAACTCCTCAAAACATTAATTTAGGATTAGGACTTTCCGTGGAAGAGAAGGAAGCATTCATTAGACTGTTACGGAAAAATAAACATGTTTTTGCTTGGAAATATGACGATTTAAAGACATATGATACATCCATCATCCAGCATACCATTCCAATGCTTCCCGAACAGAAACCAATTCAGCAGAAGTTGAGAAAAATACATCCGAACTTAGAGAGTCAAATAAAATCAGAACTCAATAAACTCTTGAAAGCTAAGATTATTTTTCCCGTTCGGCACTCAAACTGGGTCTCCAATATGGTGCCAATCAGAAAGAAAAATGGCGACATCGGGATTTGTATAGATTTCAGAAATTTGAATAAGGCGAGCCTAAAAGATAATTTCCCATTACCTACTATGGAGCAGATACTCCAATCAGTGGCAGGCTCTGAGTTAATGTCCTTTTTAGACGGTTTTTCAGGATATAACCAAGTTTTGGTCCATCCTGATGACCGACTCAAAACCACATTCAGAACAAAATGGGGAACATATGCGTATCAAAAAATGCCTTTCGGACTTATTAATGCAGGAGCCACGTTCCAAAGAGCGATGGATATAGCTTTTAAAGGGTTGATTAACAAAACAGTAGTCGTCTACTTAGACGATATTACTGTATTTTCTAAAGAGAAATCCAATCATTTGCATGATTTAAATCAAATCTTTCAACGCTGCAAAAGGTACGGTATTTCACTTAACCCTAAAAAATCCTTCTTCGCTCTTGACCAAGGAAAGCTCTTAGGCTTTTGATGAGCCCCAATTTTTGGTAACAAATTGGGCTCATTTGGCCTACTTACCTTGCTCAACCCTTCATCTTTTATCACTTATGCATTCATTTCTTGGTATATTCATGTTATTTGTAGGAAGAAGGGCAGGCATTATATCTATGTGGCTAATACATGATGATTTCAGGTTTTTTGGCATTAAAGGGAGCAAAGACCACGCAGAAGGAGACAAGGAGACAGCAAAGGTGGCATTGCAGGTTTATAGGGAGGTTGTCCCTTAATGACCTCCCTCGTGATCTCCACCCTAACTCCGAGCTCCAACAACTTTCCCCACCGAGCTTAAAGGCAGCCAACGGATTCTACAGGAACAGCAGTCTACAGCAGTTTCCTTTTAGTTGGACAGCCGAGCTCCATTAATTGAGGAAGCCAGCCTGATCCTTATCATGTATAAACATTGAGGTTGTGGCCTTTGATAGGAGCTTTTTTGAACTTTTGAACTACTGTTGCAATTTCTAAGCACGAGCTACAGCTCGGTTTTTTCTCTTTGTAAGCCAGTTTTGGCATGATGTTAGTAGACTCATGATTATTCAATAAAGGCAGGCAGCTTTGGATTCAATTCTAAGTTTTTAAGGGAGCTATAACTCTCAGGTTAGGGCCCAACCTGAGAGCGATAGACCTCCTCTTCCTTGTATTGTTACTTGTCTTTCTTTCTGGCACTTTATTCCTCTGTTTTGACATGCATTTAGAAATTACAGTCTGCTGATTTGATTTCTTTTATGTGATTGAGTAGGATTAGTTTACGGTTCAAGTGCTTTTAGTTGCTTAGATTAGAGTAGGAGGATCAGCATTCTGTAGAGCTCCAAGAAAAGGTTGACAGTGCACTCACTGCCATCTCTGTTTAGAGATTGGGGGTGAAGACCGTACCAACCACCAAAAAACGCAGTCTTATACTTTCATTCACGCTGCAACACAGTCATTTCAATTGTAGATCCATCCATGCATCCTGATCTTGAGCAGTACTTCTTCATTCCAACTCCATGCACGATTTTTCTCTGAAGTTTACATTGTTGTTCGTTGATTTAATAACACAGTTAGGATAGGTTGATGAATTCTCGGTTTTGTGCAGATTTGTTTCTTTTACACTGCGTTGTATCACTCTGGTAACTTCTTCTTCTTCTCAACCGCGCCTAAAGCCACCTACCCAACCTTTTTTCATCTCGTTTGCCTTCCAACACTTCTACTGTTCACGTAGCTCCATCTTTTTGGACTTTTCATTGCTTCCACCCGTCTATCCACCAACCAACTGTACCCACTCTTTCCTCATCTCATATCTCTGTCCCTGAGCCATCTCAAGCTCCTCTTTCATCTTACCCATCCACCCATACAACTCCTTCACTCCTCCATCACCCAAAACTCCAACCACAGAACATCCTGTAGAAGTTAGCAGACTTCCTGTAGAAATCCCGAGTTTCCTGTAGGATCCCCTACAGACATCCTGTAGAAGCCTGCAAACTTGGTTGCCGAGCACCTGAACGTTGTGGACTTCTGTGGAATGATGTTTTGGATCCCCTGGAACCTTCCCTAGCCCTCCTGACCTTTCCCAAGCTTTCGTTCCCTTCGAACTACCCCTGCACAGTCAAACCCTAATAAGAAACAAAATCATAATAACTCCAACCACTTAAGCAAAAATACAAAAACAATGTTCTTTTCAGTAGAAGTAGCTTGAATTCATGCATCTCATATCACTAGAAGTAATGGCATCATTTCTAGAAGTTTGCACTCCCACCATTGCATCATAGAGATTAGACTAGTCAGATTAGGGTTTACTAGGGTTTCCCTGTTTTGTTGGCTTTCAGTTCATTATTGCAAAGTAGGTCAATTTCCTTTGAGATAGTCTTCGTCCATCATTTAGAAAGCTTCTTCTAAGAGCATATAGAAGTTGGCTTGAGCCCTAGCGGACTTGTGCCAGCTGACCAAGTGACAGCTGCAACAAGAGCTAGTACTTGTGCATACAGCACCGTCGCTTCCAAGTTTGTTACGAACTACCGGGTTGATAAAATTAGAGATAGGAAGCTCCAGGAGTTGTAGCATTATTGCTACAATACTGGAGCCCACCATCTTTTTGGCGCCATTGCCGGGGAAGCGTCAGAGTATTAGTAATTGTTGCTTTTCTTCTATTTTCTTACTCTTGCCTTCTGCTCAGTAGTTTATTTCATTTCCATTCTGCAAAAGTAGCATAGACATTTCCTGCTTTCATAGATTAGCATTTCCTGCTTTCATAGATTAGCATTTCAATTCTGCAACTTCATTTCTGCAAGCGTAGATTAGTGTTTCAATTCTGCAAGCGTAGACTAGCATTTCCATTCCTACCATTTCATTTGAGCAAAGTAGATTAGTTCTTTCATGCTTTCAATTTAATTCTGCATCTTTATTTCAGTAAGATAGTTAGTTGTAGATCAATCTGTTTCAGTTTTGCAGGTACCAAAGAAAAAACAAAAGCAATCCAAAAAAGTCTTTCCATTTCATGCCTCGTAGGAATCGAGATAAAACGGGCAAATTCTTACCCAACACCCCCACCACATCACTGAGTCACCCTTCTCTCTTCTTCGGTGACAGTGATCCAGAAGAACCTATAGGTGAACCTCCTGAGATATACGAAGATCCTATAGTAGAAGAAGAATTAGAGACCATCCCATCTGAAGCTATGGCTGACAATAGAAGAGAAGATGAGAGAATAGAAGGTGCCTTCCCCATCCGAGAGACCAATGGAGAGATGAAAATGAAGAACATTAGCCCCTCCGCTTTACCTCACTTCCATGGACTGACTACTGAAGATCCTGATACCTTCCTGTTTGAGTTTGTTGTCCTTTGTAGAACCTATGACTATACTGAAGATGAGCAGAAGCTGAAACTCTTCCCTTCCACTCTTAAGGATGCAGCATTACGCTGGTTCATGGGCTTACCTGGGAATAGTATCACTACTTGGGCTCAGATGCAGCAAGCTTTCAATACCAAGTACCGGGACTACTGTACGTCCAAGGAAACCAAGGGAGAAATCTTTCGGATGACCATGGGAAATGATGAGTCCTTAGAGGATTATGAGGAGAGGTTCCAACTTAGCTATAAGCAGGCCAGGTGCACACTTGACCCTGAATCCCTCAAGTTGGTCCTGCTCCGAGGAGTCTCTGAAGACCTCTTAGATACCCTTCACATGTTAGCTGGGGGGGACATTTACCAACTGCCTTATGAGGACATCAAGACTGTGTTTAGAAACCACTCCAGGGCAGCTCGGAAACGAGGTAGAGGAAACCTCCTCTCAACTGGTGTCCCTTTCTCCAAACATGAGTTTGCAAATCAATTGGAAGATCTTAAGAGTGAGGTGAGACAGACCATTGCCATGCAGCTGGACACATTCAGGATCCAGCAGAAGAAGGAAGAAGCTGAGAGAGCCTTGGCTATCTTCTGCCCTAGATGTACCAGGAGACACCCTAAGAACGAATGTCCATTGCATTCGGTTGAAGTGTGTTTCGTTTGTGAGGAGGACCATCCCACAAACCAATGTCCAACCTTACCTGGATTTAAAGCCATGTACCAAGGGACAAAAGCACCCACTGAACCTCTCTATTACCTCAACCAAAGGAGGCCACAAGGACCTAGACCTTACCAGCAGGGGATGCAAGGGGCACCTCAAGCTTATTACAGCCCCAACCAATCGACTCCTATGCCTTCCTGGGGTCCCCCTGCTCATCCGTCCTGGTCTATGCCTCCTCCATGGTCTTATCCACCTCAGTACCCTACTCAGCCCACTACTCATTCTTATCACTCGCATGCCCAGCCACAGCCTCAGTGGAATGCACCTCAGTCGGGGTGGAGGCCCCAATACAACACTCCTCCTGCCATTTTGCCTCCACCACCAGTTCAACCTCAACCATTACCTCCTGCTCCTCCAAGGCAACCTCAAATACCTGCTCAACCGAACCCGAACCCCAACAATAGACAGGCCCAGCAGGTATACACTGGGGAAACATCATGCCCTACTTATGCTGTGGAGATCCAGGAGATCAATCTTCGATCTGGCAAGACTCTTCCAGATCGCCAACCTCCTCCCCCAGAGGATGAGGAAGATAAACGGGAAAGTGAACCAAAGGCTATTCCACCTTTCCTAAGAGACTAACAGCCACCACACAACCCAACCCAGAGGAGGATGAGCTTCTGGGTGAGCTCAAGCAGTTGTGTGTGAAAATACCACTTCTCCAAGCCATCAAGGATGTGCCAATATACAACAAACTGGTTAAGGAAAAGTGTTTCAAACACCCAGGCAGGCGAAAGAGAGATGCTTCAACCATCAATGTCTTAGGACAACTGTCTGACCTTATGTTAGGACAAGTCATCTGCCCAAAGTATCTAGATCCTGGGAGTCCTGTAGTAGATGTCCACATCAATGGCATCGTCATACCTCACACTTTGATTGATTTGGGGGCTGCCATTAATGTGATGACCAGGGATACCATGCTCAAACTCAATCTTCAGGGTTCCTTGAGGAAGACCTCGACAGTTCTGCAACTAGCAGATCGCTCCACTGTGACTCCCGAAGGGATTGTGGAGGATGTCTTGGTCTCTGTCGACTCTTGGGAATACCCTGCAGATTTCTTGGTTCTGCAACCCAAGGCAAAGCTTACTGGATATCCTCTTATTTTGGGAAGGCCTTGGTTAGCCACTGCAGATGCTTACATAAGTTGTCGTGCAGGAAATATGACCATCAAAAATGGTCCTATGTCCAAGCAGCTAGTCCTATACCCTCCTGCCCAACCTTCCTTAGAGCATGACTTACCACTTTGGTTGGAGGAAGGAGAAGAGGATAAGTATACTCAGCACCTTTGTGCACCCTAGATACCACTAGAAGAGACCTCCCAACCGAGGATGACTTGATTGAGACCTTGATCCAGAATCCACCTTCCAGTGCACTATCCTTAGAAAAATTGGTGGAGGATGCCCAAGCCAGCACCTTAGTGGATCTTTGTACGACCAACCCTGTCACTCCCAGAGTCAAAAATGTGGATTTCGGCCCTGAGAGAACGTTAAAGATCAGCTCCTCCCTATCTCCTTCTCAGGAAAAGGAGCTGTGTAGCCTGTTGGCCAGTCACCTAGATGCTTTTTCTTGGAGCTATAAGGAGATGAAAGGAGTCCATCCCTCAGTCTGTACCCATCACATATACATCAAAGAGGGTTGTAAACTGGTTAGGCAACCTCAGAGGAGAATGAATCCAGCCCTTAAGGATATTGTCAAGGAAGAATTGCAAAAACTGTTGGATGCCGGATTCATTTACCCCATCTCAGATAGTGAATGGGTGTCCCCTCTGGTGTTGGTTCCCAAGAAGAATGGGAAATGGAGAATCTGTGTGGACTACCGAGAACTGAACAAAGCTACCAAGAAAGACCATTTCCCTCTACCTTTCATAGATCAAGTGTTGGATGGACTGGTAGGAAAGAAGTTCTTCTCTTTCCTGGATGGGTTTAGCGGGTACAACCAGATCCAAATCAGCCCGGAAGACCAAGATAAGACCACCTTCACTTGTCCTTGGGGTACCTTTGCCTACCGAGTTCTTCCCTTTGGGCTATGCAATGCTCCTGCTACCTTCCAGAGAGCTGTCTTGAGCATCTTCTCGGAGCTGGTCCATGATGCAGTGGAAATCTATATGGATGACTTCACTCCTTATGGGGCCAATTTCCAGGAAGCATTGTCCAATCTGGGAAAAGTCCTAACCAAATGCATTGAGATGAACCTGTCCCTTAGTCCTGAAAAATGTGAATTCCTGATGACTGAAGGGACCGTGTTAGGCCATACCATTTCTTGCCAAGGGTTACAGGTGGATCCTAACAAAATTGCTCTCATCAAGAAGGTTCCACCTCCTCAAAAGGTAAGGGATGTTTCTTAGGATTAGCAGGGTACTACAGGAGATTCATTAAGGACTTCAGCAAGCTAGCCTCGCCATTGTTTGGCCTGTTGGCAAAAGATGTGGAGTTTAAGTGGACTGATGATTGTCAGAGGGCTTTGAATGAATTAAAGGACAAGTTGGTGTCAGCCCCAATCCTGAGAGGTCCAAACTGGGCCCTACCTTTCCACATCCACACTGATGCCTCGAACAAAGCCATAGGTGCAACTTTAGGACAAGTCGAACAAAAACTTCCATATGCCATTTACTTTGTTAGTAAAAACTTGCCCAAAGCTGAGCTGAATTACACTGTAACTGAGAAAGAGTTTTTGGCTGTGGTCCATGTAATGAACAAGTTCCGACATTATATCACTGGCTATCAAACATTTGTACATACTGACCATGCTGCAATTAGATATTTAATGAATAAACTAGATGTGAATGCTCGTATTATTAGATGGTTACTTTTGTTGCAGCAGTTTGATTTGACCATTGTTGACAAACCAGGTAAAGAAAATGTTGTTGCTGACTTTTTATCTAGATTGGATTTGTCTGCAGATGAGGATGGAACAGTGGATGACCAGATGCCTGATGAACATCTGTTCGCTATCTCAGCACTCTCTCCATGGTTTGCTGATATAGCAAACTACCTTGTTTCAGCACAGTTCCCTCCGCACCTATCTTCAAGAGAGAAGAGCAGAATCATCAGAAAAAGTGCCTCATTTACTTGGATCGGGGGCAATCTGTTCAAACTTGGCCCCGATCAGATCTTAAGGCATTGTGTAAGGGAGGAGGAAGTCTTTGATATCCTCCTCACCTGTCATGATGGGCCTTGTGGAGGACATTTTGCAGCAAAGAGAACTGCCTTCAAGATCCTGCAGGCAGGCTACTATTGGCCCACACTTCATCAAGATGTCAGAAGATATATCAGCCAATGTGACCAATGCCAAAGAATGGGGAAACCGACTCAAAGGGATGAGATGCCTCTCCAACCTCAAGTGACTCTTGAGCCATTTGAGAAGTGGGGCATGGACTTTGTGGGTCCAATCAACCCTCCTTCGAGGCAAAGGTCTTACATCATTGTGTGTATTGACTACCTAACAAAGTGGGCAGAGACTAAAGCAATCAAAGCAGCAACAGAAGAAAAGGTGGCCGAGTTCTTCAGAGAAAACATCTTCTACAAGTTTGGCTACCCAAGAGAGTTAGTCACCGATCAAGGGAGCCAGTTCACATCCAACCTGGTTGAAGACTTACTAGCTCACCACAAGATCAAGCATAGGACTTCCACCCCCTATCACCCTCAAGCAAATGGGCAAGTGGAAGTCACCAATAGAGCATTAGAAGGGATCTTGACAAAGGTGGTGAGCAGCAGCAGAAAGGACTGGGCAGATCGCCTGGTTGAGGCCACATGGGCTTACAACACCACCTGGAAGACCACCACCGGCTTCACACCTTATGAGCTGGTCTATGGGAAGAAAGCTTTGTTGTCCATTGAGTTCGAGTACAACACTTTGAGGATGGCAGCTCAGCTAGATCTAGATCTCAGCCATGCACAACAAGAAAGGTTATTGCAGCTGAATGGACTAGATGAGCACCGAATGCAGGCCCTCCTTCACTCAGAAGTGGTTCAACTTCAGAGAAAGGTGTGGCATGACCAACATCTCCATGACAAGCAATTTCAGCCGGGAGATTGGGCCTTGTTGTATGACTCCATATACAAAGATTTCAAGGGGAAGCTGAGAACCAGATGGCTAGGACCATATACAGTGGAAACATGTCATGACAATGGATCTGTTCTTATTCGGACCATTGATGAGGAAGCCATCCCCATGCTTGTCAATGGGCATCGACTGAAGATCTACAGGAAGCCTCTCTCAAGACAAGAGTTCATCAAAACTATGGAGAAATCAGTATTGGTCATAGAGAAGGGTTCTCCCTCTCCTTTGGGCATACCCTGAAAGATCTAAGAAAATAATAATAATAATAATAATAATAATAAAGATCCTTGGGTGAAAACCTTTCTAAGGCGCCCAAGGCAGGTGGTAGGGGTGAAAACCTCATTGAGGCGCCCCTATTGTCTTTCAAAAAAGAGAAAGAGATTTGAAAAAAGATCCTTGAGTGAAAACCTCTCTGAGGCGCTTAAGGCAGATGGCAAGGGTGAAAACCTCAATGAGGCGCCCCTGTTATCTTTCAAAAAAAAAAAAAGGAAAAAAGAGAAAAAAGAAGAAGAAAAAAACAAGGTCAGCAAATTCATAATGTAAAATTGCATGCAGGTTGCAGGTGTTCTATGGAGGAGAGGAAGCCTCTCAACTCAAAGCTCAGGATCCTTATCATGCAATCAGGAGACCTCACCAGCACCTCCTCCAAGAATACTCATTTTCTCCAAGGTATGTGCAATTTTATTACGGCTTGAGTCTTCTACAGGAAGACGCAGATTTTCTACAGGAAGATGCAGATTTTCTACAGGAAGGTGCAGACTCTCTACAGGAAACGCAACCTTTCTACAGGAAGCTCTGTATTTCTACAGGAAACTTCCTGTAGAAGTTTAGAACTGCCCAGAATCCATTTTGTGAGGAGATCTAACGACTAAGGATCGGTTCGGACGTATGCAAGCTATTGTTATCTCCCTTACACATTGTTGTCACCTCGTCCTGCCCTCCTTGTTGACATGCAACGAAGCTACCTGCACCAGCAAAGCAGATCGATGAGTTATCAAGAAAAAGCAATTTTCAAATAAAAAAATCACGGAGATCTCATACCAGATCCATCCCAGTCATCCAGAAGCCCTGGGAGCGTGATCGGGCGGCCAGATCCTTCGTCATGCAGCATGCACCCAAGGAGGAAGAACTGTTACCAGACATCCCGCGGGAGTCCTGTAACAGTTAAGCCCGCTAGAGTGTATACTATTCATAGCACTGGCCATATGCAATGAACGCGGACGCATGCAGCCAAGCATCAACTCCATCGTCGGCAGCCTATAAACGTGAACCTCCGGGCCTGTGCAAATTCACCAGCAGCAGATAGATCCATTCATCATTGTCCAAAACCCGAAAAATCGTGTTGCAGCCGCGCAGGTAAGTGTCTCGACCCTTTCTTCCGTCAGATTGCATGAATTTTACTTTGAATTGTTTGCAAAGTGTGAAGAGAATGGGTTGAGCAGCTGTATGGCCAGTTGACTGGCCACGTCGACCGGTTAAAGGTCCAGTCAGATGTTTGGGTGGCGGCCGTGACAAAGGGAATGGGCAGCACACACGTGAGAACAATCCCCGTCGGGAAAAACGGATTTAGCAGAAGAAACGGCGGCGGATCTGCTGGAGGGATGATGCGGTAGTAAGTGAACTCGCAGACAAATGATGGAACGACGTCATCCAACGGTCCGGCGGGGACAACTCACCCCCGCGCCACGGATTCCACCGATTCAAATCTAATCGGCTAGATTGCCCGCATGCATTTATCATCCACCGTTTGAAACTCGAGCAAACATTCAGATCCCTCTGCAGTTCGAAACTCCGAGCCTTTGGCTATCAGAACGGCTGTGAAGCAACACCGAGAGCGCAGACCAACTGCAGTCTTCCCCAGGAATCACGCGCTACTCCTACAGGAAAGCTGCTCCTATAGGAAAGTTGTTTCTACAGGAAGGCGGGTTCCTCACGTAAAAAGGTGGCAGATAAAAAGGTAACCCTGAACTCTCCATGCAATTGGTTTTTAAAGGTGGCAGAATCGTCGTCTACAGTCTGGTCGTAGAAAGTTTTTGCAAGTGTTGTGTGCTGTGCATAGACTGTCGTTCTACAGGATGTCAGTGAATTAAACTGTGTTAAGGTCCTCAGGGATAAGTTTTGTGGATTATGTGCACGACGGAAGTGTAATTCTACGCTCTGTCCCAATAAGCTAAACTTCTTCCGCATTCGCCACCTCTAGCAACAGTTTCTATCATGCCGGGTGGGTTTATTAGACGGGAACCCACTGATTCATCAAAATTAAGAAAAAACCAGGAGGTGGTGGAGCTCTTCACACGGGCACAATGGATATCCTTTTGTGACAAGTTGCAGGGTTATGACGACGAAGTGGCAGAAGAATTCCTACAAGCTTTGAGGCCGAAATCCAAAACATTGGCCACCGTGAACTTCAGGGGCCTAAGCCTCAAGCTCACCCTGCAATATATCAGTCGAATTACTGAACTTCCGATGGGTTTGCCATGGGATAAGGAAGAAAGGAAGTTGAACCAGCAGGCAAAGAAAAAATTCTTTCCACCTGAGGAGGAATTCACGGAGGACAAAAATGGGGTGCGTAGAACCAGTTTGCTACCACCATGGAATGAAGTTAGCCTACAGATCATGAAGTATATAACCTGTGAAGGTCGTTTCATCATTGTGTACGGGTATCACTTCAGGATGCTCACTGAATTGAGACACCAGATTGATCTTCCTGTAGAAAACAAACTGAGCATTCCTTATTTCCTGCTGCAGTCTCTAATTGAGTGTGCCACAAAGTTAAAAGAAGGCATACCAGATCAGGTAGCCCACCATGGATTGATCAAACTTCTTGTGGAGGATGCGCTTCATGCATATAAGGTTCCCCTCTCATGGGGAGCATTCAGAAATTTGACAAGAGATGGAGACATAAGGATGTTGACTGAGGAAACTGGTTCCTCCAGCAGTGAGGAAAAAGAAGCAGTGGCCGCGGGAAAGAAAGAAACAGGCCAGAAGACCCCGACCACAGTGCAGAAGAAAGAACAAAGGAGGAATCACGAGAAAAAGGATGCTGAGGAAAAAGGTGACACACCCATCTTGTCAGCAAGAGAGAAAAGGTTGCAGAGCAGAACGAACAAAGCTGAGAAGGTCCACATCAGCACAAGTACCTCGTCAGCACCCGCAACCAAATCAAAAAGAAAAACCCATGCAGCAAAGCAAGCCAAGGTGGTGACACCTGTGTCTACAGGAAAGCAGAAACAGGCTTCTACAGGAAGCCCGAAAATTATTGAAAAAGGGTCTTCTACAGGAAGCCCGAAGATTACCAAAACAGGGTCTTCTACAGGAAGCCCGAAATTGGCTAAAACAGGGTCTTCTACAGGAAGCCCTGAAAAGGTGAAACCCAAGGAGAAGAAGGCGGACATTCTAGCAAGGGAGGCAGCAGCTGTACTAGCTGGCCTCAGCACGCCACCTAAGCCAAAAGAAAAGAGAAAGAGGGAGACCCCTCTATACTCTGAAGTCCGAAGAAGTTCGAGAATAAAGACGGGCAAGCCACAGCCCCCATCCAGCAGCCAAGTCACTACAGGGGATGCCCCTACTTCACCCAGTGAGAGGTCCCCCTCGAAGATATCGATCACCTACGAGAAGGGGATCCCAAAAGCAACTACTTGGAAAAGAAGGATAGACCAATCGGCTTCAAAAGCCCGGCTCAAGGTCAAGGAAACAGAGAAGAGGGAAGGAGCGGCACCCTCATCGCCACCAAGGGCAGAACAGGCAGAGCCACCAAGGGTAGGAAAGAAAGAGTGTATTCTGGAGCCTAGTTCTCGGCCAAGGACAAGGAGCTGGGGCAAAATTGCTCAAGGATGAGCAAATATTTTAGCTGGGGGGTGATGATGAGCCCCAATTTTTGGTAACAAATTGGGCTCATTTGGCCTACTTACCTTGCTCAACCCTTCATCTTTTATCACTTATGCATTCATTTCTTGGTATATTCGTGTTATTTGTAGGAAGAAGGGCAGGCATTATATCTATGTGGCTAATACATGATGATTTCAGGTTTTTTGGCATTAAAGGGAGCAAAGACCACGCAGAAGGAGACAAGGAGACAGCAAAGGTGGCATTGCAGGTTTATAGGGAGGTTGTCCCTTAATGACCTCCCTCGTGATCTCCACCCTAACTCCGAGCTCCAACAGCTTTCCCCACCGAGCTTAAAGGCAGCCAACGGATTCTACAGGAACAGCAGTCTACAGCAGTTTCCTTTTAGTTGGACAGCCGAGCTCCATTAATTGAGGAAGCTAGCCTGATCCTCATCATGTATAAACATTGAGGCCGTGGCCTTTGATAGGAGCTTTTTTGAACTTTTGAACTACTGTTGCAATTTCTAAGCACGAGCTACAGCTCGGTTTTTGCTCTTTGTAAGCCAGTTTTGGCATGATGTTAGTAGACTCATGATTATTCAATAAAGGCAGGCAGCTTTGGATTCAATTCTGAGTTTTTAAGGGAGCTATAGCTCTCAAGTTAGGGCCCAACCTGAGAGCAATAGACCTCCTCTTCCTTGTATTGTTACTTGTCTTTCTTTTCGGCACTTTATTCCTCTGTTTTGACATGCATTTAGAAATTACAGTCTGCTGATTTGATTTCTTTTATGTGATTGAGTAGGATTAGTTTACGGTTCAAGTGCTTTTAGTTGCTTAGATTAGAGTAGGAGGATCAGCATTCAGTAGAGCTCCAAGAAAAGGTTGACAGTGCACTCACTGCCATCTCTGTTTAGAGATTGGGGGTGAAGACCGTACCAACCACCAAAAAACGCAGTCTTATACTTTCATTCACGCTGCAACACAGTCATTTCAATTGTAGATCCATCCATGCATCCTGATCTTGAGCAGTACTTCTTCATTCCAACTCCATGCACGATTTTTCTCTGAATTTTACATTGATGTTCGTTGATTTAATAACACAGTTAGGATAGGTTGATGAATTCTCGGTTTTGTGCAGATTTGTTTCTTTTACACTGCGTTGTATCACTCTGGTAACTTCTTCTTCTTCTCAACCGCGCCTAAAGCCACCTACCCAACCTTTTTTCAGCTCGTTTTCCTTCCAACACTTCTACTGTTCACGTAGCTCCATCTTTTTGGACTTTTCATTGCTTCCACCCGTCTATCCACCAACCAACTGTACCCACTCTTTCCTCATCTCATATGTTGGGTCCCTATAATACTAGTGATTTCCCCATTACTATTGTAGTTATACCCCCTATTTATATTTTTGTGCCCCTATTACCCCCATATTGTCATTTCTGTGCCCCATAGAATCCCTCTATTGTTATTTTTGTGGCTTTATATTATTATTGTTAGGTCGGCTGGATTATATTGTGACTCCTTAGACTCCTATATATAGAAAGGAGGTTTTGTCATTTGTATCATCAAAGAATTGTTCATTTATGTAATGTAAAGGAGGTTGCCCCCTCGAAGAGGCTGAATTCTAAGGCGTGGATCTCTCTTTTCTATCTTTTTGTGAGCTGGTTTCATAACATTTGGTATCAGAGCTTTGGATTCTAGGGTTTCGCTGCTCCAACAGGTCATCGTGGAATTTTCACTATAACCTTTTTTTCTGTGACGTTTCAGAAGTTGAAAAAAAAACCCATTTGAGAAGAAATCGCGCTGAACCTTGGGTTCGAATTTCATAGCTTTTTGCGCAATATTTGCGGAGATATGATCTGAGGAAGTTGGTCTTTTTGCAGACTCCTGAATTACATTAAAAACAGGTGACCTGGGGAAAATCGTCATAACTTTCTCTCTGGGGATCGGATTGAAATTTCGTAAGAAGGTACAGAAAGAGGACGGACTCTAGTATTTTGTATGTGTGTTTTAGATTCAAAGGTTGAAACAGGGACTCGTGGCACGTCGTACAAGTTCGCTCTACTGAACCAGTCTAAAAGCAAGTCACTGTGGGAGATTTCACATAACTCTTCCTTGGAGAATCCAAATTGGCTCAGACTTGTGGCATTGGAAAGAGGACGCAGAAGGCTACTACAGGTAGAAATTTCAGAATTGTAGGATCTGAAATTACAGAGATACATCAGATTCAATATCCGGCTTCTATAAAGTGAAAAAATGTGTGTAGTTTTTTTTTTAATTTTTGTGTAAGCTTGGTTTAACGGAATTCAAAGGGCATAATAAAACATTATTATCGGTAACTGATGCCCCGAGGAAAGAAAATGCAAACACCTAGTAAGGAACCTGAAAGCTCTAGCATGACTCATGAAGAAGAGGAAGAAATGCTACATGATATATCAAAATTACAAGAACAAGTGCAACAAATGTCACGCTCACAAAAGCTAACAGAAGCTAAGATAAGTGGCATGGAATCTAAGATAAATGGCGTGGAATCTAAGGTAAATGGCGTGGAATCTAAGATAAAGGGCATGGAAGCTAAGATGGATGGCATGGAAGCTAAGGTGAATGGCATGGACGCTAAAATTGATGGCATGGATGATAAGATGGATGAATTGAAGAAGTTGCTACAAGAAAGGGTCACTAATGGTGAAAAGGTAGTAAAGGAAACTCATGATGAGAACAAAAGAAATGTTAATCATGATTCCATAGACTCTAATGTTGGATCTAAGACTCACCATGTTCCAAAAATCGATATGAGGAAGTTTGATGGCAAGGATCCCGCCACATGGATATTACAGATGGAGCAATTCTTCGATCTCAATAATGTGCAAAACACACAAAAGGTACGTATGGCAACTTTATATTTGGAACCAAATCAGTTTGTATGGTATCAATGGCTTTGTTCTCGTAAACAATTTATCACTTGGGCAATTTTTACGGAAGAATTGATAGCACATTATGAGGATACAAAAAGCAACACTTTTTTTAGCCAATTGATAAGTCTCAAACAAAAGGGTTCAATAATGGAGCACATTGAGGAGTTCCAAAAATTGAACATAAGGGTAAAAGATATTCCAGAGGAGCATAGGATTGATGTGTTCATAGGGTCTTTAAAGGATAATATCCAACATGATGTGCGCCTTTGGGAACCTGATTCATTAGAGAAGGCATTCAGGTTAGCAAGAAAAATGGAAAGCAAAATTATGGCAACTAGGAAGCATACCGTTCACAATTATAAAGACGGAAGTGTTGTTGCCCATAGTCTTCCACAACCTACAAGGTTGACACCACAACAATTGGAAGAAAAAAGAGCAAAAGGGCTTTGTTACAATTGTGATAGCAAATACACAAAAGGTCATAAGTGTGCTGAGAAGAAATTATTCTACATAGATTGTGAAGAGGAAGAAGAAAAGGAGCAAGAAAGGTCAAAAGAAGAGGATATATTCCAGGAACAAAGCCTAGATGAAGAAAAATAAATCCGACCATATCTTGTAATGCATTGGTGGGAATTACCACTCCTCAAACCATCAAGATAGAAGGACAAATCAAGAAGAAAAAGGTAATAGTGTTGATTGATTCAGGAAGCACCCACAATTTTATTCATTGTAGGGTAGCAAAAGAATTGAATTGCTTCCTATATCCAGCACCAGAGTGTCAAGTGATGATTGCAAATGGAGGAACAATAAATTGTTCTGGAAAGTGCCATAATATCAAGCTATCCATGGGAGAATATGTATTGACTAGCCCAATGCTTTCCATTCCAATGGGAGGTGCTGATGTTGTACTAGGAGTCCAATGGCTACAATCCTTGGGTACAATAGCTTTTAATTTTCAAGAACTTTTCATGAAATTTTCTGTGTAAGGAAAGGAAGTTGAATTAAGGGTATTGCAGGGAAACCAGGAAAGATAATCAGCTCTAATGGCATGACAAAGCTTCTAAAAAAGGAGCAAAGAGGTGTAATTGCACAATTATGTTCGCTAGATGTTTCCACATTGGAATCATCTATTTCTCCAGATCTCCAAAAAGTCTTGGACAATCATTCCAAGGTATTTGAGACTCCCAAAGGTCTCCCACCTATGCGTGATCATGATCATGCTATTCATCTGATTCCAGGAAGTGTTCCTCCAAACATCAGGCCGTACAGATATCCATATGTCCAAAAAAGTGAAATTGAACGTATGGTTGCAGAAATGCTAGAGGCTGGTATAATTCAACCGAGTCAAAGTTCTTTCTCAGCTCCAGTAGTATTGGTGCACAAGAAGGATGGATCATGGCGCATGTGTCCAGATTATAGGGAGCTCAACAAGCTCACTATTAAAGATAAGTTCCCCATTCCTGTTATTGATGAATTACTGGATGAATTGCATGGATCAATTTACTTCACCAAGTTGGATCTTTGTTCGGGATATCATCAAATTAGAATGAAGATTGAAGACATTCCGAAAACAGCATTTAGAACTCATGAGGGTCATTATGAATTTTTGGTCATGCCTTTTGGCCTTACCAATGCACCTTCAACATTTCAAGGTTTGATGAATTCAATTTTCAAACCATTCCTTAGAAAATTTGTGTTAGTATTTTTTGATGATATACTAATCTACAGCAAGTCTTGGAAGGATCATGTTGAACATGTTGACAGGGTGTTACAACTATTGGAGGAGAAACAATTATATGCAAAAAGATCCAAATGTTTCTTTGGAGTCCAGGAGGTGGAATATTTGGGTCATATTGTATCTCATGAAGGAGTTAAGGTAGACCCTAGCAAAATTAAAGCCATTAAGGAATGGAAAATCCCCACATCCATAAAGCATTTGCGAGGATTTCTTGGGTTGACAGGGTATTATCGCAAGTTTGTTAAGAATTATGGGAGAATAGCAGCACCTCTAACAACATTATTGAAGAAAGATTCATTTTCATGGACTTCGAAGCAACAAAGGCCTTTGAACATCTTAAAGAGGCAATGTGCCAAGCACCGGTCTTAGCTACGCCGGACTTCACAAAAACCTTTATTGTGGAATGTGATGCTTCAGGAAATGGAATTGGTGCTGTTCTAATGCAAGATGAAAGACCCATTGCTTTTGAAAGTCGTCCAATCAAGGGAAAGTTTTTAAACAAAGCTATTTATGAGAAGGAAATGTTGGCAATACTCCATGCACTTAAGAAATGGCGACCCTACCTAATGGGAAGACACTTCAAGGTAAAAACGGATCATGATAGCCTTAAATACTTTTTAGAACAAAGATTATCCTCTGAAGAGCAACAAAAGTGGGTCACAAAGATGTTGGGTTATGACTTTGAAATCATCTACAAAAAAGGGAAGCAAAATGTGGTGGCAGATGCACTCTCAAGAAAGGATGAGGATGTGGAAGCATTGTTGTGTGCCATTTCTATTATCCAACCAGATTGGATAAACGAAGCAAGGGAGGAATGGAAGAACGACGAAGAAGTGTGGGCACTTATTCAAAAGCTACAACAAGATTCCATTACTTCTGATACATTTAGCTGGAAAAATGATTCGTTATGGTACAAAGATCGCTTATACCTCTGTAAGAATTCCCAGCTAAAACAAAAGATTCTTATGGAATTGCACACTTCTCCATTAGGAGGGCACTCAGGATTTTTAAAAACTTACCACAGGGTTAAGAAGGAATTTTTTTGGGATGGCCTTAAATCAGATATTCAAAAGTTTGTGGCGGAATGTTTGGTTTGCCAGCAAAATAAAGTTGAAACAATTAAGACACCAGGTCTATTACAACCTTTATCCATTCCAAGCCAACGTTGGGAGGAGGTTTCAATGGATTTTATCACAGGTTTACCCAAGTCTGAGGGAAAGAGTGTCATCATGGTGGTAGTTGACAGACTTACCAAGTATGCACACTTTTGTGCATTATCACATCCATTTAAAGCCAGTACAGTTTCTACTGCATTTATGGAAACAGTTCAAAAGCTACATGGAAACCCAAAGATTATTGTAAGTGACAGAGATCCCATTTTCACTGGAAATTTTTGGACAGAATTATTTTCTTGTCTTGGTACTCAGTTAGCTCATAGCTCATCTTATCATCCTCAATCTGATGGGCAAACTGAGATAGTAAACAAATGTTTGGAAGGATATCTTCGTTGCTTTGTATCTGATAAACAGACACAATGGGTCAAATGGTTGCCTCTAGCTGAATGGTGGTATAACACTTCCTTCCATACAGCAACAAAAATGACCCCATTTATGGCACTTTATGGGTATCAACCACCATCCATCACATCATATTTAAGAGAAAATTCTAAGGTTCAGGCAGTGGAACATCACATCGAACATCAACAACAAGTCCTCCAACTCTTAAAGGATAACATCGTGTTGGCACAAAATAGAATGAAACAACAGGCAGATCAACATCGCAGTGAAAGAAGTTTTGATGTAGGTGATTGGGTATTCCTACGGCTACAACCATATAAGCAAATGTCCCTAAAGCAAGCTAAGAAGGATAATAAATTATCACCAAAGTATTATGGTTCGTACAAGGTGTTGGAAAAGATTGGTACTATGGCATACAAATTGGAGCTTCCTGCAGCTTCTCGATTGCACCCAGTTTTCCATGTTTCATGTTTAAAGAAGGTTATAGGTGACAAGCTCCCAATTCAAACAATATTGCCAGAACTTGATGAGGAAGGAAAAATTATATTGGAACCGGAAGCAATCACAGAAACAAGAACTCGACAGCTACGAAATCGATCAATTTCAGAGTATCTTATCAAGTGGAAGAACTTATCCGCTGAAGATTCCACATGGGAGGATGAGAATTTTATGCAGAAGTATCCAGAACTGCTCAAGCGTTGAGGACAACACTTTTTTGAAGGAGAGGGGCATGTTGGGTCCCTATAATACTAGTGATTACCCCATTACTATTGTAGTTATACCCCCTATTTATATTGTTGTGCCCCTATTACCCCCATATTGTCATTTCTGTGCCCCATAGAATCCCTCTATTGTTATTTTTGTGGCTTTATATTATTATTGTTAGGTCGGCTGGATTATATTGTGACTCCTTAGACTCCTATATATAGAAAGGAGGTTTTTTCATTTGTATCATCAAAGAATTTTTCATTTTTGTAATGTAAAGGAGGTTGCCCCCTCGAAGAGGCTGAATTCTAAGGCGTGGATCTCTCTTTTCTATCTTTTTGTGAGCTGGTTTCATAACATCATATCTTTGTCCCTGAGCCATCTCAAGCTCCTCTTTCATCTTACCCATCCACCCATACAACTCCTTCACTCCTCCATCACCCAAAACTCCAACCACAGAACATCCTGTAGAAGTTAGCAGACTTCCTGTAGAAATCCCGAGTTTCCTGTAGGATCCCCTGCAGACATCCTGTAGAAGCCTGCAAACTTGGTTTCTGAGCACTTGAACGTTGTGGACTTCTGTGGAATGATGTTTTGGATCCCCTGGAACCTTCCCTAGCCCTCCTGACCTTTCCCAAGCTTTCGTTCCCTTCGAACTACCCCTGCACAGTCAAACCCTAATAAGAAACAAAATCATAATAACTCCAACCACTTAAGCAAAAATACAAAAACAATGTTCTTTTCAATAGAAGTAGCTTGAATTCATGCATCTCATATCTCTAGAAGTAATGGCATCATTTCTAGAAGTTTGCACTCCCACCATTGCATCATAGAGATTAGACTAGTCAGATTAGGGTTTACTAGGGTTTCCCTGTTTTGTTGGCTTTCAGTTCATTATTGCAAAGTAGGTCAATTTCCTTTGAGATAGTCTTCATCCATCATTTAGAAAGCTTCTTCTAAGAGCATATAGAAGTTGGCTTGAGCCCTAGCGGACTTGTGCCAGCTGACCAAGTGACAGCTGCGACAAGAGCTAGTACTTGTGCATACAGCACCGTCGCTTCCAAGTTTGTTACGAACTACCGGGTTGATAAAATTAGAGATAGGAAGCTCCAGGAGTTGTAGCATTATTGCTACAATACTGGAGCCCACCATCTTTATTGTTTCTAAAGATGGCATTTATATTGATCCCGACAGGATCAAAGAAATCTCTGAAATCCCTTTCCCTCATAATAAAAAATCCATGAAGTCATTTTTAGGCCAAATCAATTTTGTCAAAAGATTCGTTCCAAACTTTTCTCAAATCATTTTGCCACTGCAAACTATGATTAAGAAAAATTCAGTCTTTAGATGGGGATCAGCAGAAAAGGAAGCGTTTGATTTAATCAAACAATCAATAATCAATGCCCCAGCTTTAAATACTCCTAATTTTTCTAATCATTTCACATTGTATACTATCGCATCCGATTTGTCTTATGCAGCAGTACTCACACAAATTAACAATCACAATTTGGAAGCACCCATTTCATTCTATAGTTCAAATCTTTAGGGTGCAAAATTGAATTACTCCGAAGTAGAAAAACAAGCCTTTGCTGTATATAAAGCTGTCAAACATTACAGACCCTTCCTTTTAAAAGCCCATACAAAAGTTATAGTTCCTTTCCCTGCAGTAAGGCAACTATTAATCCAAAGGGAATTAGGTGAAAAAAGGGCAAATTGGGTTACAGCACTTCAAGAATATGACTTAGAAATTAAACCAGCAAAGATTGTTAGAGGCCAAGGTTTTTGCAGGTTATTGGCAGGAGCATCCCACATTCAAGAATCAGGTGATACAGATCAAACCGAAGAGATCAACCAGATAAGTATCACTGACTCTGAATCACAATATGCTGACTTAATCTTTTATTTGAAAAATGGATATGCACCTCCTAACCTGTCTTACAAAAACAAAAGGGCCATTAGATTAAAAGCAAAAAATTTCACAATTATTGATGATGTGCTTTTTAGGCAAAACTATGATTCAATCTTATTAAGATGCCTAGAAAAACCTGAAGCACAAAAGGTTTTGCAGGAATTACATGATGGACCAGCAGGAGGACATTTTGGAGCTGATACAACAGCCCACAAAATCATTCATGTTGGATATTATTGGCCCACTCTGTTTAGAGATGCTCATGAATATGTAAGGAAATGCCGAAATTGTCAAACTTCTAGTGGAAGACAAAGAAAACCAGCGTTCCCTTTGCAACCAGTCAACATTGAACAACCATTTGAGCAATGGGCATTGGACATCATTGGAGAAATTACTCCACATTCTTCCAAACAGCATAAGTATATCCTTACCGCTACTGATTATTTTACTAAGTGGGTTGAAGCAATTCCTTTAAAGACAACAAATTTTGAGGCAATTATTGAATTCATAGATCAATTCATCATTACCAGGTTTGGTGTCCCAAATGCTCTTGTTTTTTATAATGCATCTTACTTCTCAGACAATGCTATGTTTGATTTCGCTATTAAAATAGGATTTAAATTGAAATATTCTGCTAATTATTATCCCTGGGGTAATGGTTTAGCAGAGTCTACAAATAAAAATCTGATTAAAATTATCAAGCGAACTATCGAACAGAATCATAAAAAATGGCACAAATCCTTAACATTTGCACTATGGGCTGATAGGATAACACAGAAGGCTTCCATAGGTTCTTCTCCGTTCAACCTCGTGTACGGAAAAGAAGCAGTGCTACCAACAAATCTTGTCCTTCCTTCCCTAGCCCTAGTTCAGTTTATTGAGGAAAGCCCTTCTTCTTCAATTCAACTTAGACATGACCAAATTTTAAAATTAGAAGAGGAAATAGAAAAATCCAAGTTTATTCATGTAAAACATCAGCAAATCATCAAGTCATCCTTTGATTCAGTCTCATCCGGTTCAAAACAATTTCAAGTCGGTGATTTAGTTCTGAAATGGGACAAAGCTCATGAAGATAAGGGAAAACACACCAAGTTCCAGAAGATGTGGCTTGGGCCATTTCATATCTGTGAGAAGATAGGCCATTCGACCTTCATATTACAAGATTTATCAGGTTTGAGAGATTCTCTCCCTGTTAATGGCCTTATCTTAAAAAAATTCTTCAATTGAGGAGGTAACCCCTTCTCCTTTTTAATAGAATTTTGTAGTTTGTAGGACCATTAGAAAATAAAGTTGTGAGGTATCTTCCATTGACCTTTGTTGTACTTAAAAGTTGCTCAAAACAAGTAGGGTTGATATTTACTTTTAAAATAATAGAAGTCTTAAACAAAAGGGATAATTTCTAGGAAACTAGGTATAATTGCATTCTGAAACCACACTTCAATTTTTGTGAACGCTTCTCAAAGTTTAGAAATATTGTAAATCATTTTATGTTTTCAAATTGGTCACAAAAAGGTTATCAATATCAAAATAGGAACTAATCCAACCTCAGCATCTTTAACTCTTACCTTGTCATCCATTTACTCTTAAGGAGAAAATTGTCCATCCCACTCACCAAAGCTTATGATTACTCAGAGTGTAATTCTAAAATATTTGATATAAAGGATAAGAGGTCTTATTACAAGCCTACTTACCATGATCATAGGGAAATAGTTTAACCGACATTACCAATACTGCATACCAAAACAGGGTAATGGCTTAGAATTATAAGACAAGGGGTCTCATCACGAGCCAGATTGTTCGGTTAAATTACTACCAGTGAATGGCATTGTCACTCAGCTGGTCACCAAACCAGGGCAATGGCTTTTTATCTTACAAAATAACAGAAAAGTAGAAAAGAAATGCAAAATGTGAAAAGCATGTTTTGAATTCATTCTGTTAATCATACTCTGAAATGAATGGGACAATGGACGATAACATGGTTAAAAGGTATCCCTGTCGAAACTATGAACATTTGCTGGCAGCAGAGGCTCTACCTATGACAAAGGAGTCAATTCTAAAAGCTGATTTGGAAAAGTTTTCTGTTTTATCATTATCAACCAATAGAGGCCAATTTAAAACTTAGAATGTATCTAATTTTAAACAAGAGATGAAATTAGCAAAGATAGTTTCATTTTATTTGGAATGCATATAGACCTAGTTATATTAGAATTTTCCCCTTTGATGAGATTTCTATTTTGAAAAAGTTTAAGTATTTCCGTACTTTTCAGAGATAACTATTTCTTCCAGCGAATCGCCAATTGTTGTGCTCTACAACAACCCCCCATTTCATATCATTTATGTTCTCAAAACTATAATATGAAATGGGTCCCTTTTTATTTTAATTGGTATCAACTTTGTATTATTCAAAAAGGTCCGAAAACAAAATGAAAACATGACAAAACCTTTTTGATAAACCAATTATTTGGTCTTATAATATAAATGATTAATCTTTTATCATTGCGATAAAGCGATCGCAAGATCGCATGTCGCAATGACAAAGGAGGCATAACTTAAAGACCCATTGGTTTTCTCCGACGCGACAACATGCAATAGGCTATCGGATATCGGCAATAATAAGTTAGCATAAAAAAAGTCCCTTTTGCTCTGAATGCGATGCGATAAAGTCCCTTTCGGTCCGATGCGATGCGATATCGCTATCGGCGATCGGGGATGTACCATGCATTCTTTTCAAAGTGCTCAGTTAATACTCCCAATGGGATGTTATATCGCTATCGGCAATCGGGATTCCAAAAGGAACCAATATAACGATTTAAGTTTTCCCCCGACGCCCGATTGCGATAAAGCCAAAAGCGCGAATTTCAAAGAATCGTTAAAGCAGGGATATTACGATTAATTCGTATTAAAGGCCTTATCTTCCAAACAGTGATTCACCTGCGTTCAACCGCCAAAACATCCAAGGTAGGCTTAAACAAATCATTCGGCCAATAAACGATATGATGGGCATTTAAAGGATTGGTAGGTTTTAACGACCATTTAATGAAATAGTAAGCCTAAAAATCTTTTCACAGATTGTATCTGCGGCCACTTTAAGTTAATCCTTCATCGTGCATTGATAAATATATCTCGCTCATATTTGGTTTGCGCTATCAATTCTCTATATTACGTTCATTTTACTCTTGTGCAGAACTCTTCCGAAGTAATAGATTCAAGCAGAATGGGGAAGAAGTCTAAGAAAACTGCAATCGCTTCCGCTTCGCCAGCCACATGACAACTCATCGCTGATCCAGGAACTAAAAGAAAAGGATTGATATCTGATACTACATGTATAGGACTCGGCAGAACTACTTGGCAAAGTACCTATAATTTGATTGAGGCCGAAGAACCAGAGGTGACAGCAGTACAAGCCACAGTAGATACCAATCGAAAATCTAATGCTACTTTAAAGGACTTAGCCGACTCTTTCCTTCATCGGATAGCAAGTCGGGAACAAATTCTCCCATATACGGATGTAGTGAGGTGGGCAATTGAGGAAATCCAAATCACAGACAGAACCTTCTGCACCAGAAATGGGAGAATCTTCGGTTCATTTCAGTCTAATGATTTGAGGAAAATGTATCATTTGCCTGTGCCAGAGAAGAAGTACAACAAGGCATTTCTGGAGAAATTCTGAAATGAGAATGAAATTGAATCCGAACCCATTCGGGATTGGAGGCAAAATCTGGCAAAACACAAGCATGAATCTTCGGGTAAGTACTCTGTTGATTCTCTATGTTCTCCTTATTGTTATGCTGGGATAATGATGTGTAGATTGTGGGGGTTGCACGATTCTGCTAATTTCACTACAGAAATGGTTCCCTTGATGGAAGCAGCATGTAATAGTGAAATAATGGATTGGGCAACTATACTGTCAGATAAGCTAGCAACCGCGGTTCTTGATTTTAGAAGCAAAACTCGCGTCACTGAAAGGCTTATTCCCCCATTCTACTACAGTGCTTATATACTAGACACCCTGTGTTTTAATTCTGAATTTCCCGTGCTCAGATGGAGGTGGACTTCACAAGACCCTATGCCCATTCACATATACCATCAGAAGTTGTGGAAAACTTACTACAAGCACCATTTATACCAAGTCTACAATGGCTTTATGTTACCCATTCATTATTCTATTTTTGATAAACCTGCTCCTAAGATTTCCTACCAAGCAGGGATTGATTTGACATCAATAGGAAGATGGTTCGGAGAGGAAAAATTTACTTATATAAGAATTTTCGGCAGCCAAGCCAAACCTCATGTCCTTCCTTTGTACATAACTGATAAACTGCTGGCGAGGGAGATAGCCTATCAAATTATCTCCGAGGGAGTTACACAAACTCTAAAGAAAAATAAGAAGCAGGTCTGGCCCTCTTTTCCTTTGAGATGTGGTGTCTACACTTTGCATGATTTCAAACATGCAGAGAAAGAATCTGAAAAGATGAAGTCATTAACTCTAGCAACTCTCCCTAATAGGCGATTTGATCCAAACAAAGTCGCCTATAATGCACTTGAACAGGCCAAATTGACAAAGTTTGATCATAAAGAAGATAAGTTTGATGACCTGTTCTCCTCAGTCGAGTCAATGTCCCAAGTTAAATCACTGGCCAGAATGGAATACAAAGATGACAGGTTAGTTGAATTCAACAGACTTAGAGAACAGAGGTTGCAAACTCTGCCTCTAGATCTGTTAGCAACAACCCCAACAACAGAATCAAGCGAGCCTGAACATCGACTTACTAAGGAACCTCTTGTTACATCAAAAGAACAAGAGGAAACCCAGACGAAAGAGCAGGAACAAAGCAGCATAGAGGTGAATGTAGATACTCAAATTGACCCGAAATTGCTCCAGGAATGGCAGCAATTCGATTCAATTATCAGCAATCTTGAGTGCTCAAAGGACGCCGAAACATCAAAAGCGGCAGACACACAGGAGACCACTTCAAAACAGGTTCCAAGTGGAACCAGTGGCCTACCCAGTTCGAAAGAAGTAGAGATAATCCCAAAGGATCCCTCCGATCAGATTATTTTGCAAATAGAAGAAATTCCTCCCTTAGATGTCTTCTATAGCCCAAGACACAAAGCTGTGGTAAAACGACAGAGGAAGAGGAGAAGGACTGATCAACCTTCCCTATTCCCAGAACAAACAGTGACGGGCAACGTGGTTTGGAAGGAGGAATTTGACCCCTCTGATGACCTAACAAAACTATCACAATATGCTGGAGCCTATTCGGCAGCAACAATAGACAAGGCATCAGAGGTGAGTATTTTATTAAAAACAAAAGACCAGGAGATCTTTTCACTGCAAGCACAACTATCAGAGGCACAGCAGAAGGCGGAGCAGGCAGAACGACAATTGGTAACACAACAACAAATAAATAATCAATTGACTAAACAATTGCAGGAAGAGAAACAGAGGATTGATTACAGCGCAGTTCAAAAGCAAAAAGAGCTGTCTGAGGCATTGGCACAACTAAAAGCAGCGAATGAACAAATGCTGAAGTCAAAAGATGAGCAGATTGCTCAACTATCAGCCCAGCTAGAGAAAACAAAGAGGCTTCCACAGATAGCTGAATTCAAAGTAGAGGCATTACAGATAAACAAGGCATTGATAACACAGATAAAGCTTTTATGTCAACAAATCGCCCAGGCGGAACCGTTATGCGATTTGACGACATCAATAAGTGAAAAATCGGAAAAAGCTAGAACAGACTTGGATCAAGCCGATGAAACATTAACTAATTTTCTTGAGTGGCAAGATACCGATCAGGGACAGGCGGCTAATTTACCAAAGATTTTAGAATCACATAAGGAAATATTATTTACAGAATGGCAGTCCCAGTTAATGAAAGCAGAGAGAGAAATTTCAAGATGCAAATCAACCACAAGTAATTTGGTTGAATTGGTTAATAATACTCTCTATTTGTCTAACATGATTTCTCAATGTACTCCGGGTAAATTGACAGCGGCTAAAACATTGGAGCAGTCATGTTATCCGGAACTAGAGAAAAATGGGAGATTAATCGCAGGAATTAACAGTTTGACATGGGACGCCTATTGGTTCTTCTTAGTCAAACCACACAGCCAGAGAGCCGCCCTAAAATGCCTTACGGATGCAATCGATTATATCATTCCCGATATTCAGGATGCCACCTATGCCGCCCAACTCAATTCTCGCCTCAACAGACCGCCCGAAGTGGAGCCAATGCTTGCGATATGTCAGCTCAGGTTTAAAGGCAAACAGCCTAAATGATGATTCATGCCGCCGACTGCCAGATTGCTGTGAAGGAGATATTCAAGATCAATTGATACCAATTAAGTAGGATTTCAGTTTCATAGATAGTTAGCTTAATTAAGTATTTATAGACCCTTTCATTGTATTTGGAAAGGGTCGTAAGTTTTGTATATGACTTAAAACCTGAAGTTGCACTATTGTACTTCAGGTATATTCTTTTATAAAACTGGACCAATCATTCTGATTTTGACAAAGAAGCTTTTATGCGAATGTGCACTACTGTCTTTGTTTGAAAGTATTTCTGCGTTGGAAGAAGAATTTCAAATAGCGATTGATATTGGGAGTGATAAGCAGCTCATATGGTACTATTATCTATGTCTGAATTCATTCTTTTTATATGAATTGTCATTTGATTGCTTTTGCTATTATCGGATATATGTATGTGTTTTAACAGCATTCTTTATTCCTTCCACTATTGGATGTTTACAGTATGCTTTTCTTTTGATCATATATGTATCGATGATATAAATGATAAGTGTAGCAATATTGTGTTAATCACTTTGTTTAACTATTTAAACAAAGTAATCCTTGAATGAATGAATGTCCATGTTTATTAGATAGAGTCATCTATATGCCTGTCAATAGACATAGATCATCAAGCGCTACATTTCAAAGTACAATAGTTCCCGGGATTAGTAGTAGTTCTTTTATTTTTGCTGATAGATTAAATTATTTGCCTATCGTTAGATTAGATAATCAATCATTCATCCACCCCTTTTATTCATTTCTGGGAAACTGGTCCCATTATCCCTAGTCGGAGCCACCATTCCAAACGGAAAAGGAGCTGTATTAAGGTCTGGACCGGGTGGTTATCCCCCAATGTTGATACAACGATTTTCGGGGCATCAACACCTTCAAATCACTTAACATCAACTAAGAGTACAGAAGTGCAATTTCAGTAGAAGATGCTAAACTCAAGTAAAAAATAAATCTCATTCCATTAATTTTACCAAAACCTCCTTAGTGGGGGGCATAAGTGCATGTTTTGAAGAATGTTTTTGATAAAAATTTTGGACCCCTCTCTAAATGCATGAGAGGGGTTTAAATACTAATCTATGAAACTTAAAAATAGAAATTACAAAAATAGATGAGGAGGTTTAAACGATCGGCCTCATTTTAAGCGAAAATAAATAAAAACAAAATAAAATATGTCTATGACTAATCCTGCATCTGGTCCTTGAGATCGCAAATATCCAGCATGGGTTTAAGGAGTGTTGGTTGGTCGACTTCAGATTTCTGTTGTCCTACAAATACGGCATTGGTGAGTGTTGGCACTATTTTCTCGACGGAAGTAATTGGGCACTTCAGGGTTATCCATTGACTGTGCAGCTTCACTAGGTACTGCTAGTATGCCTCCCAGTTCAACTTGTTTACCTGTTTAATTGCCTCTGCCCTTTCCTCCACTACCTATTTCCATACTGATTGAAGCTATTGTGCTTTTGGAAGAAAGCTAGGGGTGGTTTCTGCTACCAAATTAGAATTGTGTAGATTTTCATTCACACATTCGATGACACTGTTCGCTGCTGCTGTCACATCCTCCATTGCCTGTTCTGCCTCTCTTAGCCGAGAATCCCATTTCGCAAATAAGATTTCTTTATGCGATTCATTAATTTTAGGCATGTCTACTTTTTTCCCGTCTTCGGATGTCTGCTAGTTTAAGAAGTCTGAAACTTTCTTAAAAATTGAGTCATATTCAAGTCGTAATTCCACAAATTGATCTGTTATGTTATTGCTCATTTCACAGTGAGAATTCCACTGCGAAATCTTCTAGCACAATAGTTATTTCTGTTGTAAAAGCTGGGAATTGAGGCCAAGTGCCTCTCTGACAAACTATTCAATTTTGGGATCATCTTTATGTTGTTCTGTTATGGCATGTAACTGTTCTTCTTTACCAGTTAAACTACTCTAATGTGCCAACTACATTTGCTGAAATTCTTGCTGGATTTTTGCCAACTACATTTCTACTTGTTGGTTGATGCTGACCTGTTGTAACTGTTGTTCCAATAGAAAAATTTTATCTTCCTTTTCTTTAAGCAGTAGTTGTACCTCTGTTGCCTTATCAATGGTTGCTGAAGCATACGTGCCTGCAACCTTTGACATCCTAGTGAGATTAGTTGATGGATCTGTAGATGGGCCTTTCCAGAGGTTCATCCTCAGGAGTGAGCACAGAATCCAATTTTCTTTTCTTTCTTTGTCTTCTAACGACGGCTTTATGTTGAGGGTTGTAGAATACATCTAGAGGAGGAATTTCCTCTATTCTCAATACAATCTCAGATGTGGGAGCAATAGGAATATGCTCCATTTCCTAAGTGCTAACAACTCTTTCTATTACCATTTCTCCAGTCGTCTCTTGTGGATTTGTTGGTGGCTCTACGTTTTGTTCCTCTATGTTGAGTAACTTATTAAAACTTTCCCATTCTTCTTCTAAATCAATTATAGGCAGCTTTGCTTGCTTTGTAGTGGGAGTTAAGGCCTCAAATTGATTTACAAACGAAGTCTGTTGATCAGACTTTGATGTGGACTGGGTTATGTCTTTTATTGACTCCTCGCTCTTGCTATGTTCATTTTCTGATGTTTTTTTTAGATTGATCACCGGACTTTTCTGCGGATTCATTTCCAGAACTTGTTTTGGACTTCTCTTTTGAATCTCCACTTATGCTTACGCTGGGAGTAGGATCTCTTATTGGTTCAATGAGTAATTGGTCCAATGGGACCTTAGATAACCTCTGTTTTCTGTAATTATCAAAAGTTTGGAGACCTTCTTGGTCAAAAAAAAATTGTGCCATATGTTGCACCTCTTTGAAGGTGTTTTTCTGTAGGAAAACATCATCAAAGGGATATTTTTCATGGGTAAATATTCTTATTTAACCATTGTGGTAAAATCTTTTACAACACCGAAGGGATCATATTGCCTTCCCGGGAACTTGGGAAATTGTAAAGATAATACATTGTCAACTTCTTTAAAAGCATGTCCTAAGTCATGCAATGCAAATACTCCACATGTTACGGGAAATTGAGGCCAAATACCTTTCTTGGAATCTTTCAATGTTTTACTCATTCCTCCTTCGTTGCATGTCTGATAAGCTATCTCTCTAGCCATCAGTTTGTCTGGGACATAAAAAGGTAGAACATGGGGCAAGGCAATACTGCGAAACACTATGATATATGTGAATAATTTTTCCCTGAACAATCTGGCTACGGGGAGACTATCTACCTCGGCTTCTTGGGAAAACCTTGGGGCATATTGGTTGTAAATCTTCTTGTGAATCGAAAGCATAACTCCATGACAAATTTTGAAGAACTGCAGGATGAAATTAGATTCCCACATGACTTTGTGATATATTTGAATGGGAAGTGGATCTTGAGCAGTCCACTTCCATCCCATAATAGGGAATTTGGAATCAAAACAAATAGCATCCATAACATAAGCGCTCATGAAAAATGGAGGGTAAACCCTTGAAGCAATGCTCCGGTTTCTTCTGTATTCTAAAATTGTAGTGGCTAAATTATCTGACAGGATTTGAGCCCAATTCATTAGTGTAGCATTGACCATTGCATCTACTATAAGTAACCATTTTGATGAAAATTTGTTGTTGTCTAGTTTACCAAACAGTCTACATAACATAGCGGCAGCAAAACAGAAAGAGGAACTAAGAGAACCGGTGGCGTACATACCATTTTTATCTTTCTTCAATCTTTCCTCATTGCTAGACCAATTCTTTGTGCATTCTGCCAAGTCTTCATTTTCTTTGGCAAACTTCTCGACAAACTACTTGTCGTAGATGGCATGGGGCTCTAGTAGATGGTACATGAGTCTCAGGTTGTCTGGAGTAAATGACCCCATGACTTCCTCGCTTGCAGTCTTGAATCCTCTGTCTGATATGTTTGCATCATCTATAATCCACTTAACCATATTGGTATAAGGGAGTATCTTTGGTCTTGCAGCGATGCGGTGTAAGAATGAGCATGCAAGTTCAATTAGAGAATCATTAGAAGAACCGCGTCCATCCACTGTAATTGTTGTTTCCATAATTCTCGGTTTTTCCTCCTCTAACAGCTGATACATAGTTTCCCATGTGGATGTCCCAGCATCTCGATTACAGGTAGTGTCTATGAACAGTGGGGTCATTTCTGAATTCTCAGAAGCAGGTGCCTTTCCTTTCTTCACCATTTCTTCGGATGTTCTGCTGTGTGTATTCTTCCTGAAAGTTACAAGCAGAGAGCAAAATATGATAAAAGTGATAGTAAATGTAGAAATAATCAATAGAAGGACGAAAATAAGGTGACGGAGAGTCTTTAATTCTAAATCATATCAAAAGATATCAACTCACGTCAAATGGTACTTCACAACTGATCATAATCGTTATTTTAATAAATGTTCACTAATGAACTGTTATGCTTAACTTTAATGTTCATAACTTCACATTGAAAGTCGGGGAGTACTTTCCTAGAACCACGAACCCTTTGAGTTGCGATAAAAGTGATTTTGCGGTTTGCTTCGCAATATCGCAGATCGCTATATCGCAAAAAATTGTTTTCGTTAAACCCACCACCATATGAGTTGCTGCAATATAAGATTTGCGAGATGCTATCACATTTCACGATATTTGCTTATGTTTTATGAAGTAGCGCTGCGTGATTGAAACTGCGATGCGATAAGGTTATAGGATTTTATGATCTCGCATTTTGCAAATCACACTTCCATGGGATAACTTTTTATAAGAGAGGCCAGCTGCAATTGTTTTTGCGATGCGAGAATAATTTTCTTAAAGCGGGTCTTTTCAAAGTTTATTATCATGTGGTGCTTATTTAAGAAACTTTTCGTTTGTGAAACTTTATTCGCCTAAAGTATGAAAAGATAAATTTCCATGATTTTAGCAAGTTCACTTTGACATCTTATTTTATTCTAAAAATAAAAAGGCATGACTAGATGCTAAGATTTGATTTTATTGGAAGGGTCCCCATTCATTAGTGTTATTACTAACATAAATAAATGGTGGGGTTGTTGATAGGCACAACAATTGGAGATTCACTTGGAAGAACAAGTTATCTCTGAGGGTTTTTTGAATTTTCTAAAACTTCTAAAATAGATATGGTTTTGAAAATGAAACTACATTGTATGAAATATAAGATAAATAGTGCTATCTATTAATAACAACATCTTGTTCTAACTATCTTTATTCGGATTATCTTCTTCTCAGAGTTAGTCATTTTACTCACATCAGTCATTACTTGGTTGTAAATATAAAAACAAAAACATCTCTTAAGATCAGTTTTGGTTTACTCATTTGTCGTAGGTAGAGCCTCTGTTGCCAGCAGGCGTTCATAGCCTCGACAAGGTTACATGTTTCCCAACAATGATCCAATGTCCCACTTGAGAAAAAAAATGAAATTTTCAAAGATAAATCCTCATATATACTTATTGTTTTTTCTTTTCTTATTTCTCTTTTATTTCTTAAAGAACAATGTCTTGGTTTGGTGGCCAAAATTGACAGTGCCATTCACTTGATTTATAACTTAACTGAACAAGTTGGCTCGTGATGAGACCCCTTGTCTTTTGATTGAAACAATCTCGAGCCATTACCCTATTTTTATATTCAGTATGGAAATGTCAGTTAGTTATAATCTTTATGATCATGATAAGCCAACTCTTGATGAGACCTCTTATTCTTTAAGTTTAAAGTGTATAATTGGAATACTCCTTGAATCTTGCAAATTCCTCAAGTGGGGGGGAATCATTGGTTCCTTAAGAATTCTCCTAGATGACAATTGTATAGTTTAAAAATAGCTTCTCCACAAAGAGTCTTTGCTTTTTTATTAATACCTTTTGTGACTAATGTAAGGAAAACTTCTTCCTAAGGTTGATTCTAACCAAAACTTAGATAGTTGAAACAGAAGAACATGCAAAATTTTTCAAAATAATAGCACTTAACCATATGTTTCATAAATGGAGATTAATTTTCATAACCACTCCTACTTATACAAGTGAAAAAACAAAATTGAAATGAGACACTATTCTTTTCGTGAAACCAAAAGTGAACATTCTCAACCTGTTTTATTATCAAAAGAAAACTTAACTAAAAACTATAATCTACAGAAAAATAGAAGAGATCATCTTCTATGGAAAATATTTCTTTAGGATCTGTCCATTAACAAGTAAAGATTCCCTTTTCCCTGCTAAATCTTGTAACATGAAAGTTGATGGGCCAATGAGTTCGACAATCTAGAATGGTCCAAGCCACATCCGTTGGAATTTAGTATGCTTGCCTTTCTCTTCATGGGCTTTATCCCATTTTAATACTAAGTCTCCAAGTTGAAAATATTTTCTAGACACTGAGTTTGAATCAAAAGAGGCTTTCACTAATTGTTGATGATGCACGTGGGTAATTCTGGCCTTTTCTCGTTCCTCTTCCAGTTTAAGGATTTGCAATTGTCTTAATTGCATGGATGAGGAAGGAGTTTCTTCAATGAATTGAACTAAGGCTAGTGAAGGAATAGCTAGATTTATTGGTAAGACCACTTCTTTCCCATAAACTAAATTAAAAGGAGAAGTGTTGATGGAGGTTTTTTGAGTTATTCGATCTGCCCAGAGAGCATACACTAAAGACTTATGCCAGTTTCTTTGATTTTGATCAATAGTCTGTTTAATAATTCTAATAAGGTTTTTTTTGGTTGATTCGGCTAACCCATTTCCTCGTGGATAATAATTAGCAGAATATTTGAGTTTGAAACCTATTTTAAGAGCGAACTCTGTCATGGAATTACCTGAGAAATAGGATGCATTATCAAACATTAAGGCAGAAGGCAAGCCAAACGTGGTGATGATGAATTGATCTATAAATTCAATGATACTCTCAGAGTTAGCTATCTTGAGTGCGACTGCTTCTACCCATTTGGTAAAGTAGTCAGTAGCTGTAAGGATGTATTTATGTTGCTTAGAAGAATCAAGAACAATCTCACCTATTATATCTAATCCCCATTGTTCAAATGGTTGATTAATGTTGACTGGATCATGTAATGGCAACGATGGTTTCTTTTGTCTTCCAGCAGCAGTTTGGAAAATCTTACATCTCCTTACGTAACTGTGTGCATCTTTAAATAAAGTTAGCCAGTAGTAGTTAGCACGCAAGATTTTGTGAGCTGTTGCATATCCTGCATAGTGTCCGTCCGCTGGTCTGTCATGTAGTTCCTGCAATACTTTTTCTGCTTCAGATTTCTCGAGGCATCTAAGGAGAACAGAATCATAATTCATTCTAAATAGTACATCATCAACGATTTGATATTGTTTAGCTTTTAGCCTCAGGGCTCTTTTCTTTGTGTAATTCAAATGTGGAGGGGCATATCCATTTTTTAGGTAAAAAATGATATCAACATATCTTGATTCAAAGTCGTTTAGGCTTACCTCACAAATTTGTACTTCACTATCTGGAGACCGCAATTCTGATATGTTCAATGCTCCTGCCAACATCCTGCAAAAACCTTGACCTTTTACGATATTTTCTAGTTTAATTTCAACGTCATATTCTTGCAGGGCTGTGACCTAATTTTCTCTCTTTTCGCCCACATCTTTCTGTACCAGAAGATTTCTTACTACTGAGAATGGTACTATTATTTTGGTGTGAGACTTGAGAAGGAAAGGTCTGAAGTATTTAACTGCTTTGAAAATAGCATAAGCTTGTTTCTTAACATCAGAGTATTTTAATTCAGCTCCTTGTAAATTTGAACTGAAGAAAGCAATTGGGGCTTCGGCTTTCTCTTGATTCGCTTGTGTGAGTATGGCAGCATATGATTTCTCAGAGGCGAATGTATATAGAGTGAAAGGATTGGAAAATTTTGGCGTTACTAAAGATGGGGCATTTATAATTGCTTGTTTTATCAAGCTAAATGCTTCATGTTCAGAATGACCCCATTTGAAGAGGGAATTTTTCTTTATCATGGCTTGGAGAGGTGACACGATTCTTGAGAAGTCAGGAACGAATCTCTTAACAAAATTGATCTAACCAAGGAAAGACTGCATTGCTTTTTTATTATGGGGTAAAGATATCTCAGAAATTTCCTTGATTCTATTTGGGTCGATATGGATTTCTGATTTAGATACTATGAATCCAAGAAGTTTTCCTTCACTCAACGCAAAGAAAGATTTTTTAGGGTTAAGTGAAATTCCATATTTTTGACAATGTTGAAAGATTTGTTTCAAGTCTCTGAGATGATTACTTCGTTTTTTAGAATATACCGTTATATCGTATAAGTAGATCACCACTGACCTGCTTACTAATCCCTTAAACACAATGTCCATGGCTCTTTGAAATGTGGCACCAGAATTGATTAGCCCAAATGGCATCTTTTGATAAGCATAAGTGCCCCATTTTGTTCTGAACGTAGTTTTCAATTGATCATCTGGGTGGACTAAGATTTGATTATACCCTGAAAAGCCGTCTAAAAAGGACAATAACTCAGACCCTGCGTCTGATTGTAATATCTGTTCCATGGGGGGCAATGGAAAATTATCCTTTTGGCAAGCTTTATTCAGGTTACAAAAGTCTATACAAATCTGAATATCACCATTTTTATTTCTGACTGGGATGAGATTGGAGAACCATCTGGAATGTCTGACAGGAAAAATAATCTTGGCTCTCAGTAATTTGTTTAAGTCATATTTAATCTGGCTTTCCAAATTAGGATGTATCTTCCTTAACTTCTGCTGAACAGGTTTTTCGTCGGAGATCATCAGAATTGTATGTTGTATAATTGAAGTGTCGTCGGTTTTAATATCATCGTAATTCCAGGCAAAGACACTCTTGTATTGTTTCAACAATCGAATAAAAGCTGATTTTTCTTCAAATGTCAGACCAAGACCTAGGTTGGTGTTTTGTGGTTTTATGTCTATCCCCAGATTGACCAATTCATATCTCAGAGTCGAACTCTGGAGTTTTGAATTGGTGGATCGTTTAAATCTGTCCTTTAAGTCATATAGGTCTTCTAACTTGACTACGGATTTTGGTATAGCGTTATTTTTGCTCTCTTTTTCCAGTTGTTTGTCATGTTGGTCTTCGTTAATTATCTGATCATTGTAAGAACCTTCTGAAGTAAGGAAATTCACAATATCAGGGTCATTGTTGAAGACTCTCCAGTTGGTAATGTTATCAGGAATAGAGGGTCTAAAAATTAATCCAATCGAGAATCTATCTGGGTTGTAGTCCTCTGATGGAATAAGCTTGAAAGCTACATTAGCAAGAAGATCGACACTAGTGTTTTGGAGTCTTGGAATAGATGAAATATCAAACGCTGTAAAGTGTGAGGTCAGGTCTTGTACTAAGGATTGATAGTGTTTCAAATGGCCCGACAGACAGTGTATGGTATTTCTTACTTGCCTAATGACAATCTCAGAGTCCCAAAATACTTGAAGGTATTTGATATTAAGTCTGATTGCTTTGTATAACCCTTGAATCAATGCTTCATATTCAGCGGTGTTGTTTGTGCACTCGAATTCAAGCCTACATGCTAACACGGTTTTCTCTCCTTTTGGACTAACTAATATACAACCTGCCCCTGCTCCATCGTTGGATTTAGAACCATCGAAAAATAATTTCCAAAACAAGGTTTTATTTACAGGTTTATCCACAAAATTAATACATCTGGAAGTGTCAGTTTGAGAAAAAATTTCTATCTGAGATAAAACGGAATTTTCCAAAAATGGTGAAGTGTGAGCGTTGAAATTTCCTAAGAATGACTCAACAGAATAATTTCTGATTATGTTGTTGCTATATGCTACAGGCTCGTTTTCTCCTTCTAACTTTGTCACTATGTACTTTTTATGTTTTTCTCACTCAAATTTGATCTGATTTGGTTTTCCGTTGTAGGAGAGCCACATATGAGACCGGTCGGTTGCAAAGTAACTGTGAAGCTTTTCTGACCAATCCCTACTAAGGATCAGTCCATAAAATTTAGCAATTTCAGCCACAAGTATATCAATGACTTGACACACTTTTGGATTTGACGAAAGTCTTATGGTTACTTGATTAAGTTCACCGATGACCTCGACTTGAGACCAATCTAGCTGTACTATTCGTACTGTAGATGTCTGAGGTTGGACGTTTAATTTGGCACAAACTGTCTTAGGTAAAATGTTGGATGATGCACCAGAATCAACTAGACAGTTGTGAAGATTTTTATTGAAAACTTCAAAACTAAGGAGAAATGGCGGAGTATCGGATTTGGATCTTCTGCCAATCGGAGCAATGTCGATTGGGTTGATTTTATTTGCAATTCTAGTTGGAGGTCTTCCCATCTCATGAGTAGCCTGTGAAATCACAGTAGTGGGAAGAGGTGTAGTAGGCACTGCATTGAGCTCTTTCAAAAGTAATTTTTGTTGATGTTTTAACTTACTAAGCTCATGAAGAGTAATGTTTGCTCTGGTTTTCTTCATATCCTCAACAATGTTGTTTTCCATTTCATCTGAGAGGATAAGTTTTTTAGATGAAGATGTCCAATCAAATAGGATTGGGTTTGTCTGAGTGGACTTCAGTGAGGATTTCTTACCTACGATTTTATCCCTGGGAGGTGGAATTGGGTTCTTTTGTTTTGTACTAGACTGTGGAGGGTCGAGTTGACTTCTACTTCTAGTTGCAACAGGTAGTGATTCTTGATCTTCCTCATTTGGAAGAATGAAGTCCCACATTCCTTGTAGTTATACGATTTCTTCATCGTCAGTTTGCTCCTCATTTGAAACTTCTTCCTCTTCTCCTTCTGATTTAGCGTTTTTTATCGCGTTTGAAGGTTTTGGATCAGTTGGAGGATTTCGTTTATAGGGTTTAAAAGGTTTCTTGGAAGATGTTTCTGCTACTTGTTTCTTTATATCAACCATTTCATTGGACATGGTCTTCAAGACTTTTTGTAACCCTTCCAGATCAAAAGGATCCTTTGATTGTTTCTTCTTAGAATCGTCTCTAAAAGACACTCTTTTGGACTTTCTTTCATCTATAGTGTTTTTCTTTTCTACTACTAGGATACGCTTCTCTAAAGCTATTGCCTCTTTCATGTTTTCTGCTAACGTTGGCTTGGTAGCTCTGTCCACAAAGATGGTTGAATTTGAAGGTAAAGCAAAAATATACCATTCATTTTGGACTTCGTTTCTAGGCTTCGATGTCGCTGGTATTTTGTTTAATATTTTATTGAAGCGAGAGTTGAAATCCTTAGTTGGTTCCTTTGGTTCAGCTTTTAAATTGGAGAGGTCATTTATTAAGGTTGTTGTTGACCTATCATCCCCAAATTTTGTTAAAAACTAATCTTGAAATGTATCCCAATTATTAATGGAGCCTGATGGCAATGAAAAATAACATGATCCTGTTGCTCCTGCAAAGTATAGGGGAATAATCTTACAACTGCGTCCTCTTATGTTACTCCATTCAAATTAATATATAGAATAAAATTATTTATGTGTTCTTCGGCTAATAGGCCATTGTTAGGATTGAATTTGGGCAACCATTTCTCAAGATGAGCTGGTAATTGAGATAAAGGTGCAAGCATTCTTATAGCCCCTGGAGTGGCCCATGGCCTCGGTGGTGGATTTCCTGCCATCGTCGAAATATGAGTAGTAGAAGGTGTGGCAGTAGTTGTAGGTGATTGGGTAGAGGAGGATGTTCCTCCTATACTTGTGTGAACCACGATCTGGAGTTGAGAGATGGATGAGTGACCATGTGATGATATGGATGGGATGGTGGAAGAAAATGATGATAGAACCTCACTTTGAGATTCTGCAGGTGTTTTCCTTGCTTTCCTATGACTTGGTAGAGGAAACTCAATTGGTGGGATTCCTAATTTTTTGCTTTGTGCTCTAGTCAATCGTTGAGATGGGGTACGATGGGAAGTGACACTACCTTGGGATAACTCAGATTCTTCTTGGGATATTGAAATCCCCTGTAACTTATGGATTAAAGTTTGTAATTCGGGGGGATCTGAAGAAGAATGATTTGGCTTGTTTGGGATTTCAGTAATGTGCTCTGTATTTTTCTTTTCAACTTCTGGTTCTAAGATAGGAGATTTGGAATGTGAACGAGAAGTTGAGGGTGATGGTCAGGGAGTTTTACTCTTAGAATGGTGTGAAGATGTAGATTTACTTTCCATTCACATTCAGGCTCTCCTTCTAGCACCAAATATGTTGAAGGCTCGAAAAATCGGGACTCCAACAAGGGGGATAATCACCCGGTCCAGACCTTCGAACAACTCATTTTCCGTTTGGAATGGTGGCTCCGACTGGGGATGATGGGACCAGTTTCCCAATCTGTTTGTGATGTTCGTGCTAATGGGATGATGTTTTTCTTTTCTGGGTTTTATGGGGTGAATACTTATTCTAAACTTAATCTATCTTCTAACTACCAAGTGCAATATATCATAATCAAAGAAAAAATCTAACTTTAAGACTATCCCGGGAATAACATTTATGTATGCGATCTAAAATGATTTCTGAAATTAATTGATAATAAAGATCATTCAATCACGATAAGAAGAGAATCCATTTAATAATGATCATTTCGTATAAAAATTTAGACGAAACAATATGAGAAATATATTGCATAAAGAGTCATTCATGTATTCAGCATAAAGAATAAATCATCATCATACAAAAGTGCAATAATGATAACTAAGCATTTAAACTTTTATACATAATAACTAAAAATTATTTATTGCTTGATACACAAGTAAAAAGCATTAAGAGATAGAAGTACCATTTGTAATACGTCCTACTCATGTGCTCCAGCAATATTGATCTACCTTCAAATCACTTAACATCAACTAAGAGTACAGAAGTGCAATTTCAGTAGAAGATGCTAAACTCAAGTAGAAAATAAATCTCGTTCCATTAATTTTACCAAAACCTCCTCAATGGGGGGCATAAGTGCACGTTCTGAAGAATGTTTTTGATAAAATTTCTGGACCCCTCTCTAAATGCATGAGAGGGGTTTAAATACTAATCTATGAAACTTAAAATTAGAGATTACAAAAATAGATGAGGAGGTTTAAACGACGTGCCTCATTTTAAGCGAAAATAAATAAAAACAAAAATAAAATATGTCTATGACTAATCTTGCATCTAGTCCTTGAGATCGAAAATATCCAGCATGGGTTTAAGGAGTGTCGGTTGGCCGACTTCAGATTTCAGTTGTCTTGCAAATACGACATTGGTGAGTGCTGGCACTATTTTCTCGGCAGAAGTAATTAGGCACTTCAGGGTCATCCATTGACTGTGTGGTTTCACTAGGTACTGCCAGTATGCCTCCCAGTTCAACTTTTTTACCTATTTAATTGCCTCTGCCCTTTACTCTGCTACCTGTTTCCATACTGCTTGAAGCTATTGTGCTTTTGGAAGAAATCCAGGGGTGGTTTCTGCTACCAAATTAGAATTATGTAGATTTTCATTCACACATTCGACGACACTGTTCATTGCTGCTACCGCATCCTCCATTGCCTATTCTGCCTCTCTTAGCCGAGAATCCCATTTCGCAAATAAGATTTACTTGTGCGATTCGTCAATTTTAGGCATGTCTGCTCTTTTCCCTCTTCGGATTTCTGCCAGTTTAAGAAGTCTGAAACTTTCTTAAAAATTGAGTCATATTCAAGTCGTAATTCCATAACTTGATTTGTTATGTTATCACTCATTTCACAGTGAGAATTCCGCTGTGAAATCTTTTGGCATAATAGTTCTTTCTGTTGTAAAAGCTGGGAATTGAGGCCAAGTGCCTCTGTGGCAAAATGTTCAATTTTGGGATCATCTTTATGCAGTTTTTTTATGGCATGTAACTGTGCTTCTTTACCAGCTAAGCTTCTCTGATGTGCCAACTGCATTTGCTAAAATTCTTGTTGGAGTTTTGCCAACTGCATTTCTGCTTGTTGGTTGATGCTGACCTGCTGTAACTGTTGTTCCAATAGCAAAATTTTATCTTCCTTTTCTTTAAGCAGCAGTTGTACCTCTGTTGCCTTGTTAATGGTTGCTGAAGCATACGTGCCTGCGACCTGTGAGAGCCTAGTGAGTTTAGCTGATGGATCTGTAGATGGGTCTTTCCAGAGGACATCCAGAGGTTCATCCTCAAGAGTGAGCACAGAATCCAAATTTCTTTTCTTTCTTTGTCTTCTAACGACGGCTTTATGTTGAGCACTGTAGAATACATATAGAGGAGGAATTTCCTCTATTCTCAATACAATCTCAGATGTGGGAGCAATAGGAATATGCTTCGTTTCCTGAGTGCTAACAAATCTTTCTATTACCATTTCTACGGTCGTCTCCTGTGGATTTGTTGGTGGCTCTACATTTTGTTCCTCTGTGTTGAGTAACTTATTAAAACTTTCCCATTCTTCTTCTAAATCAATTATAGGCGACTTTGCTTGCTTTGTAGTGGGAGCTAAGGCCTCAACTTGATTTACAAACAAAGTCTGCTGATCAGACTTTGTTGTGGACTGGGTTGTGTCTTTTATTGACTCCTCGCTCTTGCTGTGTTCATTTTCTGATGTTTTTTTTTAGATTGATCATCGGACTTTTCTGCGGATTCATTTCCAGAACTTGTTTTGGACTTCTCTTTTGAATCTCCACTTATGCTTACGTTGGGAGTAGGATCTCTTATTGGTTCAATGAGTAATTGGTCCAATGGGACCTTAGATAACCTCTGTTTTCTGTAATTATCAAAATTTTGGAGACCTTCTTGGTCAAAAAGAATTTGTGCCATATGTTGCACCTCTTTGAACGTGTTTTTCTGCAGGAAAACATCATCAAAGAGATCTTTTTCATGGGTAAATACTCTTATTTTAACCATTGTGGTAAAATCTTTTACAATACTGAAGGGATCGTATTGCCTTCCCGGGAACTTGGGCAATTTTAAAGATAATACATTGTCAACTTCTTTAAAAGCATGTCCTAAGTCATGCAATGCAAATACTCCACATGTTATGGGAAATTAAGGCCAAATACCTTTCTTGGAATCTTTCAATATTTTACTCATTCCTCCTTTGTTGCATGTCTGATAGACTATCTCTCTAGCCATTAGTTTGTCCGGGATGTAAAAAGGTAGAACATGGGGCGAGGCAATACTACCAAACACTCTGATATATGTGAATAATTCTTCCTCGAACCATCTAGCTACAGGAAGAATATCTACGTCGGATTCTTGGGAAAACCTTGGGGCATCTTAGTTATAAATCTTCTTGTGAATCGGAAGCATAACTCAGTGACAAATTTTGAAGAAATGCGGCACGAAATTAGATTCCCACATGACTTTGTGATATATCTGAATGGGAAATGAATCTTGAGTAGTCCACTTCCATCCCATAATAGGTAATTTGGAATCAAAACAAATAGTGTCCATAACATAAGCGCTCATGAAAAATGGAGCGTAAACCCTCGAAGCAATGCTCTATTTTCTTCTGTATTCTAAAATTGTAGTGGCTAAATTATCTGACAGGATTTGAGCCCAATTCATTATTGTAGCATTGACCGCTGCATCTACTAGCGATAACCATTCTAATGAAAATTTGTTGTCCAGTTTACCAAACAGCCTACATAACATAGCAGTAGCAAAACAGAAAGGGGAACTAAGAGAACCAGTAGCATACATACCGTTTTTATCTTTCTTCAATCTTTCCTCATTGTTAGACCAATTCTTTGTGCATTCTACCAAGTCTTCATTTTCTTTGGCAAACTTCTCAACAAACTGCTTGTTGTAAATGGCCTGGGGCTCTGGTAGTTGGTACATGAGTCTCAGGTTGTCTGGAGTAAATGACCCCATGACTTCCTTGCTTGTCGTATTGAATCCTCTGTCCGATATGTCTGCATCATCTATAATCCACTTAACCATATCGGTATAAGGGAGTATCTTTGGTCTTGCAGCAATGCGGTGTAAGAATGAGCATGCAAGTTCAGTTAGAGAAGCATTACAAGAACCGCGTCCATCTACTGTAATTGTTGTTTCCATAATTCTCTGTTGTTCCCCTTCTAACATCTGATACATAGTTTCCCATGTGGATGTCCCTGCATCTCGATTACAGGTAGTGTCTGTGAACAGTGGGGTCATTTTTTACTTCGAGAAGTAGGTGTCTTTCCTTTCTTCACCATTTCTTCGAATGTTCTACTCTGTGTGTTCTTCCTGAAAGTTACAAGCAGAGAGTAAAATATGATAAAAATGATAGTATATGCAGAAATAATCAATAGAAGGACAAAAATAAGGTGACGGAGAGTCTTTAATTCTAAATCATATCAAAAGATATCAACTCACGTCAAATGGTACTTCACAATTGATCATAACCGTTCTTTTAATAAATGTCCACTTATGAACCGTTATGCTTAACTTTAATGTTCATAACTTCACATTGAAAGTCGGGAAGTACTCTCCTAGAACCAACGAGCCCTTTGAGTTGCGATAAAAGTGATTTTGCGATTTTCTTCGCTATATCGCAAAAACTTGTTTTCGTTAAACCCACCGCCATATGAGTTGCTGCAATATGCGATTTGCGAGATGCTATCGCATTTCACGATATTTGCTTATGTTTTATCAAGTAGCGCCACGTGATTGAAACTGCGATGCGATAAGGTTATAGGATTTTATGATCTCGCATTTCGCGGATCGCGCTTTCATGGGATAACTTTTTATAAGAGAGGCCCGCCGTAATTGTTTTTGCGATGCGAGAATAATCTTCTTAAAGCGGGTCTTTTCAAAGTTTATTATCATGTGATTATTATTTAAGAAACTTTTCATTTGTGAAGCTTTATGCGCCTAAAGTATGAAAAGATAAATTTCCATGATTTTAGCAAGTTCGACTTTGACATCTTATTATATTCTAAAAATAAAAAAGCATGACTAGATGCTAAGATTTGATTTTATTGGAAGGGTCCCCATTTATTAGTGTTATTACTAACATAAATAAATGGGGGGGTTGTTGATAGGCACAACAAGAATGGGGCTTAGTTATATCAATTACTACAATGTGCATTCTCCAAGAGGCCTAGTTAGGGCACAATGTGACCTAGTGTTAGGGAATAAGTAAGGTTAATAGGATTATATAACATCACAAGGACAATAAAATATTTACAAGATATGTATGCATTCAATTTATGACACAAGAAGCCTTCAACAAACCTTGAGTTGAAGACTAGGGAAAACTAAGGCTTTTTTAGGGCACAATTTTCCTAGGGCAAAGGACGTCAACCCTAAAATGGAGAAATTAGTCATACGAAAAGGTTTATTTTTGGGAAAATATATCACAACCAAGTGTTTAATCCCTCCACAAGGAAACACTTTGTACCTTAGTTGAAATTTATGCCTTAACCCTAACTATGAACTTTCCTTAGGAGGCCGAAATTTTAGACTTGGAGAAGAAGAAGGTGAATTTGTAAATTATTTTGGTCTGATCAACAATGTGACCAAGGCCAGTTCCTTGACCTTGGGTGATGGAGTCTATGGGATCACTAACTTAGGATCAAATACTAAACCCTAGCAAGGAGTAAGGGAAATATGAAACCCTATGTTTCAAACCCTAGCTATCATTTTTGTGAGGGAGTAAAGTCAATGAGAAGATCTAGTTGGGAGATTAACTCATGGGATTGTCATACCAATTCTATAAGTGGGTAATGTATGCAATACCATTACTAAGATTCCATAGAATAATTTTCAACTATACTAGCACATATAAACCCTAGATAATTAACCATTCCATGCAATAGCCACACAATACAAAGATTTATCAAATACAAGGTATAGTTACAAAACAAAATGCATTAATCGATCATTTATTGCTTCAAAATGACATCTCCAATACAAAATAATAGCTTCATAAGCAAATATTATCAATATATCACATCTCTACAAGATATAAGGTAGAATTCAGCTAGGTCGAAATCTCTAAGAGGGCCAAATTAGGTCACAATTGATGATGAAATGAAATGTGGTTAAACTCTACATATATGAGGTTTAGCTCTCATAGTTTAGCCTAATTAAGCCCCTAAAATCAAGTTTGACATCAAAATATCTTGGGTTACATGCCAAACCATTAGCTAACAACAAATCAAGCCAAATTAGCCCACACAAGTGAGCCATAACCTCTTAAATCGTTGACATCATGCCTAATTAGGGTTCAAAATGCCATGCCAAAGTGTGTTGAGGTGTCCAAATGTGTGTATATTCTTGTATGAACCAAAATTTGAGGGATGGCCCTCAAACACACCTCAATATCTCCTCTAGGTTCTCAAGTGTAGTTGGGGGTTCCATCTAGTTTGTCTCCATGGGTCTCCAACTTCCAAATAAGGCCTCCTTCTCTCCAATATTAGGGTTTCCTATGACACAATAAGCCCTTCCTAATCTCTCAATGGGATATCATCCTCGTATGGGCTCTGAATAAACTCTTTCCCATCAAATTGTGTCAAGGCTAGCCTAAGGGCATATTGAGTCTACTAGTGTCATCATGGATAATCTTCAAAACTAAGTCAAATTTGACCAACATCCTCGGTCCTGGAGGTACTTTGGTACATGTGTCATCTGCTAATGTTGTTAGGAGGCTCTAGTCTCTCAATGTTTCACCTACTCAGTCCATGTACTTATTTTCAAGGCTTGGGTACCTATGGAGTGGGTGCCCAAGGCATGGGTTACAATGACACTGACAAAAATAACATGGATTCTAATGAAAACAACCATCTATCAAATACTAAGACCAATAATTCATCTAAGTGAATCAAAATTGAATGCCAATGGCATGTTAATACTTCAAACAAAGATTCCCTTCCAAAATCATGATCAAGTCCTCACAAAGTTATTTTCTTCCTTGGTAGGGGTGGCTAATGGTAAAACCTTTTAGGTGCTTCCAACTCCTAAGGGGAAGTGACATTTCCTTGGTCCACCCTTCAAGTGATAGGTGTTAGTGTATAATCATGTGATAACAGAGAGGAAAAGATTACATGGTCATGTGCCATGGTCAAAGGGAGAAACTGATTGGGGTGTCCACATCCTAAGTTTATACATATGAGAAGGGAGCATTTGTGGATGCGTGAGATACCAGCTCGACCTAATTTTTCCACCCCTCTTGTGAACCTTTTACTTCTTGATTATTGCTTGTATTACCACTTATAACTCAAGGGTTAGAACTTTCTTTTTATGATGTAGCAATTTTATTACCCCTTAAGATGAATCATTTTATTTCTCATCAGGTTTGGGACATGCAATATTTCCTTTTTTATGTAATGGAGCATCATGTTCTCAAGAACTAGGTGATGGCCATATGAGGGAGGTAAAGCTCTTACTAGGATTTTTACCACATGATATTCTTAATGTCCCAACCATCTTTTTCATTTTGATTCCATTTATTTATTTTATTGTGGCCATGATATGCTTTTTCTTTTCTTTTACTTGCATCAACCTTCCAGAGCAAATTTTATGGGCCCTGCTCAAGGTATGTGAACATATGAGTGCCAAATACCCAAGAACCAATGACAAGTTGTTCTTGAAGAATGGAGTTGAGATATAGGGCTTGTAATGTGGCATGGAAAGTGTTAATTACAGTATAGGGAAAATTAAGAAAACTATCTGAAACATGGCTTTCCAAGTAGTGCCCCTCATATAACCTAAAGAGAATTAAGGGAGGACCCATTAGACTAGGCTCAAAGATTAACCCCAAGGTGAGAGAACAAAATTACAGTCAAGGTATGTCAATATTCCAAATCACTCGATCATCCATAGTAAATGCCCAAATAAACAAGTATAAGCACCCCATTGCAAAATGATCAAAGTACCTTTTGAATAGAATACCACCTTCATCTAAGTGTTAATGTTGGATGGGTGGGGGAATGGCTGATGAAAATGGCAGAGGCACATAGTATATCATTGTCTAACTGTGGCTAGAAGTCGTTGTTGGTTGTTTGGTTGATCGACTGGTTGAGAAATACAAATTCCTCCTATGTGGTTTTACCCATTTTGGTGGGTAACAATATCAAAACTTGATCTCTGATTGAGATTCTTAGGGATTTGCAACAATAAATCTATTAATTGGAAGGAGGACCAATGGTAAGAGAATTTATGATTTGGGATTTTGTGCAATGAATATCAAAGATAGCAACAATGGGCTTATGGTTTATAAGAGATTAGATGGTTAAACTTCTTAGCTTGGAAACTAAGAGTTACACTCTGACGAAAAGAGTGATCTCTTGTATATTGTCAAAGATGTTGTGACTTGCCTACATATTTGTAGGATTTGACATCCCATAATAAAAAATAAATGAAGGCCAAGAATATACTCTTAGATGTCATAAAGGACCATCTAATCCCTCGTGTATTTGAGAAAAATACAGTGAAGGAGATGTTTGATTCCCTGGTTAGTTTTTTCTAGAGATAAAGCATAAACATAAAGATGGTATGGTAGAACAAAATAAGATCCATAGATATGACAATATTATACACATTCACCAATTATCTTATAAAGATCACACAAATTCTTGATCATATTGCAGCGACTGGGGATAAGGTTGTAGATGTAGAACTAGTAAGCATGGCCTTGAATGGTTTCCTAGTTTCATGGGAACCATTTGTCAAAGGTGTTTGTACTCGAGAAAACTTCCTAAGTTTGAGAGGTTTTTGGATGAGTAAATCTGGGATACTTGGTTGGATTCAAGGCTAGAAATAAGGGTGGTGATGAGAACCTACCTCTATTTGGTTAGTTAAATAAGGGAAGAGATAAAGGACCAGGAAAGGGTAAGGGAAATTGTGAGCAGTCAACTTCATAGTCAAGAAAGAAGAACTTGAGAAAAATCAAGTGCTTTTTTTATATTAAGCATAGTCATTATCCATGATAGTGTCAAGAGAAGAAGGGTAAAGGGATGTAGCAATGAAAGTAAGTAGTAGTCCTTGCAGAAACTGAATCAAATGAGTTTGCTTCCAAGTTTGAGAAGTATTTCTTGATGATATATTTCCTTTGTACCAACATGATTCTAAGTCATGCATTGTATGTGGACAATGGGGCATCTTGAAATATGACATTAGCTTGATAGTTGTTTTCTATTCTAAATAAGTAGGACTCGAGAGTACAAGTTGAGATTTGTGGCGATGTCAAGTACCTAATAGCACAGGTTGGTGTTATTTCCTTCTAGCTCTAGTTAATTAATTCTTTACTTTTTTATGATATCTTGCTTGTTTCTAGTCTCAAAAAGATTTTTTCTTTCTATTTCAATCATGGAGGATAAGAGCTTTGCAATGGAGCTCAAGAACCACCAAGTCCTTAGTATGATGAAGGATTCAAGTCCAAATATATCCTAGGTAATAGGGGTTAGAGAAGGTAATTTGTACAGGTTGCGGGGTAAACTTGTTTGATCTTTGGTGCATAACAATGACAACTTATGCGAGTTGTGGCACAAGAGGATGGGGAAGTTATGTCACAGGGAAATTCCTACTTTGCTGGAGATAGTCATTGGTCTTCTAGTTTTCAAAATTGAGTAGCATGGTGTATGTAGAGGGTGCATGCTTGATAAGCACAAAAAGGTTGCATTTAAATTAGCAAGCATAGGTGTAAGGGAAGTTAGACCTAGTACTTTCAGATTTTTGTGGATCAATGTTAGTAGCATCAATAACAAGAAACATGTATTATGTTTCCTTCATTTATGTTTTTTCTCGCAAGACTTGGATCTAATTCTTAAAGACAAATGGAGGGGTATTTAGTAGGTTTTAGGAGTTCAAAGTTATAGCTGAAAACTAGATAGGGAAGAGGTCAAAGTTCTAATATTGAGTAATAGGGGAGAGTATATCTTTAGGTAGTTCGAAGGATTTTGTAGGGAGGAAGGAATCAAGAGGGAACTAATAGTTTTCTACAACCCATAGCATAATAGAGTAGCTAAGTAGAACAATCAAACAATCATAGGGGTTGATAATACCATGATACATGATCAATACTTGCTAATGTTTCTTTGGGAAGGCACATGCAACATAATAATCTACATCCATAATAAATATCCTCACAATATCTTGGAGGATAAGACACTATAAGAGGAACTCACTCATGTGAAGTCAAAAGTGAGTCATTTTTGCATCTTTGGTTGTCCAAATGAGATCCATTTACCAATAGAGAAGAGGGAAAAGTTGGATCCATCTAGCATGTAGGGTTTATTTTTGGGTTATAGTGAGAATTCAAAGGCATATAGGCTCTACATTCTAGAGCCGTGGAAGACAATAGTGAGTTGGGATGTAAATTTTGAGGAAGAATTTACAACTAGGAAGTTTCATTAGCCCTTTTTCAATGATATAGGATGAGGAACAAGAAGCTTCTAAGGTGGAGCTAGGGTCACTAATGATTTCCAGAGCAACATAACTGAGTTTAGGGGAAGAGAGGAAGCCATGAAATCCTTCTAATTCTATTAAGAGTCTCAATGGTTCAATTAGAAATTGAGGGATGATCAAGAGCATGTTGAGACTCCTGGGAGAAACTTGAGAGATAATAGAACTCCAGAGAAGTTTCCAAACTATATGGCATTGATGAATAACATTCTAGACGATGAACCTTTTAGTTTTTGAGAGGTAGTAGACTAGTAGTTGTGTTATGATGCCATGAGGGAGGAGTACATGATCATGAGGAATGATGCTTGGGTCATAATGTGAATATTGGATGGGAAATCAATAGTGAGTTCCAGGTGCCTCCATAAAATCAATAATGTTATAGATAGTAGCATTGAGAAGTTCAAAGAAAGGTTTATGGTGAGAGGGTTCTCCTAGAGAGATGGAGTGTACAAAAAGTACCCGCATACGAATTCTAAAACACAGAAAATAAACAATGCGAGAGCATAAAACATAAGACACATATACACAAATATTTTCCCCTAGATCCCAAAATCGGGACTACCAGCTTGATTTTTCATTATGTTCCTTTCAATGTTACAACACATATTTATACATTCTGAAGCATCCAATACCATGGACCGAAAACCATGTGCAAAAACCATGCACAAAACCATAAGTAGGTTCGGCCAACCTAATATAGGGTCCAAAAGAAAATTCCCCAGGGCCCTCCCTCGGACCCCGTAGAGGGGATCTAACCACCCCCCTCAAACCCCCTGTGACCCCCCCCCCCGCTGCGCATTCGACGCAACGAAGGGGTGGCTCCACCCCCCTCTAACCCCCTAGTTAACTAGGGAGGCTAGTCGTGGAAAGAATATAACACAACCCACCATTCTCCCACTTGTTGTTTTCTTTCCACTGGGGTCCACAGGAGAGCTTATTCATTTATCCAGCCCTAAAACACCCATTGTTTCTCTACACAAAGAGAAATTCTCAGAGCTCACAAATTTTGTCAATGCATCTGCAATATTCTTCAAAGTGTCCACCTTTCTTCTATCATATCCCTCACAAAGTGATACTGAACATCAATGTGCTTTGTCTTTGAATGGTAAGCAGGGTTCTTTGCCAAGAAAATTGCACTTTGGCTACCACAGTCTATCCTTATAGCTCCCTGTACTAACCCCATACTTGAACACAATCTTTGCAACCAAACTACTTCCTTGCTTGCATGAGTGGCTGCCATGTATTCTGCCTCTGTAGTTGATAGTGCCACTACAGATTGTTTCTTACTCATCCAACTGACTGCACCTCCAAATAGGTTAAACACATACCCACTTGTAAATCATCTCTGATCCAAATCTCTAGCCCAGACTGCATCAACAAAGCCACGAATATCCAACACTCTATCCAATCCTGGTCTTCCTTGGTAGCACAAATCATAATCACTAGTGCCACGAAAATACCTGAAAACGTGCTTCACTACTGTCTAGTGCTCCTTCCCTAGTTTTGACATAAAGCTACTCAATACTCCCACTGCACGTTCAATGTTTGGTCTAGTATAGACCATTGCATACATCAGGCTACCGACTGCACTTGCATATGGAACACAGGACATGTCCTCTTCCTCTTGTTGTGTCTTGAGACATTGTTCGACAGATAACTTTACACCTACAGGAATAGGAACCTTCATCGGTTTACTATCCTGCATATTAAACCTCTGCAGTATTGTCTTGACATACTTCCTCTGGTTTAACCAGAGCTTCCTCTTTGCCCAATCTATTTTAATTTCCATGCCCAAAATATAGTTTGCAGCACCAATATCTTTCATGTCGAATTTGGAGGACAATTGGGTCTTCAAATCCTGGATAATTTCTTTGTCATTTCCAACCAGCAACATATCATCCACATACAAGACTAGATAAATAACATGGTCACCAATTAATTTAAAATACACAAAGTGATCTGCTTTGCTTCTGGTGAAGCCATGTCCTCGTATAAATGTATCAAATTTCTGATACCACATCCTTGGTGATTGTTTTAACCCATACGGAGACTTCTTTAACTTGCATACCAGTTCTTTCTTACCCTTCACCACAAAACCTTCAGGTTGCTTCATGTAGATCTCCTCTTCCAGATTCCCATGAAGAAAGGTTGTCTTCACATCCATCTGTTCTACCTCAAAATCAAAAGCAGTAGCAACAGATAAAATTAATCTAATAGAAGCTACCTTGGCAACAAGAGAAAAAATATCACCAAAATCAATTCCCGACACCTAGGAATAGCATTTTTCTACCAACCAAGCTTTGTATTTCTCCACCTTTCCTTTTGCATTTGTCTTCTTCTTGAACACCCATTTGCTGCCAATGGGTTTCCTTCCAGCTGGCAACTCCACCAGATCCCAAGCCTCATTTTTGTGCAAAGATTCCATTTCATCAACCATGGCCTCTTTCCAGAGTTTGCCATCCTCTAAATCTATTGCTTTCTTCACAGTTCTGGGATCATCATCAGTAATAGATAAAATAAAATTTAAATAGAAATAAGATGGATTATACCTTTTTGGCTACCTTCTTTCTCGAACTAGTCTTCTCACACCCGGAGTTTGTGGCTCTTCGTCTTCTGATTCCTCCTCTGCTGTAGAGTCTGATTCTTCCTCCTTAAGCTCAAATTCTATCTTCTTAGGTTCCTTTGGTTGGACTTCATGTTTAATAACATCTTTCACCTCTCTGAACACCACATCTCAGTTGTACACAACCTTCCTTGTTACTGGGTTCCAAAGCATATAACCCTTTAAACCATCCTTATACACAATAAATATGCACTTTTCAGATTTACTATACAATTTGGTTCTTTTCTCCTTTCGAACATGTGCATCACACCTAAATACCATCAAATGTGAAAGAGAGGGTTTCTTACCAGTCCATACCTCTTGTGGAGTCTTATCCTCCAACGCTAATGAAGGTGATATGTTGACCAGGTAACATGTTGTCTCCATTGCCTTTGCCCATAATTCTTGTCCTAACCCGACACCACTAAGCATGCTTCTTGCCCTTTCCATCAATGTATTATTCATTCTTTCTGCAACTCCATTTTGCTTAGGTGTGTATGGAGTAGTCTGTTTCCGTGCTATACCACACTTCTTACAGAATTCTTCAAATTCTTATTGCAAAACTCTCCACCGTTATCTGACCTCAACACCTTTATCTTCTTCTCTGTCTAGTTTTCCACCAGAGCCGTAAATTCTTTAAACCTGTCAAAGACTTCAGATTTCTTCTTAAGGAAATATATCCATATATTCCTTGAGAAGTCATCTATAAATGATATACATAGTACGCAGACTTACCCAGTGATGGAACCTTCACAGGTCCAAACACATCATTGTGCAAAATCTCTAATATATGTTTCACCCTCTTACCACCAGAGGGGAAACTCACCCGATTCTGCTTCCCATATACACAATTTTCACGTAAGTCAAAATCCATAGAGCTATTACTCATACCTTTACCATAAAGTATTCGAAGGCCCTTCTCTCTAATATTTCCAAGCCTTTGATGCCACAACATGGTCTTCTCTCCAGAGACCACTAGATTTTCTACTCCACTTTTAGGAACCACAAAATTGTTGCACCCATCAACAATAGTGCTACCTTATAGCTTGTACAGAGTTCCAATCCGAACTCCCCGCATCAATACTAGTGCTCCCCGAACCATCTTGCAAGTATCCTTCTCGAACATTGTTTTTACACCTGCATCATCGAGCTTGCTTACAGAAATCAGATTTCTGGCCAATGCAGGAATATGAAAAACACCCGGAAGTGTTCTAACCCTTCCACCTTGCAACTTCAACTTTACTTTTCTGCGACCAACAATTCTAGCCTTCCTATCATCCCCTAAGAAGACATCACCACCATCGTATTTCTCATACTCGCAGAACAACTCTCTATGGGGAGTGAAGTGAAAGGATGCACCTGAGTCAATCAACCATGCCTCATGATCTACATGTGTACTTGAAGAAGCCAAGTACACATCCCCACCTTCATCTGAGGTGGCTTTTGCCTGCACAAGGAGCAGCATCAAATCCCTTTCCTTTGTCAAGAGCATTAGATTTACAGTCCCTTTTGTAGTACCCTTCCTTTCCCCATTTCCAGCAAACCACCTTTACAGGTTTTCCTGGAGATTTAGATCTCCCTCTAGATTTAGATCTCCCACTCGATGACTTATTTTTGTTTCTGTTCTAGGACCATCCTCATACAGACAAGGCATCACAATTCTGTCTCTCCATATTTTTCCATCTCATCTCCTCCGTCAGCAAGGATGAGACTATTTCATCAAACTGCAAGGCAGTTGCATTTCTACCTATTGCAATAACCAGACTGTCCCACGAATCTGGTAGATAACACAACAAACTGATGCACTCATCTTCATCTAATATTTTAATATCAATAGATAATAACTGACTTACCACAGTATTAAATGCATCCATATGCTCTGTCACCGAGTCTCCATCTTTCATCCTCAGGTTATACAACTTTTTCCGTAGGAACAATTTATTCACTAGAGACTTAGATTGGTATAAAGTCCCTAACTTGTCCCACAAATCCTTAGTCGTAACTTCCCCTAATACATTCAGCAATGTTGAATCTGAGACACACAATTGTATTGTGCTCTTTCCCTTTCAATCCAACTTCTTCCATTCTTCATCGGCCACTCCCATTGGTTTAGTACCCGGATCTACCACGATCCACTGATCTTTATCCACCAACAGATCCTCCATCTTGAGTTTCCATAACTCAAAACTCTGACCATTAAATTTCTCGATCTCTATCTTTCCACTGCTCGCCATCTTCTTTTCCCACCAGAATCGATCCCACAGATCTCCCACTGAACAGGATCTACCACAGGCCCTAGCGAAACCCCTCAGCAACAAAGGCGTCCCCTTGAAGCCAAAACAACTCTGATACCAAATGTAGGTTTTAAGCCCGTACATAAATTACCTGCATACAAATTATAAAACACAGAAAATAAACAATGCGAGAGCATAACACATAAAACACATATACACAAAGATTTTCCCCTGTATCCCAAAACCGGGACTACCAGCTTGAATTTTCATTATGTTCCTTTCAATGTTACAATACATATTTATACATGCCGAAGCATCCAATACCATGGACCGAAAAGAATCGCGTCCAAAACCATGTGCAAAAACCATGGACAAGATGGAGTGGACTACAAGGAGACATTTTATCCAATCATTAGGTACACTTATGTTATAGTTATGTCCTTAGGTTGATTTATGGAATGGAGGATACATCAAATGGATTTGAAGATAACTTCCCTTAATGTGGTAATTGATGAAGAAGTGTACATCGAGAAACCTTAGGGATTTGAGGTAAATGGGAATGAGTCCCATGTGTGTAGGCTTAAGAAACAATGTATGGACTCAAGAAGACATCGAGAGCATGGAATTATGGGATTGATGGATATCTACAAATTATGAGGTTCACTGCAATTGAAGCAAATTCTAATTTATATTATATATTTGTTTAGACCAATTGGATCATTTTTTTGTTGTAGGTAGATGAATTGTTCTTGATAGGTTTAAGGTCATTATACATCATAAAGCATAAATTCTAGTCGAGTTCAAGATGGAAGACATTGGCTTAATGGATTAAATTTTGGGTTTAGAGGTTTAACAAAGACCAAAAAAGTTTTTCCTTGGGAAGGATAAGTATGTAGTTTAGATTTTGAAGAGGTTTTGAATGGAGGATTGCAAACCCATGGCCAAAACCATGATTACTAATTTGAAGAAGGTGAGAAATTTAGTTTCAAATTTGGTGGACCCCATGATGTGCAAAAACTTGGTAGGTTCCTTGATGTATTTAGTCAATATAATACCAAACATATTATTTGTATTGAACACCTTGAGTTAGTTCATGGTGGAGGAAAGGAAGGAGCGTTATGTAGCAACAAAACATGTGCTTGGATATTTGAGGGGCACCATGGAGTTTGTTTTGACATATATTTGAGATGGTGAAGTGAAGTAGGATGGTTATTCATAATCATATTTGGAAAGACGTGCAATAGAGAGGAAGAGCACCTCAAGTTTTTCTTCTTTGGATTGGGATCAACAATAATATTATGTTTCAACAAGACAAAAACTTTTGTGGCAGTTAGCTTAGTGAAGTGAGAATACATGGCAACTAATACTACTAGTTGTGAGGCCAATTGTCTTTGAAATTTACTTGCAATATTATTTAATTAGGAGATGGAGCATACAATCATTTACTGTGATAATTAGAGTTGTATCAGACTCTATAATAATCCAAAGTTTCATGATATGTCCAAGCATATCAAAGATAAAATATTACTTAATATAAAACAAGGTTTAGAAGGGAGCAGTGAAGCTCCAATAATTTCTAAACAAGTGTGTGTGTGTGTGTGTGTGTGAGAGAGAGAGAGAGCAACCAACCATGGAAGAGGCATTATTGGGTGGCACATAATTCAAGACAACAATTTGTATGGATCTGTATAGCCGTACATGATAGATATGTATAGTGTTATAGAATCCATACAACAATTCAAACAATAGAGAACTATTGTTGTTGTTTTCTCAATGGTTGCACCTCTCAAACAACTTGTACAAGCTCAAATTTAGGGTGATTTTGGAATCTGTGTGGTGCTTATTTTGAATAGTGTGTACAGGTTTCCTTGTAAGTTTTTTTGGAATAAATGAAAGATGAATTAAAGGAGTAATTACTTATGTGTGTGGGAAATCATTTTTTATGATTTAATTGTTTAATTTCTAATTTGTGTGATTGGTTTTATGGTATAAATTTAATATCAACATTAATTTATTTCAACAATCTACTTCTTTGATTGAGATCAGAAGGACATTAGTTCCCTAAAGCTTGGAATTGTCACAATTGGTAATTGGGAAACAAAATATGAAACACAAATAATATCTAGAAATCACTTCGTTTTTCCAATGAAAATTTTAATAAATTAGAACAATAAATTATAAAAATCTTGAAGTCCAGGAAATCCAATTCAACACACCAAGGTCTAACTTCTTGTTATTATAAACACCTCGAAGTCTAGGAAATCCACTTCAACACACCAAGGTCCTACTTCTTGTCTCAAGTTTGCTCACAACTGCAATAGAAATGCTCAAAGTTCAAACTTCACACTTCACGTTTTATCCACCTCTTTGTGAATGGAAATTAGACTTGCTACCCTCATATTTTATGAGAGGTAACCATGTGATTCTCATCACATGTTAGAGATTCTAGTACGAGCACAAATCTCTTAGTGGCATGATGATTTTATTCGTCTAATTGTGAGCACTTTATATTGGTCTTCTAGAGCATATACATCATAGATCTAGCTGCATGATAATCTCCTTCGAATAATGGGTATGCCCACCTTGATGATTTCTTGATGATAGCATGGTTTAGTTGATTTGGCACAATGATGATGATGATGTACACATGATGCTATGTTGATGATTATGAGGCTTGAGTATTGGATAATATCATATCTTTATTCCTTGATCATGTATGGTGTAGTTAGTGTTTCATATATTTCCCATGACTCTAGTGAACATTCATTTATTCTAATAATGGATCATAACACTCTAAGTTGTTATTATTTACCTTGTTGTGTCATGATGATGGATCATAGTCATCCTTTAGATGAGTGTCATCACTCTTGGGTTGACTTGTACTACTAGAGGCCTAGGAAGGTGTAGCATGTCCATATCCAAAATCATTCTTAACACTTTTCATCTTCCCCATTATTCCATACACATTACGTTGTCCTGCTCATGTTTGGTTCGTTATATGTCATAGAAAGGTTCATGCTTCATAGTTTTATGAAGAATTGTTAATCTTTTTTTTGTGAAATTAACATACTATTGAATCATTGGAAATTGACAGGGTACATACTCTTGGTTTTCCCTGGTTTTCCACTTGGGAAACTAAACCATTGGAAGAAACCTTAAACTTTTAATTGTTTATGCTTGGTAATCAAAATGCAAGTTCAAAACTGAAAAATTTCTTATCCATAATTGGATTCTTTCTAACCGACAATCCATAATAAATTGAAAATTAGAAAACTAAAAGGAAAAAATGATCTAGCAATAATGTAGCATAAGGCTAGGATGCGTCTAAAATGTATCACCTAATTATGCCTACACATTCTCTTTTCAACTCTAACTCTGGAAGAGTCTCCTATGGAGAATTGAGAAGTGTTTCCTCTTGATTACATCCTTCATTAGCTGGTAAATTTTCTAGGAAAGCTTGATATTAAGTGTTATAAGCTCAAGGTTAATGTAGCCAAAAGAAAATAATCATATTTAAATAACAAATCTTGACCAATGCCATCTATCTATGAGACTAATTCCCCAAGTACTATGCTTAACAATGCATATCTAAAGAAAAGGGGACACATCAAATAAATAAAAAGGAAATAAAATGGGTAGTAAAAAACAATGCCAAGGAATGGCAACTTAATTCAAAAAAGCACCCCCATATTTAAGACACTCATATGGATTAATGTCTTTAATAAATATTATGTGACTATGTAACTCAACTCATGAAGTTGGCTGCCTTCTATTGTGCTCTACAACAACCCCCCATTTCATACCATTTTATTCACAAAACTATAATATGAAATGGGTCCCTTTTTATTTTTTAATTGGTATCAACTTTGTATTATTCAAAAAGGTCCGAAAACAAAATGAAAGCATTATAAAAAACCTTTTTGACAAACCAATTATTTGGTCTCATAATATAAATAATTAATCTTTTATCATTGCGATAAAGCGATCGCAAGATCGCATATCGCAATGACAAAGGAGGCATAACTTAAAGGCCCATTGGTTTTCTCCGATGCGATGACATGCAGTAGGCTATCGGATATCGGCAATAATAAGTTCCCATAACAAAAGTGCCTCCCGCTCCAATGCGATGCGATCAAATGCTTTTCGCTCCAATGCGATGCGATCAAATGCTTTTCGCTCCGATGCGATGCGATCACGTCCCTTTCGCTCTGATGCAATGCGATATCGCTATCGGCGATCGGGGATATACCATGCATGCTTTTTAAAGTGCCCATACTCCCGATGCGATGCGATGCGATATGGCTATCGGTGATCGGGGATTCCAAAAGGTGTCAATATAAAGATTTAAGTTTTCCCCGACACCCGATTGCGATAAAGCCAAAAGCACAAACTTCAAAAAACCGTTAAAGCAGAGGTATTACGATTAATTCGTATTAAAGGCCTTATCTTTCAAACAGTGATTCACCTGCACTCAACCGCCAAAACGTCCAAGGCACGCTTAAACAAACCATTCGGCCGATAAGAGATATGATGGGCATTTAAAGGATTGGCAGGTTTTAACGGCCATTTAATGAAATAGTAAGCTTAAAAAATCTTCTCATAGATTGTATCCGCGGCCACTTTAAGTTAATCCCTCATCATGCATTGATCAATATATCTCACTCGTATTTGGTTTTCACTACCAATTCTCTGTGTTACGCTTATTTCCACTACTGTGCAGAATTCTTCCGAAGTAATAGATTCAAGCAGAATGGGGAAGAAGTCTAAGAAAACCGCAATCGCTTCCGCTGCACCAGCCACAGGACAAGCCGTCGCTGATCCAGCAACTAAAAAGAAAGGATTAATATCTGATACTACATGTTCAGAACTTGGCAAGACCACTTGGCAAAGTACCTATAATTTGATCGAGGCCGAAGAACCAAAGGTAACGGCAGTACAAGATACAGCGGGTTCCAATAGAAAATCTGATGGTACTTTGAAAGACTTGGCCGACTCTTTCCTTCATTGGATAGCGGCTCGGGAACAAATTCTCCCATATACGGATGTAGTAAAGTGGGCAATTGAGGAAATCCCAATCACAGACAGAACTTTCTACACCAGAGATGGGAGAATCTTCGGTTCATTCAAGGCTGATGATTTGAGGCAAATGTATCATTTGCCTGAGCCAGAGAAGAAGTACAACAAGGCATTTCTGGAGAAATTCCGAAATGAGAACGAAACTGAATCCGAACCCATTCGGGAATGGAGGCAAAATCTGGTGAAACACAAGCATGAAACTTCCGGTAAGTACTCTGTTGATTCTCTATGTTCTTCGTATTGTTATGCTGGGATAATGATGTGTAGATTGTGGGCGTTGCACGATTCCGCTAATTTCACTATAGAAATGGTTCCCTTGATGGAAGTAGAGTGTAATAGTGAGATAATGGATTGGGAAACCATATTGTCAGATAAGCTAGCGACAACAGTTCTTAATTTTAGAACTAAAACTTCCGTCTCCGAAAGGCTTATTCCCCCATTCTACTACAGTGCTTATATTCTAGATACCCTGTGTTTTAATTCTGAGTTTCCTGTACTCAGCTGGAGGTGGACTACATAAGACCCTATGCCAATTCACATATACCATCAAAAATTGTGGAAGACTTCCTATAAGCACCATTTATACCAAGTCTGCAACGGCTTCATGTTACCCATTCATTATTTTATTTTTAATGAACCTGCTCCCAAAATTTCTTACCAAGCAGGGATTGATTTGACATTAATAGGAAGATGGTTCAGAGAGGAGAAATTTACTTATGTAAGAATTTTCGGCAGCCAAGCCGAACCTCATGTCCTTCCTTTGTACATACCTGACAAACTGCTGGCAAGGGAGATAGCCTATCAGATTATTGCCTAAGGAGTTACACAAACTCTAAAGAAAAATAAGAAGTAGGTCTGGCCCTCCTTTCCTCTGAGAAGTGGTGTCTACACTTTGCATGATTTCAAACATGCGGAAAAAGAAGCTACGAAGATGAAATCATTAACTCTGGCGACTCTCCCTAACAGGCGATTTGATCCCAACAAAGTCGCCTATAATGCTCTTGAACAGGCCAAATTGACAAAGTTTGATCATATAGAATATAAGTTTGATAACCTGTTCTCCTCAGCTGAATCAATGTATCAAGTTAGATCACTGGCCATAATGGAATACAAAGATGAAGGGTTATTTGAATTCAACAAACTTAGAGAACAGAGGTTGCAAACTCTGCCTCTAGATCTGTTAGCAACAACCCCAGCAACAAGACCAAGCGAGCCTGAACAGCAACATCCTAAGGAACCTCCGGTTACAACAGAAAAACAGGAGAAAGTGCAAGAGGAAACCCAGACTAAAGAGCAGAAACAGAGCAACATAGAGGTGAATGTGGATACTCAAATTGATCCCAAATTGCTCCAGGAATGGCAGCAATTTGATTCAATTATCAGTAGTCTTGAATGCTCAAAGGACACCAAAACTTCAAAAGCGGCAGATACACAGGAAACCACTTCAAAACAGGTTCCAAGTGGAACCAGCGGCCTACCCAGTTCAAAGGAAGTAGAAATAATCCCAAAGGACCCCTCGGATCAAATTATTTTGCAGATAGAAGAAATTCCTCCCTTGTATGTCTTCTATAGCCCAAGACACAAAGCTGTGGTAAAACGACAGAGGAAGAGGAGAAGGACTGATCAACCTTCCCTTTTCCCAGAACAAACGGTCACGGGCAATGTGGTTTGGAAGGAGGAATTTGACCCCTCTGATGACCTAACAAAACTATCACAATATGCTGGAGCCTATTCGGTAGCAACAATAGACAAGGCATCAGAGGTGAGTCTTTTATTAAAAACAAAAGACCAGGAAATCTTTTTATTGCAAGCACAGCTAACAGAAGCACAGCAGAAAGCAGAGCAGGCAGAACAGCAATTGTTAACACAACAGCAAATAAATAATCAATTAACTCAACAATTGCGGGAAGAGAAACAGAGGATTGATCACAGCGCAATCCAGAAGCAGAAAGAGTTGTCTGAGGCCTTGGCACAACTGAGGGCAGCAAATGAACAAATGCTGAAGTCAAAAGATGAGCAGATTGCTCAACTATCAGCACAGCTTGAGAAGACAAAGGATCTTCCACAGATAGCCGAATTCAAATCAGAAGCATTACAGATAAATAAGGCATTAATAACACAAATCAAGCTTCTATGTCAACAAATCGCCCAGGCGGAACCATTATGCGATTTGACGGCATCAATAAGTAAACAAACAGAAAAGGCTAGAACAGACTTGGATCAAGCTGAAGAAACATTAACTGAATTTCTTGACTGGCAAGATACCGATCAGGGACAAGCGGCAAATTTACCAAGGATTTTAGAATCACATAAAGAAATATTATTTACAGAATGGCAGTCCCAGTTAATGAAAGCAGAGAGGGCAATTTCAAGATGCAAATCAACCACAAGTAATTTGGTTGAATTGGTTAATAATACTCTCTACTTGTCAAACATGATTTCCCAATGCACTCCAGGTAAATTGACAACGGCGAAAACATTGGAGCAGTCATGTTATCCAGATCTAGAGAAAAATGGGAGATTAATTGCTGGAATTAACAGTTTAACATGGGACGCCTATTGGTTCTTCTTGGTAAAACTGCACAGTCAAAGAGCCGCCCTCAAATGCCTTACAGATGCAATCGGGTATATTATCCCCGATATTCAGGATGCCACCTATGCCGCCCAGCTTAACTCTCGCCTCAACAGACCGCCCGAAGTGGAGCCAATGCTTGCGATAAGTCAGCTCAAGTTTAAAGGCAAACAACCTACTTGATGATTCATGTCGCCGACTGCCAGGTTGCTGAGAAGGAGATATTCAAGATCATTTGATACCAATTAAGTAGGATTTCAGTTTCATAGATAGTTAGTTTAATTCAGTATTTATAGACCCTTTCATTGTTTTGGAAAGGGTCGTAAAGTTTTGTACATGACTTAAAGCCTGAAGTTGCACTACTGTACTTCAGGCATATTCTTTTATAAAACTGGACCAATCATTCTGATTTTGGCAAAGAAGCTTTTATGCAAATGTGCACTACTGTCTTTGTTTGAAAGTATTTCTGCGTTGGAGGAAGAATCTCAAATAACGATTGATATTGGAAGTGACTCGCAGCTCATATGGTACTATTATCTATGTCTGAATTCATTCTTTTTATATGAATTGTCATTTGATCGCCTTTGCTATTATCGAATATATGTATGTGTTTTAACAACATTTCTTTATTTCCTCCACTATTGGATGTTTATGGTAATGCTTTTCTTCTAATCATATATGTATTGATGATATAAATGATGAGTGTAGCAATATTGCGTTAATCACTTTGTTTAACTATTTAAGCAAAATAATCTTTGAATGAATAAATGTCCCTGTTTATTAGATGGAGTCATCTATATGCCTGTTAATAAACATAGATCATCAAGCGCTACACTTCAAAGTACAATAGTTCTCGGGATTAGTAGTAGTTCTTTTATTTTGCTGATAGATTAAGTTATTCGTCTATCATTATATTAGACAACCAATCATTCATCCATCCCATTTACTCATTACTGGGAAACTGGTCCCATTACCCCCAGTCGGAGCCACCATTCCAAACGGAAAAGGAGTTGTATTAAGGTCCGGACCTGGTGGTTATCCCCCAATGTTGATACAACGATTTTCGGGGCATCAACATTTCTGGCGCTAGAAGGAGGGCCATCAACTGTGAATGGCAAGCAAACCCAAATCTGCAAGCCATTCTAAGAGTAATTCTCCCTCCGCATCACCTCGTACTTCCCAATTGCATGCTGGTTCTCCAGTATCCAAACAAGAAGAAGAGGAATCAACTACCACTGCTCAAACCCATCATACTCCAGAACAACTAAGTCTTGAATCCCCTGAAGTCCAGTCTCTTATCCACAAACTTCAGAGCTTCTCGATTTCACCACAGAAATCTGAGGTATCTCAAAGCAGTGCGACTTCGCAGTTCAATTTACCTCACCCTCTCACCAGACTTCAGAGTGGAAAGCTCGGTATTGAACCTACTGAGTTCCCTTTACCCAAAAGGAAAAAGGCAAAGAAAAACACTGAAGGATCTGACAGTGAAGAACTTTCATCCACATCCTCCATCTCACCTTCCCCCGTGCGAAGTCAACCATCCACTCCCTCATCACACATTGTTGTTCATCAGGGATTAGCAACTGCAACATCCCAAACTACGCAATCCTTAATATTAACTCCTTCCCAGACTTTTGTAAGTTCAACAGTAATATCATCCACTACTGCGGTTACAATGGCAGATCCATGGACCAGGCCTGGTGCAGTCAATATGCCTGCTCCATTGCATGCATTACCTAATGCACCTGAAAAATGGCTACCCAAGTTTAACCCAGATGATGGAACACAAGCTGAGGAACATATTAATAACTTCATGTTGGTAGTTAATTTGAAGGGAGTAACAGAGCAAGATGTTGTCGTTAGGCTTTTCCCTTATACCTTGCAAGGATCAGCAGGATCCTGGTATTTTTCTTTACCTTCTGGTTCCATTACCAGTTGGACGACTTGCCAAGAACAGTTTCTTACTAAGTATGGTGATGATAGGTCCTTGGCTACACTAATAAATGATCTCTCCAATCTTAGGATAGAGCATAGCGAACCAATTAAGGAATTTAATGCGCGATTCAATAAACTCTTGAATAAAATCCCAACGGCCTCCAAACCAAGTGAGCAAATCCGAAGCGAGTGGTATATAACTGCCCTACCTGCCAATATAGCTATTTTTGTAGACAGGGCTGGAAAACCAACTTTAGCTGAAAACATGAAAGAAGCACTTGCTGTGGAGAAACGTATTAATGCTCTAGAGAAGAAAGTTGCTCTTGAAGATAGAAAAGCCAAAAAAAATTCTTTTAAAGATGATTCAAAGAAGAAAACCCTTAAAGATCCATATGACATGGAGGGTCTACAAAAGGTCCTTAAAACTATGTCAAATGAGATGGTTGAAATCAAAAAACAGGTAGCCGAAACCTCAACCAAAAGACCCTTTAGAAATTACAAGAAAACTAAATCAAAACCACTGAATGTTATATCAAATGCAAATTCAGATCTTGAAGAAGGAGAAGAAGAAACAGCTACACCAATTGATGAAGAAGAGGAAGTTGTTGAATGTCATGGAATGTGGGATTTTATATTACCTAACTCCGACACAGAAAACGAAGAAGAAGCATTTCCTGTCACTACCAGGAGTAGAGGTACCTCCGAACCTGTTCAGACAACTTCGAAGAAAAGAAGTGCAGGTGCTGCTACAATAAAAGAAAAGGCTCTCCCGAAGAAGCCACCTGTAACAATTCCACAAAACCAACCTTTAACCTCAACAATTCCATCAACAACTAAGACATTGGTAGTGACTGATTCAATGGATTACAATATTGTGGATGACATGAAAAAAACCAAGGCAAACATTACCATGTTTGAACTTAGTAAATTAAAACATCAGCAAAAATTGCTTCTCAAAGAATTAAATGCTTTTCCTACCTCACCCCTTCCCAGTGCTAAAGCTACAAACGATACAGGTCAACCACCTTCTGGTATGGTCGAAGCTACTGATGTAGTCCTAATAGGAGATAGATCAAATTCTCATACTCCACCTTTCCTTCTAACCTATGAGATCTACAATAGAAACCTGCACAACTGCTTGATTGACTCAGGGGAATCTTCTAACATAATGCCAGCTTCAGTTTGTTCCAAACTGAACATTGAACCCCAGAAGTCTGCTATTCATATTGTACAGTTGGACAGGACTAAAGTACAGGTTTTGGGAGAGATCAACTCCGTAACTATCAGGTTATCTGCTGATCCCAAAATAGTACAAAGGATTGATATCTTGATCTCCGATATACCTGAATTTTATGGTTTGATCTTGAGTAGGGATTGGTCTGAAAAACTACATGGGTATATTTCTACCGATTGGTCACATATGTGGCTTCCCTATAAGGGTAAGCCAAATCAAATAAGAATCAATCGGGAAAAGCATATGACCCATACAGTTGCTGAATTTGAACAAGAAAACCAACCAATAGCATTTAATAACAACATTTTGGGGAATTATTCATCAGAGTCATTATTTGGCAACTTCACTGCCCAACCATCCCCTTTCTCAGTAAACCATTTTACATCTCAGATCGAAAATTATTCACAAAAAGATAGGTCAAGATGTTTCAATGATACTGAGAAAACTGTAAATAAAATTGTTAATACTTCTTTATTTTGGTCGTTATATTTCGATGGGTCCAAATCTAGTGAGGGCTCAGGAGCAAGATGTATTTTGATTAGCCCGCAAGGAGAAAAAACAATGTTGTCCTGTAGGTTAGAATTTGAATGCATGAATAACACAGCAGAATACGAAGCCTTAGTCCAAGGACTATATAAAGCTATTGGCCTCAAGGTCCAATATTTGAAAGTGTTTGGAGATTCTGAAATTATTATCAAACAGGTAAGGAATACAATTCATTGTCTTTCCACCCATCTCAAACATTATCAATCGCTGGTACAGGAACTCACCTCCCACTTTTCGGAATTCAATATTTCTTCCATTCCCAGGTCTCAAAATTTGGCAGCCGACCTACTAGCAAATGTTGCTTCCAAGCTCCTACCTTCCGAAGACTATAGCCCAGATAGATTTTCAGTAGAATTGCTTTTTAGGCCATCAATTCCTGACAATGTAACTAATTGGAGAGTATTAAACCACGATGAAGACATTTTACAGTTTTTAACTTCCGAAAAGTCCTATGATGATCAAATCATTGAGGAAAACGAGCATGACCTTCAAATGAGAGGTAAACCCGAGGAAAATTCAATCCCTAAGCCTGTGGTGAAGCTTGAGGATCTTTATGATATTAAAGGCAGGTTTAAACCTGTGACCAATACAAAGCTCCAAAGTTCTACCTTAAGGTTTGAATTGATAAACCTTGGCACTGAGCAAACTCCTCAAAACATTAATTTAGGATTAGGACTTTCCTTGGAAGAAAAGGAAGCATTCATTAGACTGTTACGGAAAAATAAACAGGTTTTTGCTTGGAAATATGATGATTTAAAGACATATGATACATCCATCATCCAGCATACCATTCCAATGCTTCCCGAACAGAAACCAATTCAGCAGAAGTTGAGAAAAATACATCCGAACTTAGAGAGTCAAATAAAATCTGAACTTAATAAACTCTTGAAAGCTAAGATTATTTTTCCCGTTCGACACTCAAACTGGGTCTCCAATATGGTGCCAGTCAGAAAGAAAAATGGCGACATTAGGATTTGTATAGATTTCAGAAATTTGAACAAGGCGAGCTTAAAAGATAATTTCCCATTACCTACTATGGAGCAGATACTCCAATCAGTAGCAGGCTCTGAGTTAATGTCCTTTCTAGACGGTTTCTCAGGATATAACCAAGTTTTGGTCCATCCTGATGACCAACTCAAAACCACATTCAGAACAAAATGGGGAACATATGCGTATCAGAAAATGCCTTTCGAACTTATTAATGCAGGAGCGACGTTCCAAAGAGCGATGGATATAGCTTTTAAAGGGTTGATTAACAGAACAGTAGTCGTCTACCTAGACGATATTACTGTATTTTCTAAAGAGAAGTCCAATCATTTGCATGATTTAAATCAAATCTTTCAACGCTGCAAAAGATATGGTATTTCACTTAACCCTAAAAAATCTTTCTTTGCTCTTGACCAAGGAAAGCTCTTAGGATTTATTGTGTCTAAAGATGGCATTTATATTGATCCCGATAGGACCAAAGAAATATCTGAAATCCCTTTCCCTCATAATAAAAAATCCATGCAGTCATTTTTAGGCCAAATCAATTTTGTCAAAAGATTTGTTCCAGACTTTTCTCAAATCATTTTGCCACTTCAAACTATGATTAAGAAAAATTCAGTCTTTAAGTGGGGATCAGCAGAAAAGGAAGCATTTGATTTAATCAAACAATCAATAATTAATGCCCCCGCCTTAAATACCCCCAATTTTTCCAATCATTTCACATTGTATACTATCGCATCCGATTTGTCTTATGCAGCAGTACTCACACAGATTAACGATCACAATTCAGAAGCACCCATTTCATTCTATAGTTCAAATCTTCAGGGTGCTGAATTGAATTACTCCGAGGTAGAAAAACAAGCCTTTGCTGTATATAAAGCTGTCAAACATTACAGACCCTTCCTTTTAAAAGCCCATACAAAAGTTATAGTTCCTTTCCCTACAGTAAGGCAACTATTAATCCAAAGAGAACTAGGTGAAAAAAGGGCAAACTGGGTTACAACACTTCAAGAATATGATTTAGAAATTAAACCAGCAAAGATTGTTAGAGGCCAAGGTTTTTGCAGGTTATTGGCAGGAGCATCCAACATTCGAGAATCAGGTGATACAGATCAAACCGAAGAAATCAACCAGATAAGTATTACTGATTCTGAATCACAATATGCAGACTTAATCTTTTATTTAAAAAATGGATATGCACCTCCTAACCTGTCTTACAAAAACAAAAGGGCCATTAGATTAAAAGCAAAAATTTTCACAATTATTGATGATGTGCTTTTTAGGCAAAATTATGATTCAATCTTATTAAGATGCCTAGAAAAACCTGAAGCACAAAGGTCTTGCAGGAATTACATGATGGACCAGCAGGAGGACATTTTGGAGCTGATACAACAGCCCATAAAATCATTCATGCTGGATATTACTGGCCCACTCTGTTTAGAGATGCTCATGAATATGTAAGGAAATGCCGAAATTGTCAAACTTCTAGTGGAAGGCAAAGAAAACCAGCTTTCCCTTTGCAACCAGTCAACATTGAACAGCCATTTGAGCAATGGGGATTGGATATCATTGGCGAAATTACTCCTCATTCTTCCAAACAGCATAAGTATATCCTTACTGAAACTGATTATTTTATTAAATGGGTTGAAGCAATTCCTTTGAAGACAACAAATTCTGAGGCAATCATTGAATTCATAGATCAATTCATCATTACCAGGTTTGGTGTCCCAAATGCTTTTGTTTTTGATAATGCATCTTACTTCTCAGGCAATGTTATGTTTGATTTCGCTATTAAAAGAGGATTTAAATTAAAATATTCTGCTAATTACTATCCCCAGGGTAATGGTTTAGCAGAGTCTACAAATAAAAATCTGATTAAAATTATTAAGCAAACCATCGAACAGAATCATAAAAAATGGCACAAATCCTTAATATTCGCACTATGGCTGATAGGATAATGCAAAGGGCTTCCATAGGATCTTCTCCATTCAACCTTGTGTATGGAAAAGAAGCAGTACTACCAACAAATCTTGTTCTTCCTTCTCTAGCCCTAGTGCAGTTTATTGAGGAAAGCCCTTCTTCTTCTATTCAACTTAGACATGACCAAATTTTAAAATTAGAAGAGGAAAGAGAAAAAGCCAAGGTTATTCATGCAAAACATCAACAAATCATCAAGTCATCCTTTGATTTAGTCTCATCTGGTTCAAAACAATTTCAAGTCGGTGATTTGGTTCTGAAATGGGACAAAGCCCATGAGGACAAGGGAAAACACACCAAGTTCCAAAAGATGTGGCTTGGGCCATTTCAGATCTGTGAGAAGATAGGCCATTTGACCTTCATATTACAAGATTTATCAGGTTTGAGAGATTCTCTCCCTGTTAATGGCCTTATCTTAAAGAAATTCTTCAATTGAGAAGGTAACCCCTTCTCCCCCTTTTTTTAGAATTTTATAGTTTGTAGGATCATTAGAAAATAAAGTTGAGAGATATCTACCATTGACCTTTGCTGTACTTGAAATTTGCTCAAAACAAGTAGGGTTGATATTTACTTTTAAAGTAATAGAAGTCTTAAACAAGAGGGATAATTCTGGGAAATTAGGTGTAATTGCATTCTGGAACTACACTTCAATTTTTGTGAATGCTTCTCAAAGTTTAGAAATATTGTAAATCATTTTATGTTTATAAATTGGTCACAAAAAGGTTATCAATATCAAAATAGAAACTAATCCAATTTCAGCATCCTTAACTCTTACCTTGTCATCCATTTACTCTTAAGGAGAAAATTGTCCATCCCACTCACCAAAGCTTATGATTACTCAGAGTGTAATTCTAAAATATTTGATATAAAAGATAAGAGGTATTATTACAAGCCTGCTTACCATGATCATAGGGAAATAGTTTAACTGACATTACCAATACTGCATACCAAAATAGGGTAATGGCTTAGAATTATAAGACAAGGGGTCTCATCACAAGCCAGCTTGTTCGGTTAAATTACTACCAGTGAATGGCATTGCCACTAAGCTGGTCACCAAACCAGGACAATGGCTTTTTATCTTACAAAATAATAGAAAAGTGGAAAAGAAATACAAAATATGAAAAACATGTTTTGAATTCATTCTGTTAATCATACTCTGAAATGAGCAGGACAATGGACAATAGCATTGTTAAAAGGTATCCCTGTCGAAACTATGAACGTTTGCTGGCAGCAGAGGCTCTACCTATGACAAAGGAGTCAATTCTAAAAGCTGATTTGGAAAGGTTTTCTGTTTTATCACTATCAACCATTAAAGGCCAATTTAAAACTTAGAATGTATCTAATTTTAAACAAAAGAGGAAGTTAGCAAAGATAGTTTCATTTTATTTGGAATGCATATATACCTAGTTATATTAGAATTTTCCCCTTTGATGAGAACTCTATTTTGAAAAAGTTTAAGTATTTCCATACTTTTCAGAGATAACTGTTTCTTCCAGTGAATCGCCAATTGTTGTGCTCTACAACAACCCCCCATTTCATACCATTTTATTCACAAAACTATAATATGAAATGGGTCCCTTTTTATTTTTAATTGGTATCAACTTTGTATTATTCAAAAAGGTCCGAAAACAAAATGAAAGCATTATAAAAAACCTTTTTGACAAACCAATTATTTGGTCTTATAATATAAATAATTAATCTTTTATCATTGCGATAAAGCGATCGCAAGATCGCATATCGCAATGACAAAGGAGGCATAACTTAAAGGCCCATTGGTTTTCTCCGATGCGATGACATGCAGTAGGCTATCGGATATCGGCAATAATAAGTTCCCATAACAAAAGTGCCTCCCGCTCCGATGCGATGCGATTAAATGCTTTTCGCTCCGATGCGATGCGATCAAATGCTTTTCGCTCCGATGCGATGCGATCACGTCCCTTTCGCTCCGATGCGATGCGATATCGCTATCGGCGATCGGGGATATACCATGCATGCTTTTTAAAGTGCCCATACTCCCGATGCGATGCGATGCAATATGGCTATTGGCGATCAGGGATTCCAAAAGGTGTCAATATAAAGATTTAAGTTTTCCCCGACACCCGATTGCGATAAAGCCAAAAGCGCAAACTTCAAAAAACCGTTAAAGCAGAGGTATTACGATTAATTCGTATTAAAGGCCTTATCTTTCAAACAGTGATTCACCTGCGCTCAACCGCCAAAACGTCCAAGGCACGCTTAAACAAATCATTCGGCCGATAAGAGATATGATGGGCATTTAAAGGATTGGCTGGTTTTATCGACCATTTAATGAAATAGTAAGCTTAAAAAATCTTCTCATAGATTGTATCCGCGGCCACTTTAAGTTAATCCCTCATCATGCATTGATCAATATATCTCACTCGTATTTGGTTTTCACTACCAATTCTCTGTGTTACGCTTATTTCCACTACTGTGCAGAATTCTTCCGAAGTAATAGATTCAAGCAGAATGGGGAAGAAGTCTAAGAAAACCGCAATCGCTTCCGCTGCACCAGCCACAGGACAAGCCGTCACTGATCCAGCAACTAAAAAGAAAGGATTAATATCTAATACTACATGTTCAGGACTTGGCAAGACCACTTGGAAAAGTACCTATAATTTGATCGAGGCCGAAGAACCAAAGGTAACGGCAGTACAAGCTACAGCGGGTTCCAATAGAAAATCTGATGGTACTTTGAAAGACTTGGCCGACTCTTTCCTTCATCGGATAGTGGCTCGGGAACAAATTCTCCCATATACGGATGTAGTAAAGTGGGCAATTGAGGAAATCCCAATCACAGACAGAACTTTCTGCACCAGAGATGGGAGAATCTTCGGTTCATTCAAGGCTGATGATTTGAGGCAAATGTATCATTTGCCTGAGCCAGAGAAGAAGTACAACAAGGCATTTCTGGAGAAATTCTGAAATGAGAACGAAACTGAATCCGAACCCATTCGGGAATGGAGGCAAAATCCGGCGAAACACAAGCATGAAACTTCCGGTAAGTACTCTGTTGATTCTCTATGTTCTCCGTATTGTTATGCTGGGATAATGATGTGTAGATTGTGGGGGTTGCACGATTCCGCTAATTTCACTATAGAAATGGTTCCCTTGATGGAAGCAGCATGTAATAGTGAGATAATGGATTGGGCAACCGTATTGTCAGATAAGCTAGTGACAACAGTTCTTAATTTTAGAACTAAAACTTCCGTCTCCGAAAGGCTTATTCCCCCATTCTACTACAGTGCTTATATTCTAGATACCCTGTGTTTTAATTCTGAGTTTCCTGTACTCGGCTGGAGGTGGACTACACAAGACCCTACGCCAATTCACATATACCATCAGAAATTGTGGAAGACTTCCTATAAGCACCATTTATACCAAGTCTGCAACGGCTTCATGTTACCCATTCATTATTCTATTTTTAATAAACCTGCTCCCAAAATTTCTTACCAAGCAGGGATTGATTTGACATCAATAGGAAGATGGTTCGGAGAGGAGAAATTTACTTATGTAAGAATTTTCGGCAGCCAAGCCGAACCTCATGTCCTTCCTTTGTACATACCTGACAAACTGCTGGCAAGGGAGATAGCCTATCAGATTATTGCCGAAGGAGTTACACAAACTCTAAAGAAAAATAAGAAGCAGGTCTGGCCCTCCTTTCCTCTGAGATGTGGTGTCTACACTTTGCATGATTTCAAACATGCGGAAAAAGAAGCTACAAAGATGAAATCATTAACTCTGGCGACTCTCCCTAACAGGCGATTTGATCCCAACAAAGTCGCCTATAATGCTCTTGAACAGGCCAAATTGACAAGGTTTGATCATATAGAAGATAAGTTTGATGACCTGTTCTCCTCAGCTGAATCAATGTATCAAGTTAGATCGCTGGCCATAATGGAATACAAAGATGAAGGGTTAGTTGAATTCAACAGACTTAGAGAACAGAGGTTGCAAACTCTGCCTCTAGATCTGTTAGCAACAACCCCAGCAATAAGACCAAGCGAGCCTGAACAACAACATCCTAAGGAACCTCCGGTTACAACAGAAAAACAGGAGAAAGTGCAAGAGGAAACCCAGACTAAAGAGCAGAAACAGAGCAACATAGAGGTGAATGTGGATACTCAAATTGATCCCAAATTGCTCCAGGAATGGCAGCAATTTGATTCAATTATCAGTAGTCTTGAATGCTCAAAGGACACTGAAACTTCAAAAGCGGCAGATACACAGGAAACCACTTCAAAACAGGGTCCAAGTGGAACCAGCGGCCTACCCAGTTCAAAGGAAGTAGAAATAATCCCAAAGGACCCCTCCGATCAAATTATTTTGCAGATAGAAGAAATTCCTCCCTTGGATGTCTTCTATAGCCCAAGACACAAAGCTGTGGTAAAACGACAGAGGAAGAGGAGAAGGACTGATCAACCTTCCATTTTCCCAGAACAAACGGTCACGGGAAATGTGGTTTGGAAGGAGGAATTTGACCCCTCTGATGACCTAACAAAACTATCACAATATGTTGGAGCCTATTCGGCAGCAACAATAGACAAGGCATCAGAGGTGAGTCTTTTATTAAAAACAAAAGACCAGGAAATCTTTTTATTGCAAGCACAGCTAACAGAAGCACAGCAGAAAGCGGAGCAGGCAGAACAGCAATTGTTAACACAACAGCAAATAAATAATCAATTAACTCAACAATTGCTGGAAGAGAAACAGAGGATTGATCACAGCGCAGTCCAGAAGCAAAAAGAGTTGTCTGAGGCCTTGGCACAACTGAGGGCAGCAAATGAACAAATGTTGAAGTCAAAAGATGAGCAGATTGCTCAACTATCAGCACAGCTTGAGAAGACAAAGGATCTTCCACAGATAGCCGAATTCAAATCAGAAGCATTACAAATAAATAAGGCATTAATAACACAAATCAAGCCTCTATGTCAACAAATCGCCCAGGCAGAACCATTATGCAATTTGACGGCATCAATAAGTAAACAAACAGAAAAGGCTAGAACAGACTTGGATCAAGCTGAAGAAACATTAACTGAATTTCTTGACTGGCAAGATACCGATCAGGGACAAGCGGCAAATTTACCAAGGATTTTAGAATCACATAAAGAAATATTATTTACAGAATGGCAGTCCCAGTTAATGAAAGCAGAGAGGGCAATTTCAAGATGCAAATCAACCACAAGTAATTTGGTTGAATTGGTTAATAATACTCTCTACTTTTCAAACATGATTTCCCAATGGACTCCAGGTAAATTGACAGCGGCGAAAACATTGGAGCAGTCATGTTATCCAAATCTACAGAAAAATGGGAGATTAATTGCTAGAATTAACAGTTTAACATGGGACGCCTATTGGTTCTTCTTGGTAAAACCGCACAGTCAAAGAGCCGCCCTCAAATGCCTTACAGATGCAATCGGGTATATTATCCCCGATATTCAGGGTGCCACCTATGCCGCCCAGCTTAACTCTCGCCTCAACAGACCGCCCGAAGTGGAGCCAATGCTTGCGATAAGTCAGCTCAAGTTTAAAGGCAAAAAACCTACTTGATGATTCATGCCGCCGACTGCCAAGTTGCTGAGAAGGAGATATTCAAGATCATTTGATACCAATTAAGTAGGATTTCAGTTTCATAGATAGTTAGTTTAATTCAGTATTTATAGACCCTTTCATTGTTTTGGAAAGGGTCGTAAAGTTTTGTACATGACTTAAAGCCTGAAGTTGCACTACTGTACTTCAGGCATATTCTTTTATAAAACTGGACCAATCATTCTGATTTTGGCAAAGAAGCTTTTATGCAAATGTGCACTACTGTCTTTGTTTGAAAGTATTTCTGCATTGGAGGAAGAATCTCAAATGGCGATTGATATTGGGAGTGACTCGCAGCTCATATGGTACTATTATCTATGTCTGAATTCATTCTTTTTATATGAATTGTCATTTGATCGCCTTTGCTATTATCGAATATATGTATGTGTTTTAACAGCATTTCTTTATTTCCTCCACTATTGGATGTTTATGGTAATGCTTTTCTTCTGATCATATATGTATTGATGATATAAATGATGAGTGTAGCAATATTGCGTTAATCACTTTGTTTAACTATTTAAGCAAAGTAATCTTTGAATGAATAAATGTCCCTGTTTATTAGATGGAGTCATCTATATGCCTGTTAATAAACATAGATCATCAAGTGCTACACTTTAAAGTACAATAGTTCCCGGGATTAGTAGTAGTTCTTTTATTTTGCTGATAGATTAAGTTATTCGTCTATCATTAGATTAGACAACCAATCATTCATCCATCCCATTTACTCATTACTGGGAAACTGGTCCCATTACCCCCAGTCGGAGCCACCATTCCAAACGGAAAAGGAGCTGTATTAAGGTCCGGACCGGGTGGTTATCCCCCAATGTTGATACAACGATTTTCGGGGCATCAACACCTTCATAATATCATTCGTTATTGCACATATCTTTTACTTAGTTTCCTAGTAACTACTTTTTGTCTTGGGAGTTGTCACATCTAATAGAGGTTGATATTGTTCTTGTTACCACTTGAATTAACAGTGTTGGCAAGGTTTGACCAAGACTGCTACATGGTAAGCATTATTAGTAATATGCTCAATTTCACCTGAGATATTAATCTCACTTTAGGCCAACTCCCACTAAAATCCATGAATGTTATCCCTACACACAAAAACTCAACCAACAAATTAGTAGACCAATGCCCAATTCAAGTAGAGGGAAGAGGTAGGAGTTAGTATGATAACAAAACATATGATTTGATTTTTATATAAAAACCAATTAATAATGTAGACCAACAATGGAAAAGTACTTAATATGCTAGAAACATGAGATAGAAACACCACGAAATGAGTATAATGACTTCTTACCACTATAGAATGTTAAATAAAGTTGGTATACCTATTCAATATGGCTGCAAGAAGAAAATATACTTACTGTTTAAACTAGTAACTTTAATATTTTTGAAGAGTGCATTGGAAATACTGAGAGGTGGGGTGAATCAATATTTCTTTTCAATTGTTACGTTTACCAATTAGATCACTTATATTTATAACACAAAATGAACAATAGAAATAAATGCTTTTATTAATATAATATTTATAATGAATCAAGTACAATATAGGTAGGGCTCCGACCCTAGATGAAGACACCCAGGCTCCAACCTGGAATGTGCCAAGCACCTACTTGGACTTTAGTGAGGCTCCGACCTCTAGGGCTTCAACCCTATCTTATCCAAGGCACCAACCTTGAGTTTAGGAGCACCAACTCCAAGGACACCAATCCTATAGCTTCACTTTGTCAAGATATGTTTAGTTGTGCTTCACGACTCCCAAAGTCTTCTTCACTGAGCCCTGTCAATCTTCAGTTTCATTGTAGTCTCCACGCAACATCATCAATGACAACCTTGTCAATTAGAAGGTATCGCCACTGCACTTCATCGTACCCAAACAAGTTCTTCAAGTCACCTCATGATGTCTCATGCATCACGGTGTCCAATAATGTCTTCTTCAAGATGTCTTCACAAGGTACTTCTAGGATGATACTCCAAGGTCACCTCATGATGACATTCAATGCATCATGATATTCAATAAGGCTTCTCAACAAGATGTCTTCAAAACATTGTCCCAAGAATTCTCCAACCAAGGGTGTCTTATAAGTCCTTCAATCAATTGCACAAGTTTTGCACAAGGTCTTCAAAACAACTTCAAGTACAAGGACTATTGTAAACTCTTTTTCAAGGCTTCAAATCTATTCAACAAGTATGCTCTAGCAAGGTTTAAGTATCCAAAAAATATTTTCCAATAGTTGTCCCAATAATGGCTTCCAAGACACCTCAACCAAGTAGCCTCAAGCTGTCTTCACAATGGTTCCTCAAAATACTTCAAGATTTGGTACAATATCTCTTTAAATAGTCTTTAAGATGTTCCTTATATTATCTTCTAAGGCTGCTCAATGCCCTTCTTTATTAGCCTCTTCAAATTCTGCAGCCAAGTGTTTCCAAGTCTTCTCCACACTTCAGCTCCAAGGATATCTTCAAGATGTCTTCCAAATGAGCCAAAAAATACCTTCAATCTTTTCCAGGATTGTCTTCAATCTAGGTTCTTAACAATCTTTCCTCCATTGGTAGCTTTCCACTGTTCTCTTTTTTCAGGCTTCAATAGATGACTGTCCTCCACAGTTCTGGCCTCAGGTCAGCAATTTGTCTGGGTGCGAATTTTGTGACAGCATAAGTATAGGTCTCAAAATCACCACATAAACACTTGTTCGAGCCTTTTGCGATTATTTTGAGCCCTCCACACAAGACTGTCATCCACAAGCAGAGTTACCAACACACTTGTCACAAAAAACAAGCCTCACAAACACAGTCCCTGGTCTGCTGTAATGTAGTCTCTTGTAATATGGTTTGCTGTAATGTATTCCTCCATGTTTTCCTTAAAAATTGCCCAAAACAATAAATTTCAATGCCTCCTTGGCCTCTTATTTGCCTTTGAGTTCTCCACCGAATTCTTTGTTTTCTTGACCGAAAAATTGATGGTTAAAATGAGGTCTGAAATCCTTATATATAGTTTTTTTCACACAGCAAAACAAAAAGACACGTCCCTTTTTGAAGGCCGACTTGTGTCGGCTACTCAGGTCGGCTCCATGTCTAGATTTAATAAATTAACTTCAAAAATTCATAACTTTCAAACCACTTAGAGTTTCGAGCTGTGTAATGGCTCATTGGAAAGGCAGAATTATGCTCTAAAAGATGGTCTAGGAATCACATTAAGAGGCTGCCTCTAAGGTAGTGAAAATTAATTTTCTTTGTGACTGTCCTTAAATTTCTATGCATAGAATATTTGGAATAGTTTTGGGACAGCGTGGCTTCTCCATTGTTTTGCACCAATAATATCATCATGATAGTATCCAACATCATGATGAAGGTATAACATCTGTATTCAATGATAGTGTAGTAATATGTCATAGTGCGCCTTCATTAATTTGTCAAAGACACCAAAGTGGTCTTCCAATTATGTCAAAATGTGGTCATTATTTAAAGAGTATGACATCATCAAGTGTATGACTCCATATGTCATCAAGGGTTAAGGTCTACACATGCAACGTTATAGTTAGTTCAAGGGCTCCTTAGGACTTACTCATTAATGGTTTGACATCTTCACGGTTTGACATATTCATTGATGGTATCCTTGTCAAACAAGAGACCTGACATCATCATCTGGGACCAAGCATCTCAAGAATATTGACATCTTGGTCAATGTCATACTGACATCAATGAAAACCTTGATTAACAGAGTGTAGTAGACTGACAAGCATAGGGCCATTTCAGGGCCCTGAAAATAGCCTTTAGTGAATCTGAAACTCAAGGGACTTTTTTGGAAATGTTAGTTCTATCAAAGAGATTTCCAGTGAGCATAAGATCACTAATTTTAGGTAAGTAGCCTGAAAGATATTAAATCTGCAATATGACTACTCAGAATTGAGCCCATAATTGTTAGGATTGAAAACTGATTTGACTAGAAATAATAATCAGACCTATAAATCACTTTGGACAACCAATATATTATTTAATAGAAATAATTAATCAATGAAAATCTTGTTTAGATCAATCTAATGGATACAAAAGTTTTAGCTTTGTCTTACATGTATCCCAAGGCAAGGATTTTCCTCCAAATGCTTCCAATTGTTGTAGATTATTTCTAGCACTTGTAATTAGCCTAAAAACACTTGGAAATGCAATTTGTACAACAATTAATAGAGAAAATTAAAGAGGGGCATACAACCTTAGGGGTTAGGGATTCATTAAATGACAAGTTTTGTAGTGATTTACTAAAGATATTATAAATAAATGCAATGTAAACCACGATTGAGTGAATAAATCCAATATTAAATATCTTTTGGATTTTTTATGGAATATATTTTTGATTTTTTGGGAATATATATATATATATTTTATGGATTCTTGTATTTAAGACTAACTACAAATTTATAAAAAAAAAATATAAGGAAAATTTTGAGATATAATTTTTAAAGTAAAATGATTGCAAATTATTGGAATGAGGATATGATCCTTCTTCCACGAGAGTTAAGAACAAGGAATTATCCCCTCTCTTGATTTGGTATTTCAAGGCTTGAGGTTTTAGAATGTTAGGTGAAACATAAGGGATACAACCCTAGCATCAAAACAAGACAAGTGTTGGAACCCAAATCCTACTAGGAGGGTTTTCCAAGAAGATAATCCTCTAACCATGAAACTAACAATTATTGAAGATAAGGTTATTTACCTCTAGAGGATAGAGAAAATCATGTTTCAATAGATAACAATAATACCTTGAATGAATTAGAAGAATATGTGAGATAAACTCTAGACCTCCTTCTCCAAGATTCCTTGGATCAATTAGCTTAGCCTTGTAGTAACTTTGTGTTGCTCCAAATATTGCCTTTGAAAATTATTTGATCAACCAAACAAAAGAAGGGACTTCACATGTATACCCTTCTATCTCATGAACATAATTCACATTTTGTATAGCTCAACAAGTTTATAATGGTTTGTCAATGAGGAGAAGGATTATATTTATAGATGAGGCTTTTCAAAATTTCCTCCTTGGTCTCCCACAAAATAAGTAACTATCCATCCACAAATGTTTTGAAACTAAGTTAAAAAAAAATTATTTTTCAAATTTAAATTGACTAAAACCCCAATTGGAGGTAAAATGTTATAGCAAAGAGACCAAGAAGAGTTGTTTTGTTAGGCCCCTATACTACTAGTGTAACCCCTTATTGTTATTAGTACAACCCACTTATTGTATTGATGTACCCATGTAGTGACCATATTGTTACTCTTGTGCCCCATAGAATCCCTCTATTGTTATTTTTGTGGTTTTATATTATTATTGTTAGGTCGGCTGGATTATATTGTGACTCCTTAGACTCCTATATATAGAAAGGAGGTTTTGTCATTTGAATCATCGAAGAATTGTTCATTTATGTAATGTAAAGGAGGTTGCCCCCTCGAAGAGGCTGAATTCTAAGGCGTTGATCTATCTTTTCTATTTTTTCTTGAGCTGGTTTCATAACATTTGGTATCAGAGCTTTGGATTCTAGGGTTTCGCTGCTCCAAACAGGTCATCGTGGCATTTTCGCTATAACTTTTTTTCTGTGACGTTTCAGAAGTCGCAAAAAAAACCCATTTGAGAAGAAATCGCGCTGAACCTTGGGTCTGAATTTCAGAGCTTTTGGCGCAATATTTGCTGATATATGATCTGAGGAAGTTGGTCTTTTTGCAAACTCCTGAATTACATTCCAAACAGGTGACCTGGGGAAAATTGTCATAACTTTATCTCTGAGCATTGGATTAAAATTTCGTAAAAAGGTACAGAAAGAGGACGGACTATAGTTTCTTGTATACCTTTTTCAGAGCCAAAGGTCGAAAAATTGACACGTGGCACTTCATATAATTTCGCTCTTCTGGAAAGGTCTATAATCAGGTCATCTTGGGAGATTGTGCATAACTCTTTCTTGGAGAATCAAATTTGGATCAGACTGGTGGCATTGGAAAGAGGACACAGAGGGCTACTATAGGTAGCAATTACAAAACTTAAATATCCGAAAGTACAGAGTTACAGTCGTTTCAAGATCGAGGTCCTAAAATCAAGAAGAAGCAAGATGAGGAAGTTTGATGGCAAGGATCCGGTAAATTGGATACTTCAGATGGAGCAATATTTTGATCTACATGGTGTACCAATGTTACAAAAGGTATGTATTGCATCTACATATTTAGAACCGGATCAATTTTTATGGTATAAAGGGCTTTGTTCTCGTAAACAACTTGTTACGTGGTCAATTCTCAAGGAGGAAATGATAGCACATTATGAGGATACAAAGAACAACACCTTCTTTAGAGCAACACCACAACAATTGGAAAGAGTAAAAAGGATTTGTGACATATTTGAAAGTAAAATTATGGCAACGAGGAAGTCTACCCCTCACAACTATAAAGATGGACGTGTTGTTTCTCCTAGCCTTCCACAACCTACAAGGGTTACACCACAACAATTGGAAGAAAAAAGAGAAAAAGGGCTTTGTTACAATTGTGATAGCAAATGCACTAAAGGTCATAAGTGTGCTGAGAAGAAATTATTTTACACAGAGTATGAAGAGGAGGAAGAAAAGGATCAAGAAACATCAAAAGAAGAGGATATATGCCAAGACCCGACTCCAGAGAAAGAAGAAATGAATCAGAACATATCTTGTAAACTATTGGCAAGAATGACCACTCCTCAAACTCTCAAGATAGAAGGACATATCAAGAAGAAAAAGGTGCAAGAAGTGAAAGATCAGATCAAGAAAGAAGAAATGAATCCAACCATATCTTGTAATTCACTGGTCGGAATTACCACTCCCCAAACTATCAAGATAGAAGGACATATCAAGAAGAAAAATGTTCAAGAAGTGAAAAATCACATCGAGCGTCAAGAAATGAATCCGACCATATCTTGTAAAGGATTGGAAGAAATTACCACGCCTCAAACTCTAAAGATAGAAGGACATATCAAGAAGAAAAAGGTTGAAGCAGTGAAAGATCACATCGAGCATCAACAGCAAGTTCTCCAACTTTTAAAGGATAATGCCACCTCGGTGCAAAATAAAATGAAACAACAGGTAGATCAACATCATAGTGAAAAATGTTTTGATGTAAGCAATTGGGTATTTTTACTGCTACATCTAAAGCAAGCTATTTATGAGAAGGAAGTGTTGGCAATACTACATGCACTTAAAAAATGGCGACCTTACCGAATGGGAAGACTCTTCAAGGATGAGGATGTGGAAGCATTGTTTTGTGCTATTTCTATTATCCAACCAGATTGGATAAACAAAGCAAGGGATGAATGGAAGAAGAACAAAGAAGTATGGCCACTTATTCAGAAGTTGCAAAAGATCCCAATTCAAACAATATTGACAGAAATTGAAGAGGAAGGAAAAATCATATTGGAACCTGGAGTAGTCACAGAAACAAGAACCCGACAGCTACGAAATCGATCAATTTCAGAGTATCTCATCAAGTGGAAGAACCTACCTGCTGAAGATTCCACATGGGAGGACAAGAATTTTATACAGAAGCATCAAGAACTACTCAAGCGTTGAGGACAACGCTTTTTGAAGGAGAGGGGCATGTTAGGCCCCTATACTACTAGTGTAACCCCTTATTGTTATTAGTACAACCCACTTATTATATTGATGTACCCATGTAGTGACCATATTGTTACTCTTGTGCCCCATAGAATCCCTCTATTGTTATTTTTGTGGCTTTATATTATTATTGTTAGGTCGGCTGGATTATATTGTGACTCCTTAGACTCCTATATATAGAAAGGAGGTTTTTTCATTTGAATCATCGAAGAATTGTTCATTTATGTAATGTAAAGGAGGTTGCCCCCTCGAAGAGGCTAAATTCTAAGGCGTTGATCTATCTTTTCTATCTTTTCTTGAGCTGGTTTCATAACATGTTTTGACTCATAATGCCCAAACATTCCACTTGTTTCTTCATGGATACTTGCTTGAAAATTTAACTCTCCTCTGGTGGTGTAATGACTTGATTTGACCATGGTTTGACCTCCAATGGTTAAGAAAAAGGTGGAAGGATCCTCAAAAAATAGTTCCAATAAAGGCTCAAATAATGTTTATTATCCTTCATATATGCCTTAAATGAAGGCCCATTCCTATACTATAAGTCAAGGCATTCCAATGAGGAATCAGAATGCCTTTTCAAGCTCAAAATCTAGTCATAAAACCTTCAATAAATAAGTGATGTCAAACATAGAAGAACTAAATTTCCTTGAAGATGCAACATTCCCTTGGATTTTCTCTTCATTTGGCTTGGAAATATTTGAAATATTCCTCGAGGGATCTTCTTCTTACATAAGTCTCCTTAAGTTTTCTTGAGATGAGCTTATCCTTGCCCCAAGAGGACTTGGCCTCCTTGCTTTGCCCTTAATTCTAGCAACGCCATCCTTCTTTGAGTGATAATGCTTGATTTTAACTTTTGAATTGACGTTGTTTTACTTGTTTTAGTCCTTGGGGGCTAAATTAATCACTTTATGCCTCATTTTCTAGCTTGGAGGGACCTTTCTTCCCTTCCTTGAAGAATTTGACTTGCTTATCTTCTTTAGAATGTCAATGGCTAGCTTGACCAGGAGGGACTTAACCCTTTCTTGAAGTAAATTTTAGGTGAAATTTGGATTATTATCCCTTGGGGTTTCCAATTTGAACAAATTGACTTCATTGTTCCAATATTTTCCCTTTATCTTTCCTCTTTACTCCATCCAATGGCCCCAAAGATGATGATGTCATACCAACATGTGGATTAAATTCTTTCTTGATGTCACTTTGGCTTAAGAATTGAGATGATTTGGATTGTACATAACACATGCTTTCCATATCTTCCTTGTCCACTTCATCACTTGCCTTCAAATATTATTGCCTACAATGCCACATAGAAAGCCCCTTTGCCCCTTAAAATGGGGCCACTCAGTTAAAACTAGAGTTTTGTGAGGGAATTTTGACTACTTTAAGATACAAGTGGTTCATCTAGGCATGGAGAATCAAATGGATGATTTATTTGCCTACAATCTTGTAGCATGATGCCTAGGAGATGAAAATGCATTGGCAACTGTGAGACTATCATGGTGCAAATCCAAGGCCAAAGGAGAGTGCAAAATACATAAGACACATGGCGCATGTGGGTTAGGGTGGTGAACCATGATTAGAAAGGATAATGGTAGGTAAAAGTACATATTGTAATCACCCATATAAGGCTTTATTAACATGAGTTCTCCCTTAAACCATGATTCTTAGCGATGCCTATTCTATGATACTCACAAATTGTTATAACTCAAAAATGTTGAGAAATATAGGGGCAACTAGATTAGGTGATTTATCTTAATTTGATAGCTTCTTGTGATGTATTTTTACTTTACTTGATTAACTTCTTTCACTTGAATATTATTATGTTCTTATCATCAAACATCTACCAAACTATGAAGATCAAATAGACAAGATGACACAAAATGCAGGTTGCAAGTTAGGGCCAAAACCTCTCCTCTTGAGAGTGTTATAGGCCATTTTGTCACATCTGGTTAATAAGACTACAAATCAGATCAATTAACACCCATGAACATGTTGTCATCATCCATACACAAAATCCCTAAGCATGACCTTTCTAAATATTTGAGTTCCTGGGTCTAACTGCCAAAAAGTGGAGATTTTAAGCCCCGACACACACTGCCCCTTTAGAGGCCTCTGTTTAGTGTTGGTTGCTCCCTTTTGCACCAAAGCTGATCAACAATAGCTTTCTCCTTGATGGGGCTATGACGATTCTAGAAATTTGGTAAAATTAAAAATATTTATGAAGCTTCCTCTTCCAGAAGCTTCCAAGGGTTTTTTAACCATTTACCTTGGATAAGAATCTCGAATCCTATATGATTCTACCTTGGATACTTAATCTCTTATCCCTTGAGCTCATCCTCCCATCTTAAGTGGATCTCAAGCCTAGATTGGTAAATGGATAAGGATTCCTAAACTACCATCCCTCTCATATAAATTTACTGTCATTTGGAGATTGATCTTGATGTTATGAATATAATTATGTAAAAGTAATCAATATAGATAATAAATAACAAATATAATAATATGTAAATAAGTAATAATTAGTTAAACAAAGAGGCATGTCTAAGGAGACATGACTGTTCATAAAGGGGACACTTGCTTGGTATATAAGCAGGCCCCTCACTCTCAATTGTGTCATTATTATTCATACATTTAATATATATTCTTGTATCCTCAATGGAAATCTACAATTTCCAAGTCTTCTGGAGTGTTTAACTTAAGAACGAACTGTGTTCGTTCCATTTGGTATGAGCATAGTTCGGTCCTCTAGGTTGTTTAACCATTGCACAAAGCCACCTTCTCTGCTCCAAGTCTTTGACCGTCAAATTCGTCAAAATCGTTGTCATTGAAGCATTTTGCTACAAGAATTTGGGGTTTCTCCATATCGCCATTTAGGCCTTTGGCCATTTAAAAAAAGGAGCACATTAAAAAAAAAGAGGTTTATTATTAACAAAAAAAAAAGAGGAAAACAAAAAGAATTAAATATATATATAGTGAAAAAAATAACAAATAAATCAAAATTATAAATTAAAAGAAATTATAAAAAAATATAGAAAATAAAAACAAAACAAAATAAAATAACAAAAGTACTTACCTGTTGTCGGCTCGCACTACATAGCCGTCCCAACCTCATTACACCACAACATAATCGACATTTATATACCATAACACAACCGCGAACATCACTATTTGTCATCGTCACCTGGCAAAACCGCCGTATTTCTCTTTGTCGTTGGGCTTTACAGCCTACAACATTGTTCGAATTCCAAGATGTAGTGTTCACTCACAACGCCATCACCACATTGTTTTGTCCATTTCGCGGCCAGCCTCGAAAGTCTGCAACAAAACTATCTGGTTTTTTCTTTCGCTACCTAGTTGACCTCGTTGCTTACAAACACACGAAGAGCATCACAACTTACCAACGAACGCCTTCGTAGACCGCTGCAATATCGTCGTTCGCTGCCACAGTCTACCAAGGCCATTTCTCTCATTATGTTTTTGTTTTCACAATTACCATCCAGATATCTGCCCTGAATTAGCAACCACAACAATTTCCACCATTGCAATCTGCACAGAACACTGTTGCATCCACCACAACAACTTCCACCGAACACACACCCTTCCTCTGTCGTTGGTCTAATCTGAAAAACCGGCCAATCGCTTTCACTCCCATCCCCCACTGTCAGTCCGTCCTGCCGACAACCATGTTCCTTAGTCGTCGATACACCAACCATCATTCAATCTCGACACCATTTTTCCTTTCTGCCTATATCGAACGACAAGTCGCCTTTCAATTGTCATTGTGCCCAATTGAAAAGTCACGTCCTGTTGGTTCAATTTCATTGGTATAAGTTTATGCATATTAATTTTACTATATAAATAAAATTAATATAGTTTTAGAACTATATAATTAATTTAATTATATAATTAAATTATTAAAAAAAAAGCTTTGTTATAATTCCAAGCAAGGTTATTTCATACAAAGAATATATAAAGTTTAAAATCAAAATATCATTGACAAAGTTCATCTTGACAAAAAAAATTGCATCTAATTCGAAATTGAAGGAAGAAAGATTTCCGGAAACTTCACGTAATTATGCTTCAGTGCTATTTAGAATTAAAGGGTCTATTGCGGGAAAATATGTCACTATTTCTACCTCACCTGCTGAAGACAAAAATTATATAACGCCTAAAATTGCAAACCAATTAGTGGTTCTGGAATCAAATATAATCGAAAAATTAGATTGTTTTGCCAACAAAAAATATGACATAACCAAATTACAGTTAAACTTTGGGGATTATACATTTATATCGCAATTCTCAATTCAAATCCTATGGAGCAATCAAAGTGACATTATTTTGGGTTCACCCTGGATGGAAACTCTAGAATCCTTCATCTTAAATATGAAAAAAAGCAAAATTAACATTTTCCTCGAGAAAGAAGAAAATAACACTCCGGGATGTTACACTGAAGCCAAATTTAGTAACACTTGAAGACATACAAGATATTTCAAAAGTAATTTCTCAAGAAGGTAAAAAATTATTACAAAATATGCAAAAAGAAATTGACAAAATCACTTTTGATCGAAATGAATATGTTTCTCAGCCTAAAGACCATAGTGAAAAATTATTAACACAAATTAAGAAGCTTAAGAAGGAC